>CM077467.1:14325158-15525158 GCA_039654755.1 Calcarius lapponicus | reverse complement strand
TCCTTAATAAGGACAATATATCCTTAATAAAGATAATGCTAGCAAAAGGAAAGAATGGCCAAAGTGAGTGTTTGCTTTCTCTACACGAGACTGTCCAATTAAGCGGCGCTGTGGCAGAAGATTGCTGGGTTTTTCACGAGGGTGGATGCTCCGGTCCGTGGTGTGCGCCGCCCCCGTTCCCGTTCCCGTTCCCGGCGCTGTGCCGCGTTACCCCCGCGGACATCCCCCGCCTCCGCCTGGCCCGGGGCGCCTTCGGCATCCCGCTGCTGCCCCGGGCGCTTTCACGCCTCTCGGGGGCTGTGCGCGAACGCCGCGGCCCCCGCTCGGTGGCATTGCCGTGCCCGCGGTCACCGCCTCCCGACCGAGCGGCGGGGGCCCGGCTTCCCCACGCCGCGCGGGGGGAGGCGGCAAGAGCTGAGCTCAGCTCAGCACCGCCGGAGCCGCAGGGAAGGCTGTGCCCACCCCCAGAAATGCCAGGGTCGGGGAGGGTGATGGGCTCTGAACGCCCAATCCCCAGGGACACCGAAGGTGGCTCCTGCTGTCCTGCCCCAGCCAGGCACAGAAGAGGAAGTGACACAAGGCAGGGTTTGGCCCGCTGATGTTTCTTAAGCGCTCGTCAGGGATATCAGAGGACAACCTTTGTTCTGGTTAATTTATTAATTGTCCCTTCCGAGCCGGGGAGAGGCCACGCTGCAGCCTGCACACGGCTCTGGGCTAGGTCTGCTCTTCTGGAGCTGGTGCCAAGGTGCCCAGCACATAAACAAATGTGCGCCAAGGTGCCCAGCACATCAACAGGCCCAGCAGCTCAGGGGGTCCAGGAGAGCTGGAGAGGGATTTGGAACAAGGGATGGAGGCACAGGACCCAGGGAATGGCTGAAGCACTCGACCATCAGTTACTCGGCGTTATCATATCCGGTGTTCCCATCTCCAACTCTTCTTCATCCTCCTCCTCAGACCAGCTCAAGCTGTCATCAGAGTCCTCATCCTGCCCAGCCCCCGGCTCCTCTGTGCTTGCAGCTTCCTTCTCTGGCTCACCACAGGACTGCAGCTTGCTTTGGGGGAGCTCCAGCCGGGCCCAGGAGCCAGGGCTGGCTTTGCAGAGCGTGATCTCCACCTTGGCTGGGACCATGCTCACAAAGCTCTTCTCCACATCAATGGTCTAGAGAGTGGGAAAGGCGCAGTGAGCCAGGCAGGGGAGGGCAGACAGCTCAGCCTTCCCCTTCTGGCAAAGCCCTGCCAGAGGAGAAATCTCCTCCTGTGCCAGGGGAAGCTGCGCTGCAGCTGAGCCGAGCTGAGCTCCACATTGCTGCGTCTCAGCAGCACCACCGTGCTCGCACCGAGCTCAGGAGTGCTCAGCTTGCCCCAGCTGCACTCGCAGCCTCCCCCAGCAGGAGCTGCGCTGAGACACAGCCATACCCGCACCTGTCAGCCCTCTGCCGCCTGCAGGCACAGCCAGCACCAGAAATACAGACCAGAAACGCACATGCAAATTCCTGAGCCTCACTGCTGCTCTCCCCAGCCAGCGAGCGGCTGGAAAATCAGTCTCACAGCTCAGACCTGCAACTCACAGCAGCATTGTGGGGCAGACAGGGACCTGCCGGGCCAGAGAACATTTGGGGCAGCCTGGGAGCAAACCCAGAACACCTTTAGGGCTGGCAGGGACCTCCAGCTCCGACCTTAGCCCTGGATCAATCAGTGCAGCCTCCTCACACCCCCTAAGGCATTTCCCAGCAGAGATGGCCATAAATGCCCGTATCTGGGCAACCCAGCCCAGGATGAAAGGCTCAGGCTGCCTCCCAGAGCTGCAGCCCGGCCCCATGCAGACTGCTGGAACAGGGAAATCAAAGCAAACAGGATCTTACCCCCCAGAGCTCCAGTTCTGCCTGGAAAATCTTATTCCCTTCAAAGATGACATGAGCCTCAAGCTGAAAGATCAACAGAAAATTATCCAAGAGGGCAGCACAGCGCTGCCAGAGCTCTTCCCCCAGACAGTGCAGCTGCTTTTCAGCACCATCCTGCATCCCACACCCTGGCTCCAGTGTAATGGTCTGGTGATGCCCTCAGCACCTGGCAACATTTCACCCCTTTCAGAGCAGGACAGGTTCACTTCTGTCCCAGGTCAGGGGACCCAAAGCCAGCAAATCCACCCACTGAAGCTGAAAGCCAGAGCTGCTGGGCAGGTGCAGCAGTGAGGCCACCCGGCTCTCAGCTCAGGGATGGCAGGTTGGCAGTGCCAACAGGCCAAGCAGGTGTCTGGCTGGACACCAGAGAGCACGGGGCACCCAGCTGGCTCCTGCAGACCCAGGTGGGGCACGAGGGTGCAGAGCCCTCCCCACTCACCACGGTGCGGTTTGCCTTCACGCTGCTGAGGGCAGGCACGGGGTTCTTGGCGTACACCGTCACCACCACCTGGCTGCCGGTCTGGTGCCAGTCCTGCCGGCACAGCACCGCCTTCTTGTCCTGCCCGGGGGGAGAGGAGCCGGTCACGGAGGAGTTCGGTGTGAGAGTTTGAGTATTGGGAAGTATAATGTGCCGATTTGGTTGTGTAGATGGAGGATGGCAATTAGTAATGGGAGTGAGTCAGCGAGTGTGTAAATAGGAGGTAAATGCTGGCATTTAGGCGTTCTGGCTGGTTTCCTCATCGTGTGATGAGGATTAGAGTGGGGATAAGGGTGGCTTCGAATGCGATGTAGAAGAGTATTAGTTCTGAGGCTGAGAAGGCTAAAAGGATGAACAGCTGGGCTAGGACTACTGTTGTGGCAAAGATTCATTTGCGAGTAATGGGTTCTTGCTCTAGGTGGTTTTGGCTTGCTATGATTATGAGGGGGAGAAGTCAGCATGAAAGGACAAGTAGGGGAGAGGAGATCTGGTCAATGGATGTTCAGGATGTTAAGCCTTTGTTTGGGTAGTATGTTGGTGTAAGTCATTGAAGGCTGATGGTGGCAATTAGTAGGCTGTACAGTGTGATGTTGGTTCATAGGTGCTTACGTGGGGAGAGGAAAGTTAGGGGAAGGAGTGTTGCAGCTGGGATGATGACTTTTAGCATTGCAGGAGGTTGAAGTTGTGTAGGTGATCGGATCCGTGGGTTCGGGTTGAGGCTGCTAGTAGGGCTAGTCCTGTCCCTGCCTCGCAGGCGGAGAATGTTAGTATGAGGATGGGTAGGATGTTAGAGGCTGATGATTGTACTTGAATGGGTCACATGGCTAAAGCAACATGCATGGATAGTATTATACTACAGCACAATATAGTATTATACACGGCTGGGCTCAGGCACCGCCCCAGCAGAGGGCACGGCTGAGCCTCAGGATGCTCCTCACACATCTCCCTGGTGCCGGTAGCTCAGGCTGGCAGCAGCTGAGCGAGAACAAACGCTGCCTTTGGGGCAGGTTTTGGAGGGGAGATGCAAAGGTGGGCAGCCCCTGCCCTGCTGTCCATCCCATGCAACATGGCACATCTGTGCTGTGCTTGGGGTTCCTCTAGGGCACTCTAGGATCAGAGACATCTCTTCTAGTTCCAGAGTCACTCTGCTGTGCCCAAGCTCCTAAGTGCTGTGCACAGCCAGGAAACTCAGCCTGGAGGGCAGAGCAGGGGCTGTCACTGGGCATGGATCATGCCACCAATGCTGCATTTGGGAGTCAGGTGAGCCCCAGATGAAAGCCCCACATTTCACCTTTGTCCGCTGTGTCAGCACCACGGGCACTGACAGGCCTGTGTCCCCACCAGCTCATTCTGAGCATCACAAGGAGACAGACCCCTGCAGCCCCCCACACTGCCAGCCAAAGCAACACTCCAGCAGGAGCCCTGGCCCCAGATCCTGGCCCTCAGGTGACAATGAGCACCAAACATCTGCATCACAGCATCACAGCTCCTTCTCTGCACCCTCCTTTACATTCAGGATATGTTTTCTGCTCCAGGACAAAGAGGAGACTGGGCTCAGAGAGGTTTGCTGGGAGCAGCGCTGACTCAGAGGAACACAGAGCACTTTCAGGGTTATCCTGGGCTGCTTTGGTGCAACTTTCCCAGCTCAAGCTTGTTTCCAGTCAAGAACTTTCCTGGGGAAGTTTACAGGCACAGTATTGAGAAATGGGATCCTGTCCCCACTGCCCTGCCACAGCACCATGTTGGTGTGTGCATGAGAGCCCTCCTGAGAAGCAGCTGCAGAGCAAAAGCTTCATTAAAGCCAAATTCAGTTATCTGCAATCATCTGTCAAAGCCTTTGGGGTTTTTTTTTTAGGACTTTTCCTGTGCTCAGCCACCTGTCTCTGTGTGGCAGCCTGCAATGCTGGCTATGCTGTGTCCAGGGCCAGGTCCTGCCTTGTTCAGCTTTCTACTGCACATCTGCCCATTGGGGGCTGAGAGCTGACACATCTTGTGAAGGCAGAGCAGCATCTCAAAGGGCAGATGGGTGAGGATTAGCCATTCAAACCTGTGCACTCATCTGTCAGCAACTATGAATATTAAGACAATAAAATGCAGAAACCTGTGTGAATGCAGAGCAAGGGAAGGAGCACTCTCAAATGCCAATAATGCCAATGGCTCACATGAGTTGCCTCTGCTGAGAGCCCCTTACCTTCTTTTCTGTCCAGCAGTGACGCCCACGGCTGCAGCCTGGCTGCTCCATGAAGGCACTGAAATCTGTGGTTTTGATTCCACAGCAGCTCCAGTACTTCATCCTGAGGAGAGCAGGGTGACCTGAGTGGGGTCAGGAGCAGGAGAGGGACCACAGCAGGGTGGGGAGCTGAGGGGCTCATAACCAGGAGCTGCCTCTGCCCCCCTGTCCCCTTGCAGGGTGTCACCCACAGCTGCAGGGCCTGTGCTGCTGGGGCCACCTCCTTGCCATGCAGCATTTCCAGCCCGTGGCAGGCTCAGTTTGCCCTGGGAAAGGGCTGTTTCTTACCCCTCGTGGAAGACAGGAACGCCAGGATGAAACGTACAAACCTCTGTGTTACTCTCTGGGCCCTGGTAGATCTGTGGAGAAAGAAGCAGAGGAAAGTTCTGACTGTGTCTCTGGCACAGGGTAATGAGGCACAGGTGCCCACTCAATGTCCATCCCTGTAGAGGGCACAGCACGATGCCCAGCATCACCCTTTTGCCAGGCTCTGTGAAGGTTCCCTCTGGGACCATGCCCAGCCAGCAGCCCAGCACCCATCCCTGCTCCCTGCTGGCACAGGGGAGCCACCCTGACCTTGCCAGGACCACAGTGTCACCCCTGCCACCCTGCCAGCAGCCCCTCTGTACCTTCTCCAAACACAGCCCGCTCCCAGCCCGGGGCTTGGCAACACACGCACAGTGAGCGTGTTTAGACAGAAACTCACTCTGAGGCACAGGGGGTGATTTGTCATTGCTGTCCTGTCCTCTCCTTTGCAGAACATGTCAGCCTTATGGCCCCATCTGCCTCCTGCCTTTTGCTCCCCTCACCCTCACTGCTGCTTTCCAAGCATCCCATCCCTGCCACAGCTCCACCCTCCCACTCCACAGGGCAGCCTCGGGCAAGAGGGAAACTGGGCTGAGCTGCGTCAGTTCAACATAGCTGGCAATTGCTCCACATGCATTTTGCCTACCCTGAACATGTGCTGCATTTCACTGCGAGCACTCAGCAGCACTGAAACACAAATGTGCCACCAATGCGGAAGCCTCTTGCAGGAAAGTGGGTGGGATGAGAATACGGAGCAAGTGGGCACTGCCACCTTCCACCTGCCTGATCCCTGCCCTGAACCTGGGCCTGTGATGCTCCTGGAGCAAGGCACAGCAGGGTAAAGGCACAGCAGGGTAAAGGCAGAGGAGGGTAAAGGCACAGCAGGGTAAAGGCACAGGAGGGTAAAGGCACAGGAGGGTACAGTTGGGTCCCTGCAGGTACTCACCGCCTTGCAGGCTGCGTTCTTGCACGTGGTGCCAGCTCTCACCTGGGTAGCCTCCTCACCTGTGAGACCAACACAACCTCACCCAGGACACACACTGCCCATGCCTGCCCCCAAATCCTCACCCAGCCCTCTGCCAGCTCCCCAGATGAGCACAGACCATCCCAGTGTGCCCCCAAGATGTAGTTTTGCAGTTTTGCAGGTAGCTGAACATGCAGCACTCACTGACTGCCCTGAGGCTGTCATGCAAAACCTCCTGCTGAATTTGCCATGTGCAACCCCAGAGCCATCCATCAGCTTGTCCTTACCTGTACAAGTGCTCTCGAGTGTCTTGTCCTCAGAGGACACGTTCAGTTTCTCCAGTGCCTGCTCCAGAGACCTGGATACTTTGATTGGCAGCAGTTGTCTTGGCTCATCAGAGCTGGGAAACAGCAGCAGCAAAGGCCAAGTGAGTTTTTCTGTGCTTTAAGTGCCATTGCCTCTCCTGAGAGAGCAGCAGGGCAGGACACACACAGAAGTGACACAGCAGGGCAGGACTGTTGGCTGAGCCTTTCTCACCTTGGTCTTTCCCGCAGCATCTTCTCAGCTGATTTTGGTCCTTGGACAATGAGCTCCTTCACTGGCTTGGCCTTTGGTTCATCTGTGCTCTTCTCTTGGCTGGAGGGCTCAGGGGGCTTCTCCTTGCTGTGAAACCCCTTTGTGCATCCCTGAGCAGCAGAGAGAAGCCCCATGACTGCTTTGTCCTCCTCAGCCTGGTGGCTGTTCCCAAACCCTGTGAGTTTCCATGGTGAGGTGGCTCAGTGTCCTGCAGAGATGGGCTCTGACCTTGCTTGGAGGGTCCTTGGAAGCAGATACAGATCCCTGGCTGGCAGGGGAAAAGGGACATCCCTGACACAGGACAGGGATGGGACAGCACTGGGCAGGGGCCAGCAGGAAAGGACGGAGGAACAGTGGGTGCATTTGGGCTGGCAGGTCACTCACCTTTATGGAGAGGAACTCCGAGAAGTCTGTTGTGCGTTTCTTGCAGCAAGACCAGCCCTAGACACCAGGACACGACGGGCTGGTCAGCTGTGGGCAATCCTGCTGGGGACAAGGTCACTCCCCACAGCTGCTGCCCCACTCACCTTCAGGGCATCGTGGAAAATGGGGACGCCGGGGTGATACAGGCAGGAATCTGGAAAAGGAAAACAGGGCAGAAGCTTTCAGGAGAAGCAATCCTGCCCACGAGCCGCCTGGGACAGCCAGCAGCTCCAGAGGCAGCTCCAGGGTCAGCTCCTGCCCTGTAGGCGCCTGTGCCGGGCTGGGCACACCCTGGGAAAGCAGCACACAATTCCCATTATTCCCTCCGGTGCCAGGCTCGCGAATTCACTCACCCTCGGCGTTGTGCTCGGGGTCAAACCTCTGCCCGCAGCCCTTGTTGTAGCACAGCAGCGCCATGGCTCAGGCGGGTTGGCAGTGTCCTTCAGTCCTTCCTCAGAAATCTCATCGGCCCCAGCCCTGCCCGGGACCCCCGTGCGCAGCCAGGGGCCGGCAGCGGCTGTGCCTGCCTTGGGAGGCGGCCGGTAACCGGAGACGGGGCTAAAGATGGACAGGGCAGCTGCTGGGGCTTGGCGCCTCTGATATCTGCACAGGCCTTCCTGGGCTGGCCCTGAGCCCAGCTGAGGGAATGGGCACTGCAGGGTGGCCCCAGGCTCGGGGTGTGCAGGGATCCTGTCCCAGCGCCTCCATCCTGCCAGGCACAGCATCCTGCCCCAGCACCTCCATCCTGCCAGGCACAGCATCCTCCATCCTGCCAGGCACAGCATCCTGTCCCAGGGCCTCCATCCTGCCAGCCACAGCATCCTCCATCCTGCCAGGCACAGCATCCTGTCCCAGCGCCTCCATCCTGCCAGGCACAGATCCTGTCCCAGTGCCTCCATCCTGCCAGCCACAGCATCCCCTAACCCTAACCCTAACCCTAACCCTAACCCTAACCCTACTTAATCCCTCTACAAACCCCAGTGCTCAGCCCTGGGACTGAAGGGAACACAATTCCCAGAGTCACAGGGGGAAACTGACTGCTGCTGGTCTCCCCCAGCCCCACAAGGCACAAGCACCTGCTAAACAGAGGCACCAGCAGACTAAGGCTGTGCATGTGGCCAAGACATCTTTTAATGCTGGTTTTGTGCAGCCCGGGAGTAACAGAGTGGTCAAGGGAAGGTTCTTGGCCAGTGAGAAGCAGGGGACAGTGATTAGGTGGGTGGTTAGGATTAGATTTATGGGTAATACAGTTTTTAAATGCAGTATCTAAACAACAACTCTACCATCCATTACAAAACATGGTATATACAAGAATGGTCCCTCTCATTGGGTCACAAGCTTCAGTGAGACCCACTCACTTTCTAAACTTCTCAGAGAAATCTCAGTGTGGCTCAGACCAAACCTCAGATTTGGTTACAGTATTTGTCTAAAGGATTATAATATTCAGGTTTGGCTAGAAACATGCAGATTTACTGTCTTTGACCTTGCAGAATTCCCAATTACAAAGCTATATGGCAACTTTGGAGCTGCTTTAGAATTTTATTTCTGTATTTGATCAGATCTTATAGTTTTTCACTACTCCAAAAGTGAGAATTCTGTGCGTTCCTTGCATTCTGGCTAGACATGCCTTGCAGGTGTCCCCAAGAGGGGCAGGGATGACAAACACCACCCAGAAGCTGCCTGTGACCTTGGGAGAGCAGTTTGCATGGTTGGCCCAGACTCCAGCAGCATTTTATACCCTTCTGCAGGTCGATGTGCACCACAGTCAATCATAAACAGCTCAGCTCCCCCATCTCTGGAACACATTAATCATGCAAGCATTCAGTGAGTTCCTCCTGCAAAACCTGCCTGCTGTTTTCATCTTTTCTTAGGACAGCCCACATTGCCCAGCAGAGATTGTGGAAAGGGAGAAGGAAGGATGCACAGACAGACCTGACTATCTTCCCCTGTCATCACATCAAGGATGAAAATTGCTCCCTGGAAGATCACTGTAATCACAGAAGAACACAAAATGTTACTCAGGTCGTCTGTATGCAGAAGGGGTTTGCTCAGACCTGAGCATTCCCCCTGCTCCCCTTCTGGGACCCAAGAGTTTTCCTCTACAAACAGGAAACCCTCCTGAGATCGAAGGTTTTACTTAGTTCCTCTTAGTGTCTAAATCAAATATTTCCTTTGTGCTGTTCCTGTTTGCAGGGACAGCTGTTTCCTGGGTGCTGGCCTGACCTCCAGGAACACACAGCACCCGGGGACCACTTCTGTTCAGAACTGGGGTTGATGGAAGTCCTTGGCACTATCAGACAGCGCAAAGAACAAGTCCTGCAGGCAGAAGATGCCCAGGGAGATTGCTCAGGAGGGGAGCCCACAGGGGCTGCCATGGCTGATGCAATTCTAACCCTGTCCTACAATGTTTGTTTAACCTACTTAATCCCTCTACAAAGCCTGAAGAATTTTCTGTCATTCCAAGGGTATCTCCAGAGTTCAGAGTTAGGGTGAGCTGTTGCCAGGATTCTGGAGTTTATCAGGGAGAAGACTCCAGATTATTTCACACTGTCCTGCTGCTTTATCTGCAGCTCAGTTCTGCCACCCCCATGTCAGGACCCAGGACATCCCTCTGGCTGTCCTGAGCAGCCAAGACCCCTGCCAGGGGCCTCAGAGACCCTGGAACAGAGCCCAAAAACGCCTGTGGTTTTGATTGTGATCTGGGGAGAATGAAGATCTGCAAGTCATGACAAATTAAGCAGAATGATAGTGAATTTATCACAAGGTAAAAAAGTAGATTTTGGAGTTTCTGTAATGGGGGTTCAGGAGGCAAGATGGAGGGATCTGGACATGTCCAGTCTTTCTTCTTCTTGGCCTCCATCTTCTGCTGTGATGTTGGCACTTTTAGATTGGTTTAGAGTAGAAGCTCACTGTCTAGCATAGGTGATGGGTAGTGGAAAGTAATTGTAAACATTGCACATGTAGTTTTTAGTATAAAGACATAACACTGCCCCAGGACAGGCAGAGTGCCTGGAACTGTCCTGCTGGATGGACCTCGGCAGGGCAGGAGAAAGAATTTTATAGATAAGATACAATAAACAACCTTGAGACCGAGAAATGAAGAGCCCTGACTGCTTCTTCAAGCTGGGAAAAGAGACTTTCTAACTCTTCTTGGGGTCACTCTGAGCAGCGAGAGATCCCGACATGCCCACCTTGAGATGCCCCAGGCAGCAGCAGCAGCAGCAGGCTTTTCCTTGTCAGCTCCTGCTGCAGGGGAGGACATGCATCACTGTCACACCTCTTTGTACCTGTGTACAAACCTACACCCTCCCAAAACTGGAGGGAAACAGGAGGGCAGTGGGGAGCTTGTCACAACCACATGGTCCACCTGGCTTCAAAGCACTGCCCCAGTCACAACTGACCCAACAGGCCCAAAGGTGGGTAAAAAGATCCTGCTGGCATGCAGACCTCTGCTTAGGTGAGAAAGATCACTGGGGACCCAGGGAGCTGGGCAGAGGCCTGAGACAGGGGAGTCTGCCATCCTGGGGGCTGAGCAGAGCGATAGAGTTTCAGATCTCCCTGTTCTTTCCATGAGCTGTCAGCGAGGCTGCAGCTGTCACCAACCCCGTGCCAGTGGGAATGTGGAGCTCGGGTTACCCTGCACACCTCAGAGGAAACGCCAACAGGCTGATGTGGCTGACACACATCACAGAGATAAGGGGGCCTGGGGCAGCTCTGAGCTCTGCACCTGAGACAGGGATCGAGCTCCCAATTAAAAATAGAGCCTGTTTGCTTTATGTACACTTAATTCCATGTATAACAGATCAAAAAAGGAAGCAGAAAAAACCATAATAAATTATTCTCAAACCCAGCTGAATGTGTTTGCCCTTGAACAATCAGGGTCAGTGTAAAACAGCCCTGCAAGGTCCTGGGGAGAACATGCTGGAAACCTGCAGGGAAACAAACCCAGCTCACCCCTGACCCTTTAGTCACTCAGGATGCCCTGTGGAGCCAGGGGAGCAGCAGGACACTGCATTTCTAAAGCACAGAGTAATTCCTCCACACAAAAGGCTTGTTAGGTGAAGGGATATTCCCCAAAAAACACATTACTGCTATGTATGCAGCAAGCAGGATTAATGTTTTATTTATTTGGGCAATAAAATCTTTCTCAAAAGAACACACATTGAGCAACTCTGCAGCAATTCTGCCTGGCCATTCTTCAGATAGCATTGCTAAGGGGTTATGTACCATTTGTCCAAGGGGTTTGCACTGCTTGTACTGAACAGTTCAGAGAACAGTTTTGAAAAAGACCAGAAAACTACCAGAAATTGGGTATGGACAACCTCTCCACTCAATACCACTGCTTTTCTGCAGTCTGGAATCTGGAAAGTCTGGAATTGCTAATGCTGCAACACTTCAGTCTCATTGGAGAATTACAATCTCAAACTGGAACCAGCTACCCAGCTGATAAGGATGTTCTCCCTGTAGTTCAGCCAGTGTCTTGCTCCAGAGGTAATTCCTTGGAGCTGAGTTATTCCTTTAGGAGTTGGTTCACTATGGTGCTCACTCTGAAGGCACATGCAATATTCCTGATCAAAAAGTGCCCTTTAGTTCTCAGTTGGAGCCAGTCCACAAAGAAGAGTTCAGTCTATTTTATATCGTTATCTGGCATCCTGAATCAAGATCTGCTGGCTGAAATACCCTGAACTAGCACTGAGTGTGGGGTTTTAGCACTTCTCCTTTTGAGGGTCCTGTTGCCTTTAAAGCAAGGTCACTGTGAGCTTATTTAGAGCAGAATGGCCAAAGTGAAGTGAGGGAAAGTGCCCCAAAACCAGTGCTATGCCTGGCTGCGTTCCTTGCTTTCTCACTCTCTTTTTACTTACATCTGGCACTGGGTACCCAAGTCACGACCAAGGGAAGAGAGAATGATGGCTCCTTTCAGCAAGGCCACAGAAAATCACATCTTCCTTCTTCCAGCCCCCAAAGGTAGCTCACTGGAGTAGTTCAGCACATGCCATCACTTGCAGCTTTCTGTGATAAATTAGAGCTGCTAGTGAGAGGCGCTGTGCCAGGAAAAAAAAAAAATGAAATGTTTGTCTACTGCTTTGGTATGACAGAGTTATCCACATACCAGCTGGATTTTTCATTTATCTTTGATTCTTGCAAATGCACTCACCACTTAACTGCATAAAGCACAAGTTGTAACTTCTGAAGTCCACAAATGATGGGGGTTTAAAGTTAAGAGCAAAGTGGTAAAACCAAATTGCTCATCAATCCTTGGTGTGATACAAACTGATACTGGAGAACTGCATTTTAAACCAGCTGATCAAATATGACAGCAAAAGGCAACAGTTTATCCTCAGAAGAGCAAAAATATTTCATCAGTGTGCAATTACATAATAGCCAGCACTCTGGAAAGGCATGCAGAGGGAAGCATTCCCTCCTGCACAGTGGCTGAGCCTCAGCACAGCAGTGCTGTGAACAGCCCAGCCTCAGGAGATGCACTCCTTACCTGAAACAGGCAGTGCAAGCACCAACACCAAACCCAAAGTGCTTCAGCAGAGCAAGGAACTGCTCTGGAGTGAGGCAGCCTTGCCTGCTCCTGTGCCCAGCTGTAAATGCTTCTGCACTGCAGGCAGCCTGTCCCAGATACAACTCTGAAAATCTTAGTAAAGGTTTGCTTTACCACTTCCTTACTCAGCCACAGGTTTTCAGTCTGCTCCTTTAAAGCAAATTAAGAATAGTTACCTATAGGATCTATACAAGAATTCAGTTTTCTTTCATTGCTGCCACTGGATCTTTCAGAAATTTGAAAACTTGTTAGATGGGCTTTGAGCAGTGCTAAATTCCTCCTCCCCTATGATTTCACACACCCTTTTGTCCCAGGGAAAGGCAGTACCCAGACCCATCCTTACCTTATACTTGCTCAGGACTGTTCAGCAGCAGAGTGATGCTGAACATCTGAGCTCTGCTGTTCCACTAGAACAGCAATTCCTCCTTGGGCTGCTCAGCTGAGCAACTGGCAGGTGAAGGAGGTAATACAGATACCTGGATGCAACTTCATCGTTTCTTCTCCTCATATTTCACACTTCAGAATTAAACACTGCACTCATCCAACAGCCATGGCACTAGTGGATGTCTGCCATCCTCATTCCAGACAAGGTACAAGAACAGCTACATCTTCCACAGGGCAACAGAAAAGCTAATTAGCATTCTCACTTGAGATTTTGGAACAGTGAGCTGTTCTAGCAAATAAGCCAGATGAAAAACATCACCAAACTCTTCATACTTCACAATCAAGCTGATAACCACCATTAGATACCGTATCATCTGAGCAAACCAGCTGCTGATGCTTTCAAATGTGGGAAACAAATTAAGAAAAAGAAACAAAGAGCATTGGCTGCAGCCTCTCTTCCATACGTCTTAACATATCATTCCAGGTTAACTAAAAGCCATCCAAAGACAGAGGGAAACTAATCAAAGCTCCAGAGTGATTATTTCATCTTCCCCTGTACTTAAAGAGTACCCACAGGATCAAACTCTAATTTAAGGTTCTTGCTGTGGCAACATTAGCCATCTCAAAATGTTTTTATCTTTCCCATGATTTCACAATTTTTCAAGGTGCCTTCTTATGCTTTTAGGCTGTAACACTTTCTCCCTCCTCCCTTTCCCACCTAAATTTATTACAAAGCATTACCCTTGCCATCAGTGAGCCCTCTCCTTCCTATCCCAGCACAGGAGTGCTGGGAACATCCCAGCCAGAGGCAATTGCAGCACAGACAACTCTGTACTCTGCACCTGAGAAACCTCCAGGACACACGGACAAGTCTTGCATCCCATCTCCCTGCAACCACAGCAGACACATCCCAGGTATGTCAGCTCCCTTTCCGCATTCTGACCCGCTGAAGTTGAAGGTCACATTCCAACCCACAAATAAAACTTGTTCTGTGAGAAGGAAAACTGCTAGAAAATCCTCAGGGGTTGAACACCCTCTTTACACAGCTATGCAAGAACAACTTTCACACCATAACCTGAAACTTCATTAAATTCAACCCACATGTAGATATTAGTACTAAAAAAAAGAAACAAGACACCAGATAAAAAAGGCTTAAAATCCACTTTAATAATGCATTCCTGTAACATTCCTCAGACAAACTCAAACTTTTTAGTGGGACAATTACAGTTTGTGTTCAAACAGTTTACACTAAATGAAAAATCTTGTAGTACTTCTACACAAAAGACAGGCAAGGTTAGGATTATACAAACATTTGTTTCAGTTAAATCTTCAGCATGAGATACAGTATCTTTATCCAATAGATTGTACTTTACTACCAGTAAAAATAAAGAGATACAACACGTTATCAAAAAAATCCATCCAAACAAGAACCTCCCAGCCCTTCAGGCTGCAGGACTGTCAACTACTTCAAAGAAACAAATGGTCCAGGTAAAAAGAGTAACTAACAAGTTAGGAGGGAAAAAAAAGAAAAAGAAACAAACAAAACCTTCTCCAATTCACTACATGACGGATCATTTGGAGCTATATAAATTTACAAAATCATGGGAGCTGCAAAGTACCCAAATGCTGCCCTAGTTCTCCAGAGACTCCCCCTGTGCTCTTAAGCAAGGTACACTACACTAAAAAAATGCCAAGACACACTGAAATTTTATCCAATTTAGTCTCATGATTTCAGCTGCAAATAGGAAACCTGGAATGGTCAAGGCATTAAGGTCCTTGCAAGATTTTACTGTTACTGAACTATGGCAGCCTCCCAGAATTAATTTTCCGCTTTGAAATTAGGAATGCACCACATGAAATTTTCTAAAACCTTTACCAGCCAGGCTGCACTCCCCTTGTCCTAGAGTGGCTTTACCAAAGCAGGCCCTAATTAACTATCTTTAAAACGTCCCCCCTCCCCCCCAGGTTGAACCCTGTGTGTGGCCTGCCAAGATTTCCTCCTTTGGGGCGTGTACAGGGGATAGCTGGACCCTGTTTAGTATCTGCGGCGCTTGTTGGGGCCGAAATCCCCGCCTGGGTTTCCCCGGTTGAAGGCGGGCGGGTTCCCTCCCATGGCTCCAAGGCCTTCCATGGCTCCACCCTGGCCAAAGCGGTCTGGAGGTGGTGGTGGGGTCTGGGAATGAGCACAAGTGCAGAAGATGCAGGAAGAAAAACAAGGAAGAACAAAGGGCAGTTAAAAGCAGTTCGAGTTGATTGCAATTCTACCAGGATTCCACAATTCCAGCTGACCTCACTGCAAACATTCACCCCACCAAAAACATCCCCACAGTCCCAAACCTGCACCACTGGACCACTGCAGAACAAAGCTCCTTTGCCCACACAAAACCTGCAGTCAGGCATACAGGGCCCTGCTGTGCAGCAGGTGAGCCATCTGAACTCACCTTCCCTTTCCACTCCTGGCTTCATCTCCCCCCTCAATTTCCCTGTGTAGTGCACACTCCTTTAGCTTCAGCTGCTTTGTTGTCCCTACCACTTAGGTGGTTTTTAAATAAATAAAACTGTTCTTTATGGAAAAAAAAAATCTGTGTCATAGCAGTCATGACAGAGCAAGAAGTCTGAGTAGGAATGTTTGCAGGAAAACTTTATTGGACCAGTTCATAAAAACCACTGAAGGAAGATGAACTTTCAGGACAAACTCTACTATGACTGCTGCTGTTTCTGCTGGTGACTGGAAGTGCTGACACTGTGGGAGGGATAACAAATGCCACAAAAGCCAGGGTCTGTTGCAAAACCCTGCAGTACAGTTTAAAACTAAATCAAATACATAAATTTTAAAAAGTCAAACAAATAAGCATGAACACCACTGATTCTTTGCTTTTGACCTCCTAAGCAAATTAGCTGAACTTATTCTGGCATATGAGAACAGGAGATAACCCTTTTCTGGCTATGAAACTGGTGATGAACAGAACTCTCCTGAAAGCTTGGCTTTATGCCTACAAGAATCTACTCTCAAAAACCTCTCAATTTCACAAAGTGCTTCCCACTAGGTCATTTAAAAACAACCATATATTACTCCTAAGAGCTTTCTAACAAGCATTTTAGCACTAGCTCTCTTGGAAGTAAATTAAGCCATTATTAGACTTGGCTTAACCTCCTGGAAATTATCAGCTAGTACCAAGGCAAGATTAACTTCTAAAGATTTTAGCAGGAGTGAAGCAACAGGCCTGGGTACTTCAACTTTAGCAGCTAGTGCTTAATACTGGAAACAATATAATCTGCATTTTAAAGGTGTGCACAAAAAGCAGATGGAGATACACTACCATTCCCATGGCTCCATCAGGGATCATAGCTCCAGGACCAGCAGCAGGAGGTGCAGGAGCTGGGACATTGGTACCACCCATAGCTCCTCTATTGTTCATGCCAATGGTACCTGGAAAAGAAAACTGAGGAATAGTCCTGGCACACACATACAGTGACTGGGGTCTGCTCATCACCCCAGAGCCACAAAACACTGTTCCATGCAGGGACAGAGTCCAGTCTATTAACCAGCTTTGCACTATCAGGTCACAACCAGTTGATCTTGCTTTACAGCATGTTGTGTTTCCTGTTTCATGAATACTTCCTCTTACTAGCCTGGGAGATTACTTTGACTGAGTTTCTAAATAAGAAGCCAATAAAATGAGATCACTAAAAACAAGGGTAGATTTTGTAAGGAAATGAACATGCACAGGAACAAAGAATACTCTTACCTCCCATACCCATCTGTCCCATTCGCATGTCTGGTGGCTCCCTCTGGAAAGACAGACACTCATTTCAACTGATAATCAGGCTTTTAAAAATGTAATTATACAAATTCAAAGTGTTCTGAGGATTTACTACTGAATAATCTATAGAAAAGTAATTCCCAGGGTAAATGTCAAAGAAAGGCAGGAGCAACCTTCACATGATAGCTGCTGAATGAATAGGTTTTATTTTAAATATTTCATTATAAAAGGTTGTTTTTCAAAATTATAATAAAACATCCATCAGCAAAGCTGCACATGCAGACTTTAACAAAGACATCTTGATGAAAAGATGTGCTGAGCAGTAGTAACACATTAGATAGAATTAGTTTTGATACTCTCTCAGCATAGCTAAGAAGCTTTTCCTGTTGAAAGGAATGCAAGCTTACATAAAGACACAGTACTGGATCACTAGCATTAAAATACCCTTTAGTGAGGTCAATTTCTCTTATTAACCAAGCATCAGAAATACCTATCACAGATTTTTCTCACTGCAAAACCAGGAGCACTTCAGTGAGGGCACTACTTTTTGTAACAGTGGTAAGTGAAGACAACTTTCACTTCATCTGCAGTCTCAGTGCCATTGTCCATCATATGAAGGTAATATTATTTGTAGGAATCAGGATATCTGCTGCACAAAGAGAATATTCCAGCTTTTGGCTCAGCCATGCTCTTGGCCCTTTGGTTTGACACACATTTACCTATTTTGCCTAGGGGCCAAGTGTCACTAGTAAGCATTGAACACTTACCCCCAGCTGCATCAATGCCATTACACCACCTGACCAGCCCTACAGCTGCCTCCACAACAGAAAGTGCCTGGGACTGGAAACAAATTGTAAGGCATTTCTCTATAGAACTAGAGATACTGTAATTAAAAGGCAGGTTACCACCTGGTTACACTCCAAAAAAATACTTGACCAACTGACTTTTAAGTACAAGCATATACCATGCCTGCAGTAATGCCTTCAGTTGGGATCATTTTATCATGACTAAGACAGACTGCAAGCTAGGGATATTGCCAGTCATATAATCATAACAGCTTTCTGCTGCAGTGCTTCAGGACAGTGTGTGTTGCTGTTAGAATAGAATTAGTCAGCACACATTTTTCTGAACAGTAAGACAGCTACAGAGGGCCCTACATGAAGAGCAGTGGAACAGAACTGGGAGATTTGCAGTTTCCAGGCTAAACTGTATTAAGATCGGAGGAAGTCAGTAATTCAGGGTAGAATCCACTACTGATGTACAGTCCTCCAACCAAGCTGAAAATTCACAGAAAGCCATGCTATGGAAGGGAAAAATCTACTGTGAGTGTAGAGATGTAATGGAAATGTAGAAGCACTCGTACCGCATCAGCAAAATTCCCTTTAAAGCCTTCCTGCTGGCGTCTCATCATCTCCTCCTGCTGCCTTCTCATCTCCTCCTCACGGCGCCTGCGCTCCTCCTCCTGCCTGGAAACAAAGTCCAAGATGCTCAGTACAACAAACACCAACCACCTGCATCACTGTGTTGCAGTGCTGCCTCATGGATCTTCATTGGAAACTTTACACTTCAAACTTTCAGTTTTGAGAGCTCATTTGAAAAAGAAAAACCACTTGAGTGTATGTGTCTCATGAGGAGCAGCTGAAGGAGCTGGAGGGGCTCAGCCTGGAGAAAAGGAGACATTACCACCTTCTACAACTGCCTGACAGGAGGGTGGAGCCAGGTGGGAGTCAGTCTCTTCTCCCAGGTAACAAGTGACAGGACAAGAAGAAATGGCCCCAAGACACACTAGGGAAAATTCAGATTTGACATCAGGAAAAATTTCTTCACCAAAAGTTACAAAGCATTGGCGCAGGCTGCCCAGAAAGTGATGGAGTCACCATCCCTAGAAGGATTTAAAGGATGTGTAGATGTGGTGCTTAGGGACATGGTGGGCTTGGCACTGTTAGATTTACAGCTGAACTCATGATCTTGGAAGTATTTTCCAACCCTATGCACACAGCAGCTCCCAAATGCATGCAGACTACATGCAATATCATGCATCAAGCCTGGCAGCTCTCAAGCCCCTTCTATTACAAGTAGTCTGGTAATCTTTCTGGAGTTTCTCAAAACAACCCCCAAGACAAGGAAGTGCTACAATGGAGAGAGAAATCTGAGACCAAGTTACCCTCAAATGAAAACAGAGATGCTGGAATGGGATTTCCCAATCTGCAGCACTGAAGCCACTAAATCACAGCAGAGAGACTGATTTTTCTATCTGCCTCATTTAAAGGAGCTTAACTGATACACAGAAATGTGAAGAAGCACATACTAATCAGTGGAAGAAACTCCTAACTCTTCCATCTTAAACCAAATGTACACTCTTCCCTATGAACAAAAAAAGCCCAAAGTAACAGGCACACCTGAGGTAGTCATTAAATTGTCACAATGAACAATTAGGTGCAGTGAAGAGGTGTTTTATTCTGCTCTGGATTCACAGCATTTCACAACCTGCCCCCTTACCTGAGTTCCAACTGTTTACGTTTTTGTACTTCTTGGTTATGCAATTCCTCCATTCTCCTCAGCTCTTCCTGGCGCCTCATTAAATCTGTGTAAGACAACAGTAAAAAAACACAATCAGACTCATCTTCCATGCCACCTCTTATGAATTCCTGAAGTAGAACTATAACATAGAAGAGAAAAAGGTAACAGAGCCTTTACCAATACAGTAGCATCTCCCCACGTAGGTCTAACAAGATTCAGTGCCAGGTCCTGTCCTGGGTCACAGCAACCCCCTGCAGCTCCAGGCTGGGGCAGAGGGGCTGGAAAGGGCCTGCTGGGAAAGGCCCTGGGGGTGCTGCTCACCAGCAGCTCAACAGGAGCCAGGGGTGCCCTGGTGGGCAAGAGGCCAAGGGCACCTGGCCTGTCCCAGCCATGGTGGGGCCGGCAGGACCAGGACAGTGACTGTCCCCTGATGGGCACTGCTGAGGCCACTCCTCAAATCCTGCGTCCAGCTCTGGGTTCCTCTAGACAAGAAAGACACTGAGGGGCTGGAGTGTGTCCAGAGAAGGGAACAGAGCTGGGGAAGGGTTTGGAACACAATTCTGATGAGGAGCAGCTCAGGGAGCTGCAGGGCGCTCAGCCTGGAGAAAAGACTTGAGGAGACTCTACAAGTACCTGAAAGCAGGTTAATGGTTGGACTTGCTGATCTTTTCCACTTAAACAATGCTATGATTCCATTTATTTGCTGCTACCATGCTTGGTTGCACCACAGCTCCCCTTGAGTGGTCTCTAGCCAGTCTATTGAGCCACCCACTCCTGGAGAGTGCAGGGCCCTGCTCCCACCCTGGATTTATTTATCTGGCTGATACCTTGTCGCATGAGCATCACTTGGTGCTCATGGCGAGCTGCTTCCATTTCCATCTCCAGCTTCTCTCGAGCTTCCTTGATGTTGCGATCTACTTGTTCCTGCTGCTGCTTCTCCATCTCTATCAAAGCCTTCCAACGCATGGCATATTCATATTCAAAGCTGCCAGGCTGTGCAAACCGAGGAGGCTGCTCACGCTCCCTGGCAAACAATGAAGAGCTAGTGAATGCTTCAGGAGAGCAAGGAGGAACCAAGAAAACTCCATTTGTGTGTCCAGTTTGTTTGCTCCTCAGGCATCATCTAATTCCTGCAGGGAAGCTGTCCTCCTCCATAACTAGCAATGACACTGCTTTCATAAGAGATTCCAGGTAAAGAGATTTAGAAATCCCCTTGAAAGCAACAGCCTTTGCTCCTGCTGCATATCTTATGGACAGAGGCACTTCAGAAACAAACACTGCCCAAATGTGCATGTTATTTTCACTCTGCACCTGTAGAACAGGACTATTCCTAATTCCACCTCCTGAAGCTCTCATCTTCCTTACTTGAAAAATTCATGAGCTCACATGGTTTGCCAATGCCACCTGCTCAGACCACAGGATTCCTACCTACACTGGGAAGCCTTTTAAGACTCTGGACTTATACCTGGATAGCTCTACAATCTCCTAATGCTAGCCATATAATTCCCTAAATTTCTATTGTGGATTCAAGTGTTTCCTACAAAGGCTTTCTGTAATACGTCCTAGGGAATCTCATGTCATCTGTGTTATATCAAATTGACCTAATTTTTTATTCCAACAACTGAAATGGACTTATACAAAATATGTGAAGGCTGCCAGTCTTATCCAGCAGTCTGGATTCAAAAATCACTATTTTCTTTCAGCCAATCATAGCAAGAGAAGAGTGAATGCAATTCTCCTTCTAAAGTCAGGTCACATTTATGGAAAAAAAAGGAGGACCTGATGAGCACTGATGAGCCACCCTTCTAACACTGAGACACTAGCCCACAGGCACTCTCCTCTCCTGCTGCATGCCAGGCACATACTTGTGATATTGCTGGTTTTTGATGACTAGTTTCTCTGGTAGACCCTCCTCATCATCATACTGATCCATGGGCTCCACAGTGACAGGGCGAGGGAATCTGTAAAGAAAAAGTGAGGTGTTTTCACAAAAATTCAAGAACAAGCTTGCAGTTGTGGAAAGCACAACTTACACTGCTTTTAGCACTGCTCAAAGAAACTCAGCAGCTAGGGATCTCAACCAAAGTGAAACCAGGAATCACACTGAACTCTCTTTTTTTTCTAGAAGTGTAACTGTCAATCAAAATCCTTGTTTAATCCAAACCAAAATTGTACTGGAAGAACAATATTTGCAGTTACTTGCTTCAAATTAACAGCTTAACTGGAATCCTGACACACTCCAGTAGGATCTACTCAGCATGAAGTCTTGTCTCAAGTGGCACAAGGCCATCTGTGCCTTTTTATGGCTATCTGAAGCAAAGAGTCACTACACCACTCCTCACTGGAGGCTGCAGGCTGCACCATCCAGTCATCCTCTGCTGGTGAGGCCACCCTGTGCTACTGTTGCTTGGCAACAGTGCTCTAGGAAGGTCCACTGGGCCCTTGTCTGAATTTCCACTCCCCAGGGAATCCACTGGTGCACTTCACAGCAGACACTGCAGATGTGTGCTCCTGTCTCCCTGGCTTCAGCATGCAGAACAAAGTATTGACCTGGTCTCTGAATCAGCTCTCCAGCACAGCACTGGCACAGCTCATCCTCAGCACAACGCAGCACCCCAAGCCTCCCATGAGCTCCTCAGTCCCATGTGCCTGGGCTGGGGAAATGAAGACAGATGATCCTGCTCTGCCAAGTGGCAATGAGTACCCAGGCTCCAGCAGGAAGGCAGGATATGAGAGGCTAAAATCCATTTCCTCAGCTGAAGATCCATAATACAGCTTTGCACTTTGATGTGACATATTCCATTATTAATAATCTTATTTTCTAACATTAACAGATTTCAAGCAGTTTATCTAGCTTTCCTGTCTTCAACTAGGACAAATCAGAACAAGTTTAATCAAAACCAAACCATAACTAGAAAGGAACAACAGACTTATTTGCGGTCTTAGATACCAGAACCTAACGTACTGATAGCTATAAAGAGATTGAATGTTAACCTTACCTATGCATTGACAGTGATTAAGTTTTGCATGATCACTTTTAAAAATCTGTTTTCATGGCTCTTTCAGGTATAGAGTAGTGAATCAGAAAAAGCTCCCTGACAGTAATCCTCCTGTGGAGCACTACTCACTATGCTGGTTATCCTCAAGAAGCATCAGGGAGAAAAACAGGTATTAAAAATGAAATAAGCAAAACCTGCTTTTTGAAACTGAATGTGCTTGTGTACAGCTGTGCCACTGCAGATCCACAGGAGGCGAGAAGCACAAAACTTTAAAAATTACTTTAAAACTGAGCAGTACAGCTCCATTTCAGGAAGTGTTCTAGTCACAAATTCTAGGAGCGTAATACAAAACAGTAATTTTTTTCTAAGACATCAGAAATGGCTCCCTCTTAACAGAGCAACAAGCTGCTTTGTGGAATGCAACTGGAATTGGTCATTTGCTTGAGCAACTTCATATAATTATGAGAACACGCTTTTCTGCCTTATTACATTCAAGCACAGGGAAAACAGTTTATAATGGTGAAAACTCCACATAATCCAATCTATGTGAGCAGCCTCTCCAACAGATCCCATGCTCACAGTGGCACTCCATCCTGTGGAATCCCACCCCAAGACTCTCCCCTTTAGTGATCCAGAGTGTACAATTAAAACACTTCCACTTTGTTTCCAAACAAGTTATATGGATGGTCTCTGAAATAGGTTCTTAAAGGCTGCTTTAATTGCCCTAAGGTTGTTTTATGGAGAAAAAGTTTATTGGGAAGTTTTATGCACTTACCCCACTAGCAGCTTCCCAGAAGAAAGCTTTCAGACCCGAGCTTCAGCACAGACTGTCTCTTGTCGGAACAAAGCTAAATAAAATTCTCCCCAGGCCGACCCCCCACCACCTCATGCCCCATCTGTCCCACTGTGGTGCTAGAACCAGCGCTCACCAGCCAATGCAGAGCACCTCTCCCCAGGCACACTTACGTAGTCAGCAGGAAAGACCCATCACTACATCTATCCAGCGCTTTCCTAGCAGCAGGCTTCCCTGAGAACTCCACAATGCCTTTCCCAGAGGATCGTCCTCTGTCATCCACAATAACCACAGCCCTTTCCACCTGGCCAAACACTGAGAAGGCTTCCTCCAGGAGCTCATTGGACACAAACTGAGGCAGGTTCCTGACTGTCAGCGAGGCGCTGTGGCAGGCAAAGCGCACTCGGAGCTGCTTCCCACGCAGAGGCATGTTGTCCAGTTCCACCTTGGCAATCTCTGCCAGGGTGCGAGTTTCCTGCAGATAAAAACAGCCTGCATTAAAACTCCAAGAAAGGCACGGGATTAAACACAAGCTTATTTCTCCATAACAAGTACTTCTGAGAGAAATAAGTTATTCTCGTGCCAAAAAGGACAGTTATTCCTTATCATGAATGACCTAACAGCCACTGTTTGGGGGTGGGGAGGGTGAGCAATATATAACAAATACCTAAGTTTAGTCCAACAGCTAGTATGAACTAAGCAAACAATGAAATCTTCATTATGACACATAATTATATTAAGGCTACAAAGCACCTTTTTAAAAAAAAAACAAATACATTTAAAAAAATAACCAAGATTCATCTATTAACAAAGTCTGATAAGGAAATGCTGACAGTATGACAACCTATGAAAGACCTTCTATAGCACTTTCACACTTTTCATGCCACTTTCCCACCTTTCCACTCACTTAAGTAACTACCAAGCAGCTGCACTACATGAAAGTGGCCCAGATATGGCTGTGGGAACCTCATCCACTCACCTCAGGGCCTTCACAAAGGTGGTGCATGAGCCACAGAAACCTAAGAACCACTCTACGGTGGTAGCTACCTCCCTTTCAGACACACTTCAATGTGATCATCTAGAGATCCCCTAGCCCAAGAGCATTAATCATGCCAGAAATGCTGCAGGACAAACTATGCCCATAGGAATTCCATATTCCAGAAATAAAAAAATTCATTTTGTCTATAATAGCATCGCATTCATGTGAGGTTTTTTTCTGCTTTCTACCAGCTGATTTCAGAATAAATTTATCAGATCTCTCATAACTCCTGCCACAAGCTGCCTAAACTCACATCTCTCTTAAAAGCAAGCTCTAGACCAACCACCTGGAAGCTAATCCCATATTCCAGGTTACTAAAATCATCAGCAGGTGTAATCAGCAAGACATCAGAAGGCTACTACTTTCAATTAGCAACAGCGCTCCATTGTGAGCCATCACCACAAAACTCCCCAAAGTGCCAAGTCACTCACCAGCCTGATAAAACCAAAGCCTTTGTCCTTGTGTATGAAGACTTCCCCTGCCTTGCCATACTTCTCAAACAACTTTCTCATCTCTTCCTCTGTAATATCTGGGGGCAGATTCCCCACAAAGAGGCGGCTTCTTTGGGTGAAGGTCTTTTCACCGGGTTTCCGGAAATTCTTCAGGTCAATAGTCAGGCCTTCATCTGAGGGGAATAAGGTACACAGCTGCTCTACAGTTGGGGGGATAAATTTTATTAGGTTTCATCACAGTGACCACAGAGACACAGGATAATACAGGTAACACACCCATTCATTTTGATTTTAAACCTCTCCAGCCATCTCTCCAGCAACAAGGGAGTTTTATGTTTTATTTCAGACTGGTCCCATAGCTTTTTTTAAAGAAAACTGAACCTCAGTGCTCATTAACACGAGTGAATTGGAGAAAACAACATACTGCAGCTTGAAATAACATCAAATATTTCATTTAAACTTTTTTTGAGATCTGGTGAAGGTAACTGGCCCACAAAAAAAAAACCCAACTGCAGTCACAACACAGAATTTTGCTATTACAACACAAATAACTACAGAAAAGCCACAGTTCAGCCAGAAAGCAGATTTTTACTCAAAAACACACAAAAACAACTCCAGATATCTAGAAAAATATGAAAATAAGAGGAAATTTTGTTCAGACAGATAACATTTCAGACAGCTGTCATTCTATGAGATGGGTTCCAGAGTATGGGTTTCCAAGCTGAAGAGAAGGCTGGAATAGTTAAAATAGTGGGGAAAAATACCAACCCAAAATTTAAAAAAAACCCCTGACATATAGATGAGCCTTCAGAAAAATTACACAATTAATTACAAGGAAAAAAAAATCCCTATTCAGTAAGTTCTCCTAGAAGGGATTTTTAAAGTTGGAAAAGACCTCTGAGATCAAGTCCAAGGTTAAAATATTTTCTAAGCTGTCCAACAGAAATAAACACAAATAGTAACATTCTCAAATCCCCACAGGCCTATACAATCTTTAACCCTTAATTCAGCAAGAGTCCAGTATGATCCTGAAAGCTCTGTTATGTGCCAGACACAGGGGTGGATTTAGCATCACTTTATCACCCTGTGCCCCATTTTCTTAAACACACATGGAACTTAACCACACAGGACTAGAGGGCACAGAAAGCAACTCCTCTGCTTTGCAGAGGACACAAGTCACGGTCACACGTAAGAAATAAACTGTGAACATCAATGGCTTGATTGCAGTTACAAAACAGGGCAATAAATGAGAAAGACTGTCCATGAAAAGACAATGCAAGGGCAACCCTTTGATAGGAGTAAGCACACCTCCATGGCCAACACTAAATAACCAGACTGAGAGTGTGCCCAGAGAAGAGCAGTGAGAGTAAGTTATCTACTTCACACAGCAAAGGTGCAGGAGTGAAATGTTTTGCCTTGTTCACAGCATTTCCATGAGTATTTGGGGATGAACTGCAAGGGCTGTGGATACAACACAAGGTACCTGGAACAGAGTTACACTCAGGGGTACACAGAGTACCACTGTTCTGCCTCGGGAGATCCATGCAAAGGAGTGAGACACACTCACTCACTCCAAGCTGATTCCTGTGGGAATTCCCCAGTACAGCTGTACTGTTATTGTTTTTCAACCTGACTGGAACTGGCTGCTCTGCCACTCTTGTCTGTTATTGTCTGGGAACTGATAAAGAGCCTGTTCAACTCCACCACTTAACAAAACCATGTTGGATTTTTACCAGTCCAGTATCCTTGACACAAAAAAACCCACTCTGAGGAATCACACAAAGCACACAGGTGACTTCTACATATTTTCATTTTGAACAGCTTAAGTGTCCAAACTTAAAAAAAAAACCCACATCTAATAAAACTAAAGCATTCTTTCCCTCCCCAAAAATGCTAACGGAGATGTCTCCCCACTTCTAAACCATCAGGTTAGATCAGTTCAGGCCCCTGAGGCCATTAACGCGTTCTGTCCCAGCTCACAAGCACCCGCTGGAAAACCCGGACAGCCGCTGGAGCAGAACGGCTTCCAGCAATGTCAACTGGCATTAAACACTAAGTAAAGCTGGGCATCTCTCGGTTCCTCATTATAAAAAAAAAAAAAAAAAATCATTCTTAAAGGGGCGCCTGCAGATCGCAGCAACAACGTTCTCACTACAACATAATCTTCACCGATTCTTACTTCTGCATAACCTAGTTAATTGCTCTAGCAATCAAGCTTCTTAACTTTCTAGCTTCCTAAGAAAACCTGTATTGAGAGACCATCTGTTATGCCCAGGGAAAAAACAGGAACCAGACAATGAAAGACAGAGCTCGTTATATTCGCGACGCTTAAAGACACACTGTCAAGAACGCACTGACTTTCAAACTGTAAGCGATCTTTTCCTGGGATTTTCGGACAAAGACAGAACGTCTATATCGCTTTCCCTGGTTTTGGGAACGCAAAAAACTCACGAACACACAAAACTTACGAACAAACGCCACAGGAGTCGCGTGCACCTTCGAGCGGACTGAGCAAAACCAAAAGAAAACCCACGAATACAACCCAGGCGCAATTAAAACCGCAGCTTCCAACAAGGGGAAAAAACTGATATAGCAGGAGATGCTGCAGCCTGCTTGGGAAACTAAGGATTTATTGTTTTAACTTGGAAACCCGCGTTCCTTTTGTTCCTGCCGAGACCTGTTGCACGCCCGAGGGCCGCAGCTAACCCGAGGTTTCCCGCTGCACCGGAGCGGTCGCTCAGCGCCTACCCAGAGCGGGGCCGGGCGGGCCGCCGCGGCGGGCCCGGGACTCACTCTGGCTGTTGGCCTGCTGCCCGTTCGCGGGGATGGACGGCGGCGGGTGCTGCTGGTGCTGCTTGCGCGGAGCGTGGTTCTGCTTCTCCATGTTGAAGCCCTTGTTGCCCTGCATCTTCCCCACCTGAAAGCAACACGCGCACGGTCGGGAAGCGGCCCGGAGCTCGGTCCCGGCTGGGTCCCGCCGGCCCCGCGTGCAGGGGCGGGGCGGGCCGCGCAGGCCGCGCCGGGCCCCGGCGGCGACGGAGCGGGGCCGAGCCGCGACCCTACCGCCCCCGCAACCTCACCTGGCGGCAACACCGGACAGGGACACGGACACCGGGACAGGCACCAGCCCCGGACACAGACACCGGGACGGACACGGGCACCGGGACCGCGGCGGCCCTGAGAGGAGAGCGCGCGGCCGGAACTCGCGCAGCCTAACACGGCGCCCCTCTCCCTAAGCTCCTATTGGCCACCTGGCGCCCGCCGCCGCGCCGCTAACTGGCCAAACCCGCCGTCACTCACAGCGGCCGCCGTAGTAGGGCGGGACCAGCCGGCCGTGCGAAGGCCCCATTGGTCAAGGCTGCGGCAGCGCGCGCTGCCAATCACAGCGGCGGGCACCAAGCTTGGGTGAGAGGCGAGCGGGGGACAAAGGGAGCGCCGCGAGCCGCCCCGCGCGCGGCGCGCAGGCGCGGTGCGGGCGCGGGGGGGGGGCGCGCGCTTTTAAAGGGCCAGCGGCGGCGCCGAGCGCGTGCCGCCCCGCCGCGCCCCCCGACGGCACCGGGGCGGGTCCGGGCTTGGCCTCTCCACCCCGGCCCGCGAGCGCTGGAGCCCGGGCAGCGCCGGGGGGCCGGCCTGTGCCGATCCGCTCTCCTCCAGATGTTCTCCATCCCCGTGGCCGCTCCTTGCCCCCTCCAGCCGCGGGCTACCACTCGTCGTCCGGAGCCCGTTCCCGTCGCTGCCCCGCTGTGCGGAGGAAGGCGGCTCCTGCCCCTGGGAGCCCACCGGGCGCTCTGGGAGCGCGGTCGTATCGTGCCTCGGGCGGGTTTCGTTTCACCGCCTTGCAAGAAACCCTCCCGCTTCCCGCCGCCTCACCGGGGCAGGTGCCGCGCGCCCGCGGCCAGCCCGCTCCCGGGCACGGAACCCCCGGGCGGCTCACAGCCCTTGCGGAGCGCCCGCAGCTCCGCCGCCCGCTCCCGGCTGTGCCCCTGGCTCCCAACCCACGCTCAGCCCCGGCACCCCCGTGTGCCCGCAGGCAGGGAAACCGCAAGCTCCCGGGGAGGAGGAGCGATGGGAGAGCCGCCCGGTGGAGCGGGACGGCCGAGAGCTGGATGCTGCCCCGCTGAGCCGGAGGGGGCCCGGGACCCGCAGGCAGGGACCCCCGGGGATGGGGGGGGACAAGCCCGGTGGGGCGGAGCAGCGCGGGGGGCGCGGATGGAGGCGGGAAGGGGGAGCCGCGGGCGGCGGGGCCAGGCGGGCGCTGTCATGGCTGGGGAAGGGCACGCCGGGCTCTGCGCGGTGGTGCGGGAGCGCGGCCCCGGCACGGGAGGGGGATCCCGGGGGGAGGCGGTGCCGGGAACGGGGGGCGCCGGCCCAGGAGGTCCCTCCCGGGGGCGGTGCCGCGTCCCGGGCCCCCGCGGAAGCCCCGCCCGGCCGCGCCGTCACTCACCGCCCCGGGGAGACGCTCCAGCTTCGGGGAGGCGGTGGCGGCGCCCGGGCTCGGCCGGGTGGGTCCCCCCGCGTGCAGGTAGAGGCCGTGGCGGTGCGGCCAGACCGGACCCCCCGGGACGACAGCGGGGCTGGGGCCGGGAGAGGCGGCAGCGACAGGGTTAAGGGGGGGGCGGGGAGCGGGGTGGCGAGCCCATTCCGTGCGATCCGCTCCGCGCTTTGCGGGTGGCCGCGTGGGCACCGGCGGGAAGCGGGGCGCCCCGTTCCGGCCCGCGCCCCCCATCGTGCTCCGCCCGGATACCCCGCCGTGCCCCGCCAGACCGCGGCCGTCGCCCGCGCCCGGCTCCGTGCTGCCCGCCCGTCGGGACCCGCTCCGCCAGGCGGATCCGCCCCAGGTTTTCCAGTCGCCCGTGGCGATCCGGGCTGTCGCGCCGATCCCGCGCTCGGGGCTCCGCTCCGCGTTTCCGCGGCAGCCGCTCGTGAGCGAGTCTCGCGAGCCCCGGCCCCACCGCGGCCTATGAGAGCGCGTCCCTCGCTCCGCACAGCCAATAGGGCGCCGCCGCCGCCCCCCCGTCGGCTGGCAGCGCGTTGAGGGCTCCGAGCGGCGCCTCCATTTAAAGGGGCCGCGACCCGAATCCGGGTTCTGGGTAGAGCGGGCGGCGCAGCACCGGGAGAGCCAGGTACGAGCGGTGGCGGCCGCGGGCGTGCCCCGGCGGTGTCCCGGGAGGTGCGGATGGGGCCACGGGCCGGTCTTAGGGCCCCGCGAAGAGGGGGCGGGGCGGGCGCGTGCGGCGCGGGTACCGGGTGGGGGGGGGTGGGTGAGCCCCCCCCGGGGGAGGGGGGGGGGCGCGCCTTGCGGGAGGGGGCGTGGCCGGCGCCCCTCGAGGGGGCGTGGCCGGTGCCACTGGCCCCTCCCCGTGGCGGCCGCTTGGGGGCGCCCTGCGGCGGGTCCCGGGGTGGGGGGGGTGCTGTGCGACCCTCGCCCCTCATGGGGGATTTGGGCTGTGGGCTCCCTCGGGATGGATGGGGAGCCCCAGCCTGACCCCCACCCCTTGCAGCTCCAGTCCAATGGAGAACCCAATGCGAATGCTCTGCAGTGCGGGGGAGGCGGTGGTCTCTGCACCCCTCCCGGTATGGCTGGGTAACGCACTTGCCTGGCCCCCATCCCCGCCTCGGTTCCATGGAGACCCCCGTGGGCCCCGGCTCTGGAGGGGGGTGGTCTCTGGAGTCCCCCGGAATGGATGGGAGAGCCCATGTGAGCCCCATCCCCGACCTGGTGCAGAGCCCACCCCGTGCCTCCTGCAGTGGGGGCATCGTGCGACCCTTTTGCCTTCTGGGGAGGGGTCTGGGCTCTGGGTGCCCCCGCTGTGGCTGGGGAGCCCACCAGCCTGACCCTGATTCCCAGCCCGCTTCCATGGAGACCCCAGCGAGATCCCTGCCCCTGTTGTGGGAGGCGGTCTCTGGGTATCCTTGCGGTGGATGGGGAGCCCCAGCCTGGCCCATCCCCGGTGTGGGCCGGCACAGGGAGGTGTGGGGGGCAGCCCTCACGGGGGACTGGGCTGGCTGTGCCCCCCAGCCGGGCACAGGCTGGGCCCAGGGTTCATGGCTCCTGGGAGGCCCTGAGCGCTCAGCCCAGCGGGGCCTGCCCTTGCTGAGGGGCTGTGCTGAGCAGTGACAGCAAACAGCCCTGGCAGCCTCTGCCCCACAGCTCTGCCCTGGTGCCCGGCTCTCCCCGTGTCCCCAGGGGCTCAGCCTTTACGGTGCTGTCACCACACGCAGGAGCAAAGTCTGTGGGGTTCACAGCTGCTGCTCTGTGAACCGGATAACCTTTCTGACAGCCTTCCCCCGTGTGTGGGGGAGTCTGGAGCCTCCTCAAGGCGAATGTCCCTGGGCACCCTGTGCTGCTCTCGAGGGTCTGGCTCCATGAGAGGAAGGGCTGGAGCTGCCCTGGGCTGCTGCTGACGCCTCCCCATGTGGGCAGTGTGGCTGTGGCCAGCGAGGTGTCCTGGCGAGCATCAGGCACCTCCTGTGTGGTTGTAGAGGTGGAGGCAGGCCTGGCGAGGCAGGGAGCTGGCTGTGCTGTGTGCCCAGCATGGGAAAAGGGCCCTGGCATCAGATATGCTGTGTGGGCAGAGGCAGCGCTGGACGTGTCAGGCGATGGTGGGGGGTAGGATTTTCAACTGAGTGCTGAGAGATGGCTCCTGGATTCTCTTTTGATGAGGATGAGAGCTGCTTCATTTGTGCTCTCCTCTGCTCCTGCTGTGCTTCCAGGTATGGCTTTTGTTCTAGGCTGTAGCTTCTTTCCTTTTCATTGCACCTGCAGTCCCCAAGAAAACTTTTAATCTGCATTTTCTCACCTAACCCTGCCTAGCCTGGGATCAAAGCTGGTGATAAGAGCACAGCCCTGTTGTTATTGTGAGCTCAACCTTATGAAAGGAATATCCACAGCCTGCAGAGCTGTAATGACTAACCTGAGCCTCACAGCTCCATAGTGCATATTTGCACAACCTCTTTTTCTCTCTGCACCTGCTCACATCCCTCTCCCTGTGAGTGCCCTTGCTTTGGAGGATGACAGTAACACCAGATTCTTCCACATCTCTGACAGCCAGAGGAAGGTCCCAGGCTGTGCCCATGGTCTCACTTTGGGGGCAAAGCTCCTTGTATGATATCTTTATGGATGTCTTGTGGTCAGTGATGCTGGGATGCACAGCTGTGATGGACACAGATGTGCTGGCAGAAGCCTTGCTGCAGAAGGGTTGTGGTCAAAGCCATCCAATGGAAGCATGGAATAGGCTACAGCTGTGACAATGCATTTGTTAGTTTAGCAAAGGCAGTGCTAAGGATTTGACTGGATTTGTGTTTTAATTTCAGCAGTGTTTTATTAACTTCCTCCTCTGCTGATGGTACAAGTCAGGAACTGGCAGTGTCTGAGACCATCCTCACCAGTCCTGCTGGCCATGGGCTCTGCTGCTGTCTCCTGGCCACTTGCTGTGAGCCTGCTCTGCTGGCCCAGCCCTGGGCAGCCCAAGGGGTGAGGAGCTGTTCTCCAGATGGGGTGAGACTTTGCTCTGCTCAACACAGCCTTACCCAGGGCCACTCTGAAGAGCTGCGTGTGAGGTGAGGCCTCCCAGCACTGAGATCCCTTTCCAGCATCTTGCAGAGGGATCTGGGACTGTCAGTGAGGCAAAGGAGACAGATCTCACTGTGTTTCCAATATTTTGGCTCTGCAGGGCCTCTTACGGAAAATTACGTGTTTTGCCTTCAAAGATAGATCCTCTCAGAGACTCTGCCTTTTGTTATTTCTCTCTTCCCCGTGCAGTAAGGTTTATTCACAGAACCACAGACAGATTTGGGTTGTTAGGGACCTCTAGAAGTGTCTGGTCCAGCTGATCACCTGCTTACAGCAAAGCTGACTTGAAGCCTTGTTGTTCAGGGCTTTGTCCAGTTGGGTTTTGAGGACCTCCAGGCAGTCTGTGTCCTGTTCCCAGGCTGCAGCATTCCTCTGGAGAGTCACCTGCTGTCCCTGCAGCTGTCCTCTCCAGCTGCTTGTGGGATGTGCCAGAACTCTTTGTCAGGTGCTCTGATGCCTTCCTGCAGCATTTGGGCAACAGGTAGACAGACCTGATGACCATCTGGTTTTTACCACTTCCAGATCTTCTATTTTTTTTAATCATTGTCTTGATATCATTAAGGCAGTTTGGACTCGCACTGCTCAAGCATGCTGTACCTCCAAGCCTTTTTTGTTGTCCTTCTGATAGCACTTCCAAAGCTTTTTTACCCACTCACCCCTTTCCCCTGCATTTAACACTATTTTGGCTGTACAAATACCAGGAGAATTTTCTCTTGGACTTGATGGCTGAGTGGACTTGGTTCTTGAAGCTGAGTTGCTCTCCAGATGGCATTGCTGCTAAGGGTGTACTTAGATTTGTTACTCTTTTCTCTGTTGCAAAGCCTTGACAGTTAGTGCTTTGGGAGATCCTGATTTTACAAGATGTGAGGGGATCCAAGGCATTTCAAGCTGCTGCCAGGATGGCATTCTGGATGGATGAGGATGCTCCTTTTGCCTGTCTTAGCATTTACTGCTGTGGTTAGCATTAGATAATGCTGAGATTGAGGAATGTTGTCAGTTTTATTTGAAGTGTTGCACGAGTCTCCTGGTAAACCTAATTCCAGGCAATTCTGTGAGATTTCTGAAATTTGTCCTTCTTGCACTTTGTTGAAACTGAGGTGAAGTTTCTGGAATGCAAACTCAAAATCCAGTTTGGTTGTTCCTGCCTTTGAGGAATTTACAGGAGACTCATGGCTGTGTGTTGCAGCACCAGCTGCTCAGTGCTGGAGGATTTTCTGGGTTCAGGGTGGCTGTGATACATTTAAGGCCTGCAGCCCTGAGCTGGGGCTCCTGCTGTAGGAAAATCTAGGGGTGATGTCCTATCCTGGCTTTGGAACTATCAAAAAACAATTGCTGGAGTCTCAGTGCTGCTGGTGAAATTCTGGAAAGGCCCTTTTTTCCCTGTGTACCAGTTACTGTTGTGTGGACAGTCCCAGTCACACGTGGAGACTGGCCTGGAGGGGATGTGGTGAAAGCTGCTGCAGTTTGCACTGATTGAGAACCAATAATGCATTTGGAGGTGGGACAATGTTCACCAAACCCTGCCTGCACAGCACAAGGACTTGACCAGTGGTGTCGGCAGGAGCTGTGGGTGACTTGGAGTGAGTCACTGCATGTAAAACCTCCAAGTCACAGAGGGTTTACAGATCCCATGGTCAGTTGTTGAATCATGTGTTTATGAGCTTGTCTAGCTTTGATTTCCAGCTTTTTGTGTCCTTGTGTGCATCTGTCTGTATGTCCAAGGAGTTGTCTGCTGTAGATCTTCTTACTTTGTCACTTTTTTGGGATGGGTCACATCTCCCCCATTTCTTTTCAGGGAACAAAATAGGTTTAGCACTGGAGGGTGTTCTCTAAACTATGGCTGATTATGTGTTACTGTGTCAGATTTTTTTTTTTTAATTTGAAGCATCTCAGCTCTTCCAATGACTGTTATCAATTGTAGACAGTAGCCAAGAATGAGACAGGGATGGTCTAAGATGGCACTGTGTGCAAGTAGCACTGTACTGAATGTCACCAAGGGGGCTTTGTGCTCTTGGAGTTTGCAGCTCAGAGAGCTGCCTCTCCACAAACACAAGTAAGTAACAAAATCCTTTCTGCTCCTTTCTGGAGGATTTTGACTGGACTGCAATATGATCCACAGTAGTGTGCTTAATTTACTGGTGGTTCTTTGTAAATTCATTTGAGTTGGAGTTAGCCAGTACGTAATAAAGGTTTGCAGTGCTTGAATTTAGAATGCTCTCAGCTGTCCAGATAAACTCAGATAAGTCACAGCAGAGAAGTTGGCTTCTGCTGTACTCACCACTCAAAGTGTAATATTGTTGATGAAGATATGTTGACTGAAACCATGCTGGTAGGACATGATATTACTTTCTTAATGTTTTATTCATTGAACTGTGTATTGACACTATTTTTGTTGAGAAATACTAGGTGGAGTGTTACTGTTTGTTCAAAAATTTGGCACAAAAAAATAGAAGCTTCTTCCAGGGCTCTACTTAAGTCTTACAGACCTTGTAGATGAGAGGTGGCTGAAATGTTGATTTAAGTGTCTTTTGTAGTTACTTGTTAATTATTTTCATATTTCAAATTATCTCTAATAGTGAAAAATATAATCCTTCAGCCTTCAAAAGTATTGAAAATCTGAATACACATCCAAGAACAGAAGTCTGGGACAGATACCCAAGCAGTTCCTGTTCCTTTGCTAGAGGAGAGCAGTAACTGCATGGCTGTGGGATTTTTTTGTGGGCTGTAAAGACTTCTGAGATGCTCTCTTCATCAGGAGGGAGTAACAACAGCATTTTTTTTTGCTGTCTCTTTTTAATTAAATGTTTGATGGTAGATCCTCATTTCTGTAGGTAGGCCACATATTCCCCTGCTAATGGTTACCTGAGTTACAGCACCACTGATGTCTTTAATAAGCTGGATGAAGTCCCAGGTAGTCACTTGGATGTGCTTAAGTGTCCTGGCAGAGATGTTGCACTTTGAGCTTCCAGACCTGAGAGAAGATCCCACGTGCCCCCCTTTGGCAGAAAGAGCTGGGCAGGTCTGGTAGTCCTGCCAGGTACTGCCTTTGGCCATCAGTGTCGTGTTCTGTGCCAGTGCTGCACACCTGGGGAGGACTCCCAGCTGTCCCATCACTCCTTTGGAAATGCTTTCTTGCTCCCTGAGAAGCATTCTGCTGCAGGCTGTTGTGCAGGAGACTTTGCTCCTTCAACTTCCCAAGAATCTATCTCTTACTGGATACTCCAGGGAGTGGTACCTACCCCTAAGTGAGGAGTTCCCAAATGGAGCAGTTCTGTGTGCTGCTAAGTGCAGGACTTCAGCACACTGCCTCCTCTTGGTTTGGCCAAGTCATGTTGCACTGTACTCTCCTTGCTGCCAGTATGTGGCTGGAAAAGAGGAAGATTTTGAGCAAACCAGTGACCAAATCCCAGTGACTGAGCTGTGCATTAGCTGGTCCTGGAATAAGAGAGGTGATGACTTGTGGTGGATCATTTCAGCACCTGCCAGAAACAATAAGCTATTCTGTTTCTGTTGTGGAAAGTGAGAAAAGACTTTACCAGAGATAAAGTGCACGCTCTGTTTGCAGCTTAACTCACTGTGAAGCTCAACAGAAGGCCCAGACAAATCTGTCTGCCTGGGGCAGACAGAAGTAGAGCTTCTTACCTTGCTGCAGCAGAGCAGCTCTAATTTCTTCAGGTTGAGTTTGATTTCAGAGCAACCCACAGAACTGGAAAATACCATTCTTTCCTATTTTGAGAGCCTCCTTCCTCATTCTTATCAGCTGGTAGGTGAAAGCCACTATAAAGAATTCATTGTCAGGGACATTCTGTGCTTTCCCACTCACGCTGTTTGTCAGCATCACCTTGGGTCCAGCCTCAACTCTTAACTCCATCAGCTTTTCCAGATTCTTTTAAATATATCAAGAATTGGCATTCATCTGCCCTGTATCACCTTGGAGCTCTGCTGCAGCAGGTTGAAAATAAACAAAAGGAAAATACTTCTAAAAACTGAATGTTAAACTGCAGGACTTAAAACCACTGGAATTTTAGGAGATTCAAAGTATAAATTGGTTCGAAGTGGGATTAGGCAAATTCACAGAGAATTTGCCCAGTACAGACTCTTAATAGGGACATTGTCAGTGCAGCTCAAGCCAAGTGATTCTTCAGCAGCTGAGTCCTTGACTGGGGGATGTGCTGATGAGGAACATCCTGTTAGTTGTGTTTCTTACACTCTCTCCCCAGGTATCCGTTCTTGGTCTGAATAGGAACAGGATATTTAAGTGCATGGCCCTTTCATTGGACTGACTGCAGCAGTCCTTAGCTTTGCACATCCTAAGAAATTTTGGCTCCTTCTCCAAAATGCGTGAGCCGTTCTGCTGGGAGGATTCAGACAGAGCTGATGAAAGGGGACAGGGCCTCGAGCACAGGGGGCTGTGCTTCCAAACAGAGCATGTGAGTGGGTCAGTGCTCTTACTGCCGCCTTGCCTCTGCAGAGAGGTCTGTTCCAGCCACACACATCCTGATAGTTTGGAGTTGCCTTAATCTGCAAAATACTTCTTCTTTCAGACTTTCTGTTGGTCAAGGATGTTGCCATTAAGTCAGAGTTTTGTCTTGCATTGTATCACCCAAAGTTTGAAAGCAGGGTTAAGGTGTACACTGTTAACCCAAATGCCTTTGGTCCACTTGTAATATGAGTTACAGGACAAGTTTGTAGATTGTTGCTTGCATTATGCTTTGGGAGGGAATGCCCAAATGGATTTCTTAGTCTCCAAATGTTTCCAGGGTCTATTTCTACTGAGCAAAGACTAGGCCAGCTGAAAGTGGGAATTACTTTAGGACCTTAGTGGTTCATTGCAAACTTGTGCAAAGTGTCTGAGGTCATTCTGAGGTGTTTGTTAGCTCTGTTGAGTATACCTATAAATAAATTTACTTTCTTCATCTGGATGCTTTGAGGCTTTTTTGCTGATTACTGTAGGGTCTGCTGTCTGTCTGTGAAACTGGATGGGGGATATCTTTGAGAAGGAGACATTGCTCATATTCTGAACAGCAGGAAAAAAAAACTTGTTTATCATCTTGGAAGGGTTCTCATCTTCTTCAAATCCTTAAGACCTTTCTTTCAGATGTCTTTGTTTCTATTTCACTTTGTTCTTATTTCTGTCAGCCAACCTAAAACATGCATTAGATCCTGCATTGCTCTGGAATTGGCTTATTCTAAAAGTTTTGTCTCATCTTGTAACTAAGAGTGAACAGAAACACCAAAATCTTTGGGGGTGAAACTTGCTGAGCATTTCTAAAGATTACATTTGCTTTAGTTTCTGGTTGGGATTGTGGGAACAGTGCTTTATCTGCCACCAGGAAACAGAAAGCATTACTGTGTATTTAGATAAAATAAGGAGGTGGTGGCTTTGAAATCCAGTTGTTGGGTATGATTTCCTTAAATTCCTGCTTGGCTAAGTTTCAGAAGCTGGGTACCTTCTCTGTCCAAGTATGTTCTGTTTAGTTCTGAGCAAACCATTTGTGAGTGAAAATTTGCTTGTCCTTTCAGAGGGAAGGATATGAAAAAAGAGTTAAACAGCCATCATCAGTGAAATTAAATCAGTCTTCCTCCTTCATTGATATAGATGAGTTATGCCCACTGTGAGCCCAAATAAACAAAAGTACAGTGTCTTCTCATTCAGGGCTTAAAACAGTGCTAAATTTAGAATTGGAATTACTCTGATAGGAAGGGCTAGGTTGTTGCCACGTCATTTGATTCTAGTGCCTTTTTTGTAGTGTCTGCTTAGAGCCTGTTTGGGGACATGATGTTATTTCAAGTCTTGCACTGCCTTCCCACGTGCAGACTCCAGCTCCTTCTCCCTTTCCCTCTTCAGGTTTGTTAACCATTATCTCCTTGTGGGGGTATAATTCAGTTTTAGACCATATTACTTGCCTCATCTCTAAGTCTTGACCTTTCTGTCTTATGATGATGTCAACCATGAGGAGCTGGGCTGTAGCCTGCCCTCTGAGGTTGGCAGTCTGCATCACACCTTCCTGTTCAAGTGACTGTTTATGCCCTGCAAAGTCACACTGGTCTTTTTTCCTGACTCTGCATTGCCTGCTTGTGTCTATCTTGCTGCTTGTTCTTCTTATGACTGCTTTTAACATCAGAGCTTTACCACCTTTCTTCCTGCCACCCTCCAGAACTCCTCCTAGTTCTAACTTAAGCTTTTCCAGTTGTTCCATGTCTGAATATTAGCCTATGTAATTTTGGGGCTATGCAGTAGCTGTAGTTATACTGTAACATTGTTTATATCTGTCCTCTGACAAGATTAATGCATGTTGTCATCCTGTATCTTGTTAAGACTCACACTTCATGGCTTGAAAGGAGTTATTTCTACCTCTATGTTTAAGAGAAAAAAAGGTATTTTAAAAATTAAAAATGTGTTAGCTCCATAAAAACAGATCAGGAGAAAGGACAGAGCAGATTCTTTGGATAGAGAAGAAGGCAGGGCTGGGGATATTACCACAGAACATTGGTGTGGAGCCTCCTGAATTGGTGCTCTGATACCCCAATGTGTAATTTAGCATAAGCAAGTTTCTTTGCTGTGCTGTGGTGAGGTGTGTGAGGGCTGTAGAGTTGTCAAAGGTCTGTTTTACCAAACTACTGCATCCTGCTGCTGACTTTTGTACCCTCACAAGTAGAGGTGATTCACCTGCTGCTGTCTGGTGTCCTGGTTATGGCCTGGCAGCATTCCTGGGCCTTGTTTTACTTCAGCAATGTTCAGAAGAGTGGACAGTTCATGTTCTGTGTTAGACTGCTTTTCATTAACTTGCAAGTCTCTCTCTCATTTCCAGTGTCCATCTTCTAAATGGATTCCAGTGAATTTTCAGGATCTCTGGACCCCCTGTCCTTGCCTGACAAGCCGCTCATTGGTGATCTCCCTGCTGACATGGAGTTTGGTGAAGATCTCCTGGGCTCCCAAACAGCTTCTACCCAGGAAGTTTCAGTTCTTCAGCCCCCTGGCTGGGATCAGTCCAAGCAGATGACTGCAGATGAGGACTTGGACCTTGTAGTGAAAGCAGACAGCGTGTCTGAACTAAATAAATCAAATGACTGTGTTCTAGATAAACCTGGTGTCTTGGATATGCTGGAGAAACCTGGTGTCAGGGATGATTTGGGTAAAACCTCTGACTTGGTGGATAAACCAGAGGGTCTGGATGGGCTGTGTAAGGCACAACCTTCCCAGGACATGGAGGGTGGGCCAGCAGACTCCTCTGCCCTGTCTAGAGAAGCTGTTGGTCCAGAAACAGGGAAAGAAGGGGATGATGCACCAAAAAATTGTTCTGGGGATATAAAGGAAGATGGTGCTGCTGCTATTCCTGCACTGTCTGGTGACAATGCCCCTGAATCACCCCAACAACCTGTCCCTGACTCCAGGGACCTCAGCAGTGCCCCGGCCAAGGAAGAAACCACAGCACAGTCCTCAAGTCCCGCAGTGCCCCCACCCCAACTCAGTCTTAAACAAACAAAGAAGATGAAGTTGAAGGCACCAAGGAAAAGCTCACCTTTGCAGAGGGAAGGGCTGGCAGGGGAGGCAGAGGTGCAGCTGAGCCCAGACAGCAGAACTGCAGCTTTGCCCCCTGAGCCTGTGGAGAAAACCCGGGCAGAGGAAGGGGACGATAATGGGAAGAACTCACTTAAAGAAAACAGTGCACTCAAAGCACAGGAAGCCTTACCACCAGCAGGTAAGTTGTTGGCTCAGCAGAACCTGGCTTCCTTTTGTTCAGGAGGTCATCCAGCTACACATTGCTGAAGCTGGAGTCTGCTCTGCCTTCCAGCTCATCCCCTGCTATGGAAATAGCCAACTTTTCAGATGGTCTAGATTTGGGCAAAGCCTCTTGTGTAAAGGGAATAATGTTCTGGTATGCACAAGCTCCTGCTCTGGCTTTCATGGCTTTAACTGATTTTTGGTGCTTGTGGAAGCAAGGACCTTCCCCAGTAAAGCTGTGGCTGCGCATGAGCTTAGCTCACTCTCTTCATGGCTGGAGTCTTTGCTGGAGTTGAGGGTCAGCAGCAGGTGTTTCCAATAGGCAAAGTTCCTCTGCCCAGGCTGGCCATCCCCAGGAGATGTTCAGTCTTGGTCAGAAGCAGTTGGAGGTAACTGCCCCCCAGCCTGCCTCCCCCATGCAGGGAGGTCTCCCCCTTACAGAGTCCTCCCAGTCTGTGTGTTTGGATCTGCAAATGCAGGTGGTGGGTTTAGGAGCCCTCCACCACCAGAATTGTACTTGGTAGCCAGGACAGGCTGGGGCTTCATGTGCTCACTGACCCAAAGGGTGGCTACATTTGGAGAACACCTGTGCTCTTTTTTTGAGAAAAGCAAGATGTTAGATGCAAGCTTGTTCTGTGTTTCTGTTCCAGGAGAAAGCCTGTCTGGGAAGGGAAGCGAGCTGCCAGCTGAGAAGGTGAGGAGGATGCAGTCAAGTATATATGGTACAGGAGCACAGAGTGTGGCTGGCTGTTGTCAGACTCTGTGAGGAACACTGGCTATTGTGTCAGCCCTCTGGAAAGGAGATGCATGACTCCTGTGACAGAATGATCCCTGTGCACTGCCACTATGCTGTAATGTGGCTTCAGTGTGTCCCTGCTACTCTCAGCTGAAATGTCATTCTCATAAGCCTACTCCCCCCTCTCCTCTGTCTTGCCAGTTCTGATCAGGTATCCATGGAGTTTTACCCATTTTCAGCCTAGGTACTGGGAAACCAAATCCCAGAAGTTGGAACTTGACCATAATCTGGGATATTAATCCATGGTTGTCCTAGCTGCTAGTTAGCCTAACTATTTTGTGAATGTCTTCTAGGAGCAGAAAAGAAGCGAACGACCCAGAAGATCAGAAACTGTCAGGCCTGAGACTGTGAACTCCTCAGAGAGCAGTGAGTAACTGGGGTTGACCAATCTCTGTTTTCAGCCAGAGAGACAATGCCCAGATCCATTGTGGGCAGGTGTTCCCATGGTGTGAGTACAGTGAGAACTCTGGAACTTCCATGCAGACTTGTCTACACAGGACACGTCCTTTCAGCCCACAAGTCTTCATCCTTGTGTATTTGCCTTGCTTTCTCAGGGCACTTAGGTCAAAACAGGGAGTGTTGTAGTATTTTTACAGTGGTGTGTGGGCACCAAGCACTAAGTAACAGGTTAAGATTCAGGGTTGTTCCCAGGAAATCCATTTTCCATCTCCTCACCCAGGAATTTTCTTCCATTCTCTCTATGAAAGCAGGCTGTCTGAGGGAAAGTTGCATTTTGGAGATTTTCCTGGAGTGAAGTGTCTGTTCTTTGAGATACTGAATGTCACCCTGCCATTCCCTAGTATTTTTGTGTTGCTCCCTTATTGCCTGCCTGTGCTAGAACCTGGTGATTAACACATTCCCTTTCCAGTCTTAACAGTTCTTACAGGGTAGATGCTCACACTTTGGGCTTCTGCTCAACCTTGGCATATCATGACTTCCTAGACAAGAATTGTATTTAAGCCTGGTTTGTTTAAACACCTCTTGATTCATCTCCAGTTACAACAGAATTTCTTTTAAGGATCCCTTTATCATTCCACCTAGACAGGAACAAAGTACATAGAGGGATTCTAGAAAGGTGACTCAGAAAATCCCAATGTGTGTCTCACGGCAGAGTTTCTCACTTCCTAATGAGGGGTTTCTGATCTTCCTCTGCTGCTCTGCAGTTCCAGTGTCTGATGAAGACTCTGATGCGATGGTGGATGATCCCAACGATGAGGATTTCGTCCCTTTCCGGACGCGGCGCTCCACGCGGATGTCGCTGCGCGCTCAGATGGCGCAGCGAGCCGCCCGCTCCTCCTTCACCAAGATGACGTGTGCCAACTGCCGCACCCCGCTGCAGAAGGGCCAGACTGCCTACCAGAGAAAAGGCCTTCCTCAGCTCTTCTGCTCCAGCTCCTGTCTCACCACCTTCTCAAAAAAACCGCCTGGCAAGAAGATTTGCACCTTCTGCAAAAAGTGTGTGTTCATTCCCCTTTCCTCAGTGCTCCCGTGCTTGTGACCCCGCTGCACTGCTCCACTGCTCTCCTGCCAGTCCCCTTCCTATGGCCCTCGTTCAGCCACATCATTCCTGCCCACTGCCAGCTGCTGCCCCATGTCTTCTTTCACTCACTGCCTGTCCCATGCTCCCTACACCCTCTTCACATTCTTGCTTTCCCTGCCTGAACCCCAGACTTAGTGCCCCATATTCCAGCCTCCCCTCAAAAACAACCTCCTGCATGCTCTGTCTTCGGACACCTCTCCCCTGGGCCAGGACAGAAGCTGCTGTGAGACAGTTCTTGCCAATTTTTTGGGACACCAGAAAGTCCTGTACATTGCAGTAAGCCATCCTATCCCTTTGTGGCAGGACACACATGTCCCTGCACTAACCCATCCCCTCCTGATCCCCAGGGAGATCTGGAACACCAAGGACTCTGTGGTTGCCCAGATTGGTTCGGGTGGCTCTTTCCATGAGTTCTGCACCTCTGTCTGCCTTTCCCTCTACGAGGCCCAGCAGCACAGACCAGCACCTCAGTCTGCAGATGCCTCGGACACCAGCCGCTGCAGTGTTTGCCACAAACCTGGCGAGGTAAACAAATCCCTTGTCCTTCCCAAGTCCTAGAGAAAGTGCTTAGGACTCACAGCACTTGCTTTTGGTCAAGACTAGGTCGTTTGCCAGGTTTTCCTGTGGTGTGAGGCCTCAGGAGCTGGCTTAGGCTCACTCTCAAGCTTTTCCTTGCCTGAGGCTCACTACTTCCTGCCACTCTGCTCTCCCTGTTCCTCTGACTTTTGGCAAGGGAGGCCACTGCGAGTCCACACCAGCTTCCAGTATGGCACTTCCCAGAGTTTTAGTGCCTGTTATCCCAAGGGCTGTGCTTGTAGTGGTACAGCTGCGCTGGAAGGAGGCCTGTGGTGGTTTGGGAGTGACAGCAGTGATGTCTCTGCAGATCCAGCACGAGGTCAGCAATGGGAACGTGGTTCACCGCATCTGCAGTGACGCCTGCTTCACCAAGTTCCGGGCCACCAAGGGACTGAAAACAAACTGCTGTGACTACTGTGGACTTTATATCTACAACAAGGGCTTGCCCCTGGAGTACCTCTTCCATGAAGGCCAGCAAAAACGCTTTTGCAACTCTGCGTGTCTCAACAGTTACAAGAAGGTGGGTGGGGGCAGCTGCCTGGGGTGGGGGTTTCTCTGTGGGCACACAGCAACTTTGCTTGGTGTGGCACAGGGCATTTTCTTAAATAGCAGGTGACTTGAATCCCCTTGGTCTTTGCTGACAAAGCAGTTAAAAGACTGCTGTGGGGAAACTCTGAAGCAGGCAAGCAGAATTGATTGTACCTGCATGGAGCCCCCCATGGACCCAAGCATGGGTCAGAAAGTCAGTGAACTGGTGGTAGAGTGACAGTGGTATATGCAGTTAGCATGGACTGGCTTCTGGATGTCTCCCTAAAGCTGGGCTGGGTATGTTCCTCTGTCACCTGAGCAGTCTTCACTTAACTGTCTTGGGAGGGGTTGCCAAACTCTGTATTCCTGCCAGGCTACCCTTGAAATGAGAAGTTGAAGTGCCAAAGGCAGCTTTTTTTGCTACTGCCACCTGAATCTTCAGACTGAGAGCCTGTCCCTGGCATCAGGTGGTCACTGTAGAAGAGCAGTCCTGTAGTGGTTACAGCAGTGGGGTGGGATGGGGTAGCTGGACCTTGCCAGCTGTGATGGTCTCCTGGAAGCTCTGTTCTGCTCTGTGTTTGCAGAAGAACACTCGAGTCTACCCCTGCATGTGGTGCAAGACGCTGTGCAAGAACTTTGACATGCTGCCCAACGTGGATCGCAGTGGCAAGATGGGCCTGTTCTGCTCCATTTGCTGCACTACCTCCCACAAAGTGAAGCAGTCAGGCTTAGTTGGTAAGAGCACCTGTGTAGAGGGAATCATCACCTCTCCACTTAATTCCTTCCTTGGTATTGTTTATTGCTTGTGGATGGGACTGAAAAGAAGGTAAAAGCCTGGGGAAAGGGTTCAGTGAGACAAGTGGAAGTGCAGAGGGAGGAACCCTTGCACATGTGGACATCTTAATACAGAGAGTAGTGCACATTGCTGTTCTTGAGAATGAATGCAGGGAGGAGGTGTAGTGCTGGATTGTGCTGGCATTGCCCTTCCCATTGCATGGTGTACTGGGGTGTCCTGGAGTGGGACAACTATTGCAGCCTGTTTTGTCCAAATTCCTGTAGAGCCAGGATCACTTCTGTGAGCCACTCTGCTCTCCATCTGTTTAACATTTCTGTCCTAGCAGAATCTGGTGCTCTTAGTTTCCTGCTGTTCTTGTCCCTTGTTTTGTGGTAATAGCTTGACAGACTGAGGATGAGTGAGTAGCTTACATGCCATCCTCAGAATCCAGTCCCACATCCTGTGCTGCTGCCCTCACCAATTCCTATCTGTTTCATCAGGTCCCCCTAGACCCTGCAGCTTCTGCAGAAAGAGTTTATCTGAACCCTGCTATTACAACAAGACAGACCGGGTTGTCTACCAGTTCTGCAGCCCCAGCTGCTGGACCAAATTCCAGGTACTGAAATATCCTTCATGCTGGGCTGGGCCATGGAACTCATGCCTCCTTTGACACTAAACAGAGGCTCCACCTTCCTTGAGCTCCTCGGAGAGGGCTCCTAAGAAAGTCTCTTCTGGAGCACAGGAGTTGCAGTGACTGTGATTGCTCAAATCCCAGTCTTGGCCCTATCTCCCCCAGCCTCCACTGGGATAAGGTGGGCTGTAATTCACTCCTGTCTATCAGGTTATGCCCAGCAGGAGGGCAGTGCAGAGCTGTGCTGCCTGAGTGGTTTGAGGTAGAGTGGCCTTACGAGAGCACAAGCAAGTGCACAAGTAAGCCAGCAAAGCACAAGTGCACACCTGATAGCTGGGTGGAAAGGGGCAGAGCTGCCCTCTCAGCCAGGTGTCACTGAGAAACATAAGTCTTCCAGGATGTGTTGTCTAAAAATTTTTCAACTAGGATTATTAAATAACAGGCCTGGATACCTGTTGTTTAATAATCCTCAAAGGCTTGACTGGTGATTTTTAATCTTCTGATGTTAAGTTTCAGCATATGTGAGATGTCTGTGGTATTCATAGGAATTTCAAGAATACTAGTTTTGTAGAGTTGTCAAAGAACAAAGTAACAGCCAGGAAGACCTGAGAAACTCAGGCCAGGACATGTCTTGGGCAACTGAGAAAACATAGAAAATCTAGAGGTAAGAGTTAGTTACCAGCAGTTGCAGCATTTCATTTTGAGATTTGGTTTGGGGCTTTTTTTTTGGGGGGGGGGGCTGGGGGCGGGGAGTGGAAGCATTTGGTTGGTTGGGGTTTTTTGGTGGGTTTCTTTTTGTTTCTTTCTGTTTGTTTGTTTGGGTTTTTAATAAATCCTTGATTTTAATCCATCACTGAGGTCACAAACAGTGTGAGTAGTGTAGCTGCAGAGCTTTTAGCATTGTAGACTTCATAAGACTAGAATCATAGAACAGTTTGGGTTGAAAGGGATCTTTAAATGTCATCTGGGCCAGCCTCCCCTGCAGTGAGCAGGGACATCTTCAATTAGATCAGGTTGTTCAGAGCCCTGTCCAATCTGATCTTGAATATTTCCAGGGTTAGGGCACCTAGCTGTGCCAGTGTTTCACCACCCATGTTGTAAAAAAAAAATAAAATAGCTAATCTCAATATGCTCTCTTTTAGGTTAAAACTATTACCCCTTGTCCTATTGCAGAAGGCCCTGCTAAAATGTGTGTCCCCATCTTGCTTACAAGCCCCCTTTTAAGTATTGAAAGGTTACAATAAGGTGTCCCCAGAGCCTTCTCCAAGCTGAATAATCCAAACTCTCAGCCTTTCTTGACAAGAGAACTGTTCCAACCCTCTGATCATTTTTATGGCCCTCCTCTGGACTCGCTCCAACAGGTCCATGTGATTCCTGTGCTGGGGAGCCCAGAGCTGGAGGCAGCACTGCAGGTGGGGTCTGACCAGAGTGGAGCAGAGGGGCAGAATCCCCTCTTGACCTGCTGGTCCTGCTGCTTTTTGGGCAGCCCAGGACACTCTTGGCTTTCTGGGCTATGAGCTCATGTTGCCAGCTCATATCCAGCCTCTCATCCACCAGCACCTCCAAGTCCTCTGCAGGGCTGCTCTCCATCTGTCCATCCCCCATCCTGGATCGATATTGGGGTTGCCCTGCCCCAGGTGCAGCACCTTGTCCTTGGCCTTGTTGAACCCCATGAGATTCCCAGGGGCCACTGCTGGAGCTTGTCCAGGTCCCTGTGGCTGTCACTCTGTCCCTCAGGCATTTCAACTCAATGACTCAGCTTGGTGTCATCTGCAAACCTGCTGAGGGTGCTCTCGATCCACTGTGTCCTTGATGAAGACATGAAACTGTCCTGGTCCAGGACAGGTCCCTGAGGGTCACCACTTGTCACTGATGTCCCTCTGGACATTGAGCTTTTGGCCACTACCTTCTGGATGCAACCACCCAGCCAAATTCCTCATCCACCAAACAGTCCAGCCATCAAATCATCTTTCTCCAGTTTAGAGAGAAGGATGTTCTGTGCCAAAGGCTTTACAGAAGAAGACCAGAGAGATGACGCCCATAGCTCTTTGCTTCTCTACTGGTGTAGTCACTCCATTGAGGAGACAACTAGGTTGGTTAGACAGGACTTGCCCTTGGTGCCCTGTGCTGGCTGTGTTGGTACCTCCTGTGCTCCATATGCCTCAGCACAGCTTCTAGAAGGATCTGTTCCATGATCTTCACAGGCACTGCACAGTTCAGTTGTTTCCAGCGTCCTCCTTTCTACCCATTTTAGAAATGGTTGCAACTTTTCCCAACTGGGACTTCATTAATTCATCTAACTTGAATTATTACCATATAAAATCAGCATTGTAAACATATGAGTAAACCCATGCATCACCTGGCTTAAGAACTGTCTTGCTGGCAGATCTCAGAACACACCTGTCAAAGAAAAAACACTGAAGAGAATGTTTCAAAGTGGCTTCTTGGGGGTCAGTGTTAAGTCCAAGGACTTCAACATCTTCTTGATCATTTGGCAATAAAGTCAAAGTAAGCATGATGAAATTTAGCAGATGAAGCAAAAACTGGTGAAGCGTTAGTCCGTGCTACATTCAGGGTAGTCACAGAAAGCAAAGCAATTGGATTGATTGACTGGTTCCTCCTAATGTTTGCTTAAATGCCAGTTCAGTGCAAGATCCTGTGGCAGCCTTACTCAGGTAGTGTGGAGATGCTAATCCTGGAAAGTAAGGATTTTGAAAAGGCCGTGGAATTACAGCAGATAAACTATTCAGTGTGAGCATCTCAGTTTACAGTCACACAGGGAAGGATTAATTTATTGCAAGTACAAGCAGGCAAACATAGAGTTAATGTTTGAGGGCCAGGGAGCAAAAGAGCTGCCTAAAATGATGCACATCTAGGAAGGATGTTCTCCAATGTCCACTTCATTTTCAATGCTGAAGAAAAATTGAAAGTATTTTGAAGAAAAACCCAAAAATTTAATTTGGGCTTGAAAAACGCTTGTATTGAGGCACTTGCAGAATGTCTTATCGGAAGTTATCAGAAAGAAAACCAGGAATGACTTTATTAATAAATATGTCCTTGTGGATAAGACACCCAATACTAAATGCATTGTGGACAGGACACCAAATGCTGTTTAATCGAGCAGATTAATCTAGCAGAAAATGCGATGAGAGGCTGCTTGAATTCTTAAGTTGCATTATCCTGAAAATAGAAATCAGGCACCTGTGCTTCAAGAACTTTTAGAGAAATCCTCAGAAGAGGTAGCAGAGCCCTCATCATTTAAATTTTCAAATCCAGTGTCATGGCAAGCTTTGAAAGCCTGCCTTCCTGAGAAGAGCTGGAGCCAGCACACTGGAAGCAAAGTGAAATTGCTCTCAGGAATCATCTCTCCAGGAGCTTGGGACATGATGAGATGGACTGAGCGGGGCCCCACAGTGGCAGCAGGTCTGAGGGGGCCAGGCAGGCTGCAGGCCATGGAGGAGGTGGCAGTGTGAGGCAGGTGCCTGCTGCCCTCCAGCTGCCCTCTCCCCATGAGCTGTCTCTGTCTCTGCAGCGCACCAGCCCCGAAGGTGGGATCCACCTCAACTGCCATTACTGTCACAATCTGTTCAGCGGGAAGCCGGAGATCCTAGACTGGCAGGTGAGGATTTCACCCGGGGGCATATTGAGGTGGAGGCCAACACTGCTGAGAACCTCTGGGGTACTTCCTCTCCCTGCTCTAAGCAGAGCTCCTCCTCTGCCAGTCTTCTGAATGCCTTAGCTGCAGAGATGTGCCTGGAGACTGTGCTGAGTGCTGCACTCCTGATGTTCAGCAGGATGTCAGAAGGGCAGGAGGAGACCACTCCTGCCAAATCCTGTGCCAGGAGAGCTGGGGGCTTAACTCAGCCCTGTAGTCTTTCTCTTGCTTCCCTGAGAAGTGTGGGAACCTGCTGGCAGCCTGGCTGACCTGGCTGTGGTCTCTTTGGCAGGACAAGGTGTATCAGTTCTGCTGCAAGGACTGCTGCGAGGACTTCAAGCGGCTGCGTGGGGTGGTGTCTCAGTGTGAGCACTGCAAGCAGGAGAAGCTGCTGCATGAGAAGATCCGTTTCTCTGGAGTGGAGAAGAACTTCTGCAGCGAAGGTACTTGGGGAAGGCATGCGAGAGGCAGAGCCCCCATGCCAGCCCATGCTGGGGGAGGAGAAGAGAGCATGGAGAGGAACAGAGGGGAGATTGTCTTAGCCAGGCCCTGGGGCAAGAGCCTTGCCATGCAGTGAAGGGAGGACTGTTGTGGGGATGGCTTGCTGTCCAGCCAGGCCCTAGGGCAAGATCTTTACCGTTCATTGTGTCCTTGGGGAGGGCCTTCTCACAGCTTTTCTCTCTCTGGGGGCTGGGGAGACAGCAGGTGGCAGCTCCGCTCCTCCTGTCATCATGCACTTCTACGCTCTTGCGTCTGGGCTGGCCTGACCTGGCCTTGCCCTGCCTGCTGGGTTCCTGCACACAGGAGGTTGGAGTCAGACTCTTCCTAGAAGCATGGAGGTGAGAGATGGCAAGTCCCCGTGAGGTCCCATCTTATCCCAGCCCTAGGGGCCAGTGCTGGATTGTTCCCTACAGTGTGTTGCGTGTGCTCTGTTGTCTCCGCAGACCTGGATTCTGGTCATGTTTGGGTCAGGGAGGCCCCCAGTTCATCCTGGGAAGGTTTCACTCCTATTGTTTCTCCGCAGGGTGTGTGCTTCTTTACAAACAGGATTTCACCAAGAACCTGGGCCTGTGCTGCATCACCTGCACCTACTGTTCTCAGACCTGCCAGCGGGCGGTCACCGAGCAGCTGGAGGGCAGCACCTGGGACTTCTGTAGTGAAGACTGCAAAAGCAAATACTTGCTCTGGTACTTCAAGGTCAGTATTGGCACTGGCAGCTTGTGCTAAGTGCTGTGGTGGGCACGGCACCCAGATAAGTGGGCATTGCACTGAGGAAGTTCGCACTGCTGGAGTCTGGCTGGCACTGCTGCGGAGAACCTGGCACTGCTGGAGTCCTGCCTGGCAATGACGGGACACTGCTACGGGGAAGCTCACGTAGCTGGAGTCCCCAGCTGATCCTGCCAGACAGAGCACTGCCCTGAGGAAGCTCACAGTGCTGGATCCGCGGCCAGTGCTGCTGGGAGAAGTTCGCACCGCTGGAGTCCCTGGCTGGCACTGGCAGGGCACTGCTGTGGGGAAGCTCACTGCACCTTGCGATGTGCACCTTTCACTGGAGAGTTGTGTTGCACTCGGAGGGGGGTGTGGTTAGTTACTCGTTGTTTCTCTCCTGCTGATGCGGGCTTTAGGCAGCTCGGTGCCATGCCTGCAAGCGTCAGGGGAAGCTGCTGGAAACCATCCACTGGCGGGGGCAAATCAAACACTTCTGCAACCAGCAGTGTCTGCTGCGATTTTACAATCAACAGAACCAGCCCAACCTGGACACGCAGAAGGGGCCCGAGAGCCTGCTGAACAGTGAGTAGGAGGGAGGGAGGGAACCTGCATAGCTCAGTCTGAGAGACACAGGGAAGACTCAACAGCAGGGGGTGGAAGCTGCCTGCCTGGGACTGGAGGAGACGCTAGGGAACAATCCTGCACTGGCCCCTGGGGGGGAAAGGACGGAGTGGGACCTAATGGGCTTCTCCATCTCTAACATCTATGGTTCTATGACACACAGGGCCCAGACGGGAGGAGCCGGTGCCAGCGTGCTGCCTGTAGCTCACACTCTTAGCGAGGATACTCAGGGATTTAACATCCTCAAGTTGCCAGCGGAGAGCTCGATTTACAGGGTTAGGGGACAGCGTGGTTTGGCATGACAATCCACCTGCAGCCTCACACCACCTCCGAGCTGTGACCTTCTCAGATCTCATAAACTAATCTGGATTGGGCCAGGTCAGTGCTTGGATGGGAAACATTCAAGGACAAAGAAGGGTGCTGCAGGAAGTGGTGCTGGTGATGCTGTAGGTGGGCTCTCCTTCAGCCAGAGCTGAACCTAGAACGGTCTTGAGGGAGCACTGAGCTGCTGGAGGCGCTGTGTCTTGCGATGTTAGGTTGGAGTCCTACCACTTACCCAAAGTTCACTGCAGCTTTGGGGAGTTGCCAACCCTGTGTCCCAGATAACCCCATTCTGCATCCATGGAGTACCAGCTGGAGAGGAGATTTTCACTGCCTGTTGCCCCATTTCCTATCATTAACTCGAGCCAGTTCCTTATGGAAGATTGCAAAGTGCTTTGGGATCCCTCAGGATGGAAGGTGCTCCTAGTGACAGTGACAAGACACCGCTTGGCCCTCGGACACCTGCAGTCTCATTCTGCTTGGTCTTTCTTAGGCCATAATCTCCTGGGTGACCTGGGGATATAGTTAAAGTGGTGGGACTTGCTTCAGTGCATCAAGCTTCAACACATACCTGCATCACAGGTTCAGGGCTTTGCTGGCCTCTCTGGGATTTCATGACGTGTAAAACCCTGGCTAGGGTGTGCCAAGGAGGTGAAACCAAGACAAGGAGTTTCTCATGAGAGACCTCATCCTCCATCTCCAGACTCTTGAGGTTCTTCCCCTGACTGTAGAGCAATGATCAATAGGATAGGGGAAACCCTGGATGTCGTTGCCTCTTAGGCAGCAAAGCAGAGCTGCTCTGCCAGAAGCAGCAGGTTCCCCCAGCTAGGGGAAGCCCAACCTGCCTTCCAAGAGCCACGCTCCATGACAGGCTGCATGAGGTGACAGCTCAAGTGGCAGCACGCTGGAGCGACCTGGTAAAGGAACTGTTGATTTCTGCTGGCACAGGGGTGCCCATGGGAATTCTGCTTGATTTACAGTGCTCTGCTGCCCAAGGGAGGAAGAATGTGTGACGTGCTGGTTCCTGTAGCTCACCAAGTGATTGCACAGCTCTACCCATGCTGTTCTATTTGCTCTGCTGTCAAAGCATGTTGCTTTTGAGAGATCTGTAACACGGCTTTTGGGACAGGCACAGCTCTGCCTGCAGAGGGAAGATGTTTCACACTGTTCAGCCCTTGTCTCCTTGGAGCCATGGACCACAAGACTGAGAAGTACCTTCACCACCACCACCAACCACAAGAATCTCAGGCCTCCTCCACCACATTTCTGGAAGCCCCCCAGAACTCTGATGCCTGCTGTGTGGGGCATCACTCTTCACTGTGCCACAGCTGCATCTCCATGCAACCTGTAAGGACTAAAGGGAGCCAAGGAAAAGCCTGTTATCACTTGTCAGTGCTCAGCTGAGCACGAGTTCCAGGCTGCCCCAGCAGTTGCTGTGCTTAGTGGATGCTGCTGGTGGCACTGGGCCCTCTGTATGCTCTGGCACACCAGTCCCTTGCCAGATGTGGGACAGCTGTGGACATCCTTGCCCCAGGACTGTGGCATACTGCTGAGTTTGCAAAGGAAGGATGCTGAAGCCAGGACCCACTTACACTGAGAGATTTCCTGCTGTGCTGTGCTGTGCAGGGGATTTTGCATGGTCTCCTGTGGTCCTGACAGCTTTGTTCCCAGCTTGCAAGGGACTACCTGAATTTCAGGCAGAGCTGCTTATTCTTGCTTACTCTCTTGCAGCCAGTGATTGCCTAAAACCATTAATTCCTGTGATCCAGTGGCTGCTACCAATCTGGTGATCCTGAGAGTTCTTGTAGCTGATCATACAAGCAGACATTCCCTTGCTGGGAACAGTTCATGTAGTGTGGGATTGAGGATCTTTGCTTCAAAACTCTGCCCAAAGGCTTCCAAAAGGAGCTGGCTCTGCACTGGGCTGTCCAGCTGGAGAGGGTAGAAGACACAGTTGTGGCAGGCAGTGCCTTGACAGCTCCTTGTTTGTGTTGGGATTATGAGAATAAAGAACAAGCTGCAGCTTTCCTGGAAGCCTGGACACATAGCACATGGCAGGAGAATCTTGTTTTCTTTAGTCCTAAATCATTGACCAGTGGGGCAATCGTGTTTGCTTTAGATTCTGCTGCAGCAGACATTCTGCTCATAAGCCATAGCTTGTCTTTCCTCATTCAGGCTATTGGTGTTTCCTACCTGGACCTGCTGCCCCTCCTCTTTGGGTTGTCAGGGTGAGTTCTTGGCCCCTGAGACTGCTGCAGATCCTGTGCCTGAATGCTCAGCTGCAGACTAGGGAGCTTCCTCCAGCTGGGATTGATCTGTTGCCCCCTGTGGTGGTCAGCAAGTGGAGCCTGATGGGCCTCAAATTGTACAAGAATTATCCTTCATTTCCTCAGGTCAGAGGAAATCTTCACAGTGTGAATGTCCCTGTGTTGGACCTTTAGGAATCTGGGTCTTTCCTGAAGGACCTGTCTGTGGGCAGGAGTTGTGAATGGACCCGCCACTGCCTTTGGGTGCTGGGCCCTGCTGCTGTCCTGGCAGGGCTTTCCTTTGTGCATGGCCCACCAGTAGAAGGCAATTCTTTCTGCCAGTCACGTGGGTAAGCAGGGATCACTGGAGACTGGGATCAAGGTGCTCTGTTAGCTCACCAGCCTTTGAGATGGGTGCAGGTTTTCTGCAGAGCACATGAGCTGGATTCTCATCCAGGGCAGGGTGATGGTGTCACCACCTGAGACCAGCATCTGCCACACGCGCCTCTCACCTGCAGGTGATCCTCTCTTTCCTTAGGGGAATGGACTGCATCCCTAGGGCTGGGCAAAGCTGTCTCTCTGCTTTCTGGGATTTCTCACAATGCTGCTACTAGCTCTGTCACCTTCTTCCTAGGGATCTCGAAGCACTTTGCCAAGCTATTTGTTGCAGGGATATGGAGGCACAGGGAGGGGCCATGGCTCGGTACAGCAAGCCAATAGGCAGAGCTGGGATTAGAGCCCTGGATTCCTCTCTCTACAAGGGGCTGGGATTTCTCCTGACCTGCTGTGATGGGGAAGGGGTGGACCGTAAGGGAACACAAAATCACATGGGAATAACTTGATTTTGGAGTTGTAGTGTCTTCTGAGATGTTAGGGCTAGAGATTATGGAAACATTAACTGTTCCTGGAGTGGCCAGGAGCAGTTTCTGGAGAGCCTGTCCCTGCTCTCTGGCTGCTTGCACCTCCAGTCCCAGCAGTGGGACATGTTGGCCCAGGAGCTCTTGAACTTAAGAGTTGTTGCTTTCTCTTACAGGTCAGACTTCAGAACCAAAACCAGCTGTCCCTTCCACACAGAAGGCAGAAACTAACACGGTAAGACCCATTGGTGGTAGGAGTTTGCAAGACAAAGGGGCTGTCCCCAAAGAGAGGCCAGTTCTGCCATTGCTCAAGGAGGTTTAATTCTTACAAAACAATGCATTTTGAGATGTCTGGGTAGTGGGAGATGAAAAGAACTTCTAGGAAGGCAGCATCAACATATCTCCTGCAAGGGGGAAGAATAACTGTTCCCAGGAATCATTGGTGAATATCCTGACACTGTGGCACTGGCTCCTCTTTGCACAGTGCTTTCCTGTGCCTGGGTATAGTAGCTGTCCTGCTGTTCCCCTCTACCCCATGGGACAGGAGCCACCATTGCTGGACTCCTGGCACAGCAGAGGCAGCACACAGGCTTGCTGCCTGCCAGGAACAGCGGGGCTGTCCTTCATCACGGCCTGACCATGGGAGTGTCCATGTGTTGGGGACTGCCAGGCTCCAGGAGGTGCTTTGGGAGTCATTCCAGCTGCACCTGTAGTAGGGAAGAGATTGTGCTGCCTTAGATGGACACCAACCTTCTCCTTTCTGCATTTCCCAGCTGTCAGCAAAGGCCTCCTCAGCCCAAACATCTCCAGCTGTGCCGCCTCCTGCCCCACCTGTGGTTCCAGCCACCCCTCGGAAAAACAAAGCTGCCATGTGTAAACCCCTGATGCAGAACCGGGGTGTCTCCTGCAAGTTTGAAATGAAGTCCAAAGGATGTCAGACAGGTAGGAAAGCAAGACTTAACTGTAGATTACAGGGGCATTTTGGAAAGGCAAGTGTCACGTCCCTGCTCCAGACTAACTGTGAATCCAGCCTGAAGTGCTGCACAGAGCAGGCTGGGTGTTTGGCACCATGCTGAGAAATCTCTGGGCAGGTGCAGGGCACACATGACAGGGTTTTCCATCACCATCTCCATCACCAGCAAAAGGAGAGATGTAGAGAGCTCTGTAGCATGATCCTATCTCTTGTGGGGCAGCTCCTGTTCCTCTGGAGATCATTAGCTTGTCTGAGAGCTATCTGCTAAACAGGTTTCACTCTAGTTCCTGTTGGGCATGTGTGTGTGGTCTGCAGCATATGCAAGGCAAATAGACCTCTTAGCAGAGCTATGTAAGAGCAGGATTTGTACTTCTGACTAAGGCAAGCCTCTCTTGTTGCTGACTTTGACTTGCTGCTGCTGCAGCTCTGCCCCTGAGTCCTAGGAGCTGGTGGCTGGATGGCTGGGGGCATGGCAGCATGCAGCAGAGCTGGGTGGAGGAACTTCTGGGATTAAGGTCACTGATGTATTTTTGCTCTTGTCAGAGGCTGACTGGAAGCCCCAGCTGGTTGTGTTGCCAATCCCTGTCCCGATCTTCGTGCCTGTGCCTATGCATATGTACTGCCAGAAAGTACCTGTGCCTTTCTCCATGCCTGTCCCGGTAAGCAACACGCTTCACCTGCTCGTGTTCTCCTGCTCTTGTGATCCTGCCTTGCTCAAGTCTCCCTGCTTCTCTGTTCATGCTCTTCTCCTGCCTCTGCTTTTATGTCAGTCTACTGAGTGTCAGTTTTCTGCCTGGTGTGCTGCTGTCCACAGGTGCCTGTGCCAATGTTCCTGCCCACCACACTGGAGAGCACAGAGAAGATTGTGGAGACCATTGAGGAACTGAAGGTGAAGATCCCCTCCAATCCCCTAGAGGCTGACATTCTGGCCATGGCTGAGATGATTGCAGAGGCTGAGGAACTGGACAAAGCCTCCTCAGATCTATGTGGTAGGTTCTGCCATGGCTTGGTCTGGTCCAACAGCTGGGACCAAGGAGGGTTTGCCAGCTTGTGGAGCTGAAACACCTGCTGGGATTGTAGCTCTCCCAAAGCCTTTGAAAAGGAAGCAGGGAAGAGCAAGTCCTTAACTTCTACTGAGGAGGTACCAGAAGGGAAGAGCCTGCAGCAGGGAGCAGTGTCTGCCACTGTCTCTTTTGGGGCTGCCAGTCTTGTGGCACATGTGCAGCTCTCTCAGTTTATTCAGGTGGCAGTTCAGATTCTTCCCTAAAGCAGCTTCCATGCTACAAAAGGTAGCTGTATGCAGCCCTAGTCTTGCAGGTTTTTTTACTTGGGGGCTGCATTCCTACAAATGGCAGTGATGGGGGTTGTGGCTGGGGAGACAACAACCTTCCACTGTCTTGCTGTCCAGGGAAAGCTGGACAGCTCAAGTGTCATGGGGCTGCTCTGAGCACAGGGATCCTGACTTCATTTCCCAGTTACCACAGGGAAAACAGACAAAAGATTTTCAAGAAAGTTTAGTTTCTGATGAACTTTTTCCTTTCAGACCTGGTGAGTAACCAGAGTGCAGAGGGTCTCCTGGAGGACTGTGATCTGTTTGGACCAGCACGGGACGATGTGTTGGCTATGGCTGTCAAGATGGCAAATGTCCTCGATGAGCCGGGCCAGGACCTGGAGGCTGACTTCCCTAAGAGTAAGAGCTGGGTGACACAGGTGTGCAGGGCTGCTGAGGGGGCTCCCACTGCCCTCAGCTGTGTGCACTCACCTCCCTGTGCCCTCTGACTGACCTGGTGTGAGAGCCCTGTGGTGACTGCTTGCAGCAGGGGTGGGGAGACCACCGCTTCTGAAGGAGTGCTTGTTTGTCCAGACTAAACTTACCTGTTGTGAACATAAAGACCCAGAGAAGGGGGAATGAGAAACTGATTTGAACAGCACAAAGAGCAGGGCAGCAGCACTGGTGTGTTTATTAGTGATGATTCCAGAGGATCCAGCTAGATAAGAAACCTGGACAAGGCATGGCATCCTGAGAAATGGCAGAATTGCTGAGTGTCTGTTAACAGAAGGTGGAAGAAGAGGCAGGGACTCGAAGGAGCACAGCAATGCTGAGGCAGGATGCTAGCAGCAAACAACAGAATTGAGCTGCCTGTGCCAGGCTGTCCACAGTACTGGCCTGGCACCAGGGAACAAGGAATGTTCCTCAGGTTTAAAAAATAAACAAACAAAAAACTGTCAGAGAGGAAAATTTGGGGTTCTGGTTATTCTGAGAAATTTTAGCATTGTCTGCCAGAGCCTTATTTCCTTTATTGTGCTGTGGCTAAAAGTTCATTCCAGGTGGTAGGGGATGTGAAGTGTTCCCTCTTCATTTTGCTGTAAAAATCAGGCCAGCACAGGGGCAGGATGAGAAATCTCAGCTGAGCCCTTCTGCCTGTGTTTCCTTTCAGACCCTCTGGACATCAACCCCAGTGTGGATTTCCTCTTTGACTGTGGGCTGGTGGGACCAGATGATGTGTCCACAGAGCAAGATCTGCCTCGAGCTGTCCGGAAGGTGAGTTCTCTGTGGCTACTGCCTGCTTAAAGCCCTTTGGGTTTGGAGTGGGAGTGCCACCTGGGATGTAGGAGGTAAAGTGTACCAGAGTCTCTGGTGTGCTGGGGAGGTTGTGCCCTCTCCTTTCAGGGCATGGTTGGCCTGCAGGCCACTCCTTGAATGAAAATACTTTCTTGTCACTTCGGAGGAGCTTTGAATGCTACAAGTCATGCGACAGCTGGTCTCTTTTGTGCCTGTGACCCTTGTAACTAATGAGCTTTGTTGGCTTGGCTGCTGCCATGGCCCACTGTAGGGAGCTGACAGTCAGCAGGTGTGAGGGTGGCCAGGAGTCCTGCATCGTTCCCAGGTGGGTGCCCAGTCTCACAAACACCTCTCTGCAGGGGCAGAAGCGCCTGGTGCTCTCTGAAAGCTGCTCCCGGGACTCCATGAGCAGCCAGCCCAGCTGTACAGTGCTCAACTACTCGTATGGTGTGAATGCCTGGAAGTCCTGGGTACAAGCCAAGTACGCAGGGGGAGAAAGCAGCAAGGGAGAGGAGCTACGCTTCGGCCGTAAGTGCTTTGTCTGGATGCAGTGCAGTGGCAGAAACCTCCCAGAAGCTGCACCTTGGGGTGTTGAGGTGTTCCTGACGTTGCAGGCTGTTGTCTAAGGCTGCTGTTCTTGTCTCTGCAGCCAAGCCCATGAGGATCAAGGAAGACATCTTAGCCTGCTCAGCAGCTGAGCTCAACTACGGCCTGGCACAGTTTGTCAAGGAGATAACGCGGCCCAACGGGGAGCGCTATGAACCAGACAGCATCTATTACCTCTGCCTTGGCATCCAGCAGGTGAGGGGGGCCTGCTGCCCTCATCCTCTACAGCCAGACTGGGGCCAGACTTGGTGAGGGGAGCTTGTGCCCTTCATTCTGCCTTCTGGGGACCCAAAGAGGCTGGCACTCTCCTGTAGTGCCTCAGCCCAGGAGAGCATCCCACCTGGTTTAGTCTTTGTTCCCAAGCTCAGAGAGTAGGGTGGCATCTCTTCCCCAGCCTTGCACTCTTCTTGCACATCTCTGAGGAGGGCTGGAGGATCTCCCCAAACTCAGGCCCTTCCTCAGCACTAAGTCTGCTTTGTCATGCCCCAGGGTTTTCTTTGCAGCTCTCTGTGTCTGCCCAGCAGCTCTGGTGGTGCAGGGAAGGGTGCTCTGCATATGTGCCCTGGGCTCTCTGGGGAGGGTCTGCATTCCAGGTGCTGCTGTGTTTCTCTTGACTGTGTGTTCTGTCCTTTCTAGTACCTGCTCGAGAACAATCGTATGGTGAATATATTTACAGACCTTTACTACCTGACCTTCGTGCAGGAGCTGAACAAATCCCTGAGTGGCTGGCAACCCACAATCTTACCAAATAGTACGTGTCTTCAGAGTACCTTCAGTCCCCATATATCCAGTTTTGCTTGTAGCCTGATTGTGCTCCCTCAGCTTCAACCTTGGCATAGGCAGCACAGTCCTGCTCTGTGTTGAGGTCATACTGACCCAAACCACCTGCAGAGCCAGTGTGGTTTGTGCTTCAGCAGCTTCTGTTGCCCACAGTCATCAGGGTAGCTGAGAGCAGAGCACCTGTACTTTGTATCCTGGGACAGTTTAAATCTTTACAACACTTCTCAGTGATGTCTCCACCCTTAGGCTAGGAGGATGCCAAGCTAGGAGGCACACTGGTGCATGTGTTTACATTCCCAGCACATGGATAAGCCCTGCACATGATGCTAGGCCTTGGCCAAGGTTGCTGTGCTGCTGCCTTGTGAATAGGCTAACCTAGAGCTCTGCAAAGGCTTTTCTTGTTGCTGTGATCTGGGCTGCTTTCCCTGCTGTGTCTTGTCAGTAGTTATTTCATAGATCCAGCCTCATCTCTGCAGACTGGCTATCCCAGGAAGAGCTGTTTGACTCCAGACTTGTGTATCTAGGCAGGAGCTGGCCAGATCCCTCCTGCCTGCTGCTTTTCCCTAATCTCTCACTGAGTGTGATGGAGCACTGACCTGGAGTTCACTTTTTCACCATCTGTAGTGATGAGCAGTTAGAATTGATTTGGGTTCTCACCTGTGGTTTGGCTGTGATCTGGGGAGGCTTATGGCTGGGCAGAGCTCTCAGGAGAAATAACCTTGGGGAAAAAGAGATGCTGAGAAGCATCAGTCTTTTGCAGTGAGCTTGCAGAGGCAGGGTGAAGGGATTGCCACAAAGCCACTGCTGATGTGACCTGGTTCCCCCTGTGTGTGTTGCAGACACAGTTTTCTCCCGTGTCGAGGAGGAGCACCTCTGGGAGTGCAAACAGCTGGGTGTTTACTCACCCTTTGTGCTTCTCAACACCCTCATGTTCTTCAACACCAAGTTCTTTGGGCTGCAGACAGCAGAGGAGCACATGCAGCTCTCCTTCACCAACGTGGTGCGCCAGTCCCGCAAGTGCACCACAGCCCGTGGCATGACCAAGGTGGTGAGCATCCGCTACTACGCTCCTGCCAAGCAGAAGAAAAGCCGAGGTGGGTCTGGGGGAACATCTCTGTTCCTCCCCCTGCATCCCCCATCAGGATCCAGCCATGATCCAGCTCTCTCCCTCTCTGCAGATGGCGGCTCTGGAAAACGGAAACGTGAGGAGGAGGTACCGATGCTGGAGCAGCGGGAGAACAGGATGAATCCCCTCCGATGCCCAGTCAAGTTTTATGAGTTTTATCTCTCCAAATGGTGAGGCTTTCTCTGGAGAAGAGGCATGTGCCATTTTGGGGCCACTTCTTAGTTTTGATGGAACCCTGTGGAGTGACTGCTGCTCTCCAGACATTTGTACATGAGCATGCAGTCTTGCCCAGGCTCTGTGCTGCTTCACTAGACCAAGTTTAAAGGAATGCTCCTCTCTGGCCTCTTCCACTTCCTGCCCTTCTCCAGACTGGCAGGAATGTGCAGTAAGAGTCCAGTGCTTGGGTGGTTGGGGGTTTTGGCCTTGAACTCAGCCGTAGGCTGAGTTTGTGTCCTTATCCTACTGAATGATGAGAGGCTGTGACAAGCTGTGAACACCCCTTGCTAAACACAGGCCAGGCTGTCTGAGCCCCTGCAGGGAGCTGTACCCCAGGTCTCACCCTGCTGTCTCTCCACAGTCCCGAGAGCCTGCGGAACCGCAGCGACGTGTTCTACCTGCAGCCCGAGCGCTCGTGCATCGCCGAGTCCCCGCTGTGGTACTCGGTGATCCCCATGGACCGCAGCATGCTGGAGAGCATGCTGAACCGCATCCTGGCCGTCAGGGAGATCTACGAGGAGCACAGCCGGCTCAGCAGCCTGGAGGACGACGTGGACTAAGGCAGAGGTGCTGCTGGACTGGCTGCACTCCAGCCCTGGACACCTCATCTTGCTGCTTCCCATTGCAGGGCAGGGGCCATGCAGCATAGGAAGGGATGGTGCTGCAGCAGTGCTGTCCCTGCATCATTACCAGACTTGGACCTCCCATCCTGCTCGTTACAGGCATCCCCTACGTGCGTGGCCCCCACACTCAGCTCTGTCTCCAGTTTTGGCTGCTGGGTGAGCCATCTTCTCCAGGGTCTGTTCCCATGGCACAGGAGTGGCAGAGTCCCTGGTGCAGCTCCCCTTGCCCAGCCCTGTCCCTCCCCTACCCCCAGCCCCTGCCACTACCCCTCTCTCCCTGTGCCCCAGGGCAGGAATTGCACAAAACACATTGCCCCGTTGGACCAGTGGCCCCCAAAGCTTTTACTTCCCTCTTCCTTTAGCATTCCCTCACAAGGCTGGAAGTATCAAGGCAGGAACAGTAGCTCTGCTGCTGGGGCAGGATTGTCTTTTCAAGCCAGTGGGCATGGGCCACAGGCACCCTAAGAGCTGTTGGGTCAGGGGGAGAACTTTTGTCCCAGGGTAGGAGAAAATTGGGGTGGTTGAAAGGAGTGGATGGAGCTCGCACTGGAAGTTGTGGGCAGAGATCTAGCCTTGCCACAGGGATGCCTCCCTTTCTTTAGTCAGTGTTTTCTGAGTCTGCTGAAAACTGATGGAGATGGGTCTGTACTAGTACTGCCCCTCTCTCCCCACTGTTCCCTGTCTTGGTGTAAGGACCCTCCCCTGTGCAAGGTGCCATCAGTGAAAACCTCTGCTCCAGCCAGGGGCCCAGGCATTTGCTGGCAGAAGCAGGGAGCCCTGCCTGGCCTCCCCCTCCCTCCCACAGCCACAGGCTGCCACCACCCTGCCCAGGGCATGTCTGGCTCCAGCTGTGCCACTCTGTGCTGCCTCCTGCCCCTTCTCGTGTTCTGGTCGGTTTTCTTGAGCTGTACATGGGTCTCCTGTTGAGCCTGTATATATTGTTCTGGGCCCTGGCCTGGGGCCGTCTGTTCTCTGTGTCCATGTGGAGAGTGAGCCGCTCACCAGTCTTGTTGTAGTGATGCCAGGGCAGTAGGACTAACCCTGTGTCTCTGGAAACCATTCATTTCAAATAAAGATGTGGAAAACTTTGGCAGCCCCTGGTTTTTCCCCCTGGGCAGGGTGAGCATTGGAGAACAGGGCCAGTGTTCCTGTGCTGCTGTGCACCTTGCTCCTGTCCATCCCAGCCTGTGCTCCCTGCACTTCCTACTTTACCTGGGCCCTGCTGTCCTGCCAGCTCTGCAATTTGGTGATAGCCTCTGCCCCAGTGCCCACTGGTGCCAGCATGGCATGCCCTGCCTGTCCCTGCCCTGCCCTGGGCCCAGTGCTGCAGCCCCACCCAGCAGTGGCCCTGCCCTGGCCATGCAGGGTGTCCATAGGATGGAGCAGCTGGAGAGCAATGCCACAGTGCCTGGGAGCAGAGCAGGAGTCAAGTGAGGTGCAGTAAGTGTTTATTTTCTCCCCCTTCCAAGCTCTACTCTCAGCCCTGCTGCTCCCAGGAGTGCCAGGAGCAGCTGAGCAGTGTCCCCAAGGCTGTTCCCAGCTCTCCATGCCTTGGGCCTGGCAGAGACTGGAGACAATGACCACCGTGACCACCCACACACTGCCCATCCCTGACCATCCCAGCAGGCCACATTTACACTGCCAGGTCTGCTGTTCGCACGTCCCTGTGGGACCCACCAGCCACCCCCAGCCATGCACCTGCCTTCTTCAGTGGTGCCAGGCCATGGGGGGGGCTGCCACCCCTGGGCAGAGTGACATAGGTGCTGCCAGGCCCTACAGGCCCACCGGGAGCGGTCAGGATGCGGGACTTGGGGCCTGGCCCCCGACGGCACTTGGTGAGACCCAGGTGGTAGATCTCCACCAGGTTGAGCAGCAGGGACACGCAGGCCACCCCCAGCATGAAGAGGATGAAGATGGTCTTCTCAGTGGGCCGGGAGATGTAGCAGTTGACCGTGTTGGGGCAGGGCCAGCGGCTGCAGGTGTAGAGGGGCTTCAGCTGGAACCCATACAAGGCGTACTGGCCCACAATGAAGCCCACTTCCAGCAGAGCCTTGAAGACGATGTTGCAGATGTAGGTCCTCAGGATGGCCCCCCGCATGCACACCCGTGCCCTCGTGTTCCCCGCAGGGAGCTGGGGCTGCCTGGGGCGCTGCCGCCTGGCCCCGCTGCCGGCCCGTGCTGCCGTTTGCTGCTGTGCCTTCTCCTCCAGATGCACCAGGTGCAGGATGTGCCCCAGATACACAAGGCTGGGGGTGGAGACAAAGATGATCTGCAGCACCCAGAAGCGGAGGTGGGAGATGGGGAAGGTGCTGTCATAGCAGGCATTTTGGCAGCCGGGCTGCTGCGTGTCACAGGAGAAGCCAGACAGCTCGTCGCCCCAGACCCGCTCCGCGGCTGCCCCCAGCACCAGGATGCGGAAGACGAAGAGGACGGTGAGCCAGACCTTCCCCACCACCGTGGAGTGCTCCTGGGCATTCTCCAGCAGCCGGCCCAGCAGGCTCCAGTCCCCCATGGCACGTGCTGTGGTGCCCTGCAAGACAGCCACCCTCCAGACACAGCCACCCCACAACCCGCCAAAACACTGCCCCACTCCCTGGCCAAGCAGGTATGCACAGACCCAACCCAAGGTTGTCCCTGGAGTGTCCCCATCCTGCATGCCAGGGCCCCCCCTAACCTGTTACATACAAGGGGAGCAGGGGGAGGAAAGGCCTCCAGCAGAGAGCTGGGAGCACCACAGGGAACAACCGCGGTGGCAGCACGGGGACCTCTCACCGTAGAGGGTGCGTGGGGCAGAGCCCGGTGCTCCCGCGCCGTCCCCTCCTGTCACGGGGGTGATGGGGGATGCTGTGAGGCCCCTTCCCAGCTGCTCCCCAGCTCCTCTGTGGGGTGCAGACAGGTCTGCCTGCTCCGTCTGTCCGGTCACCCAACAGCAGGCATGGGGTTATTGGGGCATGAGGCAGCTGCGTGCCCCATTGGCTTTCATTGTGACTGGCACATCAAACAGCCACTGGGGAAACTTTTTCCCTCTATTTTTGGTCTGGGCACTTTTCTAATTATATTCGGGGCTGCAGGGGCTGGTGCTGGGGGAGCGCAAGCCCTTGGACACTGATCAATGCCACCCAGGGGTCACTGGCCGCTGCCGGCTGTCAGGGCAACACAGCCCCAGCTCAGCCCTGGCACTGCAGCCCCCACAGCCCCTCGTGGCACCCACCAGGGCTTGGGTGCAGGGATGGGCACCCCACACTGGCACCCCAGCTCCCAGCATATCACGGCCAGAGCAGAAAGGAGGGAGGCAGCACCTGAGAATGGATATTTAATGGCCCAAGATGCCCTCCTGGCCATCTAGGAGAGCCACACTCACGCCTGAGGGATGCCATCCTTGGGACAGGGACAGTAACAGGCCCATGGGGCAACTGTGGGGCCAGTGGCCCCCGCCCCTAGCAGGCAGAGCAGCGGTCACCCTTCTCCTGCAGCCCAGAGTTGCGGCGCAGCATGTCCTTGAGGGAACCGTCCTGCTCTGTCAGCAGCTGGTTGATCTCGTTCTGCTTGTACTCGGAGGAATGCTTGTGCCCATAGAAGGAGCCCTTCGCCGACGAGGGGTTGGAGTGGTGCTGGCTTCGGCGGGCACAGGCCCGCACCACCAGGTAGACCAGCTCTGCCATGTTGAGGATGATGCAGACACTGGAGGTGACCAGCATGAAGACAGTGAAGATGGTCTTCTCAGTGGGCCGGGAGATGAAGCAGTCGACAGTGTTGGGGCAGGGGTAAGCCTCGCACTTTACCAGCCGCATCATCTGGTAGCCTGGGTAGAGCATGTAGAAGATGTACATGAACACGGCCTCGAAGAGCAGCCTGAAGACCACGCTGCAGACATAGGTCCACCACAGCGATCCCGCTATGCGCATCTTGTGCTTCTTAACCTCTTCCATGTGCTTGGCATCCGCGTGCCCTGTCATCACCAGCAGCTTCTTCTCCTGGTGCTGCTGGTAGGCCACGTGCATGGCCACGAGAAGGGCTGGCGTGGTGACGAGGATGAGCTGCAGGGCCCACAGACGGATGTGGGAGATGGGGAAGAAGTGGTCATAGCAGACGCTGTTGCAGCCAGGCTGCTGGGTGTTGCAGGTGAAGGCGGATTTCTCATCCCCCCAGACGCTCTCGGCTGCCACCACTAACACCATTATCCGGAAGATGAAGATGACGGAGAGCCAGATGCGCCCGATGGCGGTGGAGTGGCGGTTCACCCCGCTCAGCACCGTGTACAGCCCGGCCCAATTCATCGTTTCTCACGTCTGCAGGAGAGAGCGGTGAGGGATGGTGTTAGGAGCAGGAAGGACCCCTGGCTGAGAGCCAGCAGGTCCGGGCTCCAGTGGCAGCAGCCCCAGGAGGGACCTGGGAGCAACTGAGTGGCAGCCCTGGTGGGTGGAGAGCAGGACAGACAGGAGGATGGATAGACAGGATGGCAGCATGGCTCCTGCTCCTGACCCAGCTCCAGGCAGCATTTTGGCCAGAGCAGGCAGGAGACTGGCTGCCCCAGCAGTGCCAGATTCTCCAGTCCTGCCACCCCACGCTGGCACAGGGATCCTAACCCACAGCTGCCACAGAGAACGGGAGCGAAGCTCCCACACCTTCTCAGGGACCCCCAGTACCCAGCACTGAGCTCTTTGCCTAGGAATGGTCCCAAGGAGCTTGATGGGCTCCACTGCACCAGTGCCTCCCTTTGTCCTCCCATTATCTCCAGGAGCATGGCCAGAGAGCCCTGAGCTGGGGGATCCCCCCGTGCAGCCCGCACTGCCACCCTCCCAGGGCCATCCTTGCCCGGGGAACACAGGGCGACCCCACCCCCAGGCACAGCCCCCTGCCCCAGCAGAGCCACCCACGGGCACTGAGCAGCCTCGGGAGCTGCTTCCCACCCCTGCAGGAGTCTGGGCGGCCGGGACCAGCCACCCCCCAGTGTGGAGGATCCTGGCGACGCGTACCTGCCGGTGAGGAGGGGTCCTCGCAAGCTGCCCCCAGTGGCCCCTCTAAGGTCTCATGCCTCCCGCAGGAGAGCTCTGCTCCGCCTGCCCTCGTCTCTCTCTGCCACTGCCCTGCACTGGAAGTCATATGCTGCTTTATAAACTATTTACATACAATGGGGCCTTTATCGGCCCATGAACAACACACTTTAGCATTCAGATCTAACGCCCTGACTTCCGCCCACCCTGGCCAAACAAAGTGCCTGTGTGCTGCATTCCCGCTGCTCGGCCCTGCACCCACTCCCACCTCCCCACCACGCCCCGCACCGACCCCGCACACGGACACGGTCCCGCCAGCCGCGGGCTGCTCGTGGCTCTGCCCGGCGGGACCCACGCCGCAGACAGACATCGCCGGGCCGGACAGGCCACCCAGCGTGTCCGGAGGTCCCCTGCCCAGGAAGCACGGCCATCCCGCATGGACAGCACAGGGCGCTGGAGCAGGGGTCTGCACTGAGCTGCCGCGGGGCTGGGTGGCACTGGGTGCGAGTCCTGCCATCCCCTCCAGGCTCTGGTGCCAGCAGCAGCATCTGTGAGGGCACCGGAGCTGCCCCGCGTGTGCCGTGGGAGAAAGGCCGGCCGAGTGACGCTGCTGCGCGCTGGGGCTGCGCTCCTCCCCCGAGAGGGACTCACCGACGGTGCCCTACTGCTCGGACACGCGGCTGGGGACAACAGCCCCTGTGCTCGCACAGCCCCCGTGCCCCCAAGGCTGGTGTCCCAACCACACCGCCACACTGTGCCCCATCCCTGCAGGGATGGCGCCGTGTCCCTTGGGTTTTGTCCCCAGCCTCAGGTGGGGAGCAGCGGACCCAGTAAACCCTCCCAGCTGGGCGCCAGCAGGCTGGCAGGGCAGTCAATGCCATCCCAAATGCCACCTCCTCCCCTTAGCCCAAGGTGCGAGCAGCCGTGCAAGCGGTGGCGGCCAAAGACCGTCCAGCAAAGCTACGAGGACTTCGCTTGTGTCCCCACTCCCGCCATGAGGGCCAGCATTGCCGGCTCTCCTCTCCTCTCCCAGAGCCGAGCCCTGCTGTGGCCCCCATTCTATCCCCCCCCGGTGCTCCCCGGCTGGGGGACACGCGGCCACCCCCGGAACGCTGCTGCGCCCGCCGGCTTCTCACCTCAGCAGCAGCACTATCAATCAATGCTCTTCGGGATTGCAGCAATCAGTCTGCACCGCACCACCCCCCTGGACTTTATACTGCCCTGAAGGCACGGCACCCGCCCCCTCCCAAACAGCCTTGCTCCTTCCACGACTCGCCAAGTAAACACCGCAGGTGTGTCCGGCCAGGCTCACACCCACCCGCGCCCACCGCCGCGGCCGAGCATCCCCCGGGGCCAGCCCCCGGGCTGCTGCGGTCCCGGGGCAGGGCCAGCCCCCCAGGATGCTCCCCGGAGACATCTCTGGTCGCCGTGGCCCCACTCCCCTGCTGTGAGCCTCCTCCCCGCTGCATTCTTTGCAAACCAGGCACATGCACCGTGGCAGAGCCCTGCTCTCCGCCCGCGGGATGACTCTGGGTACCCCCAGCTCCTGGAGCACCTTGATCTGGTGCTTCAGGCTGCGGGCCGGCCCCTGGGGACCCACCAATACCCAGATTTAATGTGTAAAAGTGCAGCTGGGGAAAGACAAACAGGCGGTCAACGATTAACTCGGCTGGCCCGCTTCAAGGTCCCGCCGCCCAGCACCCCGTGTGGGACACGGCGACCCTGCCCCTCGTCCTGGGCCCCTGGCCGGGCTGCAGGAGCCCGCACGCCGTCCCTTGCAGGAGGGGGACAATGGTGTCCCCGCATGGGGACGGCAGGGTGGCACTGTGCAGCGGCTGGGGCCGCTCGGGGGGCCCCCGCAGCGGGGCGGGGGTCGATGGGCAGTGAGATACCGGCGGTGGCCGGTGGTGCAGGGCTGGCTGGGGCCATCGGGGCCACAATCTCGGTGTTTGATAATCCGCCACACCTGAGTCAGCAGCGCCGGCGAGGAGCGACAGCGGCGGCACCGCCCAGTCCCGCACCCTGGACGGGCTCTGGGTGTCAGCGGAGGGCATAGAGGGGCAGCAAAGGGCGAATGGGGCCCGGCTGCAGAGAACGGTCTGGGGGGGTCACTGGGGGCCATCAAGAGGAGGACAGACTGCTGAGCACTGGGCTGGGCTGAGCTAAGCGGGACGAAGCACAGTGGGAGGCTGGTACGGGGAGAGGGGTCTTACTGGAGGGCCCTGGGAGCCAGGCGGGAGGGCACTGGGGATTACTGGGAGCCAGGCGGGAGGGCACTGGGGATTACTGGGAGCCAGGATAGAGGTGACTGGGGAGCACTGGGAGCCAGGATAGAGGTGACGGGATTACTGGGAGCCAGGACAGGGGTGGCTGGGGAACGCTGGGAGCCAGGATAGGGGTGGCTGGGGGCGCTGGGAGCCAGGCGAGGGGTGGATGGGGATTACTGGCAGCCAGGATAGGTGTGCTTGGGGATTACTGGGAGCCAGTTGAGAAGTGACTACGGGGAGCTGGGAGCCAGGATAGGGGTGGCTGGGGATTACTGGGAGCCAGGGTAGGGGTGCCTGGGGATTACCGGGAGCCAGCTGAGGGGCGGCCGGGGGCTCGGCCGTGCGGCGGGGGTGTCGCCGGCCGTGGCACCAGGTGGCGCTGCGGGGCCGGGCCGGGGGCGACGGGGCCGCACCTGCCCGCGGCAGCACCGGCGGGGCTCAGCGTGGAAATCCGTCTAAAATGTAGTAAAAATGGGGGGGGAAAACAACCGGAAAGAGGAGGAGGAACCCGGGGCGTTGCTGTCCAGCCCGCCCGCTGTCCTTGCAGGGAGTTGGCCGGGAAGAGCAGAGGTCCGGGGTAGGCGGGAGCGCGGGCAGCCCCTCGCTGCTGGCCCCAGGTTGAACTGCGGGAGCCAGCGGTGCAGGACAGGCTGTACTGAACAGCGGCCGGCGCTGCCTCCAGTACTCAGAAAACTGCCCCGCCCGCGGCCACGCGGGCCAGAAATGTTAATGACGCTAATTGTGAAGGTAATTGGTGTCTGAAGTTGCAGCGGAAGAGTTCAAAGACGTGGGCACGTCTAACGCAGATAAGCTGATGAGATGGGCAGGACTGAGTCAGCATGAGGATGGTGGGACTGGGGTGACGCAGCTGCTGGCATTCGCCGAGGGTCAGAGAAGTTGCTGCCCAGCAGTCTGTATGGGTATTATGGACGAAATCAAGCTTGAACCATCACTGAAACATCTCCACTGTCAGGAGGACGGCATGGGAGGCTCCCAGAGTCGCCTTTCCCCGGCCATTCTGAGGCTCCCAGAGTCGCCTTTCCCCGGCCATTCTGAGGCTCCCAGAGTCGCCTTTCCCCGGCCATTCTGAGGCTCCCAGAGTCCCCTTTCCCCGGCCATTCTGAGGCTCCCAGAGTCCCCTTTCCCCGGCCATTCTGAGGCTCCCAGAGTCGCCTTTCCCCGGCCATTCTGCTCCAGGCGGGGCTGGCCCTGTGAAGGGCTCAGCACCGTCACTGGATGGCCACTGCAGTGCAGGGGCTGCTGGGTTCCAGGCTTGGACTGGCAGCAGGACAGGCATCCCTGGATCCAGGCTGCTGTTCTCAGAGAGACAAAACCCTCTGCTCTGAGTCAACTGCCAGGAAGGTCACTGGCAGTGGGTGAGCACAGAAATCCTTTGTGCTGCTGCAGCACAGGGCAGAGGGGGTTGCAGCCTAAGACTTAACAGCTTGTTCTGCCTGCCTGTGAGTCTGCTCTCCTGTGTCCTGGGCGCATCAGAGATGTGGGGAACAGCACCAGGGCACTATCCCAGTGATGCTTCTGTGAAGATGTCCTGGTTTGAGAGGAAGTGAGTTTTTTGGATGCTGTGGTCAACTGAGGTTTCAACTGTGTCTCCAGGGGAAGCCTATGGTACAAGAGGGACTCCTCCCTCCTTGATGAACTGAGAATTGATTATCTAAAGGGCGGTGATGGACTGAGAGTTGGTGATCTGAGGGGTGGCTGTAGTGGAAATTTAGTGGGGGGAGGAGGAATGTTTTTTGGAAGGTTTTCATTCCGAATTCTGTGTGTGTTTCTTTTTCTATATAGTTGTAGGTTAATAAACTTTTTCCTTCTTTATTCCTAAGCTGGAGCCTGCTTTGCTCTATCCCTGGTCACATCTCACAGCAGACACCAGGGAGCATATATTTTCATGGGGGCACTGGCATTGTGCCAGCGGCAAACCGTGACAGAAGAGCAGCATCCCTGCCCTCCTGCTGGCTGTGAATCCCCAAGCAGCCAGAGGCCAGCCACAGGTCACTCACTCCCTCCCATGCCAGGGACACCTTTGCAGTTGAGCTCCCTTATGGTTCTCCTTGCCAACAGCCCTAAACATGTCCCCTGAAGCAGAGGATGTCCCACAGTTGTCACGCAGATGTAAACTGTTCATACCCTCTGGGATACAGTGTCCCTTGAGCTTTGCCGGGTCTCCAAAGGAAAACTGTTGATGGTCAAGGACACCCTGGACAGATGGCAGCCTCAGGAGTTTTGCAAAGGCAGTAGCATAATAGCACTGGGTTGTGTGTCACCAGCTTGCCTCGGGGTCCTGGCTGGGCTGGCCACACTGGCACATGTGGCAGCATGCAGCTGGGGCTGTGCAAGGATGAGGAGAGGGGACAGAAGGGCAGGGCAATCCCCTAATCTGGGGCAGAAAGGCATCATACCTTCAAGAGGACACCAGGCACCCTGTGGGATGCCACAATGGGCAGCACCAGGGCTTTTAGGGGAGTCCAGCACAGGGTCTGGAGCACGGTGCTGGACAGGGTGACATGTGCCCGTGGAGCTGCGAATGTCCTCCGTGGGGAGAAGGGCAGAGCCCCACACTCAGCTTCCTCACAGCCCGTGCCCCTGCCTGCCCCGGCTCCCCTGGCTCGGGGCCTCGGCCCTGGCTCCAGTGTCTGCGGCTGCCTGGAGGCAATTCAGCCCCCCCACTCCGCTCCTGGTTTCCATGGCAACTCCAGTTGAAATTACATTAAAAAGAAATGAAACCAGCAGCTTTTCTCTTTGGCAAATAGGGGGAGGGGAACTCAGCTGGGAAAGGCTGGGGAAGGGGTTTGACGTTCGGAGGGAGGGGGCTGTGGGACAGATGCACGGGGACTTGGGGTCCCCGTGCAGGGGGCAGCGGGCTGGGGGGATGTGGGGACATGGTGGCACACGGTGTTAGCAGTCCTGGATGCTATGGTGCCAGCTTGCATGTGGGGGTCCAGCACCCTGACATGGGGCGTGACACCAGGGTCCTCCTGCTGTCTCTGTAGGGGGGTACCCGGCACATGAGGACCAGCACAGGGCACCCCACCCACCCAGCCCGGTAGTCCCCCAGGCTCCAAGAAGAGGCGAGACACACCGCTATTAAAAATATCACTTCTGTTTTATTTGGAATTTGTTACTCTGCGCGGGTGACAGGGTATAAATACATTCTCCAACGAGCATCCTCACCCTCAGCCCTGCGCGGGGCGGGGGCCGGGGCGGGGTGCGGGGCCGTTGTTGTTGTGCTGGCCCCGGGGCAGCAGGGCCAGCAGGGCCATCGATGCGCTGGCCCCGGGCAGCAGGGCCAGCAGGGCCATCGATGCGCTGGCCCCGGGCAGCAGGGCCAGCCGGCACCGGTGCGTCACGGCCGCCAGCACGGGCAGCGTCTGCCAGCCGGACCGTCTTGCACAGGGACAAGATTGGTGTCCCCACAAGGACCTGTCCCTTTCTCCTGCCTCCCCAGCCCCCAGGTGCTAGTGCTCACCTTGGAGGGCTGAGACCGGGGTACCCCACGTGGGGATCCCCTGCAGCTCCTTCTCCATGCCCGACCACACCAAAGCCACTTGCCTAGAGCCGCGTGTGGCTCGGTGGCCACAGCAGATGCCCCAGCCCCAGTACAGGTTGGTTCCCAGCCCCGCATAGGCTGCATCACCCCCAGAGTCCCTACCCAGGCATCTGTTCCAGCTGCACATCCTGGGTGCTGGAGCTGGGGTCACCCCACGATGGGATAAAGGCCCCAGTGGAAGCAACCTGGGAGGCAGAGCTGATGCTGGTGAGCGGCTCACCCTGCTCCTGTCGCCCCGCTCCTGCCGCAGGCTGCAAACCACCGGCTCTGCTTTCGGGCAACAAGCACGGGCAGGAAGGGCACAGCACAGCCCTGGGGCAGTGGTGAAGGGATGTGGGATGCTCCTGGGGGAGCAGGGCAGGGTGGGGAGCATGAGGGGCTGTCCTGTGTTCATGGGAGTGAACAGACAGTGCTCGGAGCAGGTGATGCCCACAGGGGCGGTGGGTGGCACTGGCCAGTGGTGGCGGTGAGGGACCGGGGCGGGGGTGCTCGCAGGCAGGCCGTTGGATAGGCTTTTTGGCTGAGATACGTGGGCACGGGTGACAGAGGAGGGAGAATATCAAAAAATACAAAAGAGCGCAGCCCCACAGTGCAGGAGGCACTGCCCTGCCTGGTGCCCACCCACGGCAGGCGGGCGCCATGGGGGGCCAGCACCGTGCGCACACGCTGGCTTCTAACTGGCTTTTTATTTTATATCAAGAACACTTGGTTTTAAAATCTTTACAAAGGACAAAACGCGGCGACTCCGTTAGTGTGTAAAGAACTAAAGATCTGCTTAAAAAACGTCTCTGCAAAGAGAAATGACTGACACAAAAGAGATTCTCTGCAGCGCAAAGAGGGGCAGAGGTGCCAAGTCTCCAGCCCAGGGCCCCGCTCCCAGGGTCCCTGAGCCCCGGCACCAGCCCCAGCGCCTGCATCCAGCACAAGGCCAGGTCCCTGGACTCTGCCCATTCCCTCTGCCTATAGCACCATGGCCTGGGGCCACTTCTCAGCACAGTGAAGGAGCCGTTTCCAGGGCTGCCATGATGCCTGGGGATGTCTGGGCACCGGCTGAGAGGGATGCCCGGTCCCGCTCCTTATCAGTCCCAGGGTGCTCGGTGGGCTCAGCACTGGGGATGTGATTGCCCCACTGGGAGGCACAGCCACGGCACCGGGAACCCCGTGGCCACTGACAGTGGGGTACCCCTGACCACCTGCACGGGTGGGTTTGTGAAGGACTACACCGTGTCCCTCCTGCACCCCACTGGCGTCCCGGGGCAACCCACGGGGCCCTGAGGCCAGGAGAGTCAAAGCACTTCTCAAAAGTTAGATAGGAACAAAAGAAAGCGCCGGGGCCGCTCTGGGACCCCCACAGGTCTCTGGGCTGGGAGCTGCACCGTCCGTGGGCGCTGCCCCTCCATCCGGGGGCTCTGTGGCCCCGCCGGTCCCTCTGCCAGTGTCTGCTGCGTGTGTGTGCGTGCGTGCATGCGTGTGCGCCGGCGGCGGGCGGCTATACCCTGGTGGTGGAGTGTGAGTGCGGAAGCCCCGTGCTGTTGAAGCCGGCGGTGAAGGTGTTGTAGGGGTGCAGGGTCTGCAGCCCCACCAGCGAGTTGGGGATCATGGTGATGGTGTTGGGGGTCATAAGCGGGATGTCGTCCGGAGAGCGGCGCAAGGTGAGGGTGTAGTCGGGCAGAGCGGCCAGGCGCAGGGTGTCGTGGGATGGCACAGCTTCGCACTCGTGGTGCCCCTGGCTCACCTGCAAGGAGGGCATCTCCTCATCAGGCGCGTGGGCGATGTCGTTGGAGGCGCCGCGCTGCGGGCTGGGCTGCCGGTGCGTGTCCTGCCGGCGCTTGTCCTTGCGGTAGTAGAGGGCGGCGAAGGCCAGCACGTTGAGGAAGAGGAGGGAGGCGCCCACGGCGATGGTGACGCTCAGTTCGGTGGAGTAGTCGCGGGGGCTCTCCAGCAGCGTGCCCGCCTCTTGCTCCGGGCTCCACTTCTCCTTCCCGTTCTCGCTGTTGTAGGCGGGCGAGATGGCGGGGCGCTTGGTGGTCCAGATCTTGCTGTTGGGCCGGCGGGTGATGTGGGAGTTCTGTGTGGTGTCGGGTGGTGGCACTTTGGTGGTGGTGGAGGTGTAGTGGAACATATCGTGCAGGTTGTACAGATGGGGAACCAGGTGCTTCCAGAAAGCCACCTTGGTGGCCCGGTAGTGGTCGCGTACCCGTGGCTTCAGCCCAATGTGCAGGTACAGCTGGTCACGGGGGTTGTACTTGGACCAGGCCACCTCCTCGAACCGGTTGGCCTTGGTGTGGATGAACTTGGTGTCCTGGGGGACAGGCTTGTTGGGGTCCCTGTGAAACACAGGCAGAACAGAAATAGCACTGGGAAAAGCCAAAGAAACAAAGAGGGAGAGCTGGATGCAGAGACAGAAAACTGAGGGGACCTTTGCTAGTGGTGGCACAAGGTGGGCTGGCAAAAGGTCTTGAATCCCTGGGCAGCACCCAACCCTGGCTCAAGTCTCACCCAAGATAACCAGGGCCAACAAGCCTCCCCACCCCTGCAGCTTAGCTGGGTCCTGTCCCAGGGACTGGCCATGATCTAAGCTTCTTGCTTTGTGGTTGATGCCACGGCCCCAGTGAAGGTGCAGCACATGGGGACCTCTGGGTGTCCCACACCGGGCATGATTAACCCCCCACCACGGCACAGCCCCGGGGAGTACAGCTGCAGTGAGTGCAGACCCCCGAGACACGGCACCCATCCCCACTCACCCTGTCTTGGCAAAGTTGGTCCAGTAGGTCATCACCACGGCGCTGAGCATGACGTCGTTCTTGGAGAAGTTGCAGGGAAAGAGGTCTGTGGGGCCAATCATGGGGATCCCAAACACGTAAGGCACCTCATCCCCGTGGGCTGCATCGGACCATGCAGGCTTCATCAGGCTCTGGCAGTGGTGGTAGAAGGCGTAGAAGTAGGTGGGGGAGCCGTAGCGGGCGTGCAGGTCGGCTGTCACCACCGAGGGCTCTACCCACTGGTGGTCAGTGAAGAGGGCCACCAGAGTCTTGCGCCGCGTCTCGGGGTTGTCCCGGTCAGCCCAGTCTGTGTACATGAACTTGATGGTCTCCCTCAAGGTGTCCTTGCCCTCAGGGTAGCCGTACAGGTTGTCTACAAAGTTGGAGACTGAGTAGTCAAAGTCACTGCCTGAGACGCCGTCCTCGGGGTCCACTACACCCTCCACAAACTTCAGCCCTTCACCCTGGTTGACCCCCAGCATGATATCATAGTTGAGGAACTCGCCCTGCTCCATCAGGATCTCTGGGTCATCCGGGATCACGTCCCCATCAATGACTGGCCCGAAGGCCACATGGTAGCGGGCTGGCTGGATGTCCTGCTCTACCAGCTCCTTGGCACTCTTCTGCCTCAGGCAGTCCACCATGTCCACGGTGTCCAGCACGTTGCAGCCCACCTTGTCAGCCAGCATGCTGGTGTACTTCACAGGCTGGTAGTTCACTGCCCAGCTGGAGAGCGCGGAGCCGCTCTGGATGATGGCTCTCTGGAAGAGACCTGCAACACAGGCATGGAGTGGAGGAAGCTCTCAGCAGGGTTCCAGCATCCCAGTGCTGTACTGCAGGATGCAGCATGGAGAAGGCATTGATGCTCTTGTACCCCTGCAAGGACCCAGCACTCCAGCCCACACCTGGCCTTGTCCCTGAGCTGTGCTGCCTGCTGAGCTGGGCTCACACAGGGGTCTCAGCTCAGGGCTGCTGTGGGGATGGCAGGATGGCAGCTGGGAATGCAAGTGGGCACTCCTGGAAGCAATCAATGGCTCCCGTGCTCCCTGAGGATCCCATTGGGTGACCCAGCATCCCTGTCCTGGTGTGGGGAGAAGAGGGGCCATGGTTGCATCACAGCCTGGCCTTGCCAAGCAGCCTGTGCTAGCCCAGCCACCCCGAGGATGTGTAACCTGGGCTCAGCACCATCCTCCAGCCCAGGTTGGCACCTGCCTCGCTGAGGAGCCAGGCTGTGGGCTGGCAGCAGTGGGAGGGTTAATGCCTGCTTGGGGACACTTAACCCTGCCTGTCCCACCCCACCGCTTTGTCAGAGTCCCCCTCCACCCCCTCCCTGCTGCTTCCTGCCCAGCTGGGGCTGCTCAGTGCCAATCCGGCCCTGCAGGAGCACGCTGCCAGATGCACAAAGAGGGCCTTTCTGCCACCAGGAACACAGAGGGAGTGGACTTTCGCCCTGGAAAACGAGGCCACAAAGGCCCTGGCCCAGGCAGAGAAATGCGTGGCTTCGCTCCAGTCCCATGTCAATGGAGCTTGTGCTCAGAATACAAAGGGTGGTGAGGAAGCAGAGCCTCTGGGCCATGAAAGGCAGCCAGTCCGGGGTGCACCCAGGGGTCCCTGCTCTCTGACCAGCCCTCTTTGCACCCTAAGTGCTGCCTGCACCCCTGCCAGACCCCAGCACTTGCTTTCCATGAGGGAATGTTCCAGGTGACCCCTGAATGGTGCTGGCACAGCAGTGTGGTGCCCGTGGGGCTGCCCCTGGCACCCTGAAATGCAGAGAACCCCTGTGCAACCAGGGCTGTGCCACTCTGCAGGGAAGCAGAGCAGCACCTTCCTGCAACAGAAGCGTTCAGAGGCTCCTGGCTCCCAGCCACCATGTCCATAGCTCTTGTCTGCACGCACAGTCCTCGCTCTGCCAAGTACCTGACGTACAGTCCCATGCACTGGGACAAAGAGAAGTCACAAGCTCTGTTTGTCACCTCCTGGTGCCCTAGAAAGCCATACCCAGCCTACAGGCTGGAGACTGGCCACGGCTTTGATTGCTCTGCACCACCATCCACGTGCCAAGGAGCCAGGATGGGGTTTCCTGGCTCCCTGGAGATGCTGTCCCAGCAGCAGCTATTGCGCCCTGCCAGAAGCATCACTTCCCAGACAGACCCACCAGGCTGGGCTCTGGCCCTGCCCACCACTGCCAGGACAGCTGATGTCACTGTCAGCTGGTCATGTCCCTGATGGAGCCCCTCTGCCATGTCTCTGCATGGCCACAGCCTGACCAGGGCTCTGTGAGAGCCCAGGCTTGTCATGTCCTCCTGCTCCGTGCCAGCACCTGACTGAAGCCTGACAAGCACCCCAGGGAGGCACCAGCGCCCTGCACTCCACACTGGACCTCTGCAGCCTGCTGAGGCCCAGCAAGAAGGTGAAGTTCTGCATTTCTTTCCTGTTCCCCTCCAAGGTGAGGGTCCCAACACACCCAGCCTCCTGCAGGACTGGCTGGCACAGCATGGTGGAGTCAATGGTGGGGCCAGGGCTCTGCCAGAGGGTGGCTGGAGCTGCTGCCAGCTCTTGATTTCCTCTTTGCTTTGCCCAGTAACTGAGACTGGAAACACTTCTGGGGGTGTCTGGGCCAAGCCCTGCTCAGAGCAGGGTGCTGGGTGCCTTGTCCAGCTGAGAACTGGAGGGCTGGCAGCAAAGGGCAGAAGCCCCCATGGAGAAGGAGATGGGCAAAGGAAGCACCTAAAGTTTGCTTGGCACAGACTGCTCCTTCCCTGGTATGGATGGATAGAAAAACAGCACTTTGGTCACTGAGGAGGAATCAGAGTGACGCTACAAGGCCTGGAGCTGGCAGGGAGCTGTGGATTTCCCCAGCAGCCAGACCCAACACGTGCTGTACCAAGCCTCCAGTGTCTGCCTCTTGCAGCACCTGGCAGGGCAAGCACAAATCAGCAGCTTCATTAATAGCTTGTGATCACTAGAAGTTTTATTTTGATGCAGTAAAAGCAAACCCACCTGTTCTGCAGGCTGCAACTCAACACTGCTCCCACGCCATGTTCCAGAGCCAGCTACCCATCCCTGGGGATGTGGGTGCTCTGGCACAGGGAATCTTTTGAGGTCATTTCACAGCCATTTGGCTTTATGAGACACTTGCTGCACCACTGAGCACTCCCCTCCTGCCCCACAGCACTGACAGCCAGCATCAGCTCCCCTGCCCCAGCAGTGAGGGCACCCAACACCTCTGAGTGCAGGGGGGCACACCAGGGGCACCGGGGCTGCATGGGGCAGCAAAGGATTCAGCAGGTGCAGGGCTCAGTGGCATTAAGTGCAGCATCACCTGAGAAGTGCACATACTGGCAGGACTATTTTTCATGGCTGAAAAGTCACAAGGAGCAGCCCCTCCAATCCACCCTCAGCCTCTCTCCATGCTGCTCCAGCCTGGACCCCTGCAAGAGGCTGGGGCCACCTGGGCAGCCAAGCACACACTCCTGCACTCCTGTGATGGAAAGGAGTACCCTTAGAAGCATTGAGAATGCATTACACATAGTGCTCCCTCTACAGCCTTTCACACTCAGTATGGGCAGAGAAAACACTTTTTCTTTCTGCAGGAGCTTTCAGCCTGTAAAAGGCTCCCCATCATCAGCCACCAGCCCTGCTGAGGTTCTGGAGGTCTCCATTGCTCCCAGGCTGTTGAGCAGGGCAGCAGCTCTTCAGCTTCGAGTGCAATTTGCTGTGTGTCTCTGAAGGGCAGACTCACACCCGTGTCTGCTGCTCACATGTCCTTTTCTCCTCAGCACCACACCTGGGGACACAGCACTGCAAGATGGCTGCACCCTCATATAAAGCCCATGAGCAGGTCCCTGGCAGGCTGCTCCCCTGTGGACCACATCCAGTTCAGGCTTTGCTCCTAGAATTTCCTTTAGGAAATTTATCAAAAACACCTCCAGTCTCACAGTTAATTTTTCTCCCCCTCAGTGCTTGATGTAAATGTCTTTGCAGGTGGTTTACATGCATTTGCTCTTATTCCAGCACAGTCTTTTAGCATAAATAATTCCCTTCTTTATTTAGAGTAAACACTCTGCTATATTTACAGATATTAATCATATTACTTCCACCTGTGTTTTGCTAGGTGCAGCACTTCCAGCTCTGCCAGTCTCCCAACACAGGGCCCTCCACCCCTCCCCAGGCTCAGGAGGGATGTCTGGGCTGCTCTGTCTTCCCCTCTATTCCAGTATAAATACCTTTCCTAGCACTGAGATCCCTGTTCCCAGTGCCCTGCATGATGCCCTACACCCCCTCCACACCAGCACTAGGAACACCTGAGCACCAGGGCAGGACCCCTCCTGCCTGGAAGCAACCAAGGGCTGCTGTGCTCTCTGAGGGTCCCATTGCAGGGGCTGACCCAGCATCCCTGTCCTGCTGTGGGGTCCCCACCTCTCCCCATGCCAAGGGGCTGGCCCTGGGCTGCAGCCTTGTGCACGGGGAGCACCCCCTCCATCCCTGTCTCCCACATCCTCTACCACTGGCCTCTTTCTGCCCTTAATGAGAAGGTTTTGCTTCCCAGTCCTGGTCCAGGCTCTCAGCAGTGAGTGATTAGAAAGCAGCCCTGAGTTTGTTAGGCTGGGCAGCAGGACCTGGGTGGGCTCCCCTCCCTGGGTTAGCACCAGCAGGGTGAAGGCTGAGTAGAAGCTTAGGTGGAGGTAGGACATAAAGAAAGTTATAGGGTGGGAGCTATAATTTGTTGAGCCTAAATCAGCCGTCTTAGTTAGACTAACTTTTTGTTATTCTGCTCATTCTAATCCATCTTGAATTCATCTGTAGACTAGTCCTAAGGTAAGGAGGAGGATAAGTGAGGAGGTTCAGGTTAGGGTGGTGGTAGGAGATTGTAGTTGGGTGGCTCATGGTAGTGGGAGGAGTAGGGCAATTTCTAAGTCGAATAGGAGGAAGAGGATGGTTACTGGGAAGAAGTGGATTGAGAAGGGGAGTCGAGCAGATCCCAGGGGGTCGAATCCGCATTCGTATGGGGATAGTTTTTCTGAGTCGGGGGTTATTTGGGTGAGTCAAAAGTTTAGTGCAGTCAGGAGGATGCTTAGGGTCAGTGATAGGGCCAGTATGAATAGGATTATGTTTATTACTCTTCTCTGGGTTTAAACCAGATTCTGCAGCTGCAGCAGCCTTGGGAAGGGCTGACACCTACCTTGAGTGATGGGACAGGGGGAGCAGGCTGACACCTACCTGGAGTGGTGGGACAGGGGGAGCAGGATGACACCTACCCTCCGAGTGGTGGGACAGGGTGAGCAGGCTGACACAGGAGGCGCCGATGCCCGAGCCGAACACGGTGATGCGCAGGGGATCCCCCCCGAAGAAGGCGATGTTCTCGCTGACCCAGCGCAGCGCCTGGATCTGGTCCAGCAGCCCGTAATTGCCCTTGGCAGCCTGGTCCCCCGTGCTCAGGAACCCTGAGGGCCAAGGGGAGCCCGGTTAGGGATGAGGAAACAGGGAAAGTCCTGGTTTCCCACCGCCCCCCTTCCCCATACCCTGTGTTCTGTGGGACCCTATCCCACCAAGAGAGTTTTGTGAGTTCTAAGCTGGAGCAGGGACACCACTGAGCTCCCCCCACCCTCTGCAGAGCACAGAGAGGTGAAAGGCTGAGAGAGCAGCTGCAGACCTCGGGGAGCCTCTCTGGCCAACAAGCAGCAGGGACAGGGTAAAGAGCACAAAGCTCTATGGGTCCTACCCATACCAACACCCGAGCTAGAGCAGCTCAAGACATCTCACACAAGGCCCAAGGAAAGCTCAGAAGGCACCAGTGGCTGCAGGCAGGGCGAGTGTGAGCACAGCCAATGCTTTCCATGGACTAGTGTGGTCTTGGGGAGGCTCTGTAAGTGTCAGGAGGTGGGCTGGGCAGAGAGGAACAGACTGCAGCTTAAAACACAAAGGCTCTCAGTGGGGAAGAAGGCGAGAAATGCTTTCAGTAGCACAGGAAACACCCAAGATAACTTATCACTCTTTCATTTGCTTTGACTTTAAGCAGGAAGCCAAAACCTGAGGGGCCCGAGGTAAAATCCAGGCAGGTAACCCCAGCACACAGGGAGTGGCCCCAGGGCTGTGCTGGCACTTGGAGGGGGTCTGGCTGGGTGTGGTGCACCACCTCAATGGAAATGATGAAGGCACCACTTAAATCTAATGTCATATTGTGACTCATGTGTCTTATCTTTGCACCTTTTTAGGACTTTTGACATTAAAAGGTTTTGAATAGGTTAACCATCATCTTCCACATGAAACTATGGGCTCTGGAGGCAATTGGAGAATGTGCTGCCCCAGGTACCAGGCAGGAGCCAAGGGAGAGCACCGTGCTAGGTTGAATGGCCAGGAAGAGAGCCAGCAGCCTGGCTTGGGAAGGAGCTGTCCCCAAACCTCTACAGCCCTTGTTCTCACGCTGCCAGGGGAAGCAGCAGTGGTGTTCCACACAAGCCTCCTGTGTGTCAGCCCCCGGGGGTTTCTGCTGCTTCAGGCAGGAACCTGCACTGCCTTTTGACCCTCTGTCCTCATTTTGCCTCTCTAAGTCACCAGTGCTTTTGGACACAGGACTGCCACCCTCCCCTGCATGGCACCTGGCACCTTCTGTGGTGCCCACTGCGGGCACAGTGGGTTGCTGAGGGGGTCCCAGCAGCACCAGAGGCTTGGAGGCTGCCTGTGCCCAGCGAGGGAGAGCTGCCAGGTCCCCAGGACAGCCAGGCAGCACCCGCTGGCACCTCACCCGTCAGAGCCCTCTCGGGAGGAGATGCTGGGTAAACACATTTATTATTCATTTAACCACAAACCAATATTTGCTTTCAGCCGGGCCGGTTTGTGTACATGAGCCGGGGGGGCCGGTGCCAGGGCCAGGCCGGGCTGTGCCACGCGGCACCGCCGGGCTCCCGGGGCAGTGCCCGCAGCGCGTCCCGCCGCCCCCGCCGCCCCGTCCGGCCCGGGCACCGGCGCTGCCCCGCAGGCAGCGCGTACCGAGCACTCCAACGCGGTAGTTGAGGGTGATGACAATCACGTTCCCGTAGCTGGCCAGGATGCTGCCGTCTATCATGTTCCCCGTGCCCTCCATGTAGGAGCCCCCGTGGATATAGACCATCACCGGCTTGGCGCCGCTGTCCCGGATGTCTGCAAGGAGAGCTGGTTACACACAGCCCCGCACGCACGGCCGCAGCACCCTGCCCGACAGGCAGACCAAGGACAAGGGCAATGCCAGCTGCCAGGACCACGGAGGGGGCTCGGGAGCCAAAGCCAGAGCTCTCCTGGGGGCCACAGCACGGAGCCCCAAAGGCAAACGCCACTGAACCGACCCTGCCAGCCCCCGTGCGGGAGGTGGCTGCTGCCGCACTGTCCCCACGCTGCTGTCCCCTCGGGGCTGTGAGCAGGTGAGGGAGGGACGCTGGCTGGACCCTGCTCTCTTCCCCGGAGCTGGGCTCTGGCACGGTGCGGGAGCCAGATCAGCTCTGCTGTGGGTGGGAGCTGCAGAGTCCAGCCCCAGGATGCAGCCCCGTGTCCTGTCTTTGGCTGGACCCGAGCACTCCGTGAGTCCTGGCAGCTGGCATTGCGGAGGGGGGCAGGGATGGGGGTGTGCAGGACCTAGAGGGGGGGGCCACTGATGTGTGCTCCAGTGTCTCACTCTCCCACTCCCCCTTCCCATTCCCCTGGGAAGGCAGGGACCTGCCTGTCTGGATGTAACCCCACGGCACCCCAGTGCCCAGACACAGACATGGTGATGAGGCAGACAGTGGATGCAGGTGTGCGTGTCAGGGAGGTGAGCACGAGGACAGGGCATGAGGCATGGAGTGAGGATGGGCAATGGGACCCCGAGGGCCGGGGAGGAAGGACGGTGGGAGCCTAGGGGACAGGGAGCAGCCACGCTCCCTCTCTCGACTTCTCCTGCCCAGGGGACACCCTGCCCCTTCTGCCCTGCTGGCTGGTGATCCCTCACGGAGCCATGGCCATCCACAGGGGAATAACACCCTGGAGCATGCTGCCCATGTCACATGGGTGAGGCAGCCCTGCCCTGGAGACATCAGCAGGTCCCACACGCCTGCACTGCCCAGCCCTGCCCTGGGCTGGCCATCCAGACCCATGGACTTTGTCCTGCCATGTGCTCACTCACGCCCAGCACCTTGCCCAGGTGGGCTGGCAGTGCCTGCTTGGCCTCAGCTGCCCCGGGCAGCTGCTGCTCCCTGCCTGCCTCCCTCACCAGTGCAGCACAGCCCTGTCCCACCAGCACTGGGACCCTTGGGGCACAGCCACACCAACACCAGCGCCCACTGGGCTGTTTGTGTTCCCTCACACCCAGCTAGCCCCTGCCCATGTCCACTCCTCCCTGTGGCCTGCCCATTGCAGGGGGCTGGGGGTGAGGTTGATGGGTACCCGTGGCCATTGTCATCTCCAGCCCATGACATGGCTAAAGGTGGCTTCCCATACAGAAAACCTCTTCCCTCCAGGGGAATGAGGCTATGCCAAACCCGAAACCTGTGCTGGCTCTTTTCCTATTGCCAGAATGTAGCCAGACAAATGCACAGACCAGAGGAGCAAAAAGTGCTTGCAACTCCTCCAGGACAGACATTGCCTGTGTGGCACAGCTACAGCAGGACAATTTTTTCCAGTATCACCTGCTTGAAATGTGAGGGGCAGGAACATCAGTGCCTGTGCCTGTGTCTTCTCCTCCGTCCTGCACCCACTCCCTGACATACAAAGGGCCCTCCTCGCAGCAGAATGGCAGCAATGTGCAGAGATGTACCAGGAAATAAGCAGCTCTGAACTGCTGCAGCACATTTTGGTGTGTGTGGATGGAGCACATTGGAGTCCCTTAGGCTGAACGCCAGTTTACGCCCTGGTACAAGAGATCATGGGGCACAGGTTAGCTGGAGTAAACAACAGGGGTTTAGTACTGCCAAGGAAAAAGTTTTTCATCTATTTCCCAGATCCTAAATGCCACCTGCCAGGCCCTGTTCAAGCTGCCCTGGGCCTTCTGCACACCATGAGGCTTTACTGTCCTCAGCACACGAGGGCTGTAGCCTGGCCAACCCTTCCTCCTACCTCCCCATCACATCTCTGCAGCCAAACACGCTGACTCCATAACCTGCAGACAAACCACCCTGTTTTACTAAAAATAGCCTATTCTGCAGCTTGCTTAGTCCTTGCATACATCTAGAATCACATCTGCTTGAAAGGCCACTTGCTCTGTCTTGGCTGGTGCTTGCAAGCAAGACCTCACTTCCCCTGGGTGAGGAAGGAGAGAAGTTAACAGAAACCAAGTGGACCCTGGGTCTCCTGTGCATGGCCAGATGCCCTTTGGGTTGCCAAGTGTTCAGGCTGCTGGCACAGCCACGGCAGGGCCAGGCAAGGGTGGAGGGGGAGGCTGCTGGCTCCCAGATGCATGTCGCTGACTCTGGAGGGATGAGGCTGGAGGTGGGATGTGACCTGTGGGCTCAGGGTGAAATGGGCCCGAGGGCTTCTTTCCTCCCAAGCTGCCATGCTTCCTCCCTGCCCTCGCTCCAACTGAGCGGGAGCAAACTCCTCCTAAAGCGGAAAAACCCCCGTGAGCTTTCCCCCCGTCAGGAGGAGGGGAAGGTGCGGGGTGCCCTGCACAGCCGGCCAGCCTGCCCCCCACCCCGCGCCGCTGCCTGGCACGGCAGACAGACACACACAGGGCTCCCTGGGGGTGGCAGCGGATGGCGGCACACGGAGCTGCTGTGCTTTGCTTTGCGTGTCATGCAGTGGCAGCCTCGAGCACAGAAATACCTTCGTCTTCATCACCGTCATTATCCGCTAAGTCCTCGCCCTGTTTCTTAGCGCTGGCTCCTAGGGACCAAACACGAGGAGACAGAACAAAAAGGAAAACAAAAAGGAAATAAAAACAAAACAACAAAAAAAGAAAGAAATAAAGAAAGAAAGAAAGAAAGAAAGAAAAAAAAAGAACACAAAAAAAAAAAAAAGAGAATTCAAAAATAGCATGATAGCAGAGACAGTGGGGCCACGCCTGTGCCCCACAGCACTGCTGGCTACTCACACTGCACCTCTCCCAGAGCCAGGGCAGTGCTGGGCACGGGCAGGGCTGCCCCAGGAGCGTGCCAGGATGCTGCTTCACCGGGCCCCTTCCCAGATCCTCCCTGGGGAGGGCTGGGGTGGAGGGAAGACGCGAGTGGGGCTGTGACAGCATCAGCGCTGGTGGTGGATGAGCCTCTCAAAGCACTTGTGGGTCCTCCTGCAACCCAGCCTGGCCCCCACCTGGTCATGCACCCTCAGCTCCAGGCAAGGCTCCCTCTCCTAGCACCCAGCCCTGCTCCCAGCTCTGCTGCCCCTGGGGACAGCTGTCCTCTGCAGGGCTCACACCAAGGGCTGCCTTGCATGGCCACTGACCACCAGGCAGGTTCCTGCCCATCACTCCCGCACGGTGTGTGGCTCCTTGTTGTGCCTGGCCACAAACCACCGGTACCACTGCTTGAGACCACCACAGCACACAGGGATCCCTCATGACAGCTGCTCCCCTGAGCTGCCTGGCTCCATCCTGCACCAACTCCCTCCTTACAAGACATGTTCCTTGTTCCACTGAGGATTTCAAAGGCACCAGTCAGCTTGACCTGACCAAGGCAGAATGCTAAACATATGAGTTTCTGTAACATCCTGAACGCCTTACAGATGTTCTGTGTCCCTTCACCAACCTGCAGTGCTGGGGTATGGGCCAGCCCAGCAGCCCTGTGTGGATTGCTGCTGTGGATGGCTTGCAGTGAGCCTGGAACTCCCCAAACTGCAGAGAGGTGGCCTGTGGGCTGGCAGGGAGCAGGGGTGCTGAAAAACCTGTGCCAAAACCCCACTCCTGCAAAGGACTGCATGCCAGCGTAGACACAAAGGCAAGTGGTGCCATCCCTGTGCTCTGGAGCTCTGAATCTCAGGAAGAGGCTGGGTGTTCTCATCCTCTTAGAGCTGCAGACCAATGCCTGCAAGTCCTCTGCTCCCTAATCCCTGCTACAAAGGGTTCCCCAGGTGATGGTGACCTCTGGGGAGGGTTTCCCCCAGGCAGGATTCGTCCACACAGTGCCTGCACTGCCCAGGGACTTTCCCCTGAGACAAGGGGCTCTGACACCCTGCCAGGCACCTGGCTGACCCCAGGGTCCTGCTGCCAGCACCACCGGCTCCCATTGCCACAGCAAGGGCTTTCACAGCCCCCAGCAAAGCTCCCACCAGCAAGGGACAAGCCTGTGGCTGCATGGAACTAGAGGACTAAATGCACAAAACTGGTCAGAAAGACAAAACTGGGGAGCCATGCTCACTGTCAGTCTGGGAGTGGCATTCTGCAGGTGACACGGGAGGTGGATAACAGAGACAGCAGCATGGAGTGGGACAGGATTTGAATTTACAAGGCATCTGTGATGGGGGAGGAAGAGATCTGAAATGGCTGTGAGGCAGCTCCATCAGGGTGAGAGGCTTGTGGAATGCCTTTAGCAGCCATGACCTGCTGGAGAAAGTCTGGAGGAGCAGCAACCAGAAACCTCGAAAAATCCAGCAGGCATGAGAAGTTTACAGAAGGCTGGGTCACATGGATGCTGGGAGCAGAGGCACGATGGGAGCTGCAGCAGCATCCCAACACATGCAAGAATACTGTGAGGTGGTGAGGTGGAACAGCAAGTCCCTCTCAGGCAGCCCTGGGGCTACAGGAGGCTGGATGAGAAGAAAACCTTTCTGGCAGAAAGGGCAGTGAAGCACTGGAAGAGGCGGCCTGGGGAGGTGTTTAAGACCAGGTGGGACACACTGCCAGAAAGAGGTGAGGGAGAGCTGCTCCTGCCAAGGGCAGGGATGGATCAGCTGTCTCATGTGCTGTTCTGATTTTCCCCACCATGCTCCAGCCCCACCCCTTCCCCTCCTGCTTCACCACCCAGCCATCCTCCGAGTATCTCACATCCTTCTCCTCTTTCCACCCATCCCTGTCATCTCCTGCCCCAGCACCTCAGCCCCAGCATCTCCCCCTTCCTGCTGCCTCCTTCCCACACTGCCTGCCCAGCCCAGCCCCAGCCACACACTTGGCTGGGCATGTGCAGCCACTCAGCCTCTTTGCAGGAGCTGCAAGCTTGACCTACTGCGTCTTCATTAGGAAGAGCTGCAAGCCCAGAAAGCACTTAAACGACAAAGTGCTCATGCAGTATTTGCTAACCAGTGCTATGCACCAACCTCTTGGTACTTCTAAGGGATAGGGATTTTTCTCTAATGAAGACAACAGCCAGTGATGTGATCCACACCGTGCTTCAGAGTTGAGAAGCTGACCACAGGCAGCTGGAGATAATTTTCCACTGCCAAACGCCCTGGGGCTGTTAAAGCCCTGGGACTGGCCAGGCTGCACCCCTCAAGCCTGGTCTCCTTCAGGGACACAAGTCTCTGTGCAGATGAGAATGGAGGAAGCAGCTATGAGGACTTGTCAGGTTGTAAAAGAGGGCAGTGGACAACATCTCTGTGACCTGAGCAGCTGTCCTAGCTGAGCAGGGAGGGATCCAGCTGGAGACTGCTGCTGCAGAGCTTTGGGATGGCTGGGACAAGCCTCCAGCAACCTGAGCTTCAGGCACCATGGAAGAGATGGCAGAAAGCAGCATTGGGAAGCTGAGCAAAGCAGGAGTGCAGTGATGCAGGCCAGGGGAAGGGGAGCAGCAGTGGCATGAGTGTGTGGCAGATGCAAAGCACAAGCCTCACCCATCAGCAGGAAGGTGCCAGGGTGGTTATGGCCAACGCCCACTGTTGGGACCAAGTGGGCTTTTTGCCCCTTGCTGCAGTGCTCACCTCCAGCACAGCCCACCAATGCCCCACAGCTCATGAGAGCAATCACAGCTTCACTTCCCTCACCCAGTAACACTTTCCACTGGCTCCTGCCATGTTCAGGGACACCCAGCCCAGGAGATCTTCCTCTGCTCTGAGAAATGCCACCACACAGAGCCCTGCAGCACCCACTCTCATGAGGATGAGTTTAAGCCTGTGGATTCACAGCTGGAAAAACTGAAAGGGCTCATGGCCCTTATTCTCCTTACCCATCAAAAACACCCTCCACTAACCCAGGAAGTGAATGCCTGTTGTCTGCCACTTCACTTTAAGCTGACTGCAAAGTGACATTGTTCAGGCTGATAGGAAGGATGCAGACGCTCTTATCTGAGCCACTAGGAAGATTTAAGTTCAACTTTAGTAAAAAAAAAAAGAATCACTTTGCCTGAAACGGGGCATCCATGCTGGATTTATTCTATCTTAAGTAAACCATACCAGCAGCACTGACACCAGTGCAAACAGAGATAAAGCAGGGTAAGGAGCCTCAGTTCTCAGAGCCCCCATTCTCAGCATGGTGTGGATAAGAGAAGAGCAGGAGCCTGAGATGACACCTTTCCAGTTCCAAATGTCGGTTCAGGGCACCCATAGGCAGCTCCAGCACCCTCTCCTCAGTGGGAGCTCCCTGGGGCACCCACTGCTGCAAAGCAGCCACGATGCTGCACGGAGCAGAGCCTCTGATGGCTACATGCACCCAAAGGGACACCTGCTGCCAGCCACAGCATCTCAGCTGCCTCTCTGGGAGTGACAAGGGACAGGGCCAAGAATGGTGCAGCTGTTGAACCTGCTGCTGCACAGCCCCACAGGCAGGGACAGCTCGGCTGGGTCTGTGTCTGAGGGCCCTTCCAGCCATCAGCCCTTGCTCCAGGACTGACTGCAGCACACCTCGGTGCTGCCCTGCCCCTCCCTGCCCTGAATGATGCAGAGGAGTTACCTCCATCCCCGAGTGGGCTCAGTAAAAGCACTGCATCTCCTCACGCTCCGCTGCCCCCGCAGCACCAACACCGACCCTCACCTTTGCAAATCGCTCCCCGGAGTGGAAGCGGAGCCCCAGGGCGGTGGGCTGCCCACAGCCAGCCCTGCAGAGCAGCAGGCTTCCAGGGGGCTGGGAAGAAGCTTCCAGCAAGGAAGCACTGCAGAATTTGTGCAGCTGTAGGGAAGTCTCAGCTGGTACTTAGACAAGTCAGCTTCTTGGAGAGCAGCAGAGGAGCTGCCGAAGAGCTTCCTGAGCCCAGGAGCTGTTGGGAGCTCCAGCCACCCTCACACAGCAGAGGAAGATGCTGGACCTGCACATTTGTCTCTGCAATGTCACAGACTCTTTGCAGTCCCAGCCAGAGAGATTTGGGCATTTGCTAATGAGAACCAGGAAGAGCTGCTAAGTGCAGGGCAACCACATTTTTCCCCTCCAAAAATGACATCCACCTCCTCATGCCCTGCAGCAAGGATTGCCCAGGCTGGTGAGGAAGGGAAAGAAAAATCATCTTGGCATCTACCACAGCCAAAAAAAGGCTGGAAGTGTTGGCAGCACAAAGCATGGGGCAGAGCTGCATTTTGCACATAGGTACTGTGCTCCCAGGGTGTGTGTCTGTGTGTCTGTGTACATGGTCTTTGGGTGGGCAGCACTATTTTTGCAGCAAAATCTGAGCCTCAAATGAGCCTCAGTGCTGTCAGCTCCTCTGGCACCATGCATGGCTAGCTGCTCTCAAAGCACTGCTGCCCTGTACTGCTACCAGAGAAGGGACCAATGTGTATGGAGGAGACTGGCATTTAGAAAATTTCCATAGAGGAAATGACTGTGGACAACTGGGCAGGGAAACAGGGGATGTCTTTCTGTCCCAGAGATAAACAAGCATGACTGATAAATTCTCAGTCCTTTGTCTGCTCTGAAATACACAGAGCTCAGGGGTGGCAGAAGTCATGAAAACTCCAGGAAGGTGGGAGCTGAGGCATTTTCAACCACCAAAATACTGCTCTGTGAGAGGAGAGCTTATCACTGCTCATCTGTGGCCTTAGAAATAGTAATCATGATTATTCCAGAATGAGTCAATGTTCAAATGTTCAACCTGAGGAAATCAGCACTGCAGGTACATTACCCTCTCCCCAAGCATTACTAACCTAGGATACACAATGAGGAGTGTGGGAGCTTCTGTGTTTCATCACAAGTGACTCAATTAATTCAAGCCAACAGCTACCAGAGCCTGGCCAGAGCTGGAGGGAAGTGCCAGTGTCTGAGTGCTTTAATTCTTGGCACGGCACACCTGGATGTCCAAATGGCTGGCACTGGGCATCTGCTGGTCCATGAGTGGGGGCAAAGGGAATGTCCCCCACCAGCTCCCTGGGAGGTGACCAGAGGCGACCACAGACGGGCTGCAAAGAAACCCTGCCCGTGAGCAGAGCCAGCGGGGAGGGAAACCCAGGAGCTGAGCACACCCAAGGTGTTCTCTCATGCCTTATATCATCCCCTTGTGTCTGGCAGTAACCTGGAGCCCGCTCCCCTGGCTGCAGGGGGGTGGCGGGGGCTGCCAGCCCTGGCAGCCGGTGGGAGGGCCGGGAGAGGAAGCGCTTTGAAGTGGCTGGTGATCACTGGCACAGCCGGCTCCGGAGGCAGCGTGCACAGACTCCCTAATGCGCCAGCCCTTTCAGGGGCAGCCTTGGCACTCAGGGAGATGGCGTGTGAATAGCCAGGACAGCAACAGGAAAAGCAAAGCAAAGAAACCAAACAACAGAACTGGGGGAAACGGCTGGAAGGAAAGCGCTCCCCAAACCTCCAAGCCCAGCTGCACTGGCCCCGCCAAACCCAGGGGTGCAGGGAGACACAGGCTGGGATGCAGGGATGCTGCTGCTGCTGCTGCAGGACGCCCAGGACAGCAGCCTGTGCTGGGCAGGCGCCCTGAACTGAGCCTTTCAGAAGAGCTTGGCCGCCTGACCGTCCACACGTTCATCTTGGGATGCACAGAGCAGTCAGCTCTCCCTGCCTGCATGGGGCTGTGTGGAGGAATGGGTGAGGCATTGTGTCTGACACGGGGCTGAGCCAGCTAGCATTTGTACGTCTCTACTCCCTTGTGCATGTCACTGCTTGGGAATACAGGATCATTTAGGGGCAATGGGGGAAGGTCAGGGGAGGCAAGGCAAAGCAGACGTCTGAACTGGAGGTGCTTGGCTCCCCATGGGGCAGCTAGGGCTGCTGTGGGCTCAGGGAAGCTGCTGTGCCATGGGCTGGAGACCAAATCTTTACTGGCAGGACTGGCACTGGCATGGGGGTGTGAGCAGTGTGGAGCAGCCTTGGCAGGCACAAGGCTCAGGGCAGAATCTGCAGCATTTACACTGCCAGGAGAGGCTTTATGCTTTTAACCAGGGAGCTCTGGATGCAAAATGATCAGGGGTGCAATGGGGGAAAAGGTCAGCCCAGGCTGGACTGCTGCAGTGCCCCATCACACAGGTCCTTCCCTGAGCAGGTCCATACATCCCCCAATGGAGTAACCCAACCTAAGGGATGCATTTCAGTGCTGCCTGCCATCAGAGGTTACCCCTCATGGCCAGGAATGGAGAGGCTGTCAGTGCCAGTGGGATGAAGGTGGGAGTGCAGGCTCAGCCCAGGAGAAGCTGTTCTGAAAGGCCTGGAGCACCATGAGCATCCTCATGACCTGACCCAGAGCTGTGCTCCCAGCTAGCTGGAGCATCTGCGGGGCTATTCCCAGTGGGAAGCAGGGGGTGGCAGGGGGGGCTGCTTGGAGGGTCCACAGTCCGGGTGGCAGCACAGAGAGGTGCTGGAGGAGTGCTGCAGGCCAGGGGCCAGCCAGGCACCCTCTCACTCTCTCAGTCTCTCTCTCTTTCCTCTCTGTGCCTCTCTGCCGGTCGGCTTGCTACATACCTCCTTTCCTACATATTTTCTTGTTGGGCTTTCGGGTGCATTCCTTGGAAATCCGTTTTACTGTAAAATGAATAAAAGACTACAAAATAACAGGAGGCTCCACTGATGGGAGTGGGCATGCAATCACAACCACGCTGCTACCCTCCCACCGCCCCCGGGACCGCGGGAGGTGGGGAGGGAGCGTCGCCATGGGAGGAAAACTCTGGGCCAGCCGTGCTGGGCGAGAAGGAAGGCATGATGCATTCCGTGGGCCTCAGAGACAGAGGAGTGGAGCCAGGCAGCCTGGGAGAAGCCACCGACCCGCCAGGCTGCTCTGCTGTGTGCAGCAGACCCGCTGCGGGTCCCTTCTGGCCCGCTGAAAATCCCCGGGGGCTCCTGTTGCGGTGAGGCTGGGGCGGGCGCGCGGGCAGGCGCTGCCTCCTCTGCCCTCTACTTACAGTTCAGCTGGGATCCCCTACAAAGGAAAAGGTTAGACGAGGAGGCACCCAGCGCCGCTCAGCCTCACCCCAACAGGAGCGTGCCCCGTGCGTCCCCGGCACGCCAGGCTCATCGCTCTGCCGCTGTCCCACCGCGCACGGAGGAGCGGCCAAGCGATGTGTCTGCCGGTGCACCCCAACCTCCCATCCGTACCAGGGCCCAGAAAAGGGCTCTGTGGTCCCTTTCTTGCCGGAGCATCTTCCCAGGGAGAGGCAGAGAGTGTTCCTCCCAGCCGCAGCCCACGCCCACAACTAGCGCATGGACCTGGGGAGGGTGGGAAGCAGGGAGGAAGGACGAACTCGAACCAACTCAAGACAGAACCTGGCACTCGGCGCCTGTGGGGAGCACAAATCAGCTTGTCACTCTGTGGATCTGCGGTCAGAGAGTCGGATTCAGATTTAGCAAAACAAGAGAGGAGGAACCCGTGACGATGCCATGGAGGTGGAGGGGTGGGACCGGGAGGCGTGGAGGAGCAGGAGCACGCGAGACAGAGATGGCGGCTGAGGGCAAGAGGGCAAGCTGCGTGGCCAGAGAAAGCTTTCCACAAACAGACAGCATGCTGCGGGGTCCACAACCACATGCTTCAAACACAACACCCAGGTGAGACCAACCACTGCTGGGGAGGGGTGGAGTGACCCCCCCCTCGCTCTCCTGCGGTCACCCCAGTGGGGACTCACCATCCTCCGTGGGGATGTAGATGTTGAGGTACAGACAGTCCTCGTTGGGGTCCTGGATGTACGTGGCCACGATATCCAAATTGGAGGTAAACCAGATGGGCAGCATGATCTCGGGAACGGCGTTGTGGATGTTCTGGGGGCAGACTGGTGAGAAGTGGGTAGCGTTCCTGATGCCCGACCAGGACGGTGGTGGCTCGGGGGGCATGAATCTCTTCTCCCCGACGGGGGGAGCAGCATAAGGAACCCCCAGGTACTGGTCCACGGGCCCCAGGATCTCGCTGGGCAGCGGCACGCGCACCCCTCGTAACTTCCCATAGTGCGTGTTGACGGTGGGCGAGTAGACCTGGCCCTCCATCTGCACAACCATCGAGGCAAAGCTCAGCACCCAGAGGGTGAGACGCAGGTCCCAGCTGGCCACCAGCTCAGGCACTTGGAGAACAGGGGGGAAGAGAGGGCTTCTCCAGAGTATCAGCCACATTGTCCGGGAGAAACAGCACCAACATCCAGGCCTGAAGCTCCTGGGGCGAGGTCTCAGAGCAGCCCCATCACACCAAGCCTCCGATTTGCCCACCAGGAACAGACGGAGCAGAAGAGACGGGAGTCAGGGGTGCCCAGCCACACCTTCTGCTGGGTGAGTTGGACACAGGGAGAGGTGGCACCGGCTCCTCACAGCCTCCCAGCTGCCTGCTGCTGCCTGCCTGCCAGCGGCCCAGCCCGGAGGTGACTGCTGATACTGTGGAGAGATGGAGGGAATTAACAGCAGACTTGCTCTGGATGAGTTGAAGACGTGCAGTGCAGAAGGAGCCAGGATCTCTGGCTGAGCCTCCCACCCATGGGTGCTCATTGGCTCTGCCAGCAGCCGGGCAGGTGGCTCTGGGAGCAGGCAAAAGCGGGCAGAACAAGCAGAGCATGTGCAGACACACACACACACACGGTCTGCCCATGCCTGCAGAGCCCGTCCCCAGTGCTCAGGGGCTGCCCAGAGTTTGGGTGCCAAGACAAGCAGACAGTGTGTCGCTCCCCATAAGGAGCCCGTTGGACACCACTGGTGCCAAGCACAGCCCCTGCACAAGATTCCCCTGGCACCTCTCCTCTCCTGGCTGAGCCAGAGCTGCCTGTGCTCCGTGCCTGGCCTTCAGCACAGCACTGCTCCCCTTCTGGGGCAGCATACACCGGCAAACCGGACCCACACCTCCTAGCCAGGCACCCATCTCACCCACCAGCACAGTCCCCATCAGCTTCCCCCTCCACTGGGCAAAGCAGGGAGAGCCCAGGAGGAGCCGGGTGCTGGGCGGGCAGGAGGGGAACAGCCAGAGCGCTTGTGGACATCTGCCCTCCCTGCCAGCCGCCTGTGGGCATCTGCCCTCCCTGCCAGCCGTTTGTGGGCATCTGCCCTCCCTCCCAGCTGCTTGTGGGCATCTGCCCTCCCTGCCAGCCTCTCGTGGGCATCTGCCCTCCCTGCCAGCCTCTCGTGGGCATCTGCCCTCCCTGCCAGCCTCTTGTGGGCATCTGCCCTCCCTCCCAGCCTCTTGTGGGCATCTGCCCTCCCTGCCAGCCGCTTGTGGGCATCTGCCCTCCCTCCCAGCTGCTTGTGGGCATCTGCCCTCCCTCCCAGCTGCTTGTGGGCATCTGCCCTCCCTCCCAGCTGCTTGTGGGCATCTGCCCTCCCTGCCAGCCGCTCCGTGCCCCGGCAGGAGCCGCGCTCCCCGTCCCGCCCGGGCTGGCAGCACCCGGAGGAGCAGCCGTGGCAGCCCCCGCGGGGAAGGGAGGGCACCGCAGATGGGGACCCGCGGATGTGTCAGCGAGCAGAGCTCCTGTGCCAGGGAGCCCTCGCTGGAGGCTCTGTGGATCCTCAGCGCTCTGCCCTCCACCTTCCAGCCCCGCCTGGCGCGTTTCGGGTTTATGTAAGCGCCCCCCGGCTGCGCTCCCCGCCCCGCAGCATCAGCCCCGGCTCCGCTCCTCGGCGGGCGCGGTCCCCGCGGGAAGGCGGCGGTGGCTCGGGGGATGCTCGCTGGTCCCGTCTCAGCCACACGGCCTCACGGGGGCGGTGAGTGAGTGAGGCACCTCCGCTCTGCCCCAGGGCATCCTGACATGCCCACCCGGCAGATCTCTCCCGGGCTCAGAGGGGAGCAGAGTTGCCTAGAAATTATTGGAGCACAAAATAAGGGCTGTATGCAGATGGGAGTTTGCAGCTCTGGTGGAGGTTCAGTTGGGCAGGAATTCCACAAATAGAGAACACCTCATCCAATGAGGAAAATCCGCAGGAAAAAAAAACTACCACCACAAAAAAAAAAAAAAAAAACAAAACAAAACAAAAAAAAAAACCTCCAAAAAACACCCCAAATCTCCCAGACAGACAAACAGAAACCCACAAAAAAACCCACCCAAACAAAACACAAGCAAAACCCCCCACAGAAGGTGTCTCAAATCTGTACTGCACATGTGCAGGCAACTCACTGCTGGTCATTAAGGGAATGGGCCCGTGCTGTGCCTGCCCTCCTGATACACCCAAAGAACTTGGCAGCCTCAGAAATCAGGGTAACACAGTAAATAGAAACACTCATCTCTGAAAATCATGTTACTGCATTCAGCCCACCCAAGCAGCAAGGCCTGGCAGGGCTGGGCATGCAGGCACCTCTCCAGAGCCTGCCAAGGGAATGCAGGTGATGCCAGACAAGGAGGGCAGCACCTCTCTGCACATCACTCCCCTTCACCTCCTCCTGCCCCACCAGGCAGTGACAGAAACACGCCAGCAGGAGCACGACACCGCTGCATTATCCCCCAAACAGATGCCAAAGCCTAAGAAATAAAAGCTGAGTCAAGGGCCAGAAAAACAGCTGAGGCACCCAGAGACCCCAAGCTCAGCTCTGCCCACCACTGCTGGAGCTGCTCCTGCAGCACCGTGCCTTGGCTGCCCCGTTCTGCCTGCAGCCCTGGAAGAAAACCATCGCTCATCTCCATTCCTTGCCGCAATGCTCCTCCTTCAGCAGAGAGCTGACCTTTGCCTGACAGCCTCATCCCAGGGCTGCAGGGCTGGCCTGGGACCCCCCTGAGCTGCATTCCCAAGCAGGGTCTCAAAGGTGCTCCAGACCCATCACTCACATTGCTGGAAGGCAAACTGCCCAGTGTAAATCTTCTGCTTAGGTTCCTTCAGGTACCACAGTTTAGGATAAAGCTAATTATTAATGACTGTCATATCTAATTTGTATGACTGGAAGCTACAGGCAGCTTCCAGTCTTTATGATAGTGCATCCAGTGCTCCCTGCAGAGCCATTTCAACTGATCTGTCATCATTTTCTGTCTGCAGGAGCACCACAGCCCTGCCAGGGGTGGTTCACCAGCTGATTTCCCAGCTCCAGAGCTTCCTCATGGCTGCAGCCACACGCTGCCATGGGCACTGCTGCTCCACCATCTCCTCCAGGAAAGCAATTTCATGGCACCAGGCAGTGCCACCACCACAGCTGCCCAGCTGGGCTGTGCACACCAGGCACAGGGCTGAATTCACAACCCACTTTGCATCCGTGGAGCTTCCGCACGCCCACTGTAACCATCCTGTCCTGACACAAAGAGGAATCTCTTTCTACAAAGCACAACCAAAAAACAGCTTCTTGCTACAGCTCCTCAGAATTATGCTATGATGATATTCCTCTGGGTTTTTGTTTAATCCTCATCCAGATCTGAAAAAAACAAGGAAATCTGAAGACAAAAAAAACCTAAGCTAAGATAGAATTAAGTACACATTCTTAACTTAAACAAAATGATGCTACAGGACTAAAAACTGTCTCAAATTATGAGCTTTACAAATATGAGGCACAGAGGTGAGTTGCAAAAGTGATAGCCAAATATGTCCAGATATGGAGATGCACAGTCAAGGCCCAGCAGCCCTAATGTTACTCTGGAGAGCCACAAAGCCTTAACACTCAAATACAGCTCACGGTGTTTTAACATTTGTAATTCCACATTTGGTTCCATCATTTTTTAAAGACTCCTTGCCTCCATCTGCACATGTCCCCACAGCACAGAATAAAGGCACCCAAACAATCTCAGTGATATGCTTCTAAGCCTTCCTATGTTTGGATTTTTTCAATTACAAACCCAAAAGATGATGCGAACCCTATATCTGAAATTCCCTGGGTTTCAAATGCCTGATTTGGGATAATTACAATACCCCTGTAACACATCTGATACCCTCATATTGCTGTTCTGTGCTCTGTGCTTTCTGATGCAACTTCATGTTAACATAACATTTAGGATGGGAATTTACTCTTAATTTAATGCTGACAGACTGCCATGAAAACCCAAGCTGAATCCCTTCCACTGTGGGTTGTTGCATGTGCCTTGCATTGCTGCCTGCTGCCTCAACAGCTCTTAAGCTTCTCGGTCTTTCAAAGCACGAGAAGGAACTGAGAGACCAGAGAAAGGACACTTCGTTCAGGGAAGCAATTCCCTTCACATCCCATGGGAGGTGGGAGCAAAACTTTCCCAGTTTTGCCGCCTCCAGCGCTCTCACTGCTGCCTCCAGCAGGGAAGCCAAACGTGTCCCCCGGCGAGGATGGGCTGCTGCCTGCCAGGAGCTGTGCCTGCCAACCAGAAACGAAACCAGCCTGGGCTGGGCAGGCACAGCCAAGCTGGGAATGCTCACACAAGCACTCAGTGAGAAACTGGGAGCATAAAGACACCGCAGGCAGCCCAGGTCGCTCTGCCAGGCCGCTGGTGGGTGAGCAGAGGAAGCGAGGCTGCTAGCTCGTGGGGATGTTATTCATGTGCTTTGCAAAACAAACGCTCTATAGGTATTTCCACGGCCACACTGTCTGCCAGACGCTTCCTCCTCAACAAAGAGACGCTCTCCATGGAAACCTGGGCGGGTGGGATCCTCTGGAAGCCTCTCTGGCAGATGCATATTCAGGCATCTCACACCAGCCAGACAAGCCGGATCCACACCTCCCCTGGCAGGCGGCCGAGGAGATGCCAGCAGCCAGCCTGCTCTCGTGTTGGACCCTTCATGGGCCCAGCCTCCTGCCCTGGGGCACCAAGCCCCAGTTCAGCACACTCATGATGTGGCTCTGTGTCCCATGAGGTTCAGGGCCAGGACAGATGGAGACCTCAAAGCACCCAGCTGGCACGGATGGATGATCTCCTTCCAACAGCCAGCAGACAGGATGTCCCACTGCACCCTCCAGCCTTGTGCAGCTCTGCTCACCATCTGACCCTGCTGAACTTTGCTGAGGGCCAGCCCATGCACCCCAGAACAAACAGGCACTCAGCAAGCAGCACGAGAAACTTCTGCCTTCTCTTCTCCAGCTGAGCTCCAAACCTTTTCAGGAGCTCAGGCTGGTGCTCAGCTCTCGGGCAGCAGCACCTGCCAGACCCACTCCCCACCTGGCACCTTCTCTCCTCAGCTGGGCAGGAACCCCAGCTCTCACCCAGCTCCATCCCACCCTGCCTGCAACACTGCAGAAAGCCACAGGAAGCCCTGGGCAGCAGAGAAGCTGCAGCACAACTGGACTGACGTGCTTGTGCAGTTCCTCAAGAGCATCCCTAAGCCTGCAGGTCCCACCCCAGGTTACCCATCCAGGCCACAGGCAGATGTTTCCTGGTCCCACAGCACTGTGGGGGCATTTCCCAGGTCCATCACAGATCTGGTGAACAGTGATAGGTGGCTCACAGTTAAACTGAAAGGAACATGTAGGGTTCCACAAAGGTCTGCCCTGCTGCTGCTGCTGCTCTGCTTTTCCATCAATGACCTAAATGACAGAACAGAGTACGTTTCAAAATCTGCACGTGACACACCAGCGCTTCGGAGGCCAGGATGGGAGTTTGACACGCTCCTGACAGACTGGGGAAAGGGCTGAGAGATCATGGGCAGGACTGTAAGGCATTGGGAGGCAAAAAAAACTGCACAAAGAGGCCACAGAAGAAGAGACAGCAGCAGTTCTGCCACAAGGGTCATGAGGGCAACAGGTGACTACAAACTGAACGTGAGCCAGCATATCATTGCCACAGAAAAGGCAACTACAGCAGGATGTGTGAAAGGCCAGCTTACACATGAAGTAATTACTCTCCTTTCAGCTCATAAAGACACACCAAGAAATTTTACTGTTGTCCAGAGAACCAGTTCATTCCCCTAAAGATTTGGACTAACTGAGAGAAGCCATGGGAGACCAGCAAGATCATCAAAAAGCTTTGGAGAAACGTCTGGAAGATTGGGATTAGTCTAGACAAGAAAAGTCACAGGGCACAGTTTTATGACATGCAAAGGCCACTGCAAAAAAGTTCAGAACACTCTGCCCTTTTGTGCTAGGTAGGAGACACATCCATATTGAGAAAGAAAAGTTAAGCGTACACCAGGAAAAGTTAAAGCACTCCATGGCTCTCTGCAAAGGGCAGATGGATGGATCAAGTGAGCAGCAGGGTCCCAGCAGCCCCTCCAGCCCAGTCTCCCACATTTCTCATTGTCCTGGCTGGCAGCTCTGCCCCTGCCCTCATTCACTCAGCATTTGTCACCATCTGGGCATACACAGATTGTGTATGTACCATCACCCTGGCCACGAACCCTTCAGCATTTAGGGTGCAGAGCAGAGCACTCAGGAGGCTTCCCAGCACCACAGAGCCCAGAATATCCATTCTCCACTCTGCAGGGGCCTCTCCCAGAGTCCAGTGCTGCCCAGCTCACTCTCCTCCTGAGGCAGCTCCCCCATATGGAGGCACCAGAGTCACCCCAACGGGACAGGAGGAAAAGTTACAAACCTCACCCTCATTTGCACCAAGATATGTCCCTATGCCTGTCCTAGCTGCCACCCACAGCAGCACCAGTATTTTAAGCTGAACATCAGCAGCCTGGGAGACACTCCAGTGCACATCCTTTGCCCTGGGGAGAGGATGAGGCACCACGTGAGAAGTGTCAGTTCAGTTCCTCAACGCTGCGAGAACATATGTGGGACAGAAGCTCTTTGACAACTCCCAGACACATGCCAAGATCCTCGAGAGCTTCCATTCATAACAGAAGAATGTTACTCAAAATCCCTAGAAACAGACAATTTCAAGAGCCACTTCTGCCGTGGTGCCAAAGGCCTCCTGCTGCAATATGGCCTGTCACCATTGGATCCAGAGCCTTTAATGAGTTCTTCATGAAGGAGCCAAGCCAGCCTTGGGAAGGACACCAGGGGCAAAGCAGACCTTTCCCTTGCCCACATCTCAGCCTTTCCAGACACTTGTGGTGTTGAATGTCAGCACACTGCTCGATGCCCGGCTCCAGAAGACACGCTGCCCAGCAGGTGAGATAACCTGGATCACTTCCAACTCTTGTTTAGCATCAAGAGCTCCAAAAACGCAGGAGGTTTCTCAGTGTCACTGAGCTGTGACTGGTGATGCTGCTGAAGGACAGCCTGTGAGCACTGCAGCAGGGACAGTGTTGGGGTCAGCACCCAATACTGCTGATGCAAGAAGAAGGTGACCACTGTAGAGACTCCAAGGACAACTGTGCTTGGAAGCCTGGAGTTTTTTGGAGTGGGCTACACGCTCACCTTGAGTTAGTCTAGATTTTGAATGACCTTCCCAGTCACTGCTTCCCAGGAGCCGGGTGGAAAGCTGAGAAGACAGGGCCACATGGCACAGCCCACGGCTGCTGTGTGAGCAGGAGGCTCTGCAGGACAGGGAGAGGGCAGTGGCAGCAGCCTCTCGGTGCACTGCCGGGCTCCCACATGCTCGGGGAGAGCTGCTGGAAGCAGGCTATTTATCGCCACGTTCTGGATAGAAATAATCTGGATTATCTCACATGATGGCTTTCCTGAACCCAGCATGAAGGCACAGCGGCAGTTTTTCTCTCCCTCACCCTGCTGTTCGCAGTTCACACGTACAAACCCTCACGGGCAGGGGCAGAGCTCGGGGGGAAGCGCTGTCCCAGCCCAGCTGAACGCAGCGCGGGCGGCGGGGGAAGCGGATCCCGGAGCCCGGGACGCGGCCCCGCTCTGCGCGGTGCGGAGCGGCGGGAGCGGCGGGAGCTGTCCCGTCAGCACCGCCCGGCGCCGCGCACGGGACACGCGGGGCTCCCCAGGGCTCCCCGAGGCGCACAGGGCGGTGCTGAGCTCTCCTCCCTGGGGCCCAGCGACAGCACAGGAGGGATGGGCTCACAGCTGCGCCGGGGAAGGTTTGCGCTGGGTGCCAGGAGGCGTTTGTTCAGCCAGAGGGTGTCAAACACTGGAGCAGCCTTCCTGGAGAGGAGGTCGATGCCTCAAGCGTGTCAGTGTTTAAGAGGCATTTGGACAACGCCCATAACCTCATGCCTTAATTGTGGGTCAGCTCTGAGTGGGCCAGGCAGGTGGCTGGATGATCATTGTAGGTCCCTTCCAACTGAAATGGTTCTGTCCTGTCTATTCTATTCTATTCTATTCTATTCTATTCTATTCTATTCTATTCTATTCTATTCTATTCTATTCTATTCTATTCTATTCTATTCTATTCTATTCCATTCCATTCCATCCCATCCCATCCCATCCCATCCCATCCCATCCCATCCCACTCCATCCCATCCCATCCCATCCCATCCCATCCCATCCCATCCCATCCCACTCCATCCCATCCCATTCCACTCCATCCCACTCCATCCCATCCCATTCCATTCCATTCCATCCCATTCCATTCTATTCCATTCCAAGCAGTGCTTTACAAATAAATATTAGGATTGCTCCACCTCTGGCTTTGTGCAGGCAGGTGGCTGACAATGCAAAAGTGCATCCACAGAGCCCTGGAATTTCCAGACGAGTACTCAGGAGTGAGCTGACAGACAATCTGCTTTCAGCAAGCCCTTGGCACCAGCACAGAGTTCATGCCAAGACAACTTGCTCACTCTCCCACACATCACAAACAAGCATCAGGCACCTACTCCAAGGCAATATAATCTCCCTCAAATCTGTGATCAACACTCCACAGCTAACAGCCCAAGTGCAAATCTCACCCAGCGAAGAGAGAGCTGACTCCAGCAGCAGCATTCCCCTCACTTCCTTCTCCAGCTTCAGGAAGCCACACACTGACATTATCCCACCTGCTCAGCACCATCCCCCTCACATCTGCCAGAGTGATGCTTCCTCTCCTAAATAATTGCCCTGGAAACTACCATGGCTAACAGGGGCCATTTTTAAAGTTAACAGGGATCATTATGACTGAACTGTGTTAGGGAACAATCACATATGCACAAGGCTCTTATCAATAAGCTTCTGAAAGTCCAAGTCCAAACACATTCATATTTCTTAGGTTAACAAAAGCAGGTTTGAAGCCTAATAAAGAAAGGAGACATTGGTGACCCAAAGAGGCTGGCTCAGTGACAGCCCCATTTCTGAAATGCCTGAAGCTAAGAGGCAAGTATGAAACCAAGCTGCTGAGGCCATGTCCTTGCCCAAAACCCTCTCATACCCAGCCTCTCAGGCTCCTTTCTGGGCATACAAAGGACAGGAAGGAATGGCCATAGGCAATGTGCACCATGTCCTACCCATACCTGAGCTAGAACAGCTCAGAACATCTCACACCAGCCCCAAGGGAAGCTCAGAAAGCATCAGTGGCTGCAGGCAGGGCGAGTGTGAGCACAGCCAATGCTTTCCATGGACTAGTGTGGGCTGGGGGAGGCTCTATAAATGTAAGGAGGTGGGCTGGGCAGAGAGGAACCGACTGCAGCTTAAAATACATGGACTTCCTGCAAATGTGATTAGGGAGGGTGGGCAACAAAATCCAAGAGTGTTCTGAATGGGAACAGCTTCATCCAAAATAAGTTGTCAATGTTTCATTTTTACTGACTGAAAGCAGGAAGCCAAATGCATTAATCAAGGGCTGAAATCCACACAGTGGCTTTGGAGCCTCTGGTTTCAGCACCAGAGCCAGTAAAGGAAAGGACTGTTTCTTTTACCAACATCTGCCCCAACCAACCATTTCTGCCTAATATCACTCCACTTTTTATCAGCTCAGAAAGGTTTTGCAGGGCAGAATTGTGAAACAGGTCATGGAAGTAATCTGGGATAAAGGTAATAAAACCCAGGACAAAGAACAAAGATGAAGGAAATAGCTGGAGACAAGAAGAACTAACTTTTGCACAGAAGCTGAAACATGACATAATAAGTTTCCTGAGAAGAGATAAGGTTACAAGTTATGTGGCAGTGTACAAGAACCATCTTTGTGCACGATGTGTCACCACCACCTTGTCTTGTACCAGGAAACACCAAGCCTGTGGAGGAAGGTGAGTCAATGGGGAGAGCCTGTCCTTGTGCCAGGGGTGGTGTGGGCCAGCCCAACAGAGCCACCACGAGGGTCACAGTGCAGGCAGCAGAGCCACATGTGCTCCCTCAGGGTGCAGGAAAGGCCAAGCATTGCAGTCCAGCACCAAATGGCTTCCTCACTGCAGGCTCTTTGCCCAGGAAAGCCATCCCAGGAGATGCTTGAGCTCACTGTCCACACCACCTCCACCCTGTTATGAGTCCCCACTGCCAGGCTCTGCACAGACACAGGAGCCCACAGGCTGGGATGCAGGGCTGTGCCACCCCCTGCTCCCGAGCTTCCCACAGCTGGGAGAGCTGCAGGTCCTGTCCTGTGCCAGGGAGATGCCCCAGCTGAACTCCAGCCCTTGGCCCTACTGTGTGCCCCAGCACATCCCACTGGACTCCAGATGCTGAGTTTTCTGTTAGTGTGAGTGGCCCTGACCAAAGAGCAGAGGTGATTTTCTGACCATATGGCACCTTTGAGCCGACTGGCATGAGCAGTGACCCAGCGCTCCATGACACTGCAGCTTGCCTGGGGGCACAATCGGTCCCAGCTCTGGTGGCTGGCCTGGAGACCAGGATCCCCTCCTCACAGCACTGCACTCTCATCTCCAACAGAGAGCTGCTCTGTGGGAAGCAGGGAGAGGGATACCCAGCCCTGGGGCAGGAGATGGGGAGCAGTGACCACTGGTAGCAAAGCACAGGCAGGACAGAGCACGGGTCAGTGCAAGCTGCATTTGCCAACGCTGCAATGCACGTTCCCTCTGCTCCCACCAGCAGCAGCTTTCACTGGAAACATCAGAAAGATCCAGATGTGGGGGCGGGGAAAACGCCATTGCTGCTGGAAGCACCATGGACTCCTCCATCCTCAGCACCACCCTGCAAGCTGTCTCTGGCAGGGGCCACCAGGTGCCTTTCCCTCCCAGCGCACCCCTGGAGGGCAGGGGACAGCATCCCAGGGCAGGAGACAGCATTCAGGGACAGGGGACACCATCCCAGCATAGGGGACACCATCCCAGCACAGGGGACAGCATCCCAGGGCACGGGACACCATCCCAGGGCAGGGCACAGCATCCCAGGGCAGGGCACAGCATCCCAGCATAGGGGACACCATCCCAGGGCAGGGCACAGCATCCCAGGGCAGGGCACAGCATTCAGGGACAGGGGACACCATCCCAGGGCAGGGCACACCGTCCCAGGGCAGGGCACAGCGTCCCAGGGCAGGGCACAGCATCCCAGGGCAGGGAACACCGTCCCAGGGCAGGGAACACCATCCCGAGGCAGGGGACACCGTCCCAGGGCAGGGGACACCGTCCCAGGGCAGGGCACAGCATCCCAGGGCAGGGCACAGCATCCCAGGGCAGGGCGCACCGTCCCAGGGCAGGGCACACCGTCCCAGGGCAGCCCCTCCTGGCAGAGCTGCCGCGGAGCCGGGGCCGCCCAGCCCGAGCCAGGATGACACAGCTGAAGGCGGCACATCCTGCAGCAGCTCGGGCTGACGTCAGCCTCCGCAAGCGCTGGCAGGCAGGACCGCCGAGCTGCGGCCCGACCCCGACCCCGCCCGGCCCCGCACGCACCGAGCCCCGCGCTCCCCGCCCGGCCGCAAATTGAATTCCACGCCCGCCCGCTCCGGAGGAAGGCCCGGGTGCGGGAGAAGCCGCCCTCCCCTCTCCGCATCCCGCCCCACCCCGCTGCCGGGCACGGCCGGGGCTCCGGAGCGGCTCCTGGGCAGGGCACGGCGGCACCGAGGGCAGCCCTGGCACAAGGGCCGCCCCCGTGTGCTGCTGGCACACACCGCGTCCAAACCCGCCCATCTGCAGCCGAACGAGAGAAAAGCCCATCCCGGAGTTATTGGTTTCCCCAGAAACCCTACAGGCTTCCCCAGGAATTCTGGAAACGCACAGATTTGGTATCTGCTCCAGTAAGCACCTAAGGAGTTTATACAGCTGTCACAGCCAGGGACCACCACCAGCACGGGCTGTGTGCACAGCTGGCAGCACGGACAGATGTGGTGTCTGTCACCTCGGAGGGACTCAGCGAGCCCAGGGGTAGGTGCAGCCCAAGCCCACGACAGCCTCTACCCTCCTGAAGCAGGGGAGCCTGCCCTCAACAAGGCCCTCAGCTGCTCATGCTCCCAAACCAAACCCAAAACTGGCGTGACTAAGCAGGAGACCATGGAAGCACCCTGGACTGGAGCCTGCAGCCACAGCAGCTCCACAAAGTCCTGCTCATGCAGCCAGGGCTCGCTAGAGACTGTAGGTCAGGCAAGCCAGCAGCTAGACAGGAAACCCATTCAAATTTAATCCAAAATGTATTTTCTATTTTCCCTTGTAAATTTATCCTCCCATATTTTCTATCTTTGAGCACAAAAAAGCAGAAAGCCTAAAACCTCTGGCAAAAAATCCTTTAATGTGTTTTACTGCAAATACCACCTCGTGTTAAGAAATAAGCTGGACCGGAGCAAATCAGGCAGCCTGGGGATGCCCTGTCTCTCCAGAGGGAGCAGACCAGAATGAAGCAGGACAGACAGGCGTGCTGCAAGCACCAACAACGCCAAGGAAAGTCAAGTCCAAGTGCCAAGAGAGCTCTCGTGCTCCCTGCTGCTCCTCAGAGGTCCCTGAGCACAGCTCTGCCCCAGCAGATGCCCACTTGGAAGCATTGATCCCGGTGGACACAAGAGGAATTTCTGGTTACCAAGAGTAGGAAACCAGCTGGCTTCTCTTACAGCAGTTCCCTGCCCAAATCTGCAATCTCAGATTCTCATCCAGAGACCCCAGTGGCAACAGAGACCGAAAAGACAGGACAGGAACAGAGATTGTTTCTTTCTTGAGACACAGGACAGCTGCTATCTAAGGGAAATTTTGGGTTGTGGTTGCAAGGACACCTTTGTGCTGCTGGCTGGACACTTCCCTCAGTGCTCCTGGAATGAATAAGGATGAGAAACAGCATCCTCTCCATAAGCTAGAGCCTCACTTGACCTTCTACTGCTGCCTGCCAGCCAAACCCCACAGGGGACTGCTGGACCCCCTGCTCATCCTTGCATCCTCCTCTCCGAGTCCACTTCTCCCACAAGAAGCCAACTGCTCCCAAGCCAAGGCTCCATCTCCCTGTTGTCCTTGCATGCTCAGGAGCTGGGGAACAGCCTTTTGGCATCCCACATTCCCCAAGGTAAGGCTGAACTGGACCCTCATGGGTAGCAGGACATGAGTCTTTTCTCATCTGAGGATAAAACCAGGAACAAAACTGACACTGATGTGTATGAGAACAGGCAGAGACAGGGGATTGGAGGAGGGGGAGATGAAGATCAGATCCCTGGTGACCCCACAGTGCCTACCATGTGCAGCAAGTACCAGGGAACTGGGACAGCTCTGAGACTCCAGCCCTGCTGCCAGCGAGTCCCTGCGCCCAGGGAACCAGAACTGTCAGGGAACAGGCAGGAAGGGATATTGCCATTCATTTCCAAACCAGCTGAATTAGCACCTGATCAGTGGAGAAAAGCCTGTTGGAGGTCTCCAGCAAAGGGTCCTGTGAAGCCAAGGCTCGGTGCTTAGCACAGGTCCTGTATCCCCCAGCAGGTGCACCCAGCATGGGGGGAAAGCAGGACTGGGCATGCACCTACCACCCTGTGCCAGGCCAGGGAACAGAGCTGGGTGGGGACAAACCCGTCCTTCTTCACCAAAACCCCGTCCTCCCTCCTGGCTCCACATCCTCTGGGGGGCAGAATGTTATGAAAATAACAGAGCAGACCAAAAGTCCACCTTGCTCTGTGTACTTGCAACCAGTCAGAAGCACAAGCAATTCACAGCTCAGCAGCTGCCCAAGCCAGAGGTGGATCTCAGTGTATTTATTAGTTCTGAGGGAACCTCTTGTCCTTCTTGATATCATCCCATTTCTCCTGAAACTAATGCAAGGTTTTGCTGCTCATGACACCTTGTCCTGAGGACTTTTGTGATTTGATAACACATCTGCAAGAGGCAATGCCTCTCCTCCTGTTTGGCACCTCCTGAGAGCTTAATTTGATGTGACCTTGTACTTGTATGAAAATAAACAATGCACAGTTAACCTCTATCGCGTCTCTCCTGGCCTCCTGTAGACACATCTTATCCATCTTCTGTTGTTTCTTTTCCAGCCTGAAGAACCCTGCCTTATTTAACCCTTTTTTTTTTTTTTTTTTTTTCAGAGAGGCCACCAGACCTCTGACCAACTCTGCTGCAACTTCCAGGCATTTGACTCCACAATGATCTCAACACCCACACATCTCTCCTGAGCTCCCCATGGGCAGCTCTAGAGACAGAGACACAGAGCAACCCCTGTCCCCATCCCCTCCATCACGGTCCCATGAGTCCTCGAGTTTCTCAGTGGTGCCTGGAGTTATGTGAGGGCAGAAAAAAGACACAAAGACAGTTGGACTCACGCATTCACCTTCACAGCTCCTGTAGCACTGGAGGCCAGCACTGGATATGGACAGGACCACCTCCCCAGGGAGTGCCACACAGACATTTTGGCCACGTTACACACTTGGGAGCCTTCTCCCACTCCTTTAGCAGCACCACTGCTCGATGAAGGCCAAGTCCCTGCAGCCCCTGATCACCACAAAAGGGCATTCCCAGCAGTCCCCTCCCCAAGCCCATCTCAGAAGCCTCCTGTCCAAGCTTTTCCCAGCCATCCTTGCCCTCAGCAGCCCAGGCCCAGACCCAAACAAGGCTCATGCACTGTACAAGCCCTGTAACATGCTCTCTCTGCAACCTTTCCCAAACTTTGCCACCTGCTCTGCTGGCACAGCCAGAGCATCTGGCCACCAGGCAAAGGTTCAACTCTGCTTGCCAGGCACCTTACAGGATATGCTTGCACTGAGGTGCAGCTTGAAAATAACAGATGTTACTCCTCTGTTCTCCATTTTGCAGCGTCAGGAACAAGGCTTCTTTACCAACAATCCTCTGAGCTCCTTGCCAAGGTGGTCTCACCCCAAACAGCACTCCCCAGCACAAAACCTTGCCTGCAGACAGCCCCTGCCATGTGCTGTCCCTGCTGCCAGGCAGACAACACTGCAAAAGGAGCAGTTTCCACACACAACTTCAAGACTTAGCAGGAGCACAGGTTTCATCATGGACTGCAATGCCACACGACTACAGAGCCCAGACGGGCCTCCAAACTGCACATAACCTCCCAGCCAGGGAAAACTTCCAGGAGCTACACAAACCAGACAGGAGCCGGCAGCTGCAGCCAGAAGCACCCATGTCTTTGCGCTGCTCCCTCTTCATCCCCATTTCCTCTCAGTCACACTCGCTCCAGGGTCTGAATGATGTGGGTTCAAACTGGCAGCTCTGGCAATTGCAGGACCATTTATTCATTCCCCTCACACCCACAGCAGAATCCTGCTGAGGCCAGCAGCACACAGCGCTGGTCACAGCCTGCTCCCTGCCCCCAGCTCTGGGGAGTACCACGGTGGGAGACCACCAGAGCATTCAGCCCCCCATCCAGCAGCTCAGCTCAGTCCTCAGACCCAGCGCTCCCTGAGTGCCCTGGTACCAGGATCCAACCTGAATCCAACCTGCCTCCTCCTGCTGAGGTGCCCTGTGCTGCTGTGACCGCCTCCCCTCCACAACGCCCTTGGCTGCCTTTCAAAGCACTGTCGGTGGCAGCCAATAACCACAGACCACCAGCAGAGCAATCCCTGTCTGGGATCCACAGGGAGCTCCAAGGACAGAGCCAAGGACCCTGCCCCATCCCTCTGCACTTGGTGCACAGCCCCAGGATGGCAGCTACACAGCCCCTCTGTGCTCTGAGATCCCACAGGCTCCTCTGCAGCTCCACAACTTGTTGCACAGACACACGTTCCATGTCCCCATCCCTGCCACTGCCCACCATCCTGCCACCCTTCTACTGTTACTGGATCCCCCAGCTGCCCCCAGTGCAGCATGGACACCTCCACACTGCTCTGGCTGAGGCCACAGTAGCTCCTGGACAGCCAAGAGAGCTTCCCTTCTCCCCTGCCTGCTGCAAGGAAATAGCTTCTAGAAGGAAGGATACAGGAAGATGGCAGCAAATTGCCTGGGAGGCAGCAGACTCGCTGTGGCTGGGGGGGTTTAGGAGCTGGCTGAGCTGATGCTGTTTGGGAATTGCTTAGCTGGAGCTTAGAGACTTGACCTCAAGGTCCCTCTCTTATCAGCTGTCCTAAAACACCTCCTCCCTTGACACAAAGGCTAACGTGGACCTGCCAGAGGATTTTGGCAGTCACCATCTCCTTGCTTTTGCACGCGGATGTGATCCTGATCAAAAGACACCTGAAACAAATCCCTGTCTGTGCTGGATGTGAGCACCCAGAGCAGGACAGACAAGAGAGCCAGGACAGACACAGCCACCACATCTGGAGCCTCAGCACAGTGCCCTGCCAATTCTCACGCTGCCTCCTGAGGCTTTGGCAGGCCCCTGTCCCTGGGCAGCTGCTCAGTAGCTCCACTCATGACTCCCAGGTTCTGGCTGCCCTCACCACCCTGCTCTCGAGCACCTTCCCTCCAGCCCTTTGGGACAAAAGCCTCTACACGGGCTCTGGAAAAGAAACAGCCCCGGATGAAAAGGGCAGGGCAACCCCCTTGGCACAGGCTCAATTCTCCTCTCTGACAAGGCTGCCCTAGATGCTCACTGCTGTTGAGTGTGGGCAGCTGGAGGCTGTGCAAGGCAGCACCAAGCAGCCCGTGCCAAGATGGGCACTGCAGCTCCCATTCCCTCAGCACAGAGCTGTGCAGGGCTCTCACACCCCTGTCCAAGGGCTGCCCTGCACCTTGGCAGCTTCTGCTGGTGCTCTGGAGGTTGAGAGCTGCGTGTTTGCAGGTGTCCAACCAAACTCCACATCCCGACTGCACACGTAACCATGGCAACTGCACATGCGAGTGGCAAAGCCTCGAGCCCGGCTAACTGCAAATGCAAATGAAGCAAACACATGCACAGTGCTAAAAGTGTGACCTCTAAATGTCAGCCTTTAACCATTTTGCAGACACCAGCTCTGGTGGCGGCCACCTGCAGCCTGCAGAGCAGGCAGAGCTCTGCTTCCAGTGGGGAGCTCTGGGTGCCCAGCCCTGCAGCAGGTGCTGGGGTGCACGCCTGGCACAGGCATTTCCCAGAGCCGAGAGTGACTCCTGCCTTGTCAACCAGCAGCTCCCTCTCTGAGGACACATCCGCTCCTTACCCAGCTGGCAGATGCTCCCAATTCCACAGAGGACCCTGGTTTGCTGAGGAAGGAAGGTCCCACCAGGCTGACACAAAGCGTGGCCAGCACAGGGGCTTGTGGAGAGCTGGCTCTGCCATCACCTGGGGCTCAGCCAGCAGAAGCATCAGATGAGACACTCTCAAAGGATGGAAGGAAAATCCCAGCCTTTCAGGGATGTCATGTCAGAGCCACCTCCCTAAGGGAGGTCTGTAGCCTTGGGAAAGGCTGCTGGTAGAGGCATAAGGAGGTGTCACCTCTTGGGAGAGTGTAGTCCAGAAACTGACTGGCTGGCCAAAGGTCTCAGGTCCCTCACCATTTCTCTCGCTTGCTGCTGACAGCACTGGATGCAGACAGACCCCAGAAGTGACCATTACCCACCACCCTGTCCTGCTCCGTGGCTTCGAGCACGAGGGAGTCGAGCTCAGGTCAGCGGTGCCAACTCCAGCCACAGCCCCTGCACCCAGCACCCCGCTCAGGGACGGATGGCTGGATGGATGAATGGACATCTGGCCTGCTGCCCCACTCAGGGATGAGTATGGCCAGCTGTTTGACAGCAAGCCTGCCTCCAATGAGGTCCCTGGACCAAGAGGGAAACAGGGAATGTCCTTTCACTCCAGAAGCCCGATGGCTAATGTCATTCCTAGCGCTATGCCAAATAAACTGAGCCAAGGGGATCTCCTGCCTGCCCTTGACCCGGGGATGCTCACACCAGCAGCCTCATGCCTGTCAGCACCAGGAGCATCCTTGCACCCCAAATAACCCACTCCCAGTACCCACACCGCACCACAGACACCCCGGAGCCCCGGGGAGGATCCCAATTCCCTGGAGCGAGGCGGGAAGCCGCGCTCCCCGCTCCGTGCCGGGTGTGCCGGGCCGGGCCGAGCGGTGCCCGGCGGATGCGGGGCGGGGGCCGGGATGCGGGCCGCGCAGCTGAGGCGGGCGCACAATCCCCCTTTCAGCACGTCACCATGGCAACCCGCCGGCTCGCCGCGGCCGCTCATCCGGCCCCGTTAACCCTCGCCGTTACCGCCGCCGCCGCGCTCGGCCCCACCCGTTAACCCCTGCCCCGCCGCGCCCCGCTCCGACGCCCGGCTCCGGGACCGCGACCCGAACCGGGACCACCCCGCGCCCCGAGAGCCCCAAGGCCGGAGCGGCGGCCACCCCCAGCCCCGCGCCGCGGGGCCGGTCCGGTCCCGTCCGGCCGCCCTCCCCGTGGCGAGCGGCCGCGGGCCGTGCCGTGCCGGTCCGTGCGGGGCGGGGCGGGGCGGGCGCACTCACCGTCGGGGGCGGCGGCGCGGCTGGGCCATGCCGGTGGCGGCGGCGGCTGCCCCGCGCTCCGCTCAGTCCGGCCCGACCCCGCACCGGGAGCGCGCGGCGCGTGCACGGCGGAGGCGGGCTGGGGAGGGGCCGCTCCGCTGCACCCCTTCACTGCCGCCGCGCCGCCCGCCACCGGCACCGGCACCGCCCCGAGCGGACATCCCGCGGCCCCGCCGGCCGGGCCCGGTACCGCCCGGCCCGGCACCCGCATCGCCCCGCTCCCTGCGCTGAGGGGGTGCCGCGCCCGCCGAGCGCCGCGCAGCCCGGTACCGCGCCCTCCGGGCACCGGCGGCAGCCGCACCTGCACCCCGGTGTCCCCCCAGGCCCCACAGACCTGCCCTGCTATCGGCCCTGGCGGAGGGCATCACCCCCACCTTCCCGACCGGGACACCTGCACAGCCCGGGGCACCCGCACCACCCCAGTGAACGACCCCACCGGGGAGGGCATCCCGGCACGGCCCCGGGCATCCTGCACTGTCCTGTGCATACAGAACCCTGCCCCGCTGCAGCCTGCGCCTGCCCCAGCCACGCTGCCAGGGTCTCTTTGCGCCCCGGGCCGTGCTGCCCGGCACACCCCGCGGCAGCCGGAGCGCCCTTCAGCCCCGGCACATCTCCCCACAGCCGGGGGAGCGGTCCCCGCCTCTCGCACTGGCCCGCAGCGCCCAGCGGGTCTGGGGAGCATTCAGCAGGTGCTCAGTGTGGGGTGCCCCATCCCAGCCTCAGCCTTGGGCCCGGCCCAGCCCTGCCACGCACCGGGCTTCAGTCTCAGCCGCCACCCAAAGGCTCCCAGCAGCACCGCGCAGCGAGACCCAGCACCTCTGTCATTCCCCCTCCCTGCATGGGGTATTTTCTCCTCCCACTCATGGCCTCCTGGCAGGAGCCGCCTCTCCTACAGCCCACCGCTGCCCGTAGCAATGTTTCAGTCTTGCCTGATGGGATTACAGAAATCATTTGAAGCAGGGCATGGATTTGGGTCTTGATGGATGTAATTGATTGCTGCCTCCCTCTGCCATTGCCAAGGTAGCATCAGCTGCGATGCCTCCACAGAGCAGGCACCGTTTCCTGTTTAAGATGTTTGCATGGCAGAATCTGAAGGGCAGCAATTAATTTCAACTCTCCCACACACCTCTGCCACCTGCACTGAATCTGTGAATGTGCAGTGGCAGAGAGATCCCTGCCCCCCAGTGCAGGCTGGGCTTCACCTGCCCCAGTGCCTTCCAGCTGCTGCTGCAGAGCACGGCAGAGCTTTCCTGCTTCTCCTGCCCTGCTACCTCTCCCAGGGACTGCTTATGGGTGGTCAGCAGCTTGACTGATTTTGTTGCTGGCCTGTTACACACAGGATGTATATAGGGCATACCAATATAGCTCACCCTATTTTAAATATATATATATAATGCATAGAGGGTGAGCTGCAAGCTGCCACCCACTATGCTCTTGAGCAGGCAATGTGGTCCAGCACTGCCTGGGATGGCTGTACAACCCTGCCCTTTGCTTACCAGGGCTCGTTGGCTGTGAGCAGCATCTTGAAGGGGGCCCTGGCCCGATGCTGAGCTGCCCTGCAGCAGGCAGGGTATCAGGCATAGCTCATTGTGTCCTGCTCCCCAACAAAACCAGTCCAGGATGGGATCATGGAGCACGGCTGCAGTGGTGCCTGCAGGAGAGCTGGGTACTCACACAGCTGCTCCACACCCAGTGGAGTGCTTGACTGAGCACTGACCGATCTTCTTGCACAACACCAGTTCTGACAGTGCCTGACAAGCCACCTTTGCCCGGGCTATGGTCCATGGGGACCCTCCATACCAGGCTGCTGGGTGGGGTGGGTGTGTGGGGCAGAGCCGCTTCAGCCCATCCGTCCCCCCAATGCATCAAGATTTGTTTCAATCTCGGGTTTCTCCTCAGCTGCTGGGCACAGCCCGTGTGGCATCGCCTTGAGGGAGCCCAGCATCCAACAGGCACAGCCCGCACCGCCCCCTCCCTGCGCTGGTGGCCGCAGCAGGGCAGCTGTGTGCGCTGCTCAATGGGCAGTGTGTATGAAAATGCCCCCGGTTGCCTCTGGCTCTGTCACAAGCAGCGTTTAGCCACGACTCGGAGAAGGAGCAGAAGGGCTGGAAGCTGTCAGCCCTGCTTAAACCGGCCGCGGCTCAGTGCTAATGTGCAGCACAGCAGCTGCGAGGCACGCAGCCAGGCCGGGCACAGCACAGCTCCCCACACAGCCCCGTGCTGTGACCAGCTCCTGCACCGGTCCCCACGTCCCCCTGGAACCTCCGGCACCCACTGGGAACCTCTGGGCAGCCGCCGAGGCTTGTGTGGGATCTTGGACGCTGTGGCAGCCCGGCGTCTGTCACCACAGCAGAGCTCTGGAGCGCTGCTCATCCCACTCAGACCTGGCCTGCCAAGCAGCTGACACAGCTGGGGGAAGCCTTTTGCCAGAGGAACAGCAGGGCCAGCCCTGCTGCTGGGCCGTGCCATAAAGGGTCCCGTGGGAGCAGGCGCCTGGCCACAGGAAAGGACAATTCATCCCCTCTCTCCCCGGAGGCCAGGGCGGCTCCTGGGGTGCCAGCTCCCCCCATCAGAGCTCACAGCAGCAGGTCAGCACCCGACTCGGCGTTTTGGCACTGCGGCACCGCCGTGTCACCGCAGCTGCACTCCCGTGTCACCGCAGCTGCCGTGCGAGGCCCCCCACGCCCCGCACCCCTGTCGGGCCCCCGGCCGTGCTGCTCCCGGCCCGCTCCGGCTGCTGCAGAGCCGCCCCCTCCCACCGCCGGCGCGGCAGCGATGCAGAAGGAGCATCCAAGATGCCGCTTGGCGCAGGCTCAGCTGCCGCCCAGGGCCGGCAGAGGAGGGGGCTGTCGGCCATGACCGTGCACAGCAGGAATTGGGGCATGGTGTGGGCACGGACAGTGTTCGGTGTCCCCGGGCTGCGGCCCCTCCGTGTCCCGGCAGCATGAGGGGAATAGAGCGCTCCTGCCGCAGCCCCGGTTCCCTCCGGGCAGGGGCGGCCTGACCCAGCACGGGCTGCCGGCAAGCAGGGTTTCTGGCCAAGGCAGCCTGGGGGCAGGGGGAAGACCACAGGGAATGCAACAGCCGGCTCCGGCTGATGGCATGGAAGGGGACAAGCAGGGATGCACAGGGGGAGCAACCCCTTGTGCTCATGAACAGTTCCCTCCATCAGGCCTGGCCAGCCACACCTTCCCATGATCCTGCAGCCACAGGGCAAGAACCTGGCATAGGTGCAGGTGTTTGGAGACAAGCAGGGCAGAGAGGGTGTAGTGCTATGCAAGCCCCAGGGAGCAGCTTCACATGTACTCCCAACGAGTTCTTTGGCCAGCAGACACCAGCCCATCAACAAGGACAAGGGGCACTGGCAGCCCTCATAGTTCCCTGAGCTTGCCTTCATGCAGTGGCCCACCCTCCAGAACTATTTGCCCTCAGATGAAGATCAGGTGCAGCTCCTTGCTGCGTCCTTGTGGCCTCACCCTATCCCACACAGATGGGACAGAAGGACAAGGCTGGTCAAGCAAAGCTACAACAGGGATCACAGGTCCAACTGCTGACGAAGAACCCAAAAGAGAAGGTGCTGGTGGCTTCCAGCTTCAACAGACAGCAGGAGCAGCAAGCATCAAGATCAGAGCTCATGCCAGCAGGCTGCACTAAGCAGGGCACAAGTTCAGAATGCACATTTCCCATGCAGAGAAAGCACCCTGGCTGTCAGGAAGGAGCTAACAAAGGAGCCTTGGTGCTTATCAGCCAAACCTTGCTGTGGTGAGAAGCAAGAAGCAGCACTGTGAGTGCACTCAGTCTGCAGCTCCTCCTAGACTGCAGAGGTAAGGAGCTTGAGCATCTCTGTAACTGCTGTGGTGGGGGAAGCTGGGCTGGTTAGAGCTCAGAACTACCCTGCAATAGAAGTCCCTCTTTGCTTTATACCAGTGTCCTGGTGGAACATGCAACGGGACTACCAGCAAAGCCCTTAATCAACATAAAAATCCTACAAAGCTTGCACAAACCTTTGCAAGTGTGTGAACACCAGCTTATGAAAAAAAACAGGGAAGAGCTTTCCTTCCCAAACGAAATTGTTTAGCCTTCACAAAAGCTAAAAATGCAGACATTAGTTCTATTGAGGAAGAGATGAAGACCATGTGTGGAGGGTGCTGCTGGGCTGTACTGGGAGGAGTGCTGAGGAGGAAAGGCAGGCTCTGAATACACACTCAGTTTGCAAAGTAAGCTCTCTGTATTCATCCGAGAATGTCTGCAGTATGGAGTTCATCTGGTATAAATAAAGTACAAAATTTTACAATGTCTTAATCATTATTTTAACAAAAATACTAAAAACTGAGTAAAAACTGAAACCAAAGTGGGAAGGGAGACTATCAGCCACAAGGGATCTCCATAAACATTTGTAGAAATTGGATAGTAAAAACACTTTCTCTGTACAATAAAATTCCTCCTGGCATCTCCCTGTGGGACAGACAGCAGCAGCACTGGGGGACACAAGGACACAGGGTGGGGGCTGCCCCAGAGAGTGGGCCAGGCTGAAGAGGCTGTATCCATCCACAGTGATGTCTCCCTCCTGAACCAGGCTGAAGTGCCACAGGTCAGTAGCGTCCAAATGGGTTGTTGTTCTGCTGTGTCTGTGTATCTGTTGAGGTCAAGACAGAGTTAAACAGTCACAAGGTCTAGTTCAGAAAAGAGATTCCCCTCCCCACATCACCAGGGCAGTATGAGGAGTGTCACAGGCCATGAGAAGGAAAATATAACCAGTATAAAGTATAACCACTGTGGTACTCCCTGTGCTGCAGATCTGCCTGAGCCTTTGAGCAGCAGCACAGCCAGGATCCCACATTCTTTCAGGAAGAGAGAGATATATTCTAGTCCTGATCCTGAAGTTTCCAGGGAAAATCTCTCCATCCCTCATGGTGGAATTGGAGGACCGTAACAAGGCCCTGGAAGGTGGCAAGTAGCTGGGAGGATGAGTTTATGGATTAATTATTTCTGATTTTGAAATAAAGTCAGCTCTATAAAATTAGACAATTTCTGCAGCCATACAAGCTGCTGAGCTAGCTAGTGTCACTCATCCTAAAGGACTCCCAGAAACCAAAGGTTTCAGAGAAAATATCCCTGGCTTCCTGTCAGTATCTCCATACAGGCCCAAAGGACTTCCAGATGGCACCAAGGCAGGAAACACGGTAAAGATACATTCAAGAACCTCAAGAGCTTCCAAACTGCTGGGACTGCTGTTTAGTGATTTACAGTGCTCACAGTATATTTGAGTATTGTCTGATACATAAAATTATGTTGTCCTTTTTCCTGAACATAAACATCAGCATGTGTGACCCTAAGCCAATAAAGTAAAAGGAGATGAGTGTAACCTAGCTGTCCTGCTGCCTTCTCAACTCTTCTGGACATTCAGGGATATCCTGGGCCCAGAACACCCTTGTCCCTCTCCTGTGCAGGCTGGTCTCAGTTTACCTTCCTGCTTTCCACTCCATCCCTGACACTACAAATGAGAACTCCAGATGCTTCCAGGGGGAGGTGATGCAAACCCAAGGAGGCAGCATGGAAGCTGAATGCTGATACAAGGCTGCATGGGACCCACACATCTACTGCAGATACAGCAGCTCCATTTGCTGTACATAAAGGCTACAAAAATATGGCTGTTTTGCTGTATTCAGATTCTTATACAAGGTCTTCCTATATTTGAATGTCCCAGCTGAGATCCTTTGGCACAGACTTATCATTTGCGAATCAGGCTAGTGGGAAGCTCAGCACATTAAAACCTGGTTTGGGGAGGTTTTTGGCCACAAGGACTAAGAATTTTCCATCAGGGAACAAGTATAAGCACAGTTTCCAAGTCCCCCACTCCACACATTACCAGATCTGGCACAGTCTCACTCTCGGTGCAAAATAAAACAAGAAAACCTATCAACTGTGCTGCCCATTTCTGAGCATTTTCATAGCATTTCTGCCATTTTTACAGCAAAAAAGCCAGTAAGGTGACAGAAGACAATGATAGCAGGCAATTCAGAAGGGAACAGCATAGAACCTGAATTCTGTATTGTCATCCTCCAGCCAGTAATTCAATACAGATTATAGGAATACAGTGCCAGACTGAAAAACATCTATGCCATTACCCTGCTGTGACCACCACAAACACAGCAAGTGTTCAGCTACACTTCCTAGAGTACTCCTCCTGCCTCCAAGAAGTCTTGTCTGGCTCACAACACGACCACAGTGTCTCTGGGTCATCCACCAAGTGACTGCTCCAGGATTACAGCCTCCCTGTGCCCCTCAGAGGTCACCTGCAGCAGAGAAAATACCCCCGGATGATTTTAAAGCTGCACACTGGATCCCTTCAGGAAAGCTGTGTGGCAATCCCTACAAAGGCTCAGTTCCCTTGTCCCTCTGCAGGCAGCAGGAGGAAGGTCTGGAAGGTTGTTCACAACCTGGCAAGCACTGCCCTCCCTGCTGCTGTGCCCCCTTGGGCTGGTAGCTCTAAGTCCTCCTGATGCCACCTCCCTGCCAGCATAATTTATGTCCTCAGACAGACAGTCTGGCTCAGCCTCGCTTCTCTACACCAGAGTACCTGCAATAGAAAACAGCAGGGAGGAGACTAGCAACAGGATCAAGAACACTCAGGCTTACTGGAAAGCTGCTGCTGAAGCTGTCGAACCAGAGCAGCCGTTTGCTGCTGCTGCTGTGTCTGCTGAAGGCCCTGGCGCTGGAACTGTAAAGAGAGAAACACAGTTATAGCCACAGCACCTGGCTGGCAGGCTCAGCATTCACACAGGCCCTGGGAAGCTCAGGGAGGGAGAAAGGGGGGGTGCAGGTGGAGCACTGCTGGATGTGTGCTGGACTGTCCCGTCCTTGTGCCTGAGGGAACACTCACAATGGGCTGCTGGGGGGGCAGAGCCTGCATCCCCAGCCCCGGGGGCTGGCCCTGCGCCTGGGGCTGAGGCACTGTGGACACCTGGGGCTGCTGCTGGGGCTGGGGCTGCGGTGCCTGAGGCTGCTGCTGCTGTTGCTGCTGCTGTTGTTGTTGTTGCTGCTGCTGTTGCTGCTGCTGCTGTGAAGACAAAAGAGAAGGGACTGTCAGGGCAACACACACGGCACTGGGGCACACTGAGGGCTTAAGGAGGAAATGTTCCATGTGTTCCATGGAGTGAAACACCTCATGCACCATTTTCCTTACAGGTACCTAAATTACTCAAATTTCACCAGGACTCCATCCCAGGCTGAGAAATGGCAAGAAATACAGGTACAGCAACAAAGTTTTCTGCAGGATGAGGTATTGACAGATGACAGGAAGAGAACTCCGAGTCTACTGGTCATTACTAGGAGCAAACCAGGTGCAAGAATAGAAAACTAAGGATTCAAAAGGCTGGCTGCTTCATCTTTTGCCTCCTGGTTAAGATCAGCAATAACGAATAATGAGTATTTGCCTGACTCATTCTCAGATTCTTTTCAGAGGTAGCAACAGAGCTCCTATAATCTCCTTACACAATCCACTCCAGGTCAGCTCCTACTACTGGAGTTTTCCCTAATCTCTACCCTGAATTTCACATGTTGTGTTTTAAGGCCATTTCTGGTCCTACAGTCTAGAGATAAAAAGAGATAAGGTTTTTTTTTCTTTAAGATAAAAAATATGGAGACTTATCTCTCCTGTTGTCTTTGTCTCTCTAATGCAACACATCCAGCTATTTCAGACTTTCCTTCTCAGTCATGTCCCCCAACTCTTCAATCTATCTTGCTGTCCTTCCCTGCCACTCACGACAGCTGGTGTTACACTTCAATAAAAGGATGTGGATAAAACTGGATTCAGTGCTCAAAACCAAATGTTTACAGAATTAGTTATGCTGAGAAGAATATTCAGTGTGTTGGAGTCAGAACATACCCAGAAATCTCAAGGTTTTTCATTTCTCCTAATTTCCAGACAATTCTCCCATCTGTCAAAGCAGTTTTTAACTCTCTAGATAAAAAAAAAATATTCCTAGCAGAAATAAAAAAATACTAATGTTATCATAAGAAACCTAAGGTGGTGATGGTAGGTACAGTTCCAGTCACTGGCTCAAAAGGACAAGGTTCAAACCTTGAGCAGACTCAGAGAACAAACAAAAATACAATCAGGAGAAGGAACAGTGTCTTATGAAAAAAGGTAAGAAACCTTTGGAAACCTGACCTTTGGAAGCTGCAAGTGCTCCCTAGGAATGTATACTGGGCAAATAACAGTGAGAAAGAACAGCCAGTAAACAGGACACAGTGGACAATAATAATTCATACAAGAACCAGTCATGAACACATTGGATCAAGGATTCAAATTCAAAGGGAGTGAGTTTCTAGAATAGCCTTCCATATCAGTTTGGTCACAGGTTCCTGACATGGATGCTGCAACCTGGGTACACGAGAAAGCAGATGACTGACTGAATGAGCCAGGATGCCAATTTCATGTCCTACCTTCTTGCAGCAGCTGTGTACCAACCCACATCAGACAAATCAAAAAGCCACCCATCCTTTCCACAAGCCACTGCATCATGGAGGTCAGCTCCAGCACCAGGCACACCTCAGGTAACAAAGCAGGAGTCCTACTAATGGGATAGCTTGGGCACTCCCCCTTTGTGGGTTTCTTAAGCATCCAAGCAAAGTCAGCTAAAAGCTGAAGGTATACATGAAGTTACTGAGCTAGGAGAAGTGTTAGCAATTTGTCTGAGGCATGTTCTTCTAAATATGAGTGATGGAGAATGCTAAAAGAAACTCAAAGTGAATAGTCAGGGGCTGCTACTTATCAAAAGGACTAAAAGCTGCTGACCATGCCAGAGGCAGTTCTCTTGTCCAGTGCAAGGCAGCAATTCTCAGATACTGCTGACTGCAGCTCTCTGCAGGAACCACCGTCTCGCTCAGGCCACTCTCTGAACAAAAAGACTCAGCACTCTGTGCCATGTTAAGTCTCCCCATATTCCACAGGTTTGCTAGGCCTTGTCATAAGGCATTGGATTCACCAATTAAAGTATTTGTGTTTCTCGGTCAACTCAATACATTTCTATAATTCCTAGAAATGTATCTTTATTTCATGTAAGAATTTAACGTTCCTAAGATCATAATGCAAATCCATGGCATACTCATGTCTGTTGACTCATGCTTTGTGATCTTCTTTGAACCCAGAGAGCTGGGTCTAACAGTTGGCTTTGGATCAGTTTTTCACCATCTGCTGTAAGAAATGGAGTATATGGACTGATTCATGCCAGATTTTTTGCCAGTGGAAACTAACCAATGCTTATTTTAATCTTGAGAAATGCAGATATGCCCCTAAAGATGATTTGAACAACTTTCCTGCTCTTTTGTGGACAGGGGGCTTTTCACTTTGTTTCTAGCTCCTGCCACACTTGTACAACAGCTAACTTTCTGCACAATCTACTGGCTCAGCTGGAGCAGGAAGATGTGGGACACAGGCCAGAGGACTGAAGAGCTCATGCTGGGTGGCTGGCACAAGGAAGTGCAGCAGGAATCTCCATCAGGAGTGGCCAGCTCTAAGGAAGGGAGAACTGCCTAGCAAATTACCACCGACAGCCTCCAACAGAGTGACATCCTTCCTGACACAGAGGGGCAGAGGTAAGCAGCACTGGGCAAGCCTCCTCAGGCTCCAGCAGCCTTCCTCCTGTCAGCAACCACTCACCCTCAGCATCTGTTGTTGCTGCTGCTGCCTCAGGTACTGCTGCTGCTGTTGGTCAGGAAGGATCTGGCTGGGTCGAATTCCTGAGGGGACTCCCTGTGGACCCAAATGGTTCATCCCACTCATCATGGGGGTCTGCTGTATTGACTGATGAGGAAACCTGCAGGAGGAAAAGGACAAGCTCACGGAGTAAAGGATTCACAGGCAGCCAGCTTTCTTTAATCCAAACACAACTTCTGACATCAATGAGACAGCCCAAAGAGCCCCCTGCAATCCATGCTGTCTCTGCAGAAAGGTGAGGGACACAAGGGCCTCTCAAGGGTTTAATACAACCTGTCTTTCTAGAAGCCCTAAGTAACAGTCATCATCCCACTGTTCTGCATGACTTTCCTGCTGCATTTATGTCTGCTCAGGAACAATGGAGATCTCAGATTTAGCCCTTTGATGGTGATATGCTGGTTAGATTTAAAACCAAAATTATGACTTTCCCAGGTAATTTTTCCTCGTACTTTTCTATGCCATCTTTCTCTGGCTAGTAACACAGTTTCCTGCCTACAACCAGCATTTCCAAATTTCATCCCATCTCTCTGTTTCTTCCCTGGACAGAAAGCTGGATAAAGATGTTTCTCTGAGGAAGCAAAGTACAGCATGGAGAACAGGGTTTTCACAGTTTGCTGTTAGAATTGTGCAAGCAGAGCAGGGAAACACTTAACAATATAGAGATAATTAACATCCCATAGGGCAGGAGGTACCTCTGTGTGTTGCCCAAGGTGTGTCCATAGCCAGGGGCCTGCTGGTGCACGTAGCCACTTGGTCTCTGCTGCATCTGTCTAACAGGATCCACTAGAGCAGGATTAGAGCTGGGGTGGGAATTCTGATAGGGCTGACCAGAATAGGTAGGAGGTACCATTGTGCCTGACTGGGAGGGGTGCTGCTGAAGGCCTATGTGGGAGACATAAGGAGTGTAACCCTGAAATGAAACAAAAAAGCCTTTTTTAGTCACGGAGTGAAAAGAAATACAGAACACAGGACATCAGCCTCCTGTAAATACTGCCACAGGGAAGCTCATTAGGGAGAAGAGCCAAGAGATTTCAGGCTTTAGCAGCAAGAACAAAGCTGCTGCCCTGTTCTGGAGCCAGATTCCAGCCCTACCTGCAGTCACTGCCACTTACCTGGGAGGGCTGCAGTGCTCCATAAGACGGGGTTGGAGCCATTTGGCGCACGGGCTGCTGGCCCATTATGCCCTGGCCCTGCTGGAAGGCAAGAGAGAAGTGCTTTTTCCAACATCTGCAAAGGGCAGGAACACTGCTGCTCTCTTCTCAGCAGCTCCCACTAAACCAGACAAGAGGTTTCACTGCTTAACCTATGAGATTGCTGCACAGCAGGCACATGCTCATGACTTCTGTCTCACCCTGACCTGGGACAAACAGGCCACTTAAAAACCTGCCACCTCCAGGCAGAACATGCCCCTCTCATTCCCCAGAGGCCACCCTATGACAACCTCCTCCAACTATTAGTGACAGAGGCGCACAAAGCAGGCACAAGAAACAACATATTTCCAGAGCAGATACAGAGTTGGGCAGTCCTGGCTAAAAGGGACAGCACCAAACAGCCTGGCCATGCTGTACGTGGAGTCAGCAACAGCAAGAGCACAGCTCTGACTTACCAACTTTGCTTGCAGCTGCTGCCTCAGGATCTGTCCTTGAGACACTGGAGGTTGCTGCCTGTACACTGGTGGCTTGTAGGAGGGGTCAATGCCCATCATGCTGCCCATCCCTGGAGGCACCACGCCACTGTAGGGAGGGCGACTCTGAACCAGTTTTCCCAGTGGCACGCGTATTGGTCTGTAGGATGTATCCAGGCGAGGGCCACCTGCAAGAGGAAGAGAAACAGGCAGAGCAGTCACAGCTACTGCTGCACCTCATAGCTCCAGAATGACTGCTCATCACTGTACCTACACATGACAGGCAAACGAGAAAGTGCACGGACCTGCATAGGACCATCTCACAGAAAAGGTTCCCAAAGAGGTGAAATATTTTTGGCTCTCTGGTGCACCTACCTGCTGGAAGAGGCTGATTCTGGGCATAGAGACCCACTGGTGATTGCCCATATGCCAGCCTTGACATGGTGCTTCCTGACTGGTGATGCAAGAGATCTGTAGGCATGCCAACTCCATATGAAACCCCTCGGCTAGGGCCCAACACAAAGTCCTGCAAAGACAAAGCAGTAAGAAAGATCAATGTGCACTGGGAATTCATGAATGGAGGAAGACTATTAAAGGGTTGAAAAGTCCACAGGAGGAAGCCAAGGATGTTATCTGAGCTGGGCAGACTCCTTTCCTCCCATCAGGGATTAAGAAAATGTTTGCCTTGCCCCAAGCTAGAGAGAGCAGGATAAAGCTCCAGTACTCCTAGCTGAGAGGAAACACATCACATTTTCACGATAACACCACTCTCAGGCTCCTCAGGAAGACTCTAGGGAGTGTTTTGTAACTAGGAGTGGTGGACATGAGACATCCAGAGCTGCGGGACACTCCATTACCTCAGTTTTGCTGGCAGATTGGTTGCGTTTCTTGGTTTTGCTCTGTTTTTTCTTGCGTTCCTCAGTGGAGGCAGCAGGATTGGAGCTTGTTTTATCAGCCTTGGCTGGTTCTGCAGTTTTCTTCTCTGGCTCTAAAGCCACAGGTGTAGGAGGCTCTTCCTCTTCAGGGGGTAGTGGCAAAGGCTCCAGGTAGTAACTGCGGGGTTTGGGTTTCAGGTGTGTGTGATACAGAAGAAGCCTCTGCTGCTCCTCAAACCTGGACACCTTGCGATCCACCCGGACTGTCCCAAACCATCCCCAGGAGAGTGGGGCTGAGTGCTTCAAACCCTCAAAAAGATCCCAAGGAGAAATCTTCTGCTTTGTAGAGACTTGCAAACCCTTTAAAGCAGAAGAGATAAGAACCTTCAAGTCCCTGTTGTTGCTCCTATGAGGGTATGGGTAACTCTGTCCTTTCTTCAGGCTCTAATCCAGATCTCTCAGTAAACAGTCTGAGCCCTTGCTAATGGTCTCTGCCCCTCCAGGTGGCAAAGCAGTCATTTCTAAAAGCCTTCATCAACAACTGTCTAGTCTCCTTCATTCCATCTCTGCCAGCCTCCTGCACACTGGCTCTGCCATTAACTTACGTGACAGGGATTATGTGTTTCTCTTTACACTTCATATAACCATAAATACAACCCCCAAATTTAGTTAGCATCTCAGGTCACAGCAGCATGCTATCACCAAGCATTAACACCCCAGCTTTGCCCTTTTTGGACATGGTTATGTGCCAGCTTGTCTGCGTGCAGCCAGCCACTTCAGGGTCGTCAGGGAATGAGGCACTGCATACAGATGCCTCCCAAGCTGTGCAGACTTAAGGCATCAGAGGACAAGGTGACACCTGCACTCGGGAGCTGTGATACAGACAAAAACGCTTCACTTACCTCCTTCTTGAAGATGGAATCAAAGCCAGCTATTTTATTGCCCTTAGTGTCAATGAGGGATCCCTGAGGTTCACAGGTGATGACATCTCGGGTCTGCTTGGGAAGTGGCAGAAGCTGTCTCACCTTCTCCAGGCTGTCAGACTGACGGTCCCCCAGCTCCTTCTGCACAAGTGGAACAAAGAGGGATTGAAGAATTTTTCAGGAAAAATCATCCAAAGCCCACCCACCTATGCCTCTTCTGGTTTTGGTCTCCATCCCTGCATTACTTCTCACCATTGCACCCTTCAGGACTACAGAGTCATAGGGGCCAGCCTCACTACTTCATCTAAACAGCAGAAACAGGGCAGGCACTGTTCAGGTAAATCTGCATAGCTGAACAACCACAACACAGCACGCTCTGGTCCCCATACAGGGCCTAGTGTCCCTCACCCTGAGTTTCTTGACAAGATTCATGTATGCCCGTTTGTTCTCCTCCATGCTGCCCTGAGAGATGCTGGACATATCAGCAGCCAGGGTGCCATTGATGAGAACACTCAGCATGTCCAGCACGGTGGTGAAGAGCTCACTGTAGGTCAGAGCAGAAAGGTCAGTCACCTGAAAAACTGATAAAAAGCTTCTGCCATCATTGCAACACCAAACACTATTAAATTGTCAAGACTTCCCCCACATTCTGAAGTGTCAGTCTTCAGAATAACCTCCCACACTAATCTTCCTTTTCCTTATACACCACACTTGAGTTTTACTCCCACTTGAATTAGGTGCAGTATCACAGATTAAGACTGGACTCCTCTGTATCCATTCAGCACCTCTGAAAAGCAGACTCAGCTCTTCCCTGCATATCTCTCTACATCTGCAAAGCCAGGTTTGTTCTGAATATGGCAGAGTGCACTCAGCTATCAGGACCTTACTTGTAGCCTGCTGTTACTCTGAAGTCTCTTTTGGCTGTCACTTCTGACAGATCATCTAGAGAGACAGCCAGCTCACATGAGAAACAGGGCCATGCTAACTGCCTTCCTTGGGAAGTGTGTAGACCAGAAGTCAGACTGCAAGTTACTTGTTTGACTGCATGTCCACAGTGCCACTGCTGATGATGTCCAGGAGAAGCACGGCCCATTCAGTTGTCTGTTGTGTGCTGCGTTGGACTGTGTCAAACATTCCTCCCACCTGGCAGAGAAAGGGAGTTCAGTCACAAGGACACCAAGAAACACTGAGATTCTGAAGTGAGAAAGAAGCTTAAACGAGGGTTTAAAGGAGCTTAATTCCTACTGAGAGCTGAGGGAGACTGCTGTCAGCAGCCAAACCTCAGATGCAAGTAGCAGTGCTGTGGGCTGCAAAGGCATTCAAAGGGGAAGGCACATCTACAAAAGAGACCAAGTCTCTGGATTTCATCCTGAAGAAACAGAGCAAGGGAGTTTATTCATGGACCCTGTTCTACTCAGGGCCCAAGACCTGGAAGCAGCACAAGTGTCTCTCCTACTTCCTTGCCTCAGGACATATATAGACCCTCCAGTGTGTGCTTGTTCCAAAGGAAAAGAAGGCAGACAACTCTTCACCCCAGATGGTTAAGCTCTTTTTCTGCAACTGCTCACCAAATTCAGCCGCAGTTTCAAGGCCTCATGCATCAGCTGCTTGGCTTTGCAGTCATCTTGGTACTGATCTTCTCGCCAATTTGTAACAATCTAAGAAATACAGAAGAGAGGACAGATCTCACCAGCTGTATGCTGAAGCTTCGAGAGCAGCTTGTACCATTCACTGTCTGGTGACTCAGAAATGGTCAGCTCAGGCTCCCTGTATCAAACAGGGTAAGACAAGCAACATCCTGAGGCCATGCTCCAGAGCCTGTCTGATGGAGAGGCGAGCTCCTGAGGAAAGGGAGGGGAGAAATAAGACCCCTACCTGCTGGACCTGACTGTACAGAGAGGTGAGGAGACCTTCCCGCTGCTCATCCTGACCTTTCAAGCATGTCAGCACCAGTGACAGAAACGGCTGCTGGCTCAGGAGTGACATACTATGAGAGAACAGAGAAGGAGCTATACTGCCAGGCTGGGATCAGCAGGGCAAACACTGCCTTGTCCTTTCCCCTGGACTCACCTCTTCTGCTTCTGGCGGTCCCGCTCTTTGCGGGATGATGACCCTAAATGTTGTCCTTTCTCCAGCTCTTCCCCAGCAGCTTTCAGCACGTGGCCCTGCACTGATGTTGGAAGCTTGGCAATCAGAGGGGCCACCAGCCACACTCCTGATCTCTCCAGGGAGCTGTCACAACACAGGACAGGAAAGCTGTTGGCAATGCAATTTAATATTCAGACTTGTCTACAAAAGAGCTGCACGCTGGCTCTACACCTACCTGAGGATGGGTTTGGATTTGTTGCTGGCAGGTGTAGCACTTGTTGAGCTACTGATATTGTTGACTCCATTACCAGTACAGCTAGCAGAGCTGGTCTCTGCTGACTGCTGGAATACCTCAATGGTGGCCTTGGCTATGTTTTCTAACAAGGAGTTCATCTCCTGGAGGTAGGGAAGAAAAAGATAGTCAAGTCCTTCTCTGAGAGCACCTACAGCTTCCACATTTCAACTCAGTACAAACTCAGTTTGACAACTTCCCAATGGCTGCTGTTCCTGGGGTCTCAGACTCATTGCTTCCTTCTTGTGCTTGGCTTTCACAGCCTGACTCCCTCATTGTTTACTTTCTCCCTATCCCCACTTCTGCCAGGCCACCTCCCCACCAACTCACAAGCAGCCACTTCATCCTCCCCTGTATGATCCCCTCTGAGCAGAAACTCACATTGCTTGCTGTCTGTTTAATCATGAGCTGCAGCTCCAGCGAGGACTGCCTCATGGTCCACTGGTCCAAATTCTGTAACACATACACACTTCACATAATGCCTTATCTCAGTTCAGACTACACCAACCCACACCCTCAGGTCCCACCATAATGAGTGTCAGACCCCTCAGAGGGCTGCAATTACACGAGGCAATTAGTAGGACACTCAGATTCTGCCAGCAGCTGCACCTGTAAGATGCGTTTAATCCTCTGCCGCTGAGGATTTTCTCCCTCCTCATTGTCCAGGAGACGGTGCGGATAACAAATCAGCTGCATCAGCCTCTGGGCCTGGGTGCTGCTCAGGACAGGATCCTGCAAGTCATTGCTGTCTTCACAGAGGGACTTCAGACATCGTTCTCCTACCCACTCCTGCAAGACGAAGGCAGAGTCAGCACAGTCAAACTGATGTCTGATTCCAAACCAACGCCCCTGCTTTCAGTCTCAGAGAGATGCATGGAACACATCAAAATCATAAAAGCCTTATTAGTATGCAGTTATGCCTGATAATCATTTCTCTTCATGAACTGTACTATCCTGATTCAGCAGGCGTCAGGCACAGCACAGTAATCAGAACAGAGGAAACAAACTTTGACAAGTCAGCAGTAATGAAATACAGTAGTTGCTCTTTCTTTTGAGAAAATAGTGGTGTAATTTAACAGTATACAGTCACTACCATGTCCTGGCTCCCTTAACACTGCCACTTGAGTTCAGAAGATCAGAAGGGATCACTTAAAACTGTTTGGTCTATTTCTAGCACAACAAAGCTCTGGAGCTGTCCTAAGTTAGGTTACTCAGGGTTGCAGCTAGCACTAAACCAGAACATGTCTTGGAGAAAAGCATACACCTTAATTCTCAAATAGTAATGGAAAACACACTGCCAAACTTAGTAAAAACCAATTACTTTACTTCTCAGACTCTGGAAAGGAAAATGACTGACTGGATGCAAGCCTCTTATAAAGTCACATATTATGAGAAGGCAGACAGAAAACTATTATTGTCAGCCTCTTGATTTCAGTTGATGCTCCCCAAATGTATGTTAATAATAAGGACAGCAGTTTCCAAACATAAGGTAGGCACTTCAATCAATTTACAGTTAACCTGCAGCATTTGTTAGTGCAGAAACTTTTCATACTTAAAATTAGGCACATTCATTGAATTAAAATCAACAGAGGGCTGCTATATAAGCACTTCTGCATCTGCAGAGGAAGCCTGATCAGAGCATTGTTCCACTGAGAAGTGACAACAAAAGAAGAGATGAGGATCCAGTTCATTATGCACAGGTGCTGATGCTGTGCCTAGAAAGCTGGAAAGACCCCTCAGCAGTGGGTAACAAACTAAGCACTGAAGCACAAAGACTGAAAAGGTCAAAACTCCGGTTTGAAATCCTTGTGAAACCACAGCCTAGATCGTTATCTTCATTCCAGATGAAGTTTGCACATGAGATGTCGTGACCTCTCCATTGCCTATTACATTTCCCCCTTCAGTGTTGCTACATCACAATGTCTTGATAATAATCTTCTCTGTCTTGCCTAGGTAATACACATTTCCTTGGGAAGATTCTTGTTATCATTTGCTCAGCTTCTTACAAGAATTCAGACTTCATTTCCCATCCACTTTATTGGTACAAAGACAAATGAAAGACATGCTGGAGGGAAGGGATGACATCCAGAGGGATTTGGACAGGTTTGAGAGGTGGGCACTGGAACAGGCTGTCCAGAGAACCTGTGGATGCCCCATCCCTGGGAGTGTTTAGGATAAGGTGGATAGGGCCCTGAGCAATTTGGAATAGTGAAAGTGGCCCTGCTCATGATTTTTAAGGTCCATTCCAACCCAAACAGTTCTAGGAGTCTATGAAAAAACCTTTAAATTAATTATAATCTGCTCCTTTTCCTAATCCCTTCACAATGAAGTCTATTAAAAATATATACCTGAGACTGAGAAATCACAACTTACAATTTAAGGCATTGATAGTGCAAGTCACTGCTCACAGAAGAGGAGCTAATATTAAACACAGCATTTTACCAGCCTTTTACAGCTGCAGGAAGCCTGCAGAAGCTCTGGCACAAATTGGTGGTAACTCATGGGTGTCTGCTGGAATGTTCACTTCTACATAACCAGTGCTGCCAACAACTGGTATGAACAGTGATACCTGACACTGCTACTCCCTGCTGTGCACAAACACCTCTACTTGATTTGAGTCCTTCCTATATAGACTTGGATCAGCAAGGAAATATCTACTTCTGTAAATGCTACAGTCAGATTTCAGTGACATCAAGAATGTTGAATTTATATTTAAAAATAGGTGGTTTCAATTCCTTTCTGGTAAGGTGGTAACATTGCTATGCAGTCAGCCAATTAATAAACAATAGCATGAGGACAACACACAGCACTAATGGTGGGTGTACACATAGTAATATAAAATACAGGTTTCAGATTGTAACACCATGTCTTTCCTGCTGAGAGAATAAACTTAAAACCGAGGCTAAGGATACCTTTGAACATCCATTTTCATACAGCACGGCCACTCTACTCTGCAACATTATTAGCCAGGTTTCAGCTCCTCAAGTGTCAATTTTTCACAAAGGAATAGAAATACTGGTGCTGTCAGATTAGGCTAAGCAAAAGGCTTTTGTTGTCGTTGTCTTAATTAACTAAACAGGGCAATGCAAAGCCCAGGGATACATTAACAGCCTAGCTGAAAGCAACACTCAAGCTGCATCCTGAAAGACACCATTTATCATTTTAATAAACCATCTGTCTGTCTTTCTCGTACTGATCTTCTTTGCCTTCAGTACACATCTCAGCTTACCACTCCAGCACTCCCCTCCTTGGACAGGAGCCCTGTGCTGTTGCCAAAGCAAAGGGGATGCAGTCCCTGCACACTGCAACACCTAATTCTTGAGCACTGCTTGTCTCTGTGTTTTGCTAACAGTGAGCAATCCTCAGTACTGCCATATGACAGAAACATTGCAGGTTCTTCACTGATCTTTCAAAGAAATGCGTGCCAAACCCAACCTGAAGAAAGGCATGTGAGATATATCTGTATGCAGGAGGGATAAGGACACATCTAGAGATGGGACAGACTCACCTGTTGACATATACTCCTCAGTACATACTTGGCATAAATATCCAAGCTGGCTGTTTCTACGGTTACAACCCGACCACCAGCCTTCCTGGTGCCCAGCTCATCATCCATGAGATCATCAACACCTCCCGGGTGGGAAAAGCCAGAGCCTTTCAGTTCTGCATCTCCTAAAAGGAAAGCACAGGTGTCAGACAACAACTCTAACCACAAAGCCTGATTAAAAAAACATCCTGAGATTCTGTAAACTCTCCCTGTGATCAGTGACCTCTCTGCAGCCAACAGACTCAAAGCATGTTTACAGCTACAGACACTGCACATATTCACAGAACAGATCTCCTCTGGCCTTCTGCACAGCCAACATGAACAATACAGTGCCTTTCTCCCACTCCCCTGAAAAACATGGTTATAGGTTCAGGCTAACACAGGTACATACCCAGAACAAAGACAGCCTTCAGCACTGCAAAGACTGCTCCATCCACAATACGATTTTGGGAAGCTGCCAGTAAGTGACGGTCACAGGAAGAGCGGATTCCCACAGTGGGTTTGTCTGCAAAGAGGACAAAGGGGAAAGGCAATACTCAGCAGAGAAAAAGGCATGGGCTCCAGAGCTGCCTGAATTATGTGCCAGCAAGTACCATAAAATCCAGCTCAGAGAATCCCGAGGCCAGTTCCTTTCCTAACTGCAACATGGGGCCCATTTAATTAAGTTTCAAGAAGCATAGTGCCAATCACATTGTGACAACTGAACCATGAAGTCCAAATGGGGTGCAGAGCCTGTGTCATGAACTCCAAGCTCCAGCAGTACCCTAGACCTAAAATACAAGCTGGATTTAGAAATCTGAGCTATCAGGATACTGGTGAGAAGCCAAGAACAGAGCTTCCTGGAATGTTTCCATCATCGCACAAAAAAGGAGTGCTGTAAAACAGCAGCTTCTGGCACCAAGTTAAGAGGCTATACAAAGCTCAAGACACAAAAGAAGAAGTGATCATTACTCTAATGGCTTAGTGACAGCAAGGCCACCTCTACTGGCTGGTTTCCTGCCTCCAAGAACCTTCTCCCCAGTGCCTGGCTACCATGGAGTGATATAAATGGAAGGACACTGTTCTTTGTCCTATGAAGAAAGTGCATCATGCTTTGCCTGCTTTATTCAAAGCAAGCAGGTTATGATCTCTAACCATAAGGTCTCATATCTCTCTTCTTGGAGTGCAAGAGCCTCAGTACTTTCACAATAAAGAAAGGCTCTAAGTTCATTCACTTACTGCCATCTTGCTGGCATGGGTTCAGCTGTGGAGTCTTAAACAGATGGAGTAAAATCCGGCAGGTCAGACGTGCTCCTGGTTCTGAGTCCTGTTCACTGCAGGCTATGTAAAGAAAAGAGACAACTGAGATTTCTTAAGCACCAGGACAGCTGACTCTCAATCCAAAAGCTATTCACAGTGCACTGCCCTGGAGCAGACAGCTGAGAAACTGCAGCAGCCTTATTGTATTTACAAATATAGAGCATGTGCAGCAATTAACATGCAAGCAAGCAAATCCTTCAGTATTATCCCCAGTAACATGCACTGCTTTCTGCTTGCTTCATCTTTCCAACTTCACTCTGTCAGGAGTCTGGATGCTGCAATCCCCAGAGCAGAGAGAGGAAGGCTGGGGGCAGAGTAAGGCAGTGGCAACAGGTGCTGTAAGCCCAGCTGGCTGCTCTAGCCAAAATGCTAAGCTGAACATTATTATCAGTGGAAGGCATACTGCTGGAGTTCAGAGCTGAGTACAATGGTCACACAGTGAGGCTGATAACAGCTCCCCATGTTTACTTCAGCTCGCACACAAACTTGAGAAAGCAGGGCAGTGAAAAACCTTAGCCCAACCAGTTTTTGACAGAAATCAAAACCCCCAAATTTCTCTAAAGCGCCATATTCAGTTTTTAAGTATAGAAGAAGTATTAGAGGCATGTTTCACAACTACACTGTTCACCAAGTATGCATCAAGCACAGGCCTTTGGGCCAGAACTGAGAGTCAGACAGGTTTGTGCAGGGATGCACTTACCAGCATTGAGGAGTGAGGGGATAGCAGCACAGCGAATCAGGTCCTCCAGCAGCAGGCACTGCCGGGCAATGAGAATGGCAACAAAGGTGGCCAAGGAATCATGGAAAGATAAGTCACTGACCTGAAAGAGAGGATATCAGCCAGTGATCCAAACAGCCTCTACCTCATTCCCTCTGTCAGCAATTCCTAGGAGCTGGGTGGCAGAAGGGCCCATAACCCCTGGTCAATGTCCACAGTCTGCCCTGGCTGCAACAAACACCAACAGCAGCCCCTGGTATACAAAGCCTTTTCCCTGCCCTCAGAAGACAAAGCCTCCATCCCTTGTTCACTTTTGCCTTCTCCCAAGGGATCCCTCCACTCCTGCTTCAATTCCTTTTCCCCTTTTGAACGTTTGCACTTGCATCAACATTGCAGAGGAGATCATTGAAGCCACAGGTCCCATTATTGGAGGAACAGCACAAAGCTTTGAGCACACCCAGCCACTCGGCACTTAGAGACTTGCAGTAGCCAGTTAGCTCAGCACACAGGATAGCAATGTCGTTCACCCTGTTAAATAAATAATGAAAAAAGCAGAGGGTCAGCTTTGCTACTCATGCATGCCATCAGGTCAGTGATTTTCTAAAGGACCCCAGCCTTGGCTCCTCCTTCTCCACACCCCAAGACAGCCAAGATATGGCCACTGGTTTCCTTACCCTCACCTAAAGAATTTACTTTCTCAGTAGAGCCATGAAAACTCTGCCTCTCACCTGTCAGGATCATGGTGTCCCACACACACGTGCATCAGCGCATTACAGACAAAACTGTAGCGATTGGCTGGGTTCTCATTGAGGCTCTTGCCCAGATTAGTGTATGTAAAGTTATGTGCAGATGGATTCTCAATAGTGTCAATCATGAACTCTGGTTCCCATAGCATGTTGGAGTCAGATGGCTCAACATTGCAATAGATTGTGTTCTTCACCTTGGAGCAGAAGTCACTAAAGAGAACAGAAAAGCAATTAGGAACACAAAAAACTAAGCAGCCACTGAATTCTGGTGAACAAAGGCAAACCTTCTCTGGGAAAGAACATGCTGAAACTCAAGATCACTGTGTGCCAATAAAGACCAATATATTTGTTTTTTTCTATCCATTCCTTTCTGTGCTTGCATTCTAAGACATGTTGAACATTTAGTTTATTTTCCACATCAATTAGAACTTTACAAAATTTCTATCAGTACTCTTCTTCTGTGGGGAGGAGACTCAGTTCCTCATAAATCATTTGAAACCTCTGGTAATTTACCCACTCACCCTCCTTTGGGCCTAAATCCACTATACACTTTTTAGAGTTTGCTGCCTCAAACCACAAGGCACAGTTGTACCGTGACATAAACAGGGGCCCAATGATGCTCTTTGCTCTTTTCTCCATTCCTTTCCAAACAAGGAATTTCTCAGGAGCAATCCCATCAAACAAGATCAAAAGCAAAGTTTAAGTCAAGGTGCTATAGTGGGCAGCACCCACCTCAGCTGCATCAGACTCACCTAAAGAGCTCCCCAAATTTACTTTTGAGGTGACTGCAGGAGGTATACAGGTCGTAGAGATAGGCCAGGATACAGCGCTCTGCTGAGGAGCCATCCGAGCGGTTCATGCCATGTTTCACCACTCCACACAGACTGCAGACAGACAAAAACCAGTGAGCTGAACCCTCAGGCACCAAGTAGCTGCCTTGTAGGAAGGACATAGATGTCCATGGCCCTTATGAACCCCCAGCACATATATAGCTTCCTTACACAGAGAGGGGAGAGGCCCTTACCCTTCAAAGACCTGAGCCATCTGGTCCTGGTTCAGGATAAGGCAGGAGTGGTAGTGCCGCAGCACAGCCACGATGCACAGGCACAAGCTGGTGGTATAGCTGCCAACAAGGTCGGAGGATTTCAACAGCAGTTCTGCCTCCACCACGCTCAGTTCATTCAGCAACTGCACCCAATGACAGAAAAACCCTTCAACAGCCACAGGGGTAAGGTATGGTCAGAAAGGGAGGAGGCACACCAAACCCACAGCCTATAGGATCTGCCAGGAAAGGCACTGCCAGGCACTTTCTGCTTAGGGATGCGCCCCAGAACAGCTGGCAAAATGTCTCAGGCAGTACAAGGGGCTGTCAGGGCTTGGGTGTCAGAGGGTAATTGTGATATGGCCACAGGCAGTTTTAAGCAGCTTGTTTGGTAGTTCTATTCTGCATTAAGTTTCAGTCTGATCTTTTCCAGGCTAACAGCCACAATTCCATCAGCTAGGCTTCAAGAGACACCTGGTACAGGCTGCAGAAACAGCAACAGGATTTCAGCAGGATCCAGAAGGCAGCTTGAGCTGCCATGTGCCAAGGATCTTTCCAGGGGAGCAAGGCAGGCAAGGTGCCAGGGACTGACAATCCCCTTCTCACTCAGAACAAGGCCCTGCTGCAACCAGGGACAGAGATGCAAGTCCTTTGGAAACAAGCCCAAAGCCTTTGGAAGAATAATCCTCAGAACAGAACATGCAAGACTATCTGCCAGAGACAACCTTTTCCTGACAGCTGCAGCCCAGAAGCATCACAATGGCCATATAATCTGACCACCTCCATGACACAGGTCAGAGGGTCCCCAGTGATGACCAGAGCAGGCCAACTATCAGAGCACAGATCTGCTGCCTCTCAGGTGGACAAACCCCTCCCCAGGGAGCACCTGAGCACACTGTCCTTACCTGGATGGCAAAGTCAATCAGACCACTGATATTGAGTGAATACTCCATCAAGTCAAATATGAACTGCACATGCTGCACCAGAGGCAGGTGGTAGGACATTCCCAAAGCAAAGCTGGTGATCTGTTCCAAGACATTACGAGATACCTGCAAATGCAAGACAACACAGAGTCTATCTCCCCTTCCAGAAGTCCCTCTGCAGGCTCATCTCCTTCCAGGAAGCTGCCCTCAGTAATACAAAGAAATACAGTCAGGGTCCAAGAAGGACAGCAGTCTTCAAATTTCCATACCTGAGATGTGACTTGGTGCTGATCAAAGTGAGAAAGGTGCTGGAACTTGGCAAAGATATCTTCAGCTGTTGGGAATGCTTCTGGCTTGCTCTTTTTCCTCTTCTGGCCTTCCTCTCCACCTACCAAAGTTGAAAACATCAGAAAACAGAAGTGGGATGCTTTCCTTATCAGAGGATTAAATATCAGCCATTAGCTTCTGACAGTTCCCCAAGCAAGATCAGCCCGTCATGAAGCATAGGCAAAAGGCCTGAGTCCTAGACCTTAGGTTGATTAAGGACTATCTTTAATTAAAAAAAAAAATAAATTAAGGAATCCCAAACCTAAGAATGACAGTAGGGCAAACACCAAGTTTATCCCAACTGGAAGTACTCCTTGGAGTATCCTTCTGCCTTGATTTGGAAATACACATATTCTCTGATGAGAACAGCCATTCTGGACTGGGGGTACTCAGCCACAAAAGTTTCTTTGTCAGAGCACTCCACATTTTAAAGCATCATCTTTTCACCACATTTTAAGTTGCCTTTAAGGCATCAAACTAAGAAAGAAAAACTGTAGCCAGGTTTTCAGCTGTTGGACATCAGGCACTTTGTTGATTTTCACTCAGCTATCCAAATTTCCTATCCTACACATTTAGCACATGACTGAAGTGTAACAGAATGATACATTTAGTGAAGTCTTTGCCAAATATACATTGGCAAAGTATATTCTGCTTCTTGTACAAGGATCCAAATGCAAGAATAAATAAAATAAAATATAAAAAGCCAAAGTTTTGGCCAGGGTCTCACTCTGAACCTTGTATGACTCAATTCTCTTCTAAAGACAAGTTAATTAAACAGATATTACCAGCAGGAAACCAATTGTCTTACTTGCTGGTTAGTACGTTTGAAAACAGAGCACCATTCCAGACTCATTCACTAGTACCTCTTACCAGACACTGTAGATTGAGTAAAATCCTTTCACAGTGAGACTCCAGACAAGGGAATCAGCCAACTGGAAAGATGCTCTTACTTCAAAAAGGAGTGTCTCCAGCTCTACTAACCTGTCTCTGCAGTGCTCTTTCTGTTTAAGACTTTTAGAATGTCTTTGGTTATTTTCTTGATGGTATGCCGAGCATCATCCCGTTGTTTTCCAACCCCAAAAAGAACCACCAGCCTTTGGTTACACTCATGACTGCATGACTCCTCCTGGAGAACCAAAAGAGACAACTGCATTAGCAACTACATGGCTGAATGCTTTCATCTTGTTTCACATCTGCATCTCTGAAAGAAAAAGAAAACCTTCATCTCAGAAGCTTCTCTGGGAGTAAGCAAGGAGCCATCCAGAAAAGCAGGACTGCTCCTTAGCCAGCCACAGTAGGGAGAGACAGCAGCCTCATGACAAGGGCAACAGCAGGGCAGCAGTTAGGAGCAGGTCCTGTACCTGAGGAATAGGGAAGTGTGTTGCATACTGGATGTGCCGAGGCTGGTCATACAGGGATGCTAGCATTCCTTCCACAGACTTATCCTTCAGCAGAGTCTTTCCTTCCTTTTCAGGATCTGGCTTTTCAGGGGAAGGGCTGGCTTTAGATTCACAATGCATTGGTGGAGAAAACATCTGGGGAAACATAAGAACAAGAAAATGCAGTTAGGAAACATGGTCATGCAACAGTAAAGATTGCTGAAGGAATGTACTTCTGCTCAGGCCTAAAAAGAAGTAGGAAAAGGAAGGGTTGGAAAACCAGCCAGGTCTTAAGGCAAAAACCAAGGTAATGTGCCAAGAGACTATTGCTATTTTTGCTTCTGGTCCATGCTGTATATTAGGTTAAACACAACAGGAAATAACACAATAGGAGTAAAAATTTCATAGCTTAGAGTTTTGGAACAGCCCCTTCCACAGAAGTGAGATCCTGGGAAAGCATGTAACTTTACATCACACTTGGCTGACATGTCCCTTGAAAGGTCAGATATGGCTGGATAGATGTAGGCATTCAGGGATTTTTCAAGCACCACGAGTTAATTTTACTACCAAGTGCTTCAAGGTGTTCTGCTACCATGAACCATACCCACAGATATGAAGAACTGTAACCCTGAAGTAGTAATGAAGGCCACACAGTAGGATGAAAGCAGAGTAGTGTCTTCTCCCAGGATCAAGAAAACCTCTGCAACTGGTCACTTCTAATCTGAGGCCATCATGGCCATTCATTTCCCATCCACTTCCAAGCAGCCCACCTCCTACCCTGCCCAAACACTGGGCTGGCAGTAGCCAGAGCATAAGAGGTTCCAGGAACAACTGGGACTCACTCTGCTCTGATGAACACCAACCTACATAAATAGGTGATATGGGCCTTTTGCAATGTAAACTGCCTTACAAGCCAGCCACTTCCAGCAGATACACAAAAGCAAGGCACATCCTGCCCCTGGGCTCACTACAACACGCTGAGCCTACTTACTAACAGGAAACGCTGGAACGTACCGAAAAGTCTGTCTTTTCCATGTCATCAAAGAGCATGCTGGGGTTGTGGTCAATGTCCATGGGCTCTGAAAGACCTGTGTCCTGGGAACAGAGCAGAACAGACAAAGCAGCTTTACATCTCAGTGATGCATCAGGGAACAAGAAAATATTTGTTGACTCCATTGATGTCCATGTTGGACATCACTATGCCACCACACCCATGGTGCCTGGCAAGTTGGAGCTTGATACACCTCAAATATTATGGGCAGGCCTCACACAGCACGTCATAATATGCTGCTTCATATCAAGCCACGCAAGATTCTCCTATCTACCCTTCTGCAATCTGCAGGCCCTTTCCAGTCACTTAAAACATAATCTTAAATTGAAATGCTAACGAAATAAGTTGAGAGAAGGAAGAGCAGGGGTCAGTGGTATGTTCTCCAGCAGGCAACAGCAAGGAGGCTGCAAAGCTGGTAAAAACAGGCAAGCACAAGACAGATGTGCAGGAGGGCCATCGTGCTCATGATCTCACCTCCAGCTTGATGCCACTGCTTCCCTCTGTCTCTTTCCTGTCATGCTCCTCAGCAGGGTCATCAAAGGGTGAGGGAGGGCGAGGCCCATGAGAATCCATGGCGAGATCACCCCGGGAGATGAGCGTGCACATGTAGATGTTGTGGGAGAAGACATCATGTCGGATCAGCTCACAGAACAGCAGCACCAGATTAAAGAACTCCACCTTCTCGTTTTCCTTCCCAGGATCAGCTGAAAGGACAACACAGTCAGGGCTATCAGAGTAGCTCTCCACCACTACAAGCAACACCAGCCACCTAACCGAGGGCAAGGGAAAGCATTTCCTGAGACGTCAACACAGTGACTGATACACAGTTCTGAGATTACAGCAGGGACTAAAAGCAGAAAGTCCAGTTTCAAAAATTAGCAATTAAGTAAGTCAAAAGCTCTCCAGTGTCACAGCCCAGAGCCACTGGACTTAAGTGCTATTCCTGGGTGTACAAACAGCTGCCTTCATCATTCAGACCCGTTATCCTATCCCCTTTAACCTGTTTGCAGCACTTCCCATCAGAGCCAGAGCTTTGTCACCAGTTAAAAACCTCCTTTTAGTTCTCAGCCTGAAGTAATTCCTGATTAAACTCGTTTATCCTTGGCCAATGCTTTGTTAACAGAAATGCCTCTACTATCTTTCTGTCATCTGGCCCTGCAAGTTGCTTTTCCTCCCTCACCACGATAAGCTCTGAAATGCAAGGAAGCCAGATAGAGAATTTATATACCCCATACCTACACACAAGAGAACTTCACGCAAATTCAAAGTTTGCAAGAGAGGGAAAGCTAGAAACTGGGAGATCACAAATTCTTATTACATACTTAGCATAGGAGCTTGAGTGTCAAGGAACTGCATAAGGACATCCTGAAACACAGGAGCACTGGCTGCTGACAGAGAGCCTGAGGAGATGGAGCCCTTCTCATCCACGACTTCAGAGTCCCCACATCTCTGCAGAAACAGAAAAAAGTACCAACTGCTGACACAGAGGAGAAACTTCCTATCCATGTATTTCAAAAAAGAAGCCTTCTAGAGAATTTTTCTGTCTTGCTCTTGTAAGCAAGCCACCACACAGGTTTCTGTAAGCTACTGCAGTCTCCAAGTATGTCAGTGCTTTTGCACTGCAATCAGCTGTCCTCAAATCTATCCAAGAAATGGGATATGCACCATCCCACAGGCTCATTTATGACCTACATTGGGTCAGATGGAGCAAATGCCATAATTAGCAGCACCAGTGACAAGAGGCACTGTGCTGATCAGCCTTTGCCTGTTGGTGTAACAGGAGTTTGGTAACTTCTGCTCCCCTTTATTGCTCCCAGCCTTCCAGGAATAAGGACCTACCTCAGCCTCGATCTCTGCTTGACGCTTCTCCAGGAGTTTGGCCACGACCATGGCCCTGTGGCGCCCAGAGCGTTTGTAGCTGACAGCCCACTCACACAGCAAGGCCACTACTGCATCATCATCTGGGGAGATCTGGGGGGTAGAAGCACTGCAGTGAGAACCTGAGCCAAGCAGAAGAGGGGAGCAGATATAACAGTGGGTCTCCTCCCCATAGAACAGGGACTGAACACTGCTACATTCCCCTCCTCCTAACAGGGAGGACACATGTCAAGCTAGAGCCCTCCTGTTTTGACTGCATTTTGCAATGTGAGGTGCACAGCCCCTGACAAATCTCCAGAATGACTCTGCTTCAGAAAATCATCTCTCTAATCACAGCACTGAGTAGAACACAACTTCTTGAAACCCTCATACAAAGTATATGAACAGCCAGTCCTGCCCTCTTCTAGGAACCAATGTAGTAGCGAATGCACTATGGTCCTACACATCATAAATACATCAGCTCCCAGGCTAAAAGGAACCTGAACTGTGAGCTCCCAGGAATCAGCAGCCAGCCCAAAATGTGACCAGGCTAGTACTAACATAACAAGTCCTTAGCACCCATCTGGTATGCAGACTGACATCCTTCATCAGTGAATTCTCTCAAACTTACATGTATTTGTTGGACTTTCTAGAGCACAGACCCCCCCCTTCTCATTTCAGTACCTCCCTAACAGAGCTGCATGCAATCCTTTGCAATGGAGATCATGTCTCTTGGCCAAAGGCCACTACCTAGTCAGCCCTCTGCAGACACAGGACAATAACAGCATGGTTATAAACAAGAACACAGCCACATCCAAGACCAGAGCCCAGCAGCCAAGTCCCAAAGCACCTCATGACTGTCTTTGGTTGGACCCAGCCCAAATATCCTGTTATACAAGGAATCCAAAGAGTTGCTGAAGTCAGATCTTTCAAAGCTGTGACTGTCCAGAACTTCTAAGGTATGCAAGACACGGCCAATAGTGAAACCTAGAAGAGAACAGAGAAGAAAAATGTGTATTTGGCACCTGGTACAACAGACTCTAGAGCAACACCAGATGTGTTGCCAAGGTCAGCTAAGGTCAGAAAGGCCTACTTGTATCAAGACCAGTTCCACAAGGAAAAAAAGATAGGTTGTAGTTGTAGGTGATTCTCTTTTAAGTGGGAGAGGGTTTGGACCCTTTATCCAAATGCCAGATGGACCCTTCTCTAATGGAAGTCTGATGCATTCCTGATGCCCAGGTTAAGGACATGAAATCACAAAACTTCCTAGCCTGGTCAGCCCTCAGACTTTACTGGTCTCCCCCACAGAAGGAGATGAAGTTTCAAGGGTAGTCCAAAGACAATCAAAAGGGACTTCAGGACTTTGGGACCGACCATTAGAAAGGGATTCTGGAACAGAGATTATTTTCTCTTCTATCCTTCCAGTCACAGGCAACAACATTGGAAGAAACAGATGGGCCCAGTCTATTAATCCATGGCTCCATGGCTGGTGCTGTCACCAAAATACTGTTTTTTTCTGACAATGGGAGGGCCTACACAGCAGCAGGCATGCTGGACTGTTCAGTGTATGAGAAACTGGTTGGACAGTCACATCCAGATCATAGTGACCAAAGGCTCAGTGTCCCAATGGACATCTGTGATGAGTGGTGACACAGACAGAGATCAAGTGCACCCACAGCAGGTCTGTAGATGACACCAAGCTGAGTGGTTTGGGTGACACTCCTGAAGGATGGATGACATCCACAGGGACCTGGACAAGCTCCAGCAGTGGCCCCTGGGAATCTCATGGGGTTCAACAAGGCCAAGTACAAGGTGCTGCACCTGGGGCAGGGCAACCCCAGTATTGATGCAGGATGGGGGATGGACAGATGGAGAGCAGCCCTGCAGAGAAGGACTCGGGGATGCTGGGGGATGAGAGGCTGGACAGGACCCAGCCATGTGCACTCACAGCCCAGAAAGCCAAGAGTGTCCTGGGCTGCCCAAAAAGCAGCAGGACCAGCAGGTCAAGAGGGGATTCTGCCCCTCTGCTCCACTCTGGTCAGACCCCACTGCAGTGCTGCCTCCAGCTCTGGGCTCCCCAGCACAGGAAGGACATGGAGCTGCTGGAGCGAGTCCAGAGGAGGCCACCAAGTTGATTAGAGGAAGGAACACCTCTCCTAGGAGGAAAGGCTGAGAGAATTTGGATTAATCAGCCTGAAGAAAAGGCTCTAGGGTGACCTGACTGTAACCTATCACACTAAGGTGGGCTTACAAGACATCTTGAAACATTTTACAAGGGCAGGACAAAGGGGAATGATTTTAAACTGAAGGAGGATAGACTCAGACCAGATGTTAAGAAGAAATTCTTCCCTGTGAGGGTGTGGCACAAGTTGCCCAGAGAGGCTATGGATACTCCATTCCTGGAAGTGTTCAAGGCCAGGCTGGATTGGTCCTGAGCAATCAGATCTAGGGAAAGGTGTCCCTGCCCATGGCAGGAGAATTGAGACCACTTGATTTTTAAGGTCCCTTCCAACCCAGACCATTCTACAATTCTAGAAGAAGTTTCTGTGAGCTCATTGCTTGGGCTCACTACCCAAGGAAGGCTGTACCAGTCAGGCAGGGATCCACCCAGCTTAATATCCTGACTCTCACTGTGGCCAACAGCAGATTTTAGGGGAAAGCATCAGAGCACAGCATACAGACAAGAGTATAGTTCCCTGGTAAATATTTTCAGCTCCTAGTAACAGAAACTCCCCCTATACCTGGAGAAATGGACCCTTATAAGATTTTGCTCTGCAAAGAAAAAGAGCCATGTCTTACTGCTGACAGTAAATACAGACAACAGTAAATAGGAAAAAAATCAAGAAGAATAGCCAGACAGGAGTTTTGTCACAGTAGCACATGGATCAGGGGGAAAGAAACTTTAACCTACAGCAAGTTACCTGCTGTGGTTTCTTGGCACTTGTCAAATGACCAGCGAACCTCCACAGCCTGGCCACGCTCCTTTATCTGCTGCTCAATCTCACGCAGCTTTGCCCGAACCTAGAAACAATGGACTTGTGTAAACACACAAAAGGATGCCTCAGAAGTCCTGTGAACAAAATTATTAGAAAACAAAGAGACTGACAGCAATTCTACTTAAGGTTATATTCTGCCCATCTTCCAAGGACATCACTATCTGGCTTACAGCAGAATGAGAGCACTTAATTCCTAGGGATTGAGACAGCATCTCCAGATCTGCTTATCATACAACATGAAAAGAAAATTCTGAAGGACCTAAGATACAGTTGTTATCCCAAACCACAAGAGCTCCCTTCTCTGAAGCTCACCTGCTGTGTGAAGGCTGAATTTCCCCCTGGCATGGGCAAGTTGGATGGGGCTATAGGCAGGTGGTCCAATGGAGAGCCAGTCTTTATCCTGCTATCAGTCAAGGAATAATGCCACACAAGGGCACTCGGGCAACACAAAATTATACTCTGCAACAGATAGAAAAGTCAGTACCACTGAGCAAAGTAAGGTCAAAACAATTAAGTTACATTTCTACAGAAGTAACAGCTACTTGATCCTATACCAAGGCACTCATTATCCTCTATATAGCATATTTACTACCTAGGCAGGTTGGTTTTGTTTTTTGGTGTGAGTTTTTTTTTTTTTTTTTTTAAGCTCTGAAAAACCCTTTGGATCATACAAACTCACACCCCCGATGCACAATCCAACCCTCATGGTCCAGAAGCAGCATTTACATTAGCAATTTACAACTGCCATCAAGTGTAAAGTCTGAGAAGAAATATCAGATAACAGACCTAAATTAATGAAAACATTTTGTTTGATAATCACAAGTCTGATTATTATAGTAACAATACCATGGTATATGCATTCTCATTCTTTTATGATCTTGTACACTCACATAAACACAGACAAAACTTCACTAAACAATTCCTATGATATTCCGCTATCTTTTCTGGCTCACAAAGCTGTTTTAGACCCTCAAACCAAAGAATCTGCTTATCTTGAAAACATTTCAGCAAAGTTTAATTATGCACATTCTTAGAATTATGGAAATTCTTGGAAATACATGTTTCCACTGAGACATACTAAAGATCAGACTATCATTTACCAACATCAACTTTTTAAGCAGGTTGTGTCTGAACTCCAAATCAGACAAACCTTTGAGGTGCATATGCTCATCTATTTTCCCTAAAGCAAGCTCCCCAAATACAGGATTTTTATATTAGAGACATGTTTTGTCACATAGAAAATAGAAAAAAAAACCGAACAAACCCTCTAAACATCTTGACCAGAAAGCAAACAAGACTTAGTAAGAATGCAATGCTTATTTATAACCCTACATTGCTCTCTAACCCTTGCTTCCAGAAAGGTCCTTACTTCTAGCCAACTGTACTATAGAAATTTTCTTTTCCTCTTTTTCTCTGAAAGCTGGCTGGCTGCTTCTTGATCCTGCCAGGGCTCCTTCCTCTCAAGTTCCTCTCTTGAGCAGCAGATTCCCAAGCCTTGTGCTCTCTTCCTCTCCAACTCCTGCTCCATTCTGCACTCTCTGGAACCTTCTTTGCTTTAAGAAGTCTTTTATCCCCTGGAAGAAACAATCTCCACTCCTGCATGGACCCACCTCACCTAGTCACTCTCCTCTTGAAGGAGAAAAACACAATGATGAATGAATGCACACACAGAACAGAACTTGCCTCTCTCTGACACAAGGACAGTAAGAACTGAATCCCACAGTGTCACAACAGCACCAGTTCTTCAAACATCTATCAGTAAGGCTTTGGCAACTTTGCCCTTTTATTGCAATGTAACATTTAATCAATCCCACCTACAAAGATTATGAGTTTAGAGTAGTTTTTTTTCACAGCCTGCCACCACTCCTAAATCACTACATTCTTCCTTAAGAAAGTGAGGGGGCTGTTTCTTGTGTGTACTGTTTGGTTGTGGGATGGTTTTTTGTTTGTTTTTTTTTTTGTTCTGTGGGAACTTTTTTTCTGATGAGGGGATGTTTGTTTTTAAGAGCTGACAAAATTACAAAGCACTTTCATTTCTAGCATAATTTCCTCTCCTGGATGAAAACCTGCTATTGATACACACATGGGAAATAACCCTCTCTTTCTTTCTCATCCCTTCTTTTGTAAAGCTTTCCCAGCCATGTGAGGCACGTGTGAGTAGAGCAAAAGGCTCTATTCCAAACCATTTTTCTTATGCAAGTCAGTCAAGGGCACTGCTACAGCACTGTCTGACAAAAGCTCTGTAACACATCAGCAGAGATAATCATGGCTTGATATTTCTGTACTTACAAAGCTGCTGACTCAGACTGTAATGATTTTTCTGTGATGGCACACAAACTGTCCCTGCTGACCCCAGAATCACCATCACTAAAACGTACCTGAAGGATGCAGCTGAGCCCGTACACCACTGGCCGGTGCTGGGGGCACAGCAGTAAGTCGCTGAAAGGGCTGGGAGGAGGATTCCCTGCAGCTGGCTGAGGGGTGGGAGTTGAAGGAAGAGCATTCCCTGTCTGGGCAGACAGGATGTGTGGCGGGTGCCCACCAGCACCATCCAGCTGCATGGCAAGCCTGCGGGTGCAGAAGTAGGCCAGACGTCTGGACAGGTACGCAGACTGCACAAACTCTCCAGAGTACTGCAGGGAACATGGAAGGAGGAGCAAACATCCTTGTCACAAGGAACACAAGAAAAAACCCTGACCTTCCCAATGTACTACACTGTGTGACACTGCCTTGAAGAGGCAGTTTCTTTTTACAGAGAGCTCCTTAGCATCATGGATCACCCACTGGCTACTAAGCATCAGAAAAAGCCTTGAAATGTTCTCTGGCAATGATTTAATGTGTAAAAATGTACCCACACCCAGCCTTCTCAGAGCTTCAAAAGTTTGCCCAGAATCTGTTGCAAGAGAAAGAAAGAAAAAAGCAGTTTCCATGTACTGGTGCATGACCAGTGGAACTATCACAGCTGTGGCATGGGCAGGGATTACCAAGTCCAGGACAGGGAAAAAGGATAAAGGAGAATAAAAACTGGAAAAGAGCAGCACTAAAAAGACATCCTTGCATGAGCTAAGAAGGATGCTCACAGGGAGTGGTGTTCTTGGTGCAAAACAACTCATTATCTATTTATCCAATATGAAGGGGATGGGCAAAGCAGAAGTGAGCACTCTCCTACAGCAAGCTGAGAGTGGATTTCTCACCCGCAGCAGCAAAGGAAGGAGCATTTTCAGAAATTCATCTTCTCCTGACCGTATCTTCTCAAAGCACTCGAGGACCCATGTCAGGAATTCATGCCGGTCCAACATGCCATCCTGCACACAGATAAAAGCAGAGCAAATGGGTGAAAGCTGAAGTAACCTTCACTAAGGTAAGGCAGAGCAGCAGCTTGCAATCCAACAGTGGAAGTAACTCTGGAAGTTTTCACAGTTCTGTGCTACCCCTGTCCTATTACTGAGCTCAAAACTGCATCTAGTCCTAATGGCCTATTCACTAGGAAAGAGAGTATCTTGCAGAAATAAATCATGAGGCATCCACTCCCCCTGCCCTCCTCTGCTCACACCAACCCAGCAGCCCCTGCCAGTCCCTCACCTGGAACATGAACATAGCCAGTTTCTCATTGTAGTCCCACTGCTTCAAAGCCTGTTCCACCTCTTGGGGCATTGGTCCTGATGGTGAACCACAGCCTTGCCCTGGGAGCTGTCTGTAGAACTCTGCAATTTTCTGCAGCTGCTCTGACAGGTACTTGGTTATGATCTGTGTCCATTCTGGAGAAAAGAGGTTAGCAGTGAGCACTGTGGCAAAGACAAGCAGGAAAGAACCAGGGTGGTGCACAGGTGGAAAGCCAAAAAAACCAGAACACAGTCAGGGAAACTCTTTTAGACCACAGCAATCTGGAGCCAGCCAGGATGCAAAGGATGTTGGATCCAGTAATGTTTAATGAGATTGGGAACACAAACAGGGAGCAACATACCAAAATTCTCTGGAAAATGTACATACTCACTTGGGAAATAGCTAATCAGTCATCACTAAATTGCAGCTTTACAATCTTTGCATGGAAGAAAAAACAGGTAAGGCAGCCAAGGAGCTCAGCAGAACTTAACAGGGAGAAAGAAAAGTAAGGCTTCCATGGCTGTTAAGACTTTATTTTTCAGTGTACCTTCACAGGCTGGCCTGTTGTTCAGACAGTTACTCACATCAGAACCCAAGGACTTATCAGCAGGAAACAAGTTTATTTGGATTTACCTCTTACTAAGCAAGAGCAGGCTTAGAAGGAAACAGGTGTGATGGACAAAGGCAGTGGTGCACACAGAGTGCTTACCAATGAAGGGATCAATGACGTGACGCTTTTTCACCTTCGTTTCCGTGATGGCAGCATAATAGGCACAGGTCATTTTGATGAGCCACGCTGCTCTCATTACTGGAACAGTGTATTTGGCCAAATAACCAAAGACCTCTTCCTTCTTGCTAAAGATGGGCACCTGTAATGAAATGGAGAGAGAAAACTGAACCAAGTACTTGGAATAACTGAAGCAGCTAAAGCAGCTATACCTACTGCACGTATGAAAAAGGTAAAAAGGGAACAGAGCAACACACTACCTCTACCTCAAAGAAACCTGCTGCCAAAATTCACATGTGGTCAGAAAGCAACAGTACCAGAGCTGCATTTCAGTACAAACAGAAACAAAACAAATTGAAAGAAGACAGAAGATATAATTATGTCCCTGTAAATCCATGCCCTGAATCCTGCAAACATCTGGGAGGTTATCCTCCAGAGACCACATAAAGAGCTATGAAAGATACAGACTGAGTCAGTAACAGAGTATCTCCCATGCAGAGTGAAGAGCGGACTCTTCACTTTGTATACAAAACCAAGTGGTTACAGAAGTCTCACAATGTCATGAGTACTCAACAGAAGACTGTGAGAAACAAGGCACTGAGTACATAGCAGGAAGAATTCATTAATCCAAGATTCAAAATTCAAGATACAACATAGGAGGATACCAGTGAAATCATCAGGCTGCAGGACTATAAACCAGGAGACAATAACACATCACAGGGAAAAGTACAGCTCTGGGGCTCATCTCCACACAATACTCTGGAGAGTGAAAGGATGTGTGTTTTCACAGAGGAATGAAAAAAATTCAGAGAAAACAGGTCCATTTGGCAGGTATCTTCAAGTCCCTGAACTACTGATGTTCATTTACCTGCTATGTTTCCTACATTCTTCTCAATTACTCTCTGATGCCTCAAAGTCAGACTGGCTACTGCCAGTTGCTCTTTCACATCTAAGTTCACGAAAATGAATGGAGCCCATAGCAGGAAAACAGGGGGAAACCTTGAAAGGTTCAAGCTTTCACCATGACCTCAGGAAACTGACAGTCAAAACACAAAGAAGGACTACGTTTATAAACAGTCAGATTCTAGGAAAATGTGATTACTTTATTTCCCCCCCAGGAATGACTCAGACCATTTTGCAACTGGGAGTTATGATTTTTCCACAGTGCATACCACATTCACAAGCACCTTTTTTGTAGGCTTCCCCTGAGAAAGAGCTATCTCCCTTGCTATCAGGCCTGATAAAATGCCAGAGTAAGACCCTCCTTTCATACTCTACAGAATTCACAGCCATAAGGGGAGTATCTACCCCTAAACTCCAGGGCATAGAAATACTGCAGCCTGGCCAAGACCATATGTACTGTCCTCTGCTGAAAAGCAGAAACACCTCACTGCAACAGAAGTCTGGGAAGTCATTTAGGTGATTATTTTCAGTAATTCTCACTATGACTTTTGAGAACTTGAGAAACCCTCCACAACAGAAATGTCCTATTCTAAACAACAGACCAAAGGGAACAACGGCAGCTCTTCAGAAAAACAACTGAACCTTAAAATAAATCAGTCATGTCCTACAAGCCAAAAGGCAAAGCTGAACACACCTCAAAATAACAGCCAAGAGACCAGATCTCAAAGTGTGGATGACTACAGTGGGATTGACTACAAATCCCACATCCACTCTGCAAGCTGAAAGCTTCACAAGATGTATAGATAAGGAACTTCTCCAAACAGTAAAGACCTTCAGAAAACCTCGAGAAACAAGCACAGATTTAATTCTCTGCCCTGCCAGGCTGCCTCTCCTGTAACACACCTTCTTAGCAAGATGAGTGAGGGGCTTAGTTCCAGCCAGATCTGTGAACCAGTTGTTTATGGCACTCTGAGAACGTGCTGTCACCAGCCAAAAGTTATCCTTCTGATTGACCTGGGGTTTCCGTCTGCCCGTGTCAGGCAGGGTGTTGCACCGTAGCTTTTCTGCAATAATACTGCTAAAATTGGAGCTGATCTGGAGGAGAAGGAAAAAAAAAAGAATTCATTACATTTCAGAAGTCAAAGACCTGATCAATGTGCTTAAAATTTATCACTCATTTATCACTAGCAAAAGTCTCACCAGTATCAACTTTTGAAACACAAAGTAACTGCCAATAACTCCTTTGTTATACTTGCAGAGATTCATGTGTCCAGACAACTCATACAATAATCAAGCAGGGACTCAAGTTGAGATGGACATAACCCCTAAAAAAAATACCTGTCAAACCAGACAGAAGGCTCCTCAGACAGAAGTCAGCCAAGGAAAACAAATATCCTGTACTTATTGATTGTCTTCCAACCCAGGTCATTACCAGCTGTTTTGTCAGGAAGTCAACATCTTGATTTCAGAGACTGGAAATATGGAGTTGAAGCCTGTTATATAACTCCCATTTTTAAACTTCCAGATGTTTCACAAAATCATACTTTCCTTTTACTATGGGGACCACGTAACCAAACCAATAAGGAGTTTCTCTCTCCAGCTATCATATTCTTGTGCTTTAATAGCAGAATTTAAGGAGTCCTCGATGCTGGCTTAACGAATACTGCAGACACAGACCTGTCCCTAAGATGCACTGAGCCAGACACGAATCCGCTCTCTCAGAGGTGGAACACAGTCCTAGACGAATGCAGAACTTGGATTCTACAGAAACGGAGGGTCAAGTCTTAAAAACACCCATACAAAAGGGGAAGATCTCGTAGTTCTCGCCACACGGAAGGAACGAGACCCAGGACTCTGCAGGATCCAGCCGCCTGCCCTGCCAAACCCGCCCTCGACCGTCGGGACGTCTCTCACCTTCGCCGGGTTGAAATTGACATTTTTGGCACTGCCGTGCTCGTCCCCAGAGACCGCCGGTTGGTTATTGAAGCCTTGCTTGACATTCAGCGCAGTCAGCTCATCCTGCGGGGGAAGGACGGTCAGCAGGGCCCGGCCCCGCCCGGCCCTCCGCGCCCACCGCCGCAGCCTCCGTCCCCACGGCGGGGGCTGAACCAGGCGAGGCCCGGCTGCTCCCCCGACTTCCCCCAGCCCTCGGTACCAGGCACCGCCCAGGGCAGTGCTGGGACACGGGACCGGGGCTCCCCCGGCCCGGCCGGCGCCCCCCACTCCCGGGTCCCGGCGGGACGGCGCCCCTCGCCCAGCTCCCGGCCCCGCGCCGCTAACCCGGCGCTCCCTCAGCTCCGGCCCCGGCACAGCGGTCCTGCACCCCAGGTCCCCCCAACACGGCCGGCCCCCGCACCTCCTTCTGCTTGGGGTCCTGCGGGTACACGTCAGGCGGGCCGAGGCGCGGGCGCTTGAGCGGGCGGTGCTCGTAGCTGAGGACGCCGAAGGCCGCCATGGCGGGCCGGCCGGGCGGGGGCGGCCGGGCCACAACAAGGGCCGCCGGGGCCGCCCGCGCCTGCGCGCTGCGCGCTGCGCCGGGGCAGGTGGGCGCCGCCGAGACCGAGCCGAAGGAGCACGGAGAGGCCCAAGCGTTGCCGAAGAGGCCCGAGCGTTGCCGAAGAATGCCGAAAATTGACGGAGAGATCCGAGTACTGCTGTGACAGGATCGAGGGAAGACGAAGAACACCGAGCGCAGCCGGAGAGATCCGAGAGTGAACGGAGAGAGCCGATCGTCCCCGAAGCGGGGACGAGCGAGGACAAAAAGCGCTGAGCGCCGCAGGAGAGTCCCGAGCAGTGCCGGGATGGCCCGAGCCCTCTCCGAGCGAAGACGGAAAGTGTCGAAGAGGGACGGGGCAGCCCGAGCAGCGCGCGCGCGCCCCCCGGCGGAGGCACCGCGCCGGTGGCGTGTCCGGAGATGATCACGTGACACCGCCCCCGGTACCGGGGCACCCTCGGACCCCGGCCACCAACACCCCCGGTGCGGCCATCACCGCAACATCGGCAGCTGCCCCCCGGACAGTACTGGCCGTACTGCCACACGCACCAAGCCCCGCTGTGACTCCCTCCCTGCAGCTGCCCCCTCCGACTGCCTCGGTGCCTCTCAGTGATGCTGCCAGGGATCCAGGCGGGCTGGGCGCTGGCATCCCCATCCCAGCCATGCTCCCGGGGCCGCCCAGGCGCGGTGAGCCCTCCAGCGTGAGCCACGACAACACGGCAGGATGAAATGGGGGCTCCAAGAGGTGTGAGACGTGGGAACTGGGCAGGGAGGGTGACTCTGTCCCGGTGCGATGAGCCAGTGGAATGTGCTGTGGGGTCCCAGTGGGTTAGCTGTGGTATCCTAGTGGGACTGTTAAAACGAGAGCAGCTCCCGGTGCTAAAGTGATTTCAGCATTTATTATAAGAAAAAGAAAGGCCTAAAGCAACGGGGCCCGGGCCGGGCAGGAGCGTTCCCATCGAGGATGGAGCAGCGCTGGCCCTGGGGCTGCTCAGCAGCGATGGCCCCAATGTCCCAGATGGAGCAGCACAGATTCAGTGGGTTAGAAGCCCCTTTTTATCCTGTTTTTTGTCCCTTTGGATTGGTTTCCTTTTGGATCCTTCATTTGCATGAAGGTTTAAGGCACTTGATTGGCCCTTACAGTTCTGTCCAGGCTGGCTCACTTTACTGAGGTGTGTTATGGTACGCTGAATACCGTATTTCTTATAACTACCCTTTTAACCCCTTTTACAATATAATAACCAAACTAACAGTACATGCTATTTTACAACAGTTTATAACCTATTTTTAACAGGATGAGCCATGAAGTTCCACTGGGATGAGCTATGGAGTCTCAGTGGGATGAGCTATCATGTCCCAGTGGGATGAGCCATGGGGTCCCACTGAGTTGAGCCATGGGATCCCAGTGGGTTGAGCTGTGGGATCCCACTGGGATGAGCTGTGGGGCCCCTCTGGAGTGAGCAGTGGCCCCATGAGGCAGGCAGGGTGCAGGCGGTGCCGCGGGCAGGAAGCAGAGTGCTGCGGAAGCCGGCAGCCCTGGCCGAGGCTGCTCGCACGCGTCCCCGCTCAGCTGCCCCCATGGCGGCTCCGGGCGCCTTCCTCGTGCCTGTCCTCCTCCTCCTCCTCCTCTGCGCACCGGGTCCCTACCCTGCTGCTGCCGACAGCCAGCCAGGTAAGGGGGTACAAGGGAAGGCCACGGGCCCCTTTTGTGGTTGGGGCTGGGGACTGGAGCTCCCCAGTGATGGCGGGCGAGGACAGGATGTGTGGGCTGGCGCGCTGTTGTGGCACACACCAGGGACCCTGCGACCCCCGATGTGTCCCAGGACCTGTGGTACCTGTATGGCCCTTTGCAGTGGGGCTGCCAGGAGGGTCAAGCTGAACCAGGGAGCCCTGTTGTGTTGTCCTTGTGCCCACTGCAGTGCTGGAGCATTTCTGACCCCACCAGCCCCCTGGGAGTGCTCCTGCCCTGTCACTCTACCAGCAGATCCTATTGGTCTGTGTTACGTGTGGATGCTGGGCAGGATGGTCAGTGGATCTGTACCAGCTGCCCTTTCCTTCCTGGTCCCCTCAGTAGTGCTGTGCACAGGAAGGGGACAGGACACAGAGGCGTTTCTTTCCACCTGGCACTCTCATCCCAGCCACTGTTTTCTGAGAAAAAATGCACTCCTGGCCTGGCTGTCAGTAAAACAACAGCTTACTGTGGAAAAAGCCCCTCTGTATCCCTGGACTTCCTGGGCTGGCGGGAAGGTGCCCTCCATTTCCAGGTGTAGAAACAGCCTGTTTGCTCCACTGTGTTGCTTTACAACCCAGGAAAGCTCGACCCTGGCTTTCTCCTGCCCTTGCAGTGCTGGCTGATGAGTTTGGTTGACACAGAGGGAGGCTCATAGGGATACGTGGGGATCTGGCATGTGCCTTGTCTCTCTGGTGCACCCCTGGGCCTTGGCACAGCCACCCACCACTGCCATGCCCAGCAGTGTCTGTTGCTTGCAGGAGTGGAGTGTGTCCTCTTCAATGAGGAGTACATGAACTGCACGTGGGGGAACAAAGAGATGCCCACAGTCAACTACTCCCTGTTCTACTGGTAGGTGCCCCTGCCCCATGGCCAGTCCTACAGCATAGTGTCCAGCAGCGGGTCCCTGTGCAGGGGGGCTGCTGCCAGCATTGCTGGTCCATCAGGCCTCTCCTGCTTCCCAGGCCCAGGGTGGGGCGGGCTCTGTCTCCAGAGCAAGCAGGGTGGGATGTGCCGGGGAGAGGGGTCCTGGTGAGGGCTGGGGCATGTGAGGCCTTGGGGAGTCCTGGTAACGCACTGTGGCACAGGTACAAGAATATGTCTGACAAGGCGGTGGAGTGCAAGCAGTACCTGCAGCACCAGGGTGTCAGGGTCGGCTGCCACTTCAAGAAGAACGAGCTCATCCAGTTCCAGCCTTTCCATGTTCTCATCAATGCCAGCGTTGGCGGCAAGACCCTGGAGATCCCCAGCAAGCGCATGGAGCTGCAGGACCTGGGTACGGAGTGGTGGGGGGACTCCCCTGTGGGTTCTCAGAGCTCCCCTGGGGGCTCCCAGCTGGCAGCAGAGCCCTGGCCATGGGGCCAGCCCTCACTGGGCATCACCTGTCCCTCGCAGTGAAACCAGAGGCTCCTGTCAACCTGACCATCCGCAACATGAGCAACAATCAGCTGCAGCTGACCTGGGCCTCCCCCTACCCCAGAAACAGGTGCCTGGAGCACGCTGTCAAGTACAAGAGCAACAAGGACACCAGCTGGACGGTGAGAGCCCTGGGCACAGCACCCTTGTGGCTGTGCCTGGGGGTGAGCTGTGCACCAGCCTCCAAGGTGGTCCCAGCCAGCAGCTCAGAGCTCGTGTCTCTGCAGGAGCTCTCGGTGAATGGAGATGTGTTCTCCTTACCCAGCGTGGACTATGAGAAGTCCTACACCTTCTACGTGCGCAGCAAGATCAACAAATTCTGTGGCAGTACCCAGTTCTGGAGCGAGTGGAGCGTTCCTGTCATCTGGGGCAGCAACTCCACCAGCAAGGGTATGTTCTGGGGGCTGCAGTGGGATAGGATGGACTGGAGCAGGGCAGGGCTTGCAGGTGGGAGATGGACAAGCAAGTAGAGGCAGCAGTTGTAGGGACAAAACCCATCTGGCACATGGGGTGCTGGCAGCAGCATCCTTTGTACTTCTGGAAGCAAAACACACCCCACCAGAGGGACCCGCTGACTTTTGCCAGGGGCTTCTTAGCACTGGAGGGCATGGCTGGGCCAGGACAGGGTCACCAGCTAGTTATGGTGACAGGATGGCAGCTCTTGGGGACAGGCCCCTTCTCCATGCTCTGTTCCCAGCTGAGCCCTGCCATGAGCAATGCCAAGGCCACCCACGCAGGGCCACCTGCAGGCCCACTCTGCTGCCATGGTTGTGTGCTGTCTGGGGATCAGTGTCACCCCTGTCCTTCCAGGCACGGTGGAGGATCTGTACTGGTTTGGGATCCGCACGGTCTTGGTCCCCATTGCCTCCTGCCTGCTGCTGCTGGTCCTTGTCGTCCTGCTGGTGCGCATGGAAAGGTGAGTGTGGGGAGCTGCCTGGGCAGCAGCACTGGGGCTCTTCCCTCTAACACACCTCTCCTGCACAGGGTATGGGTCATCCTGATGCCCCGAATTCCCAACCCCAGCAAGAATTTTGACGAGCTGTTCATCACCCACAACGGCAATTTCCAGGTAAGGTGGTGCAGGCAGCCCTGCCCCTGGCTCACCCCAGCTGTGGGGGGCTGGGGTTGGGGCTGGGCTGGGTGGCAACTCCTCTCACCCTGCTCTGCTCCCTGGAGGAATGGACTGGAGTCCCCAAAGATGTTGTGGAGAGCTTCAAGCCCAACTACAGCGAGAACATCTGCTATGTGACTGAGCTGCCACCCAAGGACAGCCACGAGCCCCCCTGGGACAGCAGCAACCATGCACCACCTCCAATGCCTGGGCCCCCAGCTGCCCCCAGTGGACACAGCCCCTACCAGAACAGCTATGGGAGGCTGTGACACACTCCTGCACCCCTGCATGCCCCATTCTCCACAGCTTTGCTGCCCAAACCTTACTGCTCCTCAGGCCCTGCTCCTGCCATTTTTCTGCCAAATGCCCTGGACCCCCAGTCTTGCTTCCTGCCAAATGCCCTCCCTGCTCCCAGGTGCCCACAAGCACACCCAGGGACATGTCCTGGTGAGTGGGCAGCTGCAGCTGAGCAGTCAGGGGCCACTAGCCAACTGATGGGGACACACAGGATGAGGAATCCCAGGGGGGCCAAGTGTGGAAAAATAAGGAAAGATAGGCAAGAAAGATTGTAAACATGCTCAAGTGCCTTGCAGCTGATGTAGGAAAAACACATATACCATACTCATGTTGTTTAGCTTTGTGTATTCAGTAAGTAGAACTTCTGTGTTTAGATAACACAGGCCTGTGATAGACTTAGTGGCACCTTATTTAACATGCTTGAGATTCCTGGCCTGCTGTGGGAAAGATCAAATCACAGTGGTAAACCACAACTGCACAAATCCTTGATAAACAGGCAAAAACAGCAGGTTCAGTGATCCTCTAGGGTGGACCAAGATCCACAGTGCCTGCATCCCTGCTTATGTGCTGCTTGGGGGGGCTCCTGCAGTTGGTGAGGTAATGAAAATAAAATTCCTCTTTGCCTTTCATCCGTGGTTTTGTGGTTGTTCCTGTGTCCTGCCTGTGCTGGCTCAGCCAGCCAGCCATTGTGTCATCCTGGCAGTTCCCCCAGGCCTCGCTGCTTCTTCCCCCCCCCCCCCCGTGTCGCCAGTTCTGGCGGCGCTAAAGCTCTGCCCACCAGGGGATTGCCCAGGCTCGTCCTGCAGGGTCTGGGGAAAGCACCACGGGAGCCCCAGCTCTGAGCACCTCTGACCTCTCACACACAGTGAGGCAGGGGCCAGTCCTGCTGTCCCAGGCTCACAGTGGCAGCATGGTGGTCAATCAACATCAAGCACATGGATGGGTCCCCTCCTGGCTGTCTCACAGGGCTCCCTGCACGCTCGGGTGATGTGCTGTGACCTCAGTGGGCAATGGGCTCTGCTCTGGGCTCTCCAACCACTTCTGGGGCCACCTGCAGCCCTCAGCCACTGCTGCTGTCCCTGCAGATGAGCAGACCTTTCTGGCCAACACTGACTGCAGCCCCCTGCAGCTGCCTTTACAGAATCCCAGATTCAATTATGTTGGAGAAGACGTTGGAGATCATTGAGTCCAACCTCTGTCTGAACTCCACCATGTCAACCAGACCATGGCACTGAGTGCCACCTCCAGTCTTTCCTTAAACACCCTCAGGGACAGTGACTCCTCCACCTACCTGAGCAGTCTCATCCAATGTCTGATCAGCCTTTCTGGGAAGAAATTCCTCCTGATGTCCAACCTCAACCTTCCCTGGCAGAGGCACATAAGAGCACACCCTCCCATCCTACTGCTTGCTTGGGAGAAGAGTGGGACCCTCAGCTGGACCCTTGGACAGCTGGGCCCTGACACAGCCAGGCCCTTGGACAGCTGGACCCTGGCACAGCCAGACCCTGGCACAGCTGGGCCCTGATGCAGCCGAACCCTCGGACAGCCGGACCCTGGCACAGCCAGACCCTGGCACAGCTGGGCCCTGATGCAGCCGAACCCTCGGACAGCCGGACCCTGGCACAGCCAGACCCTGGCACAGCTGGGCTCTCGGACAGTTGTGCCCTGGCACAGCCGGACCCTCGGACAGCCGGGCTCTGTCACAGCCGGGCCCGGGATGGGGTCCCGGCCTTGTTCCCCGCCCGTCCCGCGGTGCCCCGGCGAGGCGGCAGCGCCCCCCAGCGGCGGGGGCACCCCGGGCTCCGCCCACCCCGCTGGGGGCGGGGCCTGCGCGCCCGGCCCCGGTAACTTTCCAGCCCTGCCCACGTGGTGCGGCGGCGGCCGCCCCCTGGCGGCGGCGATTGGCGCAGGCGGGCCCGCCCCCCTGCCTGCCGCGGTGCCGGCTCTGCGCTGCCGGCGGCCGCACCGGGCGGGGGCACCGGCACCGGCACCGGCACCGGGCACCGGGCACCGGGACTGCGCTCGGCTCGGCTCGGCACGGCACGGCACGGCACGGCACGGGCTCACCATGATCGTGTGTCCCCAGAGCGTGGAGCACCCCCGAGGAAGCCGATGCCAGCGGCTGCCGGGGCAGGTAGGACCCGCCCCGCCGCCACCACCGGAGCCCGTACAGGAGCACCGGGCTTAGCCCTGCTCGCCGCCGCCAGGCCGGCACGGCTAGGGCACCAGCAGGCCGGGGCATTCCCGTTGGCGGTGCGCGGGACCGGCGAGGCCATGCTCTGACGATGCCGCGACCGGCGGCTCGGTCTTGGTGCTGGTCCTACTTCCGGTGCCGGTTCTGGTGCCGGTCCCGGTGCGGCGGTGGTGTCCCCGTCCCCTTTGTGCGGGATGCGGGAGGCGCCGTGGCTCCATCACTGCCAATCAAACTTGTTTTTCTCTCTCCGCTTGCACTGCCCGCGCCGCTCACCGGGGGCGCTGCCGCCGCCGCCGCCCGCACAATGGAGCCCCGGGTACCGGCCCCGGGTACCGCCGGAGGGGTCCCTGCCGCAGGCACTCGTACTTCCCCCGTCCTCTCGAATACCCAGGCACAAGGGCCGGGCGAGAGGTGCTGCCGCGGCACCGTGTCCAGAGAACGTTACCGGAGGAGCCACCGGTACCGGCGGAGCCGGGCGAAGGGATGAGCCCAGGCCGGGCGGGGAGCGCGACGGGGTCCGCCGGCCCCTCTCCCGCACATCCCGGCGCTGTCCGGGCTCCTTCAACCTCCTGCCTTCTTTATGTGCTCACGGCTGCCGGCCGGGAGCGCCGGGGCACCGTTCCCCCGGGGTCCGCCGGGCGGGGAGGGGACGAGGTCGGTGGTGGGTACACATTTGAGGTGCCTGTTAAGAGTTCGGGGGGCTCGGACACACGAAGGTTCCCCTGGGAGGGAGGCGATGCTCCCACAGCCCGGGAGTGCGAGTGCAGGCGCTCCGGGAGGAGGAGGAGGAGGGCTGTGGCCGAGGAGGATGAGGAAGGTGGCACTGGGGTCAATGCGAGAGGCTGGGGAGGTAGAACTGAGGGAATGTAGCAGGCTGTGCCGGTAGGAGACACCCTGGGCTGAGCCGGTGCCTTCGGGAGGGGGCAGTTTAGCCTGGCCAGCGGCTGAGAGCCATGGAGGTGGCTGTTCTGCACCTTCATTCCCCCCCTTCCTTCATCATCTTCCAAGACACATCTGCCTGGTTGCTTGCTCCATCATCACCTGGATAAGTGGAGTGAGGAGAGCTGGCAGCACCAAAGGCTGAGCCATGGCTGCACAGCTCCTTACTGGGACCACCTTTCCCCGGGGGAGTGGAAGGGCCCTTGGCTCCTCCACCTCAGCCCTCCAGGACAATACCAGGGCTGTAGCCCCTTGGGTATCCTCACAGCATCTCATTTCCCCAGGCAAAGGGACTTTGCAGGGGGCTTTTGCAGGTCACTTCTGGCTTTCATCTTCTCCTGTCAATCAGAGAAGCTGGTGCTTTTCATCTTTCCATTTTAATATGAGTTTTGGGGTTTTGTGGACCCCTTTTACCAGAGGAAGTGAAGAGGACACTCTAAATGTCAAGTAAACCTCTTGTTACTTGAGTGGTGGTGTTTTCACCAGAAGTGCAGGATGGTGGAAAATAGCCTGAGCTGCTTCCTGCACTGCCTGTGTGGGTGCAACTGCTCTGTGCTGCCACACAGCTCACCCCTGCTGTCTGCCCCTCGCCCCTGGCTGCTCAGGAGTGCACCCTGTAGCTCTGGTGGTTTGCAGAAGTGCTCCTGGGTTTCTCCATTGTTGCCATGCTCCAGTCACCAACCAGCCTTTGGGTGACTGCACTGGAGAGACAGGTGGAAGGAACAAGACAGTGGTGTCAGCAGGGCCAGAATTTCCCAGGAGAGATTTCAGTTCAAGCCTGGGAGAAGAGATGCATCCTTTGCATCCAGGGGTGCTGCTGGGCTCCCACATGTGAGCAGGAGCTGTGGCTTCCTGTGTGACACGGGGAGCACTGGCTGTACCCGTACCCCAGGGCGGGCAGGCTGCAGGTGCAGACCATGCTGTCGGCTGGGAATTGTGGCAACACGGTCCCTGGAGCACAGCAGCTGCCTGGGCATCTTTCCAACGTCCCTGCCCTCTGTTCCCACCACCCTCTCAGGAGGGGCTGGAGCTGTGCTGGACCCTGGTGCAGGGCTGGTGGGCATTGCTGGGGGTGTCTGGGCCCCCCCTTGCCAAGCTGCCCATCTGTGTTTTCTGTGCTCTGTGCTGCAGGATGCCCTCCCATGCTGTCTGCTTGGGCAACATGTGGGGAGCTCTTCTGTGTGCTCCTGATCACATGGCAGGTACCAGGACATGGTTTGCCTCTTGGCTTGCTAGGGCAGGAGCCTGGGAGCCCCTCTGCTGTTTCCACAGCTCTCTCACATCTTGGTACCGGGCAGGAGGGCTGTGTGCTGGCAGATAGGCTGCTCCATTCTGGAATGTATTTTGTGTTGTTTCTCCTGATCTGGCCTTGCACCACTACAAGGATCATTCCTGGTTTGCCCTTTGCTCCTGCTCACCATGCAGAGCCTTCTCCCAGACAGAGACCAACCCGTGTGTCTTGCTACCTGTCCTCCTGCTGCCTGTGTCACTGAGCAGTGCCCTGCCTGATGGCTGTGAGAGGGATCTCTGCCTCTTGCAGAGCCTGGGCTTAGCTGGGGTGTGCTGCTGCAGCAGGGGCTGCTCTGGGAAGAGCTAAGCAGAGCGTGTTTCCTGCAGGTAGTGAAGATGTCCAGCAGCGACCCTGAGTGCCCCCAGTTCCTCTTTGTGAAGGTGCTGGCAAGCCGAGGGCGGCTGGAGGCGGTGACCCAGCAGATGGGATACCACCCCCAGTACCTGGACAGCTTCCTCAAGACACAGCACTACCTGATGCACATGGACGGCCCCCTGCCCTTTGACTGCCGGCACTACATCGCCATCATGGTGAGCCCTGCTGGGACCTGCCAGAGGGGAGAGGGGCTCTGCTCAGCCCTGTAAGGCTCTCCTTAACCTCCAGCAGACAGCCTGTGCCGTGGGCTTCTTGTCAGGGGCCAAAATCACCATGTCCTGGAGGTTAAATGAGAGGTGGGTGTGGGAGCCTGTCCTGCTGGAGCAGTGATGCTGATGTGGTGCTCTTGCAGGCAGCAGCCCGGCACCAGTGCCGGTACCTGGTGAACCTGCACGTGCTGCAGTTCCTGCGGGCAGGAGGGGACCCCCAGTGGCTGCGTGGCCTCGAATTCATCCCCCCCAAACTCCGCAACCTCAACGAGATCAACAAGATCCTGGCACACCGGCCGTGGCTCATCACCAAGGAGCACATTGAGGTACTGGGAAGGGCTCTCAGCCACGGACCAGGATGGCACTGGGGACAGCAGTGTCCCCAGGGGCTGCCAGCACCCTGCCCACCTGCCTGTGTCACATTGCTGGTGTGTCCATGTTCTGCAGAAGCTGCTGAAGATCAGCGAGTGGAGCTGGTCACTGGCGGAGCTGGTGCACGCTGTTGTCCTCCTGGCACACTGCCACGCACTTGCCAGCTTTGTCTTCGGCTGTGGCTGCGAGCAGGACGAGGGGCTGGGGGGCAGGGGCTTGCTGAAGCCACTGTCACTCGGGAACCAGTGCTTCTGTGAGGCCACTGCCAGCAACAGCTACGGCCAGGAGCTGCTGCGCATCAACCGCAAGCGGGTGAGCCCCGAGGGTGGCTGTGCAGGGGATGGGGGGATGCCCCTGGGAGCACTGCCCTCACCCCCAGGCCTGTGTCTGTGCAGTCCCTGGACTCCTGCATGGAGCTGGATTCCCTCCGGGAACGCATGCAGCGGATCCACGTGGAGACTGAGGGCAGGGACGAGATGAGGCTGCTGCAGCAGGAGCGAGAGGAAGGTGAGGGGCCGGAGCAGAGGTGGGTGTGCAGGGTGGGAGTTCATACGGCACCCCTGTGTGTTTGTTGATCCTCTATGCTTTACATTTTCCAGGATGTGTGGTTCAGAGGGGCTCGTGGGATGCATGTGGGGCAGAACAAGGGCTGGTTGATGTGGCTGGGAACAGGGCAGCTGAGCACTGCTCTGACCCAGCTGCAGGGCTCTCCCCTCTTGCAGATACTGATGGGGAAGTCACTGGTGCCACCAACCTTGCGTGCTACATGCAGGACCCTGACTTTGGATACCAAGACTTTGCCCGGCGTGACGAGGATCAGACGCAGGTATTCAGAGTCCAGGTAAGACTCCTGCCCTCTGGGTGGGCAGCAGCTTGGGCTGCCCCTCCCCTCCCATAAATAGAGCTGCCCGTGCAGACTGGCCCTGCCCCACTAGGGTTGGGAAGAGGGAGGTGACTTCTGTCCCCAAGGGTTGATGATTTTTTTCACATGGTCCTCCTGGAGGCAAGGGTAAAAATAATTCAAAAGCTGCTTGATAAGGGATGTGGTTTGGGCAGAGCTACCTCCAGAGCATATTCACTGAATTCTGCTTCCCGAGGTTTCCAGCCCTTCTTCCTGGGAACATACTCCAATTTTTGCAATTGCAAAATCCTCTTGCTGTGCTCAACAGGACTACTCCTGGGAAGACCATGGCTTCTCACTGGTCAACCGGCTGTACTCTGACATTGGGCATCTCCTGGATGAGAAGTTTAGGATGGTGGATGGTCTGCAGAGCAGTGCCATGGCCAAGCGGCAGGGCTGTGAACCCTCTGTTTTCAAGCGGGGCATCTGGAACTACATCCACTGCATGTTTGGCATTAGGTAGGGAAACCAACCTCACGGTCCAGGGGAGAAAACTGAGCTGGCCTGGGTGGGAGGAGGGTAGGGCACTCAGGCTGTCATGCAGATGAGCATGGAGAAGGGACAGAGGTGAATCCCCTGCCTGCATGTTGAGACAGGCAGGGAACAGATACTGAACTGCTCTGGCCAGGGCAGAGGGCTTTGGGGCAGGGTTTTGGTACCTGGTGGATGTTGCCATGTGCCCCCCTGCCCTGTGGCTGTGCCATGGCCCAGGCAGGCCATGGGCAAGGTGCTGGCTGTGACTCACCCCTGTGCTCCCCACAGGTACGATGATTATGACTATGCAGAAGTGAATCAGCTCCTGGAGCGAATGCTCAAAGTTTACATTAAAACTGTAACCTGCTACCCAGAGAAGACAAACTCAGAAATGTTTGACAGGTTCTGGAAGCAGTTCAAGCACAGTGAAAAGGTGGGATAGCTGGCCCCTGGCTCTGGCTGGGAGTGGGGAGGGGCTGCTAGCTGGGGTGCTTTGTGAGATGTATGGGAGGTTTTTGAGCCCCCAAACCAGTCTGAGGCAGGTGGGGGGAATGGAACCTGGCTGTTTGTAAGGAGTTGGGCTTAGTGTGGCATGGGGCTGCCCACTGTGATGAGACCAGGGGCACCAGCAGCACAGGCATCTCCAAGGTCATTACCCCAGTGATGAGTGCTTCCTGGCGAGCCCTCTTTCAAGCTGTAACTCACAGGAGCAGCTGCTGTGCGTGTCAGGGACTGTGCCGCTGCCAGCCTGGAATGCTGGTGCCAAGTATGCAGGGGGACTCCCTGGCACGCAGCTCTGGGAAGCAGCTACAGCCTACAGGACTGGGAGGAGGGGAAAAGGGGAGCTGCCTGAGCTGGAAAAATTGGTGGCATTTTGATGACGACTCACTTGCCCAGGTGGGCAGTTGCTTGCACTGCTGAGCACAGCACACTTCAGCTCCCTGAGCCTCTCTGTGTTCCTGCAGGTCCACGTGAACCTGCTGATCCTGGAAGCCCGGATGCAGGCAGAGCTGCTGTACGCGTTGCAGGCCATCACCCAGTACATGATCTCCTAAATGCTGGAGCTGCTGCAGGGCCCGGCAGCCTCCTCTGTCCCTGGACTCGTGCGGGACCCTCACGCTGGGACCGACGGCGAGGGATTCCTTGATTTAGTTCACTTGACTCTATTGTTCCTTTTTGTTGGTTCCCCCCCCGCCTTGTGGGGGTCACTGAGTGGCCCTGTTACGTGCAATTACCAAACTGTGAGGCAAGTCCGTGCTGCTGAGATGCTGGAGACTTGAACATGTCCAAGGAGGACTGCCAAAAACATGGGGGAGAGGGAGGTGGGGAGGGGACTGGGGCCAGATTAGAGGGATGCTCCTTGCCTGGGTGCTGTGGGAGCCTCAGTGGCACAGGGAGGGCAGAGGGGACAACTGGCTTCCTTTCCTGTGCTGCAGTGGCTGCTCTGCTTGCAAAGCCACGCTTGGGCACCTGTCCTCATCGGGGTGGTGTCTCTCACTTGGGAACAGTGTGGGCAGCATGTGGGTGTGTTGCAATGTTCTGAGTTGCAGGGTTAGGTAGCAAGAGTGCTGGCTCCTAGCAAGGGCCCTTCCCCAGGACAGCGAGGGGATGCACTTGCTGCCCGCATGTTATGTCCTTTAGGTCTATGTGCCAAACCTCTCTGGGATGGACAAGAGATGACCCAGCAAACTCCAAACTGTGAAGCTCTTGCTGGCAGAGCATCCTCGTGCTTTGCTTTCTCCGACAGCGGGATGAGAAGGTTTTTGACAGTGTTCAGGCACTGGAGGTTTCTGCTGGGGACTTTGGCAGTCCTAAGCCCCTCCTCTGCTTCCCATCAGCAGAGAGGCAGGAGAAACAAGGGAGGCTTGTTCATGTGTTTGAGTTAATGTGATTTGTATCTTCTTACCACCATGAGAGGGCTGAGGTCCTGCGCCCAATCACTTGCTTAACAGCATGGTGGAGGAGCCTGTGGTCAGCACAGGTGAGCTACAGGAAGCTTCTCCTTGAATGTGGGTTGGGGGACACTCCTGGGACTGCCCCATTTGAACAGAGGCAGCCTGTCCACCAGCCTTGCCCTCTGCCTGGGGTGCTATACCACCATTCCTCCCATCTCCCTGGGCTGCTCCTGCCTGTGCCACAACCCTGGCTGGAGAGGTACAAGGGCACCAGTGCGGGCTCCAGAGAGCAGCCACAAAGGGGAATGAAGCCACCCGTTGTAAGTGGGAGCCTGAAGCAAGGGCAGCTGTCGAGTCAGCCAGTGCACGCTGCTTCAGTCGACCTGTTTACTGCGTAAATATACGGGGAGAAAACCTTGTGTATGGAAGCTACAGAAAAAGCCTATTTTTGCTATAAATATATTATGTTTGACATGGATGTGTGCTTTATTTCTGCTAGATTTTGGGATGGGGATCCAGACTTGCATGGTTGATGTGAAAGCAGACAGCAATGTCTGGCTGAGCACAGCACTGAGATGGCCCAAGTGTCAGGAAACCCAACATTCTCAGCCAGGCTGGGGTCATGCACTGACAGCTCTGGTCCATGGCCAGCAGCTGGTCACTGAGGCTACACCTATCCTGTTCAGCTCAGCTCTGTCCTCTTGCAATGCTCAGATAAGCAACTGCTGCAGCATTGTGTGTTTGAGAGGAAAAGAGGGAAGTTTTTCAAGGGGCTGTGGCATTCCAGCAAGGAGGAGTGGAGTGTGCCAAAGGAAGGAGCTGGCTGGTACCTGGTCACACATGGCCAAGGTGGGGGTGCTGCTTCTGCAGCTGAAGAAGCAGCATTTTGCTCACACTCCTAAGCAGACACTCGGTGAGCAAGGCCAGGAACCAGGAACAACTTTTTCCTGATCCATGCTGCTGATGCTTTCCCTCCACTGGGGCCAGGCCAGCTTGTACTAGGCCAAGCTGGTGCCTGGGCAGTAAAATGCCAGGACAACTGGTGCTGGGTAGTACCAGCTGAGTCAGTACTGGTGCTGGAACAGTGACACCAGTGCAAGCATGACTGGTGCTGGGACAGCTGCCACCAGGCTTGGCTAGACAGTGCTGGGACTGCCCGCTGTACTATCACTCAGCCCCAGTGAGGGCTGGGCTGGGATCAGGCAGCTGGGTGTGCTGCTGGCTGCCAGGGGTAGCATTGGTTAACCACAGTGCCAGCCAGCTTGCCAGACTCCCTGCTGTCCCTGCAACAGCAGCTCCATCCCCTGCAGGGCTGGGATGAGCCACAGCAGCCAGTTCCCCACAGGGCTCACTGCTGGTGAAGCTGGCAGAGCAGTGCTGGCTCCCAGCAGCTGCCAGCAGCAGCACCCTCGCCTCCCACCACTACCCCGTGCTGGCCAGGAAAGGGACAAGGCAGTGACAGCATGGCTCTGGCAGGGGTGAGGGGCTGCCTGTCCCAAGTGATGTGAGGCTGGCTCCCTTTTACCTCATCTCTACACCTGCACTAAGGGCTGGCCTTGGAGCTGCCACACACTCCTGCTCACAGACAAATACCAGCCACACCAGTAAGATGAAAGGCTCCATGCTTTCCCAAGCCTGACCAGAAACAAGCAGAGCTGCTGGCAAGGCCAGGAGAGACTGCAGGCAGTCACACACACAGCATGCCACAAGTCTGGCAATGTCAGTGCTTGGGTCCCTGTCCTGGTGGCCCCTGCATCCTTCATGTGCTTGGGCCAGGATTTTCCTCCCTATTGCTTTGTGGCTGGAAGAACTGCCAGAGTACAGACTGCCTCACCTCTGCAGGAACCTTCCAGGAGATCCTGCACATGGGAGCTGGGACACTGACTGTACTGGGGATTACCCAGGGGAGAATGCAGGCACGTGCCCAAAGCAGCAACTGAGTTTCTTGCAAAGCCTGTAGCAGAATGAAGTGCTGGCAAGTGCAGGCAAGCCATTCCCAAGCTGCATGGTGGGAATGCTGCGTCCTAGCCCATGGACAACACCAAGTCCCACTGCAGCAATGGTACTGCCACAGCTCCTACAACCCACCCAGTCAGAGTCAGGCCTCTGGCTGCTGCTCTTACACAGCTCTGAAGGGCTGAAGCACACGAGCTGAGGACAGCTCAGGAGAAGGCAGTGTGCACCCACCACCTTCCTGTGCCCCAGCCCTCCTTGCTCACACACCACCACCACAAAGGACACATGCAGAGGGCAGCAGCCTTCCCCACTGTGCTTCCACACGTGGGCCCATCCCTGGTGGCACACAGGTATTCATCAAGCAGCAGGGGTTGGAGGCAAAGTAGGACTGTGGCCAGAAACCCAGCTGAGCAGGAAAGCTGTTTTTGCACTGGCTTCATGTACTGCTGTTCTGCAGACAACTACCCATAGGCCAAAACACTTATGGGGACAAGCTGGGAGAACTACAAGGTGTCCAAGACTGCCAGAAAGGTGCAAACACAATGCATTGAAAACACAGAACCCAGCAGGACTCTTAGTGGCTACTGAAGACAGCGTCACACTCATAAAAGCAACCCTGAGCCACGGCATTCAGGTCCCACTTTATTCTCCTTGGCAATGCTTAAATAGCACAGGCCAATGCTCAAAGAGGTAAAAGAAGTGTTAATGGCTACTGGGCAAATGCATGGCCCCTTGTGTGAGGCAAGTTTTGAAAACGTTCACTTTGATCCAATCAGCTGCAAAATCTTGGGCATTTTGTGTCTCCAAGAGCACCCATCATTATGTGCCTGCAAGAAGCCCTAAGTACCCAAGGAACAGAGAGCTCACCTAAGGATCTCCTCCTAATTCCCCATTTTTGTAAACTGGGTTAAATCTTGAAGCAGGACCCTGAAGAGCCCCTTGGAGTTTAGTTACTTGCATTAACTGTAGTGAAGAAGAGAATTCAAAAATAATATACTGGGTATCCAAGGCTTTGAATGAAAATTTTCTGGCTGTACACATATTGTGCAATTTCACAAATGAGCCTTTACCCTCAGCAGTGTTAGAACATCCCCAACTTGCCCTCTGTGTGTCTAACCTAGCCAGTGGAATGCACAGTCTACACTCCTTCCCTCATTTCTCTCTGTCTCCTTACCTGCCACCACTGCTGCTGACACACAAAGATATTTGAATGTAGCTATACAAAACAGAGTCACCTTTAGCACTGAGGTCTAGAAAGGCAAGAAATGAAGGGACTGAAACAACTCTAGACTAGTCCTGCAGGATTTACAACTCCCCAGGGTCAGTTTTAGGGCTTGGCACCCCATGGATCCCCATGCACTGCCAGCAAGTTGTAACAAGGGGCTCCGCACACTGCAGGGCACAGCAGAGACTTTGTGGGTGTCACACTGCAACCCTTGTGCCTCTGGCCAGCTAAGGGGCATTCCACTGAGGGGGACCCCAACAGGCGAGGATGGCAGAGGAAAGAAGACAAGGGCAAGGAGAAATAGCTGACCCTTGCCATGAGAACAGAACAAACTGGATGAGACACAGAGCAGAGGATTACAGGTTTTTATTTTTCAAACATCCCCCCCTAGTCTAGCACATTCTACAGTCTTGCTAGCACAGATGGTAACAAAGCCTGTAATGGTTCAGAAGTTACACTGCTACAGAGAGCAAACAAAAGCAGAGGTTTATTAAAAAAAATATTGTGAGAAATGGGTGGAAGAGTGCACAGGGGATGTGGTGGAAACTGTGTCAGGTAGTGGTGCCCTGTGTGCAGCAAACATCTGTGCTAGCAATGCAGAAACCTTTCCTGGGACTGCACCAGGTGAAGACTCCACTGTGCTGGAAGCACCATTTCACAGAACCACCCCAGTGCTGTATGAAGGTGGCTGCTTTCAGGACAAGTAACCTATCTTCTACTGAGCCAAACTCCCAGGACACCCTGGGGAATCCCACACCACCAGTCCCACACCACTGCCCTTCTGAAAAACAACAAGGGCTGTTTTTGTGTCCCAGAACATCCCCTTCTACCACACACCATAACACTGCCTCAGCCAAAGAACCATAAGTGCAACACTGTCAGCTCTTACACCTTCAGCCTCTGCTGCCTCTTCTCCCTGCTGTACACCACAGCATTAGGAGTGATTTTGGTTCCATCAGATACTGCTCTCCATTAGCTACAGACACATCAGGTGCAGGGGAAGACACAGAGGCTAGTGAAGAGAGGGGATCCCTTTCCTGAAGGTCAGGTAAGTGTGGTGATGGGTTAGCTCATGCTCCAAGCCTTCACACAGACACATCTTTCAGGCTTCAGAAGTCACCTCTTGCTTGCTTTTCCCCACATTAATTAGAACATGTTTTTCATTAGACATGCAACTGAGGCAAGCCCTAAGCTATTCCCTGTTCATGCTCATGGCCCAAAGTTGATTGATTTGCTTTGGGTTTGTTGTTTTATTTATTTTTTTTTTAAATAATGCATCCAAACTTTCACATTTTGGTGACAGTCCAGGACACCACTCCCAAGGCACTCCTACCCATGGCACCAGACACAGGTTACTCAATCCTGGAGCAAGGCTAGCCCTGAAGCATTTGAACATGGCTATAAATAAGCAACTAAGTAAGAAAATTAACAAATTCTTATCTACATAAAAGCTTTCTAGGCATTTCTTTTGGAAAAGCTGATTAGTGCTACTTGCTTCTATTATGACTCTTGTTTATGAATACACCCAGGCTCTGGAATGCTTCATTCTTCTCATCAGGATGATCTGACTGCTGTTTTTAAAGCAGCACAGGATAGGGATGACATGATTTTAGACACACCAGCAAGGAAAATTAAGGGCTCCCAGAAGCTTCCAATTTTCCAAGCTCTCACATGAAGCTGGAAGTACATGCTTGGAAGTAAAATATGCTTAAAGAAAGTTCAAGCAATTTGCTAAACCCAAGTGTAAATAAAAGCAACAAGTCTGCCTCCTACTAAGCTCTATGGGCCTAGTTACCTGAATCCTTAGTGGCCCTGAGCTGCACGGTGGCTTCAATGCTGTGTAAGGTGGCATTTGACCCTCTGAAGATGGAGAAACTTGTGCCTGAGCTCAGGGAGGACAAGGAACACAGCATAAAGGAATGCTTTGTGCCAAGAGTCCCCTGCCCACTTCCCTCAGGCACCAGGAGCACCACTCCCCATGTCACTGGCCCCTTCCCTTCTCACCCCACTCACAGCTGCTCTCAAAATCCCCAATCCTTCATTAGAGCAAAAACTAGCCCAAAGTATGGGGTCTGTGGTGCTAATGCAGCATGAAGAGCCACCAAGACATGACCTGGGCTCCAGCAGCAGCAAGTAGCAAATGCTTTGGGCAAGAATACACAAAATTGGACAAGAATTGAGCAACCCCCTGCCAGGTACAGACCTTCTGCAAGCAGCAGTTTAGGAACTTCAGAGTCTCCTGTGTCCTATGAGGAAGCATCTCAGGCCAAAACAGCTCAAGGTTTATGAAAATGAAGTGTCTGTAGAACTCCCAAATTCTCTGCATCCCTGCCCTCTGTGCCCACAATACAAGCTATCCTGCTAAATATACAAAATAGAAAGTAAGTTTCTTGCTTGAGCCTGCAGCATTACATTCATGGTTTATTGAGCCCTCCATGAGTCTTCTGAACACCATTCTCAGCACTGGTGCACTCTCAAGCTTCTTCAACCACTGACAGCTCCTGCTGTGCTGAAGAGACACAAAGCACCTGTACAGACTGCTGCAAGGCAGAAATGTCACTGCCAGGACCCTGGTACAGCAGGACTCCAGCCAGAGGTGTCCCTATCTCCAGTGTTATCTCCACAAGTATGGCCAGGGGAATATGGGAAAAAAATAGGTATGTGCTGTATTCCTTACTCAAAGGACAGGGTCTTCTCTGAACTCACACCAGAGCACTAACCATGATGAATCCTGGGGTTCCACCTCCTGCAGCAGGATCAGCTCAAGGACATGAACCAGCTGAGACTGGCACAATCTCCCTGGGGTGGTACCTGAGTGCTCAGGGCCAGGCTCTCTGCAGAGATCAGGCCAGCTCCCAGTGCTGTCACAGTTAAGGGACACTGTAACAGCCTGAAGACAGCACCCCTTTCCCACAGACCACCCCAGCCAGAAACAGCTCACATATGGTCTGAAGCACTGGTTACTAATACTGTCTTTTCTATTGCTTTGGGTTCCATTTTCATGGGAAACGAGCCAGAGACTCACATTTAACATGACCACACTTACTGGTGTCTTGTCCTTTGATACATGGCTGTGAATCCTGGGCAGCCATTCAACCTGCTCGGTACCTCACTGGATCAAGTTTCCTTCAGGACCCAAGCTAGCAAGGCAGCACACTGTGTGCCAAATAACATAAATCTCTCCAGTCTGCTCACTGCAGCTCAGAGTGGCTGATTCTCACGTGTGGCACGTGCCATCAAGTGTTGTGAAAGGGCATCTATCCACTTGTGCAATGAATTAACTCCAGTGAGAATGTTCATCTGTGCCTCAAGTGTACAAACTCTGGGATCCCAGTTTAGGAGCCGCCTTTTTGTTTATTTGTTACAACGAGGTGTGGCCAGACATGTAGATTGTGGGCAAATGTGAAACATCACTGGGAGGTCTGCCATGAAGGCAGCCTTCAAAACAAAGGTTATCAAACTATTCAAGGCTTTGATGGCATAGCATGCTGTAGATAAGACTTTTGAAGACTCCTTGTTGGAGGTAACCAGACAATCACTCCTGTTCTAATCTCCACTCTAATGAAAATGAAAACAGAGCAGAAAAGCTGGTGAAACCTTGTGGCTCATTGCACTGCATAATACAAACTTTTTGAACTGAAGCCACCTTCAAAAAGGACTGGAGAATCTTTCTGCCAGACCAAGCCTACCAGAACACCATGAAAGCATCATGTCTCCCACAGATCCTGCCACTGCAAACACCAAAACAGTGATAGGAACATGCCACTAATGCTCTGAATTTATCTTTTGACCCCTAATTTCTGTTCTGCAAAAATAGAGAAACAGAGCAGGATCCCAGGTGGACCCCTGAGGGTGAGCCTACAGGCTTCAAGTTCCCCAGTAGTAGCAGAAGTTTCAGCAAAAAAACAAAACCCCTCAGAAACCAAAGTGAGCTACCAAATCCAACTGAGCATGCCCTCGGTAAGGGCTACGCAGAGCGTCAGCAGATCTAGCACAATCCAGTCCACACCATCTCCTCAGCAGACCAGGGGATGTGTCCTGTGGATCAGCTGCAGGCAGCTACTCAGGGATTAGCTGAGAACAGCACTGTTAATGATTAGCATTCCCTCCACTGTGCCCTTGGCTTGGCAGGAATGCCCAGCCTGAGCAGCTGTGGCTGAAAGCCCTGCCAGGCACCTTCCCTCTGCCTCTTCTGGGGAGAGCAGCCATTCCTCAGTTACACTGCTGTGTCCTTCCCACTTTTCAAACAACATTTTCAGCTTCTTGGCCCAAAATGCGTTAGGCCTGCCCCCTCCCATACTGTAGTGTTATCTGGTATGAAGGGGACAGATGCAGCAAATGTGTTTTGTTTCTTTTTATCCAATAATCTCGTTTTTCAATTAAAATATATAATATATATTTAAAAAGGTTTAGAAAAGCTTCTATGTAATTTGCACCTACTTTTACATATAGATTACAATAATATACAACTCTTCCCCACAGTGGTTTGAAACCACGGGGACCTGCCAATTTCTTCCCCTCAATCATATACATCATCAAACATCAAATGTGTTTGTTCCTAACACAGCTCTGAAAAAGAGTCCGTCACTGTTGCCTTCTCAGAAAGAGAGATGCATAATAGGGACACACATTACATTGGCTTCATGTTCACTGTAGAAAGTTCCCAGATTAGTAAAAAAATATGTCATCTATAGAAAATGCCCTTCTGAAAAGCAACCAGGGCTCTGTTAAGGCCACACCCAGGCTTTCCATTTTGCTGCTGTAGCAAGACAGATCAAAAACAAACCCAAAACAATGCTTTTTATGTCCCAGAAAGCAGCTACTAGCACCTGTGCTTATTTTACAGCAGCCTGGTGTATCAGGAAAGTGCTGAGAACAGCATAGGGACTTCTCAAAACATGCTTCTGATTCAATGGGGCTCAGTTGGCACAGTGAAAAACTCAGTGTCCTCCTGTTCCACCCAGGGGGACAGCTGGAAGCCTTCTACACCACGAGAACCACCCTTCCCTGCAGAACAATGATGGATGCTCCAGTGATGGGCACACTGAAACCAACCCCTGAAACAGCACACCCTTCTCCCACAGGGCTTCTACAAACAAGCTCCCACCAATTCCTCTGTGGGATACCAAGTGCACATCTGGTGGCTTAATCAGAAAGTCCAACTACTTTGCCCCATGAGGCAAGCCAAGCGAGAGCAGAGCCAGCCCTCCACCAGTCCGAGGCACTGGGAGACTTTCTGCCGTAGCAGAGAGAGGACAGCCAGTGAGAGATTCCTCCAGCAAACCCAACTCATCACACAGGAAAACACTATTGCCTGGCACAGAGGCTTCTGGCCCAGGTTTTTACCAGGGCTCCTCTTTGGACATGGGTTTCTCCAGGTGGTCCAAGGCAGGGTCAGGTTTGTAGGAAGAGCCATGGCACATAACAGGATTACTATTTTTAAACTCTTCCTGTTGCAGCCAGATGCAGGTTGCCCCTTCTTCCCAGACGGGCAGCCCTTTCTGCCCAAGGCATGGTGTGCAGGGAAACTGAATCCAACATGCTCCATTCTCTTCTCTGCTGGGGTGGGAAGTGAAGTCAGAACCCAATGTTCAAAACCTGAAGGACACTAGGAAGAAGAAAAATAAGAGTGACTGGTTAGAGCTCCTCTTCTGTGGGAATCCTGGATGCATAGATAAGGAGTTGATTACCAGCAATCTGCCCCCACAGAATAAACAGACCACAAGAAACAGAGATCAACAGAGAGTCAAGTGGAGGATGCAATTGCTCAGCTCCAAGCTTCAGAGTATGACTGAGACAGAAAGGTCAGCAGTAAGTATTCCTCCTGTAAGCTGACAGCACCAACAAGGCTCTGCAAGATAAGGAAGTTTAAAGGACTTGGCTAACACCAGAGGCATTGCAGGAAACTGGAAAATTACTCTTCATCTTAACCAACCACAAATATCAATGGGTAGGGAAAAGACTGTAAAAGAGACTCTTAAAGATCACACACAAACTGTTTATGCTCACCCACTTAGAGAAATCCTGTCTCTATCTTCCAAATAATTGAACATTTTTAGATATCTCAGTCCCCTAAAAGTCTGAAGATCTCTTCTCAGGTCTTCTGCCTCACCTCAATAAAGCTGCCACAACTCATTCAAACAAGCCTTGGAATAAATCTAAGCCGACCTAGGACACTGACATAAAACCACCACTGGAGGTATATGATCCACTTTGAAAGGCAAAACAGCGAGATAAATGTAGGGCATCCCAGCAGCTGCATTCAGGAAGTGAGCATGAAATAAACCTGTGAAAAGGAAAAAAACCCACCCCAAAACTACAAAAGGGAATCAGCCTCGAACAGGAAAAGACAGTAAGTTAAAACAGAAGCCAGAGCAATGGGCTGCTTTGGGAAATTGCAGGTTTAGGTTCTGTCAGACAAAAATCCAATGTTTGGAACAAAGGGAATTTGATAGAGCAAAAAAGCATGAATCCAGACCAAACTGGGCAAGGGATAAGAAAGAGTTCTCCAGACTCTGAAGCCATAGGGAGTCTAACTGAATAAGTAACAATAATTAACTAATAGCCAACAAAAGAGTAAATGGATTTTACACTCGCCAATGAGAGACTATAGCACTTCACAAAAAAGGCAGTTCTATTTCTATGCTGTCTTCCTCTGTGGCTAATAGCTCAGTTTGTGGGCACTGCATCAGTGCTGGGCAGAGACCAAGTTTCAATGTTTGATCTCTAATGTCCATGCAAAGAAACACAGGCAGGGTTCAAACAGACTCCTGCTGAAGCTGTGGACAAGCTCTTTGACATTTAACTTGCAAGAAGAGGATAAAATCATGGGAGCTTTGAGCACCAAGGGTAACACCAACTAGCTCCTATCTTCCTAAGTGCTGCAGATAAGACTAAGTACTCTTCCCCAAAGATATCCTCTTGTCTACAAAGAGAAATATTTCCCCAGTTCACTTTCATTCTGGTTGCTCAAATCAGAATGTGATCACTGTGATTAACTGATAAACAGGTTTTGCTCAGCATTATACCCATAACTGACCCAGAAGTCCACGAGTTAGGCCCACAGGAACTACTCAGAACAGCTTTATGTTAGTGATCATTTAAGAATAGCTTTTGCCAATGTGAATTTAACACAGAGGAAAGCAGAGTAATAGAAAGGACATGAAAGGAAAAATGCCTGCCACACCAGTGCAATACATAGCTTTCCCTGAACAGTGATTTCCAAACTGTGGGATCCTAGGAACTCACTGCATTAAGGGACAACTGACAGTCTTGACCTCCTCACAGACACTGATGTCTGCAGCTCACTTGGTTTTGTAACTCATTAAGAAAACATTCTGCCTTCTTTCCCAGGAACATTCTTATTTCTCTCCACATGTGTCCTGCTCCTCCTTTGCTAGAATCCTGATTCACCTCTCTGTCTGGGCAGCCTTTTGCACAATACTTGCTCTCCTTTGGGGAAAAAGCTTCCCCTCATCCCACTCCATGGACTCCAGGATACAGGCAAAACAGAAAAGCTTTGCAAAACTCAGAAAAGGCAAACATATTCTAAGGACAGAATAAAAGGCTCGAAGCAAAGCACACTGGCAGGGTGTGGCCTCTCCTCCTGGGGCAGCACTGCTGTGACCAGAGCACCGAGGCACGTGGGAGCTACGCTTTCTGCCCAAACACAATGGTGCTTCAGAACTTGCTCCAGATCTCACTCCTTCATGCCCAGCACATTTCCCAGAAAGTATCATGTGTGAAACAAGGAAAATCCAGGGGTTTTAACACCAGTAGCTCCTCTGTTTTGATTAAGCAATTCACATTGAATATAAAATGGAACAAGAACATAACCAGGCTTTTAAGAGTTCTTGTTCTCCCTCTTAAGCACTTGATTATATCCACATTTTCAACAGCACTAGACCCTACCCTTTGATAAATAATTCCTCAGCTTCTCTGCTTTACTCCTAATCTATACCTGGTATGCTTTAAGAAGAGGTCTTGTCTACGTGGCCCAGGAGTGCAGGACAGCCTGCATATGTTTTGAAAACACTTCTGTGAAAAATATTTCATCCCTGAAAAGTCCACAAATATAATGGTCTGCCCTAGCATGGCATAAAAACTAAAAAAACAAACCCTAACAAACAAACAAAACCAACACAAAAGCTCAGAACAATATCCAATGGAAACCCTGCTCAAAAAGCCACAGCCTCTGCCACTAACTTGCAAACTGTCCTAACACAGAAGGATACCACAGTTTGTCAACCAAATTTCGAAACCAAAATTTGAAATCGAAGCTGAGTTTCTGTATTTCACCTGAAGATAAGATCTTTAAATTAAGACACTCAGTAATTCAGCAAATGCACAGTTAACACACACCTCTATAAAAAGTCCCATAAGAAAACAGAAAAGCTCGACTGATCCTCCTCTCCCTACAATAAAGAGATCTGTTAGATACAAACAGAAGAACACCACCAAGAAATGACAGCCTAAGCAGTGGGATGTGACTTAAAATAAGGGGGAGTTAAATTGTGTTTAAAACCTCAATATATACTAATGCATCAATACGTTCACACAGTTTAAGTAACACCAGCTCAAAGGACAACATTTTACTCTGTCTGGACCCAAGACACTTGTAGAAAATGGCTGCACTGACAGAGGTCACCTGGTCCAAACCACCTCCAAGTGACCCAGGTGCCTAGGAAAGAGTATTAAGGTCAAGTAGATGATAATTTCTGTCCCCCTGATTTTGAAGCTCAAGGGCTTCCCAGAATGAAGCACTATCTGCAGTTTGCTCTTACTTCTGCTCAGCTGGACAGTATTAGCAGCTGAATTTGCAACACTAACAAATACCATATCTGCCTCCTAAAAAGGAAATATTGTTGGCAAGGCTACCACTTTCCAACCAATATCCAGCCTATGCTCCAGCTTGTCCACTTTCCATCAGGTGAGTTCCAAGTGTGAAGCAGGCCTTCAGCTCCAGTTCCCTAATCCTTCCACTGCCTCTGCTTTAAGTGTTTCAAGTCAGGGTGCCACTGCCTCAAAAAATAAGATATTTTAAAGTCTTGCTGTCATATACACTATTTGCCAAACTGACTCTACTTGTGCAAATATGACAAACTGCTGAAGATGCAGCTTTGCAGTACATGGGATAGCACTAACACATCCTTCTTCCTTCCACCTCCATGCACACTGCAGACTTCTGTTTCCTATTCTAATAATGGGAAGCAATTCAGTAGTTAATGCTGGTGAGCCAACTTACCTGACTTGCCAGACACTACCCCAGGTAAGGGCAGGGCAGGAGGTGTGATAAGAGTGACTGTGACCTGCTACACACAGACCAAAGCACACAGCCATGACATGGACATGCTTTGTACTACACATCCTAGAGAATTCTACAGGGATAATAATAACCTGGGTAGAAACACAGTGTGTGCTTGGCTCAGTTCAACCATTCTGTATACACTGGTGGATGTCTTTATTTATGGAACCAGCACATGCTCTCATGTCAACTGTAGAGCTGTAGGCACTGCCTGATGTCCTGTGATGGAGTCATCTTGGGTGACAGGAGACAACAGGAGTTTCATTCAGATTGCTGTTCTATTTCATAAAGGAGCTGACTACCTGGTAAGTAAGTTAAATCCACCTACCTTTAAACAGCTTTTTCTCCTCCTAAAAGGGAACATGACTTTTCCAAAAGCTTTTTACTACGCTTTTAAAGAGGTTCCTTTAACTGCTGCAGAGCTGGGCAAAGGAACCATCCTAGACAGGGTTGTTTGTAGCATTTTACACAACTACACCTACCTTTTTGTGCTCCTGAAGTTAACTTGGTACCCAGGTATGGTTGGAGGCCTGTGAGGTGCTGGGATAGCTGGGAGTAGGCAGAATAGGTTCAAAATTAAAGTCCAGTCCTCCATCCATGAGTTCACTGTTGATTATGTAATCCATATCACATTCAAGGTTCTCCATGTACATGTCAATGTCCAGGTCAGTGGGCAGCCTGTCCTGGTTCAATCCCAAGGGAGCAGGGCTGGCAGATGAAAGGAGCACTGGACTGCCCAGCTGGACTGACTGGGCACTTGTTGCAGAAACTGGAGCCTTCAAACTGGTGATGCTGGCAGTGTTTTGAGGAGATGTCACTATGGGAAGCGTTGATGGCAAAACACTGGCACCGACTGGTTCTGCCTGCTGCTCTGCAGGCTTTCCTCGTGGATTGCCTGAGCTCATCTTACTCTGGGCAGCTTGTCCACCCAGAAGCAGAAGAGTTCGGCTGCTCATCCTGTTACCAGTCTGTGGGAGAACTGGATCCACCTGAGTCATCATAACATCCCTTGGAGGCGGAGAGCTGGGTGTCAGAAGAGCTTCCAAGGTCTGAGGGGCAGAGAAATGGCTGACAGAACTTTGCAGTGAAATATCAACAGGGTTAAACAGGGAGTTGCCAAAAGTCTGACCAGCTGCATTTGGGCTCTGCAAGGAAAAGCTGGAATCTCTCTGGATCTGACCACTGGAGGCAGATTGCTGGGTGGACAGCACAGATGAGCTGGGAGACATCAAATTTAAGCCATCGATGAGCTCGAGCTCCTCGGTCACAGTTGGTGGAACGTTGCTGGATGCACTGGAGTACACGAGAGAAGGAAGCAGCTCTTCATCATGGAGGTCATCCTGCTCTGTCAGGATAGGAGAAAGCCTGGCACTGATGGTGCTCGCATTGGAACTGGTTCGAGGCCGGAAGGTGTTCCACACATCAGAGTCCTCGTTGCTTCTTGAGGACGGGCTGCCAGGCCACTTAGGAAATTGAGAGCCAGGACTGTCAGCAGAGGATTCTGGAGCAGACTGGAGAGGAGGCTTCTTCCTGGATGCTTTACCTCTGACTTTTGCAAGTTTGCTGCTGTTGTCCATGGAGGCAGCTCTTCTCCTTGGTGCTTTTCCACTTTTGCCACCCTCAGGATTGAGCATCCACCAAGAGCTCTTTCCTGTGGCTTCATTATGGACTTTAATAAACTTGCTGTGCAGGGACAGGTTATGTCGAATAGAGTTCTGGAAAAAAAAAAAGAAATAAAACCCACAAAATGTGAGGACCTGTCAGTTGACACACCTCCCACCTAGAAACCTCACAAGCTTAAACACATTCAGACAGTATGCAGAGAAGAAAGTTATAACAAAAAGCTGTCCATAAAACCCTGCTATTTCTGTCTGAACATGCTTTGCAGCACTAGCAAGCAGTGCCATGTTTCACTGCAATATCAAGGGTGAAGCTACCATGACAACTAGCAGCTTTCAGCTAGCAAAATACTAACACAAAAGAACTTTAAAGACCATATAGAATCTGCAAAAAATTAGGCATATCACAGAGCAAGTAAACAAGTTCTAAAATACAACCTGCAATTTCATGAGCCTACCTGAATTTGAGCTATTGCTGTTCACACTCTTTTGTCAACCCCTTTACCCAGCATAAGCCTGGCTAATTTTTTAATGTTCATATGCCAGTTTTCAGTCAGATTCAAACAGAGTATAACAGTGAATCCAACAGACAGGGTGAAGAGAAATGGCAAAACACTTCTATTCAGTGCATCCATTAACATCACCCCAAAACTGGGAGAAATGGGAGAGAAACTTCAAAGAAGAAGAGTCCTAGAATCCTGGAGGCTGGCAGGCTCCCTCTGCAAGGAGGCTGTGTGCTTTCCTTGGTGCATGTTCCTGACAGGGTAAGATGTTCAGTGGATACTGCACTCCCACACAGTACATGCCAGTTTTAGCCTCTCCCATCTTTCTGCTGGGTAAGACACACATTCCTTGCCTCTCCCAGCTCCCTCCTTTTGGTTTAGCTTTGCTGAAAACTGCAAGCTAACATATCTGTACACCATCATCAAACTCAATTTTCATCCTGCAGCTGATAAACTCCCCAGAATTTTAGAATCAGGAAGCAACAATCTCATTGTTTGAACAGATCCTCCATAAACTCCCCTTGAGGCCTATGAATTTATTTGATATCTGCACTTAATTTCTTCAGGTGGCCAAATTACAAATGATTAAAAGGTGCTGCATTGGAAACACATGCACAAGCACAACATCTTTTTCATATTAACTAAGTTATATAACAACCTTCAGTTTTCATGAATACTCTCTTAATTCTGAACAAATTAACTGTGCTTTTATCATCTTTTTCCACCAACTCTCAACAGAGTTCTTTCCTGTCTGCTGCTTTCCCTCTCCCCACCCTTTTCCTCTCGGAAAAGTCCTCCCCATGCTAATTTTGGCTACCTCACCAAAAGTACTGTCCTAGAAAAAAGGAGATAAATTAACAACACAGGCAAAATGGAAAGATTTTATGGAGATTGAAGGAGATCTGAAAATCATCCTGGCTTAGCTTTCATTTTAACCTTTGGCTGTTGAGGATTTGGAGAAGACTGGCTGCTTGCTGCAACTGGTATCAAAGAATACACATGTTCTTAACTGGAGAGTGACTGCAGAGCCAGAGCCTGATGGAACATGTGTCAGTCAGTGCCCTTACACAGTTTTATTACTTGAGCTGTTCACAGTAATAGCTGTACAATAGTCCTGCCTGGCATCTTCTCTAAACAAAGCTTTCCTTTCCTTCAAGTGTTGAAACAAGTAATTCAGACTGTGCACTGTCTCCTGCAAGGCTTTCCAAAGAATCCCATCCCTTTTCCCAGGTAAACGTGCATAACTTTGAATGCACACTGCTGCAGCAATAAGAACCACTAAGTTGTCACTAATTCTTCATTTATTCTCCTGAAAGTAGCCTGTGAACTCATGATTGCATCTTGAGTATCATAAGAGACAATTTGTGTAAGTAATTTTTGGCTGAAAAGCAGCTTGAAATGAGACATCTTAGAATAAGAATAGAATTCACATGAGCACAATGAAGCCTGATACCTTTTATAAAACAGTCCCAAAGTGATTTATATGTTACTGCTGAACTGACATAATGGCAAAGCTGTAGAAACAGATAATTGCTGTACCACTCCTTCCTTCCTCATCTTCAAACTCTCATCCTTCCATAACACAAGCATCTGTGACGTTATAAGCAGTTCAGAGAGCAAACCAAACTGAAAAGCAGCCTTATCCTTCCTTGGAAACTACTTTTCCTGCCTCTTTTATCTCTGTTCTTTGAACTACCTCACCGTGGGGGTCAAGCACCAAAAACCTGAAGAGAACAGAACATGTAATTGGAGGCAGAGGAAAAAAAAACAGAACATTTCTCTCAACAGGGTTAACTGTTATCTAAAGTGCAGTGCCTAAGTTATCACTTTGCAGCTCTCCTGCAGACTGTGGGAGGCAGCTCAGCACTGCAGCACAGAGCCCCAGCTCACCTGCAGGAGCCAGCTTGGCTGCAAGGCTGCAGGTTGGAGACCAGAGTGTCCCAAACTCCACATGAACCCGCACACCCAGCAGCCTGAACGCACCAGAATGCACCTGCTAGCGATTCAATACACCTAACACACGGAGGGCACCCTCCAATCACACTGCGAAAGCCAGGGACAGATCAATTATACTAAAATAATCACAGACCTGCAAGTCAGACCTGACAGAAGAGGAAATGACAGAGTTCAGTCACCCAGGCAACCCTGACATATTTCCTTTCTTGATGTTAAGCAACCCACACCAGAAACATACAGATGACATTAACTTTTTAGATGCTCAGCTTCAGCAGTGTGGGAGGCTCCCAGTCGGTCTAAGCATCTGCAAAACCACAAGGTCTTGACTCTGCAACTCTTTGATCATAGAGAAGCATGACCTGAAGGAAGAGGTGCAGGCAGGAATCCTTCAAATCCTTAGGAACATCTTCAGCCTCTACTTAGGGTAGGATATTGTTATTTATTTAGGTATCTTATAGTGGTACTTATGGCTGCATGATAAACATTGCCATAAAAAAAAAAAAGTCAGCCTGTGTCTCTAAATCCATCATAGATCAAAGATGATTCCTGCAAACCACATTCAGACAAAACCAGTCTGAAATTAAGGACAGATAGTATGCAAAAAAGTCAAGTTTGACTAGAGACAAACTTGTACACTGAAGGGTGAACCAGTCCCTGGGTCATAACCAATGTGTCTTCAAACTAGGATATATGGACTAGCCACAGAAGTGTGGCTAGGACCTTATGCAAACTATTCCCTAAATCTTAGTTACCAGAACATTTTTGATTGAAAATTTGTTGTAAAACAAATTTTACAACATTTTATCTTTGATAAAATCTCCTGGCCACAGTTAAAGGACAGCAACACTTCTCACCATCAAAACAGGCCTGCCCCTGCAGCAACATTACTGCTGCTGTGGATCCTGCCCAGCACCAAACAGTGCTTTGGTCTCACATCAGGGAATTACCACAGGAGCTGGTAGCACAACCAAGCCACTGTCCTGCCCAGTCAGCCTCATGGGCAACTGCCACAGATACCATGGAAAATGCTCAGGTCAAGTGACTACAGAAGATTACAACCTTTCCAGGGGACTGTACAGCTTTGTAGGCACAGCTGAGGTTCCCTACCATAAAACTGAAGTTTACAGGAGCAGAGGGAGGCTCTTGTGCCCTGCTCAGCAGAGCTCATCCCTGCAGCAGTGGTGCACAGCCTGTGCTAGCAGAGCACTCAGGGCCAAGCACAAGCTATGCTCAGAAAGACAAGACGGAGCAGCTACCCTTCCAGGAGACACAGTGGCTTCCTTCCTTTCCTGGCCATTCTCCCAGGAAACATGGTGTAGTTTAAACTACAAACCACAGAGGATCAAATTTCTCAACAAAAAGTCTCTCTAAAGGATGAGTGACAGAGGAAAAAAAAAGAAGAAAGAAAATACATGCAATCACTGCAGCTGCCTGTAATACACTCTCACTGCCTCGGAGGCATACAAAGAACTTGGTCTCATCCCAGTGCAGGGCCATGTTCCAGTGCCAGGCCTATAATTGTGCTGAATTATCATTTGCCATGGCATTCTTGGGAGGCTGCAAGGGGAGAACTCTCTGCCTGCTGTATTTGTCAGTGCCTGTCTCAGCCACTTGGCTCCAAAGGCTTCAGGAAAAAGTCTTCCTTGTGGAGATTTGCACCAGCAAGTAAACAACTGCTCCAGAGCCAGGGAGTTGAAACACTTCCCCAGCAATCCCCTTCCAGAAGGCACACACGAGCACAGACGTCAAGCTCAGCAGACAGGGATCTCTATCTTAGGAAGAACATTTTCCTTTCTGTAATCTTTCAGTGGGAGGCCAGAAGAAGAAGATCAGAGCTCTCTAAAAAGCAAAGATTGAGGCGATTTACAAGACAGGCAGGCATACACAACAAAAGCTGTTTAGGATTAGATAGAGCAGAAGAAACTTGTTGGAACAAGTAATACCAGCAGCCCAGGAACAGCCTCCTCTGAGAACTGCTTGGAAAACTGAGCTGTGCTGCAAGGAATAATCATTCAGCACAGCAGCTTTCCAGAAAAAACTGGCAAGGAGCAGGGAAGAGTAGCAGCAAAATCTTCAAGTAATTTAACTGGTATTGTATGAAGCCGATGAATTTTCACCAACAGATGAGCTTTTCCCAACTTTTGAGGGAACAACCACACTCAACAAGGCTTCAAATTAAAAAAAAAAAAATCTCGTATTTCATGCTTCTTCAGTGCATTACAACAAGAAGGGCCTATTAGTGTCACTTTAAGCAGGGTTAAGTGTATGTTGCTACACTGTGATGGTTGGCCCTCTTCACATCAGTACTCATCAGTTTTCTTCCACCTGGAATACAGGACACCTGGTGACCCCACACCTGCCCTACTGTCCTACTTCTGTGCACTGCCACCAGCCTCATTTTCCACACCCAGCACTCAGCCATTCTCCCACTCACAACACCTTGCCATGCCCAGCTGCCCTCCTCCCACCTCACCTACGCCAGACCATTTAAAGACTACTGGGATTCAAAGGTAAAATACCCTGTTAAGAGAAAGGTGATGGACAACATCCACCAGTGTTCACCAGGTATCCATCATGGACTCCTCAGTATGGCATCTGAACAAGCCTCATTTAGCTTCTGTTTTTCATTTCCCCCCTGCTTTAAGGAAAGCCAGTTAGGCTGTCAGCAGCTGGGACAGGGAACATCGCCCTGCAGCCAGGACTAAGCACATCACTAACACCACATGAGGTAATGGCAAGAGTCCAGCAGCTTCTACCCACCCTCAGCTATACTGGATCCAAACAGCCAGACCCTCCTTCCCCTTTGCAGCAACTTCCAAGAAACCAAAATAAACCAAAACTAACAGAGAGCAGCACCTATAAAACCATTTAAGAGCAGGTGGACTTAAAGGACATACCAGTGATGACAGCAATGACATCATTATTCAGTTTAGAACACATCTTCATTTTTAGTCAGAAGATTTAATGGGAATTGTATCCTTTCAGGCACGTGAATTTAGGAATAAACACTACAGGCTTTCTCAACACAGTCACAGAAAGCAGCCTTTCTTCACAGACTGAGGTCAGAGGATCTGTGCAGCACAGACACCCCCAGACTCCACACTGTGCCTCATCCATGCACAAACCTGCACCAGGATGAAGGTTGGGCAGAATTACACTGTGCTCAGAGCCAAGATGCTGAGCTCCAGTTTTATGTATCCTTTTGGTTTACGGCATCCATTCAGTTTTGGCTCAATGAGGAAAGACAGGGAAATATTCTGAATGTCTTCTCAAACCACTGCAGCCTTTCAGTAAATAAAGGGAGCCTACAAGGAATCAGGAGAGGAACTGCTTACAAGGGTGTAGAGTGATAGGACAAGGGTGAATGGCTTCAAACTTGAGAGCAGGTTTAGACTGGATATTAAGAAATTCTTCCCAGTGAGGGTGGTGAGGCCCTGGCACAGGCTGCCCCATCCCTGGAAGTGTCCAAGCCAGGCTGGATGTGGCTTGAAGCAAACCTGGTCTATTAGAAGGCATCCCTGCCCACAGCAGGGACGTAGAATGAGATGATCTTGAAGGCCTCTTCCAACCCAACCCATTCTGTAATCCTATTATCTTGCAATTATCACTACCAAAAGTCAAAGTAAGCCCAGCACTGCCACCAGATGTTCCTGTCCAGGTAAAGGGTTTCTTAGTGAAATTAAAGAAGGTTCTAATAATGATTTGGCCCCTTAGTTCAAGTTCAGAACCCAAGGTTTTGACAAATCTGAGCAAAAAGAAATAATCTTAAAGGATACAGGGACACACCAGCAGCTATAAAGAAACAGCAAATGTGCCTATTTTAGGAACTTATCATTGCTTATTTGCAGATCTGACTTCAGAAAAAACAAAAAAAGTTGTCTGACTGACAGTCAGCACACAAATAAACAATAAACTTTTCAACTTTGCCAAAACTAGTGTTCACATGATTTTGTATCTACTGAACTGGAATTTATTTGCAAGGCATAAAGGTAGCCTGGCAGAATCTACCAGCTGCAGCACAGCAGAAACAGTCCAGAAGATGGACAGGCTTCCTTCTGTCTGCTGGCCTATTCTCTTTCATGGAGGAGCTTCAGAGGGCCACAGGATGAGCAGTTGCTCCAACCTGAGGGAGCTCTGCACATGCTCTGCCAGGAGATCAGATAGCCACAGCACTGGGAGAGGCTGGGGACTCCCAGGGCCAGCACTGAAAGGCAGTGAAGTGACTGACTGTGACTGAGGTCTCCTGATCCATCTGGTCAACATTTAATATCAACTACATGCAATATGCACATAACCCAGGCTGGAATGAAAGGCTTTTCAGGAAAATGCTGCCCACTTTAACAAAGATTAAGAGCTAGACATCTGTTTTAGATACACAGAACACTTGGTAATTTTTAATTCGCAATACAGCTCCTTGAGTTGTTGCATATATGTATATATATACACACACACTATATATATGTGTGTATGAGGTACATATGTTGTGTATATCCATGCACACATTTGAAATAAATAGGGAGCACCAGGATGCAGAGGAGTGACACCAGCTTCCCATAATCAGTGCAATAGCGCAGAATCATTTGTTCTTTATGTTGCATACATAGATATATAGGAGATATCTGATTTTTGTTTCAGTGACATAATTTAGGAGGGTGAAAAGGATGGTTTTAAAGTTTATTCTGTTCCTACAAAGGAAAAGACAAGAGCTTGGGGAGAATACACAGTTTCTCTAAGAAAGATGAGTCCTCCTTGTTCCTCACTGTGCCAAATTTGCTTGTACACATGGATGTAACAACCAGTGCAAACTGCTTCTCTGCAGGGTTTTTGCACTTTACCCCAAACCCTCAACACCTTCCCCTTGCAAGTAATCTCAAAACCAAAAGGAATTATCCTCTTACCCACAGATACCCAGACTATCCTGCAGAGCACCCAGGAAAGGATGATGAAGAAGCCCCAAACACCCCCTACAAGGACACTTCTGCCTTGCAGGCTGGTTAATTCTTAACTTCAGCTGAACTCCTGCAGGGAAAGGACAGACTGCACACACAGCAAATGTGTCCTTTACAAGGTGCTTGAAGCACTTCAGGAACAGCCAACTCCATCTTCCTCGAAAACACAGATTCTTCCGGAATTCATGGAGGTCACACCCTGGCAGTCTGCAACAGCTGCACTTCCCCCAATTGTATAGTGGAGCAGGATAGCTCTAAATTAATTATGAAACAACAATGAGTTTATGGGGTTTATATTAACTAAAGTAGATTAAGAGTTTTTAAAGTCATCTTGCTTTTAATTACTTAATCAAAATTCTCTGTTAAACTGCACTACATACAAATAAAATGTATTATCAGTTTGGCTCTGTCCAAATGAGACAGAAATGCCAGAACTTTACAGCTGTACCAGCATCTTAACAGGCATCAAAATGCTACAGCTACCTTAACAGCAGCTTCACAATTATTTCCTTTATGTAAAATGATTCACTCAACATTGAGAAATCACTAAAGCTAAGGCAACTCAAGAAGTTTTTCTTTTACTTCACAAATTAAAAACCCCCAAAACATGGAAAAAGAGCTTCACAGCTCTAAAAATGACAAGAATAAAACAACACACAAAAAAAAAAGTCCATTCCTCAGGTGAAGACACATCTTTTGTTTGTCTTAAATATGCACCTATTAATTTTGCTCCAAGTCCACCAAAGTCAAATTGAACTGACTTGTCTGACTCCCCGTCTGTAAAACTGTAAATGTCTGACCTCCCTTCACTTAAGGGATCTGAATGCAAACAGACTAAGTTCAGTAAAACAAACAAACCTCTTGCAAACCCCTGTAACTGTGAGTTAACAGAAAGAAAGACTAAAAGTAAGTTCCATGGTCACACATCCTGCCAAGCTCTGCCAACAGGATTTTGTGAGCGAGCAGGAAAGAAAATGTATTGTATTTCTATCATGATTTTCTGTTTGCTGGTTAAATCAAGAGCTTTAAACTGCCCTAATCATATGACAGGCTGATTCTCACCACAGTTGTTGTTGTTGTTCTGCCCGCCCTCATCTTTCCTGGCAAAAAGTTTCTTTTTCTTCTCCTTCTAAAGCCAGAATTAGTCTGTTCCCAGGCTGAAAAACCACACTAAAAAGTCAATCACAGAAAAGCTACAACAGCATCTGACTAGGAATCTCACTCTTGTGTATGCACAAATTCTCAAAGTGAAATTCTGGAATTTAAATCTACCTGTACATGCCCCAAAAGTGACACATTATTAAAACGCAGAGTAACACCAAAGGCTGATGGTCCCATTACATGTGAATGGATATAACAAAAGAACAGCCACAGTGGATTAAGCCAGAAGTGTACTTATTCCAGCATCCAGTCCAGCAGGACATCCCACTATATTCCACCTTCACCACAGTATCTGGGGAGCATTTCAGAAAGCACAATGAGCTTTAATCTCAGGCACTACTGCCCAACAGATACTCAGACATATTCCTTACAACAAAATGCATCAGTTCTGTTAAATTAACATGACTGCATGCAGGAGCAGCAGGACCAGGAGAGCAGCCCTAACCTGAGGAAACAAGAACTATCTTCCAGTAAAAACACCAAAACCCAAGCACTGTCCCAAATCAGAACTCAGTATGCAGAATCCAGCCTATATATATGAGTAACAGAAAACAACCCATATTAGTTAAGCTAGATGCACTCTCTAGGAACTGTCAATGAGTGATAAATGGAAAGGTGAAAAGTTTTGTATTGACGTGTGCCGGCCCAAGCTGTGACAGCTGCATCCCTCTCACCATGTTTCTACCCTCTCGAGCAAATGTTTGCACTCACACCACCACGTGGTGTGCCACTTCAGAGAGCTGAGCCAGCTGAAAGCCAACCTACCAGAAACGGACGTTTATTTATTTATTTACTGTCTGAAATTAACTCTCTGTCCTCACCTACTGCTCAGTCAGACAAGCAGAGGAACACGTGGCTGGAGTCACAGAAGCCCAAAGCCCCAAACCGTGCTGGCTGAACCTCCTGCAGAACTGCAGCATGGATGAACTGCTAATAAATACTGCAAACAAGAGTGTAATTCCAGTCTGTAGTGAGAGAGCAACAGAGTCCAGTCTCCATGGCATCCACTCAGATACATAGGACAGGCTGAGGGGCTATTTTGCAAGCCAGCTCTCACATTTCCCTTTCTCTTTGCTGGAACTCTTTAGACTAAAGATAAGGGAGCACAAGGTCGCCACAGGCAGAGAACTGAAACAGTCAGGAGCTCTTTTAACAGAGCCCTGCACAGACCTATTTCCAGAACGAGACAAGACACTGCTGAGCCTTTAGAGCAAAATTCCCCTTTTCCAAACTCCAGCAGAGGCCCCCATCACGTTCCTGGAAACAGGACGCTTTTTAAAGAGCCCTTCTTGAAAGCCAAGCACGCCTGCTATGACACAGTTATTTATACTGAGCTTTAACAATCACGTGACAAAGAACTGCGGCCTTGAGATTAAAAACCCTCCAGCCGAGGCTTTGCCCTGCACAGAAACTCGGACACAGCCTGGTAAACGTGTCCCTTCTCTCCCGGAAAAGTTTCTAAACGCAAAGAGCGCAAGGGGCAGCTTTGCAGGGCCATGACACAACCAGCCCCAGCAGCTGCTGCGGCCGCACACGGCCGAGGCCTGGGCTGAGTCTGAGACCCCGGAGCTTTCAGCAGAGCTTTCAGCGGAGCTTTCAGCCCAGGCTCCGCAGTGTGGGCACCGCCGCCCCGAGTGCGGCCGAGCAGCAGCAACAGGTGAGCACGGAGCGGGCGGCGGGGCGGGCCGGGGCACCGGGGAGGCGCCTCCGCAGCCGCTCCGCGCCCGGCCCGGCCCCGGCACACGAGGCTGTCCCCCCGTCACGCACCTTCCAGCCGGCGGAGCTGTTGCTGTCACCCTTGTCCTTGAAGTAGGGGACGGAGCGCACCATCCACTCGTAGATCTGCGCCAGCGTGAGCCGCTTCTCGGGGGCGCTCTCGATAGCCTGGCTGATGAGCTCGGCGTAGGACTGGCTGCCCCAGGCATTTCGCCGGGAGCCGCCCTTCCGCGCCGCCGCGCCGCCCGCCCGCGCCCCCTCGGCCCGGCCGGGCCCCGCCGCCGCGCCGCCCGCGCCCTCCTCCGCCGCGCCAGCTGCGCCGCCCGTCTCCGCCTCGGGCCGCGGCAACGGCCAGGTGCAGGAGCGCGGGCGGCTCTGCGGCTCAAAGTCAGGGTCGATGTCCGGCGACGCCGCGGCCCCAGCCGGCTCCGCCATGGGCGCCGCCTCAGCCCCGCCGGGAGTGCCGGGCCCGCCACCCCTTTGTGCGCCCCGGGCCCGCTGCCGCCGCCGCGCCGCTCTGTTTACCAGGGAGCAGCGCTGCTCCCCGCGCCTGCGCGCGCGGGGCACGCCGGGAGCGGTAGTCCGGCCGGGGCGTTAGCAGGCAGCCATGCACGGCCGGCGGACTACAGTACCCAGCGCCCCCTGCGGCGGAGGGCGGGGCGTGTCCCACTACGGGTGAGCGTGGCAGGCGGTGCGTTGATGTGACTACAGCTCCCAGCGGGCATCGCGGCGGGCTACGCTTACATAACCTGCCAGGCCCAGTGCGGGCTAGTCCCCCCACGATGGTAGAGAGGTGATAGTGGCGCGGTGGCGGCAGCCTCGAGGCGGCCGCAGTTCCTCCGCCCACTTCACAGTGTGCCGGGTCGGCCTGAGAGTGCTGCTGCCTCCACCATCCCGTCACGGATGGGAGCCTATTTCCGGGACACTCCCTGCCGTAAGGCGTGATGGGTCTGCGTCCCGATCTGCCCGTCAGAGTCGCAGCAACCATGTTCCGGGGCCTCGCGCTCCCCGCGCTGTACAGTGTCCGGGGCTGGCAATACTCCAGACGCTGTATGGCTCAGTCCTCTTACGTTTCCTGGCCCTGCACCCCTGTTTCCAGCCGGGCGCTCAGCGCGGCCGCCTCAGTTTCGGGCTCTGCCTTGTCCCGCGGGGGCCCGGTCGGGACAGCTCAGGGGACGCGGAGCAACGTCGGGCGCGAGCCTGCCATGCAGGTTCTGGGGCCGGCCTGGCCAGCCCCGCGGGCTGAATACCCGCTGCGTTTATGCAGGGGGCGGCCGCACGGCGGCGCTGTCACGGCCGTGGCTGAGCGGCCCCAAACCCTGGATAACTACCGCTTTATGCAGGCGCTGTGCGGGCGCCGCGCTGCGATGTGCGGGTGGGGTGGCGGCTGAGGGGCCCCGAACCCTGGATAGCTGCGGGTTTATGTAGGCGGCGGGCGGGCTCCGCGCAGCTATGCGCGGGCGGGGCGGGCTGCGGTAGCGGGCGGGGCGGGCCGGGCGGGGCGGCGGCACCACCACCATGTCGGAGGCGGCGGTGGCGGACACCCGGCGCCTCAACGCGAAGCCGCAGGACCTCACGGACGCGTACGGGCCGCCCAGCAACTTCCTCGAGATCGACATCTTCAACCCGCAGACCGTGGGCATGGGCCGCGCCAGATACACCAGCTACGAGCTCCGCATGCGGGTGCGGCCCCGGTCGGGCCTGCGGGGCTGGGCTGCCCGGTGCGCGGGTGTGCGGCCCGGGGAGGGGCGGCAGCGCTCGGGACGCGGCGGCCGGGGAGGGCCGGAGCGGTGCCGCTGTGGAGCAGCGGGGGGCGGAGAGGCGAAGCCCCGGGCTGGGGCGAGCCTGCGGGGCTCAAGGTCAGAGCTGATGGGCTCGCCCGGCATCCAGCGGGGGCTGCTGCGCACACGGACAGCGAGGTGCTGCCTCAGCAGCTCCAGAGCCCCGCTGGGTGGCTGCTGAGCAGGGCATGGCTGCATGCAGCTGCTTATCTCGGGGAGGGGAGGAGAGCTGGGTGGCAGTAACGTGGGGCTGCTCACACTGCGTGCTGGCTGCTTTATCAAGAGCCCGTGGCCTAGGAGTGTGCATAGCAGGCTTCTCTTCATTGGCCCTTAAACCAGCTGAACTGGGGACCCCTTCACAGCTTCTGCATCTGATAGATGGGAAAAGTAAAACTGAGCTTCCCCTAAAACAAGGTCCCTTTAGCATGTGTTGTGGTGCTGGTTTACCTTTTGTTTATAGCTTGATTTAACTGCTCAGTCTCCTCTGCCTTTCAGAAGAATTGGTGTTTGCTTTTTTCTGCTCTGGTGCTTGGCTCCCATCAGCCTGCAGGTGGCAATGGGAACCTCTTAGTCCCACTGAAACCAGCAGAGATGCTCTGAGAGCAGCTGGGTTTATTTCACTGACTCATAAGAACACAGTTAATTGTGTTGCAGTAATATTTAAGTGCTGTCCATCAGAAGGTTTTGTTATCTCAGTTCCTGGAACGATTCAGACTATGTTGATGGGGTAAAGGTAAAGTTAATGCAGCTGTCATTTGTTGGACCCCAGTGGCAGAGGAGAAAGGTGAGGAATTGCTGCACTGTTCTCCAGTGACACAAGATGGGCATGAAAAGCCTGGTAGGGTAGGTGCTCTCTTTTTGAGAAGACTGTAGATAAGGTCTGGCCTTGAACAGTTGCTGGGACAAGATTTCCTCAGTTAGTTTTTCCATGGAGATGCCAGTGTCAGGTCAGATGTTCTTTTGCTCTGCAGGCTGCTGCAAAACTCTCATGTAGTTCACTTAAAAATGGAGTAAACTTGGAGAAAAAAAAGATTATTCTCCTGACAATCATATTGTCAGCACTGGTTCCAGTGTGTGCCCCTGGGAAGGGGGCATGTTCCAGAAATAGTCACTCAAGGGAGAGGGAATAGCTGGCACTGAGTAGACTGGCTTGCTTGGATCCAAAAGATTTTGGTGTTTGTGCTGTCCTGAATAAGGAAGTTGAATGTTCCCATCATGCGTCCTCAGGAGGTTTGATTTTCTCACTGCAGCTTCAGGTTTCAGTTGCATGTGTGGCTTCCAGGGCAACCTGCAAATAAACTGCTTTGCTTCATTACAGACAAACCTCCCCATCTTCAAATTGAAGGAGTCGTGTGTGAGGAGACGATACAGCGACTTTGAGTGGCTGAAGAATGAGCTGGAACGAGACAGTAAGGTGAGGCCTGGCTCAGACCTCCCTATTCCTTAAGCCAGGATGTGGAAACAGTTGCAGCAATAATCTTGAGATTCCCAGAAGTGGGGCTGTGGTGGTGGATGTTGCACCCTAGATACTTTAATCCATGAGGTAAACTGAGATTCCTTTACTCTAGTTAGGTGCAGGGAAAAATCTCAACCAGATATTCTCTAGAGGTCACAAATGCACAAAAGTTTACTGGCAAAAATAAGGAATTTTGGCAAAGGAGTAAATACACTTATAAAACACTTACCATAACATTACTTAGCATTAAATTACTATTAACTTAGCATAAACTTACCCTGCTTAACTTAGAAACCTTTAAAACCTTAAGTTGCTATGTTACCCAAAAAAATTCCATGGAAAGAGAATTAGAAGGAAAAGAGAGAGAAAGGCAGAAAAGGTACAGAAAAAAACATACATAGCTACCAATTTCGAGGGTTCCAGCATGGATGAGATGAAAACTCCAGGAGAATGCAGGGGCCAGACAAGTCCCTCATGGGAGCTTTTAAGCCCCGCAGGTCTTTCGTGGCCGCCTCCCAAGGTGGAGCTTCTGGCCGCTCAGGGGCTGGGTTAGCACCACCCACAGTGTGATTGATGAACAGCTCTGCCGGGCCTGCGATGTTGGCTCTGGGCTGCGGGGTGGAGCCCTTCACAAGCCCTGATCTGCCTCTCCCACCAAACGTACACACACATTTGCCAGGCATCCCAAAATGTTCTGAGACATGAAACTTAGCCAGTCTCTGATAGTGGGCACCTTCTGCTCTATCCATGTGATGGCACGGGGGATGAGCATCAAACAGCAAAGGATGTCTGCTTGCAGGTGGCTGTTGTGCTCATGGGGTGATTCTGTGCTTTCAGATTGTAGTGCCACCGCTGCCTGGAAAAGCTTTGAAACGACAGCTTCCCTTCCGAGGAGATGAAGGCATCTTCGAGGAGTCCTTCATCGAGGAGCGGAGACAGGGCCTAGAACAGTTTATTAACAAGTAAGTTTGATGTCCTGGCTTTGCTGTGTGCTGCCTTTTTAGCTCTTGCTGAGCTGTGGGCTGACTGTGAGAGAGTCTTGAATCCTGACCTGCTTCTGGCAGGTGCCAGTGCTGGAGGGTGGTGCCTGTAGCCATGTAATGAAACTGGAGCAAGTCCTGCCCTGAGTGGGGGCTGTGCTTTGTGCTCTCTCCTGAGAGTGTAGTGAGTATTAGCAGAGCAGCTGTGCTACAGGGACCCACCAGCATAGTACTGTTGGTTCAGGGCACGGCCTGGAAGGGAACAGCCTGTGCTCAACACCTCTTACTGGTCCTGTTGCAGAGCCATGTGTGACCTTGGGCTGGGCACGGTGCAGGTGTGCTGAGCTGGCTGCCTGACTCCCTCCTGCACACGTCAGAGGTCTGGGGGTCTTGGAGGCAGCTGTGCTAACCTCCACATCTGATTTTCTTCCAGAATTGCTGGACACCCACTGGCACAGAACGAGCGCTGCTTACATATGTTCCTGCAAGAGGAGACTATTGATAGGAATTACGTCCCAGGGAAAGTGCGCCAGTAGGAGCACCTGGCACTGTCTTCCTCCATTCCACCCTCCCTCCTGCAAAAATGACATTTATTTTTACACTAAATCTCTCTTCTCTGAACCAGCTTTTCCTCTCTCGAACCTCCCAGTTTGTTCAGTATTTTCCTCTTTTGTAACTGGCAGCAGTTTGTTCTACTGGGCTGTGGTCGTGGCCTAAAGATGTGAAGATTTATGCAAGTGAGTGTGTTGTCCCACGTCTAGGGGCAGATGTGGATAGGTGTGGAGCAGGAACTTGCTAATGGCGTTCTGGTGTAGGAGCTGCCTCTCTCCCTGTACAGGAAGATAAGAGATGACCTTCACTCCCTTGTCTGTGCAGCCCCAAGCATCTCTGCAGGAGACTTTGAAGAATAGCAGTTGTCATGTTGGTCAGTGATTATATCAGGTATTAGAGTTTTAGTAAGGTTTATCCAAGCCAGTGAGTAGGTGCCTGGGTGTGTCAGTCTGTCATCCACCCCATTCACCCTGCATGAAACCCCCATTCTTCACTGTCTGGAAGTGCTGAGACCCAACACCTACTCAAACCCCGCTATCAGCCTCCTGAATTACAGACCTATTTGGTGTATTTGTGTCCCCTCCTTTCTAAGGTGCTGCTGGCAGCTCGAGGGGTTTCCATCCCATGTGCTCTCATGATGCTCTTTGTGGGCCATTTGGCATGTGGAAGATGGGATAGTCTGGGCTGTAGCCACATGTGCTGCGATGCATTGGTCCAGAGTTTAAGAAACACCACAGCCTGCTGTAGCATGGGCTGCTGGGCTGGCATTGCCTGCAGCACCCTGCTCGGCTGAGCCTAGTGACCTTATCCTGGGCCCCAGCTGCTGGGAGGAGCAGACTGGCTGAGGGGAGCAAGAGAAGGCTGGTGGGAGCAGTTGTAGGATGCAGCTGTGATGGCTGTCACTGGAGAAGCCCAGCAGTGGGGCCTGGAGTGAGGCCACCTCTCCAGAAAAGGACATCAGAAAATGGGAGTCAGTTCTAGGTTAGACATTGCTTACCAAGCAGGAGAAAAGGCAGTGGCTCTTTGTGTGTTCTCCCCTGTTCTGCAGTGAGCTAGGCAGTCACTTGTGTGGAAGTGAGAACATTTGACTGGTCAGGGAAGTGTTCAGAGCTTGAGGGGACAATGACACTGTGACTTGCTGCAGCACAAGTGTCCTTTGGAGGCTCCCCCAGCTGCCACAGCTGTGATGAGTGAGGTTGGGCCTCAGCTCGGGGGCTCCTCAGGTCAAGGCTGGCTGGTTTAAAAGTGCTTGGTCACTTCGTTGTGGCACAGTTGAGCCTTTCTTGGAGCACAGGCCCAGAGTGGATGCCCTCCTGTTCCTGCCAGGCACATTCCCCGAGGCCTTCCCAACGTCCCCTCTGTTTTCTGGTGAGGAACTGGTACTGCTGGGCGAGAGGTGGCTCTTGGGGAGAAGTCGCTGAAAGCGCGAGGGAGCTGCTCCGGGGGCTGGCTCGGTCCGGAAAGGGCCGTGGGGCAGCGCGGAGCCCGGTGCCGGTGGAGGCGGCCGCGGCCCCGGAGGGCTCGGTCCCCGCCTCCTGCTGCCGCCAGTCGCGCTCGGGGCGGCTCCTTCCCCTGCCCTGCGCGGGGCTGCCATCCATCCAGCTGTCTGCACCCTGTCCAGTGTAACGTCCCGGTGCCGTTCGCATTAAACCACTGTGAAGCCAATTGTCTGCCTGGTCCTGGGGGCTACCGGGACGGGGAAACGGACGGGACAGAGCGGTCACCGGCGAGGGGGCGGGAGAGCTGCCGGGACAGAGCGGGCAGCGGCGGGGCGGGGCGGGGGAACGGCCGGGAGGAGACGGACACGGGCGGGGCGGGAGAACGGCCGGAACAGAGCGGGCACGGGCGGGGCCGGCACAGCGCGGAGGCGGGAGGCACTCCCCGGTTCTCTCCGGTTCTCCCCGGCGGGTCCGAGGCTCGATGTGGCTGCCGGAGCCGCAGCCCGGCCCCGGCTCGCCGGACTGCCCTGACCTGCTGCAGCACGTCCCGGCGCTGCGCTCGCCGGCCACCCCGCTTTACCTCAGCTTCTTCGAGGAGGAGTGTCGCGCCATCGCCGCCCGCCTGCGCTTCGGGGCGGCCGCGGAGCCCTCGCCGGGCCCGGGGGAGCTCAGCGGCCTGCAGCCCAAGACCCCCGGACCCGCCACCTCCACGCCGCTGCCCTTACCGAGCCACGGGCGGCTCCCAGACTTGAGCGCGGGCGATTGCGCGGCCTCTGCTGCCTCTGGCCCGGCCCCGGCCCCGGGAGAGCCCGGATGTCTCCCGCCGCCCGCGACCGGCGCTGGCCCCGGCGCCCTTCCCACCGGCGTGCCCGCTGTGTCCCGGCGGGCGCGGCGCGGCCCCGGGCAGCCCTCCGGCGGCGGCCCCGGCACCCCTGCCCGCTCCCCGGGCCGCGGCCGCGCCAGGCTCGCTCTCCCCCGCGCACGGGCCTCGCTGGGGCTGCAGCTCCCCGCGGCCGGCACGGGGCGCGGCGCCTGGGAAACGCGGCTCCTGCGGCCCCCAGGTAAGCGCGGTCACGGCGGGGAGCCCCGGCCCGGCACCGCCCGCCCGGCCCTGCAGAACCCCCTCTCTCCCCCAGGGACCAGGCTGAAGCTGACATCGCCTGCCAGGGCCAGGCTTCAACGTGTCAGCGGGGCTTCGCAGCAGGCACAGCCTTCCAGCCTTCCCAAACTCGCCCCCCGGGCCAGAGGGGTGAAAAGTAACTCTGCACCTGCCAGTTGCCTCGCGCGGAGCAGGGAAACATGTAGGTTACGGTGCTCCACCTGGAAGGGAGAAGGGGAAGGGCTTGGGCTGCAGCCTGGCTGGGGGCAGGACGTGGGGAGTGGGGAGTCCATGGGAGCGGCACAGTCTGGTACCCCGAGGGGTGTGTTAACACTGCCTGGCCTCCTGCCAGTGTGCGCCAGCAGCCTGCTGAGTTTGAAGCCTTCACCCGTGGTGTTGTGGGGTCACAGGGTACTGGCCTGGCTGAGCCCCGGGCTGCCTGAAGAAGGTGCAGTGATGCTGCTTGGGAATAGCGGCCTCTGTGTTTACTGTTCACTACAGCTGCTGCCAAGGCTGGGAGTTGTAAACAGCCCTCCTCAAAGCTTTCTACAGGAATTCCTACTGTAGCTTCCCGCTCCTCACTGCGGCCTCCAGAAAAAGTGATTTCGTCCAAGCGTTTTGGCCTCAATAAAGGTGAGTCTTGGCTGAAGCCTCAGAGGCTGCAGGGTTGTGGGACGGGGTGCTGCTGCTGTGGGAAGAACGTCCAGGTCCTTGCTGCAGGGTCAAAGCTCATCCTGGGGAATGGACTGGGGGGGGTACTGTATATGCTTGGGCTCACAGGAGGGGAGGTAAAGTGCAGAGCAAACAAGGCTGCGTGAATGAAGTCCTTTCCCTCTTTTGCTGGAGAGGCATCCAGCAAAAAATGCAAACAAATCTGGTGCTTGAGGCTCATTCATAGGAGAGGGAGTGGCCGCAGTCAGTCTCTTAGCAGGGGTTGATGCTCTTTATTTTCCTTTCCTGGGTCTCACTTCAGAATCAACTACAGTGGAGCTGGTGTGCAATAGGACCCGAGAGCTGAAGGAAAGTGATGAGAGCAAAGAAAGGCTGGTTGCAGCAAGCATTGTCTTGGGAGCAGGTGAGCAGTATGGAGGTGTAGATTCTTGCCTTGTGTTGGGGGGAGTGTGGAGAAACTTGGGCAGTGCTGGTCCCCAGATGGGCCCCGGCTGACCAGGTGTGGCCCTGGCTGAGGGTGCTCCAGCCTGTGCTGCAGGCAGGGGGTGCTGCCTGCCCAGGAACTGCAGCTGGGCAGCCCGCAGTGCTGAGCCCTGCAGAGGGAAGGGAGGCGAGGAGGCTCTCCCCACTCTGCTGTGACAGCCCTGTCCCACCCTGCCCGGGCAGCTGCCTAGCCTCCCTGTGAGAGCAGACTCCCAGCAGGAACCCAGAGCCTCTGGGAGCCAGGCCATGCAGGAGCACTTTCTCCCAGCAGCACCCATACAGGCCAAGCCAGTAGCAGCTGTTGGGCTGGAAGTGCTGGGAGACTTCTGGCTCTCTTGGACAGGTTCTGTCTTTCCCTGATCTGGAGCAGCTCTGTGCCCAGGTTGAAGTGGGGCTGAGGGCGGCAGGTTTCTAATGCTGACGCCTCTCTTCACAGGTAGAAATGACCAGACATGGGAGTGTGTGGAGTCCTCTTTGTCCAGTGACTTGGCCCCTGGCCTGACTTCAGGATGTGAAGATGCAGTCCCTGCTGAGCAGGTAAGAGCCAGCTGTGTCCTGTCACCATGGAGCACTATTCAGTCTCTGGCTTGGGCCAGCTATGCCAGAGGTAGGAGATGAGACCTGGACCTGCCAATTTCTGGCTGGCACTTGAGCTGTTTCAGCCTTTCTCTGGGGTTTACACAAGACCATGGGCATTTTTTGCCTGGCTTTACCAGCTCTCTGTGCTCAGGGGACTGCAGGCTTCTGTCCAGCTAGATTTTCTAAGGGCCTTTTGAAACATACAAACTTCATGTGGCTTGTGTTGTCACTTTTATATGCCCTGATATGTAGGACATGGCCCCAGGATGGGGTGTGCAGAGCCTGCAAGATGAATCTCCAAGTTAGGAAATCTCCTACCTGCAAAATAAGTTTGTGCATTTTCCATCAGTTTTAGGGCTCTTCACTCTGTGGCTGCAGCCAGCCAAAGGCATTCTTGTTTCCCATGGGTGCTGACAGATGCTCCCTACAGCAGCTCCTTTGCCAGGCTGCTCCTGTGATGGATGTGCCCTTGCAGTGGTCCCCAGGGGGTTGATCTTGGAGTGTTGGATGGGCTGCAGTGCTCCTCCAGAGGATGGGCTGTGCTGTGGCTGTGTTTTGGGGGCAGGTGCAACTCCCTGCATCACACTTAACCCTGCTCTTGCCAGTCTGCAGGTGATCAGCTGTCCCAGGAACTGGAGCGTGTGAAGAAAGAGCTGGAACGAGTGAAGGGCGAGCTTGGTATGTGGAGCTGGCTGTTCTGAGGGCTGCAGGACACCTGTAGTCCAGGTGACATCCGACATCCCCTGTGCTTGTACCTGGAGCCCAGGGCCTGCAGCTCTGTGGGAGTGGGGCTGAATTCATGTTTAAGGGGTAGAGCAGGATCTCAGCTGCTGCCCTAGAGAGTCTGGGTGTGAGGTATTTAGGATGGGCTGAGCACACACCTTCTTGCCTCCTGTCTGCAGCTGACAAGACCGCCCAGTGTGAAGCCTATCAGCAGACAATCTCATCCTTGCAGGCTCAGCTCAGAGAAGCAGGTATGTTCCCTCACCGTGGTGACCCCTTTCTTCTGGGCAGGCTGCAGGGATGCTCCAGTGATCCCTTGAGGGCTGTGAGGTGGGAGGGATACAGCTCATGGCCTTTCCCAGGGGTCAGGTGCTGAGTGCCAGAAGCATTACTGCTTTGATGTTGCTTCCCAGGAATCTGTCTGAAAGATGCAGCAGTGTTGGACAGTGGTGACCTGGGCAGAGACTGACAGCTGGGACATGGGGACCAACAACAGCCATTGTCCAGCTGTGCGAGCCCCTGGGCCAGTGATATATGTGGAGTTCTGGAATGAATTCATTTTTTAACTCCTTGTATGTAAAATAAAGGTGTCTTTTGCAGTGGTGCTTGCTGTCTGCTTGGGTAGAGGCAGTGCCCTGGGTGAACAGGGCAGGTCTGTGCTTGGCTACAGCTGGTTTTGCTCAGCCAGAGATTTGAGGTCTGTTACAAGGAGGAGCTGTGTGCTGGTGGATGGAGGTACAGTGTGGCTCTGGGGAAGCATTTCTGGACAAAACTGATGTTTCCAGGTGGGATGCTTGGATGTGTGGTGGTGGTGGTAGGCAGCTGTATGGGCAGGTTTCTTCCTTAGACCACCTTTACCTTGGATGTGGGAAAAGCCAATGCTGGCTGATGGCACATTAGACTTCTGCAGGCTTTGGCTACTTATTACTGCTTTATTATCAGTGACTAGGGGCACGTGGTGGGAAGCAGCACTTGGGACTCAGTCCAGTCCCTCACCATTCCTGCATGCTGGTGCTGGGGGCTGTGCTCTGCTGCCTTCTCTCTGTGCTCAGTTGATGCAGGCACCTTCTGCGCTGCCTCCTGTCTGGGTGAGGCACTGGAGAGTCTGGTGCTGGCAGTGCCCTGAGCTTGGGCTGGGAAGGCTGGCCTGTTCCTGCTCCTGTTATTTCTGGCTGGTGTTCCTGGCTGCCTTGGAATGCACATTCACAGGTAGCCCACACCCCTTCCCAGAACACTGCCCTGGACTGTGTGCAGGGGTGGCTGCACAGGGAAGCTGTGTTGGCTGTCTCCCACCCCTGTTTGGCACTTGGTTGCTGGGGCAGCTCCAGTGCTGGCACAATCTGCAGCAGAGAGCCCTAACATGCTGTGTGTTCCATCTGTATGCATGGTGAAGGTAGTACCTGCACCAAGAAGTTAAAGGAGTTGACTCAAAAAAGTGCCCTGCTATTTGTAAACAGAGAGGAACTTGTGGGTGAAGCTGGACTCGATGGTCCTTTATGGGTCCCTTCCAATCTGAAATACTCTATGTTTCATTGGTGAAAGGTGGTGGGGGCATCCAAGGACTGATGTGGATCTGTTTCTGCAGGGCTTCTGGCTCCCTTTATGGGTTGGAGCCATCTCCTACCCTCCTTTGATGCTGGCTATGTGTGCTTTGCCACTATATGCCTTCCTGCTGCTCCTGTTGAGACATGCACTTGGCTTGTTCCGTGCCTCTGCCTGCTCCCAGCTCTTGGCCTGTGCTGCTGGATCAGGGCCCTGGATGATGGGAGTGGGGAGCAGTAAGACTGGAAGGTGAGGATGGGACACTGGGAAGACATATGTGGAGCTGCACGTGAGGTTTGGGAACTGGAGACATGTTCTGGTGTCCTGATGATGCTCCTTTCTGGAAACTGCCTCTCGATGCCTGATGTTGCAAGAAGGTTTCTGGAAATAGGGAAATGTAATCTGCCCCCTTGCTATTTTGGGTACCCAGTGTCTGCTTGTCTGGGACAGGGTGACCCTGCTTGGAGTCTTGCCGTGCCCGTGGTGCTGCCTATGCTGAGACCATTCTCGGCGATGGTTCTGCCCAGGTGGGTCCTTGCCTACAGCTGGCAGTCCTGGAATGAGTGGGAAGTGTCTGAGCAATGACCTTCCTTCGTCATGGGGTCAGGGGTGCTGAACTGCAGTTCCTCGGTTCTGAGAAGCGGGGGCAGAGTTGCGTCACTCTCAGTTGGAAGCATGAGCTGGTGTTTCCATCACCGCATACTCCAGGCGCTTCCCGCACCCGGAGGATGCGGGGGAGGCACCGCCCAGCGCTCCCGCCTGCCCTGCCCTGCTCCCCTCCGCTCTGCAAGAGACTGACCAGCTTTTTGCTTCGATAGCGGCAATGCCGGAGCAGAGCATTGCCGATGATGCCGGCAAGGGGCTGGCTTACGTCCCTGAGCTGCCACTTTGAATGGGCGCGCACGACACGCCAGCCCTGGATTGCATCAGGCACGGCCCGCAGACGGGCGGCTCCCAGCCTGAGTGCGGGACAGCATGGTGCTGGGCCCTGCCTCTCTCCTGCCTGCCGAGCATTTCCCCCAGGAGTGGCGTTTCCCATCCCTTAGTGCCTGTTGCTCTCAGAACCGAGGGGCTGTAGCGGAGCAGAGGGAGGTCGGGGACAGTCCCCGCACACGGCGCGGGCGGAGCTCGCTCGCAGCCCCCGCAGCGGGCTGGCCTCCCCTCCTCGCCTCGATCTCCCGGGCCAGGCTCCGCTCTCATGGCACAGCCGGGCTTGGGGCGCCCTCAGCCGCTCCCCCCGTGGCATTTCCCCCAGGGAACAAGGTGCCTTGCCCTGGTCTCTTGCCCGCAGCAGCCGCAATCCCGCCGGCCCGGCCGTGCCTGGCGCCCGTGCCATTTGTCGCGGGAATTTCTATTTTCGAACACGAGCGCGGGAAGCGGGGGGCGGGTGGGGCTGTAAGGAAGCTCGGCTCTGCCCTGCCTCCCGCCCTCCCTTTTATACCACTATCACGGCGGAACTCGTCACCTTCTGCTCTCGGGCTCGGCGCGAAACGGAACTGAGTTCACCTGAAGGGGACCGCACGGGGCCGAGCCGAGCCGAGCCGCGCCGCAGGTGAGTGTGGCGCCGCAGGTGAGCGTGGCGGGCGCTGCCGCCGGACCCGGAGCCGCTTGGCGCAACCGGTGCCGATCTTGCATCAGCTGCCGCCAGCCCACACGCGGCCGCTCCTTCCGCTCCTGCCGCGCTCGCATTCCGCCGTACCCGGGTTCCGCGGCCGGACAGAGCCTGGCCGGCGCTCCTGGGGACGCAGATGCCCCCGCGGGGGCTGAGGCGCTGGTCCCGAGCTAGCAGCTCCCCACACCGACGCTAAGTCGCGGCGGGATGCTATAGGCGCTGCCGGGCTACGGTAGGCACCGGGATGCAGCGGGAGGCTCCTGCTGCCGCCCGACCCATGCGGATCTCGAGTCCGGGTGCTGGAGGTACTTGGAACAATTGAGCAGCGCTGGGGAAGGCGGCTAGAGTTGTCCAGGTAGTGTTTGAGGAGGGTGCTGGTGCTGGGGCACTTGTTGCTCGTGGGGTAGAGGCTGAATGTGACACGTGCCGGCTCGGGAGGAGGTTTATCAAGAAGCAGGATGGTTCTTGTTATGGGGAAGCTGGTTATGGGGGAACAGCCGAGTTGGTGGCTGCTGCTGTGATCCTGATAATCTTCTATGGAAATGGTCACAAAGTTATCCTTGTGTGCTTAGGCTGATACAGGAGTGCGGCATGCGGTCCTGGGCACGTGGATGGAGTGTCCTCACTTTGCCGATGAAGGGAGAAGCCAGCAGGGAGAATACACTGGTGGCTGGGTGGTTCGGTGCGGGCAGAGGTGCCAGCTGTGGCCATGGGCATTGGGAACCACTTTCTTTGCAGCTCCTCTGTGCTGGATGCCTGCTTCACAGGTTGCTCATCTTTAGAGCTTTTTGAGGATAGGTGGCTGCTGTGAGCAAGAAGAGTGGGGATGTCACACATTCGGGGTGATTACAGCCTGTAGAGCTTACAAACTGCTTAGCAAGCACTGTTAGCAGGCAAGGGGCTTGGACCAGGAACCCAGACTGCAAGCTTGGGAAGCAGTGGGCAGGCTTTGGGACGCACCTATGAGCTCTGTGGTTGAGACCACGCAGTGCTTGAGCAATGAGCATTTCCCAGCACGGGAAATAATGATGACTGGGTTCATTCCTGACTCACTGTCGTGGGGCAGGGGCTGTGCAGGCAGGATGTGTGCAGCCCCACAGTGCCTTGGAGGGTGCCCCACCATGATCTCTGGCCAACCAGCATGGCAGGGGCGGGGTGCCAATGAGTGAGCTGGGAGCTGGCTCCCATGGGCGTCACTGCCTACCCTGCCCCTTGCAGTGCCAGCCCTGCTGTCTGAAGGACACTGAGCTTCACATTTCCCTTTTCTTGCAGGGCTTTTCACCAGCTGAGCTTCACTGAGGAGAAGACAAGATGTTGAGGGAAAAAATGACCGTTTTTGGGAAGAAGCTGATCCGCCGGCGCATGGTGGACCTGAGCTCCGATGACACACATTTTGCTCGCTGCCCTCTCCACGCTGGACCTCGTATCCCTGGGGGTGGGCAGCACACTAGGGGCTGGTGTGTATGTGCTGGCCGGGGAGGTGGCCAAGGAGATGGCTGGTCCCTCTATCGTCCTCTCCTTCCTGGTGGCTGCTTTCTCATCGGTACTGGCTGGACTCTGCTATGCAGAGTTTGGGGCCCGTGTCCCCAAGGCCGGCTCTGCGTACCTCTACAGCTACGTTACTGTTGGCGAGATCTGGGCTTTTATAGCCGGGTGGAACCTCATTCTCTCCTATGTGATAGGTACGAGGCCAGGCAGCCTGTGTGGGGCTCCTTCCAGCGCCCTGCTGGCTCCATGGGGGGCTTCTGGGGCAGGGTGTGGGCTGGGATCAGCAGGGAGCTGGGTGCTCAGGTGTGGGTGGCTGGTGCCAGTCTGCCCTGGGCTCAGACTAATGCACAGATTTGCCATCAACCAGGTACGGCCAGTGTGGCTCGAGCCTGGAGTGCAACATTTGACAACATCATCGGCAACCACATCTCCACCTTCTTCGCCACCAACATCCCAATGCACGTGCCAGGAGTGCTGGCCGAGCATCCAGACTTCTTTGCTTTGATCCTGATTTTGCTGCTTACTGGTGGGTATGCAGGAGAGTGGCTCCATGGTACCATGGGTGACGGCATGGGAGCCTGATGGGTCCTCACTCACCACTTCTGTCCCCACAGTACTGCTGTCTTTTGGTGTCAGTGAATCTGCCCTCGTGAACAAAATCTTCACGGCGGTGAACCTGTTGGTGCTGAGCTTTGTCATCATTGCTGGCTTCATCAAGGGAGACATCAAGAACTGGCAGCTTTCAGAGGAGAGCCATGTCAATTCGTCACTGCTAGACACACCGGATGACATGTAAGTTGAGCAACTGTGCCAGGCTGGGACCTGGCATAGGGCAGGCACAGGCCCTGCTGTCCCTGCACCTCATGGCAGCTGCTCTCCTGCATTTCTTCCAGGAAAAAAGCTTTTGGCTCTGGTGGGTTTTTCCCCTTTGGACTGGAAGGGATGCTGACCGGCGCTGCCACCTGTTTCTATGCTTTCGTGGGCTTTGACTGCATTGCCACCACAGGTACTGCCTTGGGTGAGGGTGGCGTGGGCATTTCCCTGCACAGCCAGCAGCTGGTTGGGAGCTGATGGGGAGGATGCTCCCACATGGTGTGGGAAAACAGCTGGTCTCACCGCTCCTGGGAGGTTTCCCAGTAGAGTCTGTGTCTTCAGCTGGCCAGACAAAAGGGCTCAGAGCCTGCCCTGCCCCAGGAAAAGTGGCTCATTACACCACATGGTGGGAGCAGGGCTGCACCCTGCCTGCACAGCACAGCTCCCAGAGCAGCAGGGAGCCCTTTGACTGCTGAGCCAAGCCTGCCACAGTGCTGGGAATTGCTGGTGTCTCCTAGTTATTTCCCAGCCTCAGGCAGCCTTTTTCCAAATGACTGGGTTCATGCAAAACTGCTGCTTCCTGGAGCACAGGCAGCTCTCTTAATTTCCTCTCATTACCCCAGAAATCTACTTAGTGGGTGGCTGGTACAGGCTGTTCTGCCTGACCTTGCCTGTGCCACCCTGCCTCCAGGGGCTGCCCAGCAGTCTCCTCCTTTCCTGCTGCCGAGCCCCTTGCTGGGAGCTCTTTGCAAAGCTGAGCACACAGTCAAGGAGGATCTCCATTCAACAGGCTCTGTAGGGAGAGGGAGCTGATGGTGGGGGGAGGGAGAGGGCTGGCATGGCCAAGGGCTGGCTGCAAGCCCAGGCTGCCAGGGAGCTCCATTCCTTCTGCCAGTGCAGCAGCAGCATGGCCAGAGACCCCTCCTTTCCAACAGCCCCTGCTTGCTGCTCCCCAGTCCTGTGCTGCCATGGAAAGTCCCTACTCTGGCTCATCCCCTGGGGGTGCTTGCCCCGTGCTGTGCAGTGGAGTGGGGCACATGTGGCCTCTTTGTGTCTGGACAGGGGAGGAAGCCAGGAACCCGCAGCGCTCGATTCCCATTGGCATCATTGTGTCCCTCCTCATCTGCTTTGTGGCTTACTTTGGGGTCTCTGCATCCCTGACTCTCATGGTGCCCTACTTCCTCCTGAACAAGAGCAGCCCTCTGCCTGAGGCTTTCAAGGCGGTCGGCTGGGAGCCCGCCCGCTACGCCGTTGCCGTTGGCTCGCTCTGTGCCCTCTCCACCAGGTAGGACTGGCTCTGTTCCTGGTGCTGCTTGGGGCACAGCACAGGGACCGACAGCATTAACCTGGCCGGGCTGGGGACTTGCTCTGTGCAGTTGCTGTCCTGCTCCTGGCCCAGAGCTGGTCCCTTCCCGTTTTGGGTGGTAGATGTGGGCAGCTTGCCTAATCTCTCTCCATGACAGCTTGCTGGGCTCCATGTTTCCCATGCCCCGAGTGATCCATGCCATGGCAGAGGACGGGCTGCTCTTCAAGTTCCTCTCCCGGATCCACAGTGGCAGAAAGACCCCTCTGATCGCCACCTTTGTCTCGGGGTTCTTCGCAGGTAAGGCTCCTGGCCACCTCCTCACACCCAACCCTGTGGTGGTCTGTGGCAGTGTTTGTGGGTCCCTAGGATGAGGGAAGAGATGAGAATCTTGACTCCATGTTTCAGAAGGCTGATTTATTATTTTATGCTATATATTATATTAAAAGAAAATTATATACTAAAACTATACTAAAAGAATAGAGAGAAAAGAGACATCAGAAGGCTAGCAAGGAAAGGAATGAATAATAAAATTGTGTGACTGCTCACAGCCTTGACACAGCTGGCTGTCATTGGTCATCAAGTAAAAACAATTCACATGAGACCAATCAAAGATGCACCTGTTGGTAAACCATCTCCAGGCCACAGGCCACATTCCACAGCCATCAGATAGTTATTGTTTGCATTTCGTTTCTGAGGCCTCTCAGTTTCTCAGGAGAAAAATTCTAGCAAAAGGATTTTTCAGAAAATATGTCTGTGGCAGTGGTCTGGAGCTGTGCTCATGCTGCCTGTCCTCATTGCAGCGGTGTTTGCTCTCCTGCTTGACCTGAAGGACCTGGTGGACCTCATGTCGATCGGCACGCTGCTGGCCTACTCCCTGGTGGCGGTGTGCGTGCTCATCCTCCGGTGCGTGACTCCTCGTGTTTGGCGGTGCCCAGGGTGGATGTTCCTCACATCGTCCTGGGGGCTTGTAGCCACAGCTGTTTTCCAGGGGCATGCATCCTGGGGAAGTGTCAAGCCCCCAAGATGGAGGCTGCTGACCAGAGCCTGTGTGTGACTCTGGGCATATCCTTGGAGTGGCTGTTGCGGGGCCACTGCCGGAGCAGCAGGGATGTGAAGGTGCTGCCCACTGTTCCCTTGGGCTAGGAAGTTGCTTGGGCTCTGCTGCAAGCTTGTCTTACCTGCTCAGGTACCAGCCCAGACAGCCGAACTCCCCGAAGGCCGTGGAAATGCTGGAGCTGAATGGGAACGAGGAGGAGAGAGTGGTCATGAACCCAGCCATCACTGCTGCCAGTGCCCAGCACAAAGAGACCTCGTCCCTGGTGAAGCTCTTCAACCCGCCTGGGGACGCCCCCACTGTGTTCTCGGGGCGCGTTGTCTATGTCTGTGTCGCAGTCATTGGTGAGTCAGTGGGAACTGGCGGCTGGTGTCCCCTCCTGCCGGGGGCTGGAGTGCTTTGGTGTGTCTCTGTAGAGCTGGGGAGGGATGGAGAGCATGCCAGGCAGAGGAGAGGGGCGGGGTTGCCAGTCGCTGTTGGCAGTGCCAGCAGGTGCTGAGCCCTAATCAGGGTGCCAAGGGCAGGGTACAACTGTGGTTTGGGGTGCACAGGCATTGTTGGAGGACATGGGTGCTAAGCCAGGGATGTGCAGCTGGTCGTGGGAGATCCCTGTGATGAGCCTGGCCCACGCTGGCCACCAGCAAGGCCAGTCCCCAGCCCCTTGAGAGTGCTTGGGCTCAGCCAGTGGGGTTTGATCTGTCAAAAGGGCTCCATTGTACAGCCAGAATGGGGTGGCTCAGCCAGGTCTGGGTCAGTGTCAGAGCTGGGTCCAAGCCCAGCCAAGCACAGGCTCCCTGTAGCTTGCTGGTCTGGGAAGTGCCTCCAGCAAAGCACTTTCCTAAGGCTTTGGGGTGGGTGTTAGAGACAGTGAGTGCTGGACCTGACCAAGAGGAGTAGGTGTTAGAGACAGTGAGTGCTGGACCTGATCAAGAGGAGTGGGTGCCTCAGCAGAGCTGTGGGTGAGGCTCAGGGCCCCAGGGAGGTCATGTGCCATACAGACCCCTGACAACCCCCTCTCTTGCAGCTGCACTGATCACAGTCATCTGTGTGGTCCTGACCCTCCAAATGGCTGCGCTGAAGGATGCCAGTGTGGGCTCTGTTGTGCTTCTGGTGCTGCTCCTTGTGGCTCTGCTCATTTGCACCATCATCATTTGGAGGCAGCCGCAGAGCAATGCACGATTAAACTTCAAAGTGAGTGTAGCCCCCTGCAGCTTGGTGTCTGTACCCCCTGGACTCCATCAGGATCTGGGCACTGCAGGCTCTGCCAGGGCTTGCTGCCAGGCCACCAGGAAAGCCCTGAAATGTGTCTCTCTGAGGTGCAGTCCTCAGGGTGGAAGTGCCTGGGTGCTCTGGGCTGTGGCAGGGAGGGGGTCCTCGAGCCCAGCGTGGTCCCTGAAGGCACAGCTGACACAGCTCTTCTTGTCCCTTGCAGGTACCTTTACTGCCAGTGGTACCAATCCTCAGCACCTTCATTAACATCCTGCTGATGGTCCAGCTGAGCGCGGGCACCTGGGCGCGGTTTGCCGTCTGCATGGTTGTGGGTAGGTGTCCTGTGCTGGGGTACCCACGGGTCTCTCCTGGGGGTGTGTTGGTGCTGCCAAGCCACCATTGCACATTTCATTATGGAAACTGTCCTGCAGGTTTCATCATTTACTTCGCCTATGGGATTTGGAACAGCGTGGAAGGGAAAAATGAAGAAACAGCCCGTGCCACAGCAGAAAAACCTCTGCACCATCCTGGGCTGGACCTCAGCCCTGGGGCTGCTGCAGTCTGAGGGCCTGGGGACCAGTGCTTCATGGACCTCTTTGCCACTCTGGGACAAGATCATGATCCAGACAGTACATCCATCCCCTCTCCGGCAGAGACTGAGTCCCAGAGTGAAGTACGAAGGTCTGAACAAAAGGTCCTGAGCCAAAGCTGACCTAGGATGAACGTCCCAACTGAATGTTGTATGTTTCCACTCATTAACAAAGTATTGTTATATGTACTTATTAGCAAAACATGTTCACCTTTCTGTATCTAGAAACAGCATAAGGCCACTGGCCTAATGCTAATCTGGCCTAATTAGGGGGTGTAGGATCAAAGACAACTCCCTTAGATCCTCCTTGAGCCCTGGCCAGACTTTGGGAGAAAGCTGACAGGAAAATGAAACTAGAAACCATGTCAGCTGGTTTGTTGAGCAGTAACACCCGGGCCACTGTCGCAGCAAAGTGGGGGAGCCTCGTGGCCTGCAGAGGAGGAGGCGCTGCAGCAGCTCCCAGCTCCTGGCGTGGCTCTCCAGCCCCTGGCTGGGACAGCTTCCCCCAGAGCTGATGGCTCTTGGGTTGGATGATGTGTGATGGATCTTCCATAATCACTGTAGGCATTCTTTCCTAGCAATGGTTAGCATTGCTCAGCTTGTCCCTTTGCAACTCTTTGCTCATGGTTAGGTGCCTTGCTTAGCGTCTCCTTTTGTGATTCTTTGCAGTTTTCCATCATAGTAAATGCCACTGTTCCTTAAGTTGGGGTCTGTGTCTCTGACCCTGCTCACCAGCAAAACAAAATCAGTGTAGTCAGCAGAGTCAGAACAAACTGTTGCTTTTAAAATCTAAATTAAAGTAACCAGTCCTGTATGAAATTCCCAGATGGGAAGACCTTCCTATAGTTCACTGGTCCTCAAGTGGGCTAAGGTTGGAGGACCATGTGAGCAATGGGGAAGTCAGTTAAAAGAACTTGAACTGCTGGATGTATTAAAATGCATCCAAAAATTGCATATTGAAAAAGGAAAAGAACTTGTGGATTTGGAAAGGCAAGGATGGATTTTGTTAACAGTATATCAAACAAACAAAACACCAACAAAAGGAACAGTTGTTGAAATGCTCTGACATGAACCAACACATGTGAGTTGCAGAATCAAATTGTAAAGCTAAAATGCCAAATTAAGCTGCTTGCTGATAAGATGGATTTACCAGACTTGCTGAGAAGGCTGCAGTTAGAGTAGCTCAGTATAAGGAAAGGAAGGGGCAAGTGGAGCACAAGGAAATGCATGCAGTGATTGCAGAGGCAGGTGTGCAGTGGGATCCTGATAAATGGAATGGAGATATTTGGGCTGCTGTGGATTCTGATGAGGTTGGTTCCCGAGATGAATTTGTAGATGTGAGACCAGCATGGAGACAAATGGTAGAATTAGATGCTAATGATCAGGAGGGATACTCATAGAGGATTATACTCAGCATGAAGTAAATTAAATATTTGAGCAGGAAGAAAAAAGGGGAACCTCTTTTCTCTTGGATGGTGTGCTTGCATGACCAGGGAGCATCAGGCATAACCCTAGACTCAGGGGACTCTAAGAAGTTTTTAGATTGAGTTTGGTTTCTTTTGTGCAGGACGCGTTTTGGAATAACATTCACGATACTAATTTGTTAGCTTTGCTTGCTTTGGATGTAATACTAAATACCCTGCAGCAAATTATTGACCAGGATCTGAAAAAGTCAGTAGTACACTTTGTGAGATTGTGTACAAGATACAAATCTTGTGATTTTGTATTTGTAGATCATTTTACTGAAGATACAAGTAGTCACTCCAATATTCATACCTATAACTTTATTGCAGAGAGGCATTTATTTATTTTTTCTATTTTTTAAATGAAGATTTTTAGTTTTTTACTTCCTGTTATATCCTGTCAATTTCTGGAACCTAACTATACCCTGATTCAAGACTTACAGCCTACTCCCATTGGTTTGAACTGGTAAAGGTTCCAACACACAGACCTGAGGCTTGCTGAAACAAGCCCAGGAGAATGGATAAAAGGCTTTGATTGCTCTCCATCATGGCATGGCAGAAATCCATCATGTGATGGACAACATGGATGGTGGGACATTCTTTTTGGATGGGTGCCTACAGCTACCAGAATTTTCAACTGAGTGCTTCACCCTGGGGTTGTTTTATTGATGCTAATCCTTTTGCTTTTTGTTGTGATAACTGCATTTTATGTTAAGGTTTGGATGATCGTGAAACAATTATCTTACCAACTACCTCCACTGATACTAGACAATCCATGTGGTACCAAATCATTAAATGCTCTCAAGTTCTATTTGGATATTGTGAAGCTTGAGTGACTGTAGTCACAGGGTGTCTTGTGTAGGAAAATGACTGAGAACTCTGTGGACAGGTAACTGGGGGTACAATTAGAGGAAACTGAGGACTTAGAACAGTTTGGAAATTATAGGGTGTATATATTCCTTAATTTGGTGTCTGTGTCTCTGACCCTACTGGCAAAAGAGCCAGGACTGCAGAGCTGGGTCATGTGCTGCCTCTTCCCCTCACAGGGAAATCTGCTGGGTGGGAGTTCTGGTGGCCCAGGGCTGGTCTCTGCCCTCCTCCAGTCCCACAGAGGGGCAGTGGCACCAGCACAGCCCCCTGGCCATGAAAATTGCTTTCCCTGTGCACAGGAGGCCCCACGTGATGGTGCTGCTGTACTCATTCCGTCTGCCACGTGGCTGTGTTCACCACCTCCTCCCTGCCTTCCAGGTGCCAGACTTGTACCTGGCAGCCATGGCTGGAGCTCTGCAGGAAGCCTTGCTGCAACTTGTTCTGGTACTCACAGTACTCTGGTACTCCCTGCTAGCAAACTGGTACTGCCCTCACCATGCTGTTTGATGTAAATATCTTGCTCAAGTGTCAGTGAGATGTCCTCAGTGTAGTTGTACTTGTGTCCAACCTCATCTGCTTTTCTATAATTTTAGGGTGAATTTTTAAATCTATTAAATTAAATGTTTGTAAGTGCTTTTTCCTGTTAGTCTTGCTGTTAATGGCCTGGGGTCATGGGCCCCTTGGCAGGACCCTACCTGCCACTGGGCTGGGTGCCAGGTGGTGCCAGTGCAGAACAGTGCTTGGTCCCAGCCAGCTGTGCTGGGTGACATCCCTGGCTCCTGCCAGCTGGAGCCAGCAGAGCCCCCTGTGAGCCAGGAGCTGTGAAGCAGTGCTTCAAACTAGCTCCAGCCTGCTGCTGGTACCTGGGGGGCAGGACAGCAGCCTGCCATGGTCCTGCCTTTCAGGCTGTGTGCAGGGAGGGATTGTGCCACCAAGTTCCAGAGCAGTGGATACAGTAAAGGCCTTGGAAGTAATTCCTCCTGGAGGTGCCAGCAATGGCCTGCAGAGGAAGCCTGACCAGAAGCTGGGCTGCATCCATGAGAGAAGATGATTTTCCAGATTTTGGTCTGGTCTAAATCAGATCTGACATAAGTATCCAAAACAAACCTAATTTAAGGCAGATGGACTGCGCTTGGTTTTGGCATCTCTCGCTGTTCATTGGCAGTGGTGCAGGGTCACTGCATGGTCAGTGCTGAGGGACCTGCACCATCAGCTCTGCTTGGCCCCTGTGCTGGAGTGGGAGCCCTCCCCCAGGGCTGTCCCTGCAGTACAAGGGGCTGTGGCTCCTGCTCTGGCCCCAGCACAGGCACTCACTGCCCCAGTGTCCCAGGCTGCTGTCCCTGCCACAGCCTCAGGCTCCAGCCCCCAGACACAGGTGGCTGTGGGTGCTGCCAGCCCTCCTGGTCAGGCTGGTGCCTCAGTGTGCCATGCTGGCTTCACCACCCCACCTCGTGGGTATCTTCTGGCCAGGGGCAGCACAGGCTCCCTGCCCTGTGCTCATTCACCCAGTTTTGGGTGCTGCTACCCAAGGCTAGAGGGCAATGGGCCTGTGATAGAGCTGCAGCTGTCACCCCCTGGCTTGGCACTGCACAGCCCCTGTGCCTTTGTTTGTGTCTGTGTCCCCCCACACATGTGCACGTCCCTGCCCTTGTCCGTTTGTGGGTCAGTTTGTGCCCATGGGCACATCCCTGCCTTACAGGCCATCTCACTGAGCTCTGCCATCCCAGCCTGGGCATCCACCGGGACTGGCAGAGTTCAGGGCATGGAGCAGGATTCTGGAAGCTCTGGGCAGCTCCCACCATGGCAGCTCAGCAGAGAAAGCTTTGGGGAGTCAAAGCTGTCTGGCAGCTTTGGGGAGTCAGTGCCACAGAGCCATGGCTACAGCAGCCCTGTTCCCCCCAGGCTCTGGGCCAGGCATCCTGTCCTTGGCCACCAGCCCGTGGGGGCTGCCCCCAGCTCTGCACCCACTCTGGGGGTCCCTGCCTCCCTCTCTGTGCCGGCCAGCAGGGCTGCCAGGGATGGCACCACATCCTCTGCTGGGCAGCACCTCTGCCTTTCCCAGGCCGTGCTGCACATCTCAGCACAGCAGCTGCTGAACAACAGCCAGAACAACACTCAGAGCCTCAGTGTGTGTCTGCAGAAACCATCTGTGTCACTGCTGTAGCCAGTGCCCCAGCAGCCTGCTCTGATAGCAGCCTGCTCTGATAGCAGCTCCATCCTGCAGAGCCTGGGAGAAAAGCATGTTCCTGGGGAAGCCTGTCAGGGGCTGGGGGCTGGAGGGTGGTTTTCCCCTCCTGTACCAGTCTGGGAGGGGCCCTTTTGTGGTTTCAGAGAATCAGCAAAAAACAGTCTGCTTTGCTGTTGGGAGGGCTGTGATGACCCACCCTTCTGGGGAAAGAAAGAAGGAAGGAACCACCCCCAGCACAGCTGCATGTGGTTTGCCCTGGCAGTTGGATCATTTCCTTCCCGATTTGTGATTTCATTGTTGCCATTCCCCCCTGGACTGAAAGGGGAGCAGGATGGCTGTTGAGTCCCACTGTGTCTGGTCCAAGCCATGCTGAGCAGGCAGGTGGCTGGGGAGGCTTCTGTGGCCAGTGGCTGGTGACAATGTGCTCTGGGGTCATGCCAGGGATGCGGTGCTGCTGGTTTGGGCTGTTGGGGGTGACTGCCAGCCTCCCTCCCCATCTGGCTCCACCACACCCCATGGCATTCATAACTTCATATCCAGCTGGTTTGGGGGACATGGGGCTTTCCTGATGGACCCTTCAGAGCCGCTCTCTGGACACCAGATGCCTGCCCCCTCCAGGGGGGCACCAAGAGGCCATGAGTGTGGCCATGCAGGCTGGGGGCAGGATGGAGATGAGGGCTGTGCTGCTGAGCCTCTGGAGGCAGAGCTGCAGCTGCAGAGCCTGCCCCTGTCCCTGCACTGCTCCCTGGCCAGAACAGGCCCTGGCAGGCACAGATGTAGCAGCAGATTAAATTTTGATCCGCTTGGGAATGAAAATAGGCTGGCAAGTCTGCTCTGCTCTGTGACACCAAATGCTTCAACGTGAGGAGTTATTGTGCCATCTTCCCTGTAAATCTGAGCACTGTCAGATCCCCTTCCCTGCTGGTGGGGCAGAGCTGCAGTGGCTGCTGAGTGGGATGAATCCAGCAGCAGGGCCTGAGTCCTGGAATCTAGGGAATTGATACAGGCAGATGGGGTCACTGGTGTAAGAGCAAACTGGTATCAGCTCCTGACATTTCTTGCAGCAGCACTGGGTTGTGCTCCTTCACAGTCCAGAAGGGCTCCAGGAAATCAAAGTCAGTGATGGGTGAGATTCTTATCATGCCTTTCTCACCTGGCTCCAGGCAGGGCCCAACCCTTCTGTTCTCTGTGGTGAGCTTAAGCACACATGACCCAGTAGCTGTGAGGAGCCTGTGAGCATCCAATAATCCTCTTGCCCTGAGCTGTGCCAGGTGGCCAGCTCTCAATAAACACACAGGCTTAGTGCTCGCCTCTCTTTGCCTTTGCAGGCCTGGCATGATGGTTGCTGCCACATGGCTTCTCTTCCTTTATTCTCCTTTCCTCCCAGTGCTGCAGCTGCTGCCCTGGTTCCTGCTCTTGTCCCCCTGTCCTCACTGCAACTAGGCAAAGGGTGGCTCCTCTCACAGCCTGTCCTGGAGCTGCCAGCATGCTGTGATGATGCCTGCACCCTGCAGAATGTCACCCTGGAGCTTCAGAGGAGTCTCTCTCATGAGACACTTGTACCCCATGGCACCCACACCTCACTGAGGGGGAAGTGAGCCTGTGAGTGAGTGTGTGGTGCAGAGAGGAGATGGCGAAGGCAGTGTGGGCAGTGCAAGTGGCACATTTATGGTGCAGATGGGTGATTTTCCATCAGTGTGGCCACTTCCTGATGAATTACCCCTTCTGTGCCACTATCACCAAAGGCTGCACAGGTGTGCTGGTTTCCCAACCTTATACACAAGAGATTTCTTACTAATCATAGGGTTATAAGGCTGTTACATCCCCCTGTCCTCCTTAAGCTTTCCTATTTTCCTGCTGCGTTTATCCAAGCAATTATTCCATCTCTAATTCATATTCTCCACACAGGACCTCACACCGATGGCACTTCGCAAGGCTGGACGGATGACTGCTCTTATTTTTCCATTTTTAAGTCAATGTGTCCTGTTCCATTTCACTGCATCTCAGGGCAGCCTCCATCGTGGGCTGGTCAATGCTGACATTTTTTAAACCTGCTGAAGAATAAACAGGCAGTTCCTTCAAGACCTGTGGAAGTTGTACAGGCACAGCAACCTGACTTGCAAAACAAACAGGTAGGAGACATTTTGACAAACTAAATGTAACACCCCTCCCAGCTCAGTTATCAAGACTTTAGGGTAATGTGAGTGCTAAACTAATTTAACTGCCTGGTCTGCACATAGGTGTGCAACAGTTTCTATCATCCTGGACAAGATAAAGCATGAAAAAACATGACACATTACTGGGCAGGGAGCAGCTGCTATTGTTTACATAATACAAACCAAATTTACAGACAGAATTTAACTTGTTCAATGGAATTACCTGCCCTACCTGAGAGGTTCTTGGGGACAGATCAAAAAGGGTTTAGGTCTCATCTTGTTTGGACAAACGAACAGGCTAGAGAGTGCTGGCCGTGCTCATCTTAAAATGGAAGAAATGCAGGGGAGTTCTTGGTTCCCTCCTCTGAAGTGATCACTGAGCATTTGTTATGTTTTGTAGGCTACTCCAATTGTGGGACAGGTGACAGGACAAGGAAAATTCTCCTGAATTTTCTCGAGCTGCTGATATGAAACATAAGGACTGGTCTGATTGAGAGCATAAGCAACTTGTTTTTGACATCAGCCCTGCACAGCAGGAGAGGAAAAGCCAGCAAGACAGAAGTGCAGAGAACCATGGTGAGACTCGTGCACCCTCCTAGCGTCCATCTCTATGTTTGCAAGTGACAGCAGCTTTAATACACCAACAGATGTGTCCCCCACCCAGTTTGTGTCATAGAGAAAGAGGTTCTGACACACAAACTGCAACTGCTGCAGCATTCAGTGTTGGAGTGGCTGGATACCAGGTGCCCACCAAGCCACTTGTGTCACTTTCCCCCTCAGGGGTGTCCCTACTCATGGCAAGGTGTTGGAACTAGCTGGTCTTTAAGGTCCCTTCCAACCCAACCCACTCTGTGATTCTGTGGTTTGTCCAGGTTACTCCATGGAGAGGGCTCCCAAGCTAACATTAACCTGGAACAGGCACTTTCCCCAAAGCCTAGCAAAGCTGGTGTCTCCTCCCTGCTAGCTGATGGAGACATAGTTGATGTCTTGATTACATCCATAGGCACGTGGCGACATCCCTGATTTTGTTCCCAAGAGCTGAACAGCTGTTGGGCTTCCCTATCTTGCTGCTGACTTTGGGCCCTGTTATACCAGCATCAGAGCAGCCAGTAAGGATTCCACATGGCTGTAATCTTTCCACACATCTCAAAGTTCTGATGAGGGTAGACTGGGTGGTTTCTGCTTCTTGTCTGAATTCCCTCACTCCTTCCTGCATTTTCTTTTCTTAAGGACCAGCTTCTTGATGGATCCCTTCTTCTCCCTCCTCCCCTAATAACTGGTGGTATAGACCCATTGACTTCCATGTCCAGTGGGTTTTTTCCACAACTGGGGCAACTGCAGTTCTTGTTTGGGCCCCTGTCTCTACCATCACCTCAGATGGAGTTTGTCCCCAGTCTCAATCAGGTTACTCTCAGAGGTGGCAGGGGTCCCTGAGTTAACCACAGCCCTCTGACAGCCCTGAACTGGGCTTTGCAGGCACATGCCTAGCCCCAGTACAGTGCCAGAAGCTGCTGGTTTCACTGGGCTAGGCACCTTCTATCAGTTGGCATGTCAGTTTGCCAGGGTTACTTGCCTGTTCAGGTGTAGTCCCAGGCTATGGGAGGGGATAACTAGCCCAGGCATTTGCCCAAATCCTTCCACACACTCTGCCACCCACGGACCACCTGCCTCAGGGCACATTTCGGTATTGACTCACCCAAAAATTGTCTTCTCTTAACCAGGATGACACCAGATTACACAGACCCCATAATATGCTAACTGTGTTAATTAGTAGCATTAAATATCTCACATAAGACTGAGCAGGAACAATAAAGCCACCCACACCAGGTGGGAGTGGGAAATGGATCCTCTCCACAAGGCAGCTCCCCCAGCAGAGCAAGGCCATCAGTGCCAGGGCAAAGCACAGAGCCATGGTTTGTACTAACATGTTCCCAAAGAGATAAGAAATGCAGCCAACAAACTCTGTGGCCCAACAGGAGCTGCCTACTATGGCTAAACCACACTTAGCACAGAACAGCCACTGCCTCAGGCCCCACCCTGGGCACCAAACTGTGGTGGGATGACCCTGCCTGGACAGCAGGTACCCACCAAGCTGCTCTCTCACTCCCCTCCTCAGTGGGAGGAAGGCAGGGGGAAAGGAAGATGGGAATGGAATTTGTGGGCCAAGATAAAGGCAGTTTAATAAAGCAAAAGCAAGGCTGCATGTGGGAGCAAAGGAAAACTAAATATTTATTGTCTACTTTTGACCAGCAGGAGATGTCTGGCCACTTCCTGGGAAGCACAGCTTCAGTACACAGAGCAGCTGCTCCAGAAGACAGATGTTTTAATAAGGAATGTCCCCCATCTCCCTTCTTTTAGCTATAACTGCTGAGCAGATGCCATAGGGTCTGGAATATCTTGCTCCCACCCCAGCCTGCTGGTGAGGTGGGAATGTTAGAGACAGCCTTGATGCTGTGGGAACATTGTTCCAGAATAGCCAAAACACTGGTAGTTTATCAACAGCTTCCTAGCTACCAATACAAAACACAGCTCTACAAGGGCTGCTAGGGGTGAAATTACCTTCTTCTCAGTCAGACCAAATACAACTGTTTATTTAAAAAAATTAACAGAAACTTTTAACAAAATCACACCGAACAGTGAGGATCTGAAAAGCCAGGCAGCACTGGGGGCATCACAAAGAGAAATGCTCTGCAGGCCCTGACAAACCCAAGGCCTAGATGTGCAGACAGGCACCTCCAAGTGGATGGTAAGACCTTGTCCACTTGTCTCATTCAAACAGTGATACTGTTTATTGAGAAGGTGAGGTGGTAAATTAGAAACCTGAATCTCTTGTGCATCCTCACTAGGTGCCCAGGCACCTGGAGGGCTCCAATGGTGATAAGCTTTTTCAAAAAGTTCCATTTGAAAGCAACCACAGCTGCAGTTGCAGCTTGGAGGAAGCCACCTGCTTAAGTGCAACATGAAGAGAATGTCATAGCATAAGGTGTGTGTGACATGCTGCATTTCTTCTTGCCCAAAATCCTACAGAGCTGTCCATTTTTTCCCCTTGTTGCCCTGTATCAGCACAGAACATCCTCTCTAGCTCAGGAAGAAGGGAGAATGAACACATGTATATCCACAGTCTAAGGAGAGTCACCTTTTGCTGGAACTTGGATCACTCCATACCCCGATCCCAAATGTGAGAACAGGGCTAGCTCTGGAAGGACAGAGCCCTCTACGAGCTAGGAGCCACGAGGCAATTAATAGATTGCAGGCTGGTGATTTGCCTTCTGCATCTGGATGATCTTGCCAAAGCCACCTCTTCCCACATCGTAGTCTGTCCGGTATTCATCTCGCACCTGGGGCACAGCAACAACACACACATGAACAGCCAGCACTGCCTGCCCCCTGCCAGACCCCAGAATCATCATCCCCTCCTTGTTCAGCTGGTGGGGAACTGAAGTTCACATTAGAAAAACTTCAACTTGTCTGAGATCTCTTCAACTAATCCACCAAAAAGGTGGTAATGGTGGAGAAAATGACCAAAAAGGATATATTTGATTGTTGAGATTTTTTTCAGGTAAGAAGCAAAGACTCCAAAATATTTTTGTTCAGCTTTTCAGTATGCCCTTCTGAACTGCCAGGCTTGGCCTTCAGAACACTTTATCTCATCTAAACCTCATCTGTGCCCTTGGGGAAATGCTGTGTTATGAGATTGGCCTGGCAGCCACACTGCTTCCCTCCACTCAAATTCTGGATCATTTCAAGGGTACTAGCAGGGATTAGGGAACATTCTGCTTGCATTGCAGGAAGTTTGGAGTCCTAAACAAAAGTGGCCTTAAGTTCTATTTCCAGCCTTTATCACCAGGTGTCAATTACCGAAACAACGTGGGAGTGAGTAACCTTCATTATTGGGTCTTTACAGTCGGCACATTGTTCTCCCTGAGACAAAACCAGCCAGGAAGTGCACAGAGTCTTACAGGATTGAATTCAGGGATGAACTGGCATTGCTTTTACCTGTCCTCCAGTCTTTCCTCTCCCATACTGTCTCCCCTCCTTGAACCCTGCGTCCCAGTCCGTGCGGATGATGCGGTCGTCCAGCCGTGTGCCGTTGATGAACCTCATGGCGTGCTCAGCGTCTGCTCTCGTGTAGTACCTGAGGCACTCTGTAAGGACAACTCAGGGTGCTTTTTGTTGGGCACAGGGAAAAAAAAACAAACAGGGAAGTATTGTATTTGAGAAGCTGAACTCTCCCCACTGCCTCCCAGCCTTTTCTGCTTTTCTCTATGGGATCAAAAACTGCACTCATGTAAATCCAAGCTAAGACCAGCTCAGAAAGGATTCTGTAATTTTAATGTTAGTACCTGCACAGACAAGACAATGGAACAAAGAAATTAAAGCCTTGCTAAGGGCAAGAAATCAGCATTTTTGTACTATGTAAAACTTGACTGAAAGAGAACAAAAGGAGAGCTTTGCACAGACAGCTCCTGGCACAACCTGTATATGCGTGTACCCTCTGCTTGAAAATGCCCCCATGGCTTATCCTGCTACTTCCTTCAGGTGTGCAGTTGAGATGAGAAAGCAAACACGTGCTCTGGACATGGAAGATGTCAGGCTGATGACTAACAGTTCTCATTTTGGCCCTAAAAGCATTAAAGAAATTCATTAATTAAAGGGGCTCTCTTCCACCTCCAGAAACTACAGCTCTGGTGGAACTTGTCACATATGGCACCACTATACAGTCTCAGGGTGCAGTGAGGAAGGTGCAAGGAGGGACAGGATGTGCCTGGTAGGAAGCACCTGGCTATCACCTTTCCAGCAGCAGCACAGATACACCTGCTGTGCAGAGGAACTACAGGCGCCGACCACACCCGTGCTGACAGCAGGGAACCAGAAAGGATACTCTACAAAGCAGAAGCCACAGGGGGTTTTCTTGATCTTGTCCAGACCCATGACAATCCTCTTGACATCCCCGCACTTGGAGAAGAGCTCCTGGATCTGCTCCTCGGTGGTGTAGAAGGACAGGTTGCCGACATAGAGCGTGGAGGAAATCTTCAGCGATTTCTCCTGCAGCTGCCGGCTACCCTGGGGGCACAGAGGGCACACCGCGGGCTCAGCGCGCTCGCCGTGCCGCTCCCGCCGCCCCGTGCCCTCCCGCTGCCCGCTTCCTCGCACGGCCTTGTCCCGGCCTCAGCCCTCCCCGCCCCGGCCGGGCCCCGCCACCCGTCGCGCCGGGCGCACCCGGAAGTGCTGGTCGCGGTACTGGCTGATCTCGCAGTACGAGTCGCTGTTGAGCCCGCTGAGCGTGGTGTGCAGCAGCCCCGACATCGCGCCCGCCCGGGCCCCGCCGCCGGGCCCCGCCGCCGGGATCCTTCCAGAAGCGCCGCGCACCGGACGCGGCGAGCGGCGCGCGACAGACGCCGCTCCGCCGCCCCGCGCGATTGGCCGCGCCGGCTGTCACTCGGGGTGAGGGGCGGGGCTAAACAGACAGACAGCCAATCGGCGGCGCGGGGGTTCGCCGGCAGCGCCGGTCGGGGCGCGCAGGCGCAGTTCGGGGCGCTGCTCCCGTGGCTCCGCGCCCCTCACGGAGCTCCCTGAGGGGCCATGGCGGGGCCGCGGGCGGCGGCCGTGGAAGGTGTCGCGGGTCGCGGGCCCTCCTTTCCCGATAAGTGCCGTCACTGACGGCTGATGTTGGCCTGATTGTCACGCCCCGCTGTCCTCCTGTCTTTCAGCGCTGGTGCGGGAGCTGCTGAGGGAAGAGGCGCCGTCCCGCATCGCCGCCCTCACGGAGGAGTTGTTCCAGGCGGCGGAGAGCATCTCTAAAGAGGACGGGAAGGTGGCGGAGGGAGAGCCCCCCGCTCCCAGCCCGTCTGACGAAACGGGGGGTGCATGTGCTTCACACCCCACAGCCCTGGCGCAGGTTGGTGCTGCAGCGCTGTAAACACCAGCTGCTGCTGCTTCCCACCAAGTGTAGCACTACTGAAATGTAAAGGAAACAATTCACTTCTTCGTCGTTTACCCCAGTAGCGTGAAAGTCCGAAATAAAGTGGGAAATGTTATTTTTAAAAGCCGATGTGAAATGATGTTGAATGTAAAAGCGTGTGTGTCATTGACTCTGCATTAACCAAGCTGAATCAGTATGTGTTCTCAATGTGTTCTCCATGAGACCCCCTGGATGCTGTGTCCGGGTCTGGGGCCACCGACATCAGAAGGATGTAGACCTGCTGGAGGGAGCCATGAAGGTGATTGAAGGGCTGGAGAATATCTCCTGGGAAAGACAGACGGAGTTCAGCCAGAAGAGAAGGCTCTGGGAGACCTGACAGCATCTTCTGTGCCTAAATGGGTTCCATGAGAACTGGAGCAGGACTTTGGGCAAGGGCTTGAAGTGACAGGAAACGGGGAAATGGCTTTACATTGAAAGAGGGTTGACTTAGATTAGATTAAGATGCTGAGAGGGTGGTGAGGCCCTGGCACAGGTTGTCCAGAGAAGCTGTGACTGCTCCATCCCTGGAAGTGTCCAAGGCCAGATTGGACAGGGCTTGGAGCAACCTGGTCTGGTGAAAAGTGTTTCTGCCTGTGGCAGGGTGTTGGAACTGGGTGATATTTAAGGTCACTTCTAACCCAAAGCATTCTATGATAATAATGGGAAAAATTACTGGTTACTGATGATGTTAAGATATTTATTATTTCAAACCACTAGTAGTATCTAATTGTAATTTTAAGTAAAAATACAAGCAGAGAGCACTGATGCATTAAGATTTTGGTACTGGAGGTCCTTCTCACCCTGTCTGTGGAGTCCCATAGTGACAGCAGATAACCCAAGGAAGAAGAAAACAAGCAGGCATGTAATTTTAACTGCCTGGTAAACAATATTCCAGTACACAATGTTATATTGGAGGTACTCATTTTCAGTCATTGTAAAAGTTTATCCAGTGGTTGTTTATAATGTTTAGTTTGTTTCTCCTAGAGGAGTACTTAGAAAGTAGTAAACACCTACTTTAAAAGTCCTTTTTCAAAGAGAAATCTGGTAATACATGAATCTGAAATAAGGAAAAAGAGCAGCTGAGGTACTGTCCAACTTCTTCCTCTAAAATTATATTTTCAAGAGACATTTAATTACCAGCTAAGGAACACTGATTTTGGAAGTCCTAACTTTGCAACAAGGAGCAAGATGAGATAAGTTAGCAAGTGTTGTAACAGAGAGTGTCAATAGCACAGTGTGTAAAGAAATACAAGAACATAGAAGTGGTATCCTTCAGTTCTTCCTGAATCAGTTGGGCTAAATTATTTTTGAAGAAAGAAAAAATCATAAATTTGTAATCTGGCCACTTCAATAAGAGGGGCTATGAACTCTCTCCTAGACAGGCAAATATGTATTAATAGGCAAGATCTGTCATGAAAAGTGGAATAAAGTGATGGGAAATTAGCCCCTGAGGGTGGGTTGCTAAAGCAGCTTATTGCCTTTATGTAGTGCTGTATCTTTTTAACAAGAGTACATAGTCAGTAACCTTTGTTCTTTGTTTGCTAATATCTAAAGTTTCTCAGTGTAGGTATTTAAAGTAATTAAGCTACTTAGTGTTCTTTTTGATGTGCAAAAGAGGTGAAGCCTTACTACAGATAGTTCTCAAACGTGATAAGATTCTTGGAGTTCTTTTCCAACCCCTTCGGATTTTAGGTGAAGAAATGCTACATCCATTCAGCATGCCTGTTTTCAGGTCACTGTCCAACAGGTCCCTGTGGGATCCTGTGACAGTTTTATGGAAAACTCACACCTTTGGTGTAGAAGGGAGTTGGGTAAACATGTGGAGAGGTCATTCCTGTGAAACACGTGAAAGATGCTTCTTTTTCCAGTAGTAAATTTCAATGGGATCCACATCCAGGACACAATTAAACTGAGTGGAGTTCTCCTCTTCAGGTTGAAGAGAGTGCAGTGAGCCTGTGGAACTGGACAGTGACCAAACACACGGGTGCTGTTATCAGTGATGAGCAAAGAGCCAAATGTACGTATGTTCTGTACCTCCCTAAGGCTGTTCTGTGTGCTGCAGCATGGAAACCAAACACTCTCTGCTGGCAGGCACATAAGCAGTGCTGGAGATTTTAGTCTTTACACACGTGGGCTAGAAAGAGAAAAATGCACTGGTGGGCTTGTATAAACAGTTCAGGAAAAAGCATCCTGATGTAATAATTATCTTCTTGTGACACAGAATCAATGTAGGCATTCTTACCACTCCCCTTTCCATGCCAAAGCACCAGTAAAGAGGTGATGTGACCAAAGAAAGCTGTAATTTTTGCATTTCTGATACTGTGGTTGAAATATAAAAATGTATTGAAATAACATAGATGTAAATCTTAGACTGTTGGTCACTTAGTTTATATCAAGTGAGATTGTTTTTTTAATGTAACTATCTCATCCATGTTTACATACAGAAACATTCTAAATTCTCTTTTCACTGACCTGCTTTAACCAGGTGCACAGCTCCTTGGTTCTCTTGGGCCAGGAGCAGGGCTGGGAGAAAGCAGAAATGAACTTTTGGTCTTTTCCCTCAGCATGTTCTTTCTGTGGTTCTGTGGGATTGCAGTGTCAGGCCTACATTCTTGTCTTGAGGGATTATAGTCAAAATGATGTATAATCTGCATCATATAAATTACACCAGGTAAGGGGAAAAGGGTAAGTTGACACAAAGTAGAGCATGATGTTCTCAGATCACAGCTGAAGGGCCAGGGAGAGGCTGTTTTAAATACATTAAGTAGTGTCTTTTCCATCCCTGATGTCTAAGGAAGGCCTGAAAATAGTTTTGCTTTTTACTTTGAAACTGTAAAGATTATTAAACTTCATTTCCTTATTTTGCTGAAGGCTATTTTCAGGCTTTCAAGATATGTTACTGTAAGCACCTGCAATGTAATTAAATCTTTGAATACCATGTATTTAACTTAAACTCTCTCTAAATTGTTTAATAGGTATTTTAATGAGAATATATATTTTTTTCTTACTGTCTGAAAAGCAATTTTAAACATCTTGGCTAAAATTCAGATTGCTTTGACTCCTGAAGCTTCGACTCCTGAAGCTTCCAGATTTTTCTGTCTTGTGATTTAAAATGCCAGATAGTCTTTCAGATATGGCAGGGCTTGACTTCTGTAAAAAAAATTAAGAAGTAGAGAAAAGGAAACTTTTGAATGCCTGTACTGTTTTCTTGCAGTGAGGTTTGTTGCCTGCAGACTGATTTGCCTTTGTGAGGGCAGCGATCCTCCAGAGGGAACTATTCGAAGACAGATTTTGGTAAGGCTAATTGTGGGTGTGTAATGAAATACAGTTGATCCCCCAGGGAAGTCTTCAAATCTTATTACATTTGCTTTGGGAAGGGAGTGAAGTATATGTCTAGTTCTGGAAGGGTAGCTGGTGTTTTGGCAGGAGTATTGCTGACTCTCTCTTCTCATCACTTAAAGATAAGATTGATGATCCCATTTTTTTTAAGAAAACAAAGTACATGCTGAAGTGGGATCTGTATCTTACAGGGATGCCTTGCTGAGCCGTTGGAGCTAGGAGTGTCTGGGCAGTGTGGTTAGCATCCCATCTTCTCATAGGGTAAAATATGTTATGAGCAGGACACGTATTTATTTCAGTATCTTATTGCCTAGTAGGCCACCATAAGTCTTATGCTGTATCTGAGTGTTCATTCAGAAGTGAGAGTTGCTGATCAGAAATTGCAGAGCTGAAATTCCCTTGTCCTGTGTTAGATATGTGCTACAATAAGATGCTACAAAGGCAATTATATTGCCTTTCTTGAAAGTGACTGCATTTTCCCAAAAGACTTTACTTCCTCCTTCAGATGTCTATGAAAACTGGGAAAGGATGGATAGATATTGGAAAAGCTGGTCTTGCAGATGGATTTCTAGAGAATGCCATGAGTGTAAGTTCTTTGCCATTTTTGATTTCCTACATACACCCCTGTTTGTAAGCTCCATGGGTGATGCCTGCACTTTGTTTTCCAGAGTATAGAAAAACTGTATGCCAAGTTACGGAAGGGGAGCGAGGGTGAAGCAGATATTCAAGTGCACAGAGCTGATGTGGAGAAGAGCCTTTTCAAAGTACTCTCTTACCAAGCTGAATCAGTATGTGTTCTCAGTTTTCCCATAAGTCACTCTATACCTTAGAGGTATAGAGGGAAACTCTGACCCAGTTATTAGATACCTGAGTGCTTGGCATTGAGGACTTGCTGAGGGATAGATTTCCTTCACTTAGATAGGAGATAGCAGATCTCATGTTTGCATTCAGTGTTGCAATCATTTAATGATTTTTAATTTCCTTCATTTATCACAGTCATTCTTGCAGTGGTGGTTATCTCTTCTAGTTCAGATTTGTTGCTTTATGACTTGGCTGTCATGGCTGTTTATAAAATAAACAGCTGCCTCTATGAATCACACATGGGTCAGTTCCAACAGTGTCCTGTGCTTGAACTGGAGACAAGGCAAATAACTGTAATTTAAAGGATGTAATTTAGAAGTTCTAAGTTTTGAGAGGAATTGTTTTTCCTTCTGAAGTGCCTGAGAACTCTACCAATCCTACAGGGCATTACAGACACAGAAGTGCAAATACAGAGAATGTAGTTTCCTGCATTTTTTTGGTCACACCACTGACCTGAGTATCTAGAATGGAAGTGCTATCTCCAAAATTCTCAGGAGCTACCCTAAACAGGACAAAGCAATGACCCATATTTTTAATTTGATCATGGAGACAAAAAGGAGAGGTGGTATAAATTTTGCTAAGCTTTTGTATCATCTTAACACGTGAATGACTTTGTCCCATGTCTCTGGCCTTTGCACACTACCTAAGGACTGCAGTGATTTTCTGGATCTCTTGATCATCTGGCAAGATGGAAAAATAGAATTGTTATAGCACTGCAAGGGCAGATACCTAATCCCAAACCTAGCTTTACTGCATGTGAAAAACCCAAGTCCTATTTTAAAGAATGAGTTTTTTAGTGAATTTTAAAGAGCAGTTGCACACTAACAGTTTGTTGGCATGCTCTGCTGCTTTCTCAGGCTGTTGCTCAAGGGGATTTTCAGAAAGCGGTGATGTGCGTGCAGCGCTGCAAAGATATGTTGATGAAATTGCCAAAAGAAGTAAGTGAAATCTTCCCTTCTTTATCATTGCAAACTTTGAGAACCTCCTTTCCTCTCTGTATGTTAAAGCATGACATATGCCATAGAAAATTTTGAAAAGTACTCTGAATTGAAGATCTCTTCTGCAGTTGGTTGCCTCTTTCAGATTTTGTTGCTAAAAATTTTGTGTGGAAACAGCAGAGTTTTTTCAGAGTGCATTTTTTATTGCTTCTCTTAGATTAGAATTTGAAATAGAATAATAAACTCTTTCCTAAACAATGAGAAGACAAATCAGCAAGCAAGGCAAAAAGATTTCTAAATTGAATATACCACCTACTCTCTACAGAACCAGCTGCATTTTACATCTTGATCTTGTATATTGCATCTTGTACCCATGTGAACATTTATCTGGGGACAGATGGGACAAGAGAAGAGCTGAGTTACAAAGTTATTGATATGCAAGTCTGTCACTACCATCAGTACTAATCTTCATCTTCATGAAACTCTAGAGCTATGAACGGTTTTTGTAGTTCTTGTCTCACAGAGAAAACAAACTATCATATGCAGATTAATTTTTTGTTTGCAAAGATAAAAGTCTGTTATAGTTATATCAGAATAAACTTCCTGACATTTATTTTCATTTGTTTACATGTTTTCCCAATATTTAAGAAACATTTTCTTCCTATCTCTCTGGTACGGATAATAAAATTTAAAGGGGCAGATGCAAATTCTTAAAGAAAAATATAGGAATTATTGTTGGAGTTTATTTGTTTTTAACCAATTAAACTCCAACTGATTTTACATTGCTTTGTGTCATCTGCAGGCTATGTTCAAGTGCATCTGAGTACTAAGTTGCAGGGGTCTAGCTTTGATTTGAATTATAAGAGCAGAACTTCTTACTGTTGAAAATGTTCACTGGGATCTTTGCACTCCTGCTTCTCATTTAATTCTAAATTAATTTCATTCTTTCTGCTTGAATTCCTTCATTAAATGATATTAAACTACAAAGCAGGAGCACTGATGCAGACAAGGTAGAGGTTTCTGATCATGAGAGAGTGATACAATTTACTTCTGATTTAAAAAGTGTTATTTAAAAAATGAGGAAAATGGAAAGAGCTAGTGATTGCTGAGTGAATCCAAATCTTTTGGACTGCTGGGTAGCTCTCAATCCTAAACTCTTCCAGGCTCCCATTGCTCCAGAGAGTCCCTGGAGAGTAACACAGGGAGATTATTGTGTTGTGTGGTACCAGAGATCAGCTGGAGAGGATTGTGATCCTTGATGGTCTATGAACCAACGCTCAGTACAGGAAGCTTTCTCTCCTGGAAAGAAAACATTCACAAATGAACCTGTGAAAAATAAGGTTTCACATCTGAGAGTGATCTCTTTTGTCTTTATGCATGTACCTACTCTGTGCTTTTGCCTCTGGATTGCAAAAAAAAAAAAAAAAATTGAAGCAAGATGTAGTTCTACCCTTCTCATTTTTGTCTGAGAATTTGAAATCTGCAGTCCCTTGCAAAAAGCATCATTTATATTTGGGAAAAAAAGATACTGCAGAGGCAAAATGGATGTAAATATTGGCAGCCTGCTGGCATATGAAATGACTTTTTGTCTCTTCTTTGGATGACATATGACAGCTGCAAATAATTTCAAAGAAATGACAAGTTGTTATGAACAGATGTTGTCAGGGCTGACTGATAAAGCTCTGAATAACCAAGCATTCAAAAGCAGTTTTCTTTTAAATCTTGTAATCCTTTTTTAACCCCAAAGAGAAATGCTGGGAAGAAGCCTACCATGAAACAGGTGGAGTCCTCTTCACTTAATTATGTAAAACTTTTTTTGTTTTTTTAAAAAAAGGGGCTATAGTATTACAATTTTGCCTCTCAAATTTCAATTTTTATTGTTTAATTTCCACAGTTCCAGTGCTTTCAATGTGATTTATTGAGGAACTCTGTGTTCCTCATGTGTTTCAAAAATCCTGCTGTTTTGTGTGTCCTGGTCTGGTTAATGATACTTCACTTTCCCATCCAATTAATGATTCCATTTAGTCATCATCAGCATCCTCTTGCAAAAGGCCAGAAGTGATAGCAGTGGATATATCTTGAAAGTAAAATGCATTTTAAAGACCCTGAGACTGGAGTGCCATAGAGGTAATGATGTTTTACAAGAACATTATAGGAGCAGGAGTCTTTTATTCCAGACCTGTTACCTGTCAATCCTCTGTTACAATTTTGGAGTGGAAACCTATGGATGGAAGAGGTATGAACAGAGCTCCTTCTGGCTCAGGTAATGTGCAAAAATCAAATAAAGAAACCCAACCCCTGCTTCTGAGATGTGAAAATGTGTGTGAAGGAGAGAGGGGAGCAATGGAAAGTAGAAGCCTCATTAAAAATGTGAGAATACAAGACTTTAGCTGAACCAAATTATCTGAGCAGATACTTTGTCATGGTTGTACACTATTGCCTAAAATCTGTCTGTTTTCCCACATGGATTTTCATGCCATTAGAATGAAAGTCATCTTCCAGTGGGTTCTTGCCAATCCTCTCCCTAGCCCTCCTCCAAAGGGATTAGTTTTCTGAAGAGTCCTTGACTGATGAAAGGCACAAACATCAAGGTGAAAAAGGAATGGGTTGAGAGTGTTTGGGTTGGATCCAAATAACTATTGTAGGATCCAAATAACTACTGTGGTATTACTAAGGGTGAGGAAATATAGGCTATGAGGAAGAGCATCCTCATGCCATGGTAACAGCCTCACTGTAGAAAATTTGTGTGAATGTCTTCCTGTTCTTTTAAATAGAAGAAAATGGAGGGCAACAGATCAAATTCAAAATCATTATGGTCGTATCTGTTGTCAAAGAGGATTTGTAGAAATGCTCAGAATTAGTTACATCTGGTGCTTTGGAGATTATTTTATATTTTCTTCCTTTGGAAAATTAAATACCGAGTCCTGATGACAAAATTTGAGGAGGAAATAAAGCTTTGCACAGTGCAAATAATAATCTGGAGAAAGAGTGTGGCTCCATCTAGTGGTTTAAGATTTCCCTAGTCTGAGAATACATTAGAATAGAAAACGAGCCCAGTTACTGTTTTTCTTTCTAACAGTTCTTTATTCACAGCATTTGTAATCAAATCTGGTTTTGTGCAGTTATCACTGTGTTTTCTCCTGGGTGGTTCTTTGTTCTGCCATTTAACTTTTAGAAGAAGAATGGGGAATCACGAGTTACAGGCTCTTTGCTGTTGGTGTGCTGTGGTCTGGAGACCAGTCATGTATAGATTTTGTGTATTGCCATATTATATGTGAGGTGAGAATGGAAACACTTCTTCAAAATCTCCGTGGTTAAAATTGATAAAACCTACCAAAATGTTTGAAGAGAAGATGTTACAGAATGTCCTGCAACAGGTTGAAGAAAGTGATTGAGTACGATTTTTAATGTAAGGGTAGAAGGAACCCAGAATTTTCTATTCTCTGGTAAAAGTGGCTACTGAGATTATTTTGTGTGATTTAATGTGATTTTTAACTGCTTAGGGAGTGGGAAAGGGTGGGAATTTTGTACATATCAGAAGACTGACTGAATTTATCTCTGTCATCCTGTTTAATTCTAACTTCAATTTATCATTGATAGCCAGAGTTATGACATTGGGAAGATGGACATGAAATATTCTGTTGGCAAAGAAATGCAGGTAGGAAATAGAGAAATTTCTATTTACAAATAGGAGCATTTTGTTAAACTGACTCCAGTGTATTATCTGCCTTTTCTGTGCAAGCCTGCCCAGTGATGTCTTGGTCTCCTTTTTGGTAGTCTGCTGTGAAGTTTGGCAGTTTCAAGTTCAGTTTTTATGAGCATCAGTCACTGATGAGCACCCTTAAATCACATTTGATTCTGCTATTTCACAGAAATCAAAGTGTAGAAAGAGGCTAAAGTAGATCCTGAAAGGGCATCTCTTCTTCCATTCCTCTTCTCTTTGAATACATCATCAGTTGAGCTGTGTCATTTGTGATAGATGTTTCTCTGTCTCATTGAGAAGTCAGTTTATTCTTTTACTTCTGGCTGTGGATATGAAGATTTTAGTCTCTTCCTCTTTATGTAGATAGTTTATATATTTGAGGTCCATCATCATGTAGGTCTCTGTCCTGCTTTATCATTTGTTTGTTTTCCACTGTGAAGCGTGTACCTCCTGTTATTTCAATTTTTTCTTTCATTCTTTTTTTTTTCCTGTTATCTGATTTTCCTTGCAACCCTTTGGTTTTTCTCTGAATTCTAGTTGATTCACGTCCTATGTGTATTGCATTGCTTCAAGACTGGATATATTTCAGATGTGAGAAATCACCTTATATGTCTGATACCAGGCAGGGTTTTTTTTGCCTCAAAGAGGTTTTGTTTTTCATGTACTTAGAATTTAAGTGATTTGTGTTCATATGTATGTTTATATGTGGTATTTTTTTGTTCCCAGGCTAAAGTGCTGCGACTGTTAGCCACAACCTATTTTGAGTGGGATTGCAGCCTGTACCTGGACAAGGCATTGAAAGCCATAAGCTTGGCAAATCAGGTACTAATTTTTGCTGTATTTAAAGATTGCAATAGATGAAACTCAAGCATTTATTGACATGGTAATATGGACCACATTAATCCCTGGTCTGTTAACCTTGACAACAGATTGAGGTGTGTTTGCTTTACGTTTCCTTGCTCTTATGGATATTTTGGTGTTCCCAGCTTTTTTTTTTTTTTTTTTCCAAGAAATACTTTTTTTTGCACGTAGAAGTAGAGCTGCCCCCCTGCCTCCTATGTGTTAGTAGTAAGGTCCTTTGATGATGGTGTGACTAAAATTTCTCAGACATGTGAGTTGATACAGGCAGGCAGCTGGGACAGCCACAAACCCACAGCTAAAGCACAGAGAGTAAAATTGTTTCCGTTATCTCATTGTCTGGGGGATCCCCAAAGCAACACCCAGGCAGAGGCATGCAAGCAGATCTGAAAAATGAGGTGTATAAACATACCAGCTACCCTGAAGGAAGTTCATACATCTCTAAGCAGCCATTACAGTGAGGTCTCTTAATCTTTTACAAATTCTGTTTCCTATAGAGACTTGAATTAATTTTGTGCTTCTGTCTATTCAGGTCGGTGTGAAGTAAATGAAATCTGAAAAATTCCTATTTGTCTTTGGTTGATCATTAAAAAAAATAATTTTCTGTTTTGTGCAAAACAAGTTTTAAGTATGAAATTTTGCTTTAAATGGAAGCTGAAATTCAATTTCTGCATGCTGCCTGAATTTACAGGCAGATCATAGTGCATATGCTCATGAGATCAGGATAAAAGGCAGTGTATTTTAGTTATGTCAGTAATGTGCTACTACAGTGTCTAAGCCTTCTGTTATATTCTATTGTTTACTTTTGCAAAGCTTTTTGAGGCAGAAAGTTTTTTTATCATAATTTTTGATAATGTAAATTTTGATATTGTGTGAAGGTATGGAAACCCAGAAGAAAATGTTGATTCTAGAACCTGAAATATGCACTGTTTTAGGGAGAGCTTTAGTATACAGTTCTCATTATTTCCAATGAGGACTGTATTTCCTGAATTTCTTATTTTTATAAACTACTTTGAATCTACTCATATGAATTCTAGATTAATCCAGACAGTTCACCCATAGGAGAGCTGGAAATGTTTCTATCATTCAATAATATTCGGCTTCTATTTAAAAGTATCAAAAATGGGCCACAGCAAACTGAGAATTTTACATCTTTTGCTTTCATTGTCCTTGTGGTTTTTTGGCAGTGTAAGGATAAATAATAAAGATGTACATTGCATTTAGAAGAAATTATGTCATAAGTTGCCTATCACTTGCTTCAGTCATTAAAATGGAAGTGAATATTTCAGTGGGGAGTATGTGATTCCTTAATATTTGTCTGTATTATGAATGTGCTGTACTCTCACAGGATCTGTATTCTACAAAGAGCTGCCCAAGTAATGGATTGTTTTTCATTGTGCAGGAGAATTTGCACCCAGCAGGGTTTTTTTTGAAAATTAAAATTCTTCTTAAAAGTGGAGCATCAGATGAAGATATCAACTCAGGTATCACAGCTCTCCCTAGGTTTCATATTACTCCATATCCAAGGAGACTGCATGTGTCATACACAGAAAAACAATTTTGTGGCTTTGGCAGTATCTGTATTAGCTAAATGTCCTTTTGGTTTTAAAGTATGAGACATAGTATTCAGTGTTCACAGAGGAGGTATCCAGATGCTAATTTCAATAGCCTTGCTATTAGGGAAAGGGTGAACACTGAAGTCTGTTAGAATGAAGAGAATGAAAATGTAGCAATGTAAAAAGCTACAGTTTATTTACTCATATGCGTAAGATTATGCAGAAGGGTGAAGGTACATTGACTTATACAGTCAGCACAGAAGAAAGGTGAAGCATTGCTGTTCTCTGGGTGGGATTTTGCAGATTTTAATCAAGAGGTATCACCAGCTCATCAGTGTGTTGTTATAAACCTGTATTACAAGAATTAATTTAAATCAAATAAACCCTTTCCTCCTTATTCCTCACATTTGTCACTTGAACAGAATTGATTCTGCTATAAAATGAGAGGATAAGAAAGTTTTTGGGAAGACTTTAATATAGAAAGGATAATTAATGTGTCAGAGAAATTTATTTTCATAAATAATGAAATCTTAAGGAACAGAGGCTTTGTACATTTTAGGGTTGGAAAGCATCAGATCTGTAGTGAATAAGCTGAGAAATATAGGATGTGATGAGGAATTTTTTGCAGAGAGCAGGGGTTTGAATGCTGTCAGACTAGCAGAAATGGTAACTCCACATTCCTCTTTGGGGCTTTCAGCCAGATTTCAAGTAGCCAGTCCTTTAAATCTTACAGTTTCAAATAAACATACAACAGCTGACTTGTGTTCTTCAGTTTGAATTGTGAAACCATAGAGTTGCCTATCAAAACACACTTGGCTATTGTTTAGTAACACTAAGCCTCCAGTCAGTTTTTCAAGCACATTTATTAGTGAGTGGATGTCTCTTTTCTTGTATGGCTGGCAGAAAAGTGTGTGCTCTCTGTCTTTTGAGTGAAGATTCGTGCTAAATTTTAGGCATTTCACTAAAATGTTGTGTTGCACACTTGCATCAGCTGCCTTCAAATGCTTCTTTTAACAACTGTTTCAGTCATGTCCTTGTGTATTCCTTCTCTGATCTCATCCAAGCTACAAATGTATCTGTTTTGTTCTTAACCATTCAGCACAGAGTAACAGTTTTAAAACTTTATCCAAGTGGTGTAAAACTGATACCTGCTTATCAGCAGCAGTCAGTCCAACAGCTGACGCTCAGGGCATTATGCTGAAGTAGTTCCCATTGCAATATGATACCACACCCAGCCTGAGCACTAACCTCAGTGTTAGGTTGTTCCTGCTGGATAAGGATGAGACATTTTGATAAAAGGCAGCTTGAGGCAAAAAATAAATAATTATTCTACAAAAGTTTATGCTGTTCCTGTTTAGGGAGACAGAGGGCTGGAATTCCAGGGCTCTCAGCCAGTCACCTTTCTGTAGTACTGCATTAACTGTACTGTGAAAGGAAAGTCAAAACACAATAGGTATTATTCTTCCATTTGTTGTGCATCTGTTATAGGGTTGCTGGGTTTTTTTTTCAGTTTTGTTTCTGTCTTTCAAAGAAGGTGTAAGAGATAAGTGGTAAATTGGGCAATTAAGTGTCTAAGTTGATTACATAATCTCAAGTGCTTTGTGTTCTGTCTAGCTCTTGCAGAATTCACACACTTTGAGATGTCTTTAGACTTCTGTTTGAATACTGCCAAACTGCTGCTGGAGCATGGAAGGTATGAAAGCATCTTTAAGTGGGGTAAACACAATGTTTGGAGGTTTTGGGTCTTTCTTTATAAGCAAAGAACATCTGTTATACAATGATGCTTTATTTCAAATAAAAGCTCATGGGGGTAAGGTGAAAGGTTTTGAGAGGGAGCCTGTCTTCTATAGCAAGGAGATAATGATTATGGTAGCAACAGAACACTGTGAAATAAGTGTAGGGGCAATTTGCAGTGCTGTAGACTTACTTTGGAATGATTAAGATTCATTATGTAGTTTTATTATATGTCTGGAATCATCAGACTGACATTTTTTTTCTAACCACCCATCAGAATGACTTTGGAGCCCTAGAACCATTCTTGGGAAAAACAGTAGAAGGATAACAAGTTACTGCAAAATAAATTGAGGCACGAATTTTTACCCTGTTAAGTGCTCCATCATGATTATGTATGTATATGCTTGTATCTTGATGCAAATGTGAGGAATAAAATCTTATGAATACAGTGGAAGAAGCCTGTGGTAAGAGGAAACTGCCACTGAATAGATGAACTGTAACAAATTCATACCTTGATTCATTCTGTCGGTGTGATTGAATGACAAACATGCTGTATGGTGTGAATATGTTAATCTTTAGAATGGAAAATTAACAGCTCTTCTGGTGCAGCCTCTTAAAAATGCATCTCTGTGAATAGGGAATCAGTTGGTTTTGATTTTCTGAAATCTGTTCCTGAACGATTTGAATCTTCACCTGACCTTGGAAAAATTACCCTGCTCCACATCGAGTTCCTGCTGCAGAATAAGAGGGAGCTGCTCGCTAAGCAAAAGATTGAAGAAGTTATTATAGGTCTGTATCCATCTTTTACTGCTGTTTGCTGAAAGCTGGATGTAGTTGGCTAAAGTCTTGTGTTCTAATTTTCACTTTTTTTTGCTTATTCTTGTTTTTCTTTCTCTGTGTCTGTTTCCCATTATGTTTCTTTTACTTGGCAGCTCTCAACTTCCATACTGAACGACAGTCACGATCAAGTTTAAGGTTAAATTTATTTGCTGGAGCAATTCCTCCTTCTTAGTGTAGACTGTGTGTGACTGATACATGTGGGATTAGAAACATTAACCAGGAGTTCTGTGTAATGTTAATACTTTGTCCATGCAGCCTAATTTATTTTTGTTTGTCAAGGTAAGACAGGTTGCATATCCTTGTTAGAGCACCTGGATAACAGTTTATTTTTCAATTCTGTTGCACCTGTAGCACTGTAGTACTTTTTGACTACAGATCAGATGTTGCATCTAGCTAGGACCAAGAGCTACATTTACATTGTTCAAGCATGAAAATATTTTTCTCTTACCCACTGGGTATTTTGGGTTTTTCTTGGTTGATTAATTGGTTTGTTTTTGGTTTTTTTGTTTTTTTTTTGTTTTTTTTTTTTTTTTTAATAAACAGGATATGAAACACTGGCTCCTAGCTGAAACTATTGCTGTGTCCCTGTTTTTTGTTGCAGGCTGTAGAATAGTTCTTAGATGCCTCTCAGTGTGCTTGTTCTTGTAAAGTTCTTGTAAAGTGATGATTTGCAGTATCTTTTCAGGTCATTATACTGGCAAACAGCTGTTGCCTGAAGCCTTGAATCAGCTGCACATCATCTTGTGGGACAGAGCTGCCAAACATTATGAGGTTTGGGACCAAATAGTGGTGTTCTTATTTATATCAGTGAAAATGAAATTCTTTTTCTGACCTCTTTGATATGCCTATTTTTGGTTAGAGTGCAAACTGTTACTAAGAGCCTTGTTCCAGCTGGCACTAGTTTTATTTTCATCCATCTGGATGCTGTTTTCAATTACAAAATCAAGTTTCAGGTAGTCTCATCTTAAGGTTTGTGCATGGGAACAGTAAATGCAAGAATTCCTGCTCCAGCTGGCTCCTATATGGCTCTGGGGCCTGAAGGGATCCATCCAAGAGTAGTCAAAGAACTGTCTGGTGTCATTGTGAGGCTTCTCAATTATTTTTGAATGGTCTTGGGAATCTGGAGAGGTCCCAGTTGGCTGCAAGCTGGCAAAAGTTATCCCAGTTTTCAAGAAGGACAAGAAGGACAACCCTGGAAACTACAGGCCGTCAGTCTCACTTCAGTGCCTGGTAAAATTATGGAGATTATTCTGGGTGTTATTGAAAAACACCTGAAGGACAATGCAGTCATTGGTCACAGCCAGCACTAGTCCATGAGGGGGAAGTCCTGCTTGTCAAACTTGATTTCCTTTTAGGACAAGGTCACCCACCTTGTTATCAGCTGAAGCCAGTTGATGTCATCTCTTTGGATTTCAGTAAAGCTTTGCATTCTGTCTCTCACAGTGTCTAGACAAATTAGAGGTCTGGGCACTCAACAACTGTATGAAATCTAACGAGGGAAAGTGCTGGATTCTGCACCTGGAACAACCTGAAGGTTGCACTAGAATATACTTGACTATCTAAATCTTTTATTGCTGTGACCTTTTTAAAAAAAAAATTGGGAAGACATAGGCAGTTTAATCATCCAAATATGGCCACGTTTGTTTGGGTTTTATTTTATTTTTATATTTTCTAGGAGAAAAGCTATTCTGAAGCCCTTCACTGGTACAATTATTCTGTCAGCTTCTATACACCTGGGCAGATAGATCAGAACTTGGCTAAGCTGCAGAGGAACATGGCTTCTTGCTATCTTCACCTGAAACAAGTTGACAAGGTATATTTAATACATATGTAGACATACTTATGTCTTTATTTGCATTGCTTTTATTTTTGAGGAATTGGCTCTTTCATTTCTGGTCAGCCTTTGGTGCTGTCTTTTGGTGTCATCACTTTTGTTTCAAGGGCAGATGTGGCCCTATCAAACATCTTGAGTTATTCTATAAATATCAGCAATGTAAACAGTAATGTTTTGTGTATCTTTTTATTTCTTTTCTATTGCAAATTACATAGTAATTTCAAGGTGATGTTGTACTGATTTCCCTTAATCTCTTCTGTGAATAGGCTAAAGAGGCAGTTAAACAAGCAGAAAGGTGTGATCCAAACAGCATCTTTACTAAATTCAGTGTCTATAAGATTGCAGTGTTGGAGAACGATACTGATAAAGGTACAACCTGAAAGTTAAAGGGTCCACTACAAGGAGAAATGCCAAATATATTAAAAAATATTTAAATAGCTCTGAACTGTTCATCTTGAGAAAGACACAACAGAGGGTAGCTAGAAGAAGGGTCCCTAAAGTCATTGAAAATGTCAGGCTGTAGATTTAAGTTGTAAAAGTGGGATTTGGTTTTTTTTTAGCACACAATATGTAAGAGGCAGAGTCCATTGCTATATTTGATTTTGTTTGGATGGAGTCTCTGTCTAGGGAAGATGATCCTCCCATGGGCAGAAGCTCTAGTAGCATCCCAGGGTGAGAATCATTCTATGCTTTTTAGTATGCATATGCAATATGGAACTTAAGGGAACCATTATTGCTGCTCTTAACTTCTCTGGACAGATGGAGCCTGAAGTTACCAAGAAATACATGAATTATTGAGATGACTTACAAAATGTTGTATCTCTGTAGCCTCTTTCTCCTTTATAATGAGTTCTGCTGTTTCATATTTTAATGAGGATCTTATCTCAAGTAATGAAAATGGAGAAATACAGTCTATAGTTACTTAGAATACAGAGTAATGTGCAGAGCTTATTTTCCAATGAGTTCTCTGCCATTTAATTATTCTCTATACAAATTTTATTGACAGCATAATTTGCTCACATAATATAGAGTGGGAAACACAGCACAGTGTGAACATAAAAGCAGTGGCACCCTTAGCACAAGCCAAGATGTGGGAGCTTGGAATGATGCCCAGACAATGTATTAGAGAAAGTCTTCTGTCTTTGGTAACAAACAGTTACTTAGCAGAACAAAATTAAGGATGTGAGATGAGTATCATTTGTATGGCATCTTTGTTTCCTTAGATTAGTTACTTGAAAGCTTTTTGGCACCTCCCTAGGAGGAAATGTGTATTTGAGGAGAAGTGCTGCTATGCTCAGGTTTTCTTGTCTTGGCTTCTCATAAAAAAAATAAAATTATAGCCTTTCATAAATCATTAAAACAGAACTTTGCACCTTCCAATTGCTTCTATAAAAATGTTGGTTTTCCCCTCTGTCTCTTTCAGCTATGGAAGCAGTTATTGAAATGGGGAAACTAGCAGAAAAGCCATCAGAACATGAAGACAAGCTGAGAGTGGATAAAAATACAGGCAGCAACCTCTTGAGTTTAGCTGCCCAAATTGCTTTAGAGGTAGAGCAGATAATGTTGTCTTTGCTTTATTGATATATGTAGGACAGCTGTAACCTCTTTAACCTGGCCTAGATTTAATATTTCTCTATATTTTGTGGATTTCTTAGGATTTCATGCTTCCACAACAAAGGTCTCACTCAAATGTGTTGTGTAATGCAAAGTAGAAATTATTTTCATGTAGAAGGAAGTGGTATCTTTTAAAATTTTGATAAATAAATAAAAATAAAGAATTCTGAGTTACAAATGTTGGCATCTGGATATTATATTGTGTATTTCTGTAAAATTCTCCTTAGAAAAACGTTTCATCTTCTTCTGCCTCTGGGATTTGATCTTTGATGTGAGAGGGGGAAGCTGTGTAAAACACACATAAATCCATGGTGAAAGTCCTTTGTCCCTCCTGTTTGCCTCTTGGTTGGTGGCCTGAGCACTGTCTGAACTGGCTGATTGCATTTCAGGCTATCAGGGCTTTGTTCCCAGCCCTGTGAGGCATGAAAGCCTCACCAACCTGTACTAGTCCTGCTCTTGCCACAGGCTCTTTGTGCAGGGAATCATATGATCTCTCCTTAGAGCTTTCTCTGCACTCTCAGGCAATTCTGTGCACAGTCCTTTGTTCATTTCCCTGCTGCTGGGCTGCACAGACTTGGAAAATGTGGTTGCTTTGGGGTTTGTTTTTGTTTGGGTTTTTGTTGTTGTTTTGGTTTGGGTATCTTTGTGGTAACTGAGGTAGTGCAGTATATACAAAACATGTTTTAATTCTTTTCAGAATGACCAACAAATTGTGGCTATCAAAGCTTTGGAGTATTTGTCTGAACATTTACAAGACTGCCGACAATTATTTACATCCTTAAAGTAAGAATTCAATACAAGGAGAAGCATAAGGAAGAAAAGTGGGATCCTTTCAGGAAAATTAGGGCAAAGTACACCATTGAAAAAAAAAGTCGTTTCTTCATTGCTTGTTTTTCTCATATTTAGATGTTTGGTCCGTCTGATGTTATCAAAAATCATGGCAGAAAATTCAGAGAAAAGGTGGGTCTCCTTGAAAAAACATTTTCTTGTGGTGGATATGTTGTTCAAATTGTGTGATGTTTTCTTTCTGGGCATTTTTTCTTGCAGAGTAATCAAGAGATTATTTTTTATGCTAGTAAAAGTCCACCCAGATGATTTCCTAGCTTGACCTAATGACATCACATAGAAACATATTTTCAACTTTTCTAAACTTTTCTTTAAATATTTGCTCTTTGCCTTCTTCTTTTATTAATGCATATGCCTGTCAAGCGTTTTTAATGGAGATTGTGAGCTAAGCAATCTCTGTAACTTTGACACTAGTGAGATATCTTTCCAAAATTTGGAATGAGAAGAGTGGATCTATCTATAACTGGGAAAATATATTCCAACATAAATAATGTGTTCTGGTTTTTTTCTGTTGAAAAAAATTAATCAGTTTTCTAAAATTGATTTTTTTTTCTCCATTCTAGAGATGAAGATATCAACTCCATACTGACTTACTTGAACTTGGGTATGTTTTTGTTTTATTTGCATTTTCTGGAGTTCTTCCATATGTGAACATTTTATGATATGATTAGATCCATACCAATGAAATATTTAGACTCCTTATTTCAGTCCAGGCTCTGAACTTCCCAGTGAAATTAATGAAAACTAGAGCTGGAGATTCAATAGTATTGTGAAGTTGGATCTCAGTGCCACAGGTTTTGCTATCAAAAACTTGTGGTACTGCTGCAAGTAGAAGAGATTTAAGAGCAGAATTAAATGAATAAAAGGTTCCTAGAAGAAGGCCTCAAACTTGTAACTAAATTTAAGCCCCCTTCTTGTGAAATTAAGTAAAACTCCTCTGCATTAGACTTCAGTGTCAGTGAACTTAGAAGAGCAGTACTTGTTGGCATCTTCTCTAAAATGCTGTTTGAGGCACCTTCTGCTGTTTTTAATAGGACTTTCTGAAGAATATTAGATTTAAGTTGTAAGAATAAGTCTTCATCAGGAATTACACAGGTGTTTTGGAAACCTCTGTTTTGTAGTGCAAGGAAATGTTTTTATTCTGCTCCAAAAGTGGTACTTTTGTATTGAATTATGTTTTCTGCAGCTCACAAGAAACTTGCTGAGTCTTTCACAGAAGAGAAGTTTACAGGGGACATGAGGATCCTTGAAGCTCACTGGTTTAGAAAAGTTGGTAGGTTGCTCCCTCAGAATCTAAACTGAATCTTCTCTCTTTACTGGTCCTTTATATCTGCAGCCTTGGAGTTTGCCTTGAATTACAGACTGTGAAATCCAAACAGCAAATATTATCACAGATAAAGTGGTTTCTAGTGGGAAATGCAGCTCCCATGGGCTGCCCTAAGCTTTATGCATAGTGCTGTCTCTGGATCCTCATTTTGTAGTCTTTGTTACACTGTTTTGGTAAAGGATTAGTGCATTTGCTGTCTATAAATAAAAATATAAGCACAGGGTAAGAAGTTGAACCAATTTTTCAGATTCTTTCTTCTGTCAGAGCATACAGGAGAGCAAACAGTTGCAATCAGTATCAGAACACAGCTGCTTTTGCACACATCCTCACAGTGTAACTGTGCTCCAGTAAAGAGCAGCAAGGAAGGGGGAGAAGCAGCAGAGGTTGAATACAGTGGCATGAGCATGAATGGAATCAGGACCTTTCAAAGGCAGCATTCCCTCTCACAGGATAAACAATTCAGAGACTACAAAAACCTGTCCTATTGAATAAATTAATGTGAAAGTTGCTGTAGAATCTAAATGTTTAATTGGGTCAAGCTCTCATACATGAATAATTTGATTGCCTTTAGATGCTTATCCATTTATTAGTCAGAATTGTGTGATTAATTGCCATGTACTTGACCTTGCTGGGGTAAAATGAGGAATGGTTCAAAACATTGTGGGTTTTTCTCCTTTTGCTTTTTTATTTGTCTTGGGAATACTGACAACACTTCCCCTCATATGCTGGCTTTGTTAACTACTATAAGAAAATGCTTTTCCCAGTTCATGCTTTTGTTGGCAGGGTGTGTGCTGGAATGGGTTCTTGGTTGTGGTGAAATTATCAAGGCAAAATTTGAAAGCATGAATTAGCTATTTTAACAAATCACTAGTAACAGTATTTCTTGCTGTTGTTAAATGAGCTGTTGATGATGTATTGGTTCAGAAATAGAATTGTAGGACCTGAACTGCTTTTTTCTAGAGATTAGATGGGCATGCATGTAGCGGTGCAGATTCTTATTCTAGTCTCTATTTTTGTGTCTTTGTTAGCTTGGAACTTAGCTGTACAGTTCAAGGACAGCCCTGAAAAGATGAGGGATTTTTTTGTACTGTCTTTCAAGGTATTTACTCTTGCTAATAGTGTTTCTAATTGAGGAATATTTTCATCTGTCTAGTTCTTCTAGAAGTCACATCCATGGTTTGGGTGTCTCCATGGAGACATGCTTGTATGCTCTAAAGATGGAGCATTTTTGTCACAAGGAGATTGACTTGTAATATAAAATGTGTGCATTATTGTCATACTTCACATTCTGTTTCTTAAGAATGTAATAAACTTCAGATTTCAATGAGAAGTTTCTAAAATAAATGGATTCTGATATTTGTAAACTGTATCATTAATACAAACATGTTAAGTACTTGAGTCCTAATCTTTATGCAGGACTTCTACCAAAACTGTCAGTTTCATATGTGCTTGTAGAGAGGGGACTCCAACTCTGCTTTACACTTTATATTTAAATAATCCTTTTGTATAATTACAGCAGTAAAATTACAATATGAATATTTACTACTCATGACTGATTCCTGCAAGTGTCATAGAGGAGGGTCAGCAATCATCTGTTCACAAGCAATTTGCTTTATATGGGTAAAATTCTCATTACCTTTTCCTATTTTTGGTGTCAGTTGTCCCAGTTTTGTCCCTCTGACAAAGCTGTTCTAATTGCTCAGAAGACATGCCTGCTAATGGCAGCTGCAGTTGATCTGGAAATGGGGAGACAACAAGTAACACCTTCAGAACAGGTAGGGCAAATCCTGTTAACTATTTCTGAGTGCACCAGTGTAGCATTTTTTCCTTCTGATTTTGAAGTCCTATTTTTTTCACTCAGAACAGGATATTGAGAGTGTAAGCAAGGGAATATTTCATAGTTAGAATTGATGCACTTTTCCAGACAACTGTACGTGTTGAATTTCTGTAAATTAGTTCAGTGTCTTTGAATTGGTTTGTATCAATAAAGAGTCATGGCAGTAACTTCTGAGGGGAATTTCAATCCACAAGATATATATTGTAAGGAGTCTGCTGCTAAATGTGGGTTAGTCAGAAAGACAATTACTGCTGTTGCTGAAAGTAGTTACCACTGTGGTTGTGATAAAACTCCCTTTTATTTTTTTTTTATGTGTACATCTTTTTGTGGGTGGGAGGAAGAGGCCGTTGTGCATACTGTGATAAGAAGATGGAGGAAAACACAGAGGTTGTGAAGGAAGTACAGAAGTCTGGTATAGAATGATTTGTAGAAAATTCTGTGGAGGGCAATGCACAGCAATTCTGTTGTGGCATTTAGTGGTTTGTCAGTCTCAATAGAACTATTTTATTCTTGGGAGATAAAACAGTTATGTCCCACAGGAACATGGACAGTTCTTTCTGGGCCAATGTGAAGTGGCTTTGTCGGAGATGTGGAGCTCTTTGAAAAAGAGGAAAAAATCCCTCAAAACTCAAGTAACTGGTATAGGCAATTTACTAACTAGGCTGATTCTTAATTTATTTTATAGCTGGTTCTGACATAATTATTCCTTTTGCTTTTAAAACCATGACAAAAATAACTTATTTAATTTTGTAAAATAGACGGAGCTTTTTAGTCAGGCTCTTCAACATCTTCAGACATGCAAGGAGATATGGAAGGTGCTGAAATTAACAGGTAAGCCACAAAGTGTGTGTTCAGCACATGTAACTCTTAGTCACAATGTTAATGGAAAATACAGAGCATGTGGAGTTGCTGTCTCAGATGGAGGTTATTGGAGTAGACAGATGACAGTATGATAACAGCTGAGGTGTTAAGTGACTGTTAGCCTAGCAGATACATGGTTCACTTTTTCTGGTAGGATATTGGTAGAAAAATTCCTTTAGGTATTCCTTGAATGGCAAATTCCACTTGCTCTACTGTTAAGTCTGAGTGCCTTGATGGTTTTCCTGCCTGTTGGAAGCAAAAATTACCTTATAGCAAAAATTACTCTGTGGCTTAGAGAAAATTCATCATTGCATACAGGCAGTTCTGTCTCTTTTGTAGGAGATTTTGCTAAAGACCCAACAGACACATTGTTGCTGCTTTACGAATTTGAAGCAAGATCCAAACTGAATGATCCAACACTTCACAATCTTATGGAGTCAGTTTGGGAGCAACCACAAATAGAGATCAAGACGCTTGAAATCATTGCATGTAAGGACAAAAAATGTTAATTTCTCTTTCCTGTTCTTTTGAGGTGACCAGGATTATCTTGTACAACATACAGAAAATGGGTCTGACCATATATATTTTGTCCTGAAGCAATGATGCTTAGGGTCTCAGCAAGGTTAGGAGAGCTGTGTTTTGAAGTGACAGATGACATGGATGATGAACCAGAAAGTTGTGATATCTTTCCATTTCTAGACCCTGAGACACTCATATAGCTTGTGAGCCTGGAAGGGTGTTTCAGATGAACTTTTACATGCTCCAAAGTGGCAAAGGCCAGAGAATGACCCTCACTGATTCATGCCCCAGTGCAGAAGTTTTGGGCTGTGAACTTTGCATAGATACTTTAAGTACCTTTAAGCCACTAAGATAATACTAAGTTTCAACTCTAAAGTTTTTATAGTCGGTTTGTAAGTAGCACTTCTCTACACTGTGCCATACTTTCATCACAAAGTCCTAGTCACAAAAATGTGCTTGAGAATCTAGAGCAGGATCCAAGAAAGATGAGGAGCATTTAGAGCTACCATGGCAAGTCTTTGGAGGGTGTCCTGTAGGATTGCATAAACACCTTCTGTTCTCCTTGCCCTGAGGGAGAACACTCCAGTGCCTGGAGACACCATTCTCCAATCCTGCTCCTGCATAAGGTTTCCATCTGGATTTTTGTGTTCAAGGAGACAAACAAAACTCTTTAGACAGTGCTTCCCACCAGATTTTTTTTTTATTACTGCACTGGAGATAAACAGCAGAGAATTATGAAGCTTGCTGTGCTTCTGCCTTGTTGTCCTCATTGATGATGTGCTGAGTAAGAAAGAGGGAGAGAAGCACCAGCTGGTAACCATCCCATTAAGCAGATCTCTTTTCAGTTGTTTTTCACAAGGGTCTGGCAACATGCTGTAGTTTATTTTAGTGACCTAAGAGATTGAAGTTTACTTCAGTAATTCATCTTTTATTCTTCTCTATTTTCTTTTACTTTGAAGCATTAGCAATGGAACCTCCAGCTCGGTATCCTGTACTGTGTAAGAAAGCTCTCAAGAGTGCACTGAACCTTCACAGAAAGGAGGCTGTCATTGATGCTGTGAAATTTAGGTTAGTGTTATCACATAGCTTTGCCATGAGCCTGTGACTGGAAATGCTGACTGGGAATAAAGCCTGCAATTTGAAAAAAAGTGGATTTTACTTTATATACAAGATTCCACTTCTTGCTGGCCAACCAATGTAACTCTGAAGGGTGACTGCCTAACAGATGCTTTACCTGCAGTTTGTTTACTTGGCATATTTTCTGGCATAGTCCTGTTTCCAATAAATTAATCTATTGAGGAAGGAAAATGAAAATTGGATGCAGAAGAGGTCTCTGGTTGTTTCTTGTGAGGAAGGTGTTCATTTCAAATGCTACTCTGCTGGGTATTTCAAAGACAAAGAAGAGAGATTAAGAGTTGAGAAGAAAGCTATGAGTTGTAAGGTAGTGATGCCACATAGTACATATGTGATTTATTTAGCATATTTATGTGTTACTTATCCTTTCCAAGTTCCTTGAAGTGAGCACTTGGCAAAGGCAACTGTTGATATTGCCTTTCTCACTTCACACTGAGAAAGACAGAGCTGTTTTCAGAAGCCTGTATTTGTTACTGATTTTCTGAGGATGCTGCCTATGTAGCTTTTGTTGGGGAAGTTAGAAAAGGTACTTTGTTCTTGCTGTCATGTGTAGCACCCTAGGTAATACTGTGATTTTCTTTTGGTGTTACTGTAGAGACCAACAATGAAAATAATTAAGTACTAATTGCTCTTGACTCTGTTTCTTCATAGTTTGTGTGAATAAGATCTGATAGTGCAAAAATGCTACCAGAATATGAGTGTGTTAAGCACCAAGGTAGACATGTCTGATAATCATAGAGACATAACTCAGTGTGCTCCTCATACTAAAAACTGTTTCTGCACATGGTATTTAATGTTTCCTCTTTTTCTCTCTTTCAATCCTCAGCAAATGCTTACACAGTTTGATTAACATCTCTTTGCCAACTGGATTGACAGACTTGGATACCTGTGTGCTGCAGGAGGTGTGGGACTACTTTGAAGATGCTCTGAGTGTAGTCAGCAGCACAGTAAGTTGAACATAAAACCAAGAGATTGGGACATGATCCTGAGCACACTTGAAAAAAATTCTCATTAGACTGAGAATAATTGGTAAAATGAACATTTTATAGTGTTATATGTGGAGCTGATAAGCCTTCTTCAGTAAAAGATACACTGAAAGTGTAGAAATGTCTCTTGGATATTTAGGACTGCATTACAAATTTCCTTGGGTTTTAAAAGGGCTTTTTCTCCCTTTGCTTAGGAGGAAAGAACCCAACTGTTTTCTTACTCTAAAATTAAACTCTTACACACTCTTGACTTGTCAGTTTTGAAGTGAAGATTCTATTTTCTGATGAGGTGCTGCTGCTTGTTTGCTACCTCAGGATGCTTACCCAGAGATGGAGATCCTTTGGTTGATGACAAGAGCTTGGAATACAGGAATATTTCAGTACACTGTTGGTAAATACAAGGAAGCTGAGCAGTGGTGTGGATTGGGAATGCGTTTTCTCAATCACTTAGGCTCTCTGAAGAAGACCTATGAAGGCCATGTGAGTGTGCACAGGGGGATTTGAGGATATGGGATTGGCTGGCTGGCCTGAATTTGAGATGTGGATCTGGGTGAAGAAACCACTGCTGATGATCTTTAGAGTTTCAGGAGAATCATGGTATCTAAATATTTTGGGGGAGCCTGGTGCTAAAAGATTTTTTCAAAGTGAGGCCAGAAAAGTTTGATAGACAATAGAGAGAATAATGTAGCATTCTTTTACTGGAAGGATGATGGAAATGGGTTACTGGAAATAAATTCTGACTGTTTGTGGCCATGGGAGAACCTTGTACCTTTGCCTGCTTTAACTCAAGTCAAGGTGCTGTACCAGTTTAGTTAAATCAGCTGTTATATACTTTCAGGCTTGGTTTCTAGTATAATCTCATGTTTTATAAATAGGGTTTAAGATGGTGTGAAGAAAATCACAAAGCTCATCTCCTCAGGTGTAGCTTAGCCACTTCCTATGAGGGAGAAATTTCCAGCCTAGCACCTACGAAGTGTAGGTGACACTTTGCAATGACACTTTGCTTACTCTGTCACAAGTAAGCTTCTTCCTACAGCTTTTGGCTGCTGCTCCTGTCTACATTGCAACCCAGTGCAGCCTGGCTGGTGTCACCATTCATTCTCTTGTATACAAGCTGAGCAATCAAGGGCTTGGCTGTAACTTACACCATTTTAAATACATCAGTTAAAGCAATGAGAGCTGACAATAAGAATCTTCCCCACCCTCAACATCAGCTCCCAACATCTGTGATTTGGTGAATAGGTTTATGTGCTGGTATAAGACTCACATATAAACTATGCTTTATGACTGTAAATAAAACCACTTTTGTTAGGTTGCACTGATTTTTTTTTTCTAAACCATTGGATTTAAACCTATGCCAAAAATCTTTAGATCAGTTTGAAATTTTAGGTTTAGAAGCTGGTGGTAGTCTCCCACCTATTCCCTTAGTTCTGCTCTGTGTTAAATGATACACTTAGTTAAATGATACATTTTTATCCATCCTTGTTGACAACTGTGGTGCTCATATTCTCCAGATGGTTGGCCTCTATAGTGAGGTTCTGGACAAGCTGGACAGAGCAAAAGGATTTATTCCAAATGAAGAATAATGACAGCTACAACTACAAAAAAAGGAAAGCAGTCTCTCTTGGAAGTGTTCTGCTGAATGAGAGGCTGTTAGCTCTGTGAAGGCACAGGGCCATAGGAGCAGTGGGAAAGAAACCAGGATCTCCCTCTTGTTGGCAGAGAAGTTATGTACTTTTTAGGAAGTGTTTATTCAATAAATGTAATTGTTTTCCTCTAGGGAATAATTTTCATTCTCTGGAGCTATTTAACAGTTAGAAATAAATATTTAAGTTTTACATGAGATGCCTCTGCTGTTGTGTAACAGGTTGGTTTAAATATCTGGTTTTAGTAGCAAATGGCACTGAGCACGATGAAAGTCTTTAAAAAGTATTCCATCTCCTCTGGTTGTCATAGCTGCCTTGCTGCATAAATATTTATCAGATTGTTTAGTTTCCAGTCCATTTCAGTGAGGACAAGAATTCAGAGCTGTTTGCTGGTTTCACAGTCCCTTGGAACAGAAGAACCAGCAGTGCTGAGCTGTCACTGGCAGTGCTGGGAGGGCTGCACTCCTCCCTTCCAGCTCCTGAACCCTGGGGAGGAGCTGGGCCAGGCAGGTGCTCAGCAAGTCTGAGCACATCTGGGACATGGCTGAGGGAAAGCTGGGGTTGAGCCAGTGGGGAATCCTCTGTGTGTGAGTGTGGGGTGTGCACGGAGCCAAACAAGGACCCACGGGGTCACTGGAGCTGCCACTGCAAAGGGGCTCTGGTCCCAGTCTGGGGTGGTGACACTGGGACCCCAGGAGTGGCACCTGAAGGGTGACACAGGGAAGCTCCTTAACAGGAGTATGGATCTGTTTAGTGCAAATTCTCCATCTCATGGTGAGCTTAAATCAGTTCACTAGACCGAGTTTGGATCTCTGAGACACTGCTTTCAGATCTCTAGTGCACAATGTGCTGCCTGTTTAACTAAGAACTTTAAATCTGTAAAAATCCAGGTCGCAAATGAAACAGAAAATTCTTCTGGAGTCACATTTTTGGACATCCATGCTACATCACAGCACTGGGGGACTCTAAATGATGCCACAAACTCAAAGGATTCCGTCCTGCCTGCAGAATCTCCTTGGGAGCCTGCTGGGCTGGCTTTAATTACTGCTCAGTTCTGACTTGCACACACATAAACAGGTAAAGGTGTCACACTGTACCTGGTGAGAAAGGTCATGTTTGCCCAGCAAGTGCAAGGAGGTAATTATATACAGCAAACACTAAATGTGGGTTTGCCTACAGCCAGAATGGTTTGAATTTTTTCCTTGCAGATACTCTGATTTCTTTCCTGCACATTTTTACACAGTACATTTAATTCCAGGCTTAGTATTTACCAAAGGGTTTAAGTAGAGCAAGAATTCCTCTCCTAGCTGAATCAGACTGTAATTAGCTGCATTTCCAGTGGCTGTTCCCAGTAGGTTGTTTGTGTGCAATCACACCTTTGCAGGTGTTTTCTGGTCCAGATGCAGGCTGGTCCAGGTTATTTTACCAGGCTAAATGCTGCTTTACAGTTCAGTAGCCCATCGAGGGTGACTGGTTTATAAATGTTTTCTAAACTAGCAACAGCTGACTTGTAAAAATACAACAGAGCTATTCATTCCTCCCCCATTCTTACCTCTTCATTGATTCCTGTTTTCTTTCAGCTCAGAGATGTGTGCTCATCCCTGGATGTGCACAGATGGCTCCAGAGGGTGGCATTGCAGCTGTACTTTCCTATTTACACATCATTGTGGAAGCTCCAGGGTGTGCTGGACACTGGTTCTGTACTGCAGAGCCCTCCCTGCTTCTGAGAACACAGATGGATCCTCCAGGGCAGGAGGTCACAGACTTCTCTCCCTTTTCCCCAGCCAGTATTTTATGCCCTTTTTTGCCCCTAATTTGACTTCTTAACCGTTTGGGGAGGAGCAGCAGTGCAGGGGCACAAGGGAATTGCAGTGTGAATTGGGTGAGTCCAAACCAACACCTGGGATTGATGGGGCAGGGAGCCTGCCCTGGGAACAATGTCCTTGCTGAGAAGATCTGGGGATGGGGCAGGACAGAGAAGATCGCAGCTCAGCTGCTGAGCCCTGGAGCCCTTCCTACCACCTCTCACCCAGGGGCACCTGCAGCAGGAGCAGGGCTTCTCCACTGAGGGTGCACCTCCCAGCAGACACTGGGGGAAGAGCTTTGCTCCCACTGCTGGGGCTGCATCGAGCATCTGGGAGAGGCAGGAAAGGAAGAGGGGCTGGCCTGGCCACTCACACTTAGAAGTGGTCACAGTAATCAGAAATGAAGGTAATTGGAAGAGGGCTGAAGCTCATTAGAGGATTGGGCAGGAGATTTTGTCAAGTGCTGTAACTAGGGGAGGAAATTCCACAGTGCCCCCCGTGCTGAGTCAGGTGTGGCCCCAAGCAGGTATTGCAAGTCCCCTAAGTGCTCCCACGTGCTGGTACCATTCAGACAGGCTGCACTGATTGACTCTAACAATGTGTAATGTTTTCCCTTAGGGTTAAAAACCCTAAAGGTAAACAAATGTCCCTCATTTTGGAGGCAAAGGATATAAACAAACACTGAAGGTCAAGGTGTACCCAAGGATTCTTGAAAGAAAGAGACACCTTTGACAAGATGATAACTTTACCTGCTTCACAGCAGATGCTTCAGTGCCATGAATCCTGCTGTGACAGCCTGAGGAAAGCAGAGAACAGCAGTTCTTGAAGATTGTGCTGCCAAGCCTCATTAGCAACAATGGCCGTATCTGAGACAGCTCCATCAATGGAGAAAAAAACGTTGAGAAAATTATAATTACATTCCTTTAAAGCCCCTCTTCCAGTAGCCTCACAGCACAACCTGTGCTCTCCTGCTTAGCTAAGACAGCTAATTACCCAGAGCTGCAGACAGAAGCACAGACATGCTTCTCTAGAGCACAAGCAGCTTACAGTCTAATTTTCTAGAAGTGTCTTAGGGCAGATTAGTTTCATGCCTGTTGCAGGCAGCTTTAGCAGGACATCTTAGGAGAGAAAAGAACCAGCTCCTACATTTCACAACTGGACAGGACCCTTTTCAGGACAATGCTCTGCTATTTTCTGGGCCAGGACTTTGCAACTTGCCCTTAGCCAGGAAAACGGGTGGTTACAGCTTTAACAGAGCCAGTTCCTTCTCCAAGCCACCCTCTTTCTCTTCACATGATGTTTCTCTTCCAGAGGCTGTTCTGCCTTACAGGAGTGACAGGATTTATTTGAGAAGATAACCCGTGTTCCTCTGGAGCCTGAATGTTTCTCTGTCACAGCAGATGAGGTGAGACAGGAGCTCAGGACAGGCCACAGGAGGGGTGTGTGCAGCCCCACACGGGCTGGGCAGAGCAGCAACAGACAATATTTCTGTGCTGCTTCATCCCTGACTCCAAATCTATCAGCAGGCAAGCAAAGTTTGATTTTTGAGAGTGGTAATTCTAGCATCAGAGCTGCTTAGCAACTGCTAAATCTTCCGGTGTTTTGTGGACAACCACCACCACGAGGCTGTTGATCTGATCAGTTAAAGGAGTTTCTAAATGGTTTTGAATTTGTCCAGTGAACTTCACAAACTCAACAGTCAGCAAACTGTATGCCCATGCTCAGTTGGTACAATATCCTTGTTCTCCTGAAATCACGATTTGCTTCTCTTCTGTGCAGTTTGAAAGTAAAAAGAAATTTAGTATTTAAAAACCAAACCCCTTCACCCATCCTTCAGCTCAGCTAAATGACAAAGCAGATTCAGGCACCAAAGTACCATGACACACACTCCTTTAACCACATTTGTCTCTCAGTGAACACTCTTCTTTGCATTTGAAGATACTAAAAATTATACCAGTTGTCTTTACAACTTTTCTTCTCTCTGATATTTAAACAGCATGTTAAAACTAAAAAGAAGTTCTACATTAGCTGGACTATGTATTTACTTTGTTGTCTTTATATCCAATACAAGAACAACAGACCCTATTCTTTGTAAAGCAACCTCCCCAGAATTCAAGCCATGATCCAGAATACATTATGGTGTTGTGTCATCAGGCCAGACTTAACCTGGGTTAAAACAACCCAACCAAAAGCACTTTTCAGTGGCTGAGTTGCAGCTCTAAATAAGCCCACTTCCTTTCTTTTATTTTCTTTTTTTTTTTTTTAAGGTTTCCTTTTTCCACTAGGTAAGTTCTCAGGCATTACCTTTTATACTAAAAAAGGCTATTTTTTTCCCCCTAAACCAACGTCAACACTCCAGTTTGCCAGAAAGAGACCATATCAAGAGTTGCTAACACCAGCACCAAAAAAACCAGATCTAGTACACAATGAAGGACTCTACAAGAAGGTCTCAAAGACAAGAGTTCTTTGCAACTCTCTGTTTATTAAAAATATATGTCTCCTTGGAAGAAACACTGTTAACCAACTACTGTTGTCATGATTGATTCAGTACTGTCAGCTATGCCATGGAGTACATAATCTTTTCTCCACGTGACTCGAGAGAGGGAGACAGGCTATTAGGAAAAAACAGAAAAAAGAAAAGAAAAAAAGACAAAAAAAGATAGGAATGTGTGACTAGCACCTTAAGGACTTTTGTTTCACTTACTCCACTTCTTCAGGGACCGACACTTATAGCAGCTGGAGCAGGACCAGCGGTGCAGGGGCTGGATGTGCCCGGCAGGAAACCATTGCCAAAGTTCTGTGTGCTCCTTTAGGGTCGGGTCCCAGCGACAGCAGAATCCTCCTGCCCTCCACTGTGCTCACAGCTGTGGCTCCTGCAGAGCCCTGTCCTGGCCCCAGAAGCTGCCGGGTCCCCGCAGGGCTCCTCGGGATGCAGGGTGGGCAAAGGAGGCTCCTCCCCAGGCAGCACAGGGACAGTGTCACTGACACACTGACAGCCATCACCTCGGGGAGAGGGACCACAGCCCATCCCTGCCAAACAGGGGCAGGAGGAGACTTACCTGGGTGTGCTTGGACAGCGACCTCCTGTGCTGTGGGGGTGGCACTGTGTGAGGAACAGCATCCACCAGCTCTTGGTAAGGTGGGAGCACTGGGACCTGCACTCTGAGTACCCAGCACACACTCCTCAAAGGCCACGAGAGTGTCCCCGGCTCCACACAAGGGCCTGGAGCCCCACTCAAGCACAGAAGCCAAAGTGTCCTCAAAGACAGACATGGCTCAGCTTAGGGCCAAGTGTCTCTGTGCCTCTCCTGAAAAATGCCCGTGCCCAGGGCATGGGGCAGCTCTGCATCCTCTGCCCCTCAGCTGCCAGCTGGGGCACCACTTCAGGGCTTTGGGGTGGCTTGGGGGAGGCAGCAGAACCCAGCTCCAGCCACAGATTCACACAGAATGTCAGAGCCAGGCAAGGTGGCCATGCAGCCACCTCTGCTGCAGGGAGGGCCCCTCCCGGGACAGCCAGCCCTGGCTCCTGCACACAGCAGGGCCGGGAACGGGCACGAGCAGGGGACAGAGAAGGGTTTAATCTGTCACTGATCTGGAAAATGGGAGTGTCCATCCAAGGCACAGCTGGGGGCTTTTCCTGCCAGTGGCTAATGCAGAAGGGAATGCCAGTGTGCTGCCACAAGCCAGAATAGGTCATTCCACCTGCACCCACAGGTACAGGGCCAGTCCAACATCCCAGGTTTTTCACAGCAACACAGGACAGTGAGTACATTTGTTCCATGTGGCCAGTAAAGTATTTCTTAACTAAACACCACAGATCTAGATTCTATTTACAATAGAGCCAGCTTAAAAAATAAGTTAAAAAACTGGATTTTATACCCATTCAGTTCATCATTGACAAGAGAAAAATGGAATAATAATAATAATAATAATTATAATAATAATAATTAAAAAAGCCAACACAACAACACAATATGGTTTTGGTTTAAAATCAGCTTAAAAAAATAGAACCAAAAGGAAACCTCTCATGCAAACACATAAGGTGATGTGTAAAACAATGTGCAATTTAATATGTAGCATCATCCATTCTCTTGCTCCGCAGCCTCCTGCTCAGTCTCTGTCTCCCAGCCTCTCGCAGGCCAGCAGCTGCTCCTTGCTCTGGTCCCTCCTGCACAGGCTGTACCAGTCTCTGGCCTGTCTCAGACCCAGGGGGGCTGCAGGGAACTGGCCTGGACGGGAGAAGTTTCCAAAGCACCTGGTACCGTTTTGAGCTCTTCCTGCCCAAGTGGACTCCCTGCGCCGAGTGCTTGGGACAGAGGAACTGAGAGAACCTTGCAATAATACAACACCTTTCCAGAGAGGTCCCTCAGATTTCCTAGTCCACATACATATATATATATAATATATATATAATATCTCTCCTCTATATTATATATAAATTACATATACAGATAAATAAAATGCTTTCTGCTGCCCCATCTGTCGCACTGTTCAGAGCTGCTAGACGGTCACACTTGGAAAAATGCCCCTGGAGCTCTGATACCAGCTCATGTGTTCAGAGTCCATTGTTTCACTTGTCTTCTTACATTAGTCCTTAGCTGCCTCCTCCCATCTTGATTCTCTGTTTAGTTAATAATAATAATAATAATAATATAATAATAATAATAATAAAAAAACGACCTTGAATGGGTTCTCGTCTGTCTCTACTGGAGCAGTGGGAAGGTCCATGCAGGAATGGTGGGAACAGTCACGTGATGAATGATATGAGTTCATCCCAACAAAAGAAACAGGACTAGAAAACTCAATTTTGCGACGATCTAAAAAAGGGAGCAGGAATAGTTTTCATATCCCTCCCCCTCGGGGCAGAGGGCTCGGATGGGTGGGACTTCAGAGATCTTCTGCTCACAGGGAAGCAGGAGGGAGACATCTTCAGAGTTTCTCTGGGGACGGGACCCAGATGTAGTGCCCAGACTGGTCCTCAATGATCTGTTTGATTTTGCTGTAAATTTCTTCAAGAGAGTCTCCTTGTACGATGGCTGGAAGAGGAGAGAACAAGCAAGACCCTGAGCCCCAGGCAGCACTGCCTTGAGTTATGGAGAGCCCTCCTGGAGCCCCAGAGGGCACAGCCTGCAGGGACTGAACCAGGCGGTGTCAGAGGAGCTGCCCTGGGCCCAGTGACACAGAGGGTTAAAGCAGCACCTCGGTGGGGATTAGCCAGTGCTGATCCCAGCTGGCAGAGCTCCTGGCTGTGTGCAGGGCTGGCTGGGCTCTCCACACCAGGCTGCTAATCAGCTTTGCACGCTGTGTCAGGCACCGGGGCTGCACTGACCAGAGCAGGGAAGGCAGGGCTGGGGCAGCTCATGGGGTGCACCAGGAACCCCCCCTGAAGTGCCAGCTTTGTCCCTTCCCTCTGTTTTTCCCTCTGGCTGGCTGCTGAGGGCTCCTCCTGTTTGCCTCCTGTGCTGCAGGGTGGGAACACAGAGCTCTCAGGCTGGGAAAAGCTCCCAGCAGCACCCTCTGCCCCATCCTGCACTCCACTGTGCATCTACATCTCTGCAAGATGCTCAAGAAGGGCCAAAGCTTTCTGGCAATCCAGCCTGCCTCCGTAAGCCAGCCAGGACCATCCTCCAGCATCTCTGCTCCCTCATTCTAAGTTGCTGGCACAGAACCTGAGGCAGTGACCATCTCTCTGCCCATTACCCAGTTCTTTCAACACATTTCAGCCAACAGCATTCCTTTTTCACAGGTCAACATCAAACTCGCCCTCCAAGTGCACGGTGGCATGTTGAGAGCCTGCAAAACTGTGGCATGTTTTCCTGGAAAAACAGCCAGCAGCTCTGGAGCCCAGGACAGGAGGTCTGGGGAAAGCTCACCGTGTTTGTACCCCAGTATTTGCCCAGCTGAAATCAATTTTTGGAAAACATCCTACTTGGGGTTTTTCCCAGTAGCTGTTAGGCAGGTAATGCACAGTTTGGCAACATTTTCATTCCTCAACTTCAGAAGAAACAGCTATTGCACTGGAAAAGGATGGAAGACCAGTTCCTCTGCCTCTTCACCTGCCTGTGGTTTTCCAGAATTAATCATGTTACAAACATTAGTTCCTTAATGCACAAGGATGCCTGTGTCATGAGCAGTTCATCTCAGCAGGCACAAAGTGTCAGCAACCCCTGACTGGCTCTTGAGCAAAGACTACTTAGGAAGCAAGCCAAACTTCCAGTCTTTTCTGTTAGATATTTTGTAATAACTCAGGACTGTCTCCACCATTTAGGTCACTAATTTTTAATCTTTCCCCTTCAGAAACTTCTCTTTTCTCTTTTTGAAAATGCTCCCTTTTTCTCCCATGCAGGGAGTTTACTTCCTGTAGACTTGTAGCGCTCTGAAACCCTGTGCTTCCCCTGCTCGGGGATTTTTAGATTTTTATTATTGCTGAAGTTGGTGATCAGCTTTCACAAACTCAGAAAATCCTGCCTGACAACTTGTCTCCTCCTCTGTGACTGGTTTACTCCTATCCACTGATCTTGGAGCAGTCCCCTTGCAGAGCCCTCCTGGCAAAGTGCCATTTCTTTCTTGCTTTGATGAAGCTGGACATTTTCCCATGACCCTGCAGTAGGACAGTGCTGGTAGAGAGGTCACAGCTGCTGGATGGAAAAATGAAGTAAATCAGATACAAGCCTGCTCAGGACACTCACCTGTAAAATATTCTCCAAACTCTTGCTCAAGTTTCATGGCTTTGTCAAAGACCTTGTTGGCCTGTTCATATGTCTGTCTCCGGTTCATCTCCCTGCCACACACAAAAAACAAAAAACTTTTTAGCTCTTTTTCCTTAGCAATGAACAGGAGCAAAAATAGCCCACAGAGCCAGGGTGCCTGGGAATCCTCTGCTCAGAGGAATGGAAGCTGTGCAGGACCCAGCTCCCAAAGGCAGCTCCCTTCCCCACAGACCCCAGGCTGCCTTGGCACTTCATCTCAACCTCCACCAGTTCCTCCCACTGCCACCTCCCCAGCCCCTGCACCACAGCATGGAAGGGCATTCCAACTCAGACAATCCCTTAAACCTGAGAGACTGCTGCTGCTTGCCTAGGGTTTCTCATCTCCATGAAACATAGAAATAAGCAATTTGATCCCTTCTGACTTGAGAAGGGCTTTTCCCAGGCCCCTTGGTGCCAGCAGAATTTCTTCTGATCTCAGGGGTCACTCTCAAGCTGTTGAATCTCCTCACAGATAATACTCTCTGCTGCTGCTCAGAAGAGTTGCAAGCTCAGCTCTCCCATTCTTTCCAGCCTGCTCTACCCAGGGCCAGGAGCAGCAGGACAGGCAGCTGGAAGGCACAGAACAGGGTGCTGCACTTACATGAGGGCTTCAATGGATTTAGGTTTGATGAAAATGGCAATGGGATAAAGTTGTGCTTGTCGCAACCTCTTGATGGCATTGCCAGACACATCCAGGATGCAGTGCTTCCCCTGGAAAGGAGACAAGCAGGATCAGACCTACCCACACACTCTACTGTGTGTGGGAAACAGCCTGCTCATACAGATGTGCTTGAAAAGGGAGGAGCCACAGAAATGAACCCCACGCCTGAGACACAAGGCAGCTCCCAATGGCCTCACATTCCTGCTTGCTCAGGGCAGGACAGCAACAAGGCAAAGGGACTGAGCCTTTGTCTGGACATGTGAAACTATTTACAAGCCCTGGGCAGCTCCAGGACTCCTCCAGGGGAACGCTGCTGCTTTGAGGGCACCCAGGTATCTCCATCCTGTGAGCTCCTGAGCACAAGGCAGGGCCACCAGTGCCAGGCTTTTGGGTGGAGTTTGGATGACAGAGGTACCACGCTGATGTAGAGCAACACAGCTGAGAAAAGCAGCCACATGGGCTTGGCAGAACTCTGGAGGGAGGAGAGGATCGTGCTGTGCTTGCTTAATGTGGTTAGAGCCCTTGATTAACACCGGGGGAAAGGACAGGAGCTGCTGGATGCATCCCAGTGCCAGGAACGGCACCAGCACTCACCCGCTGCCACCGCCCGCACGGACTGATGCAGGTGCCATAGAGGTTGTCATTGAACTGCCCAGCCTCTATGAACTTGTTGTCCTGGATGTCTTTCTCCATCTGCTCCCTGGACACCACAAAGTGGTAGTCCTGGCCATCCACCTCGTTGTCACGCCGAGGCCTGGTGGTGTCTGGAGAGAGCGGGAACCAGAGTGAGCCCAGAGTGACACCACAAACCAGGGAGGGGGCTGGGACCCACCTGTGCTCCCAGCCCCCTCCCCACGCCACGGGCAGGACCCTGAGAAGAGCAGAGCCACCCCTGTCCCCTCCCTCCAGCAGTGGCCCTGAGCTGGGACTTACGGGGCACGCAGGAGCCAAACTTGTGTGGGAATTCAGAGATGAGGTCCGTCGTTAATTCTGTCCTTGGTTGGGCCCAGGATGATCACTGGCCTGGCATAGTGAACTGCAAACGAGAGGCCACACCTGAGCCCCACCTGTGCTGAGGGCAGCTGACCCCAGTGCCACTTTTGGCACCGACCTGCCCTCCTCCCTGCTCTGGCTCACATGGGCACCCAAAGGTGCCTCCTCTGTGTGAGTTTATCTCCTCCTGGTCATGGTCAACATGTCCTTCCCATCTGACCCAAACCATCTGTGTGGCCCCAGAGAAGCTTCTGCAGGTCTCCAGGGTTGTGATCAGCAAAGCTGCTCCCTTGCTTGGGCAGGAGCCAGGCAACAGGACAGCTGGGCAAGGATGCCACAGAGGGAGTGATGGGAGCCTAAGGGTCAGATCCAGCTCCTGGCAAGGACAGACCACTGAGGCTGGGACTACTCAGCCGCAAAAGGGTCTGCAGGGGTTTGAGCATCAAGCAGGGTTAAAGGCTGCAGGCTGTGGCTGGGGAGGGGGTGCTCTGCAGCAGGGACCTGGTCTGAGGCAGGAAAGGATAATCTTGTCCTCAGCTGAGGACTAAAGCCCAGCTCAGTTTTAGCTCTGGATCTCTCCTTGATCTTGCAGACCACAACACAAATTCTTTTCTGTTGACTAAAACTGGGCAGTGGAGGCCAGGAAAGCCGGGCACACCTGGCTCCCCTGCTGCACACAACACACAGGACTGATCTTGCATCCACCCAGTGCCCTGCTGCTGTGGCAGGAGGGGAGGGCCCCACAGGACCCCCTGGCTGTGCTGGGCACACAGGTGGCCCCACTGGAGTGGCACAGGGCAGTTCAGCTCAGGACTTACTTTCTTGCCGCGTCCACTGGCTCGTACGACAGGATGGTGTCCTCTTGTCCTTCTGCAAGAGAGCCAGGGCGATGGAGGTGAGCACTTGCAGCAGCTCTCCAGCCCCTCTGCAGCTGTGAGGAGCTGGCTCCTGCCCCTTCAGCCTCCCCCAGCTCTGGGGACACTCCAGGCTATCCCCTTCACTCCACCCACGGATGTGAAGCATGAACGGGCATGCAGCTATGTGCCCTTGAGCCACTTTAATTATTCATGTCCCAGCTCTGGGTCAAGCCTCCTCTTTCCCTCCCCACTGCTGCAGGCTCCAGCCCATTGGATGTTGTGTCCTCCCTGCAGGTATTTAGAGGACTTTCTGGGGACAAAGGGAGCATCTGCTGCAGCTGGATCCCATACTCTTGTACAGGCCTGGGCTCCAGGAGCCATCTATGCCACAGGTCTGTCCTCTGGCCATTGCTGCCTGTAGCAGGCACCGAGGATGGGGGATCACCATGGACTGGGAGCCACCACCCTGCCCTGGAGCAGCCAGGAGAGAGCAGTGAAGCCGGCAGGCTCATTGCTCCTGCAGCCCTGCTCTCCCTGGCCCGAGGAGGGAGTGGCCGCAGCATCTCAGTGTCACCAGCAGGAAGGAGCAGCCTCCGGACAGAACCAGCACTGGGACAGAGAGGATGGACGTGCCCAGACATGCACACTCACACAGGGACACACGGACACACAGACACACGGACACGGGCGGGAGAGCAGGTGCACACGCACTTACTGGAACTGCTCTCGCTGTCACTGGTGTTTGATGTCACGCCCTCTGCAAAGCAACCAGAGAGATCCCTTCAGAAGGAGCCTGGGCAGGAGGCACGGGGGCACCCAGCTGTCACCCAGCACTAGTGACCAAGGGCAGGACAGCGCTGGCTCCCCAAAACCTGCAGCCCAGCACCCACTGGGATGAGTCTGTGCCACGCGGGCAAGGGTGGCATCGTTCACCCTGGGCTGGGAGCCCGGGGACATGCAGGGGATGCTGCCAGGAGAGGACAGAGGCCAGGAGGGGCTGCCTGGCACATGTGAAGGCTTCCCAGGCCCAGGGAGGGTGGAGTGCACAGGGGGTGCTGGCAGGGGAGCAGTGCAGCATGCACACAGCGGGCAGGGAGGGCACGGCTGTGCTGGCACAGGGATGGGGAGAGGGAATCCACTACCTCTGGGGACGGGGCTGGGACACACAGAGACAAGACAGTGACAGAATGGGACAGAGTTTGGGGCTTTGCTTGCTCAGGCTGATCCTAGTGCTGTGACCACCCCACAGAGCCTTGCTGGCCGCTGCCCGCCCCAGTCAGGCTCTGCACTGGCTGGGGGTGTGGAGCTTGGCAGGGAACTCACACCCCATGGGGCTCCTCTCCTTATTCTGCAGTTCTGCACATGTGGTAACCCAGAGAAAGGTGGGAACACCTCAAAATGTTGTCACCCCTCCCCGTTCAGAGCAGGCCCACCGCGGCCACTTCCCACCCACGCTGGAAGTGGCTCCGAGTGCTGAAGCACCAACCAACCCAGAGAGGAGCGGGAGGAAGAGGATGAGGAGGTGCAGCAGGCACTCAGGGCATGGCCAACACCCCCACACAAGCTCCCCCAGCCCGCCCCACGTGCAGCAGAGGCACCTCAAGCCCCGCAGCCCCCGGGCTCCTCCTGCCCTGCAGCCAGGGAAGCACAGCTGCCCCAGCCACGCCCCAGGCACGCCAGCCACACAGAGGGAACAATGTGCATCGGAATTCAACTTACTCAGGTTCTTTGCTCCATAATAATCGTCACTTAACCCAGGGAAGTCCTGATTTCACAGACAGCAAGAAGGGGGAGAGGGGGAGAGAAGACAGCGCAGGAAAGGGGAGTCAGAGGGATGGGGGAGACAGAGCCAGACCAGCATTAGTGACAGGAGTGCAGAACGGCCCAGAGCTGCAACTGCAAGTGAGGTTAAATATCTTCAGAGCTGACGCCATCAGCCCACTGCCAACATCTTGCCTTGTCTGGCTGGACCCCCTCCGCCCCCCAAGCTCACTCTCTCTGCCAAAGAGCCCCCAGGAGCCACCCTGGGCCTGGGGAGGGCAGGGCAGCCACAGCAGCATTGCTGGCAGCAAGCAGTTGCAGCCCTGAGCTGCTGCACAGGGGCTGAAGTGTTTCTCCTGATGGGAAGTACTGGCAGGGCACAGTGGCTCTGTGCCTCCCCAGCACAGCACACAGTCCTGTAACACTTTCAGGAGGACACATTTCCCCCAGCTGTGTGTGTCAGCTGCCCCACACCCCAACGCTTGCACAGGCTGTGGAAATGTGAGGCAGAGACCCCCCAGTGCCAGCTGGGATGGCCAGGGCAGAGCCCAGGGAGGGAGCTGGCTGTGTGCCTGTGACACAGGCAGGTAGAGAGGGGCCTGCCCCATGCCCATGCTGTGTCACCTCACTGCAGGGCAGCCAAAAGCCAGCCCCAGGTTCAGCACTGATCTCACTGGAGCCCAGCCATGTGCAAGGCACTACCACAGACAGGCAGACACACAGACGACCTTCAGCACAGCCAGAAGCTTGGGCTGTCTGCTAAAATCACTGGAAGCTGGCACCAGGCTGCCATGGGCAGCACAGGGATACACGGAGCCCTTGGAGCAGCCCAGCAGCAACTCCTGGCTCTGTATGACACCAGGACAGCCCCAGAGGGGAGGGGATGTGCTTGCTGTGCTGGCACTGGGGCACAGACACAGCTCTGCCTGCCCAAGGAGTGGATGCAGCCCAGCACTCAGAGGAGGGGCTGGGTTTGGGGAGCAGCTCCAGTGCTGCCCACATCAGGATTTGGGGCAACAACATAAACACCCTGCCTTTACTGGGAGCCCCAGGGTGGTGAGAGCTGTGGACCTCCAACATCTGCAGCCAACTACCAACGACGTGCCTCGGTCATGGGTGGGCAGCAGGGTCATGGCTTCCCTGTGTCCACACTGGAAGGGCTCTCCAGTGGGAATGTGAGGCTGTAAGTCACTTCTAGGGAAGATGGGGCTGGGATTTCCCCAGCCCTGAGCCCTGGCAGGGACAGGAGAAGCTCTGCAGGAGGCAGCCAGCCCCTCACTTGGAGGGAAGCAGGCAGAGGGAGGGAGCAGAGCCTGCAGCAAGGGGGGGGAGAGCAGGGGGAGGCAGAGCAGGGAGCTGGGTGGGTGTAAAGTTGGATGAAAAGATGAAGACATTGAACATGAGAGAAAGGAAGAGAGTGCCAGACTGCAGCTGTTGCTTTCATTTCCAGCTCCAGTTTCTCCCTAGCTGCTGGCACAACTGTGGAGCACAGACCTGAATACAGGCAGGTGCGAGGACCCCTGGCTAGGGAAACGTGCTGAATCTCTTCCCTCAGGGCAGGGAAGCTGAGGGGTGCAGGCCTGCCCCTCTCTGGCCAGCTGCTACTTACGTTCCTGTCCGCTGCTCTCCTGGGCCAGGTTCTCTTTGCTCTTGTAAAATGGGAACTTTCGAGAGAGGCGGAAACTCTTTTTACGTTTCGTTTTGATCGACTGAAGAACACGGAGGTGGAAGGAGGACAGAAAAAACAATGGTGTTTAACACATGTGGGGAAAATTAAAATGGAGAGACAATGAGGAGCTGTGGCAGGGCAGTCACCCTCAAATGAAATCATGGAGATTACATGAGAACTGTAATGCAGGAAAAAAATTAAGCATGGAGAAAAACATGTGGTAGGGATGCTGGGAAGCTGATGGGGCAGGCAGTAGCTCTGCAGGGGTAGCCAGGCTGTTCTTCCTCTCTTGTTGGCCTGTTAGGCACTGCTTGTGAGGTGTGAGGGCAGCTACCTTCAGACAGCTCCAAGCCATGAGCTCTGCCACCCCATCACTCCATCATGGGTCCTTCCCAGTGCTTTCACACCATCCTGGGCTCCTCTGCTCAATCACTGCATATTCATGGAGGGTTTGTGCCAAGCAGATGTGGGCCTGGGGCAGGTCCAGTCACACAGCTCTTTGCCTTGGGATTGGTTTGAGCTGCCCCATGAGGAGCTTTTGCTGCTGGGATTCATCCTGCCCTCACTAGTTACCAGTTCCAGGTGCCCCACTGAGCCCCAGACCAGCACTTACCCTGTTGGACTCAATCATGCCAGTCCTGGCGTGGAACTTCACTGTTTTCAACCGTGCTCTCTCCTTCTTTTCCACCCTGATCAGGAGAGAAAGAGCTGCTAGTCCCATCCATGTGCCCTCCATGCTGCCCACGTGGCTCCTTAGGCAGCCAAAGGCACCCTTGGGTGGTGGCCCTGTTGGCAAATGGAAGCTCCTTCCAAGGGAGGTCAGATGTGGAGCTGCCTGCCCAGGGTCTGGGCAGCAGCAGGAGAGGAGCCAAGCCAGCCTTCCCAACAGGGACAGGGACAGACTCAAGGCTGGCTTTGCAGACCTGAAGGCAGCAGCAGCCAGCTCCTCTGCTCTCTGTGACTTCCCACCTGACAGTGGGACCTGGCTCCAGAGCTGGGCAGACTGACAGAGGACACAAGGAGCAGCCCTTGCTGCTGTGCCTCGGCTCTCACAGAGACCCAGACTGGCTAACACCAACTCCCCATGCCCACAGACACCACAGAGGGGGCTGACCACTCCCCTCCTCACCTGGAGTCTCACCCAGCTTTGGAGAATTGGCCTAGGGAGACCTACACACAGCCCCAGCTTGCAACCCAGCTGCCCTGCAGGCTGCACAGGGACCAAAGGGAGATCCCTCCTGGGATGGCCCTGGGGGCTGCAGGTCTTGCAGAGCTCAGGAAATCCTGGGGTCACCAGGTGTGACAGCTCTGCTGAGGGACACTCACCTCTTCTTGCTGGGGATGACCCCGATCTGCTCGCTCTCGCCGTGGGCTGTGACCAGCCTGGCCTGCCACCACTCGTCATCCGAGGCGTTGATGACGTGCAGGATGTCCCCGTAGGAGAAGCTGAGCCCCTGGCTGGGCAAGCAGCTGTCCCTGGTCCGGTCATAGTCAAACAGGGCTCTGAGGAGGGGCAGAGAGCAGCAAAGCCTTCTCTGAGCATGGCCAGGCAGCGAGGGCAGCAGCAGCGCCACCCTCCTGGGGCACTGCCACCTTCACACCTGATAAAGCTGAACCCAAGCCCTGCCAAGGGGAGCGGGGCTGGCAGCCACCTGCACACCCCTGGGCTGGCAGGCTCAGCACAAGCCCTGAGGAGGGCAAGGCAGGAACGAGAGTGACTGAGACTGGACTGAGAGAACTCCCTGCTGGCCTCGGCTGCGGGATGCACATGAGCCACACTGAAAGTGCCTGTGGTTGGTGAGCAGGCCAGGCCCACAGCAGCAGCCTGAGGAACGGCTGCTCCCCATCATCCCTTCATGGCTGTGGGGCCAGGGATTGGGATGGGGAACATCAGACCCCACTGCTGGTGGGTGGTTGCACAGGCAGAGACCAGTAGACCACCACAGCACTGAGCACAGTCTTTATTTATGTACAGAGCCTGTGAAAGAGGAATGCATCTCAGAGTATATATATCTGCTTCCACAACTGATCCTTTTCATAGCCCTAAACACCTCCCCTGAGAACAGTTTACTGAGTTTAAAATTATCTTCAAAATTAAACTAACCAGCTATAGAAAAGACTTTGGTTTTTTTACTAGAAGAGCACTAATGCTTTTCCTGCACAGTACATCACACACAGCAGTGCAGCCTGTACCCATAAGCTGCTCTCAGAGGCTTCACCTGCAACTCATTCTACTAATGTCAGATCACACAAACTGTGTCTGCTTTGATGCATCAACTTGCAAAAAGACAAAGAAAGGAACGAGTCACTAAAAGTACTGGCAGCAAAACCTCTGTATTTGCTCCTGGGACACTGGCCCCACTGGCCCCCAGCCCAGCATGAGCCCAGGCACTGCAAACACTGGCTTGCTGCTGGTTTACTCCTGGCCCTGATAAACCTTCTGCAAGCAAGAGAGACATCCTCTGTTCTGCTCATTACCTCCTTCCACTGTAGGGACTCCAGAGGGGTCTAAAAGCACACTGTGAGGGGAAGGGCTGTGGGATCATGTGGCATGTCCCTGGGGAGCTGCAGAGCTTGGAGGGCATTTCTGTAGGGGAGTGCTGGGCTATGAATCCTTTCAGGGCACTTGGGGCTGGGTCTTGAATGGGAAGAAGAAGGGCTGCCCCAAGGGTTCTTTGGGACAAGACCCAGTGTGCCCTGCGCATCCAGAACAGATCTGGTGGCTGAATGTTTCTCCTTGCCCAGCCTGCTCAGGGCTGGGGCAGCTCCTGTGCCTGTTCCCTCTGCAGGGCAGTGTGGCTGGAGCTGGCAGCAGAACCCCAAAGGGTGCTTTGGCTGGAGGTAATCAAGCCTTGCAGGCAGCTCCAGGCCAGAAGATAAGGCTGCATGTGGCTGGCAGGCCACTGTGAGGTCAGTGCCGCTGGCCAAGGCCCTGGGGAACTGGTCAGGCCGGTTCCAAAGGCAGGCAGGCTGTGAGGAGCCCTGCCCACTCCAGCAGCCTGCCCTGAACAGGGCCCATGTTCTTCCTGCCCACTCGGTGCAGCCTGCCCTGCAGAGGGGCACAGGGCTCACTCTCCTCCCTGCCCACTCCAGCAGCCTGCCCTGCAGAGCGCACAGGGCCCGTGCTCCTCCAGCAGCAGCCAGCGGCACCCCAGGACAGGCACAGCAAGGTCTCTGCAGGGTCAGGGCACCTGCAGAGCCAGCACAGGAGGCCCTGGAACCCCAGGGCACGGTGCTCCAGCAGACTGGCCCCTGGCTGTGCTGGCATGCAGCACCCACCGTGGCTCGGTGCCCTTGGGGACAGAGCAGGGGCAGACGGCAGCTCCGCTCTGTCCCCAGGCCAGCTCCCAGCACTCACAGCCAGGAGAGCAGATGGCTTGGCTGGAGGGCAGGGCAGCAGTGCCAAGGACTCCCATGGCTTCCTCCCGGTGCCCAGGCACAATGCCTGCCTGACTTCCATCCCCACCCAGCACGGCCCCGGCGCTGGCAGACTTTGCCCTGCGGCAGGGCAGGGAGGTGACAGGCAGGACGTGAACCTGCCTTGCCCCTGCCCTTGCTGCACTCCAGCACCCCCAAATCAGCTCCAGCAGGCACTGGGGTGCCCAGCTCCAGCCCTTCCACAGCACACAGGCTGCAACGCAGCTACACAGGGCTGACTCAAGCAGCTGGGTAGCAAGTCCTGTAATTGACGTCCTGTCCACAGCACAGCAGCTCAGCTGGTTTCGGGTGAACTGTGCTTGAAACTACCCCGCCCAGAAGGGCTGGGGCAGCCTGGGCACCCGGCAGCTCTTCCAAGCACGTCTGCAGGGTGTGTGTCGAGCAGAGTGCTGTGATGGGCCACACTGGGGAAAAGCTCTCCCCTGGGATCACCCTCTCAGCAAGGCACAGCCCAGCTCCTCCTGGGTACGTGTGAGGGGCCTGTGGAGGCCTCCAAGGCCCCATGGGGGGGATGCACCAAGAATTAAGAAATGCTATGAGTAGCATGGAGGCAAAAGGGAGCTCTCTGGTTCACAGGAATACTTTGATCCATGAGCACCTTTCCAGGCAGAGAACAGGCTCAACTCAAGCTGGACCCAGCCTAAACCCTCCTCCACACACGAGGGTGCCCACAGGACAGCAGGGGAGCGAGGGCAGGACTAACGAGATGATGTTTATTCAACACTGCACCCAGCTTGTCGCACACCCCCAGGAAGCCCTGGGATGCTAAATCAAGCAAGACGCCTGCAGAGACTCGTGGGAAGGTGTGAACTGCAGGAACCCAGAGCTGCAGCTCTCCCCTCCTGCCATACCATGCTTGCAACATATCCCCCCTGCCTGAGGCCCCTCTGCATGGAGCAGCCACGCAGTGGGAGATGCAGCCGAGGCTCATGCAGCCTTGGCCCTTGCCATCCTTCTCACAGGGAAGGAGAAGCAGCATCCCTCGCTCCTGCCAGCCTCACCTGCAACAGGCTGCGCAGGGTTAGGATTTACAGGATTATTTTAATTACCAAGTTAAAATTACTCATTAGCGCTCATCCCACTGGCGCTGCGGCAGGCAGGAGGTGGCAGGAGGCAGGCAGGGATTGTCCTGTCCACACAGGACTTGCAGCAGTTTGAGCTGCATGACTGTTTAACCCCTGCCTGCCTGTCCTGCACCTGGCTCCAGACCAAAAGTGCTCTGAGGCCTCAGAGCAATAATCCTCCTAAGAGCTCATCTCCCACCCAGCCAGATCCTGCCACAGGGATGGCAGGACGAGACAAGGAGAAGCCTGTTAGCTGGTTCAGAGAGAGTGCCCTGAAAGCTGCCACGAGCTGCCTGGGGCAGAAGCAGGGCTGGATGCCCACCACTTCCCTGTTTTCCTCAGTGCGTTGGGCTGGCCAGCAGCCACCCAGGCTCTGCAGAGACCACTGCTTTCCAAACTGGAGCAGACCTTGGGAGAGGCATGCGAGCACCCAGCCTTGACAAGCCAGTGCACAAGCCTGGTGCTCCCTCCAGGCTTTGTGATGCATCCATGGCACTCAGCCCCCTGGGCCCTGACACACTGAGCTCCGAGGCACTGCACAGCCCAGGCTGAGCTGTGAGCAGCCCTGCAGCCCATGCTGGGGGATGTGCCCAGGCTGAGCTGTGAGCAGCTCTGCAGCCCATGCTGGGGGATTTGCCCATGGCTCTGCAGAGCCAGGCTGAGCTGTGACCCCCCTGCAGCCCATGCTGGGCGATGTGCCCATGGCTCTGCAGAGCCAGGCTGAGCTGTGACCCCCCCTGCAGATGTGCCGGTCGCTGCCGGGGCCTTACCGGACGTAGAGCGATCTCTTCTCGCTGGTGCGGAGCGAGCCCGAGCCCGAGCTCATGCTGCTGTTCATCATCTGCTCCCGCAGGTCGTGGATCTTGGACTCGAAGCGGCTGTACTCTGCGGGGACACGGCTGCTCAGTGCAGGCACGGCTGGCCCAGGGCTCATCCCCACAAGGCATCTTGCCCACCAGCCCGTCTGGCCCTGCACACAAAGCTGGAGAGGTTACAGAACCGTGCAGGAGTCCAGGCAGGGCATCTGGAGCAGGCAGGGTTCCAGCTGCTCCCAACCCCACCACAGCTTCCCACACGGCAGCTCAGGCAGTGCCTGCTGTGACCTCCACTGCTCCTTGAGGGAATGGCTGGGCAGGACTTGGCAAGCTGCTGACCTACACAGCAGCTCAAAACATGGAGAGAGAGCAAGAGCCCCTCCAAGAGACCACTGCCCACCAGCTGGAGCAGGGAGACACAACCACAGCCACTGGGGGAGTCCCCAGCTACCGCTCTGCTGGCAGCAAAGACCTTCTCCTCAGCAGGAACGGGGAAAGGGAGGCAAAACACAAAGGGCCTGCCCTTGGAAGAGGAGCAGGGAGGAGGAATTCACCTTTTACTTCTACATCCCAGCGACAGAGACGTGCAGGAAGAGCTGGGGAACCCTCCAGAAGACACCAGCACCTTCCTGCCAGGCAGCTGGGCAGGAGCAGGCGCCAGCCCAGCACCCAGCGCTGCAGCAGCCCGACCTTCAGCCTCCAGCTGGGTGTAAAGGTCGGGCTGACACGCAGGGGTGGAGGCACCAGGCCTCCCTACCCAGGGCCGAATGGGGAAAGTGCAGCTGCAGCTCCAGGAAAGCTGCTGGCACTGCCACAGCCCACACTGCCAGACCTTGCCTCACATCCTTCATTTTGTTCCTTGGGCATGTCCTGCAGTTACAGGTGAGAGAGGACCAGGCTCACTTGTGCTGTAAGACTTGCCTAGAAAGTCTTGTCCACGACCTGGTGGTTTAGATGTGGTTTGGGTTTTAATTCTGGGGAGGGGAGCACGGCAGCTGTCGAGACAAGCACTCACTGCAGAGCAGAGCCACAGCTGTGCTGGGCCTGTGGAGCCACCTCACATGGTGGGAGCAGCAACACTGCTTGCAATGCTCTGTGGGCTTTGTTTGGGAGCCAGCCCCTCTCCCATGGACTGTCAGTGCAGACAAAAGCAGGGCTGGGGTTGTGGGATGATGCAGCTGCAGCTCAGCATTGCCTGACTCTCCAGCCCTACAGCCTGGGGATCCCCCTGCTACAGCCAGTCACCAAAGACACATTTTTACTCAAGGATTGGGAAAAAAAGAAAGGCAATACACACAAAAACTGCCAAGTGGCACACAGAAACTCCATGCAAAGCCCCTTCTCCTGCCATGTGATACCCAGAGCTGCTGCAACACCAGGCAGGCCTCAGTTAATGTGGAGACCGTGAGAGCCCCTGGCTGCCCCATGCCAAGGGACACCCTCACCTGCCTTCCTGCTGGCAGAGGGAAACACAGATGCAGCAAGGCGTGGACAATGCTTATTTCACAAGAAAACTGAATTCTGCCACCCAAGCAGCACCAGGGTTTTACTGTGCTCTCAGCAGAGGGAAGGGAGCTTCATCCCATTCCACATCTCTTGACCCACACAGCTCATTCTGCCCTGCAATACCCATAAGCTCTTGAATCCCAGAGGAGCATCTGTCAGAAGTGGGTACAGCTTCTTTTTAAACCCTTTTTGGTGCAGAAGGGCTGTTTTCCCCCAGAAAGCACCACTACAGCCCTTGTCCCCAGCCAGGTCTCGGCAAACCCTGCAGGGGCACAGATTCCCTGCACACCCACACTGAGGGGAACACTGCTGCTACACAGACTCCTACAACACTCTTCCAAAGAAGTGTGGAGGATGCATTGCCTGGAACTGGGCAGGAAACACAGGGCAAAAGGAGATTTCTCCACCCCAGCATCAGGGTGGGGGTGTTGGAAGGGCAACCTGTGGGTGCCACTGCCCTGCCAGAAATGGCACGTGCATCCCTCCGCAAGCAGCCCAAAGCTCTCAAATGTCCCCATTGCAGCTGGAGCACTCCATGGAAAGGGCCTTTCATAGTTTTGTTGGAGTGGCCACACTGCGGGGAGGGGTGGGGAAAGCCCTCTAACACGACAAGAAACACAAACCGGGCTGGCTGCAGCAAACTGAAGGACACAGGGGCTGCTCTGGCTTTAACCTTCAGAGAGCAAACACAGTCCTGTCCTAAAAGGGTCTTCAAGGAGGCACCAACCCATATTTGCTGCAGCTGAGGAGGGCAGAGAGTGGAGGAGCAGCCAAAGCAATCCCACTGCCTCCCTCCCAGAGCAGGGGAGACAAGGATACCCCAGGATTGGGCACAGGGCACTGCCAGGTGCCATGGGCACCCTTTACCTGCACACTGGAACAGTCTGAGACAATTCCCAGCAGATCACCCCCAGCAAGGAGTGCTCCTGCCTTTGCTCCCTAACTTAGGGCCAGCTCGGCTCTGGAACACCTCCTGTGCAGCTGAAACCCTCGCAGGAAGCTTGCCCAGGGTGCAGCAGGGAGGTGAGCCAGAGCTGATCCCCACAGTGCTCAACACGTTCAGGACATGCTTATCAACACTGCAAGGTATGTAACAGGTGAGCTGGCACCTCCTGCCCGGAGTGCTATGGCACGGTGTGCCAGGATGTTTGCTCTTCTCACTCAGCAGCTCGATAAAAACACCCCTGTACCCTCCCCCTGCTCTTCCCTTTCCAGGGTGTGGGTGTTCCTAGAGCCGATTCTGTCCCCTGGGGTGAGCTCCATCCTCAGTGGAATCCCTGAGTGTGCACATGCTGCAGACCACTACCAACAGGCAGGGGTCACCTTGCCTGCCCAAGGACCCCAGAAGCAGCACACGTGTGTGACACACCTGCAAACACACCCAGCAGAGCCAACAAAGCCCTGGGCTGCAGCTGGGCACCAGGAGACAGCACAAAGGAAACACACGGGCAGACAGGGGAGCTACACTGGAAAGCAACTCCTGAGTACACATAAAGCCCTGGATCCAAACACTTCTGCCAGGCCAGGCCATCAGCAGAGCCCAGAAAGGCTCGCTCACAGGTTTCAGCCCAGCCACTTGCAAAAAAACTACTGACAGCTTCAGCCCAGCATTTTATCACCCTGACCCCAGACACCTTCCCTCTGCACAGGGCTAGGAAAGCAGAAGGAAGCACAGCCACAGGGAAAGCTCAGAAGCTTTTACAACTCATTGCACAGCCTTGGAACTCCCCTTTGAACAGACTGACTCAGAGAAAGGCCATAATGTGACTTTTTGTATTTTCAGGTGAGGAATTCAAAGCTTTGTCGCATGGGGTGTGAGGAGGGGGAATTGCTAAATCCAAGTGCTGGTGATAGCAGCAGGCAAAGGTCAGGGGGAGAAGTGCTCAGAGGGAACAGACCTCACAAAAACTCTGAGGAACCATCACTCCCCCTCCTCAACAGCAGGCAGCAGTGGTCAAAGGTGCTGGTGCTCAGAAGAAAGGTTAGAAAGAGAAGCTGCTGTCCTGCCTTTCTTGGTTTGGTCTTTGCTTCGTTTCTCTCCTAGTGTCTGGGAGGGCCCCTCATCCCCTGAGACCTGCACAAGCAGCCCCAGTGAGGTCAGGCACAGAGCACACTGTGCTCACCCAGCACCCCAAGGCAAGCCCTGCCCACGCTCAGGTACAGACACAGGTGCCATCCTCCACCTCTGCTAGCGGGGAAGAACTTCCCAAATCCCTTTTCCACCAGCATCTCCTCCTTTGGCATCCTACAGCCCAGCTCTCCTGCTCTTTCCACATGACAAACACAGAAAAAGCAAACATTTGAGAGTATACAGCCCATTGAGTGGGTCCAGCCTCACCCACACTGGGGGCTCACACCCACCAGGGAGATCTTCCTCCACAACTCCCAGCCCTTCAAGCCTTTGGAGCACTGAGGGCAACCTCCAAGTCACAACAGCCTGAACTTTACAGCCACAATGCTGCCTCCCAGGATGGCTGCAGCCCCTGTGCCGGGTGCTGCTGCCCACACGTGCCAGGAACCATCATGGACATGGAAAGTCACCAGCTACAACACACTGACATTTCCGCCTCGGTCTAAGGGGGTTTCAAAACATTTTGTCCAGTTTGACATTTAAGAATCACTCTTGGTTGGTGTCTTTGCCAAATCTCAAGTGGCAAAGGGAGCCAGAAATACGAGAACATTAAGCTCTTCCTGGAAAGAAAGAAAAAAAAAGGCCAAAACAAACAAACCCCACACCCACAGCAGAGCCTGAGCAGCACCAATGACTCCGCACCCCAATGGTCTCTGCCATGGGATGGAGGAACGGCGGACACCGGGACCGGCGGGACCTGGCCCAGCGATGCCACAGGCGGCAGGACACCAAGGGCATGGCTCGGGGGGGCATCGGCCTCCTGGACAGAGCAGCTGGTGGGGAAAGCCGGAGGGGAAAGCCGGTGGGGCCCAGGGGAGAGGCGTTTTCCAGCGGACGGGAACGGCGGCATCCCGGCACGTGCACGGCGCGGCCCCGGGCACGGCCGCAGCCCCGGGAGCAGCCCCGAGCCCCGCTGGCCGCCGGGGCGCCCTCCCAGCCCCCGGGCCCCGCTCCAGCCGCCCAGCGGGGCCCTGTACGGGCACTGCCCGCTCCCTTCCCGCTGCCCCCGGCGGCACCGCCCGCCCGGCCGCGGCCGGGGAATCGGAACCCAGCGATAAGGAAAGGCTGGGGCGGCGCCGCAGGTGGGATGCTCGCAGGGGGGGACGAGCCCCAGCTCAGCAGCGACGCCCCGGTCCCAGCCCCGCCCGCACCGTGGCCGCCCTGCGGGACCCCTGAGCTCTCCCGACCACGGGGTCCCTGCCGCAAGGCCCGCGGGACCCCACGGAGCCGGGCCTCGCGGCGACGCCCTCCGGCAAGCAGAGCTCTTCCCCCTCCCCCGAAGGCGACCCCGGCCCGTGGAGCCCCCCGCGGCCCCGCTGCCGGTGGGGCCCGGCGGGGCTGCCCGCCGCTCACCTGAGGCGGGGCGGCCGCGGCCCCGCACCCCCGGCCCGCACACAAAGCCGCGCAGGCACGGCCGGCGGGACGGCGCGGCCCCGCCCCCCTCCGCGCCCGCCAATCGGAGCCAGCCCCGCCCCCGGACCACGCCCCCGGCGGTGCCTCGCCCGCAGCCCCCCGCCCCGGCCTCCCGACCGCGCGCCAGCCATGCCCCGCCCCCTCATCTGCATATAACAACTGCACATCTGCATGGCCACACCCCTCATTTGCATGTCCCGCTCGGTGCCGGTGCCGGTGCCGGTGCCGAGCGCGATCCCCCGTGGCGGTACCTTCGGGCCGGTACTGCGCGATGATGGTCACCGTCTGCCCCGCCCGCTTCAGCGCCGCCGCCGCCTGCTCGTGGGTGGCGTTGCGAAGGTTCACGCCGTTCACCTGCCGGGACAGGGACAGAGCGACTCCGCTGAACCAGACCCACGGGGCACGAACCACGGGGTCTGCCCTGCGCCTCGCCACGCTGCCCCGCCCTGTACCGGCACCCACGGTACCTTCAGAGCCGCATCACTCTGTCTCTGCACCCCCAGCACCATGCCCGGTACGGGCACTTCCAGCACCGGCATCCCCGGTCCCTGCCCCCGGCCGCCCAGGCATCGGGGCTGCCCCCACCGCAGGCAGCCCGGGGCCGTGCCAGGCACCGGCACCCGCGATGAATCCCCCAGAACCGTGATGAATCCCCCAGAACCGTGCCCACCCGGGGCTGTGGGAGGATGGAGGGGGAGTGGGTGCCCCACCGACTCACCGAAAGGATCCGGTCCCCTCTCCGCAGCTCCCCGCTGAGGTCAGCAGGGCCTCCAGCCAGGATGAAGGACACAAAGATCCCCTCGCCATCTTCCCCCCCAACAATGTTGAAGCCCAGGCCGGTGGAGCCTTTGTGCAGGATGATTTTCCGGGGCTCCCTGGAAGGACACATAAGGGACAGGGAGCCGTGGGGGTGAGGAGCAGCAGAGCTGGTGACAGGCTCTTCTGTGCCCAGGGCTTGTGGCACATTGATGGGGCTGGAGTCACCCGAGTGCAGCCTGGTGTGACTCAGCCCTCAGCACTGTGGAGACTGATAAAGAGTCTGAAGAGGTGGCAGGTGGAGTGACATGAGACACAGCATGGACAGAGACAGAGCATCCACTGTGAAATGACACACAGAAACACTGAACTGCATGGTGGCATCAGATGCCACGAGCCAGGAGGGTGGGATCAAGGCCCTCCACAGCCCCATGCATGCCTCCAGTGCCCCAGACCCTGCACAGCTCAACAGAAGTCCTTCATTTTTTGATGACTTAATTCTGTCACAGCTCAAACAATAGGCAGGCAAAAGCAGAAAGACAGCCTGGCATCACAAAACTCCTGTGTCAGTTTTTGTCTGGGAGAAAACCCAATGTGATGGGAACAATGGCAGCTCCCAGCTCAAGCTCTGGACTGAAATAAGGAATAAATGATGCCAGATAATTAGCACAGGCTGGTGGTGATTGTCAGCCAAGATGATACTGGAGACCATCAGTGCATCCACTGTGGCTGGATCCTGGGCACTTCCTTGGGTACCACAAGGACCAAAGGCCTGACACAGAGCTCAGCAGCCTCATCAATCATCACCTGCCAGGTATCAGAGGGAAATCCCTGGGCTATGTTAGGAGAGATGCGTGGCACTGAGCAAGACACCCTAAAATGCTGGCAGACTTGTGCTGACAGAACCCTGGGCACTGGGGTGGGGGCTGGAACACACCAGAACCAGGAGATCAGCAAAACCATGGAGAAACCAGTCAAAAGATGCTCAATCCCAAGTCCTCAAGATGTTACCAGTGCTTGGCTTATGGGCAGGGAGGGCTGCAGCCATCAATCCCTCTGCAGCAAAGCTGTGCCTAGGGCTAGAGTTCTCTCAGGGGAAGAAATAGGTCAGGTTTCTAGGTCTGCAAACCCTGCCTCCAACCAGGAGATGAACTTGTTCTGCCCCTTGGATTTTGCTGCTGCCCAAGCAGTGTGCAGGAAGCACATCCTCAACTCAGCATCCCCAGCACCCCTGAGGACCAGACAGTTTGGTGAAAAGCAAAGAGACCCTACAAGAATGAGGGGAGGAAATGAAGCCCCAGAGGGGTGCATCACAGGTCTCAGTCCTGATGTTCACTCTTGGCTTCCATCCTCCTCACAGGAGGTGTGACACAGATCCTGCAGGCAGATCCCATGCTGAATGTCAGTGTTAACACTGGCACCTCGGCACAGGGCTGCTGAGGGGATCCTGTGGGGCTCTGCCGGGTCTGGGTTGCAGTGGTGGAAAACAGATTCTTTGGTTCCCAGCCCTAGGTGCTGCAGGATGTGAGGGTCACTGGAGCCACATCCACATCTAAGCAGCACCTGTGCCTGTGGGAGGGGGAGAGGCTGGATACTGGACTCTGCTTTTCCTGAGGAATGGCTGGAGAGCCTCCTGGGAGACAGCTTCTTTTCCAGGGCAGCTGCTGCCTTTCCCCACCCAGTGAGCTGCATTAGGACCACACTGGCTCCAGTGCACAACCTTGGTGACAGCAGACCTGAAGCCGTGGAGCTGTCCTGGGGGGTCAGCAATGCACAGGAGGCTTTCAGCACTGCCCTGGGAAGCACGAGACAAGTGCTGAGCCCGCTGCAGGCTGTGGATCTGCTGGGTGGCAGGGGGCTGTGTCTGGGCACACTGGCCCAGTGGTGCCAGCCTGTCTGCGGTGGGGCCTTCCACGAGGCAGCACCATCCTCTAGTGGCCACCAGCACGTGCTGCATCAGGGCCACTGCTGAGCCATCACTGTGCCACTGTCACTGCCAAACCACCACTGAACCACTGCTGAGCCATCACTGTGCCACTGTTACTGCCAAGCCACTGCTGAGCCACTGCAGAGCCCTGGTCATACCACTGCCATTGCCAAGCCACTACTGGGCCACTGCTGGGCTATCACTGTGCCATGGCCACTCTCAAGACACCACTGGGCCACTGCTGAGCCATCGCTGTGCCACTGTCACTGCCAAGCTGCCACTGAACCACTGCCGAGCCACCACTGTGCCACCGTCACTGCCAAGCCACTGCTGAGCCATCACTGTGCCACTGTTACTACCAAGCCACTACTGGGCCACTGCTGAGCCATCACTGTGCCACTGTCACTGCCAAGCCACCACTGAACCATTGCCAAGCCACCACTGTGCCATGGCCACTCTCAAGACACCACTGGGCCACTGCTGAGCCATCACTGTGCCACTGCCACTGGCTAAGCCCAAGCTGGGTTGCTCTTCTGCTCTCTAATCCACAAATGGGAATGCTGGCAGGTGCAAGAAGGGACACCCTACTGGGACCAGGGTCTCTGGTGTGTTTTCCAAATATTGTGACTCAGCCCCTTCTGTGGTGCACTGGAATGGCAGACAGCACTGCTCCTGCCTGCGGCAGCATCCCCCTGTGCCCTGACAGCACAGAAGTTGCTACACCTGCTGAGGATGCAGTGCCAGAAACAGGCTCCAGAAGTGGCACTGATGGTGCCAAGCCCAGTGGGAGAGGTGGGGAGGGTGGGAGACAGTGCTGCACAGGTCATGGCCTGCAGGGACACCCAGCTGTGGCTGAGCACCAGGAGGTGAGCAAGCCCCGTGACAAAGATGGGTGCAGACACTCTCCAGGAGGATGGCAGACCTACAGCAGATCAGTCAGGGTCTCCCACTCCAGCATCCACCACTCAGCTGCAGAATGGGAGAATCCTGGACAAAGCCACTGCATCCTCCACTGTAGGCACACTCCCAAAACCAGCCTGCAACCTTGTTCCAAACAGCAGAGCCAGCCCTAAGCCTAAGTCGAGTGCTGGTCCTTATTAATCAGCCTAAGCCCTACAGTCCTGGCCCTAGGGATAGCACATTCAGAGCACTGGCCCCAAGGCTGTGACAGGAGGGGAAGCTGTAACAATCACCTAGTAGAGCAGGACTTTCCAGGTCTCTCTCTCCCACCCTCAGCTCGAGGCTTTGGAAAAGTTTTGTACTGCATTTAGGCTCAGAGCAATGTTTCTTTATTTCCTGGCTTCAGGAAACAAACCTGTTCATGCAGCTTAAAGGATTCTACTGGGGCAAAGGGGGCTGTGCCAGGGCTGGGCAGGAGGCTGTCAGGCCATGGGAATTACACCTGAGTGCAGGTGGTTTGGGCTGCCAGTCTCAGGGAGCATGGCTTGTTTGCAACGCTGTGCTCCCCCTGGCCCTTCACCCCTGTCCCAGCTCCACCTGGGGACATCCTGGCAGCCTGTGGCACTGCTGGATGGCACCATCAGGGCAGGGAACACCTTGTATTGCAGCTATTGTGAAATAAGCAAGAGAATGAAACTGAAATGCAGTTGTGTAAGGCTTGTGAAGGAGTAAGAGAGGGAATGGAGAGGGAGTGAATGCAGCAAGCCAGAGACTGACACAGCAGAGCTGGTCTCAGGGGGTGAGCACAGAACGCATGATGGGGACCTCAGGCATTGCACTAAATGGCCTTTTGAGGCTCTGCACCGGCAGTGGGGATGACATCAAGCCACCACAGAGGGAAAGTGAGGGAATGAGAGGGAGCATGACGGAGATGCTGCTGCCTGGTGCTCACCTGGTGAAGTCATCATCTCCGATCATGTGCCGAGGGATGGGCGAGTACCGCGACGGAGTCACCTGGGCAGGGAGGGGATAGGCAGGCTTGCTCTCAACGCTGCCCAGGTAGCCCAGACTGGAGTTATGGCTTATGTGGTTGTCAGCCAAGGCTGAGAAGGCTGCAGGAGAGGAGAAGGCCATCAGGAGCAGAAATGCAGAGACAGTGAGGACACAGAGCCCAGCCCAGCCCTGCTCCCCAGCCCCATGTGCCCCCAGCCAGGCGTACGTACTGCTGGCGTAGTCGGGGGGCGCGTACATGTCGTTGAGGTGGATGTTGCCAGGCTTGGCCACTTTCAGGTACACCATGTCAGAGGTGTTCTTGAGGGCAGCCACGGCCTCCTCGTGCCGCACGTCCTGCAGGTTTGTGTTGTTCACCTGACAGAGGGAAAGGTGACATGGCTGAGCAGGAGGGCAAGGAGCAGGGCAGCCCTGCGGGAGGGGTTTTCCATAGGGGAGGTGCCACAGCAGCTCCAGAGGCATGGTCCCATCACCTTGGCTTTGGCCCTCCTGCCTGCAGCCGTTACTGAGCCTGCCCAACATCCCAGCAGGAACCCCAGGGAAGAGGGGTGAAGCTGCTGACAGGATGGTGCTGGGGCTCAGGATCAACACTGCATGGCAGTGGGAGCTGTCCAGCCTCTCCTCACAGCTGGCTGTGGGCACGGGGCTTACCGCAAGCAGCCGGTCCCCGATCTGCAGGCGCCCGTCCTTCTGGGCAGCACCTCCCTCGATGATCTTGGTGATGTAGATGCTGTTGTCCCCAGGGATGTGCTGGTTCCCAATGCCCCCTGCAATGCTGAACCCCAGGCCTGAGGGAGAGTGAGAATGCAGGTGAGGGACAGACAGACAGACAGACAGAGACCACAGCCCCTGTGCCTCACTGGGATTCACACCCTGCCCAAACCCAGCAGGCAATGGGCCACCCTGGCCTGGCCACCATGGGTATGCCCCATACACTGTCCCACAGCACTGTGGGTCTGCCCCACACCCCCTGTCCCACAGCACTGTGGGTCTGCCCCACACCCCCTGTCCCACAGCACTGTGGGTCTGTCCCACACCCCCTGTCCCACAGCACTGTGGGTCTGCCCCATACCCTGTCCCACAGCACTGTGGGTCTGCCCCATACCCTGTCCCACAGCACCGTGGGTCTGCCCCATACCCTGTCCCACAGCACTGTGGGTCTGTTCCATATCCCCTGTCCCACAGCACTGTGGGTCTGTTCCATATCCCCTGTCCCACAGCACTGTGGGTCTGTTCCATATCCCCTGTCCCACAGCACTGTGGGTCTGCCCCATAGCCTGTCCCACAGCACCGTGGGTCTGCCCCACACCCCCTGTCCCACAGCACACTGTGGGTCTGTTCCACACCCCCTGTCCCACAGCATTCCACGCTGCCCGGCCCCCCTGCAGCAGCACCCTGCACTGCAGCGGTGCCACCCTGATCCCACATCCCGTGAGGCTGCCCTGCACCCCAGGACATCTCACACCGAGGGCCACCCCGCACTGTCCTGTGGGGCAGGGGGCACCCTGGCCAAGGGAGCAGAGCTCGGGGCTCACCTTTGGGGCCCTTCATGAGGTTGACCTCCATGATGGTCTCTGGCGGGGGCTGCCGGCGGCGCACCACGAGCCGCACCACGGGGCCGGCCTCCTTCAGGGCCTCCACAGCTTTGCTGTGCACCACCTCCGACACGTCCACGTCGTTCACCCGCAGCACGCAGTCGTTCACCCTGTGGGCACAGCGTGGCCCTGAGCATCCCTGGGGAACCACCAGCCCGTGCCATCCTCCTCTGGTCACCCTGCGCCACCCTCCTCCAGCCACCAAATGAGACTTGCTCAAGCTGGCAGATCACGCCCTGCTGGGGTGAGAAAGGGGTTCCTCCCAAAGCAGGGGAGAGTGGAACTCGTCCCTGTAGTGCAACCCTGATGGAGATGGGAGATGAGAAGGAAGGCTGGATCCCTGCCCTGGGCTGTAATGGGATGGGTGGGAGCAGGAGCCTGATACAGGGAAGGGAATAGGGGTGGCTACAGACAGGAGGCTGGTGGCCAGTGATGGTGGACAACCCTGTCCAGAGGGGATCTGGCTGTGGGAAAGAGGCATATAGAGGCCAAGGACCATTTTGGGAAAAGGGGTTAGGCCCAGAGGGTCCATGCAGAGATCCTGGGTGACACCCTGGCTGCTCCCCCAGCCCTGTACTCACCCTAGACGGCCATCCATGGCTGCTGCTCCCCCGGGGATGATCTTGGTGATGAAGATGCCTGGGTCATCTGGAACATGGGGGTTGTCGATGCCTCCCGCTATGCTGAAGCCGAGGCCGGAGTTCCCCTGTGGGAAATCAAACGCTGTGTCCCTCCCCCATGGGCACCTGCTCGCTGCCAGCCCTCCTGAAATTGTTCCCCCCAGCTTTGGGACTGCCTGGGGCGCAGGAGAAGCCCTTACAGCAGCTAAGGGTGCTGTCCCACCCCGGGGTGCCCGGCTCAGGGGGCTCAGGGATGCTGCTGGAGGAGAGGCTGGCGCAGCAGCGTGGAGCACTGAACAGATGGAGGGAGAGTGGGAACCTCCCTCAGCACCGCGTCTCCACGGAGAGACCGAGGCGGGCGGGGAGCTGGGGGAAGAGGAGGTGGTCCTTGGCGGAGAAAACCTCCCCTTGCTGGCTGCTCCCCAGGAGGAGACACCGGTGCCGCAGCCCGCACAGAGCAGCGGGGATTGTGCCAGTCACCAGCATCCCACTCCTGCCCCTCTGCACCCTAGGACGTAGCCCTGGCACAAAGCCCAGCTGGGAACCAGCAACGCTGATGACAAAATTTACAGCTTTGCGTGGAGGTGGCTATCAGGATGGAGTGGGCTCTCCAGTTCTGTCTCCTTTTCCTCACAGACATGCTTGGAGCATCACTTGAGCTTCTCCTGCCCAATCGTGCCTGGGGGGAATGCAGGGACCACAGCTCATCTCCAGGCCATCCCCCAGCACCTCAGGATTGAGTGGCTGTGGCCCTGTGCCACTTGCAGGATCCTCATTAGTGACACACTCACAGGCGCTGCTTCCAGATCCATGCTTGATGCAAGTGGACAATTCCTGCCTTTTTTGCTCTGCCTTGAAAATCAGATGGCTTCTTGCCTTGTTTCCTCATGTGGAAGAGCTGACACTTAGTCACAGACAGTTGTGCCTGCCTCTCTCGTACACGAGTGGGCTCAGGCCAAGCTCTCCTGGCTGCCCATGGCCCCGGTGCTCAGTGGGGGATGAGGGGGTGCTCTGCTCTTCCAGGGGACCTGTGGACTCCACCTCCCCAGGATAATTTAGCACCAACAGCCAGCTGGGGCTTGCACTTCTCCCCAGCAATTTTGCCCCAGCATCAGCTCCTGCAGCGACGCAGAGCTGGCTTGGTGACACTCGTGACACAGCACCAGGAGCCACCAATGCCTGTCACTGTGCAGCGCTCCCGGATGCTCCCTGGCCAGCTGGGATTTGGCTGGCATGTGACACAGAGGCATTCAACAGTAAAGGGTCTAGGCTGCTCTCTTTCCTCTATGCTGGGTTCTGATTATCCTGTGCCTAGCTAAAAAATGCTCTGTACTGTCACAGAGACCAAGCCTGGCTGCAGCAAGGCAGGTGAGATTGCAAAATGATCTCCAGCCATTAGTTGTGCCTGTCTATGGAAGGTCCTTGGTTAGCTACAAAACCTGGAAATTATCTGGGAGGTGTTAATTTATTCTGATAAACCTCAAAAACGAGTTAAAGGGATTTCTTAGCTGACATCAGGGTTGATGCCCTGATGCCAGGGCAGTTCCTGCTGTGGACACGTTTGGTGGGTAAACACAAAGCCATGTCCCTCTGCAGATTCTGTTTCTGCTATTATTGCCCCCAAAATGTTGCTGCATTTATGCTTGTCCTTACAACAAAGACAAGGATTAATAACAGTGACTGACCAGCGATTTTGGGGTACACTGAGGTCAATTCTGGAAGCCAAACACCCCAGCAAGGGGACAGCCTCCCCTGCAGGCAGCAGGGTGCTTCTCCTGCATTAAGACAGGATTGTTGGATCCCACCAGGGACCAGGTAAAGGGGAAGGGCCTGGGTTTGGTCCATGCTAGCCCAGGCTGCTAAGCAGTGAGATTCCCTCACGATTCCTTGCTGCTGGAGAATGAATTGCGGCTTGGGGCTTTGAAATGAGGGCATCAATGAGTGTTGCCTCTCTGTGTGGTCCTGCCAGCTCTTTCCCTGTTCCCACTATGGGCTGAGGACAGAGGATGCTCTGAATCCCTGAGACAAGGCTTCTGCCCGTGACTGGGGCCCGGAGCAAGAAGCACTCAGCCCAAAAAGGAAGGAACCTCTGGGCTGGTTTCGTCAGGCACGCCGGGGAAGCGGTGGGTGAGGCGGCAGCCCCAGATAACCTTCCGTCCACCCACCTCTGTGATGCAGAGCCAAGGCAGGGAGGGAGATGACTAAAGGCACAGAGGAACAGAATAATGAGCGCTGCGTCTTCCCCTGCAACGCCGGCCACGCGGCGAGGCTGAGCCGCCGGCACGGCACCAGGGGGAGGCCAGGGGGCTGTGGGGAGGGAAGCTGGGCTGTAAAGAGGCAAAGTAAGCTGTAGGGAGGGAAGGGGGCTGTGGAGAGGCAAGGTGTGCTGTGGAGAGCAAGGTGAGTTATTGGGAGGCAAGGTGTGCTGTGGAGCTGTGGGGAGGCAAGATGAGCTGTGGGGAGGGAAGGTGTGCCGTGGAGAGGCAAGGTGTGCTGTGGAGCCGTGGGGAGGGAAGGTGTGCTATGGGGAGGGAAGGTGTGCCGTGGAGAGGCAAGGTGTGCTGTGGAGCCGTGGGGAGGGAAGGTGTGCTATGGGGAGAGCAGGCAGCCTCCCTCCACAGCCACTCCCAGCCAGCAGGGCTGTGCCTGTCTCTCAGAGTAAACCTTTCCTGCTCCCTTCTCCATCCCTCCTCTCCTGCTGCTTCCTGGGCAACAGAAAGCCCTTGGTGCTCTGTGTGGAGCTGGCTTGCCCCTGGAGAAACCCCACACGTGGGGGGAGCTGGTTCTAGCCACGGCTGGTGTGGCACATGCCATCACCCCTGTGTTGCCCACAAAGAAAAGGCTTGAGCAGGAGGTTTCTCGGTTGTGGTTTGTTTCACGAAATAACCTGTTCTTGCAGCTCAGCATCCCAAGGCTGTGTGCCCTAGAGTGACAGGGTGGCTTTGGTCCCTGTGCCCAGCTGTGGGGTGCACCCACACCTCTGTTTTCTGGCAAAGGCAATGACAAAGAGCCCCCCCATGCTCTGCACTGATGAGTTTGTGGGGGTGAGGGTGTGAAAGAGGGAGGCAAGGGAGAAACCCTCCTCCCTCCCTTCTGCAGGGGTGTGCAGGGGGAGAGAGAGCAGCAAGCCCACCCCGGTGGGAGCCAGGCTGCAAAGCAGGTGTAACACCCCTGAAAGCCTCCAGAGAGGGGGGAGCAGAGAGCAGGCTCTCCCCATGGGCTGTGCAGGGATGTGGGGGGCAGCAGTGCCGGGGGTGGGCGAGGGGGAGGAGGCTGCTGGTGGGTGGGTGGGTGAGCAGTACTTACCCTTTCCAAGACAATCTCTTCATACTTGAACATCCCATCACTGCCATTCATCTGGAGAGAGGGAGACAGCGTGTTACGACTCTCTGCTGCTCCTGGGGGAATTTGTTTTTCCTCTCTGGTAGCTGAACATGAAGAATCCAACCTAAAAGCTGCACCATCACCGCTGAAAAAGCCTTAAATGCAACTGCTTGAGCCTGCCCTGGAATTAAACCATGTGCTGCTTTTCTCTCTGGGCATGAGCCAAAGCCCACTGACTTTAATGCACTTCTGTGCAAAGCCTTTATTCTCCCAGCTCATTTCTCCAGCCATGAAAAGGAACACAACCGAAGGCACAAAAAGAAATAACACCTTTGTTACGCAGCATATAATTAACCTCAGGAATTCACCGCTTGAGGAAGGCAAGAGAGGGGGTCGGTCCATTTAAAGGGAAAAAAATGTCTGTACATAATAACATAATAAACACCTTTAGCAGCTTATATTTTCTAAATCTTTTCGTAGCATGACTGTATTAACAGGAAATTCAGGATAATTTATTCCACGAAATTAGTTGGGTGCAAAGGAAACAAGGTGTGAGAGAGTGGGGCACAGTAAGAGGTGCAAACATTGTGATGCCCTTCTGTACAAAAATGGTGTAGCCTGTCTCAGTGCTGTACACCACACTGATCCCCACGCTCAAAAGTCTCCCATACCCCAAGTATCAAAGCAGAGCTCTTGGCAACATAATGAATAGAAACAAAAAGGGATAAAATTGTAGGCTGTAAAATGGTAAATGTAGACTCAAAAGAAAAAAAAAAAAAATCCATTCTCCACATAATCAACAGTGCACAGGAAAAATGTAGCAGTTTCACCCCAGATCATCAGGATCAGGCCAGAAACAGCTGCCAAGGTCTAAAATCTAGCAAGATTTGCAATGCAATTGGCTACTGAAACATCCAACACTTAACAGCAACAGTTTCAAAGAAAACTGAGTTGGAAGGGAACTCAGAGGGTCATGGAATCCAACTGCTGGCCCTGCACAGATCCCCTAGCAACCCCACCATGTGCCTGAGAGTGATGTCCAAATGCTCCTGGAGCCCTGGCAGCCTTGGGGCTGTCACCAATCCCTGGGGAGCCTGTTCAGTGCCCTGCCACACTCAGTGTGGAAAACCTTGTCCTAATGTCCAACCTAAGCCTGCCCTGACACAGCTTTATGCCCATCCCCCAGGTCCCATCACTGAGCACCCGAGAGAGGAGATCAGTGTCTGCTCCTCTGATTCCCCTCCTGGGGGCTGCAGACTGGTGAGCTCTGTCCTCAGCCTCCTCCAGGCTGAATGAGCCAGGTCACCTCACCCTTTCCTCATATGGTCTCCTCTAGACCCTTCACAACCTTTGCAGCCTCCTTTGGATGCTCTCTAACAGCTTTAAATCCTTTTATTGTGGCCCCAGCACTCGAGGTGAGGCTGCCCCAGTGGGAGCAGAGCCAGACAATCCTCCCTTGCCTGTCAGGTGTTGCTGTCCCTGCTGCACCCCAGGCCAAGGTTGGCCTTTTTGGCTACCAGGGCACACTGTTGACTCACATTTATTTTGGAGGGGCCTGAACCTCATAATTTGAGTCATTCTGGGGAACAAGGGATGGGACATGGGTAGTTCTGTATGGCAAGGCAGAGGCAGTGGAACCTGCACTCAGCAGGCAAACCCCTCTCCCACTGTGCAGTCCTGCCTCTGCCTGTGCCCTCTGGACAACATGCAGGGTTCCTCACCTGGGTTTTACATCCACCATTAACTGATGGCTCACAGATCGTATGGAGCCACTTGCTGTATATGCTCTGTGTCCCAAACTGGAGCTGACATGCCTTTGTTTGGACACAGTTCTCCTCATGAGGCACCAGCATGCTGGCTGTGTCCTGCTTTCCTAGCTCCTTGTCATCTGCCCCTGCCATGCTCCACACCCCCAGACTGCTGGGGCATTCCATGGAGGGGACAGCAGCCATCCTTTATGCTAAAGCCATCATCTGACACCACAGAAGAAAACCCAGCGAGGCTGGGTGAGGCTCTATTGATAGGTAGGAAGGGGAAACAGGAGTTTTTCTAGGTGGCAACAATCAGGGCCCGGGCAGAGGAGCCAGTGCTGCAGGACAGGGTCTGGGGTAGGGCTGTGCCACCTGTGACACACACACATCCCCTCATCCCCTGCCCTGGGATGCCAAAGCAATCCCACACCCTGAACTGCACCTCAAGGATGAGGCTGGGCAGAGATGGGAATGAGGGTCCAGGGAACACAAGCTGAGTGTGTTGTCCCTCCTTGGATGTGCCCTGTGCCTGGTGCCTCTCAGCCACAGGAAGATTTCAGGGGACAGTTCAGGGTTGGAGCATCAGATACTCCAAGAGCAGGATGTTCAGATCCTCCCAGCGCAATGGGAAGGGCTTTGGCCAGCTCTTACAGGAGGATCTTGCAGCAGAAAAGCACCACAAGTGGTGGGGTTTGTCGCCCTGATTTTTTAAGATTTTCTAAGCCTTCTGATGTTGACATTCCTGTAGCGAACTTTCTCACACACTTTCTGTAAATAACTCATTGTTTTTCATTCTTTTGTGGAGGAAGAGAAAGTTAATAAACTGTTGGTTTGTCCAGTGTCATTGGAGAGGTGGTACTGTCACCCTCCGACCCACTGTCACTTTTGGAAAACTATAAATGTTGAAGTTAGAAAATAAACTGCCCTTTTCTTCACCTTGAGAACAGTGGTGTGTGCTTGTGTTCTTTCATGTCCTGTAGCGACAGGGGTTAACCCACAGCAGGATCCCTGCCAGCCTCAGAGGCTCAGGACACATGGTCAGTGCCACCTTCTGCCACAGCGCTGTGCCTCCTGTGGGCAGAGGGGCATTGCTTCCCTTGCCACAGGTTCCCCCTTGGGCATGGGCTGCTTTTCCTCCTCTCATCTTCCCATACTGACTAATCCTAGTGCAGCCGGCTCACTGGCCTGTGTCACCCTCAGAGCCTCCCTTGGCACAGCCTCCATGCCATGCCATGCCATGCCATCCATCCCATCCCAGCCCATGCCAGCCCTCTCTGCAGTTGCTATCCCGGTGCGTGGGGTGCCTCTCCCCGGCTTTCCAGTAGCTCGGATTCCTGGCACCCTTTGCTACTACCACATTGTCCTCTGTGCTTTGGCACTCGGCACAGTTGCCACACAGGCAGCCATATGCACACCCACGGGCGCAGGGAACAGCGTACACATCCCTGCAGGATGGGATCTGCAGAGAGCTCTGACAATCTGTGAGCCCTGCTCAGAGCCAGCGCGGGGCGGCCGCTGCCAGCGGCACCGGGGCTTGCACCGAGAGCCCCCAAACAGACCCTGTCACAGAGCCCGGTGTCACACACCCAGGCTGCACCTAGAGCCCCAAACAGACACTGACAGCCCGGCACAGACCCCTGTCACACACCCAGGCTGCACCAAGAGCCCTGCACAGACCCTGTCACACACCCAGGCTGCACTGACAGCCCGGCACAGACCCTGTCACACACCCCAGTGCTGCCAGGCAGCTGAGCTGGGATAGCCCCGCTCCCCAAATCCCCGGGCTGCCAATGCTGAGCAGTGTTCTGCACTGCTCCCAGAGAACCAGTGGTGTAGGTGCTTGCTTGGTGCGGTGTCTGCTGGGGTCAGCCAGGCCTGACCGGGAGGTTTTGGCACTGGTTGAGTTTTCAAAATTCACACAATGGAATGTCAGTTAATTGTATAAGGAAGCCAAATGAAGAACTTAATATATACCATGTAACCAAGGGAACAAGCCAACAAAGCGAACGTTCCAGCGTCAGAAAATCAAATACCAGTCACTCACTGATGGCAAAAACCTCCCCATGATACCCACCAGAGCGCCAGGACCTGGCTCTGCCACAGACTGATCCCCCTGTCCTTTGCCAGTGCCCTGTGCTCCTCCCCAGATCCTGTTTGGGGCCATCTCCAGAGGGAAGATGCCTGGGTGGGAAGATGCACCACACCCTGCTCTCCTCGTGTAACATCTGCAGAGCTGGGAGCAGTGTCAGGGGCCAATTAGCTGTTCCCAGCATATCCTGATCCAAAGCATCACCTGGTTTCTCATGGAAAAGAGTATGGGTATCTTTTTCCAGGCCCTTCCCGTGCAACAAGCCCACCTGAGGGCTCAGGAAGAGGCGCCTTTGTTGGCCCTCTCCTCCTCTGAGCAGGAGGGAAATGGTTACCCATGACGGCATTTAGCTCATCAACAGAAGGCTGCAGAGCGAACACTCATCTGATAAACAGAAGAGCACACACCTTCCAGAGCTACTGCAAGCTGTCTGCAGGCTCTGCCGGCCAACACCGCCACAGCCCACGTGGAACCCCCCTTGGAATTTGCTGGAGAGTAAGGATTCGAGGTGGGTTTTTTGCTTTGGGGGGTGGTTGGCTGTTTTTTCTGGTTTTGCTTGTTGGTTTGTTTTTTAAATAAAAAAGAAGGTCTGATTCGTAAGGCAAAGATCAGGTTCCTCAAGTGCAACCCAGATAGGCAACCAGGCTGCAAGAGCAAATCCCCTGCAGGAAGGATAACAGAGCTCACAGTCCCTTTAGGAGCAAGGTCCTGCCCATATCCTGTGCTTGGGATGTGAGCACTGGGACCTGCTGGTGGAGCAGCCCTTTATCGAGATAATGGAGAGGGTCTGAAGACTGCAGAGCCAGCCCCTGGCTGTAGCAGCCAGCCCTGGCGTGGAGGGCACCTGGCAATGCCCCAGAGCTGCCCCAGCATGGGGAAAGGGGAGCAGCCCCCGTGCCAGGGCAGCGGGGTGCAGTGGGCACCTCCCTGCTGGCACAGGCATCACCAGTGCTGGCACAGGAGAGCTCTCCCTGCCTGCACATGGCAGGGGGCCCAGGGAAAATAGGTCAAGGGCTGCCTCCCTTCACCTGCCCGTGTCCATGTGTCCTGCTGCAGCCCTGAGACCCACTGACTCGCCTCCAGCTACCCCCTGGCCTCAGCCCCTGGTGCGCAGTGCCCACGGCGCTGGGGCTCGGGCACAGAGCGGATAAATGCCCTGTTTGTGGTCAGCCTTTGCCCACAGGACCAACCTGCTGAGCTTGGGCAGAGTGAAGGGTTTGCAGCCTGACATTCCCAGCAACAGCTGTGAGGACAGCACAGCCACGCTGCCCGTGGAACTGGCACTTGGGCCAAGGTGTGAGGGACTCACTGGCTGAAATCAGGCCTGGAAAGCACCTGTGCTCCTCACTCCTGGCTTTTGAGCAACTGAAGGTAATTGCACCTCACTGCTGGGCAATGAGGCACCAAATAGGCTCTAAGGACCCAGACTCTGAAACCTTCAACTCCTCAAGGGCTTTGGAGTGACTTTTCCCCGTTCATTTTGGAACTGCCTGGCAGCAACAAGTTGTTTTAGGTTCAGAGAGGCAGCTCTGAAATGCAGAGACCCCATCTGCCATGGAAACTCTGTTTCCAATTCTCCATCTCCACATTATGGACATGCTGGGCAAAATACACCAAGATGTGAAACTGTGAGCATGGATGATGCCCTCCAGCACTCTCCTTAAAATCATCAAGGGATGATTTTAATACTGCAGGCATTTTATAATTAGTTATTTGGGTTTTTACCCTCTGGGGGTGCTGGGCTCTGCTGAAGCCACAGACTGAGCCCCAGTAATCCCAGTGCTGCAGCCCCCACCTTAGAGTGCTCCTGGGGATGGAAGTGGGTGGATGGGGACATTGAAATGCAGAACAGACTTCTTGACAAACAGTCAGGGCCAAATCAAGCCCAACAGCCAGTCCAATGCAATCAATGGAACTAGAACAGGAAGGAACTAGACTACTTCCATCTGTTTATCATTAAGGAAAGCAATGAATAGTTAAGTAATTAAAGACTGGAAGATGTGAATGTAACCCTTCCAATACATACTGTACCAACAGGCTTCAGATTTTGGGTTTGTAAAAAAATCTCATGTTTCCAGATTTGGCATTTTGGTGTTTGCAGCAAAAATGCAAAAATGCCCAAGCTCCTGGTGTGGCTCCTTTGCTGACCTGGGAAACTGCTGAGATTTTGGGGAGTTGTTTTCTCAGAAGCCTGAGGAATGCAGCATCCCAGAGAAGGAAAAGATGGAGAAGGCCTGTTTCCTGGTTTAATGTGAAGTAGAAGGCAAGAGGGTTTCCAGGCTGGATGCTGAGAGGAATCAAACTGAGCTGTCTCCCCTGCTCTGGGCACCCAGAGGTGACACACACCAGCAGAGCACAGCTAAACCTGGCGGCCCTTTGGATCCCTGCAGGACAGTTGCTCCCAGCATGTTCTGCTGAGTTTGGATGGGTGGGGTCAGCGATGCTGACATCTGTCTGGGGTGCAGAGCACCCCCTGAAACCCAGCCAAAGTGCAGGGAGAAGGGGTGGACAGGGATCTGGAGGTGAGGGAGAGGGAGGGATGTGAAGCTGATGAGCTGGAGCACAGGGATGCAGCCAGGAGGGCAGGAGTGCCCTGCACTGGAAGGAGTGGCTGCTGCCCCACACGAGGGCTCCCAGGGGTTCCTGGCCTCTGCAGGGCTCAGGAACCTGCCTGGGGTGACAGAGCCGTCCTTGGTCCCTGGGCTCACCTCTCATTGCCCTTGGGCTCACGGGCAGGGAGGAGGGATGGGCATGGATGGAGTGTGGCAAAGGATGCAGTGCTGGTGCCTGCAATGATGAGCGGGCAATGTTCCTCCAGAGGTGTGACATTTTGTACTGAGGGAGGGTACAAAATGGATGTGAAAGCAGACTTTCCATCCAGGAGCACCTCCCTGCCCTGCCCTGCTCACAGCACACTTCTCCCTTGCTCTGGTCCATTATGGTGGTCCCTTTTCCCAGCTCCCTGTGGAACAGCCAGGAGAGTGCAGACAGGAAGCTGCAACATGGCACTGCCCTGCAAGGTGCCCAGCACAGTGACAGAACCTCCAACCCACAACCCCCCTGCCATGCCATGTGTTTGGGGACAGCTGCTCCCCTCTGCCACATTCATACAAGGCTGCTGGACCCAGGACCAGCATGCTGAGGGATGCACCACTGCCTTCCTCCCCAGTGTCAGGTGGCTTTAATTCAGGCTTAATTAAACCCTACAGCCAGGGCTGGAAAGGTCTCAGCCAGGCTCTCCTTCTTTTCTGTAGCTCTTCTCAAGCAGCCCAGTGCAGCTCTGATGGGCACTGACCCCACCTTCAGGCTGTGGGCTGAGATCTGCAGATTTCTACAGGGGAAATTCAACCCCCAGAAGTCACCTGTGGCCCACTACCCTGACTCCAAAGATGGACCCACCCCAGCCCTGAGTTCTGGTGCTGCTCCACTGCTGTGGAAGGCATCTTTGCTTCTGATGCATCAAACTGCACCCCAGCTGCAGTTTGATGCATCAGAAGCAAACCCGATGCAGAGCACCCAGCCCTGGCCAAGCTGTTAGCTGGGCTCCCTTGGGCAAAGAAGGGAAACACCCCACAAGCACAGAGCCAGTGCTGCTGGTCAGACACCCATGCTGGCCACCCTGCTCCCTCCATCTGCCCCGCAGGAATGACTTACAAATGTTCTGGGGATGGAAGCAGCAGGAGGCAAGCCCTGTCTGCGACAAACTGAGGAGGATTATCTATACTACACCACTACTACACGGTGCCAAATGCTGCAAACACACTCACCAAGCACTGCTCAGCTGCTGGCAGCCTTCAGTGGGAGAGGAGCAGCACCTGGTGGGCCCTGCTGCCCTGAGGACTGGTGAGGGAGACACCAGCAAGCACCCAGAGAGCTCTGCCCCCCTCCTGAGAGGCCAGGGCTGCCTAGGGAGGCTGAGGCAGTGCAGGAAGGTAAAGGATGCTCCAGCAGAGCCTCTCAAGCCCCCCGTATGAGAGGCAGAGGAAATGGCTGTATGATTAACCCTGAGCACAACCATCTGGGATCCCCAGCTCCTCTGCTGAGGCCTTTTGCTTTGTGCCTCCCTGTGCTGGAGCCCCAGCACCGCCTGCTGCTGGCCTTGGTTCTGCGCTGTGTCACCCAGCCCCAGAAAGGTTTGGGGTGGGGTGAGCTGTGGGGACATGGTGTGGGTATCCGGATCTTCTGCTGCCTTACCAGGGCCTCCTTGAGCTGGGAAAGTCTTTCCTGCATTGCTGAGCAGGGAAAATGCAGCACTTGATCAAAGGAAGCAAAAGGAAACCGGGAGACTTACAGAGAGCCCTTGTTCCAGCGAGTCAGTGTTCACCATAATGGGAGCGGGGTTGGCCTGTGAGGAGACAAAAGGGGGATGTCACCAAGCTGAGCCACGGCCCCAGCCCTTGTGGTGCACTGCCTCTCCCCTGGCCATGCCAGCACGGACCCTCCAGGCCAGGCAGCACTGGGAGATTCGGGAAGGGCTCTGTTTGTCCCTTCTGCAGGTGTCCAACAGCCCTGGGACAGAAGCAGGCACAGCACAGCTCTGGGCATCAGTCTTGTCCTCAGGGCTGGTGTGTCCCAAACACCCCATGGCCTTGGCTGCTGGGAGGGACATAGGGAAGACTGGAAATTCTCTCAGGCTTGTGTCAGACTCCCAAAATTTATGTGAAATTCACACTAGAGAGGGCTGGGGGATATGAGGAGTAGGGAAAGAAGCCTTTCTGAGGGAGGAATTTACTGCCAGCACACCAAGCACCTTCCAACACTGCTGTTCCTCCTAAGAGCGGGGCCACCGTGCCCTGGGAGAGGTGGCAGCATTTGGTCCCTTATCCTCCCTACAGCTGTGCTCGGCAGCCTGGGCCCATCCTGACAGCAGCACACGCACCCTCCTGTCCTGAAGGGCTCCCCGTGACCCTCTCCGGGTCCCTCCTCCTGGGCTGCCTCGGCCTCGGCTCGCTGCACATGGCAGGGCACACACAGCGAGGGCAGCGCGGCAGGCACGGAGGGACGGAGAAAGGGATGGGCGAAGGGGCAGCGCCGCAGCCGGGGGCGGGTGAGGCCAGGGGAGGCTCGGGACGGGCCGGAGGAGAGATGGGACGGGACGGGACGGGACGGCCGGAGGAACCGGGGTGGGACGGGACGGAACGGGGAGGGACTGGGAGGGACGGGACGGGACTGGGAAGGACAGGACGGGACGGGGAGGGATGGGACGCGACGGGATGGGGAAGGACGGGACGGGACGGGGAGAGACGGGACGGGACGGTCGGAAGAACCGGGCTGGGACGGCCGGCGATCAGGGACGAGGCCGGCCGGAGAGGATCGAAGGCGGGCGGCCGGAGGCACGGGACGGAACGGGGGGCCGGAGGAGGAGGAGGAGGAGGAGGAGGAGGAGGAGGAGGAGGAGGGCCGGGCCGGTGAGGGGCCCGCCCCGGAGCTGTCCAGCGCCGCCGCTGCTGAAGGCGGGGGCTCGGCGGAGCCTCGCTGGGCGCTAGGCCTCGGGAGGAGCGGCCGAAGCGAGAGGCAGATCCAATGCTGGCATTCCCGGGAGCGGGGGGCTGGAGCTCGCTTCATCATGGCCGGGCTCGTAGGAGAAGAGCAGCCGGATGGGACAGCGGGGAGACAGGAGCCGCCGGGGAGGGGGAGCGAGCCTGCCTGCGGCATCACCAACAGCAGCCGGGCAAGGCGGGCGAGTGAAACAACCACCAGCGACCACTGCCTGCCCATTAGCAGGGGTGCTGGGCCACACACAGCCTCTGATCTGTGATATCTTCACAGGAGCCAGCTGCCTCCTCATCGCCCTTGTCTGAGTGCCGCCCTTGCCTGTGAGTGCCACACCAGCCTCCCCCCAAAGCCCAGCACTGCAGTCCCCCCGTGCCCTGTTTTAGCTGACCCTGCTTCTGACTATTCACTCTCCTCAATTAGTGGATGAGAGAGTTAAGGACCAACCAGACTGTGGTTTAAATCCTGCCCTGGAAGGTTCTGCTCTCATATGGATGGAGCAGGAGGTAGTTAATTTGATTTATTCAGATGCTTTGTGATCTTTCCTGCAGCTGTAACTATTGGTTACAAAACCATAGTTTTCATGGCAATTAATTCTCTAACTCGGACAAATATGACCACTTCCAAGCACTCCTGCCAAACCCCTCCTCCACACAAAAGAGAATCACAATTTTCAGGTCCAGTGTCTTGGGATCCCCAAGTCCCAGAAGCAATGTTAAACTGGGAATATCCCCTCTCTGGCAGTACACAGGCCTTGTATTTAATCCAGATAATTTGAGAGAGAGAATATATTAAACCTGGCAGTGGCTTTTATTAGTCCCCAGTGCAATTCTAGGAAGGGATTCCACATTTCAAGGCAGAAAAGAAGCACTTCTACTGCCAGCAATTAACAACCGGTAACACATCAAGGTTTGAACATCCAGATGCCAGCTCTTATTAGATGAGTTTCCAGGAAGGATGCAGAAGAGGCAGCCTAAGTGAATGTAGCCCATCTTGTGCCCCATGATTTATAAAAAGAATTCAACTCCACAAATGATGCTTTGGATCCCTCCCAGGGAGAAGTGCTCTATATAATAATGTTATAGAGGCTTTTGCAGGTCCAGCCCGAGTCCTCCACTGAGCCCCACTGCACTCTTTGTTGAATTAATAATAGCCCAAAAATCACACATCACATTGCTTCTATCACACAGTGGTGAGCCCTAAGGACATATTTTGTTCAGCCTGCTCCCTGTGCACCGAGCATCCTTTGCAGCCATTCCACACTAGTGATTTTTTACATCTCAGAATACTGCTAGGAGCACAATTTCCCACTCAGGCTCCAGATGGGACCCAGGAGATACCCAGTGTGAGTCGCTGCTCTAAAACAAAGTCACTCATGGTCAGGAGGAACTCAGACCAGGAAATCCCCACTTGCTTCGGCAGCCAGCTATTCCAGCTACTACAGGAAGGGTGTTTGGGCATTAGTGCTGACTTCCACTGGCAAATATTCCAATATTTTCACTTTGCCTGTCCTACTGAAGAGACAGGTAAGACCTAAGACTCAGAAATAAGCAGAGCACCTGAAAATAAAAGCTTTTGCCTCCCTCCAGCAGGCAGGCAGAGGTACTGAGCAGCTCTGCTAGCCAGGGGAGGACAGAGACAGTCATAATTTTTTGCTGGGCAGCAGGAATGTGCTGGTGAATTAACCATGCCTTCAATTCCACAGGGAAGGGTAAGTAATTTATGCCCTAAGGAGCAGGGGCTTGCAGTACAGGGAGGAGAGGGAACAGGGCTGTGCATTCAGATCACAGTCAATGGGGGCTGTCAGATCTCTTCCATCTAAACCCCTTCATCACAATATTATTTACCAAGCCCTGTTTGCACTTGGGGGGGTTAGAATAGAATAAATATAAATATAAATACAAATACAAATATAAATACAAATTTAAATATAAATATAAATATAAATATAAAATATAACTATAAATATAAATATAAATATATTAACTCTATATAGCAAATATTATATATATATAAGTATATAAATAGAAAGAGAAGAGGTCCTAGTCCTACAGTTCTCACTCCATGGCAGCAGAGCTGGAGGTGCCCTGAGGTCTCTCCATCAGGCCCTTGGTGTCAGGGGATGGAGGCTGCAGGGACTCAAGGAGGACCTTGGGGAGTGAGGAGGGCACAGCTGCAGAGAGATTGATCTGGGCACAAAGCCAGCGAGGCAGAGGACAGCTGTTGAGGAAATCTGGGCAGCAACAGGAGTCAAAGGAAACCACGGTGAAGGGGGATGAAGTTTGAAGGTCAGGATTGAAGAGCTCTCCGGTCTCACAGGGGCTGAGAGAAGCAGAGCCTTGCATTCACTGAGCTCGGCACAGCAGTCCTGGTGGCAGCCACAGCCCAGGAGCTGATGGAGGGAGCAGCAATCTGCCCCAGGCAGCTCCAGAGAGGGACTGGCTCCCTGTGGAAGCCTTTGGGTCTGTCTGGGGCAGCTGCCTCTGTGGTTGAAGCCAGGAGGAGGCTGTAGGTCTGTGTGCAGGGCAGAAGGGATGTGTCCTCCTCTACAGGCTCAGCAATTCCACTGCAGCACGTGCAGGGAGCAGCCAGGCAGGCAGCAGTGTTGGGAAAAATCTCAGGCACAGGATGTGGCCTTTCAGAACCACCCTTAGATATTCCCTTTGGGTATTGATCTGTGAGGGACTGATGCAATTTGGGCTCCACTTGGGCCCAAAGTGGCAGCCCAGTGACACTAACACAGTCACCTGGGAGCACCACATCTACAGGTATCACCCCTCACCTCAGTTTTACTGCTGTCATCTGCTGGCACAAAGGTAGGAACTGCAAAACATGATGATTTTCCAAAACTTCCAAGCAAAAGAAAAGCTGCAATTAGATGCAAATGTAATTGAAAATGGAGGTTCGCCAGCCTGCTGCTGAGGATTGGGTCCTGCCCTGGGGCATTTCCCCAAGGACTGCTCTCAGGGCTGGCACACAGGAGCTGGGCAGGGAGACTGAACTGAAAGCTCAAGATGTTGTCTCCAGAACTGAGATCCCAAAGCTTTGCCAGCTTCACATCCTCCACAGAGCCAGCACGGGGCCAGCCCACAGAGGTCAGGAGATGTGTGCTGCTGGAGGCAAAACAGACATGCTACAGATGTCCCAGGACAAGGCAACTGGACTGTGATACATATGAACACATTTCCATCTTAACCAGCAACAGGAACACCAGCAGCCTCCAGAGATGGCAAACAGCAGCCAAACACACAGAGCTGTTCCCTGGCAGGAGGGTGCTGAGTCCCACGTGTGATGCAAGGAGGAATGTGTGGCTGCTTGAGACACTGGGCTGATGCATGAGAAGCAAAGCACTAATTCAACTCCTTTGTTTCCCCAGACTGGATCAGAGTGAAAATTCAATCTGTCTTTTAATATCCTTTGTTTCATATCATCTGAGGTATAATAGCAGCACTCAGAAGGAAATGGCTCTGAAGATAAGTGAAATTCCATCTTTACATCCCTTTAAAACTCTCAGGAGCAGAGGTCACAAGTGGGGAAATGCCCAACAGAATTATCTAATCAGGGCCGACACTGAGCTGCTTGTAGTCCAGCTCCATCTGCTTTGATTTTTTTTAAAGGGTGTTAAAGCATGGAGAAAGCTGTGCATTTCCAGCTCTGGAAGCAGCTGCTCTGTGGCAGGACGCAGCCCTGTTGAATTCTGGCTGTGAACAAGCAGGGACAGGCTCAGGGATGCCGAGGGTGCTGCAGGCACTGGGGTCAGCTGCAGGGTGCCCAGACACCAACAGGACCCTGCTGCTTGGGGAGCGGGTTTGCACCAAGCTGCTGAATTAATTTCACAGGAATGAGCTCAGGTCCTGCCTGCACAGCCCACACAGAGCCCCTGCTCAGCTCTCACCCTGATGAGCACTGACACTCATCTGCTTTGTGCCAGCCTTGCTGCCCTGTGCCCAGATGCTGCTTTTACCAACGTTGGGCTCCTTCCCGCCCCAAGCCAGAACCCACACGTGGCTCCCACTGCACCTGAGAGGACACAGCTCCTCCACAGCAACCTGAGCTTGTGGTCAAGGCCAGACAGAAACTCATTATTGAGGCTCCCTGAGGCAAGGAGGGGATGAGTCTGGCTCTGCTCTTGCTGGACAGCAGGTGTGTAGAGCAGAGGGGTGCTGGCATCTTCCCTCCAGGTTGCTCCTGACCCCACCTTGGTTTTCACCCGGCTGTGCCCAGAGAAGCCACCTCACAGTCCTCCTGTTAGGAAGCAATGCATGGCACATCCCTTCCCAGACTGAAGCCTGCTCCCAGCTGCCCCAGGCAGGGCTTTCCTGATATCTCAAGACCAAATCCATGCTTTGGCCTAACCCTTCCTTCTCAAGGGGAGAGGTGCTGGTCCCTGGGCTGGTCCCATCCTCACAGATCCCTCTGCTCATCTCCCATTTGCTTTCCTGGGCTTTACATGGTGGCCAGAGCTGAGGTTGCTTGGAAGCATCAACAGAGCTGGAAACAGGGAAAGGCAGCAAAAGAAAACAGAGGATGGAAACTTTTGGAGGCTGAATAAATTCTAGGCCAGAGATCAATTTCCTTTTAACTGGGCTGGATAAAGGAACTCTGCACTTTTTCTCACCTCCTTCAAGAGCAACCTGTTGGCTGACATGGTTTGGGCAGGGGAAGGACACGACCCAACAAGTGTGCCTGCATGAAGGGCAGTGACAGGCTGAGCCTGGCCCCTGCCCTCCTGCACAGCTCAAAACGTGGCACCAGTGATGCAGGGAAGGATGCTGGGCTGGCTCTGGAGCTTGCAGGTGCCCATACCTGCTGTGCCAGTCCCACCCAGCCAGGTGCCAGCTGCTGCCTCCCTCCCAGCCAGCCTGGTGGCCTGTAAGCAAGAGCAGCCCTTCTCTGCAGGCTGCTCTGGGAGATGCCTGAGCTGGGCTGTCCAGGTGGCACGAGCAGGCTCTGGGGCCGTGGCAGCACAGCCCCTGCCCTCGGCACCGGCTCAAAGCCGGAAACACGGAACACGGGACTTGAAAGGTCCCTGCTCACAAGGAGCTTTGGCAAAGCCACTGAAGTGCCCCAAGTGTAATGTGAACACAAGCAGCTACTGAAGGTTTAATCTTTGTTTTGGTGCCTTTTTTTCTTTTTTTTTTTTTTTTTTAAAGAGTAGCTTAAATAGGGACTGGAAAAAACCTTTACTCAGTAGCACAGGAAGAAAGCTTCCCTAAGAGAAGCTCTGTCGAATATAAGTTTCCATTTAGAAACCATTAAGGCCAGGGTGTTCAAACTTGAAAGTTAGACATCCTGTTCCAGGCTCAGCCCACTAAAATAAGTGACCCAATTTGCAGAGCTTCTGGACTTCAGTAGCTCCTCTTTGACCTGGCGGTACCAAATAAAATTTACTTGATTCCTTTTTGCACAGGAAGAGTTGTTATTATCTGAAAGAGTCACATGTTTTTTATCTTCCTCTCAGACAAATACATATGTATAGGGGAAAAAGAAAGAATAAGGGACAGTGTTAAAATAAAGATTTCTTTGGTTCCTGGGATTCAAATATCCTAATTTCTTCTTTTCAGTAAGTTCCAGTGCACACCCAGTTAACAAGTGTTAAGAAACCTGTTTCTGTGGGAAAAAAAAGCAAACCAAGATCCATCAACAGAGATTCAAGAAAAATTCTAGTTAATACAAAGGTGACAAGAAAGTATCTAGGGCCTGGTCTGGGGTGCTCTGAAGCACTACGTGTTCCCAAAAATAATTACACCCTCGGAGCAGCTCTTCCGCAAGCCCCATCGAGCGAGCTCTGCAAGTTAAACTGCAAAGTTCATTCCAAATTCAGGTATTCTGAACTTGTTAAAGACTGTATTAAAAGTTTTCACCTCTAAGTCCCTGATACACGCTCACAGCATATTGCTGGATTTGCAACGAGGGCCCTTGAGGACTCCCTACATCATCCCATCTTTGCATGTGTTAAAACCAGCTGTGAGCATTAGCACAGCCCACTGCACCCACAGTGCTGGCACAACCTCACAGCAGGGCTTGCACCCATCCCTGAATCACAGCTGCCAGGCTGAGCCCCAGGCTCGCTGTCCCTCCTGCCTGCAGGTGCAGTTTGGGGCGGCAGAGCCCCCCAGACGGGCAGTGCAGGACCTGCCCTCCCCTGGTCCCCTCGCAGAGCATCCTGCACCGGGCTGTGCACAGCGGGGCCCGGCACATCAGCACGGCCCTGATTACTCCTGATTAGTCTTAATGACTTCCCCTCTCTAAATGAGCATTCACAGCTCTGGAAGGAACGGAAGCTTCTCTCCTCCCATAATAGCACAGGACGTGCCGAGGGGCTTACCCGAACAAGGCAACTCTCCAGGAACAGTGACAGCTTCTGCTGCCTCTCCCAGCCTCCCCTGCACCAGGGCGCCCGGGCTGGGCCTCTGGTACAGCTGTCCCTGGCTTTCCCTCTCATCCAGCCCCCCGTGGGACCCACATCCTGAGGATGGCCAGCAGATCCCTGCTGAGTGCCCAGCACAGGGCAGGACTGGGCTCAGGTGGGTCCCAGTGGTGGTGGAAGAGCTGGTGGGAAGCACAGCCATGGGGGCACGGGCATCCCTCCTACAGGAGTGACAGCAGTGCTGTCACAGGGGAGGCTGATGGGCTTCCTGCTGCCCACAGGTTCCTCTCCAGGAGAAACTTCCTCCACACTGCACACACCCCTGCTGAAACATGCCTGTGCTTGGCCCTGCATGCCTCACCAAGGACTCTCCTCCTCCTTCTCCTCCTCCTCCAGCAGGGTGGCAGGGCCACATCCTCCCATTCCTGGCAGGTGCTTTGCTCTTCTTCCACATGTTGCATTGATGGGGTCTCTCCCACCTCTGTGGCTTCAGGGCCTGCCTCTAGAGCAGCAGCTACACCCCTAGCACAGGCAGCTCAGACACCAGCTCCAGCAGCTCTCCCTCCAGCAGCTCAGGACCACAAACCCAGCAGCCAGGCACAGCTCTGGGGCTGCAGTCTGCACATCTGGGCTGGCTGGCAGGCAGCACTCAGTAATCCAGCTGGAGAGGAGCTAAGCTCAGTCCTTCAACTCACTTCTCTAATTCCAGCATTATCCCTTACTGTATTAACGGGATGAGTCAGAAAAGCCAACAAGCACAAGTGTGCAGCCCCTGTCCAAGGCACTCATGTGCCCAAAGAGAGGGGGGAAACCTTACAGGTGAATCAATAAACTAAGGAGAAAAATGCCCTCAGCTGTTAACTCCTAAATGAATTCAACAGTGAAGGAGCACTGAGAACATCTGATTCTCCTCAGTCCAGGGGATGGGTGGCAGCAGGACACGGGATGGGTGACAGCAGGACACGGGATGCTCTGGGGCGGGTGAGGAGAACCAGCTCACTCAGCATCTGTGTGCCAAGGTTTTCCCAGGAGAGGCACAGGGAAGGGGTATGACTTTAAAAACAAACATTATCTAGGCCTTGATTTCATCTGAGGGGCAGGAAAGGAACATCAAAAGCACGGGGAAAATCAGCTTCTTCCCAGGGGGCAAGGGGCGAGGGTGGGTGCGAGGCTGGGTGTGAGGCTGGGCTGGGGGGAAGCAGAGCAGCTCAGCACCTGCTTATAGCAACTCAGCTGGGTGATGACGGCAGGAGCACCAGATGGAGATGCCCAAGAAGCAAGCTGAGAGGTGAGATCAGATGGAGGGGGATATATTAGGAACAGACACGCAGATTTACACATCGTGAGTGAGGAGGTGACAAACAGGTCCGTGGAAGGGGAATCAAACTCTCACGAGGGAGTGGAGTGTGATGGGGAGTGAGGGAGACTCTGGGACTCCGGCTGGCAGGGGGACATGCTGGAAGAGATGCTGGAGGTGGAGGGAGGACAGGGGGACCACCAGTGGCCAGAGAGCAGGGGCTGAGCAGACGGAGGGGGCCAGGAACAGACGAGCACCGTGCTCAGCCATGGAGCCAGACGCAAAGGACAAGTTTCACTACAGTTGCATCTACATTTAGTTTGCCAAAAATACCTTTCACAGATTGGCTGTCTTTAATTAAAAGGATGTCTCCTGTGCTCCTGGCACGGTACAGAACTCATCCTGCCACGTGGGGCTCTGTGTGGAAGCTCTGCAGGGGGGACTTTCCCATGGGACAGCTGCTCTTTGCCTGCATCCTTCCCATCCTGCCAGTGCTGGGCAGCTCAGGCAGTGGTGCTCCCCTGAAATGCCCCTCCACAGTGCAGGCACAGAGAAAAGAAGGAAAACTTCACCCCCTTCCTGTTTTGGCTTCTCTCCTTCCCTCCAAACACGGAGAACGCCTTCCTCCTCTCTCCTCCTCCACGTTTCAGTGAAAAGATTTAGCTAATTTCTTCTATGAATAGCACGGGAGTAGCCATAGCAACATCACCCTGCCAACCTCACCACCTCCACTGCCTCCATGTCCCCGGCACCCTGTTCCTCTCACCCTCCCTCGCACCTCCCCAGGGAACATCTGGGGCTTCAGCCATTTCCCACAAACCAACCTGTATTCCCACAAACCAACCTGCATTTGGCTCCCTGCCTGCCCCCCTGGTGCTCTCCCTCCTTCCTTCCAGCCATACCTGCTCATCACTCAGCATCCTGGTCTGAACCCCCACGGTTTCTCCGAGGCTCCCTCCTCCCCCTGCCACCCCTGCCCCAAGAGGCAGGAGCCCCAAGTCCAGCATCGTCTGAAGGCCCAGCAAAGGCTGTGCTTCGGCCAAGATGGGCTGTCCTGTGCCCACCTACTGCAGTAACTGCCCAGGGCATGGGAGGAACTCAACAAGCAACGTTTGTGCATTGAAAACCACCCTGAAAATCAGTGAAACGCTCACTGCTGAGGGTGGGCAGGGAAGAGCTGTCCCACTCCTCCACCTGCCTGGCCATGGAACACTTCTGCCAGGGGTGGAGGCCACACAAGCCTGGCATGCTCTGGGCATTTGCAGGTGGTCAAGGTCTCACTGCAATGACCACCCCAAGAGGCAGAAAGGGACCACAGAAAGGAGGGCAGCAGGACTTTGCATTCCTGGCCAAGCAGTGCCAGCAAACCTGGGGCAACCCTGGGCACTTCCTCACCACATGCCAGGGAACTGCACTGCCCTGCCCCTGCACCCAAAATGCACATGAAAATGCTGCTGACAGCCCTGAGACCCTCATGGGGCTCTGGTCACTGTGCCTGGCACCAGAGTCTCTAGAGTGAGCTGACACTCAGGGCTGGACATTCCCTGTGGGAGGGAAAGGTGCTGCTTCTGGACCCTCAGCTCCTGGAGCAGGGCTGGAGAAGGGGCTTGGGCATGGGCAGGCAGCTGAGCACCCCTCTCTGAGAGGCCGTGGGTGTCACTGTGCAGGGCAGAGGAGGGCTTTGAGCAGGGCTGCACATCAGGGATGCTGCCCTGGATCACACTGCTGTTCCTCCCCCAAAGCCAGGAGTCCTCCTGTCACCCCAGCCTGGCAGGGAGGAACCAAGCTCCCCACCAGCCAGCAAAGGGGGACAAGGAGGGCACAGGGCCAGCGGGAGGGATAGTGATGGGAACAATGGAGGACAGCAATGACATCAAGTGCAGGGATTGAGAGCTAATGAGCAGGGAACGGGGATAGATAAGGGAAAAGAAATGGGAGACATCTCAGGGGGGAGAAGAAAAGCAAAGCAAAAAAGATGTGAGATACCTAGACCTCTGAGATTTCCTCCCTCCCTCTGGTGAGGATTAGGGATTCTCAGTTACTGGCATTGCCTGAGCAAGCTAAAATGTGTCCTAGAGAAGGGGAGAGGCAGGAGGAGAGAACAGACGGGGGCTGGAAGTGGGAGGAGGTGCAGGTTGACGCTGGGACCGTGCTGTGTGTTGGGCAGCACGTGTGGGCACGTCTCACATGCCGTGGAGCTGCACTGGCTATGTGAGTATGCCGTGATGTCAGGGAACATACAGCACCATAGGCGACTGTGAGCACGTTTCTGATGTCAGAGCACTAGCACACGCTTCTCTGCTTGCATGGAGAAGCAAGGGGAGGAAAAAAGCTTAAATGAGAGCTGGTGAAGCTCCCCAGGAGGGTAACAGATCCCTGCTTACCCGGGAAAGCCTCCTGGCCTGTGCACCCCTTCCCACCTCGGCTCCTGGAAGTGCTTTCAGGGACAGTGAGCTCATTTAAAGGGGCAGCCCTGAAAAATGGCAGCCCTGCCTCCAGCCAAGGCTCTCCTGGAAACAGAGGCAGCCTGTAAAGGAGATCGCTTTGCCTCTGCAACCTCCAGCCAAATCTACCCAAAGCCTCCCAGAGCCAACCGGACCTGCCTGCCTGGGCACAAGCCATGCCGAGATGTTTCCATGTTACCACCTTTTGTCCCTCTGCCCACCACTGGGCTGGGAGGAACACGGATTCCCGGGGGCTCAGGCACCTTGGCTGAGGAGGATGAGGAGGAGAGCGTTGCTGAGGCGTTTGCTGCAGGCTTTACTCACGGCATACATTTGCTCCACGCCGGGGAGCGGCTGCCTGCTCTGATACAGGCAGCGCACACACCACACACGTCATATTCTACATGCAGACCCTGCTATGCTCACACAGCCTCAAACACTGGCATCCTCTGTTGCTTGCAATGCCGTGAGGAGCTTTTGATTTCCCCCCCTTTTTTTTTTCCTTTTTTTGCACGTTCAGAAAGGCAAAGGCAGAGCAGAGATTCCCAACGCGGACTTTCCGAGCAGCCCAAGCTCCATGGCAGCACCACAAAGAGACAATGATTTCTCTTCCACCATTGCAAAAACATGAAAGGCTCCCCTGCCCAGCCTGCCACGGCAGCAATGCAGCTGGCATCACTTCCTTCTCACGCTGCTTGCAACCGTCTTACCAGGAATACTGGGCCGGACCTTTCATGCAAGCAGGAGCAGAAAGGAGGCAGCAAACATGCTTTGATTTTCTGCTCCCCGAGCTTGCTGCTTTGGATGGAGGGAAGGAAAGAGACAGTGGAGGAAAGATGGAAGAATGCTTGCCAGGAATCAGCAGGCGAGAGAGAACCGAGGCTGATTTTGATACAAAGAGTGGCGGAGAAAGAGAGAGAAAGCAGGACCAGGCTCATAGGAAGGTGGCTGGAGTTTTTGGTGCCTTCTGTAAATATAATCTGAGCTATCAGCTATGAATCTAATTATTTCAACCAGAGCTACAGACAGACAGTAATGAAGAAAAAACAGAGGAAGGGAAGAAGAGGGTTGTGTTTGCCGAGAGCAGAGGAGGAGAGAATTCCCATTGATTCCCGTGTGTCTGCCTGCTACAGCATCTTGAAATAATAATTAGAAGGATCAATAAGAAATCATGTGAGGTTTGAAGATAATGAATGAAAGAAGCAGAAGAAGCAAAGTGAAATGCCTTTCTCTCAAGCAGGGTAAATTGTTTTTCAGGCAGGGTCTAGCCTCCATTTTAATGCTTTGCAAAAAGATCCAACCATTTTCTAAGCTGGCTTGTGGGTTCAAAACAAGACAGGTCTCTCCATTTAGGGGAGAGAGACACAGCCCGAGCACGGGTCCTGGAGAGCACTAATAAAATGAATGTGTGGGAAGAAATGGAGGCAGTGAAATGGGGCAGAATGCACACAGCACGCCAGCGACCAGAGCAGGGTTACGTAATAATCTCGGGGAGCAGGGACGTAGCAGCAGAGCGAGGAAACCACAACTCAGTGGAGAGTGGGTGACAGTTTGGGAGCGCTGGCAAGCACCGCCGCGAACCCACGAGGCTGCCCAGCGGGCAGCACGCCCCGTGCCTGCCAAACACAGCCCGATGGGATGCCCTTGGCGCTGCCAGGGCTTCAGGCATCGCGAGCGGCGAGCACCTCAGGTGGGGCGTCCAAAATACATCGACGCCCGACGACCACCTGGCGCCAAGCAAGATCCATTTGGCCCCGTTCGGCCCGGGAAGGCTGCTCCAGAGCCGGGCTCCCACGCCGGGCAGGACCGCAGCATCCAGCCCGAACAACGGCATCGCCAACCCGACCCGCTCCGACCGCCGACCCGAGGCGCGACGCCGGTCCCCATCGCCGGCAGCCCCGGCGTCCCCGCCGGCTGCTCGCGACGCCCCCGGGGTGATGCTGCGGCGAGCCGGGAACCGCCGGGAACCCCGCGTCACCCCGAGCGCCGCCCGCCCCGTCGCGTCCCGCACCGGGGAGCCGCTGCCCGGGGCTGGCCCGTACCTGCTCGTACCAGTCGCGGCTCGAACACGTGCACTCGGGCCACCAGCCCGGGCCGCTCCCGTTCACCTTGGTCGCGCTCTTGCCCGGCGCCGGCGGCGGCGGCTTCAGCGCGGCGGGGTCGCGGGCGGGGGGCCCCAGCTTGGCCTTGCCGCGGGCGGCGGGCGCGGCCCCCCCGGGCGCGGGCAGGGTCTGCGAGCCGTAGCCGCCGTAGCCGTACTGCTCGTGCTGCCACTCGCCGTACGAGGGGGGGTCCATGCGCCGCAGGGCCGCCATCCGCGTTACCTCGTAGCACTCGGGGCACTTGCAGCAGTGGTGGTGCTTGTGCATCGCTGCCCTCACACCATAGAGCCGGCAGGGAGGGAGGGAGGGAGGCGGCGCGGAGGGGCGGAGGGAGGTAGGGAGGAGGGAGGGAGGGATGCTCAGGGGGCGGCAGCGGCCCCCGCCCCGCGCAAGGCGCGCCTGCCACCTCTTCGCCCGCTCGGCGCCCCCGGCCCCGTGGGAGGAGGAGGAGGAGGAGGAAGAGGAAGGGAGGGGGATGGTGTTACAGCGCGGTGATCTCCGCGGGGGCGCGCCGCGGCATCGTCCGCAACGCCACTCAGTGCCGGGGCCGCTCCCGGCGCGGGGCGCGGGGCAGCAGCTCCGAGGCGCTCCGCTGCTGCATGGGCCGGCTCAGCCCGGCCCGGCCCGGCTCGGCTCGGCTCGGCTCGGCTCGGCTCGATGCGGGACCGCGGCACCTGCGGCGGCGCGGAGCATCCCTCGCCCTCCCTCCCCCGCAGCGGCCAATCCGCGCCGGCGGAACCTCCGCGCTCCGCCCCGGCGGCGGGGGCGCCGCTCAGCCCCATCCCCGCGCTCATCCCCGCGCTCATCCCCGCTCCCGGTGCCCGGGCAGCCCCGGCCGCGCCGCCCCCGCGCAGGCGGCATCGGAAGGAGCGGGATGCTGCGCTCCTCACGCATCACCTTGCGGCTGCCCTCTCCCGGCGCACCGGGCAGCCCCTGGGCAGCGCTGGGCTCCTCCAGCCCCGCGCGGCCGTGGCAGCCCTGCCAGCTTTGTGATCGACGCCAAAAGGGGTTCACTTTGCTCCAGCTGCGGGCCGCACTGGAGTAGGAAATAATTTTTCCAGGTCTGAGCTGGTCGCTAGGCTGGTAGCAGCGCCTCTGTATCAGTTCTCACCTTGCTTTTTTGGAAATGTTACCACATGTGCTCCATCCAGAACAGCACCCTGGGGATGCTGCCACTGCCCCGTGAGCCACAGGTGCACTGAGGGTGTAGAAACCCCAAGGGCCTTTGCTGGGCCTTCCACCTACTGCCATCAGGGGATGGCAAAAGCAGAGCAGAAATGCCTGCTGGGGCAGCAGGGCAGGGGTGCTGCTCCCCGTGCAGCTCAGCAGTCCTTCACCTCTTGCAAAGAAGTGCAGGACTGGAAGAAGTTCAGAAGAGCCATCCAGACAAATTGATGGGGAGAGAGAGAAAAACCATTACAAACCCCCACATCTGACCATTTAGAACCTGAACCAGGCCTCTTAATGCTTAAAGGTTGTAAAAAAATACTAGGGTGGGTGAAAAACTAATTTTTTAAAAAATGGTACATAAATATGTAGAAGAGCAATGAAATGTGCACTGGGCTCCCACAGGATATGGCTAAAAGGCAGAAGCAGGAGGGGGCCACAAGATGACCCACAAGATACGGTGGTGCAACACCTCAGTTCAGGTTCCAAGGTCTGCAAGGCTCCTCCTGGCCTCCTGCAGCTGCTGTAATGTGGCCCTGGGCAGGAGCAGGGCTGTGGGAGGAGGAAGTGCACGATGGCTGGTCAGATAAATGCCCCTGCCCACTCCCTGTTCCTTCAGCTCTTTAAACTGCAGTACAAAATCACTTCTGCACTTCACCTCTGCACACAGAGGTGATCCTGCAGGGCTTGCTCCCAAGCAGCCAAGTGAAATGGTTGCTTCTGGGTGAAGGGGAGGAGGCAGAAGACACCCCATAATCAGCATTGGTGCCCCCAAGTACCATGCTCCCCACTGCACAGTGCAGCACCTGGCCTCTCCAGCACTGCCTGCACGTCTCTGTCTCTAGGCTGCTCAGATCACCTCAATCACAAGGTGGCTTAATGCCACAGGAGGCTGGAGTGGCTCAGACACTGAGATCTCCCTGCTGCAGGCTCAGGACAGTCATCATGTCCCTGGACAAGCAAGTCTAGAGCACCTGTCCTCCCCAAGCACAGCACAGCACAGCACAGCAGTGCTGCTGAGCCCTCAGGAACAGCTCCACAGGTGAGGCTCACCCTGCTGCTCCCCTGGGCTCCCTCTGGACACTGACCAGCCCCAGGGGCACCGTGGCACTGCCCAAAGAGGTGTACCAAGATGAAGCCAGTGGCTGCACACAGGACAGTGCAGTGCAGAGCTCGGTGCCTCACCAGGGCAGGGCTGGGATGCCTGCATGCAAAGCAAGCTTCCTCAGAATTAATCCATGAAAAGCTGTGTTTGAGTGCATGGCAGGAAAGCATGCAGTGCTGGCTTTAAGAGAGGACTTTACACTTCAGGTTTTAAGAAATTAGGATTATCTCCACATCTTCTACCTCATCCTCACACCCTAGAGCCAGCAGGGAGGGAGGGACTGGGGCCATCCTTGTGCCATCAGATGGGAATGACAGGAGGGACTGGAGCCAGACTGAAGCTGAGATAGGGGATTGCTGCACCAAAGTAGAGGAAAAAGCCTTGTAAAAAAGGTCAGGTGCCAATGTCTCCCCCAGGAGAGCAAAAGGACATGAATGCCTTGTTGGCTCTCCACCCATCAGCACCTCTGAGATAACTTCATCAATGAGATGTGCTCAGTACCTGGGCATGGCTAATTACTGCTCCACCCCACTGCAAACCTCCTTCCCGTTGTGCTCCCCACCCTGGCATGGCATGGCCAGGTTCCAGGGACCCTGCAGGGGCCACCCAGTGAGGCCTCTCCATTGCCATGGCCTTCCCCAGAGCCATCTTTGGGCCAAGGTCAGGCAGGAGCCCCAGTCTGCAAGAGGCTGATGGGTGTGAGGAGAGCACCAGGGAACTGCACAAGCAGGGTTTGTCACCCAGCTGCTCACAGCTGTCCTGGAGCTCACACCTGCCCTGCTCCAGACATCCCCTGTCACTCTGTCCTGGGATGGGGCAAGCAAGGACAAGGGCATTCGCTCAGGGGGGAAGTGCAGAAGCAAAGGACAAGAGCTATTAGGGAAAAATGCTTTAATAAGGAGCTGAGTAAACAATAAAGAGAAGCATTTAATTTGATTTTTTTCCCCTTCCCATTTTTTTCCCCTTTTTTTGGTGCATCCTCCACAAGGAAGGTGTCAGGTCCTCTCTATGCTCGGTCTCTGCAGCCTTCACAGCCATCCATGCCCACATGGGAAACACCCTCACTGCCAGCCCTGCAGGGTCAGAATTACAGCCTCCACCCCACACCACTTCCCCCAGCTCTCTTATCTGTCAGTGCCTCATTGCCAGTTGCAAACAGAGGGGTTTTGAGCCTCAGCTGCCACAGCTCTTTAGAGTCCTTCCTTACCTGCTTGCATCTCCCCATCCCAAACCTCACATTTCCCATTTTAGCTGCCATGAGAGTTGTTTCATTCCTGTGCTTTTGTAATGAACTGCGTGTGCCACCTGCTAACCCCAATTAAAAGGGAAAAAAGCAATCCATGGTTGCTGCTGCCTGCTTGCAACGTTCCATAAGGCTGCACAGGACTTGGGATACCTAATCAAGCTCAAGAGGAGGCCAGGGCTGGCTGGCCAGGGGCATCCACATTCTGTACTTCTCCAGCCTGTTTCAGTGAGTGGTGGCATTTTGGGAACTGGAGGTGGCTCTGCTGGGAGAACAAGTGAAGTGGGCACCTGCACTGGGGGCCAGGCCTGTGTCTGGCAGGGAAGGCACAGTGCCCAGCCCTTGAGGCAGCTGTGGGCATCTTGCTGCAGTAATGTGAGCTTTGAGCAGGGCTAAAGGAGATGGCAGCTGATTTCCAGGCAGGTGCCTTCATGGAGGGAGGTGATTCAAGAGCTCTCTCATTCTCTACGCTCTTCCTCCCGGTATTCTCGCCGTCTTGTTTAAATTCTGCTTTGGCAGCTGCTCTTTTTACAGGTGCTAATTTCAGCAAAGTGTCAAGAAATCCCCAGAGATGATGCTATTCACAAGGCACAGAGATGGCACAGAGATGGCACAGAGCTAGGTTTTGTCTGGTGGCACCGCATCTCAGCCCCTGCTGCCGCTGCCTTCCTCTCGCATCAAGTCCTGCGGGAAGAGGAAGGCAAGTGTGAGGGTTTGCTGTACCTACAGCCCTGCCAGGATGGGGATGCTGGCTGTACCTACAGCCCTGCCAGGAGCAGGGGATGGGAGGATGGAGCAGGCTGAAGGCAGCCAGTTCCTCACAGAAACAGCAGCCACGTGAGAGCTTGACTGTCACCCAAGAGGAGCTGGGTCCTGCCAGGAGAACCAAAGCCACAGGTTTGCTCTGAGCCTGGCTGCAGACAGGGAGGTTTTATAATGCTCAGGAGGATGGGGAGGACAGTTTTGCATGGGGGAGGTGCTTTTCTCCATCACAATCACCTGCTAAAAGACACCCAACACATGCAGCCCAGGGAAATATATCTGTGTGGGCGGGCTAGGAGGAGATGAGCAGCAAAGAGAGGGACCAGCTGAACTTGGCTCAGTCTGACAGTCAGTTCCTCAGCACTAACACAGACCCCCCACAGCAGGAATTTGCCATTTGCTGGGCCTGGGGCTTCTCAATTGGCACTTGAAGAGGTGATCTGCAGAGCTGGCTGTTTGTGGGCAAACAGGGCTGGAGGCTCCTGTGAGCACTGGAGGGTTTGTGCAGTCACTGAGTGGGAAGGGGCAGGATAAGAAACACCTCACTCCATGGCTGCTCCTCCCTGCCACCAGCAGCAATTCACACTGGGAAATGTGCAGCTGGGATAATAATAACCAGCCATACCAAGGGACCAATAGCTCTCAGCACTCTCAGGGCAGATGCCCAACAAATTATTCTCCTCCAGGGCAAAACCATTTTTATTCTATTAATGATCCCTGATACATTGCCCAGTTACTGCATCCTTGCTTGTGGCAGCAATGGCACGAGAGTCTTTAATAGGCACCATTGGCTGGCTTCTGCAAACTCACACCACGGACAACTAAATGTCTTCCATGGCTGTCTGGGGGAGGGGAGAGGAGTGATGGAGACCTGAAGCAGGTCCTTCCAGCAGGGCTCAGGCTCCTGAGAGAGCCTGGAGGCGTTATTCAATAACAGCTAAATGCAGCAGGCTGTATGGGATTCCTGACAGCCTCACAATGCCCACAGCTGCTCTCGCCATCCCTGGCAGGGATGCTGCTGCCCTGTGCTGGAGCCCTGGAGGCAAGGGCTGGCTGTGGGCTGCCTTGATGCCCTTTGCTCCGCAGCAGGGGGAGCCTCGCTGAGCAAGGGCACGGCAATTACAGCGCTGGGTCAATTACCCACAGCCCGGGGCTGCCCACTCCTGCGTGTGCCTCATTTCCTCCCGAAAATGACAGAGCAGAGGGAAGGTTTGGCACTGTGACCGGGGCACGGCTTCAGCACTCCACACCAGGGTCACAGCAAGGTGCTTTGAAATCTCACTGTCTTTAAGAGAATCGGTTGCTATTTTTTTTTGGTGCTGTACCTTGATGTCTCGCATGTGCCTAGTGTGACACCACCAGAAATCCTGTTTCCCTGCATCCTTCGCTAGTCCCAAGCTGTCCCTGGGTTTGGTCACATACATCAGCCTTAGTGTGAGCCAAACACAGCCTGCCTGGGCTGTACAAGCCTGTGGAGATCTCCTGGCTGCCTCTCCCTAAGCTGAAATGACCTTGGGGCCACAAAGCCCACAACGCTGACTCTCAGGGCTCCTCACCAGCCCAGCCCTGCAGGAACAGGCTCTCTCCTGGAGCGGGTCAACACCTGGCTCTGAAAGGGAGGCAAGGGCTCAGCAGATCCGCCCACACCGGGCAGCACAGACCTGCCCAGAGGGACCGCTCCCCATCCAAGGCCCAGAGATGTCCCTTCCTCGATTATCCCCACCCTGCCTGGGGGACAATTAGGGGAACTCGGTGGGGAACACGCATTCCCCCTTTCCCCACGCCAGCCCTGCTCCAATCTGCCCCTTCCAGATGGAGCAAAGCCCATTCCGCACCTCCCACCGCCCACAGCCAGTGACTCACAGGGATGCTGCTGCCTCATCCGGGCAGTGCTGCCCCAGAACACACTTCCCGGCGGGGAAACCTGCCCAGCCGTGGGGTGACAGACCAGTGCCGGTGTCCCCTGGAGCCACGGGCGCCCGCGGTGCACGGGAGGAGCGCGCCTGGCCGGCCGGGCGCGGCCCCTTTAAGGGAGGAGGAGCCGCTCGCAAATTTGTGAATGGCTGTCCCCGCCCCCGCCGCGCGCACCGCCCGCCCGGCCAATCAGCGCGCGTGCCGCAGGCTCGCGGCCCGCGCACCGGGCCCCTCTTAAAGGCGCAGCGGCGCCACCCGCCCGTCCCCACACGGCCGCTTCGGGAGCCCCGAGGTGACCTTCAGAGCGGGATGAGGAGCCGCTCCTGGGGGCAGGCACAGCCCTGCCTTCCTCAAGAGCGACACGCTAGCAACACAAGCCCTGGAGCGTGGTGGTGCTGAGGGTGCTGTGCCAGCTTCCCTCACTGAGTGCAGGGCTTGGACAGGGACGGTCAGGCCGCAGGGCCCGGACACCCACACTGCCAGAGCACACGGCGGGGCTGAGCTCCACCCAAGGCCACGGGCTGCCAAGCCACGGTGTGAGGGAGAGCAGGCAGCTGGGAGAGCTCTTTCATCACCCCATCATGTTCCAGGCCAGATCAGGAAGGCAGGAGCGCTCCCACAGCAGCAGAGCGCTAAAGCTTGCGAAACCTTCCTGCAGAAACACCCCACGAGACTCAGCTGTGCAAAACCTACCCCTGCACAGAGGGGAAACAGCTGTGCAGCATGTGCCAAGGGGAGGGAAACGACCAGTGCAACAGTGGGATTGCAATAAAGCCACTCCAGGTCTCTCCCTGCACTGCAGCGCTGTGCCCCCTCCTTGCTCTGCCACTGCTCCTCCCTCAGTCTGCTCTAGGCCGGGCTGTGAAATGATCTGGTCTAAAAATACCCCTTCAAGGGGGGACAGCCTGGCAGGACACTGCCGTGTTTCCTGGACACGTGCAGGTGGGGAGCTGGTGGCCAGGCTGGGCAAGCAGAGCTGGCCAGGCAGGATGGCATCCATGCCAGTGCTCTGGGCACAGACATGGCTGTACCTGAGCAGTGCCAGCCCCTACAGCTATCCAGGCCACAGGCTGCAGGAGGCTTTGCCTCAGCCTCGCTATTTGGAATAATTTTTAGGTGTGATGGCAGTGAGACTCCTACAAGGTGCTTTGTCCCTGCAGGGCTCTGCCGGGTGCTGCCCTGGGGTGAATCCTTGCTTCTTGCAACAGGCCAGGGACTGGTTTGAAATGCAGCCTCTGCTGCAGCCACGCACGGTTTAACCCTCCCAGAGCAGGCAGAGCAAGGCAAGAGGAGCCAGCACACAGCAGAGAGCACCTTTCCAAGGGCTCACGCTTGGATTCACAAGAGGGATGATTTCCAAACCCACGCTCATTTACTGTCCTCCCCCCTGCACTTCCCCGAGCTCCTACCAATGCTGAGCATAATACATCTCTCAGCGTAGCTTGATACTGATCCTCCAAATCCTAAAGACCATAAACCTCCATGAGCAGTTATCGTGGCTGCTTTATTTATAACAGTGCCAGTACTGCCTCTGCCACCAGAATCCTGATCTCTGTCCAGCCTGATGCCATTAAGATGCAGTGACGTTCCCCCAGCTCCAGCACTCCAGATAGAAAGCAGCTGGCCTGCCAGGCTCTGCCTTCAAGCTTGGTTTGTTTCTATAAAAATGGTGAGGAGAGCTCGTTTGTTTCACAGAAATGCACCTGGGCACCTGGGGGATTTTTCCTCACCCTCCTGAGGTGCTGGGGTGGCAGTGTGGAGGGGTGGAGGAGAGGGTGGAGCATCCCATGCTCTGGATCCACGTTTCCCGAGCCCCTGGTGGGTCTGTGCTACAGGAGACAGGCTCCAGGACTTTGCTTTGGTTGCAGCAGGAATATGGTCAATCACCTGACGAGGCAGAGCAGGGAAGGAGGAACCTGGGTGCTGCTGTGTGGACCCTGCATCAGCACATTTGGGAAACTTGATGAGCAGAGCAGACAGAGACCCAGCAGAGGCAGTGCAGGAGCTCACTGAGCTCCTGGCCAAGACACCAGTGGGGCTGGCCCCTGATCAGTCCCCATGCTGCTGGAGATGCCTGTGAATGGTCTTGGTTCTTGATTTCAGAGCTGCACATGGAACCCCTGAGTGTGAATCTCATCAGTGTGCAAGTTCTCCAGCAGCTGTGCTCCCCTGGGGACAGGCAGACAAAGACACTGCATGGAGGCAAAGCTGTAGCACTGAGCTGGAGGGAGGATGGATGGATGGACTCCAAGCCTGTGTGGATGGCTCTGGAGCATGGCTCTCTGTTGGACACTCCCCAGAGCCTCCCCCTCACTGCTCCCTTTCTGCCATTGCACAGGGAGAGCTGCATGCACTCACACCATCCAAATACCTTCAAAACATTGACAATGACTTGGGTGAATGGAGACACCACATCCAGCAAGACTTTCCTGGACTGCACAGCCAGAAACACCTTGTGTGTGCAAGGATCTTCCTTTTGCTGCTGGTTTTAGACAGAAAGTCCCCAAGTAGAGAAGGATTAGGTGACCATGCATGAGATTTTGGTTTGACAGCCTGGTGGCTCTACTGACTTCTTCATCCTTTGCTGAAGCTGGATATGGAGTTGGGAGAACTGAACTCTAAGCATGTCCATCTCTCCAGCGGGAATAGCAAGAGCCTCTAGTAAAGCTGAGGCCATTCAACCCCAAAATGTCCACTGAAGGGACAGCTCCTACTGACACAGCTCTTGCTGATCCCCTCTTCGAGCAGCAGCATCCCTGGGACATAGGCTGCCCAGCTGGGTGTCCCTGCTGTGCAGGGCTGATGTGTGCTTCAGTCTGTGTGTGTTACTACAGACACACACCCTCTTGAGCTCAGCACTTTGGCTTCTGAGCCTGTGTCTGCAGTGTCAAAACACAAAATCGCTGGAGAGCATCTGAATGCCCTGAAGCAACCTCTGGGCACAAAGTGGCTCAAGTGACACTGGGCAGCAGTCTCTGGGCTGGGGGTTGCTGCTTTTCTTCTCTGCTTCTCCTAAATAAACATGCTCTCCCTTTTGCATGGGGATGCAATGGGGAGAGTTCTCCCAGGAGCTGGTTGCTTCTGTGGTCCCGTTGCTTGAGCATTGGGCTCCTCCTGGGATTTTAGGGTTGCAGGGCTGATGCTGATGGGCTCAGGTGGAGATAAAGCAGTGGCCTGGTAAAGTCTGGCCTGCAGCAATGGCTTCAGCTGCCAGTCAGCCCACAGAGAGGGCATGGGGTGGTGGGGACATCAGGGCACATGCAACCGAGCAGCCTGACAGGGGCTTCTTGCCGGGGCTGCATTCACTGTCAGACATTCGCCCACACCAGAGATCTGCTTCATTTCCCTGACGCTCCTCGCAACAGCGAACAGCTCCGCGGTGCTTCCCCTCTCCTGCATCTCCCAGAGAAAATGGAGAGCGGCGAGGCGGCAGCCAAGGCAGGGCAGCAGGGAGCTCACAGCCGGCATCATCCGCCGCACGCCCGTGCCATCCTGACCCTGCGCTCCCGCCAGGCAAAGGTGCACGGCACGGGAACGCCCTTCGGTCCGGCCAGAGGCACACTGGGAAAGGGGAAAAAACACTTGAGAGAAGGACGGGAGAAGCAGCCAGCCGGTCGCCACGCTGGCGGCACAGCTCGCCTTTCTCTGCCAAACGCCCCAGGGAGCTCCATGGACCTGTGTGGCACTTGAACCGCGGGTTATGGGCACACGGATGCATCTTCTTGAGCAGCAGAGAGGGCTCCTAACACCCCACAGGGCGTTCCTGCCGGAGCTGTGCCCTCCCTGGGACACAGGCAGGGGGACCGGGGCATCTCTGGACAGCACAGACCGCCCCTGTCAGGCTGCGGGGCGCTCAGAGGCACCGCACACAGCCGGAGCAGCAGTGACCCCTGCCAGCGAGCTCTCCTCTTCACTGGGGATTGCGGGGCACGCATGGAATGCCTGTCCTCTGAGGCAGCCTCCTCGCACACTCCATCATATCAGGACCTGCTGTTGCTCCGTGTCAGCTGTCAGGCCGAGGCAGGGCAGAGCTGTGAGCTGAGGAGCGCCTCGGCGGGCGGGAGGGATGCTCGGAGGCGGAGGGGCGGCCCCGCACTGGCGGTGACAGGGATGGAGGCGCAGCGGCTGCGGAGCCGCGCTGGGGAGCAGGAGAGGGTGGCAGGGGGAGAGCGGCGCTTCCTCGCAGGCGCAAAGCTCTGCTCATCAGCGGCATTGTTCCTCTTTCATTTATCTTTACAGCTGGCTGCTCGCTGCACGGAGGATGAAAGCGGCGTTTGCGGAGAGCAGCAGCCTCCTCGGCAGCCTGGGAGTGCAGGCAAGTGACACCGGCCACGGGAGCGTCCTCCTGAGTCTTCCCGCAGCACATGAGCCCTGAGCAGCCCTGCTGAGGCAACCACAGGGCTCGGGGAAAGGCTGGAATGAAGGATTCAGCCAATAAACCCCACGAGCCCCAGAACTCAGGCAGGGTTTTGCCTCTATTAGCCTCAACAGGGCTTTTTATCTGGCAAAGTCCCTTTGCTCTTGCCCCGTTGAGAGCTGAACATCCACTTTGCCACGGAGAAATGGTTTCAGCCCACTGAGCCTCAACAGGAAGCACATGTTGTTGCTGTATTTACCGGCACCTCTTCCTTTGTAGCAGCCATTTGCACGCTGCAGGGCTCTTCAGAGCACACCCATATCCTTGCCAGCAGGCAGAAATTTCCTGTTCCTGGAAGCATTTGTGTGGAGGGGCAATCTATTTGACATGCATCTTCCTGGCTGAAGCGGGTCATGGTACCTTTTGCTCTGTTAACATTGGCGTGGAGAGCTGTGGGCAGGGGAAGGGACAAAGCCAGGGCAGCGGAAAACTTATTTACATTGATGGATGCAATAAGAGAATTGCACTTATTTCAGGTAGGAAAAGCCAGTTCATTGTGTTGCTTTTCATTAGTGGCAGGGTGTCCACTAGAGCTCTTGTTCCTGGGCTGATGGCACCAGGGTGGCACCTGGTGCTCCCCTCTGCCCTAGCATTAACTATCATCAACTTATAAAAGCTTCCCTGGTTCTTCCAAATGCAATTGGCCAGGTATTTTTCTGAAACCTGCTTTGGAAATGCCTGTGGCATAAAAAGCACACACTGAAGGCTGAAAAGCAAGAAGTCCCCATGGAGCAGGGCAGGAGCTGGGTGTGTAGGCGTTGTGCAGCCCTGGTGCTGTCCTGCATGCTGTTGCTGTTGAGAACTGACATGGGATGTGATGCTGACAGGAGCTGAGGTGTCCTCAGTGCCTTCATGCAGGAGTGAAGGAGGAGAAACAGGGCCCATGCTGTGGTCCAGCAGCACAGCCTGCCCCAGGCACCTGATCCTGTCTCCTGGGGGACTGCTGGAAATGCTTCCCTCTGCCAGGGCAGGCCTGTATTCAGCAGTGAAGGTGACATCCTGGGAAAGGCTCACCACTGTGATGAAGAACTCTGCATCCCAGCACAGGGGCTGCTGCAGAGGAGCTCTGCTCAAGCCTGCAGCTCTCCAGCACTGCTTGGCTCCAGTTTGCAGGAAAGCTGCTGGGTTTCTGCAGAAAGCCAAGTTTCAGGCAGGACTACAGGCATGGCAATACCTGGCACTGAACACTACCATCTTCACAGCTTTTCACCTCCAACTCCCTGCTCTGCCTGCAGCCATGCTGTGAAATGACCATCCTCTGGGATGAAGGAGGCTGCAGATGAGAACCCTGCCAGAGCACAGTGCTCCCAGAGTCCCAGTCTGCCCACCCAGGTCCCCACTGTTCCTCCATCTCAGGGCAGTGACCCCCTGCTCAGGGCTGGCAGCTGCAGCCCCTGCAAATGGGTGACCCCTAAAGCTCCAGCACCTGGCACCAAGGACTGGCCCCATGTTGACACAGGCTAGGAAAGAAGGAGGCTGGAAAGAATGACAGGAATTATTTCAGGTCTGGAACAACCTGCCTCAACAGCGAGCGAGTGAAGAAGCCAATCTGTTTAGTTTATCTAAGGGAAAGTTAAGAGGGAACTTAGATGCATCTATAAATACCTACATGTTGGGAACATTCTGATTGCCAAGGTCCTTCATCCTAGCAAACAAAGGCAGCAAAATTTCCTTGCTGCTGGGAGCTAAACCAAGAGAAATACAGGCTAACAGTAAAATCTAGATTTTTAATGTGAAGGATAAATAATAATCAGGCCAGTCAGGCCAGGGACAGAGCAGATTTCCCATTGCATAAAGTCTTAAAATCAAAACTGGGTGTCTGCTGCTAAAGGAGACGTTGCAACTCAGCCAGACATTTGGGGCTGGATGCAAGAGCTGCTGTACTTCATGGCCTGGGACAGTTAGGAAAATCCCTTAAAATCACAACAGAATCTGTTCCCAATTGCTCAGGCTCTCACCCCCTCATGGGTTTTGCCCTGTGATTCCCTTGTGGTGGTGTTTCCCACCCACTGGCAAATGGAAATCAGCAGCCAAGCTCATCTTGTCATATTCAGAAAACCACTGTCTCACCCTTCAAAAACTGCTGAAGATATGGTGAATGATTGAAAATGCAGAGAGAAACAAGAGAAAAGGAGAAATTAAACAGTAAGAGAAAAAAAATGGGGTGTTACCCATTTTATTGCGGTCCAGAAAAAGAAGGGAAACATTTAAAAAAGGACAGAAGAGAGGCAGTGCAATTTTTGTATTTAAAATACTTTGGAAGAATACTTAGACTTAGCAAACAAGCATTATTTAAAACTTTGCCAAGAAAAACAACATTTTCATATAATTTTAAATCTGTGGTGAGCTCCATTCTTCCTGGCCACTTCATCCTTCCCAAAAGTGCATTTTGCCCTTCACTCATCCCTAAAACCCCCCTCAAATGCATAGCCCAAAGGATTTTCTTGCACCAGGTGGAGGCTGAGCTTTACGATGCACATCCAAATAAATGGCATTTCCAAGTAAATAAGACAGCAGAGAAAAGCTCCCGGGAAGCTGAGGAACGGACCTGCCATTTAAGAGCTCGGAGAAAAAAATATGGAAATCTGCAACGTGGGAGTGTGCCAGCGCCGGGGGCGAGAGGGACGGGCCTGGGAGGATTTCCAGCTCCATCAGCCTCGTTATTCCTGCGCCACATCCACCTGCCCTCCCAGCCCTGAGGGCTGACACCACTGCTAAGGCAAGGGGATGATTTCAGCGCTGTCCAGCCCCTGGCACAAGTGACTGCTCGATTTTCTGGTGAGGGTATCAGCAGAACAGCCAGGAGGACACAGTGGGAGGGACGCGCCGTGCCCGCGGTGCCCGGAGCGCGCGGCTCCGGCGCTGTCCCCTCAGTGCCAGGCAGGGCGGGAGGTGGCGTGGGGTGCACGGAGGCTCACCTGGGGCAGGGTGCTGTGAGAGCTGAGCACCAGGCTGCAGACACTGGCCGGTGCCTCTGTCCGCCGTGCTGTCACCCGCACCAGCCGTGGTGCTGTCCCCGCGGCGCTGTCCCCCGTGGCGAGCCTCTGCTCACGGTCCCAGGAGCAGCCCTGAAACGAGACAAAGTGGGGGGACACGTGGGTAGGGCAGGCCAGCTGCCTCCAGGCTCTCCACTGCTTCTGCAAGGGCCAAAAGGAGCTTTTCCCCATGGTGCTTTTGATGGGCATCCCCGCTCTCATGTCAGCCTGCCTGGCTAGGTCACTGCAAGCAGTGGTGGAGGTTTGCTGCCCCCGGACTCTGGGAATGTGCCATTGCTGGCTTGCATTTCATGTTTCAGCAACACAAGACATCTCAAACACATTTTTTTGGGGAAAGGAGGAGGGATTTAATGGTGTCAGTGGCTTGGGCTTTGGTCAGTGCTAGGAAGCCTTGTGACTGGATGCTTTTTTCATCCCCCTTACAGACAGGGCACAGTGGAAGGAGCAGGGGCACTGCTCACACCAGTTGTGCAAGGCCCACAATTGCTTCCCTGCTTGTTTCCACATTGATTTTTCAATGTCCTTGTTCAGTCTTGGGGATTCATAGACTGGCCTGGCCACAGACACTGGTGGCTACTGCCAGCAGAGTTCACCGTTGGGTGCATCAAGGCTACTGGACACCCAAAAAAACCAAAGCAGTTTCCCACTGCTTATGGCATAACAGCACTAAAAATTTGTTCTTAAACACATACTAGAGTTGCAAGTTTCACTTTAACTAGAGGGACTGGCAATGTGAAGAGGGTCAAGAAAAAATGGGACTGAAGTGGCTCCTGAGTCAGAGGAACACAAATATCTCCTGCAGTGATTGTGGGCTGTTTTTTCCTCCTTGTTTTCTTGATCCCCAAACTCCTTTAAAGTGCTCTTCCTTAGATGATCTCATTCAGCTCCATCTTCCCTGTGTGACACTTAAATTTGGAGTACCCCCCGGTATATGATGGGAAGCCAGTTCAATCCCTGAGGCAGAAAATAGTGTTTATCTGACAGGGTTATTTCACCAAAAGGAGGAATCCCTGAATTTTTGCATTTCTGCACTAGATTAGGGGGATCCTATAGCATCCCATGGCAGGGCAGTGAGGGGGGAATGGAGGCAGTAAGTGGGGGATGGAAAGAAGGCCTGCAAAGACACGAGGCAATTTTATTTACCTTGGTGCTTTTGAGATAACTGAGACCCTACTGCTCAATTCCTGCCTCTCCACCTGGTGCTCTATCTTTTAGAATGCTGTTGAAAATTGAGGAGAATGCAAATAAGAGAGACACAAGTTATCTGAAAGCTGGGAAAAAAATCCTGAAAAGGGAAACTTGAAAGACTCAACCTACTTCACTTATCAAAAGTGGCTGGATCAGAGAGCTGAAACGCCTCCATGGGAGACAGTGTCAGACAGAAGCAAATAATCCAGCTGCAACTGCAGAGCAGGAGCCAGAGCTGGAGCTGTTCAAATTACAAGTAATTCAATTAACACGTGTGAACCAGAGGTTGCCTCATTAATGAGACAAGCTATCACAGAGAATGTGTGGGAACAGCCTGGATGTGATCTGGGCAAGGGGTGGTGGCCAGCAGTCCTTGTGCCCCTTGAGTCCCTCTCAGCACAGGAGCGTGCAGGGTCTGGCCCTGCAGCACCACGAGGGTGCCTCTTACCTCAGGCAGGTTTTGGGGCTCTCTGGGAGTGACTGTGGAGCTGGGCTCACTGTCCCCAAGCTGCTGCCTGGCTGTGCCATGACGTGCATCCAGGCTTGGAGACTGCTCGGGTGCAGAGCGCAGCGTGAAATCGTAGAATTCATGGATATCTGCAAAACAGCAGGAGAAACATCCTCAGGACCAGGGGCCAGCCTGATGCCTGGCAGCAGCCTCTGTGGGGTGCAGCACCTGTGACCTCCACTCTGTCCCCAGGGTCTGAGCCCTCTGTGAGAGGCTGGCACCCTGGGAGAGGGCTCTGCTGGCCCCCTGTGCTTGCTGTGTTGCCCATCACTCCCCCTGTGCAAGGCAGGAGGTGTAGTGGGGTACCTGGCTCACTGTGCAGTGCCCATGGCAGGGGAATGTCCACGGAGCAGTGACCACACAGTCCACAGGGACTAAGAGCAAACTGCTCATCAGCATCAATCCAACACCCAGCCCACCCTGCTCTCCTCCAGCCTGTGCCAGCCCCAGGCTTGGTCCCCTGTTCCTGCTGCTCTGACAAGTCTCCTGCACCAGGCAGCCCCTGCCTGCCCTGACACTGATGGGCTATTCCCTCCCCATCACAGCACCCCCAGCCTGTGGAGGGGCTGCCTTCCCAGGGGACAGGCAGAGAAGCCACAGGGCACTCAGTGTACAAGCCCTAAAGCTGATGACTACAGCTCTGTTAACCCCAGCTCCTTCCCTGGTACCTCCCCTCTTGCCACCTGCACACTGCCACAACAGGTATCAAGCAGCCTCATTCTGGGCTCCAAGGACCTGAGTCTGCTGCTGTAAACCACAGTGGCTCTAGAGAGAGGCAGGAAAATGGGGTATGCCAGCCCTCACTGCTCCAGTAACACTTATGGGGTGAGACTGGGACCTGAGAGCAGCTGCCCAGGTATAGCTCCAGAGGAGCTCTGGGAGCCCAGCCCCTCTCCTAGCCCAGCCAGGAGGATTTTACCCTCTCCAGGTCACACACAGAGGATTCCAGGGAGCAGAAGGGCTGCAGTGGGCTCTGCTCCTCCCTAAGGAAGCTCCCACTGCTGCACACTCAGGCAGCTGCTGGCCCCTGGCAGCCCCCCAGTTATCCCCAGAGCCAGCACCTCCAGAGTGGTCAACATATCCACTGCAGAAGTGTTTAATTTCAAAAGGGAAACTACATCAAAAGTGAAAACTTGTTTTTATGAAGAAACTGAAAGGGGTAACAAAAACTTGTGGGAGGCTCTGAGCCTATTTAGAGAGACCCACTGGGACATCAGAACAGACATGGAGTGCCTGGCTGGAGGATACTGTAAAGGCAAAAGGGAGGAAAGCGAGGCTTGACTGCAGAGGAAAAGAAGCTATTGAAAACGAGAAGACATTCATCTAAACTGCTGAAGCTGCATCTAAATGAGAAAACCAGAATGGATGGTAAATGCTGTCAGGTTAAAGGTAAAGCTCTAAGAGGTCAGCCAAAACAGTTTGGTAAACGCCTTCCAAAAGCCATAAAAAAGAAGTCATAAATCCCTTCAAGCACCTGGGAAACAGGAAGCCTGGCAGAGCCTGCAGGGCCAAAAAGTCAAGGCAGCATAAATGAGCACTTGAAGCAGGAAAAGACACAGCAGGAACCTGAATTATTTTCTGTACCTGCATCTGCTGTGGAGGAAGCTGGAGAGCTGCACTTCTGTGAGCCTCTGGAGGGGCAAGCTGTGGCTCTGAGCTTGAGGGGGATGTGGCCACTCCCTGGGAGCTCAGGGATGAAGCACCTGCCCTTGTCCTCCAGTCTGTGATTTCTCACCTGAAACCATGCCACAGCCTGGCATCACAAGGTATTAAACACCCACATCACAAAGATTTCAACAGGAAATCTGGTGAGCACTGGCAGTGCAAGCAGGGACATGCTGGCCACTGCCTGAGGCTGGTCCCTGGCTGCAGCAGGATGCTCTGCCTAAGCAGGGACACAGCAGCTGCAAATTTGTCTCACAGTCACTGCAGGCCTGAGAGAGGAGGGTCTGCTAAGCAGTGATAAGTGAGGAGGGTCTGCTGTTCTTAGTGCTCAAAAATACCAACACCAGCTTGACCAAACTCTCAGACCTCACCATGAGGACAGACAAGACATGCTCTCTGACTGGAGCTGGGAGCACCAAGAATGTGCACTCTAATATGGAAGTGAGAGTCAGGAGTGGTGAGAAGAAGAAATGAAAGAGCTGCTCGCACCTTTTTCAGCACAAAGCATATTTTGCTGACTAATAATCTAAAAAATGCACATGACTGACAGTCAATCACTTTATACTGCAAAAGGCCAGTCACACTTTAACACAGCAAGAACTTCCATCATACCTCCCTGAGGTGTGTGAAGATCCTTCCCTTGGGTGGGGACACCCCTCAAGGTCACTCCTCGAGGCTGAGTCAGAGATTTGCCCATGGTCATTGGTGTGGGTGAGTGACATCAATCTCTACTTAGTAATTGTTTAGCTAGCTTTAATAGAATTGCTTTAATATTGCTTCAAAAACAGTGCATTACACTAGTAGTTATAGCTATCCATATCGTTTAGTAAATAATTCTGATTAAGCTCTTTTTTTTTCTCTAATCCTTATCATTATTGTAATAAATTTAAACAAATAATTTAATACATTTATATAAATACATAAGGATTATCATCCTTAATCCTGTGGGACAAAGTTGTATAAAGGTTCAATTACACCTGTGTAATCCTTTAGACATATACCACTGACAAAGTCTGGGGCTAAATTGGATCCAGCTGCACCCAGGCTCCTCTCTGAGGATGAGTTTAGAAAGGAAGGGTGTCCTTTCTTCACCTTGTGACTCAACAGGAGGGCTTTTATAATAAACCTTGTCTGAAGCTCCCACTCTGCCCATGACACCAGGGCTGCCTTCACAGAGCAGGGCTGCACGCCCAGGCACAATTCCCCATCCTCTCTTCCCGTGTTTAACCACGTGCCCATGCAGTGCAGCAGCACATCCCTGATGCAGGTGGGACAAGAGCAGCTTCAACCCCCACCTTGCAGCTCCCAGGGGCTGCCTGGTCTGCTGAGCTCCCAGCTGTGGGGGCAAAGCTGATAGAAATCTCACTCACTGGCAGAGCAGCTGGGTGCCCCAGGGCAGCCCAGCCAGGCTCTGTGGCTGCCCCATGGCAGGGAGCACCGTGCCACTGCCTGGCATCAGTGCCACTTTTGGAGCTACTGTTTTGTGCTGCCAGGCTCTGTCCTGTGCCCTGGGAGACATGTGGCAGCTGGCAATGATGGGAGGAGTGGGAGTCCCCAGATGTACCCACTGCACCTGGGGCACCCCTTCTACAGCCCCCAGGCTGCCCCTGAAACCCTCCCAAACCAGAGATGAGGCTGCAGCAAGCCCTCACTTCACAGCCAGAGACACTGGACTTTGTTTTCGTGCTAAAACATCTCTCCCTCTGGTTATAAAAATAATAATTGCGTAACAGGATAGCAGCAGCTTCTGGCTGCACGGATTACGCTGGGAACACACAAAACTTTGCAAGAATGAAAACAGGATTTGAAGGGCTCCACTGTGGGGGTGTGCTGCTGCTGGCACCCCTGTTTGTCACCCATCTGCTGCAGGAACACAGCCTGGGGCAGCCCAGCTGGCAAGGAGCCTGAAGGGCAGGAAACTTGTCCCCTGAAGCAGCCACTCTCCACCTCCAAAACCCTCAGCCCAGTTTAGGTGCTTGCCAGAAGAGAGAATTGTTGCTGGCACCAGGGATTAGAGGAGTTTCAGGATTGGTGGACAGGGTTCAGGCAGCAAAGGACAGAAGTACATTTTAGGACACATGCACGTGGCATTAAGATAATATAAATATATGCTGGTTTCTCTCATTTCTTATGAGCATCACAAATTGCACACAAGTCTGCCCCACCTGTGCACTTTAAGAGCAGCACTACCTGAAAAGCCTCCATAACAGGACGTTGTGGCAGCAAAAGATGAAGCTACATGTTCTGTCTTACGGCCCAGTTTCTGTCTGATGACATGTAAATCCATTCTGGATCTAATAAGGAAATGTAACTCAAGATTTACAGAGATTATAGTTTTTGGAACAATTTTTTCCTGGGGTTAACATATCAGATAAACGTCATTAAATATTTCTATAGCACCAGCATCTGCGCACTAAAGCAGTGCCCTTGTGCCAGCCAGCACATGCTCTTCCAGAAAATGACATTTCTTCCCCAATGTGTGCACTGTCACCAGCTGCAGCACCACAGATTTACCCCAAGCAGAAACCCCAGCCTTGCAGCAGACCCACTGCCATTCACACCCATGGCTGCCACAGCAGATCTTTTTCAAGCAAGCTGCAAGTTTCCATCCTTGCTATGGGCAAATCTGCAAGAGGAGGAGTCCTCAGGGTTGGGCAGCCTCCAGATTCCTCCAGTTTTCCACGCTGGCTCCTGCAGCCACCCGGTGAAGCCATTACACCATCCCAGCTGTGCTGTTAGCAGGCAGGTCTTGCTGGGGTTTTGGACCCAGGGAAGCACTGCCTGCCCCTCCTTCTGCCTTTATCACATCAGGATGCTCACGAGGAATCTTTTGCAGGGTAAAAGGAGCTGCGGGGGAGGACTGGGAGCCCAAGCAGCTGACAGGACCTGCAGAGGTCTGCACCGGCCAGTGCTCAGGCACAGGAGAGAAGCTGAGTCCCAGAGGATTTTTGGGAGGAGCTGCTGGCAGCTGGGACAGCTGGACACACACAAACCCTGCCTGTCCAGCTTCTCCCACTGCAAAGGGCACAACGGCCCTTTTCAGGCTCTGGGAAGGAAAGGTCAGGGAGCTGCTTTTGTGTGCAAGCCCCATCTTCCCCAGCAGCACAAGAGACCAAGCACCTCCCCGAGAGGCTCCACGGAGCAAAGGGAAAGAGGGAAAGCGGGGTCACCACCACCCCAGCCCAGGCTCCTGGAGCACCCCTCTGCTGGGCTGTTTCCTTGCAAGTCACGCACTTGGCTCCACAGCCTCAGACACGGAGAGAGGGGCCAGCAGAAGGGAGCCAGCACAGCCTGTTTTCCCTCTGCACAGCCAAGGAATTTCTTTTGTGCTGAGCAGGGTTTGGCACATTCCAGCAGAGCAGCTCCCGCAGCGCCGGGCCGTGCCGAGCCAGCCGTGGCACCGTCGGGACAGGAGCTGGCCTGGCACGGGCAGCGTGCCCCCGGCACAGGCACAGCCAGGGACAGGGAGGTGGCCACAAGGACTTGAAGGGCTGGGCCATGCTCAGAGGAGTCTGGCAGAACATGGTGCATGTGCAGAGCAGTGCTGGGTATGATCACAGTGACTGACCCATCCAGCACAACACTGACACGTCCAGGACACAACAGAGGCTGGGGCTTCTGGAGACCCCAGACAAGCTTATTCTTAAAAAAAAAAAAGCATACAGAAAGTCATATTCCTGGCATTTTTCACGTGGACTAACTGGCAAACTCCATGATGTTTGGCAGTGCTGGTAGTTCTACTATGGCCTGATGCATTTTGATGTTCCAACTCCAGTCAGCCAGTGTGTGCTCGAGGAGAGCATTACCTGCAGGAGCAGGCGGCCTGAGGACAGGGATGGACCATGCTCACACATTCATCTTCCCCAGGGGCTGAAAAAAGCAGGGCTGTGCTGCTGAAAGACTGCAAGAGGAGGGAGCTCTGCAGGCTAAGGCCTCTCCAGAGCCAGAAGCTTGTGGCATGGCATGGGGCAGTGAGATGGGAGCTCTGCACTGAGCAGTGTCTGTGCTCTCCTGCAAATCCTCCTCCCACACCCAGCCAGCCCTGTGACTCGGAGCAGACTTCAGACAGAGACACAGTGGCCCACTGGGAAAAGGAGGGGTGAAAATAAAAATGAAAATAGAAATGTTCCATCATCCTTGCAGCGCTGTTACTGTGCTCCAGTGGGTTCAGACCATGGACACGAGGCAACCCAGTGTGTGCCAGCTGTGTGTGGCCACAGCAAGCACACAGCCTGACACAATGTCCATGCTGGGACAGAGACGTTCTCAAACCCACACTCCAAGGGGAAGCAGGGGGAGGGAGTTGAGGAGGGGGGGCGGAAGTAATTAATGCAAATTCCTAGTTTAGGTAAACACATCGAGAGAAAGACTCGCTCTGGCACGGGGAATTAATATCCTGTTAAACCAGTTGAAAAGGTCACCAGTAAACAAGAGACACTCCCAACACTCCCTCATGCCAGGGCTGATAGGACACCAAGACAAACGGCTGAGAGCAGGGACGCTGCAGCATCCGCCTGCCAGCCTGCAGCTGCAGCCAGCTCGTGTTCTCTGCAGCCACACTCTCTCCACAGCACTTCTGCACTAACAGCAGCAGCCCTGGGCCTTGGGAAAGCTGCTTTGCTGCCTTCACACAGCCCCAGGGAGGACTGACCAGCACAGAAAAGCAGCCAGGGGCATTGGGCTAATGTCAGGTTGGTCAAGGTCACAGCCCTGCTGGGGATCCCTGCCTCCAGACTGGGGATCATTTAGAGAGCAGGCTGTATAAATTAAGAGATAAGAAAGGAGATGTACACTGGCTCCTTCAGTATGGGGGCCCATCTGCCCTGAGGAGTGCACCCTTGGCACATTCCTGTGCTGCTGCTGACGCAGACATTCCAGCACAAGACCTTTAAATGGACATGCTGGGACTGACAAAGTCTCCAGGTGATGCTCCAACAGCAATTGAGAAAAAAGGATAGAAGAAAATTACTCAGGACACAGCATTCAACTTCATCTTCATTGGAAAACCTGAAGCACAGAGGAGCTGCTGGCAACTCATCTCTGCAGGCACAGAAGTGGAACTCAGGCTGCAGAGGTGTGAAGAAAAGGTGAGAGCTGCCAAGAGAACAGCGAGGGGGAGCACCAGGGCTGAGACAGCCTTGGGTCAAAATGCACTGAGAATGAGCCACAGAGCACATGTGGAGCTCTGCACCCTGGGGCCTGGGTCTTCTTCTAAGAGTGCAGAGCCTCTGGGATGCTTGCCCTTCCACCCTACCAGGGAAACTCAGCTTCTTTCCCAGGAGATCCAGGAACAGAAACCACCAGGGCTGCATGCATTTCCCAAGGCCCACAGTGAGCAGAACTTGAGGAGAATTGCAGGATAGCTGTGTGTCTTGCACAGATAAGCTGCTTAGTACAGAAAGACTTCAGCTGCATTTGTCTCAATCCACATGGAGAACTTTATACAGTGCTCAAAATGCCATTTTCTGGTGTCCAGCCCCAAGATAAGCCTTGCTGTTAAGTCGTGTGTGAAATGGAACTGCTGGAACAGTGTGTTTCTCACAAGTGCTGGTGGGTCTAAGCACAAGAAAGGACAGAGTGCCCCAAAGGAGCCTGGGTACATGTGGGTTCTCTCCTAAAGACAGAAAAATCTAGTTTTTCTTCCGGGACACACCTGGGCTGGACTGCACAGACAGGGCTCACAGCAGGGCAGGATCCCTTAGCAGGTGCTGGATAGATCAGGCATGGCCTGATCAAGAAGTTGTTACCCCTTGTCCTCAATCAGACTGAGGAATGCTGCTCTCTACAAACACCCAGTGATTGCAGCCCTGGCATCTCCTGCCTAAGCCCTGGAGGGGAAGGACAGCCCAGCTCCCTGGCATTGCATGCCATGTGTGTTTCCACAGAATGCACTGCTCAGTGCCAGGCGCCGGCGTGGGATCAGGCTCCCAGGAAACCCCACTAAACACAAGCACTGCAAGGGACTGCAAGGCAGAGGCTTACCCAGCAGAGCCTGGAAGAGTTCACTTTGGAAGATGTGCGAAACTTTTCCAATGGAAGCTTTTAACTCCTGCTCCTCCGGGGACCGCAGGGTGCTTTGGTATCTGGTCAGAATTTCCACTGCCCGTTCAGTGTCTGCAGAGATGACACAGGAGTAACAAGGCATTAGCAGTGTAGGATGCTAAGGGAAGGCTTGAGTGCAGCCTGGGATAATGCCTCAAGCTGCCTTCCAGTCTGGATTTTTAAAAGTCAGCCACAAAAGCAGCCTTCCTTACACACACCTGGGAAAGCCAACCCTGCTGAGAGCCACTGAGGGCCCACAGCAGAGACCTGGGCAGGAGGAGAGGTAGTTCTGCCATCAACCCTGAAAATCAGGGGCTAAAATCAGATTGACTCAACTCTGAACCCTGTGGCACTGGGCAGCCTGAACACCTCTTCCACTCCCCAGGCACAGAAGCTGTTCAGGAGCTGGACACATTCTGGTTGCACAGGGCTATGAATACTACTGCAGGAGCTGCAGTCTCTCACATAGGGCCAGATGGCTGCAGCACAGCTGAGCGTAGGCCCATTCACGTAGTGCAAACAGCTCAGCTACAGGAGTGGCAAAACTTGGGTTGCTACAGGGTGAAGCATGAGAGTTGCTCAAAGCAGCAAGCAGCCATGGGTCAGCAGGAGACAAGTGGGACAGGAACACGATGCCTTGGGGTCAGAGGAGATGGTGGTGAGGAGGGGAGCTGGAGGCTGTCATGAAGCAACATTTTGGTTAATGACTGGGCTAGACATAGCTATGAGAAACCCCTGGACCTAAAATAGTGGAGCTGTGATCTCTCTGCCTGGACACCTCCGCACTTCTCTGGGCAGACAGCCAGAGCTGCCAGTGCAGTCTCGACCTCAGATGTGACCCATGTCTCAGGCAGGTGGTGAGCTCCTGTGGACCTTCAGACCATCCCTGCCCCATCAGTGGATGTTTCCCTTTGTCACCCAGGCAGACTGCAGACAAAGAGTGTCTGTGTGGGAAGGCAGGGAAGCTGTCCCGCCACTGCTGGAGACTCATCTTTTAAGCCAGGAATTCATGCAGAAAGGATGACCCTGCTCATCACAGGGCTCTTGAGAATTCAGGTCATCAAACAAGGGGGCCTGTGTCTGCTCGGGTACGTGCCACCTGGTGTCCCAGCTCGCCCAGCCTTCCAGCTTCTCCTCAGCTGAAAGGGAAAGGGAAAGGGGGTCCTCCTGCCTGTGTCACCAGCCCACACTGACTCATCGTGGGAGCAGAACAGGGAATGGAGTCTGGGGAAGCGTGAGCAGCTTTGATTTGGAGCTAGGCTCCACACTTGCTCCAGGAAAAGCAGAGACTTCCCTGAGCTTTATGGCAATCCTAACCCTGTGCTATTACTAAGAGTTTCCTTTTCTGCAAGATTAAACAGTGGCTTCAGAAACTGCCCAGCATACCATGAGCAGGGCTGAGATGTCACTGCCTGGTCATTCCTGACCTTATCAGCAGAACTAAAGAAGCTCATGGAGAGCTGGGGCCGCCACACCAGAATACAAAGACTGTGAACCTGGTGTAAACTTCCCACCACAGCTCAGGCTGTGCAGCAAGAGCGGCAGGCACCGCTGACCCCTGTGCTGCCGGCCACCCGTACCTGGTGACAGCCACCTGCAGCAGGGCACTGCTGCCTTCCGACCTCAGCAAGTGCTGTGCACCCAGCGTGGCAGGGAGACCACAGGACCCTTCCTACAGCTCCCAAGAAATGGCACATGGTGTCCAGGGCCCATCTCCACGTGCCTCAAGGTGCATGCAAGTCCCACGTACAGGAAATCCCTTCTGGCAGAGCCCAAACCCCCATGGCCGCTCTCCTTCCTCCCCGCAGCACGCAAGGGATCTGCAAGCAGAGCATCCCACGGCCACCCACTCTGAGCCACGGCAGCACAACGTGTCCGCAGCCCGAGCAGGGCGTGGAGCGAGAGCGCCCAGTCCTCGGGTCTCAACCCCTGCCTCGCACGGCCGCCCGTGCTGGGGAGCGAGGCGGGAGGTGCCCGGCAGGAGCGCGGAGCACCGGGCGCGGTCCCAGCGCCGGTGCCGGCGGGGCAGACACTTGTTGAGCGCGGGGCCGCGGTGCCCCGGCGCGGCGGGCAGGGCCGGGCAGGGCGCTCCTTACCTTCCCGGCGGATCATCGCTCCGCCGTGGCCGACGGCCGCTCCGCTCCGCGCCAGCCCGCCAGCGGCCGAGCCGCCGCCCGCCCCGCCCTGCCCCGCCCCGCCCGGGCCGGCCGGAGCCGCCCCCCGGCCGCGGGCACCGCCTCCGGGAGCGCCCCGCCACCGCCGCTCCGAGCCCCGGGCACCGCCTCCGGGAGCGCCCCGCCACCGCCGCTCCGAGCCCCGGGCACCGCCTCCGGGAGCACCCCGCCACCGCCGCTCCGAGTCCCGGGCACCGCCTCCGGGAGCGCCCCGCCACCGCCGCTCCGAGCCCCGGGCACCGCCTCCGGGAGCGCCCCGCCACCGCCGCTCCGAGCCCACCGCGCCGCGGGCAGCCTCGGCCTGAGCCCCGGGAACCACGCCCCGCTCGGCCTCCCCTCGCTGCCCGGTTCCCCGCGCCGGCGGTGCGTGGCACGGAGGCGCCGCGGAGCGAGCCCGCCCCGGGCCGGTGCCGTCCGGGCTGCGCCGGCTTCTTCTCCGGGCCGGCAGCGCCGCCGGCAGGGAAAGGTGCGGAAGGGAGGACGCGGGCGTGCCCGGCGCACCCCTTCGGGCTCTGTCTGCCGCTCCTCTGCTTTATTGACATAAATAGACAGCAACAAGTCAAAGTGACACGGTACCCCTCCCCCTGTTCAAGGCCCTGCTCCAACGGGACCGATGCCGAGTCCCACCGCTCCCTCTGCTGCCCTGGAGCAGCAGCAGGAGCGTGAGCGCGGTCCTGCCAGCCCCTGACACCCAGCACCCCCAGCCCTGCTCCTTCTCTTCCCCGAGCAACAGGCATGAACTACTGCACGGAGTGCCAGGACCCTGTCCCGTGAAGATGAAGCCAGCAGCAGTAGGGACGGGATTTGTGTCCAGGATGGGAGGGTGAAGAGCTCAGCTTTCCCTTTGTCTTTTGAAAAGCCACTCCACATCCCCCTTCCTATTCCTCAAGGCATGGGACAGGGCAGCCCCCAGGGGAACAGCCCTTAAACCGGGTGTCCCATCCCTGGCTGCAGAGCTGCTGACAACAGGCAGAGACAGCCCTTCCCCTGCACCAAACAGCGACCCAAATCCCCGCTCCTGTCCAAACCCCAAGGGAGAGGTCTCAGCTCCAGCACTGCTGGATAAATATTCTGCCCCTAGGCCACCCCTGCAAAGCTTTAGTTCCTCGCTGCTAGTGAGCAATGAGAACTCAGTTCCAAGTCTTTTCAGCTGAGGGCAGCTGTGCACCATGAAAGGAGCCAGGAAGGCCACGGTAGAAGGGAGGCTCGGAGGAAAGGAGCCTCGAAGCTGGCCTGAGGAGTGCTCCCCGCCTGAGCTGCGCAGGGCTCTGGCTGCCCTTCCCCACAGCTGACACAGGCGTCACTCTTGCATCAAGCTGTTGATCTTTGTAAGCAGCACATCAGTCTCAGACTCTGAGGAGACAGAGAAAAAGCATTCATTGTGGACAGACACCATCCCGCAGCGACAGGCGGAGCAGCCTGAAAAGCAGGTTTGAGGATATTCGGGAAATGTGGGATTCCCTAGTGCCGTCCTACAGGGCTGCTTGTTAAAGGCAGGACAGGAGGAACTCCCTGGGCTGGGATTCCCTTCCCTCCCCCAGCCATCCCAAACCACTCCGTCACGTTTGGCTGGGGAAAGCTGCCTCCCGGTCAGGGAGAGTCCCAGAGGCAGAGCCTGGCTCCAAGGCAGGGAAGCTCCCGTTCCGTGCGCACTCACCCGCTGGCCGCCTCCTGCGGGAACATTTCCTAGGAGATGGAACAGGATCGATGTTAGCATGCAAGTCTGGTCCCACCGTGCCCTCCCCTGAGCTGCCGGCTGGAGGCTCTGGGGCCCTGCAGTCCCAGAGGGAACTGCTCTCAGTGCCTGCAGCACTGGGAAAAAGGACAGGAGCAGGAGCCCCCAGCGTCAGCCCAACCAAGCCCTGGGGTGCAGAGTGGGTTAACAAGTGTGAACTAAGGCATGCAGCAGCTTGAGACAGGGCCAGGGCAGACTTTTAGCTGCAGCTTGGAGATGAAAGTAGCCCCCACACACTTCTGTCTTACTCAACCAGACAGGAGAGCACCCCCCCAGGATCTGAGTCCAGAGAGGGGTGGCAGCAGGTTTGGGTCTGCACCAGCCACCCAGGACACACTACAGCCTCCCCCAACAGAGCTGCCTCGGGAGGGGGAAAGGGATCAAACCTACTTCATCAGGACGAAGGCCCAGACGATGATAAGGAAGGAAACACAGTCTACAACGATCCAGATCATGAAGTATGTACTGCTGGGCTGCAAGACAACGAGACAAGCCATTGAACACCAGCTAGGGGTGGTGTGCTGTGGCACAGCCCTGCCTCCTGTGCCACCAGTTCCTTCTACAGGGTTGCATGCTCCCATGCCAGTACAGCAGTGAGCAGAAGTCACCCTCCAGGCAACTGCACAGGACCCACAAGTGCCTGGGACACAGGGCTGTGGGGCAGGGTGAAGGATGGAGGGGTCACTTACCAGCAGCCAGATGGGGTGTTCCATCTCCTTCAGCACCTGGCAGGCGTTGGTGGTGACAGAGCTCACCCCTGAACACCACAGCACGGAGAAGAGCCAGGGCTGGTTCACCACGTACAAGTTGACAGAGATGTTGTCCCGGCGGTACTGCCTGTGTGGGGACAGCCATGGTCAGACTAGCAGACAGCAGAGTGCCACCACACTCTGCACAGCCAGAGGGGGCTGTACATTTGGCATATGATCCAGCATTTGCAGACACATGGAGCAACTGTCTGGAGATCCAGATTTGCTGGCAGGGCAGAGGAGCTCCATCCTCTGCACCAGCCCTGCCTGACAGGGACACTTGTTCACAAGGCACACTCCCAGCTCTTCCCAGAAGCACACCAGTACTCAGTACCCTCACCTCTGCTGGCCCCTGGGACAGTCCCCAAACCCCCATAGCTCCCAGGTACTTGGACAAAGCGTTCTCACCTGATCTCCTCAGAGCTCATGTCCTGGTAGGGCAGATTGACATGCAGCACTGGCTCCTTCTCATTCTCGACTCTCTTCCGGCCATAGACGTGCTGGACACCTGGGGCCTGCTGTTTGACATCTTCCCTGAACCCATCTGGAAGCCAGAGGACCTAGGAAAGAGCCAGAGAGCACGTGCAGAGGAGAGGTGCTCCAGAGAGTTCGCTCTCTTCCAATATTTCCTCACAGGTCCAGGCTCACAGGGCCTGCTTAGACAGCTGCTTCCTGCCCTGTCTCCACACTCAGCTCTTCCATGAGGATCTCAGCCAGGGCAGGCTCCTAAGAGCTTGCCCCAGCCAAGAAATAAGCACAGGTCCCACTGAAGGGAGAAAGCAGCTCCAGACGAGGAAATCTGCAACAGTTAAATCCTTTCTGGGTCTTTGAATGGCTCAAGAAGCGAATCCATTTATCCCCTGCTCTGCACTGATAATGCGCCTTGGATCACCACTATAGTACAAGTCTTTTCTGTGTCCCCTCCTGCTCTGCACCTCCAAAAGGCCAAGCAACGTGATTTGAGTGCTGATTTGTCCCCTGAGGACAGCACATATCCTGTGCTGCAGGGGTTGGATGAAGCATAAAGGGAGCAGCAGGAGTCCCAGAACTGCAGGGAGAGGTGTGGTGGAGTGTGGGGAGGTGAAAGCCTCAGCATTGTACTCCTGCTCATGCTGGCAGTGTGGGTCTCCTCCCTAGCCTGAGTCATTGTTGACACACCAGGGTGGCCAGTGCTGGGAAATCAAAGTATTTGGAGGGGTCTGAAGTATTTGGAGGGGTCTGAAGCTGTAGGCATTAAACCCTAATTATTGGTAACTTCTCCAGCTAGAGAACCCCACACGTGGGCAGGGCTGCCCAGCAGGGATCACATACAGGGATGGGGTGTATGGGGTGTAAGGGATGGTCAGTGTGGCTGGCAGGGCACCTCCCACCATGGCAGGGGTGTGACAGCAGGGCCTGGCAGGGGTGGGGTGGTGACCAGCTCACCTGCTGCAGCGGGATGCCTGACTGTAAAATCACTCCCAGGGTGACATTGACAAAGTTCTGGTAGTCACTGTGGTTCTCAGGCCGAAGGTCAAACATGATGGAGAGGTTGCTGTGCTTGGCTGCCTCTAGAGCCTGTTCCAGGGACGGGATCCTCTGTTCAGCTGCCTCCTGGCGATCAGCAGGAGAAAGACTCTGCACAGTGGGAAATGGCCTCCGCTGCAAGGGTGAGAGGGGGGCAGTCACCACAGGCAGACCACCTGTCAGCTTCCACATCCCAGACTGGTGCCTGTCTCTCTCAGTTTCCTACACTGCCCTCTCCACGTGCTGTCCAGTGCAGACAGGCACAGGGAACCTCCCTATGCACATCCATTGGCACCTGTACCCTTCTCCCCACTAACAACAGAATTCAAGCAGCCCCAATGCCTGTGGGCATTCAAAGCTGCTCAGCAGTGGTTAGTCACCTCTTGGGAAGAGCCTGGCCACAGCTGCCTTCAAGTCCAGGCAGGCTGTGCAGCTCCGAGCAAAACATGAGACATCCCCTCTCAAAGCAGCCTCCTCCATGACTCAGCTGAGGAGTCAGAACAAACCCCAGCTTGGGGCATAACTGCACCCAAGGGATTTGTGCAGGCTTCTGCACCCTGTCCAGGTGTCTGCAAGGACCAGGAAAGGCTCTGGAGCCCCGGGGCAGGGCTAATGCTTCACCCAAAAATGCACCCATTCCTCACCAGCCACCCTAAGGACATTCCTGACCTCCAGAAACCAGGTGCCAGCATCCAGCTGCTGGAGGTCTGTCCAGTTGAAGGCAGTGCTGTTCAGGGTAGCCCTCTCAGGGAACACAGCCTGCACGTTGGTGGTCCTGGTGAGCTCCTCGTCATGCATGAGGAATGGGACCCCCGTCAGCACTGGCAAAGGAGCACAGAGGAAAGCCATGTGTTGTGAGCTGTTTGTCTCCTATCCCTGCCCTGGCATTTCTACCCCCTCCCAGCCACCTGCCAGAGTAACCCCCACCCTTATTCTGCTTGTGGCCCTTTACACAAAAATGTGCACCTAGAGACCAAGCCACCAACCCAGCAGTTCCTTGCTCTCTGAAACAGCGACCCCAATAACAGGATTGCATGAGATGAACTGGAGTCAGGGTCTGTTTTCCAAGCAGTACCCCTCCCCTGATGGAGCCTCCCTCCCCTGAAGGCAATCTGCATGGGGAGGACAGAAACCCAGTACCTCTCCCAGATCATTGGGACACCAAGCTGGAGCCTGTCCCATACTGGGAAGGTGGGAGTGGCAGAGCCCTTTGAACAGGGCTGCCTCCAAATGCAGGCTACATCAGTCCTCCAGGTGTTTTCCAGAATGCCCCCTGTGGGAGGTGACATCCCAGGATACACAGCCCCTTCCTCCCTCTGAGCCCCTTTACCTCACCCTGACGTCTGTCTCAAAGACTTGCACATCACAGTTCGCTGCCTTGTGCAGTGACATGAGGGTGTTCTCAGGGGCCAGCTGGAAAAGGGAATGGTGTTAGTGCAGGGAGCATGGACAGGCACTCATCCTGCCTGGAAGCACCCAGCAGCTTGGCTGGGCTCTAGGGCAGCCACAATGAGCCTGGGGTGACCTGGGCATGGTGGGGGGTGGAAAAGGACTGGGGGTAGACAGGCAGAGCCTGCCTGGTCCCTGCTCCCCAGCCCACACTACACAGCCAGGCTTTCTGCTGGGAGTTGCACACTCCTGGTCCAGCAGTGCTCAGGCAGCAGCTCTGTCCTGCAGCTGCTGCATCCCCTCCTCACCCTGTGCTCACCCAACCTCCAAGCCTGAGCTGCCCTGGCTGCTGTGGGGATAGCACTGTCCTTGGCTGGCCAGAGCTTGTCCAGACCTGTGGCCACAAGGATCTGTGCCCCACAGCCAGGCACAGCCTGGCTTTTCCTAGTGGAGCAGCCTGCCCCATCCACCCTGACCACTGCCAGGGTGCTGGTCACTCACCATGGGTGCTCCTCGATGGCCAACTAGGGCTGGCTTGGGGGGCAGCTGGTTCTCCTCCATGATGCAAGGGGAGGTGATTCCCAAGGGAGCCAGGTAGAGTGCAATCATTGCTGCACAGTACACAAGCAGCACAAACACCCTGAGACCTGCAGGCACAGACAGAAGTTAGAGGGGATGAGCTACAGAGGAAGCATTTTGCAGGTCACTGGGAATAAGCCAAGGCTGCTTCACCTGGCATTAACCTGTGTTGCCCCAGGTCAAACATTGCACCCTCAGCCTCAGGAACACTGGATTTATTCCTGGCCCTTGCCCAACTCAGCACTTCTGCAGCACTCTGCCACCTGCAGCCCTCCTTGAGCTGCAAAGCAGGGAGGGCTGAAGCTGCAACAAGGGCTGGTCACGAGAAACCACCAAGAGCAGGCATTACTGCCACACTGGAGACCTGTTCCCACTGCTGCTCCCTGAACACCACTCTGCCACCAGTGCTGCTCAGCTGGGTGGCAGGACACAGGGCACCAGCCAAGGGGACAGGTGCAGAGCTCAGGGGGTTACCTGTGCTGCGGGTGCGGTAGATGAAGCTGGCCAGGGGCCAGGCAAGGAGCGTCATTCCCCCCACAGCTCCGATGTGCAGGAAGGGACCTGTTGCCTGGGGAGGCAAAAAACCACAGGGTGTCAGCCAGCACCAGTGCCTGTCTCCAAAATACACATGCCCCAGTGCCAGGGATCTGCCCCTGCAGCCAGTACTGCTGGAAGATCCACAGTGCTGGGAGGGAGGGACAGGCTTCTGCGGGACAGAACAGAGTCCCTGCTCTGGTCCAGCCACCATTCATCAGTCTGGTGGCAGGTGCTCCAGGCAGGACTGCAGGGGCAGAAGGAGCACCTTGCCTGGCCAGGCAGCAGAAGTCAAGGGCAGGGAATTCACTCCCCGTGCACGCAGCTGTGCTGGGGACTTCAGTCAGCACCCTTGAGCTCAAGGCCACAGGTCAGGCTCTGGGTACAGCAGGGGAGTCCCTGCTATGGTGGTGACTAACCTGCAGGGAGACCCATGCACTTTTCCACTCCTCCGCCCACTTTATTCCCAGCCCTGTGAAGGCTGCAGCCACCACCAGGGCAGTCAGGATCAGCAGGATCTGTGGGGCACACACAGGGCAGTTAGGGGAGCACACAGCATCTTGCAGGCCAGGCAGAGTCCTCCTCATCCCCTCCTTATGAACCCCTGATACCCCACTTTCCCCATCTGGGTTTGCAGCTGAGCTCTGTGCTCCATGCTCTGAGCACTGGGAATATTCCCATCCCAGAGACATGTGGCTGAGGAACTGACAGCTGCAGCCCCGGTCAGCAGGGACACACAGCCACCCCGTGGGGTCACAGCAGCCATACACAGCCCCAGCAGCTGGTCCAGCTTCTGCAAGGGCAGCCAAGGCTGGCACCATCTCCCCACATCTCCAGTTTCTCACCTTGTGCACCCAGTGTAGCTTCAAGGGCTGGCCACAGAGCTGCAAGCACAGAGCGAGGATCTGCAAGGGCAAGGAGCTGTCAGACTGGGCTGTGCCCCACACCTCACCCCTCACAGGGCACAGGGCTCAGCCACAGAAGCTCGGGCTCCCTGCACAGCCAGGGGCTGTGACCGTGCTCAGGCTGACCCGGCCCCAGATGCTGCAGGCTCCTCCCAGCTCAGGGCAGCCTGTGCTCAGCACAGCCCCATTCCCCCAGCTCAGGGCAGCCTGGGCTCAGCACAGCCCCATTCCCCCAGCTCAGGGCAGCCTGTGCCCAGCACAGCCCCATTCCCCCAGCTCAGGGCAGCCTGGGCTCAGCACAGCCCCATTCCCCCAGCTCAGGGCAGCCTGTGCCCAGCACAGCCCCATTCCCCCAGCTCAGGGCAGCCTGTGCCCAGCACAGCCCCATTCCCCCAGCTCAGGGCAGCCTGGGCTCAGCACAGCCCCATTCCCCCAGCCCAGCAGGGTCAGGAGGGCTCACCAGCAGCACAGATGAGTAGCTGATCAGCACAGCCGTAGCTATGAGCAGCACCAGGGACCAGTCTAGCCACAGCTTCTTCTGCCTGAAGATGAATCTGCCAGCAAAGGGGAAGGTCAGAGTGGCAGGGGTGATGTGGGGAACAAGGCTGGATGTAGATCCTACTCACTCGTTGAAGTTGTGGAAATCATTGAGGATGATGATAGCGAAGTAGAGCCACACCAGGGTGAAGAGGAAGACGCAGAAGAGGAAAAGGAACCAGCTGCAGTCATACTGAAAGCCAGAGATGAGAGTTATACACGTACCCTCAGGGCTCCTAGCCCCCAGGCAGGTTGCTGAGAGCCCTGGGTATCAGCCAGCCAGCAGCAGGGAGCACAGGGGGTCACAGCAGGCAGTGGCCCAGGGCACTGAGCTGCCATGGAGAAGGACCAGAGCTACCCTGGCTCGTTCTTTTGGCTGGACCCACGCTACAGAAAGATGGATCAGCATGTCCTACAACAAACAAAATCTGCCTCTGCCAGGCTGGGGAGGATGACCCTGTGGCAAAACTGCCTCCTCTCCCATGCAGCACTCCATGGGAACAGGCTGTGGACAGAAGAAGGGATGGGGAGCCAGGTCCCACTCCCTTCTAGCTGCATGATCAGTGAGCTGGGCAGAGAGCAGTGCAGGGCCTCAGAACTGCCCTTGTAGCGGCGAGTCTGCAGGCTGGGTCCAGCTAGACTGTCCACAGCCACTAGTGCCACGTGTGTGGGGGACGTGAGGGGTGCCACAGGTGCCAGAGGGACACCTAGCAACCCAGACTTAATTGTACATTCCAGGCAAGACAGGACAAGCCGCAGCAGAGCCACACCCATGGGAGTCGGAGACCTCAGAGGATCCCAGGGCCTCGCCACTCCCAGGTTACAAATTGCTGGGGACACCCTCCCGCCGGGGCCACACCCAGCCCAGGATCTGTGTCTCCCACGTGCCTGGCCAGGTGCCCCGGGAGCTGCTGGCCAGCCCAGCCCGAGGGCTCTGCTCTGCCCCAGGCACGTGCAAGCCCCACTGCAGAGCAGGCTCACGCTGCCCTACCCCTGTTACACAGCAGCAGCACAGCTCACCCTCCCACTGCTCCAGGCCGGGGCAGTTCCTGGGCAGTGAGGGTGCCAGGCAGCACCCCAGCTTTCCTGGGGCTCGGCCCTGGGAAGCAGGAGCAGCAGCAAGAGGTCAGCAGCTCAGTGTCTGGGCTGAGCATCCCAGCCAGAGCCCTTCCCCACCCCAGCCAGCACTCTGAGACTCCCACAAAGGGGCTGGCAAGCCCCAGCTCAGCGTCACTCAGGGATCACCTTGGTGGTTCTCAGGCCCTTCCTCTTCTCCTTCTTGGCAGTGATCCACTGGCAGCTGTAGGGGCAGAGCAGGCAGGTGGCACAGGTAGAGCAGCAACCAGGGGGGTCTGCCATAGCAGCAGACTGTGCCAGAGCCAAGGCCAGGTGTCCTGTGGGGGATACACACAGTGTGTTGGCACACACCTCCCAGCACACTGCCCCCACCCCGCGGGGATGGAGCACTGAGGCATTTTGTGTCCAGGTACCCTGGCAGGGGGCCCAGAGTACCTGGGACATAGTGGGGCTGCTGGTTGTGTCCCCAGACCAGGCATGGTGCCAGGGGAAGAAGCAGCTCAGGGTGCAGCCCAACCTGTTGAGCAGGCTGTGCTGGGACCCTTCACCCAACAAGCTGGAACAAGCCTGGAGCTGGCAGAGAGCAGGGCCTGCTCCCCAGCCCAGGGCTCAGCACTCTGCCTGGGAGCCAGGACCACTGTGCAGGCTCCAGGGGAAGCAGCCCAGCCAGCCAGCGTGACAGCACCACTGCACCTGGGATTCCCCACCTGCAAGGACTGTCCAGTGCCATGCCACGGCCTGGGAAGTTCCTGTTCTGATCCCTAAGTCCTGGTCCTTGCTGCTGCAGCACCATCCTGGGAGCCGCCGAGCTCAACCTGCACACCAAGGAATCCCAAGTGTGGCTGGAGGAGCTGCAGCTGAGCAGGCACTGGGTGGCTTTGGTCCAAGTGCTTGTGGGGGAACCAATTTCTACAGTCACAGAGATCCTCCAGGGCAGGGCCACCACTGAGTTCCCAAGGCTGGCAAGGGAACAGAGCCAGGATGCTTTGCTGTGATCTCCAGATTCCTGGTGCTTGCCTGAGCCCACAACAAGGTCTTCCTCAATCAGTCTGGAGAAATCCCATCTTTACCATTGCTTGTGCTGCTGTGGAGCTGCTCCTCCTCACCACAACCTCCCCAACAGGCCAGGCTCACTGTGCAACACTATCACCCTGCAGATTAAGCCTGGCTCTCATTTCACTGAGACCACTGAGCCAGGCATGAGAGCCAGCTGACCACATCCTCCCAGCCACATCCTCTCCAATGCTGGAGTGCCCCACACAGAGCTGTGTCCCATTCCAGTCTGGGCTGTGGAGAGAGGGAGCAGAGCTAGCCCAGCTCCTCCCTGGCCCAGCCAGCCAGACCAGAGCTCTGCCATGCCCTACCTGGTCTGCCCCTGGAACAGGGCAGCACCCCAGCCCATCACCTTGCTCCTAAGTACCACCCCATGGGGGTCTCCAGGGTGCAGAGCCTGCCCCAGCACCCACACAGGGGCACACACAGGCAGGCAGCACCCCGAGAGCAGGACCCCATCCCTGGCCAGGCAGCCTCTGCAGGCTGGGGCATGTCTGGGGGCTGCCATCAGCAGCTCCAGCCAGCCAAGGCACAGAGGGTGATGAGCAGCAAAACAGAGCCCCACATCTGCTGCCCCCTCCACCTTCCAGGCAGCTGACCAGCAGCTGTGACCTGCTCAGTGATGGCACTGAGGGAGTCAGCCCTAACACAAGGGATGCCATGGGTCTCTGGCTGCAGGCTCATACCTCTGCTGTCACCAGAAGCAGAGTCACCACTTCCACCAGTGGGCTCAGCCAGCCTTCCCTTGGAGTCACCCTGTCCCCTGTCACCGCTCACATGGGCAGGGCACTGGTGTCAGCAGCTCCTGGCAGGCTCCCACGCAGGGTACACAGTACAGGAGGAGTGGCTGTGGGCACCAGCTGCAACTCAGCTGCTCCAAGGGACTGCTGCTGCCAAGACTGGAGCTTGGCAGAGAGTGGCACAGGACTGGTCACATATCTGCCCCAATGGTGCTGTCGGGAGGGTTTGGAGGGGAAATGCCTCCCTGTTCTCCAGCTCAGAGTGCGACTGCAGCAGCATCAGTGGTTATAGCAGGGCACACATCCCAGACAGAGCAGGGATAGGCACACAACAGACCCTGCTCAGCTCCAGCTCCAGCGGGACAGCAGCAGAGTGGGAGCTGGGGCTCCATCATGGCTGGAAGGACCCTCCTTTAGCTCCCACCAAACAACCCCCACTGCACACTTAGCCCTTGTGTGCAAGGCACAGGAAACCTGACAAACCCATCGCCACAGCCACCAACACGGCAGCGTGTGCTGGTAGCCTCACAAGCACCTCTGTGCTGGCACAGGACAACCTGGTGGTCATATACAGACCGAGATCCCCTTGTCCTGGAGGAGCCGAGCTGAGCCAGCCCAAGCTGTGTGCCACCGACAGGTCAGCAGGAGCTGGTGCCTAACCCCGCTGCTCCCTTTCCTCCTAGGACGGAGGACAGAACACGGGCTCAGCACGGGGCACAGGGTGACCCCAAAACAGCAAGAGCAGCACAGCCTGGCCCAGATCCCCCACTCTCAGTCTCACACCCGGGCAGCCAGTCCTGCGCTCCCCGTTCCTGCTCTCCAGAGCGTGGGAACAACACGGGCAACCCCCTTCCTTCCCCCCTCACCTTCCCGGGACCATCTCCCCCTCCCCGTGCCGTCCCCAGCCCAGGCCGGCATCCCCAGGGCCGGGGCAGCCCCAAGTACCTGCTCCCCGCGGGTGTCGGGCTGCCGCAGCCGGGCCAGGTGAGCGCGGGGCTGGGCTCTCCCGGGCCCATGCGTGCCAGCACTCGGCTCCCGGGGCTGCGCTCACACCCTGCTGGGTGTGCCCGGGCCCGGCAGGTCCGCACAGGCCGGCAGAGGCGGGCGCGCTGCGAGCGGAGCCGAGCGGAGCGGGGGGCCGGGCCGGGGTCAGGGCGGGCCCCGAGCAGAGGGGGAAGGGGCCCCGGGGCCGTCACGCGTCGCGGCGCGGAGGAGTTTGCAGGCAGGCCACGTCCAGGCAGAGCGAGACTCCAGGGAGAGCTCCCGGGAGATGGAGGCAGAGCTTCGTGCATCGCCGCGCCTTTGAGAGAGGGGCTGCGGGAGCCCCTCGGACAAAAGGGGACTTTTCTCTTCCCGGCAGAGGAAGCCCGAACAGGTCACCGCCGCTGGCCCGGCGGACACACCGGGGCATGCTTTGAAGGCAGAAGCACAGAAGTAAAAGTGCTTTTCTTGCCTTGAGCCGAGAGAAATCCTTCCGAATGAGTGCATCTGAACTTTGCTAAAGCAGCAGATGAAAGGAGGCTCCAGACAGGCCTGATGCCAGCTGAAGATGGATGGGCTGATGCCTTCCATTTTCCCTCTCCCTCCCTGTGGCACAGCATAGCTGTCCCCCCCCCACCCTCTGCTCCTAGTGAGCCACGATGGGCACTCAGACTTTTCTGCGTCACTGAATTGATCCGTCATTGCCTGTGATCTCAGGGGACCCCTCTGATCTTCTGCCACTTGCAGAGGACCTGAGAAAGCTGATTTACAGGGAGGTGATGGCATTCTGCAGTGACATAGCAACTGCCAATTTAGGCAGAAGCCTCAGCGCTCAGCCCTCGGCTGATCCTGTTCCCCACTACTGTTAACAGCTCCGGCACAGCTCCTTGGGCAGCTCCATGGAATGTGCTGATTAAGGCCTTATCGGTGGAGGGTCTGGGGCACTGCAGGAGGGTTTGTGCAGGAACACCCATTGCTCTGCACCCAAACGAGTAAGCTGAAAGCATTGCAATGGCCAGGAATATCCCCCAGACAAGCCAGCAGCCCTGCGCGCCCAGATTTTGTCATGTGCGAGCAGTTTGGCAGTGAGGTTCACCTCCCGCATCCGTGTGTCCTGCTGACTGACACAGATCAGCCACGCTGCTACATGAAGAGCAAAGCTGTGGGCATGAGCCTTCCCAGCAGACCTGTGTCCCAGGAAAGTCCCTGGGATGCAGAGAGCCCATTTTATGGAATAGAAGGTTGACTGTCAGGGATTGGATTGCAGATTTTGAGGAGATGAATTAGTGAACACTGAAAGTGAGGTGAAGGATCACTCAAGCCAAAAAACCACCTTAGGCAGCATGTAGGGGAAACCCGAGCATGAATGAAGAGACCAAGGAGGTACTGGAGGAGGGGAGGCTGATGCAGAGCTCCGGGAGATCAAAAAGTTGCGGATTTTAGTGGTGTGAAGCAAAGTGCATGGGAAGAGGCACCACGGGCAGACAGAGCAGCGGGACAGGCGGGGGCGTCCGTCGGACGGCGCTGGGAAGGAGCGCATTTCCCGGGGGAGCCGAGCCGCTCCCGGCCGGCGCTGCCGAGGGAGCCCCGGGCCCGGGCACCGCCGGGCGCGTCTGCAGCGCCGCCTCTGCCCACACGAGGGCGGCAGCGCGGCCCCTCCCGCCCGGCGCGGGGCTGAGGGGACGGGAGCGGCGCTGGGGCCGAGCGGAGCCGCGTCCGAATCCCCCACGGCAGACAGCCCTGCTGGGCCCGGGCAGCGGCCTCGCAGCGCTGCCGGTGAGGGCCGGGAGCCAGGCTGGCCATTGCCAGAGCCGCTCGGGCACTGCCGCTGCCTGGCCGCCAGACGGCGACCTCAGCCCGCGCTGCTGCGGGAGTGCCTGAGGATCGGTCCGTGCAAAAGGGCAGAGCTGAGCCCGGGACTGTGATCCAAAGGACAGGGCTGAGCCGGGGGTGTGATCCAAAGTACACGGCTGAGCCAGGTGTGTGACCCAAAGGACAGGGCTGTGCCCAGAGGTGTGACCCAAAGGACAAGGCCGAGCCCAGGTGTGTCACCCAAGGACAGGGCTAAGCCCGGGGATGCCACCCAAAGGACCAGGCTGTGCCCAGTAGTGTGACCCAAAGGACAGGGCTGAGAACAGAGATACCACACAAAGGACAGGGCTGAACCGGGGGTGTGATCCTATGGACAGAACTGAGTTTGTGGGTGTGACCCAAAGGACAGGGCTGAGCCCAGGACAGAGCTGTTCCCAGGGGTGTGACCCAAAGGACAAGGCTGAGCTTATGGGTGTGACCCAGAGGACAAGGCTGAGCCCACAGATGCCACCCAAAGGACAGGGCTGAACCAGGGGTGTGATCCTATGGACAGAACTGAGTTTGTGGGTGTGACCCAGAGGACAGGGCTGGGCCTGGGGACACCACCCAAAGCACAGAGCTGAGCTCAGATTAGATACCCAAAGGACAGAGCTCATCTCGGGGCCGTGACACCAAGCTCATCAGACTGACATAAACAAGGGCATCATCAATATCCCTGCCAGCTGAGACTGATCTCCAGGACCCATGTTGCAGATGAACAGTTCAAGCTAACAGCCAGAGTGTATCATCAAGCTGGTTTAGCTCTACCTGTCTCACAACAGAGGCATCAGAATTAGTTGGGAAAATGACAGAAAATTATGTTCCTGTCAACACAATCAGAGGAGCTCAGGTACAACATCAGGTGTTGCATTGATGTAAATGGAGTTTGTATCCTGCCTTCACTTGAGAAGGTATATCTGTGAGTGTTCTTTTAGATTATGGCAAAGTGATAAAAACACAGAGAGGAATGGTCTAAATAAGCAGAGAAAGTTATGTTGGTGTATTACAGTGCAGATGAAGTTATCTCCCTAGACTCTAAACTTGGTGGGCAGAACAGGTATTTTCAGCACATGTGAGTGACTTAACAGCTTCCTGTTAGGTTCCTGTTTGTCCACTGAACTGGTCACAAACTATTTTTTTTTTCAGGAAAAAAAGGCAAGCCATTATTTCAGTTACTTCTGTTTTTCACCATACTGCACACAGTCTACAAGAAATACTCCTTTTAAAGATGGACAGTTTTAGGGAATGTTTTCCCTTCACATAATCTCCTATAGGACCGAGGACCAGGAATAAAAGGAGAAGGCAATACAGGTTTAACATTATTTCACACTCTTTCAGCTTGTAATGGACAACAAAACCTCAGCATTTCACCGTTTCTCTGCTGTTAACACTTAAAAAGCCAGTGCCACAGACTGATTCCACCTCAGCTAGTAGCAGACCTATATCAACTGACAGACCAAGACAACGATCTCCATCATTATTCTAAAGTCAATCTGCAGTAATATAGATTTTGCTACATATTGAAGCAGTCCTGCCTGCATAGGCACATTAAGAAATTAAGTTGTTTGAAAGAACTAATCAGACAATAAACTGCTTGCTTAAGGGGAGGGTGTATGATCATGGCAATAGTCTCAATTTTTTTCCTAAAGGCCAGAAGCTTATAAAGAGTTAAAATCTGTGGTAAGCAGGCTTTGAGTCAGATTTTTTCCCCTCCAGAAGTGGGCTTAGTTAAGGAGATCAGGAATGCAGATTGTGCGAGTATTATTCATCTTGAGGAAAAAACCTCTGTGGATGACTGTACTTATTTCAGCTCTTATCACAGAGTTTGTATGATACAAGGCAAATCACTTGACCCAAACTTTTCATGGGTGGTCCTTAAAGGTTTAATTTCCTGTGTACTTGAAAACAGCATGGCACAGATTTTCAGGAGTGCTAATCACTAACTGTTGTAATTGAGATGAGTGATAGGAGCCCTGAGGATCAAATGCTAAGGAGTGTTAAGAGTTCAAACCACAGGGTAACAGCAGATCTCAGCTTGGGCACTGCACCGGTGCAGTCTTTAGCCCCACTGTTTTGGTAGGAATCCAACACCTCTCAAGGGTTTATGGAGATTTATTAAGGTACAGAGAACACAGTAGATCATAGAACCACAGAATGGCCTGAGTTGGACCATTAAAGACCATCCAGATCCAACCCTCCTGCCAGGGGCAGGGACACCTTCCACTAGGCCAGGTTGCTGAGAGCCCTACCTAACCTGACAAGTTCTTCCAGGGATGGCGCAGCCACAGCTTCTCTGGGCAGCCTGCCAGTGCCTCACCACCCTCACAGGGAAGAATTTCTTCCTGACATCGAATCTAAACCTGCTGTCTTTCAGTCTGAAGCCATTCACCCTGGTCCAGGCACTCCAGGATCTTGTGAAAAGCCCCTTTCTATGTTTCTTGTGGGCTCCCTTCAGGTACTAGAAAGCCACAATAAGGACACCCAGATGGCTTCTTTTCTCTTTGCTGAACAATCCCAATTCTCTCAGCCTTTCCTCCTAGGAGAGGTGTTCCATCCTCTAATCAACTTGGTGGCCTCCTCTGGACTCGCTCCAGCAGCTCCATGTCCTTCCTGTGCTGGGGAGCCCAGAGCTGGAGGCAGCACTGCAGATGGGGTCTGACCAGAGTGGAGCAGAGGGGCAGAATCCCCTCTTGACCTGCTGGTCCTGCTGCTTTTTGGGCAGCCCAGGACACTCTTGGCTTTCTGGGCTGTGAGTGCACATGGCTGGGTCCTGTCCAGCCTCTCGTCCTTCTTGTCAGGATAAGCAACAGTTAAAATGTTCAATACATTTAATACTAAAAAATATAGTTCAGAAATTATTTTTAGGCAGTGTCATGTCATAACCAAAGAGAAAACAAAAAATAATTCAAACAGGCAACTCCTGCTTTCATTAAAAGAAAAAAATCACTTATCAGATTCTGATAGTTATACCTTGCAACACATGCCATGCTTCATTAATGATTTCAAGGACCAAAATATTTGGTTTGGTTCACATGCAGCTCTTTCTTTTTGGAACTTGAACTAGTTTAGAATTTGAAGATGTTTATAATTTGTCATTTCCTAATTGCCTTATTGCATACTTAACTGAAGTCACAGAATAACAAACTTGGCAAATCTTAAGTATTAAATTTAGGATGCAGCAGAAGGTATGCTCACAGGCTATATTCGCATGCAATTTTGCATCTTAACTGCATATCTTTGTGTTTTGTGTAATCTATACAAAGGAAGTGAACTAATTTAATTATAGCACAACTGTTTTTTCTGGTAAGTCCATTTCCTTTATATGGATAATTAACTTTACTGGAAGTTAAATTGTAGGCATAAATTACTGAATGTGGCAACACTGATATTCTGTAGATCTGGTTTCACCTGCTCTGCATGGAAAAGCACTTGACTAGTGGGCTATGTTATTTTCTGATCAATACTTGTGGGTTTTTTTCCAGGAAAAAATATAATATTTACTCTGTCAATAAAACAGCTTATGTGCCACTTAATGCCATTGCTCTACTACAAAAATATTTGTAGTTAGGGTTTTTAACACTTGCTTACTTACTAACTTTTAAGACATACCATTATTTTTGCGCTGGGATAAACCTTTACTGTGGAGTGTTTGCTCCTGCCACACATCTAATTTCTGCTCAGAGTTATAGTTACTGTAGAACAGCATTTCCCCCCCTTTCAGCATGTAAAAGCAGCTGCACGATCACTGTGTTAGGTCATGCTGTGGAACACAAAATTGATTTGTTGCTTGAGCTGCCTTTCTCTCCTTATGGTTTCAGAAGCCTCCCGTGAAGTCATTACCATTCACTGATGTTACTGTGAAGCCACAAACTTTGCTACAGCGTTAGTGGGGACCCAGCAGCTGTCTGACAGAATAAAACCCTGCAGCAGCATTTGTGTCAAAAATGAGCTGCAGTCCTTGACAAAGAGTTCAACTCTCAAGCTATAAGCAGGATGTGTTAGGATACAGCCCAAGCTACAGAATACCTTAGTGACTTACTTTGCATTAAAGTATTGCCCCAGACCCTGGCTGAGGTCAGTCCTTGCCCAAGGAGTGTCCCTTCAGATCCCCTGTGAGCCTTACCACTCGTGGGATTCCATCCTCTCTGCAAATCCAGGCACAGAGCACAAAGCCCTCTTGCACACTTATTTTGCTATCATTTGTTCTCAGCAAGCTCATTTGAGGGTGAGTAGCAGTTCTGTGACTCACAATGTGCTGCAGTCATTAATACTCCCACTGTACTTGCAGTGCTACTGTGCTTTTTCTCTTAATACCCATAGGCTGTTGCTATTAGACAGCTTTCCAGAGCTATTAGAGCCTGTCCTGCAGCCTTTAGAGAAACAATTAATTATATTAGAGGCTTCTATAAAAGCCAATTCCTCACACATGCAGCTACACTCTGTGCTTTATAGTAACTACAAACAACTAAGTTAAAACTAAAGCTGAAAAAAACCCTCCAAAAACAACCACAAAAAGAAGCCCCCAGATAAAGAAAAGGCCCCAAACAGCCCCACTTACCAGGCAGAAGCAACTCCTCGTTTCACACTCTCTACTGTATGGAAGCAACAGCTGTTTGCCATTGCCAAATTTATAGGAGCAGCCTCCAGAAGTGTGCTAAGGGTGGGTTTATATAAGGGCCCTGGCTAGGGAGTGGCCAGCAACGTGGTGGAGTTGTGGGATTTGTATGTCCTTAGGTGGCTGGTGGTGTAGCTGTGTCATAGGGAAGTCAATATACACTGTTGCTAAAAGAGAGGGAGTTCTTATTTATAAAGCTAATGTTTTGGGTCTAGAATACTTAGTTTAATGTTATTTTTCTACTTAAAGTATAATTTCCTTGCTGGTTTTGTTTATGATTTATTGTCATATACCTCTTTAAGGTCTTTTCTGGCTGTAAGTATCTTTAGGTATGAGCTCTTCAGATTTTTTTAATATTGATAAAATATTACAGTTCTTAAAGAAGAAAGGCTTTAGTACTGTCTAGCATGCATTTTCTTACTTAACTGTTATAGATGCCTACTGTGAGTTTCTGTAATTGCTCTATTTTAGTTAATACCATGTGAATTTTCTTCTGACCCTTTAACTAGTGTAAAGGGTTGTGAGGGATTTCTAGCTAGTGGTCTGCATTTGTATTATTTTTCTTTATATTTTCTCAGAGCTACTGTGTAATCAGTATCTCTGGGGCTTAGCTTTTGGCTGCCTGTGGTTTCCAATATGCAGTGTTTGTGTTCAAAATACTTATTTTGAGGGGCAAAGGTGTCTGCTGAAGGGGCTTGTGCAGTTTTGAGGATAACAATTTTCAAGTTTAACCTTTTATGGTTTGTATCTTCTGAAAACTGCACTGCAGGAGATTCTTGCTGCTTTTTCAGGTGTAAAGGTTGATAGCATGGAGAGGCTTGATGTTGTGTCTGAGCTGTTCTGATGAGGAGTTACCACCAGAAAATACAGTAGAAAACTGTTTTTTTTTTTGGTTTTTTTTTTTTTTTTTTTAAGCTGGTTTTCTGGAATCTCACCAGCTTGTTTCTATAAAATTTTAATTAATGATTTGAAATAATGATAGAATAATTATATCATGTTTCTAGGTAGTTTTGCTTTTGAGTCAGGAAAAGCTTCGCCTATTCAGATGTTATTAAGACCAGTTAAATAGTAACTTTGGAGGTAGTGTACTTAAAAGTGTGCGTGTGTCTTTAGTCCTTTTTTCACCAGCTTCATTATAATTCAAATTCATGCAGTTACAGCTTGTGCACTTAAAAAAATGTGCCAACTGCTTTCCCTCACAATGTAGCTTGTGATGAAATACCCTTTTATGCTTTTTTCCAAGTTGTTTTTGGGTTTTGCTCCAAAACCCAAGGAAGTATTTGATCCTGTGTCCAGAACAGACTGTATTTTGCATTGGGAAATAAGAACAGACTTGTAGTTCTCGTCTCTTGTGTTGCAGCACGCATGCATTAATACTCTCTGAGCACCTGTAGGCATCCCTGTGCAGTGCTTTCTGGGTTAGGTACTTACACAGAGATCTAAGGGCTGTTTCTGGAGCTTACCTTATCTGAAGAAGGTGCTTGAGTGCCCAGAATTTCTGTTCTTCTTTGGCAGAACTGGGCTGCTCCGTGCCTTACAAAGGCGTGATGTGTTTGGACTTGGTGAAGCTGATGCAGAGGGTGATCTCCCTTCTTGATCACTGCAGGGTGATGCTGAAATGAGAGGGTTTGTTGCCTGAAATCCTGAACTCCAGCACTGCGAGGAGAAGAAGCACACTTGGGAAAAAAATTGTTACACTGCAAGCCCTGACAGGACCTTCAATGGCTGAAATGGTTGTTGAGATGAAAAATGCCACTCATAAACCTTTAGCTGTCACTGAGGGTACCACCACAGCTTGTACCTCATTGCAGTAGAGCTGTAGGCTGTGTGCAGCTATGGGAGGAAGGTGATTGTTGCCTCAGGTACTTGCACTTGCTTGCCTTATCAGGTGCAGTTACTGACAGATGGCTGTGAGGAGCTGAGAGTATGCCTGGCTCAGCATGGAGGGCTTGTCTTGGCACTTGGGCTGTTTTGTCACTGTCAGGCTTTGTTTGTGGCTTCTGCAGGGTTATATGGAAGTAGAGCAAGTACTTGAGACAGCCCTTACGTGTGATGTCTGGCATGGAAGGAAGCAACATGCTGGTTGGGAAAACAAATTAAAAACTGGTAAGGAGGACATAGGGGAATGCATTCAGGGTGAATCTGAAATGAACAAACCCCAACAGGGATGCAGCAGTGACTAAGGGTTGCTGGGAGGTTTGATTGGTGATAAGGTATTAGGAATAAAACTGCAAAGCTTAGATGGATGTTGTTGGAGCTTTGTGACCACATGGAGTTGTGTGGCACTGGAGTGTTGGGGGTGTTTGCCAAGGCTGTTTTAACTTCTCAGATCCAGGCTCTTGGCTAATGAACATATAGTCAGCAGTTTAGAAGGATTTACTTAAGTAATAATGTATGTTTCACTACTTTGTGTGCATGATGTAGGTGTTTTATATTATGTTAAATTCTGAATGAGTCTCCCTGGGTGTTAGTCACTTGGTTAACAGAGCCAGGTTATGTGACCATTAATATTTCTGTGAATATTCGAATTACTTTTTTCTGAAGGTTTTTTTCTGTTGTGTGAAGCCTAGATAAGTGTTGTGTTTTCTGTTTTTGTAAAACCCATGTAAACACATGACAAAACAAACACCCCCACCAAATGCCAAAACACAAACACAGAAAACCCAAACTTACTCTAAATCTGTTGTGACTTAGGCAGAGGTGGCAGGTAACAGCCTGACTGCAAATGCTAAATTAGGTGATTTTGTCACTTCAGGAATGTGGCTGCGTTCAGTCACAGAGGGATGAAGCACTTGGAGTAGCTCCCTAAATGGCAGGGGACTGGTAACCCAGATGGTTCTTTCTGGCTCTTTAATTTCCTACCCCAGTGTCTGGTGTTAATGAAGTTCCTGGGCTGTCCTTTCTGTTCCCTTTAGATAAGTGCCTGTTATCCCTTTCATAGACATGGGGAATCCTTGAGCAGTGCAGGTGGGATTGTTGAGAACAAAGGTGAGATTTTTTTGGTATAAGAGCAAAGGCCATTCCTGTTTTTGCCAATGTGTGGTGGCAATGAATGCAATAAACTTCCCTTGCTGCCTCTTGAAGTGTGTGGTGTGGATCCTGTGCGCATCCCCTTGTGCAGCAGGCACCTCACATCTGTCAGGTAGTTGGTTTTACTTGTTTTGACTTGAAGCTGTGTGTATGCTTTAAAGCCAGGGCCCTAAAAATCCCTGACATCTGCATCCTAAATTGTATTCTGAGTGTATAGGAAGAAACTCGTCTGAGATTAAATGGAATGTGAAATGATGTTTAGCTGGGAAGAATATGGATTTACTGCTGGTGATCAGAACAGTTTCTCATAATAAATATAAAGCATTGTGTTGAGGAAGCTTAAACAGATACTTAATGGTGTTTCTATAATCAATGTGAAACATGCAAATGAGGTTGCCAGATGGCACAAGAGATACTCTCATAGATTCTAGCAAAATAAATAACACTTCTTGCAGTGAAAGTCAACAATGAACACAAATACTTATAATGAATCCTCTTACAGTAATAGGATATTCATGGACAAATAGTAGATTCCAGCCTAATCTGTCACTACCAGAGGGAGGGACCAACATCTCAAGTATTGACAAAACTTTTTTTTTCCTTGGGTTATTTAATTTTTCAATTCATCATTAAGCAATAAAATCAATTAATCAAGCCCCTATTTGAAGGAAGTTGTAACCTGAGACCACTCTACTTGAATAGGAGCCCTCAAACCAAGCATGAGTACAAAATTTCAGACATATGTAACTAGAAAGAAGTATAAGTAATCTTGGAAAGCTGCCAGAGTCCTAAAAACCAGACTGAGATACTTATTGTGCATTTGCTCTTAAGGATGAGATGAAGTTTTTCTTATCCAGAACTCCTATACTTCAAGGAGCAGCATGCATTATTGCTTGTATTATTACTTGATTGCACTTGCCTGGAAATTACCAGGATGAAACCATTTAAATTCCTATGCACTAAGCAATATATTTGCTCATCTCAGTTTTTAATCTGTTAAGAAACTCAGTATTTAAAATTAATGCCAACCCTATATGTAGTTAATTTTCCCCCACACAGTCTGCGATAGGCTGGTGTAGCTTTTTTTGAAAGAAGTATGTCTGAGTAATTGCAGAGGCATTTGGTAGTAATTGCAGAGATATTTGGTAGTTTTCTCACACAAGTTTAAAAGTGTTCCTTTACCTTCCTGTGCTATCCCTGTGTGTGGGTGTCTTGTGCCACTGGAGCAGCAGGCTGGGCCTGGGGGGAGGCACTGCTAAACTCTGGTATCTGTGTGCCCCAGCTGATGCTGCTGGAGAAACAAAAGGCTGAAACTCTTCTCCGAAATGCTGGAGTGGCCTTCATGCAGGAAAGAGAAGGCTCCTGGGGAAGAAGGTAAGAATGAGATAGTCTGACTGGCACCCCAGGGCTGGGGAGGCAGAGAAGGAGCTCAGAGCCAAACTCAGAGCACAGGACAGCACTGGCTGCAGGCTCAGATGGATTCTTGTGCAGTCCAGCTCCAGCTGATTGTGTGCTCCTGGGTACTCTGAGCATTTGTTAGCAACTCTGAGAGAGGCAATCTCTTTTGATTCATGGAGCATCATCACACTGGGGATCTAACTCTCATAATTCTTGAAAATAATCACAGTGCCTTAAGATTGAAGAGTTTCAATGAAAGGATCTCTGAACTGGAAATAGGTTTTGTGGTAGGGAGATGTGTTGAAGACCTGGCAATTTTTGCCTGAAGATCAGGCAATTTTTCTGTTCTGGAGTCTGGTGTCTTAAAGCAAATTCAGTGTGTGGCTCTTCCTGTGAGTTGGAGCCAGATGATCTTTAAGGTCTCCTACAACCCAAACCATCCATAAAGAATTCAGGTGAGATAAGCCTCATCAATGTGTAATTGAACAAGAGTGCAGGCAGCCTCTGGGGGCTACAGGGACCTGCCTGGGAGCACAAGCCACTGCTGTGGTGTGTCCATTTGGAGCTGCAGTGCCAGGGGGTGGCTTTTTGGGAAGAATGATAGTGGCAGGTGCTGCCAAGGGCCCTGCTGCACTGGGCAGATGGTCATGATTCACTTCAGCACTTAAAGTAACTGTTCAGGATGCAGGCATTATCTGGGATTTATGTGCCAGCAAATGACCAAGCATCTGATCTTTGAATCTGTTTAAACACCTAAAGATCAGAGAAAATGCACTTAAGAACAGTATGAATTTCTTAGTCACTGAAAGCAATGAGATCAGCACCTTTTGGGATCTTAGTCTAATCACTGGGCTCTGCTTCTCACACAGTACTGGCTTCCTTCCCCATGATTACTCTTTTATCATGGCTCTTCTTGATTCTGTTCTCCTTGTCAAGTGATGTCATCCTTTTTTTTTTTTTTCCTCTCACAGCACTGATGTGAGCATGAAAATCCAGATGAGCCAGAACCAGGTGTCAGCTGAATGTTGCAGAGTGCCAGTGTAGGTCAGCACTGCAGGACTCTGCAAGTGCTGAGCCCTTGGCAGTGTGCAGCCTGCTCTTCTGCATGTGCTGGGACAGACACCTGTGCTCCTGGTGGTGCCTGGGCACTCAGACACAGCAGGAGCTGCTGGTTCAGCAGGAGGAGCCCAGATCGCACAAAAACTGTGAGAGTATTATTAAAGCCATCGATTCTTTTGCTCAGGCTTCCTCCCTGGAAGCACCAGCTTGAGCTGGATTTGTGTTACTGTGCCATGAGCCAGTGAGGAATCCTGTGTGAGTGTGAGGTGTGCAGGGAGCCAGGTGGGGACCCACTGGGTCACTGGAGCTGCCACTGCAAAGGGACTTCAGTCCCAGCAGGGACAGTCTGGGGTGGTGACACTGGGACCCCAGGAGTGGCCCCTGAAGGGTCACACAGGAAAGTTTCCCTAAAATCTGCGAAATGTGAGGACACAGGGCCAGGAATGGAAGCTGGCAGGTGTGCTGTCTTGAGGGTGGCTGAGTTCTCCTGTTTTGCTCCATTTCTCTCCTTAGCTGTCTCTTCCATTCTCTGGTTTCTGTAGGCAGCACATCCCCAGGAACAGGGCTTTGTACTGGGGCTGTTTGCCTTTGGGTCAGCAAAGGCCCTTAAGATCATTTATTGTTCCCTAAAGTGCAGATAACTGCCAGCACTGCTTTCATGCTGAAAATACACCTGTTATGCAACAAGTATCATTGCTTTCTGTATAAATATGACAGTGTTGAGGTTAAGAATACCTCTCATGTCCCTAAGTTCCCAGTATATTCCTTGAGCCTACCAAGTAGGCAAACCACCCACAAGTTTTCCTGCAATGAGCCCCATTCCTGGGGTATGTGCTCTACCTGCTGCTCACAGAGGGATGTATGTGAATTATTAATGATATAAATTACTTTGAAACTAGCTGAGCTGAGCCATGAACCCAGGGCAACAGTTTCTGGGTTACTCCAGGGTCAGGACATCGGGGTGAAATACACTGTGTGTTAATGTGGTGATAGTATAAAGATCAAAAGTACCTGCAATATCCTGGAGTTCATAAAGAGGCAGCAGCAGAAATGTAATAAAAAATAAAAGGAGCAGTCCCTACTTGTTTCTCTCCTTGGATTTGCTGTCAGGTTTGTGATGAAGCACCAGGGCTGGAACTGGTTTGTTTTGTCAGAGATATCAGGCCTGTCTGAGATCCCCACTGTTTTATTTTACTTTTTTTTGGTCTTTTACTTGATTTGCCTCTTAACCTTGCACATTACACCTGCCATTATGCACAGTTGCTAAACTGCTATTCAATTTACCCCAAGTGCACGATGTTTTATGTTGAAATTGTTCAGCTCAACTCCTGTGTTGTTTCTTAGCTTTCACCAGGGCAAGTTGCTCTCAGGCTTGCAGTGGGGAGCTGGATTCAGAGCAGTATTGATGTGTTTTTCCCTGTTTGCAAGGCAGGGGAGACACAGCCAGGCATTTTAACCTCTCTTCTGTGAAGACATTGTAAAATATAAATAGACAATCTTCAAACACCACTGGTGAGCGTATCTTGGGAGTTTCTGAATGTATTATTCTTTCAGGAGTCTCTTGAGTAAATCACTGAATAAATTGCATTCTTACACTGTGGTATTGGACTGTTGAATAAAACAACATAACTATGTGCTGCTTTGATATTTTTATTAGTATTAGCAGGAGATTTGGGAGCATTTACTTATTTGTACTTTATTGTATGTTTGTGCTGCACCATGCTGTGCTAATTCAAAAATCCCAAAGTGAGTAAAAACATAATGTATTACTTTTTGCTAGAAGTGTCATTGCATTAGGCACTGGACTAATCCCACCTGAGATGCTGAGTGGCTCTGAGTCATGAAATTAAAATGGAAATTTCATGAAAGGTGCTGAATTTACAGAACTCGTTACAGCGTTTGCAGCCCATCATTTATAAGCCAGCCTTTTTTTTCCTCTTGAAACATATGGATGACAAATGGAGAGGTTTTCTTCAGCTCTTCCAACAACCAGTGATTAAATTTACAGAACTCCTTTTACATTTCTCAGCTCTAGCTGATATAATAAAACATTTTATCACTGACTGGGTGGTCCCCATGGTGCTGAGCTGTATGACAGTTTTCAGCATCAGGCCAGCTGTTGTTTTTATTTCAGACTAAATCTTCCAAAGATGAATAGCATGTAAAATTAACAGTTTCTTGCCAGGGAAGTTTGGAAAGTTGTGTAGGTTTTTGGTTTAGTCCTAGAGCAAATCTAGAACTTGGAGTGGGTACCCTGAGAACACAGTGATGGATTATCATGTTTGATCATAGCTCTTCATTGAGAAGCCTGACATGGTAGGGAATGTGCCTTCCCTGAAAGAGATGTTGCACTGGATGAGGAGGAATTTCAAGTGTGCATTTTATTTGTGTTTAAAATGTTGCTCTTCAGAGTTTGTTGTTACTAGGAAGCATCTTCTGGCAGTTCAAGATACATCTCAGGATAAACAAATTCTGTTCTATTAATATATTTTTTTCCTCTCAATAAATTCTTGCTAATGAAAACCTTCCCCACCTCATTGTCACATGCAGGGATGGAGTTTTTGAAGGGAGTGTGGCACGGCCTAGCGTGCAGCCTGTGTTCTCATGCCACAAAACCAGAGATTCTTCAGGGAATGGCTGAGTCAGGAGCTGCTCACAAGACACAGCAGGGAAATGGCACTTCCTGGGCTGTGCAGGGGAGGCAGACATTCTTACCCTTGTTTATCCTGGTCTTTCTACTTGTATAAATTCTACTTAAGGAAAAACTGCAGTGGAGAGTGGCTGGATAAGGAGGTCAGAGCAGGGGCAGCTGTGGCCTGTGTAGCATCTTCTGTAAGCAGTTAGCCTGTGCTCTGCTGCTTCCAAGTGCTTTGCTCTAATGGGTGAGCAGTCAGGCTCCTGACCCTCAGGGCACCTGAGATCCATGGTGCCCTGTCAGGCTGGGTACTCACACTGGGGGGACACTTGTGCTGGAGGCTGGAGCTGCTCCTCCTTAAAGCCTTGCAGGCACTACTGAGCAAGCTCTGCTTCTCACAAGGTTTAATGCCAACAACTGGCCAATAAGCAATTCTCTGCCTCGGGCTTAGAGCTCCATCTGGATGTGAACTCGGCAGAAACTTTGTGTCTTGGAGGATCTGATCTGGTCTCATGAAAAGTAGCAGCTCCTTGCTGTGTCTGCTTCTTTCCCTGCCTAGGGAGGCTGAGAAGGACAAGGCTCTTGACTCTTCATTTGAGGACAGAGCTGGTGTCAATTTTAATTTTTTAATTGCTCAGTTCTTAAGTTAATAGTAGCAACCATGTGACCTCACAATGAGACATTCACAGTCAGATCTTTTTTCTTATTGAAACCTCTTGTAAAATTTGGGACATTGATTATTCCTCAAATCAAGGAATTCCTCAAATTGAGCCTGTGCTTTGAGCTGCCTATGGGCATATCTCCATTTCTATTTAGCATATGTGCCTGAGGGAAACATTTCAAAAGTTGAGAGCACAGGCTGCTTAACAGCTCCTTGCACCTATGGAAAATCCCTGAGTGATGTCCTGAACAGGAGAGTGAGGTCTGGGTGCATTTATCAATAACAAAGTTTCTTTATTTAATGTGAAGTGGCTGCAGCTGCAGTCCTTCAAGTGAGGTATTTCCTCTACACTGTACACAAGGGTAACGAACTCTTAATTTTAACAGGTACAGAGAAAGATGACCAAGGGGATGAATTACCTGTTTCATGAGCGACTGGAAAAGCCTGGCCTGTAAAACTTACCAAGAAAGGTGAGAAGTATAATTGCTTTCCTTGGTACAGCAAGGAGTTAAGTACCAGAGAGAAAGGAAAAAGTCACATTGGAAGACAGCATTTCCACAAGTACAGGTAGGTACAAATAAATCTGCAAAGGCATAGTTAAATCAGTCAATAATCAGCCTAAAAAGAAGGCCTGTAAAAGTCTTCTACTAAAGGCAAAGGAGGCACAAGTGTTAACTGCCTTTGAGATGGTGTTTGGACAGTTCATGAACAGGAGGGTGTGATATGGTGCCTGCAGTGGTGGGGGCTCATTCTCAAGGGCTGGGGAATTCTGCAGCTCTTTATTGTGACAGCCAGTATCTGGTGGAGATATTTAAGCTGAAATGTTCTTTCTTGGTCTTTGAATTGGATTTGAATTAAGCTCCTCAGTGGAGGCTGGGGAAAAAATGTGAAAATATAAGTGCCTTGCAAATGCTTCAGTTACTATTAACAGGCAGCAAAAGATTGTCAGCCACATCTGGCAACAGCAACTGTGGGGGATGCTAATATCTGTCCCATTGCCAGTAATTTTTTTAAAATACCAACACGGAATAACACTACTTAATAAAACTGCATAATTACTCTCCCTTTAAGCACAGCTGAAACCAACTGAAGAGTTGCTTTAGGAACAGTAAGCCTTGTTGTGTGGTGTCCCTTTCCAAAGTCTTGGCATGAGACATGCAGACTGGGTGCTCCCCAGGCTCACACCAGCACCATGGGGGCTGTGAAGGAAGGGGATTGCAGTGGCCTTGCCAGGTGTGTTTATTGCAGCCTGGGCACCACTGTGATGCCATTGATTGCTCATGAGCTCTGATATTGGAGATGGCCTCTGAGTGAGGTGTTGTCCACCAGATTTAATGGTTGGGTGTTGAGAGGACCCTGTAAAAGCTTTGGCTCTAGTGCTTTCGGGGAAGGAAGGCCTGGAGTGTTCATGGATGCTGGGTGGAAATCAGCTCAATGTGCACAGAGGCCAAGGTGTCAACAGCTCTGGATTGAAGTGGTTGATTCTGGACTGGCTGTGGCTGATGATGTTTTCTCAGGGCAGTCTGTTGAGGATGGAAACTCCAGTGGCTTGTGACCAGTGTGGCTGTGCTCTCCAAGAACATGGCTTTCTGCAGGGAGAGATGAAATGTTGGAAATTTTAGCTTGCATCAGCCAGGATGAGGAAACTGCACTTCCTTAAGAGAGGTTTTTGGGTGCTCCTTACCCACCCATCTGTGTGTGACATTTAGACAAATAAGCACTTGCAGGGAGTATCCTTCATGAGGAATTTCCAGGTTGTTTCTACAGGAGTCACCTTTTAGCCATATTTGCTGCTGTCTAACTTCTTTGGAAGACAAAAGCTTTCAGTCCTAGCCCAGATCTCTGAATTTCCTTATACAACAAAAATCAAGCAGGGACAGAGGTGCTTGAAGATGTCAAGTGGGAAGTAACTTAAAAGTGAAAGGGAAGCATTACTCTACGAGCTAGCAAACCTTATAAAGGATTCTACTTGCTGCTGACAAAAATCATTTGGCCTGATCCCATGGTCTCAAGTGGAAAAGCAGCTTCATCCTGAAGTGACTTGCTGTGCTTAAGTTCAGTTTAGTCTGTAGGTGTGCTGGCAGGAGTGCAGGAGCATTGGGAGATGGCTGTGGGATGCAGCACAGCACCTCAATTACCCAGCAGAAGTTGGCTAGGACATGGTGCTTAAGGTGGCTCCTGGTTACTCTATGATAAAAAGACAACTACAAAGACCTTGGCTGGCTGAGGCTCCCAATTAAAAAGTGGGGGTTTTGTAGTGGGAAGAGATATAATCAATGTAAAAAGTTAAAAAGAATTCTTCTGGTCCAGGCAGTGACTTCTGCAGAGTGTGGACACCAGGAATGTGCCTATACAGAATGGTCTTAGAGAAGAGCATCTTTCACCTCTTGGTTGTGCTGACTTTGGGAGATGAGTTATTTATTTTTTAATTAAAGACTTAGATATGTTGTAAATCTACTTATGGATGCATTTTTAATTCAATGACTTAATTCTATAAAGCTAGCAATCAAGGGCACGTATATAAGGACATTTTTAGGTTTTGTAGCTCAAGTACATCTCAGCCATTAGTTGCTTTTAAAACAGCAGGTCCTGCTCTATTAATGAAATGGCTTTGATCTGCAAACAGGCAGGTTCTCTGATTACAGTCTTATCTTCAAGACTGCTGTTTAAAAAAAATTAAATTAAAATACATATGTATATTCATAGACCTTATCCATTTCACAGCCAAAGCACCATCATGAAACCTGTTCAAACAAACAGAGTGAATAGGGATAATGTGTTGATAAATAAAATTTTGCTACCAGAGACAGAGAACAGTGGGAAGACCCCTGCCTAAATATCACCTTGGAACAGGCACACAGACTGTGGGAGTCTAATGTTGTAACTCTCCAGATGTTGTGCAAAACAACTTTACATATCCGCTAGAAAAAAATTAGTGAAATAACAAGAAACAAAATGATGCACCACAATTGCAGGATTTGTGAACAGAACTGTAGGTAGAAATGGATGGATTCTTTTGGATTGTTGCCACCCATGTAAACGAAAATCTGAAAAACCTGTTAATGAAAGATGTGTGATTTTTGGCCTGAAAGTTGTGACAGACTAAGGTAATAGCTTAAATGTGAGTGAAAAGAATATTTTCATGGGGTTAGTGTGAGACAGGGTGTTTCAGAAGCTTTGAGCTGCAGAACAAAGGGCTGGATTCATTTGGTTAAATAGATCCTGATGCTTTGGGCTGCCAGGTGTGAGCTGTGGAAGGCCCTGCTGTTACATGGTGCTCTGTCATAGCTCCCAGTAATGATACACCCCATGGGCAGTGGATGGGGGTTTTTTCCAACTGTTATTGGATATCTTCTGATTTAATAAAAGAGCTTCAGTAGCAGCATAATGTGGTGGTTTTTGATCAGTGTACTGGAGGGTTTTTATTGCTTAAACAGATTAAGATACTGAACTACAGGGCTGCTAAAAGCAGCAGTTCTGTGTTAACTCTGAGCTTGCATAAGTTGCAGGTCTCTGGTCTTCTGTCTTTGTGGGAGCACTATTTCAACATAGCTGGTAGTGGTTAAAATCATTGCTTGTGTCAAAGGAAATGGGATCAACAAATGAAGTGAAAAAGATGTCTTTCCTTCTAGCTCATTTGGATTGTGCCATGTGGGACCAGATGTCACTTGACCTTTATTTCCTTCGGCTAAATAGGATCAGTACTAATGAAAACAAGTTCAGAAAATAGATCAGATTGCAACACAGCTTTGGTTAAAAAAAAAAATCAACACGCTTCTTGTTTCGTCTCTGAAGCATTTCTGTAATAGTATCTGTGCATTTTGGAATACCTTCTTTTATATGGCTACATTTTTCTGCTTCATATACATGGAAATTTGGGGTTATAGGTGCATAAAGAAATAGTCTGCTAAGTAACTTGAATTTTATGTGGGCAAAGGGGTTGAGCAGCACCCCATGTTTAAAATCCATGTTTTAGATTATCTAAGATATTTCTGTTATGGGATTCTGTAGTTCAAACATCAGTTCAAGAGCTCCCAACAGTTCCATAATTGAGTACACAAGTTGCTGACTGCCCAAAGCCACAAGTGTGAAATGTGATGGAGCTGTGGCTTATCTCCTGAACTGTAAGAATAGTAGAAAAATAGGCAGACTTTCCTGGGTTTAGAAGTTGAATTTTTTTTGAAACTAAAATCCTTCTTTTCTGTTTTTAGCCTACTTCATTCCACTTTTCTAGCAAAGTGATCCTTGTCATAAAAGAAAACTCCAAACCCTGATGCTGTATTAATGATTTAAGATTCCAAAAGGGACTGCTTAGCTCTGAACTCCTAAATAGCTGGTTAAGTTCTGCCAATCAGTTTTGCCTAGTAGGAAAAGGTCTGAAAACCACAAGAGAAGTCTTGTGGTTTTCAGTCAGGGCAAATAGTGTATGAGACAAAATGGTGTAATCCCACAGACACATCTGCAGAGGCTGAATTGCCTCTGGATGTGCTCTTTCCTGCCCATAAAAAGCTGCTGTGGAATTTTTCACATGTTCTTTGGAGTGCTGTTGAGTCCAGAACAATCACACTGTTTCTGGGGGGCAGAGTCCATCTTTTGAATGCTGTAGCTAATTCTGTTCATGGGATGGAAGCTGTCACCACTCATAAATACCTGCTGTTTTGGTGAAATGGATAATGCAAGTTTTTATGCAAAACAAAGATCTCAAAGATGTGTGTGATACTTATGGGTTGCTCCTAAACTGGTGGGAAGCAATGGAAATGTCAACAGAACTGTAATTAATGGCATTGCCTTGACTCACCACTTGTCAGGTTAGAGTACAAATAGGTGAAACTCACTTGTCATCTGCCTTGCTGAAAATGTGCTGCCTTTCAAAAAGTAAAATGATTCACAGCACAGTCTGATCTGGTCTGGGAGAGTGGTGATGTACAGCAGGAAGTCCAGCTGGAGGCCAGTGACTCGTGGTGCACCCAGGGCCAGTGATGGGGCCAGGAGTGCTCTTCATTCCTCACCTGGATAGCATCACAGAGTGACCCCTGGGCAGTTTTGCAAAGGATGCAAAGCTGAGAGGAGTGACTGCTGCACCAGGTGGTTTCACTGCTGTTCAGAGGGACTGGGACAGGCTGAGAAATGGGCTGACAGGATCTCATGAAATTCAGCAAGGGAAAATGCAAAGTCCTGCACCTGGGCAGGACTTTGCATTTGTACCAGCACCAGCTGGAAAGCAGCTTTGCAGATAAAAGACACATCCTGGTGGATGCCAAGCTGACTGTGAGCAAACAATTGTGGGAAAGAAGGCCAGCAGCCTCCTGGGCTGCTTTGGGAAGGGCATTGAGAGCACACCAAGGGAGTGTTTTTGCTCAGCCCTGCTGAGTTTGCATCTGGAGCCCTGTGTCCAGGACTGGGCTCCCCAGTATGAGAGACACACACTGGTGTGAGTCCAGTGCAGAGCCAGTGAGGGGAAGGATTGAAGCATCTTGCACACTGGGAAAGTTGGGACTATTCAGCCTGCAAAAGGAGGGGCTTGGGGCTTACCCATGTACATAATGAAAGCCTGGTGGTGGGAGAAGTAAAGATGATGGAGGCAGACTCTTCTCATTGGTGTTTAGTGAGGCAATAAACACAAGGCAATAAGCAATGAAACAAGAAGCAGTAAACACAAATTGAAATATGGGATATTAAGCATAAGATTTTTTTTTTCTCTGAGAGTGATTGAACACTTGAGGTGGTGACTCAAAGAGGCTGTCGAGTGACCATTCTTGGAGCTATTCAAAATTCACCTGAACAAAGCGATCCATCTACTCTGTCTGCCACTGCTCTGTGCAGAGGATCCAGAGGTACTTTAGCCATTCTGTGATCCTGCCATGTGCCTAAACCCTCCTGTGAAAGGTAGCAATTGAGTAGGTGCAGTAACAGCCTGAATAATCCTCTGTTACTGTGAGTAATCATCTCTACTTAGACTTACAAACAACCCTTTATGTTCTTTAGTGACATTAGTCTATTATCCTATTGCTAATCACTCCATTTGTAAGGAAGAGGCAAAACTTTAGATAAAACTTACTTCATTGGTTACCAGTTAATGAGCATTGCAATTAGAATCCTTCTAGCAGAAGGGAACATAGCTTGTTGTACACAATTGCAGTGACCATGTGAAATAAGAATTTCATGAATTAAGCATGACATGGAGGGAACTGTGCCTGAAACCTGACCCCTTTGAGTTAGAGTGTGAATGACTGCTGGAATTGCATTTATTTTCTGTGATCTGCAGCCTGTTAAAGAGCCTGAAGAGGAGCACGCACTTGTGAACTAATAGGTAATTTCTTATTAAATTAAGCTCAAGTGTTGCAGGAGCACTAGAAGACTAGAAGAGATCTCTTGGATCACTGAGTTTTAGACCTTCTGCAGTGGTTCACAACTGTTCTGCAAAACTGCTTGGCAGAAGGTGTGTGTTGCTGTGGTGGAGCTCTTTGGTCCTTTGGCACTTCCCCCTTACCTGTCTGGGCAACTCTGCCACTGTTAGGTTAAATCTGGTTAGTTTGTATTCATACAGTTGTCTTCTATGCTGAACATGATCAGAACATTTAACCACTACAATTCCTTTCCTTGTGCTTGTTCCCTAATAAATGTAGAGGGGAAAGTATATTGGATTTACATGGCAGGATTTGCTAAAATGGACAGTTTCATGTTTGCAGTTCCAGGAGAGCTCTTGTGGGAGAGCTGTACAAAGGTCACCTTCAATCCCTGTTTCGTGGTCTTAATATCTTCTGAATTTCAGTATTTTGCTGTGGCTGGACTAGTGCCCCTGTCATTTCTCTATCAGATTAAGGCCAGGTTGAGGGGGGCTTTGAACAGCCTGGTCTGGTGAAAGGTGTCCTGCCCAAGGCAGCGGGGTTGGAACTGGTTGATTTTTCAGGTCCCTTCCAACCCAGGCCATTCTATGGTTCTGTGATTACTCAGCAGAGTGAAGTAAATTAAAATTCAGGTCTCACTATTCATTTGTTGACTTCTGATCTTTATTTTAAATGAGTCAAGAGCACAAACCCCAAAATGTTCTTGGTCTTAAATGTCAGGTTTGAATACAGTAATTCAGAGTTAGTATTTAAATGTGTTAGAAGCTTAGTTATTTGTTCTCTGCATTATGTAGGAGAGACATGGAAGTAAAACATCTGACTCTCTATTCACTACTCAGGCATTCATAGTCATCTGTGAGTTATTAATTTCATCTAGAAATTGCCTTCTCAATAGAACTTTTTAAAATAATGCTAATGAGATTGGCTTTACTGTGTGCTAAATATCATTACAGATTTGAAAATTGGGCCAGAACTTTCTTTTTACTTTCCCCCCTTTAAAAAGGACCCTTCAATTTCTTTCAAGTGAGGTGCATTGCCACCATCTAAATTACACTGGCTTGTAATAATTATTTTTTAATGTATTGGCTAAATGAAAAGGGCCTTCTTGTGCAAAAAAGAAATAGGAAATGCATCAGATGTACATTTTAATGTGCTCTGAAGTTTTTAGAGCATCTCTAAGGTTACCTAGTTTGTATATTGTAAACAAATACATGTACTCACCTTTTTGTGGGAAAATAGATTTTAACTGAACTTAGCAAAGAAAAGGCTCAAATAACTAAAAGCTCAGTGAACTATGGTAGCTTTCCACTTAGCGGAGTTTTGGGAGCTGAGTCTCTCCCTGTGCATTTTTACAGCTGGGTGGCAGCATTTCTGCAGCAATTCATTTGTATCTAAATGAACTGCTCAAAGATTTTTATTTGGATGGATCAGATGTTACGTGCTTTGTTCCTCTCAGCTGTGATTATCCTTTTAACAGCAATATAAAACTCACCAAATATTAGTTACTTGTCTGTGATAGTGAGTCCTAATGATGCTGCTCTGGATATGAGTAGGTGCAGGATTTTACAAAATGAGAGGAGTTTATAAAGCAGCACGGCAGGGACTCATCTACTGACCATTCTGTCTCCTGCTGCTTGGGGTACTCCCCTACATTCACAGTCTGTGTTCAGGATTCCAGCTCAAACACCACTTTGCTTCATTTATTCACACCTCTAAAGATCAATGCAAACAGACTGCCTCAATGGTCTGAACTGATATCGTTTCCTCAATGCATTTTCCATTTATATATGCTGCTGCTCACCTACATTGGTAAATGAAATCATAATGGTCATGCTGAATTTTACAAGTTTAAACTTTAAGCCATTGGATTTTATTATTATTTGCATCAGAAAGAAAAATTCCCCACCATCATATTTACTTCATTGTGAAATTACCATAGGGCAATCACATATCTTTTTTATATGCCTTTTTATGCCCCTCATTGTAAAGTTTGCTTTTCCAGGTTATTCTTATATCTGTTCTTTGAATTCATTCCCATGTTTTTCTGCCCTTTGTGCAACTCATTTTCTGAAAGGATGTGGTTTTCCAGCAACATTTTACTAGGGTTATATATATATATAATTACTGCCATTAACCAGATTTTAACAGTTGTTCTGCATTTTATGAAGGGTGCTCCAGACATGCCCTGAGGTCAGTCTGAGCAAGTTACTGTGTCTGTCTGCTGTAATCCTGCCACCACTACCTGGAACTTGGCTGTGTTAAAGCAGGTTTAGATGGATTCTGACTAGTCTGTTGGCAATTCACATGGGCCTGTATCTTTTATTACCCTTCTTCATTTTTTCATTATTGAACTTTGTGTTAGCTGCCAACTTTATTAGCAAAGATTTTATATTGCTCATAAAAATATTCAACAGCACTTGGTCAAGCCTGTTCCACCCATCCTCTGTGTGAAGAAGAAGCTGAAGCCCTGGCTCTGGCACCTGTCCTGTAACCATTTTTTGACTTGGCAGATTGGACTGCCCTTTCAAACCCCTTCCCTTTGACTGGGAGGAGTGATGAAAAGGTCATCTGCACTCCAGAGTCATTTACTGCTGCTCCCAGAGCTCTGTAATCCTTCCTGATACCTCTCAGACTGTGTCTGGTGCCAACATTATATGGAATTAAATCTAACAGTTTGAAAAAATTCAAGTATATATCAAGATAGCTTGATCTACCAGATGAGTGATCTTGTCAGCTTTACAGGTTTGTTTGAGAAGATTTAGAAAGGTGTGGAAAGATTATGAAACCATGTTGACTGTCATTAATTACATTTTAGCTTCTAATTCTTTTTTGTTATGAGATTCACAGTTACTGTTCTGTAGACTAATATGTTATACAGACTGTAACTCCATGGGTGTCCTTGCCAGTTTTACATCTTAAAACTACCCAGGGAGTCCTTCAAGCCTTGTGAAATTCAATGGTTTATTGGATTTGTTAAACACTGGAATTTCACAGAACATGCTGGATCGGAAGGGGCTCACAAAGACCATCGAGGGCAGCTCTGGGCCCTGCACAGGACACGCCACCGTCCCCCCCTGTGCCCCAGAGCGTTGTCCAAAGGCTCCGTGAGCTCTGTCAGAGCTGCTGTGAGCGCTGCCCTGGGAGCTGTCCCAGTGCCCCAGCACCCTCTGGGGAAGAACCTGTCCCTAATGCACAACTGAACCTCCCCTGACACAGCTTCAGCCATTCCCTCGGGGCCTGGGACGGGTCAGCACAGAGAGGGATCAGGGTCTGCCCCTCCTCATCAGCGAGCTGTAACTGCAGTGAGTCTGTGCTCAGTCTCTTCTCCAGGCTGGACAGGCCAAGTGACCTCAGCTGTTCCTCACAAAGCTTCCCTTCGCCATCCTTGTGGTTTCCTTTGGATGCTCTCTGATGGCCTGATGTCTTTTTTGTATTGTGGCACCCCAAACTGCCCCAGCACTCGAGGTGAGGCCACCCTGGTGAGAGCAGAGCAGGACAATCCCCGCCTTGGCTGTGCCTGGTGCACCCCAGGTCAGGGATGTCCCTCCTGGCTGCCAGGGCACTGCTGACTCAAATTCAATTTAGAAGCCTTCTCTGTTTATCCGAGTGGTGCTTTACAGATTCATAGATGCAAATCTTTTGGATGTGCCAGTTGGAAAATGCGGAGTCTAAATGGGTTCCTCCTTCTGTCACAGACAGTAATCTTTGTATTTTGTGTGTGTGACAGGCAGGACACACATGTCTGCTTAAAAAAAGAGTCCACAACTATCTACTGTACTTTTCCTTAGTCTATATCCTTGTTTAGGATTTTATCAACTGCATTTATTTATTTGACAATAATCTGTCTTACTTTAAGTTTTTGTTCTTCCCCATATTTTAAAATGCTTCATTTCCCTTAAATGCACCAGTTTTATTTTCTCTAACCATATTGGCTATTGGATATCTTATTGGTTTGCATTAATTTCCTTCCTTTTAAATCCTTCTATTGATCAGACATCTTTGAACTCTTAATTCTTGTTTGGCACTGCTAGTTTTCCTGTTCCATTATACTTAATGGGTTTTATGTTTGCTTTGCCATTTTTAACATCCTCTTGCAGAAAGATTGAGTTGCCAGTTTCTCTCTTTACATTATTGTGTTCATGGCTTTCTAACCCATTTACTATTTTTGTTATGTCTTTTTATGGTAAATAAATGACTATTAATGCACTGCAGAAAAATACTGGATATCCACAACAAAACCACTCAGCTGTCCTCAAAAAATTTCTCTTGCACACAGACATATGATTTATTTTTTCTTTTACTAATCCAGCAGGCTAGGATTGTGCTTTCAATTAAAATGGCTTAGCTGAAGTAATTAGGATTTGTTGCTGTCAGCATGGATAAACTTGATAAAGAAAGAGACTAAATTATCTCATAGGGTTTTGTCTTGACTGTTTTTGTTAGCAAGTCTAGATAAATAGCTTGGAGCCATTATTGCTGAAAAGCCAGTTAGTGGCTTCAAGTTACAGCTGAATGCTGGCACCATTTCTACAACATTTGATATGCTACAAAACAGTCTCTTCTCTGTGATGCAGTGGTCATCCCATGGCCTGTGGCTCGAGACAGGATACTTTGAATAATTGCTGACTTAAATGTCTTAGAGTGAACCTTTTTGCTCTGTTCCCACACTGTGAATATGATACTTTCTGTCTTGACAAGCTGAAATTTCTGTTGCCTTTTCTTCTGCCAGGCTGGCTGCTCAGGGATGCCCTCTGCTCCAGCTGCTTGCCAGTCACTCCACTGCAGAGCAGCTTTTCCTCTGGGAAATGGGTCACTCTTTTGATTCTCCTGACTGCAGCAAGGTGCTGGGCAGTCCCAGCTGCAGGACTTGCTGTGTCCAGAGATGCACCTGTGAGCTTGCTGGGACCCCCACACCAGGGCACTGTGGGTTTCCCTGGGTGGGGCTGTGTGTGGTGCCCTGGATCAGTGGGTAGATTCATGGCATTGCATCAGGGAGATGCCTGGCACAGACTTGGAAAGGTGATGGGGGCCCCGTGGACTTGTGAGTGGCAGCCAGTTGGTGTGGAATGGACAGGAGAGTCCCATGGGAGCACTGGGCATCGTGGCCAGACTGTGTTTGCAGTTTGCAGAACAGAGAGTGTGGATTCATAACTGCTGAGGGCTTGATGTCCATGCTATGTGCATTTTGATGTCCATGCTGTGTGCATTTCAGATTGTATGGGGTTTTTTGGTTGTATTTTTTTTTAAGCTTACGATTAGCTCTAGCCTGGGTGTGTGAGGCAGCTGGAGGGAATTTCCAGGCCATGTGCAGCTGGAAGAGATTCAGTTCCCATGCTCTGAGATGCTACAGTGTGCATCAGAGCACTCTGGAGAGGAGTGTTGGTGAGGTTCAGTGCAGAAGTGCACTCCTGTGTCCAGTGAAGCACGAAGGTGTTCCCAGTAAAGTTCCTTGGCACTGCTGCAGTGTGCATGGTTACCAGGACTAATTTCTCAGGCTACAGTAGATATCTCTAGTACCTCTGCATGGCAATTACTGTGAAGTATTGAGACTACTCTGAAGCTTTTTCTGTCAGTTCCTAGTTAAATTGGAGTTTGCATTTATTTTTTTGTATTTTTATTGTTATTTGAGTTCATGAAACCAAATTACAGGAACATAACATATCTGGTTATTGGATGAAAGTTCCCCCATTTTGTATTCTAAACTCACAGTAATTAATCTGCTTAAAACCATATATGCTTTCTAAATATCTTGTACATATGTTATCCTCAGGCCTACTCCTATGCAGCATCACATCCACCATTCTTTTATAATACACCTTAGCTCCCAGCCATTACACCAAGGAATGCATTATTCACAGGCAGAGTAATTGTATGAGTATCTAACTGAGGATTCAATGGATCCTTTACACAAATGTTATTTCTTGTTTCCTTTTCAGTAGCAAATGAGTTCTTGCCTTCAGAAATGTGTGAGAACTGCAAGAGGCAGGCAGTGGTAATAGTGCAATAAACTGGCCTTAGAGTTCTCAGTCCAAGACTGGCTCATGCTTAGATCACCATCAGAGCTGCCATCCTGCTGTAATTGTGAGATCTGGGCTCTGGGCATGTGCTGGATCAACCTTAACTGGCTGCCAGACACTCCCAGCCCCTTTCTCACTCACCCTCCTCAACAGGGCAGGGGGGGAAAGAGGATGGAGCAGCTCATGGGTCAAGGTAAAGACAGGGAGCTCACTCACCAGTTACTGTAGTACCAATTATTATTTCTACTGCTTCATTGAGGGAAGTGATGGGATAGATATAGAATATTTTCCTGAAGAATTGGAGGCTGAAACTATCAATATTCTCAGCGGTTTGCAGATGTTTTAAATTGACTACATCATATAATCCTAACCCAAATATGAAAAATCCAAAATCATTTATTGAATAGAAAACTTCTTATCTGTAAATTAAAGGGCTTGAATGAAGTCCAAGGAAGGATTGTTCATCCATAAATAACAGGACACATGACTGGTGCTTCCTGCAAAGGAGATGCAAAGGAGAATCTTCCTGAGGACAGGACTCTGAATCAGTGATGCTCTTTTGCCCTTCAGAATTGCTCAGTCATGGACTTCTGAAAAGATTTTACTGATAAATATTTTTCTTGTTTAAGCTTTTTGTCCTGTTTTGATGGTGCAGCTTTCACAGTTGTCACAGGCTCTTTATTATGAGATATCTCACAGTGAAGTCTTGGAGATACCACTGGGCAATCCCAGTTCTCAAACTGAGCACTTCAGTTTAGTGGGACATGCACTTTATCTCTTCAGCTTTCTATGCTTGTCTCAAGTGTCAGGCTGCTACAGGATGTCCTTGCATCTCTATATCAGTAATTTCAAAGAAGTAAAAAGTAAGTAGGAGGTCCTCTTGCTGACAATTTAAAAACTGGGGCGGTAAATTTTATTTTAGTGAAGTGGTTACAAAACTGGAATAAATTTACAGGGGGAAAAAAGCATCAAACAAAAGCAGCTGTTCTGCAGAGAATATGCCTGTCATTAAGCTGTTACCTCACATTGTGTTTCTCTGCAGTGCCTTCTGGCAGCATCTTAGTCCTTTGCTTTTGGGGCTCTTTAAAATGTATTCTGCTCTGGTACCCCTCTCTAATTGCACTTGAACATTATCAGGATGCTGGTGAGCACTAATGAGTCTTCAAAGAAGTATGTAGGGACTTTCACTTCCCTTTTGTTCATGCTAATTAAGTTAGGGAAATTTTATATTGTGCCTTGATTAATTCTGGGAATTTGTAAGAACGCAAATGAACATTGTTTATCTGGGGCTGAGTTATCTTTTGATATGCAAACACACTTTGATATGCTGATTTTCATTAACACTATTACCTTCTTCTTTGGGAAGGACTTTGAATTACAATTACGATTCCATCCAGCTCCTCTCTGCAGAGAAGCTGTGACTTCTGCTACTCGTGTCTTATAATTGGATACAAATTTTATGGTGTAGAAGTTATCTGAACGAATTTCTTGTTAGTCTAGCAATATCAGGGTTTCTATCTTGCTTTCTCTAAGTCAGACTGTGTCTATACTAGTTAAACAGGTGACCAATGTGGTTCTGGATTCTTCCACAGCATTCATAGTCCCAGGGTATACAGAGATGACCTGCATTCTGCAGGCCTTGATCGTGGCTGATTTTACTCTATTATACTTAAATCTAAACCTTTTTTTAGGGGAATCCTTGAGTAAAATAGTCTAGATACCTATATAAGTGAATAAACAGTTTTATAAATGCTATATTTAGCATAGATTTATTTTTTTCATGAAGTCTTGGGAGCTCCTAAGACAGAATTTATATATGAAAAATATGCAGTCGGTTTCTTTGTAGCTTCTTTGCATTTGCCTGGTGCTTCTCACTGAAAACACATATGGAGGGCTGTTCATGATGCTATTTTTATTCTTGGTTTGTCTCTTAGTATATGTTGAGTGTTCTATTATAGAGCACAGAGCTAGATAATGTGTTCAAGTGTTGTGGATATAATAAAGAAGGATCCCCTAAAGCTTTTGCTTTCTAATTATATTCTGGTTTAGCCCACAATGTGTCCAGACATCTCTTCCTTATTCTGAAAGACACCCTAAACATTAGAAAGTGCCAAGCAAATTAAAGCACCCCATCTAAGTAAACAACCACATGGCAGAGTCCATATGTTCTAAAATTAAGCATATCTATGTTTAAAAACAATATATTAGTTCTGCTGCTAGAAAGGGAAATTAGACCAATTCCCTTGTGTGGAAAGAATCATGTTGCATTTTGAATGACTATTAGCATAATAATCACTTGTGATATTTTTCAATTTAGTCTTTTTGAAGCAAACCCTGGAAGAGTATTTGCTCCAAAATAATTGTATCACAGACTTTAAATGCAAGCTGCTTTTAGTGATGCTGATGTACCTTTTAAGCTGCCTCAAGTTAATGCTCTGCCCCCAAATGAACTCTGCATTTTGCATGAGAAAGTGAAATCCAAGCTTTGTGTGCTTTGGAGGTGACCTGGTGCAGATTATGCTCCAGGACATGTGTGATTCCCCAGACATCCATCCCTCTCTGCTGCCCTTCACTCCTGCTGCTCTGTGGCTTTGCTGGCCCCAGGCAGGGTTTCCTGCATTTGTAGGGAGCAAAAACTGCTGAGCCAGGGAGCCAAGGCAGAGGCTGAGTCTCCTTGTGCTTCTGGGGCTTTGTGACAAGGCTCACAAAGTGATGTCACTCACTGTGTGTTCCACGGCAGGTGCTGCAGATCTTTTAAGAATTAGGGCTTAGTTACATCTGAGATCTGGAGATTTCCCAGAGAAACCTCAATTATTGTAACCCAAGGAAGTGAGAGTTATGAATTTGCACAATTATTTTGGCCAATTTTGGGGTTAGGAAGGGTGTTACATTTGGATTTAGTTTATTCTCATTTTTTAGGACAGCAATTTTCTGGCTGTAGGACAGATGAATCCACTGAAGAGCAAGGCAAGTTCAGTCAGAACAGCTGATGCCAGTGAACAAGATGTGTGCTTTGGGTTTAGTAAAAACCTGCCCAGTACTCTTAAAAATCTAAACATGTACCTGCCTGTAAGCCTTAGCAAAATGTATGGAGAAATATTTAGTGGATTTTTTTTGACCAGTTCTATTGATGCGACTTCAATGGACAGAATTCACCTTTCACAAGCAGGTGTTTCAGTACCCTGCTGCCCCTTGTCCTGCCTTGTGTTAATATTCATCTTTTAGGTAGGAAAAGTATTGAAAAGCTTCAGTTTTTCAAACACATACACCCTTGAAGTAAAATACCATATGTATCTACTTGGCTGACTCAGTGCAAAGTGTTCTCATCCTGAGCTGAGCCTCTGCTGTCTCACTGCTGGCCAGGGTCAGGCAGCCGTGACTGTGGGGTCATGGTCTCTCCTCTGGTCCCTTTTTAGCTTCAGCAGGAAATCTTTCATTCTGAGCAGACCCAGCTGCTGGGCAGAAAACCTAAGCAGCAGAGCAGTGGTTTGTGCCGGGATGGTAGGATTCAGAGAAGTGGTTAGCTAAAATCTCATGGAAATGGGGAATTAATGGTGTTGTGATTTGTCCTCTGATGGAACTTAACACCCCAGGCTGAGAGCTCTGCTCCTTGTCCTCAGCTGCTGATATATTTGTGTGTTGTGTTTGTGTGGCCAGGTTTTTTGGTAGTGGGGGGGTTACAGGGTGGCTCCTGTGAGAAGCTGCTGGAAGTTTCCTGTGTCCCATTCCCCATTTCTCTGTATTCTGCTCTGTGTATTCATTCAGGGCAAGTGAAGCATGTGAGCTCAACCCAACCACTGGTGGGTTAGTGAGTGTTACTTTTGTGAGTAACTCCTGCCTTCCCAAGACTTTGGAAAGGAGTTGAAGGTTCTGTGCTTGGCAGGGGGCAAACAAGAAAACATCTGCTTTGCTCTCTCAAGTAGATGATGCTGTAATGAAAAATGCTATTACAGAAATGTTGGTCACACTCTGACACGTCTCCCTTCAGAACTGTCTAAGTTTTCGAGATAATGACTCACAAAGAGTGCTACATGGCTACATGTTTGTAATTCAAGTATACCTTCTAAAATGAGATTGTTTCTGCAAACAAAGTACTTCTTAAAGTGTTAAGGCATCATCTGTAAATTGACAGATTCACTGAGCTGGCAAAGCACTCACAGAGAGCAGCACAGAGGCACCCCAGTGTTCATCTTGCACCCAGTCACTTCAATCATGCTGGTGTGAACCACAAAAAATTGCTTGAGATAATGTGGAGCTGCTATTCAAAAAGCAATTCATGCTACAACCAAATACCTCTCAAAATATTCTTTTGCAAAGCAATAGCATAACATGAAACAGGGAATAATCACTGGAAAGCAATGAACTTTTGGTGTCAGTTTATTTTGAGCAAGCATTTCAGCTTCTGCCTAAGTATGTATAAAATGACAGATTGTTTACTTCTATTTGACGTACTGTATTTTTCATTTTAAGTTTGCTTTGTAGCACAATGTTGTAAATGCAATGAATGACTCAGCCAACCTATACTTCCTAAAAGCTTTTTAGCATATTTAATCATTGTATCTTTGGAGGTAGCACAATTTATGTGCTAAAAATGCTTGTGTTGTGATATAAATTATGCTAAGAGGAAAAGTACAGTGGCCGGAGCAATCAGACTAAAAGTTGATCTGTGTAGTGAGTGTTCTGCAGAAAGTAAAAAACCATATTTATGTGGTCATATCAAAATGATCCCTTCCCTTCTTGCTGAGAACAGCCAGCAGTGCACTTGACTTCATTACTCACAAGGTGATTTTCCAAGTTCCCAGCAGAGATATCAACACTGAAGTCCAGCTCTGTTTCCACCACCTCTTTCTTCTTGTGTATTTGGTTTCTTATTTAAAAGGAAGGCACATTCTGTGCTAAAGATAAGAGCTGGGATTAACACTTAAAGCCAGGCAGAGCTGAGTTTGAGCCTGAGCAGGAGGTGAGTAAAGGATGCAGAGCTGCTCCTGGCTCTGCCTCTGCTCTGCTGAAAGGCTGACTCTGGCCACTCTTTCTCTTCCCCATGTTTTAAACTGCTGCAGCAAAGTGAGTACACAGTTACTGTGTCAGTAAAAGCCTCTGAGGACTGGGTTCTTTTGCCTTGTGTTCCTGTTATCTCCTATAAAATGTGCCAGGAATCAGAATTTAATCTAAGATATCTCTTGTGTCTTCATCAACTTATTCCTTAATTGGTCTAGCCTGCCAACTGCATGCTCAGCCATACTGGCAGCTTTTTTGACAAGCATGATTATCCACCCAGGACTAGACAGAAATGGCCAAATAATTTAATAGAATTTGCTGATTAGCCGCCTGCTTATCGTGGCTTTCCTCTCCATTGAAATTACTGTGGTGCTGGTGGTAGTATACAAACTTCTGTGGAATAGTGAAGATCACTGCCAGAACTGCTTAGATTTGATCTGCTGCGCTGTAGACAACAGCTCTGAACTAAAAATATTTGCTTAATGAAGAGCACATATATGGTATTTTGCCACATAATGTTTACTACTTGTTTATCTTCAGCTGAATTATGTCAGTGAAATTTGAAGTGAAGAGAAAGAAATATTTGAATTCAGCCCCAATTCTAAAGCCAGTGTAGGTGCTTTGGGTTTGAATGAGTAATCCCTCTTGGTGGTCAAGGATTTATGTAGTTGTGGAGGAAAAGACCTCTGTGGTCAAACATAGAGTTATAGTAAGCAGTGTTCCAGCCTCATTTTCTTCTAGTTTATCCCAAAACAATCCTTAAGCATAATCATCCAAAAGTGTTTGTACACTTGTAAAAGTGTTTTGTATATGCTACAGTGAGTAAAGAACGAGATTTTCTTTTCTATTATGTGCAAGAAAGTTAAGTGTTTAAGGAAACACTTGGTTATGATAGTGAGTATCCCTAATGGGGTTATTTAAAAAATGTTGTGATGATTGAGAAGCAGATAAGTGATACCACTTACACTTTTACATCAGAGAATTTAGGTGAGATGAAGATTTGCTAGAAGTGGCAGGCTGTAATGGGTGCAAGGAAAATCACATTTGGTTGCACCACATCCCACATTTATTGGGCAAAGTGCAGGAGAGAAGTGTTTGTTCATTCCTTCTGTGATGAGAGTCAGCAGAGGGGTGCACTGATGTTTGGCTGGTTTGGGTAGGGTTTTTTTTGTTCACTTCTGAAACTCTTCCTAGAGCTCTTCTGTAGGTTTGTCAGAGCAGTCAACGGCTTTAAAAGTCTGTGTGGTGTCTCCCTCTGCCTTAGGGAGCCAAAGTGAGTTTTTGTTGTTAACACCTCCTGTCTGCATTCAGGAACTGATCCTGTTATCTCCAAAATCAAAGCAAGAGATTGCATTTGCTTTCAAGGAAGCAGAATATGGTTCTGCTTTGTTTGGTTTTTAGTAATACACAATGTCTGAAGCTAAATGCACGTGAAGCATCTTCACATAGGCAAATGAGATTCAAATACAGATTGCGCTGCAAACTGGCCAGCTTTGATTAGGAGATGAAATACAGGTAAATCTCTTTTGGCTTCCCCTGAAAACTGGAATTACTGTTCCCTACTTAAAAGGCATCAGCTGCAAAGCAAGTGGAACAAAAGAATTGTTATTCCTGTCTAAAATAGAGAATTATTGTCAGGCTTTTCTTATCATCATGAGAATCTGTTTTACAGAACAGTGCAGCTGTCTAGATGATACATTTTGATCTCCTGGTGAGGTTTTTTAATGGAAAGAATGACTTCCTTTTTACATTATCAACTTTTCTTTTTTACAGGCAATATTTATTTTGTTTTTGCTTTTTGTCTTTCTTGCAGATGTTAATCATTTAATTTTGACCTCACTTAATCCGTTTTTACACAGTATTGAGTAGATTTGGTCTCAGTTTATTTTACAGCTGAGATAAAAACTCATTGTTTCTCTGGGTAAGAATGAACGTGTTGGGATCTGTGATAGAGCCTATTGAAAAATCTGAAAGCTGAACCAGCCATTAAAGCAGCTGCAAAATTCATTCACCCTAATCTGGGAGAAGACCTGTCAGAGACTTCAGTTGTCACTGAACTTGTTTGAATCACATCAGAGTCAGAAGCCTTTACTGAGTGCTGTGACTGACTGCAAGACAGAACTGCTGCTGCTGAGCCTGTTTCTGTAACTTGGAAACAAAGCAGAAACAGAGCCAGTCCACAACTGCACTTTGTTTACTGAGCAAAACTTATTTTTCGTATTTTATGTGAACGTCTTGTTGCTGGGCTTTGGCTTAACTTAGTGAGTTGTAATTGGGCTCCTCAGGGGAATTGATGTTCTACATGTTGAGTGATAAAATTGTTTTCAAGAGAGCTTTTATGCCAGCACTGAAACTTTAATAGTTTATTCAGTCCTGGAAACAGGAGGGAACCACTGGCACATGCAGTCATGTTCTCTGGAGCAATATTTCACAGGAAAGCAAGAGCTTCCACTGACTTTTATATGTGAAGAGTTTAAATGTTGAAGAACTACAACAGTGTCTGCAAAACCTGCTTTTTAACTTATCCAGTTTCATAAAAGGGAGCACTGCCAACTGTCCCCACTGTGTGAAGTTTGGTTGAAAAGAAATATTCTGTTAGTTTCTATAAGAGCCCAAAACAGTTTCTGAAAACCTGCCTGTTCTTCCCTGTTCAGAGAGAGGATTCATTGGTATTGACTCTGCTCCTGATGGGGCTAAAAATCAGTTCTCAAAGCTTGTGTGAGTTGCCTTTAGACTCTGGAACTGCTGTTTGAGGCTCAGCATTGCAGATAAAATTACATTTTCCTCTAATTTTTCCTCTGTCTCAGTGTTTGGTCCCCAGGTTTGGTTCTTGTGGCTTTTCCCTACAGGTAGAATTTAAAAATTGGCATTAGTGTGTGAGCCAAGGACATTGATGGCCTGTGTTGTAGATTAGCCAAATCTTGCCTCCTTTACTTATAAATTTTGAAAAGATTTTGACCAGTAGAGAATATCTGATCTTTTTCAAAAGCCATAAATGCAAGATATTGTGGAGTTTTCATTACCTTTTAAGAATATGAGCAACATATGATGATTTTGTTTCTGAAACTTTGCCTGATGATCCCTTGCAAGCTGAGGTTCTTAGATACACTGCAATTCTGTGCCAGTTTCATCTTTTCTCACACGACTGCCAAATTTTTCTTGATCATAAAAAAAGTCCCTTAAAATCTTGGCAACAGTTCTTCTTTGTTCCTGTTTCTGAGCTTAAATCAAATCAGAAGGGTTATTTTTTTTAACTGATCCTGGCATTAGTCTTTAAAAATTAATGTTAAGGACTGGTTTAGCTTGAACCTGATTTTTTCCTCCTTGCTTCTTCACATGGAGCTCTCTTAAGGCAAGCTCTGCTTGTAACAAACATCCCATGGTGGAGGATAAGAGAGCATGTACAGGAATCATTATAGAATATACCCAAACCTATCAGCTATCTTAGTCATGCTATACTGCAATTTTTGAAGAAAAAAACCAACTGTCTAGAACTCTAAAATGAATGACTTGTGATTTTTTTTCCTTAAGTGCATCTGAGTTTGAGTGTTTCTGTGGTGTAATTTCAGGTCAGGTGTCAGCATAACACCATGAAATCTTACACTGCAATCTGAGTTAAAATGATGTCTAGATCAGACCTGGAGGTCTCTGCATTGGTAGATGAGCAGGTACAGAGAAATCTGAATATCTGGGAAGGTTTCTGTGTATATCTTAGTGTAATCATTCTGGTTTTAGTTCTGAGGTGGTAAGTTCAAGTTTTTTATATCAGTTCTGGAAAATTCAAGGATGGAAAATATATTTCTCCCAGGAACTTCATAAGAGTAAATGAATCATGCTATAAAAACAAGGTTGGAGTTCAAATCCTACGTTAAAGCAACATAATAAGGGGAATTTTGTTATAACTGTAAATTCTTGGTTGGTGGTTTTACCTTAGGGCAGAAAGTCAAAACTGAAGTGAGATTACTGATCTTTGTTTGCTACGAAGTGACTTCAACAAAAATGCCCCAAACCAAAGGACAGCGAAGTAATTTTGTAGAAGGAATGGTTTCATTCACTTTCTCTAAAGCCTGTTTTAGGCCACTCTTGCATGTTGTATTTTTTTTTTTATGCCATCTGAAATTTTACAGACACATTTTCCCCCAGTCACCTGTTTTACCCCATCCTTTGGACTTGCTGTGGGGCTCTGAGAGCAGAGCAGTGGCACTATGTGCAGCTGTGGCTAAGGCTCCTCCAGAATTTTCTCTCTGGTTCACTTTCCAGTGGATTTACACATTTTTCTCAGTTGTGACTTGAATTTCCTCCCCACCATCATAACTTGCCTGTAGAGGATGACCATGTTCAAGTGGACTTGAAAAGCAAAAGGGAACACCTCCTTTTACTGCCTTACAAGCTCGTATTACCCTGATGTAACTTGAAGTGTTCACACCTCTGAATAAAATTTTGATGGATATCTTTGTATCACCAACTTAACGACTTCATATTAGGTCATTATTCTTCAGGTTTTGACAGGACTGTGAATATATTTTACAGTTCTCATTTGTGCTGAGGTCTCAGGGGGTCCCATGTAATGTCCACAGAAATCAATAAAAAAAGACTTCTGTTAATTCTTCCTGCTGCATTTAGATTCCTACACTTGAAGATACAAAGATTTTGTAGGCCTAAGGATTTCTCATTTTTTAGGATTTTTTGATATAGGAGTTGTCACAGGAGATAAAAGCAAGGCTCCCCTGTCTCTGCACTCTGTCTCTAGTAACAGTCAGGACCTGTTTTTGAAGGAAGGACAAGAGAAGCATTGCTGGAGCAATAAAAGAAGAGCTTCCCCCAGAAGATTTGGCTTCCTCCTTCCATCTGTGAGGAGCTGAATAAGGACTTGAAGCAGAAAAATTTACACTCTTCAAAGTTTTGAATCTTTTGACTAAAAATATTTTTTTCTGGTTGAACTGGTGATAATTTGCCCTCCACTTCCCCTGCTGTTAATTAAATCCTCTTCATCTGTCAACAATAGAATGTGACGTTTTTCTTAGAACCCCATGTAAATGGTTAAATCTATTATATATAATGTCCTAAATTCTGCAGCATCATTTGCATTTATATCTCACTTGTTTTGTTTATGTGTACTTTTCTTCTTTTTTTTTGGCTATGTATTTTTCATAAGCACATTTTTTATACCTTTTTAGTTTATATTTACAGACCATAGCAAATCACAACATGTTTCATGCAATCTGTCTCTGCTTCTGCTGAGGAACAGCTACTGATTTGATGAGAAGCCAGCACTTTTAAGGTGGGTGATAAAGTTGGGCTCTTAAATCTATATATAAATGGGGTTTATATATACTTTTTATAGGTTGTCTAGTTTCTAAGATACTTGCACTATTCTGTTGGTTTAGTGGTAGCTCTTGATACATGGAAGTTGAAGTTCTTCCTTTCTCTTGTGGGGCTCAATCTAGAACATCAGAACAAAAATTCCTGCCCTTGTTTTCCACGTGGCTCTGCTTGAGAGCACCACATGGGGCATTCTCACAAGCAAGGGACAGCTTGCAGCTCAGTCTGTGTGCAGTGCAATGGCTCTTCTTCTTGGGCATAGCTGGTGATTAGTGTCCTGCAAGGAAAAGATAATTATGTGCTGCTTTGTATTCCCAGGGGGAACTGAATCCCCTGTGGGTGTAAAGGCTCAGTTTCACTGATAAATCCAATGAAAGCTGACCAAGGTATGAGTCAGACTTTTTTTGGTCATTTTTATGCCTTAGAGGGTGCTGATGGGAACCCAATGGTGGAAGTGAGAAGAAGTAAGCAGTGCATAACTCAGTGTTCTGCCCACTGTGGTGTTCAACAGGAGCTCCCTGCTCTCTGTCTGCCACGATGCTGCTCCTCTTTGCACCGACCATCTCCTGGGAGATGCTCCTGTGAGCCATGGGAACGTGCTGATCATCTCTGTTCCTCCTCCCTGCTGTTTGCAGACCCCTCCTGTGTGGCACTGGCTGCCTGTGCTGCCAAGCTAGCAAGCAGCTGCCTGGGGATGGGCCAGTTTGCACATTACTGCAGCCTGTTCTATATTCTGTGTGGGTTCCACTCTGCACCTGCAGTGTCACAGAGTCATGGAATAGTTCGGGTTGGAAGGGATCCTCAAATGTCTCTAATGCACATCAAAGAGGAGGCTTTTTGGTTTCATGTAAATTAAATAGCATATGGATTAAGACTTAAAAAATAGGTCTTATTTAATCACATAAGAATTGACCACACAAAATTGAGCTGAAGGTTGGTCTAGCCCAATATCCCATGTTTATTTGATGGCAGACAAAAAAGGATGCTTGGGAAAGAGTCTGAAAATGGAGCAATGGTGTAGTGGGACATCCTCAAAGATGCCTTCCCTGTCCCTAGAGATTTGTGGTACTTTAATGGATGGAGTCTTTCTATTTAATTGCTGGAGAATTTGGTGAGGTGCCACCCACAGAAGTTCAAGGACTGTGCTTAACAGGGAACCTCATCACTGAGACTGATTGTGTGCACATCAATATTCTGGTGTTTCCTACCATCAAAGGAAGACCCTGTCTGATCAAACCAGGTGTGATGGCTTGACTTACACAAAATTGATTTCTGTCTCAGAGAAACCTTGACTCATGTTTTTCAGCTTGTTCAGAACACATACATCATTACTGTCTTTTATGTTACATGCCATGCAATTAAGAAAGCAAGGACTTTTCTAAAGGAGGAAAAAGTTGATCAGAAAAGCCTGTTGAAGAGAGAGTGCTGTTACAAGACACAAAACGATGCTCTGATGATGTTTTGACTTTTTTTTTTCACATTTGGACACTGAATTTAACAACCTCTTGACTTTTTCTTCTTAATCAGTAACACTTTTTTTGTTCAATTAAAAGAGTGTCTTGGAGCTACATGCCTTCAGAAAGGTCATGTTGTACAGCCTTATGCAGAACAACTATCAGATGATTCTCCATTCATTAACTCTGCAGAAGGAGGCTTTTCTTTAGATGAGAAAGAAGTCAGTGGCACAAAGTTGTTTCTCTTGTCTTCTGATTCCAAATTTTTTGCCCATGGTATGCAGCTTGTAGTATTTTCTACATGCAATCTCTGTGATATGTTCTTTTTTTATTACTATTTTTTTTCTCTTTTCTGCCAGAAAGGCTTTTCAGCTTTTCAGTTTCTCCTTTAGTCCAAGCTCCTTCAGGAGTTCATGTGCACTTCTGGGTCAGCCCTAGACAATGCATTTGTGCTTTCAGGAGCACCACCCCACTCCACTTGCCTTCCTATGTCCAGATTTCCTGGAGAGGTTGCGTGATGCTGGGTAATTTGAGTTCCTGCCTGGGACAGAATCCTGGTGATGCAAGGGAGACTCAGGAATTTGTTGCCTCAGAGCTTCAGGAGCCGTTCTTTAGCCAGCTATCTGTGGTATTTTAATTTAGGGCTCAGCCCTATTCAATCCCAGATATGAGATCTTTATAGGAAATACTTATCCTTCATTTGCTTTGAATATGTCTTTGGCTACGCTTTGAAAATTAGGATGTCTAATGTAAATACATAAAGGGTTTTAGATTTGGGAGGGTGAACAAGGGACAAATATTTAGCTTACAACCTTTTCACGAGCAGATTAAAAAAAATTATTTACTAGGTTTTCTACAGGATTGTGAAACATGGTTTTTCCTTTTAACCTCTATTGGTCAGGATTTTTTCATTATTAGATTAATTCACTTGAGAATTTTATAACATGGCAAAATAATGTATGACTAGATGATTCAGTTATCAAATTTAACTCTCAAAGGGAATTAATGAGCAAAGGTCTCAGCAGAACTACAAATCTGTTTATTTTTGCAAGGTAACAGGAAGAACAGTCAACATTTTTGCTGTGCTTGTGCAATTTTGATTAGCAGCTTTCAGATGTGGATTACCTGGACTTGACAATAATAGTTTCTGCCTTTTGCCAAGTTTTGTCCAGGTTAATTTCACTCTACTTTTGTTACCCAAAGCAAACCGAAATTTTCAAATACAAAACATGTCAGAGATCAAATCACTGGGAAACATGTACTTTTACATGAAGGAAAACCTGTTGTGACAAAAATCATCAGTAAAATGCTATAATATGGATAAAAAGGTGTCAATATGTAAAATAACAGTATTTACTAAAATGTAATGGGTTGATATCCTTGGCTTGATTTCAAACATTTTTCATAATATTTCCCTTGATTCATTGCAATGAGGCTACATTTGACTGGACTGTACATGTTTTTTATCACATTTATTTACCACTTCTGGAAGCCAAAGATATCAGTGACATTTAACTGACATGGGTAAATCAAGGAGAAATATATCCCCTTCCCAGCAAATGTACACTGTATTTATCAGAGATAAAATCCTCTAAAGTGTGAGTTCTTCATCCCCTGTATTTGCCCCAGAGCTTTGATGCAGTTTCTGGTTCACTTACAGGTATGGCATGATGGACCCTGTGGAATAGCAGGTTTGATTTTCTGATTTGTGATGTTTTCTCACTCTTCTCATTCTCTGGTGTGGGGCTGAGTTTCAGAATGGGGTTAAACCATGACACCAGTGCACAGGGATCCAGGAATCCTTGTTCTTCCAGTACAGGGAACACCTGGAGCCCGAGAAACACCTGCACTGCCTCCTGTGAGTCCTGGAGCACAGTGAGGAGAGGGGCCTGATCTCAGCGCTGGGGAGGAGCAAATGGCCCTTTAAACATCCATTTCACTGGACTGACATGTTCTTCCAAACCCCAGAACACTTCTGACTCATTGTGGTCCCTACTACAAGCTCAGTTTGCTAACTTTGTGCAAAAAAAGTAGGAAACTTGGTGTCTACTGCAAATTACTCACCCTGGAATGTCATACAGTGTGTAGTGACATGAATTAATCTCTTAATATGCTCTGCAGTGCTGAAAAATGCTTCAGATGCCTGAATATAGCATTGCAGCAAGTTCTGATGACAAAAACATATTGCTCTTCTCATATTTAATCTATTACTTGCTCTGTGACAGAAGGTTGCTTTTTCAAGCTGTGAATCTTCCTGGTCTGGAAGATACAAAAATAATACTTTTACTGGTCTCCAGGACCTGCCAATAAATCAATAATAACTGGATTTTTTTTTCCTGATACATTTATTTGATCAATGAAGTGAAAAAATTCACAAAGTTTCTGTTTAGAATAAATCATCTTTTCAAAAGCCTGATAATTCACTAAGTTTCTGTTAAGAATAAACCATCTTTCCAAAAGTCTGTCCTTTCTGATGAGAAGATATTTTATCCTATGAGATTTTTTTTTGTGTAAGTGCAGTCCAAGTGTTCTCAATCAATTGCAGTAGTTTTCTAATTTAATAGATGATTGCTGGGTCAATGTCACATTTGTAACCATTGCCTGAAGATGTTTTTTCCTCTTGTCATCAGAGGAAGACATTAACTTCATAATATTTACATGGCTTAATATTTTAATTTTTGTTGTAGTAACGCCGGACATTTTACTCCAGAAAAAACTGGGAATGTTATTTTCACTTCTGAGTGTGGAGGTCAGGACTAGAATTGATCAAGTGTTTGAAACTTCTGTGCCAATTGCTACAATATGCCTGGGGGTTTTTTGTTTGTTCCAGCACTCTCTTCGTTTTAACAAATTGGATGAGATCTTTTAGAGCATGACTGGTAGAGCGGCTCCATCTGCAGCGTACCCTGAAATCCCTCTGCCCTGGGAATCCTGTGCCTCCCAAACAGCTCCCCAGCAAGCGCCCTGTGATGCAGCACTGCCAGCTGCTCTGGTTCTGCTCTCCTGGTCACAGCTTTGTTACAATCCAGGTACTCAGGGATGCTCCAGAACTTTGGATAGCAGTGGAAAATTTATAGCACTGCTGGTACAGATCACCTGTGGCTTGTTGGTTCCAATGGATTTGTCCTTGGAATCAGAAACTTAATATCTGTCTTTAATGCATGCTTGCATTACTCTTCCAAATCTTGTTTTTTCCCATTTATTTATTATGTTATTTTTATTTAAAAAAAAACCCAACCCAGAGTGTGTTTAACAATCCTTCTTAGTGTTTTGTGCTGTTAATTATTGGAAAACAGTGTTTTTTCATGAGTCTCTGGAATGTTTGATTGTATTCTGTGGTTTTGCTGAGAAGGGTCCAACAAAGCATGGCCCCAGATTCCCCCTGGGCATTCCTTGTGCCACAAAATTGTATGAACGTGGTGTTCTGCCACAGGAAACACGGTTTATTTTTATTTTTTAATTTTTAATTTTAATATTAATTTTACTTTTATTTTTACAATTATTTTTACATTTATTGTTACACTTTATTTTTATTTTTATTTATTTATTTTTTAAATTTAATTTTATCTTAAATTTTTTTACTGGGTGTCACCAGGCAGGTGAACTCTGGCTAATGGGACAAAGCAACTTTTAGCTTGGGGCTGGCTCAGAGGATGGATGTGGCCTCAAGTAATTTCAGTCTCTGTTTACTATCAAGAAATCAGATTGCAGATTTGTTGTGGCTGGGAGATATGAGTGAACTTAAAGGCAGGTGAAGATGTGAAACATGTAGGCAGATGGTCTGTGAGCTATTTGTACCCCAGGCAGGGCAAAACCACATTTTGGAGCATTTTAGGGTGCAGAAGAAAATCATGGCTATTCATTGCTACAAAAGCAGAGACTATTTGGAATTTAAGCAATTTCTTCCTCTCTATTCAGCAGCCATGCAAATGCCTTTGTCAGACAGAGATGCCTCAGGGATGTAGATGGACAAATAAAACCAAATGAAGAGGAACAAATATTCATGTAGCTGGAGAATTTGGAAGGTCCTGACATGTTGGAAGGAGGAGGTAGAGGTGAGATAAAATGGGGTTTCATCAATTCTTGCAGACAGAATCTGTTTAAGGCAGAGGAATCATCTGCAGCAATCTGCCACCCCAGTAATTGGGTTCCTGAAAGTCTTCCAGTTAATACAAGGTGCCAGAGTGCTTTAAACTGTGGGAATTGAGAGTCCTGGTTAATTTATATTTTCTGTTTTCTGTTTCTGAGGGCTATGGGGTCAAAGTACATTATTTTCACAGAAGAAAGGAAAAAGTAGTAAAATTAATATTCAACATGCATATTCCCAGTATGTGAGAGGAGATGATAGATGCTATGCATAAGTGTGAGAGCTGGTGTCAAGAACTCATGAATTTAAACTTAAGAGGGACAGGGCTTTATTCCAGCACATAAGTTTGTTCAGCTTTTTCCTCTTGCTGAAGCAGTTGGGAGCAGACAACAATTAGGATTAGTACATTTCTCCTCTTTCAAATTAACAAAAAGGCATGAGAGCAGCTTCCAGTGCCCACCTCTCAAGTTTGCACTAAAATTTAAATAGTCTTGAAGCATTATTGAGAAAGCAAATGTAGACATTTTTCCCATTGTTTTGCTATTTGGCTTTAAAACAGAGAGTGTTTGGTTTTGTTACTAGTATGGATGGATTAGCTATTAATGCTGAAGTTTGATATTATTTATTATTAATTTATAATAAATAGAAATATGAAAGTGTCAGCAGCTCTGAAAAAGAAGCAAATGGAATGCTAGGATTTATAAGGAGAGAGAAAATAGAAGCCCTGTGGTCCTGGTGTACCTGCATCCTGAACACTGTGCCTTGTACTGATCCCATCTCCGTAAAAAGGATATCAAAAAGAATCTGTCAACAGAACTTTTTCCTAAAGTAGAAACTAGATAATGCCTGGCAGGAATGTTATAGGCTTGGGAAATTACAAGGGAAGAGAGATCATAGTTTAATTTTCCCACCGGTTTTTCTTCTACGTGGATTCATAATTTAGATTCCCATTGTGGGGACTTCTTAGTCCCTTTAGTAACTGTGTGTTTGTTTACCAATTACAGAATGCAAGGATGAACCACTTTGATCACATTTTAAGTCTTCCAGGTTGTCTTCCCAAAGCAATTTGCTCTGCTTCTCTTGTCCACCCTCAGGATTTCCCTTAAAAATCTATTTCCTCTTTAGAATTTGTAATCCATTAATTCAATTCTGCTCTGCTCTATGAGCAAATCTCGCCCAGGACCTTGCCTAGAAAGAGCTGAAAGGAGGATATACAGTGTTAAATTCAATATCTCATGACTAGCTAATTAAGATTTTGAATTTGATGTAGTACTTTTACCAAATGTTAAACTCTGAAACAAGTGCTTCCATGGAAAATATGTTACTTATCAGACACAGCATTTGTTACTTTACATTAAGTTTTGAATTTAATGTGATATGGGACTAATGTTCAGAAAAGTGCTTTTATTTTATGGATTCCTTTCTTTAGATTGCTGTCCTGCATGTGAAAATGATCTCTGTATCTTTTTACTACCAAACACATACTAAGAGCTCTATTGCCTGTTTTATTGTTAGATCAATATAACCCCAAATATTCGTTTAAAGGCTTTTCCTACTATAAAAAGGGGAAATAAGGATATGGAAATATATGTAAGATATGCAAATACAGAGGAAGTGAAGAATGTTGGAGAGCTGTGATAGCTCCGTGGTAGGCTATAGAATCTTGTGGAGTTATCACTGCCAGGAGCCCATCTTTGTTCCTGAGATCATGTTGGCACCTTGCAATAACCTGAGCCTATTTGAAAGAGTTCTGTCTGTAAGAGTTCTTAGAAAAACCTGGGAACTCTTTTGGGCAGCCAAGAAAAACCTGGGGACTCTTTTGGGCAGCTGATTTCTGAGCTGCAGACTGGGCTTCAGAGAACTGGCCAGCACAACAAAGCCAGTAGGAGAGTTGCAGAGCCTAAAATCTCCCAGCCAGGAGGCTGCAGGTGGATGACAAGCCGTGTTCTGTTCTGTGCACACTGCAGTGAGGAACTGAGTGCTGTTCCTGCCATGAGATGAAGCTGTGATGTGTGTGATGGGAAATGTCCCCATCCCCTGCAGAATGCAGCCTCTCACCTGTGCCAGGTGTGCAGAGCTCTCTGCTCTCTGCTGCTTGCAGGGATGCTCTCATCCCTTCTCTAGGGGCTGCTTTTGTGCCTGCCCCCAATGCAGGGAATAATGTGCTCTGACTCCATGATTCAGAAGGCTGAACAATTGCTTTATTAAGCTATTCTATATTACACTGATACTATACTAAACTTCATACTAAGGAATACTAAAGAAAACCCATGACTGAGACAGCAAGGACGCAGCTTTGACCCAATTGGCCAAGGAAACAAAACAACCTTCACCAGTGTCCAATAACCAAATCACTTTGGGTAAATAACCTCCATAACACATTCCACATGTGCAAAACAACAGGAGCAGTGAATAGAGGTAAGACTTGTTTCGTCGTCTTCTCTGAGCTTCTCACTGCCTTCCCCAGGAAAAATCCTGGGAGAGAGAATTCTGTCTCTCTCTGTTCAGAGAATGTGAATGCCACACCTGCTCCCCTATTCCTGCCTTTGATGCAGTCCTTTGAGACCTACGTTGTGTCACATTTGAGACTAGATCCAGCCACAAATCCTTCCTAGTAACCTGGAGTTGAGGACAGTCCATTTTCAAAGTTGTAGATATAGGATTATTGAGTCATTTATGTGGAAAAAAACTCCCAGTTCATCAAGTCCAACCATTAACCTGGAACTGCCAAGCCCACCACTAAACCATGAGCCCAAGGGCCACATCTACATCTCTTTAAAAGCCCTCCAGGAATGGTGACTCAACCATTTCTCTGGGCAGCCAGTGCCAGTGTTTGACAACTCTTCTACTGAATATGAGTCTTAGAGCAAACAAATTGCAATTTGTGATTCATTGGCAGCAGTGATAAGAAAGGAAGAAGCAGTAATAAATTGATAAAGCAATAATAATCCTGGCTACCTCCAAAATAAGAAAAAGAAAAATGAGATTTTTTCCCAGTTGTTTTATTTTGTTCCATTCTTGATGTTTTGTGTCTGGCAGTAAATTGTCACTGCAGATCACACCTCTGACTGTATTTCAGTTGTAAGAAACCTGGGCCTGAAAGAGTGTGATTATCTGGAGTAGTGGAGTGACCTGACTGCAGAATGTGATAGCACTCTTTGTTCTCACTTCTGCAGTCAGACTTACTAGATTTGTGAGATGCCTTCAGCTATTACATGAACATTAAAGCCTTTTCCCACCATTTGATAACTTTCCTGATGGGCAACATGAAGGACAAGCAGAACTAGTTTTGCCCACAGGACTGCTATAGAAGTTTTTGAACTTTGCTGTACTTCTACTCTCTGTGCTTGAAAAGTCTTGTTTGGAGACCCCTTTGCAAAATAAGCTTACAGGCTGGGCTCTGAACTCTGAAATTACTTGTTCAGTATCCCTGCACCCACTTTCTCCTATTAGAGGCACATGATTCCTCTGTGTGGAAAGGATTTTAGCCAAAATGATTTTCTTGACTTCATCACACTGTTCCTTTTAATTTTTTCCAAACTGGTAAGAGCAGTTACTGTTTTGTTGGAAGGAATCTAGAACTGAATCTTGGATTGAATCAGAAAGGAAGAGGAGAAAGGACTTGAAATGAGCTACAGCAGAAGACAAAAATCCATACAAAATGTTTGTACTGAGGGTGGCCCTGTCCTATGCAGATATTTATATCTTCATAAATCCAAACAAATGTCTCATACCTGAGAAAGATTATCTATTAGTTTCTTCAGTTAACAGTGAGGGAAAGCTGAGATGTGAGAAAAGAACTTTTAAATATAAGGCAATTGAGCCCTGAGAACACCTTATCTCAGGGACAAATAAGGAATATTTTCTGCTGTTCATAGGGTCTCGTCCTGGTAATATGCCAGGGCTGTAAGAGGAACAACCTTATTGATTAAAGTGCAATTTTGTTGTAGTGAGTGCAAGCAAGAAGTGTCACTCTTGCAATAACAAGGTAAAGGACGCAAACACAGCCCTGCTGAGGAGCACTGTGGACACACAGGGTAAATAGAGAGGTATTCAAGCTTTGAAACAAAGTGGAAAAGGGGATGAGGAAAAGAAAACCACAGGGATAAAGAAATGGGCTTAGTAACAGTAACAAGAAATATCTGGCTGTGCTTCTCTTCTGGGCAAGAAGGGGAAGAAAGTGGGGGGAGAAACCCATTAAAATTAAGAAGCATTTAATGTTAGATTCTGTTATAGAGGGGATTGATTGACTAATCTTCTCAAAGGGACACTGATAGATGAAAGTGTCTCTGGACAAACCTTAGAGCATTTTGTGCAAAAAGGCTCCGACATTCCTTGACAGGACTGTAACAAATGGTTTTCAGTGGTTTGTATTTGGAAAAATTGGGATATATGCTTGATTGGTGGCTTCCTTTAGAGCAGTTTTGGTTCTGCAGTATTTTAGAAGATCCGAGAACTTTATATTCACCAGATTTGAAAGCGAGTTTCAAATCTGAATTCTCATGAATTTCTCAAGAAAATGCTTTAAAGCTTTTTTTCCCAAATTATTATTTTTATTTAAGGTTTATTAATCTCTAAAGGTCTTACGCAGAAAAATTCTTTTGCTTACACAAGTTTCCCATGAAACCCTGGCAGAATTACTTCAGACTGTCTGCTGGGGCTGTGGGTCACTGTTGACACCACTGTGGTCAAGGTGCAGATCCTGATGCAGAGAAATGCAGTCAGAGCCCTGGACACAGCAGAGCTGGGACATGAAGGATGCCCCCGTTCCTGGGAGAGCAAAGTGCTTTATTTATTTAAAAAACCCCTACAGTTTCCAGAAGATTATTACTCACTATTTTACTCCTGCAGGAAATAAGGCATTCTTAAGGCTTTATTCTGATTCAGAAACATTTTCAAATATCAGAATTGCTCTCAGAAAAAAGTTACCAGCTTTGTCTGGAAGCCAGTGATATTTGTCTGTATGCTTTATCTCTCTGCATTTGGCATAGCTTTGAGCTGGATATATGACTTGATTTTTAATCTTACTATTATATAAAATATTGCCTTTAAAATGGATAACTTTGCAGTAGTTCTTTCCAATCAGCACTTTGCTGGCTTTGTGCTTGTCACAGGATAACAGCTTTGTGCAAACTTATGTTGCCATAAAAAGCACCTTCCTACTGTTTTGGCCTTGCAGAGGTAGGCTGGTTAGGGCATGGTTTGTGGGAGAATCAGTGCAGTAAAGGAATGGCTCAATCTGATGTAAAAATCCTTGAGAAAGGTTATAAGGGGTGATGGAAGCACAAGAGGGGCTCTGTCCTGAAAATTTTCTCTGATTTGCTTTTTAAAAGGAAAAGCTCTAAATGCAAAAAAATGCAGTTCCTTGTTCTCACAAACATTTCCTTCCTTGGCGACTGTTTCCAAGCTGAATTGTTGACAAAAGCCAAATCAAAACTCACTCTAGTCTTTGAAATCACTTGACAGTTCTCCCTCTCCTGTTTTAAAGTCTGTATGGGTGGATTGATCGGTCTGGTTAATGCTTTTTTCTGTAGTACCTCCAGTGGCAAGAGGTCTCATGCTGGGGTCAGTGGCCTGAACATGCAGGGCTAAAGCTCTGTCAGAGACCAGGCTCCCAGGAAAAGCAGCCTGTGCTCATGAATTCAGTGTTTGCCTCTCTCTGCTTCCCTGTGCCAGTGTACAGCAGCACCACAGGAGGTGTTGCACAAATTCCCCAGCACTGAGTGCAGGGAGATTTGTAGGGGTTTTATTTTTGCCTTGCCTGCTCCAGCTCCATCTGTGTTTCCTATTGGAGAGCTGCAGCTGTATGGATGTTTGCAGAGAATTCCTTGGCAGTCAAACACCAGCCAGGGAAACACACTTGGGATGCAGGAATCATCCCATCTTTCTGAAATTACTTGTTTTCTTCATCTCATGGTACTGAGTCCAGAAGGATACTCGGAGAAAAATTGTTTCTGTTTAAGTGAAGAGGTTGCTAAAAATAATTTTTGTTTGGTTCTGGTGAGGTTTTTTTTTTGCATCAAAGTATTTTAGTACATTTCTATTTTTCCTATTTCCCAAGTGCATGGAAAGCATTTTAAATTTAGTACAAAAGTGTATTTTTTTTTTTGCTAACATGCAGACATGCACCTGAAAGTGAGGTTTTTGATATTCTGGAGGGTAAGGTGAGAGCATGTTAAACAAAGAGAAATTGTATTTGACTGTGGATGAGTGAATTTGTCTCAAAGTTGTATTGTTTTTAAAACCAATTTCCCTTTTCTTAAAGCTGTCTAGCTTTTAAAAGGAACCTTTACTGTCTTCTTAGTGTTGTGATCACATTTGCAACCAACTCAAAATTATTCCCAAAATAGGCACTGATAAAACAGTCCACAGACTTTTGGAAAAGGGAGTCAAGAACATGTCTGTCTAGCTAGTACTTGAATTTACTGTTGTTAATGGCACAGTTTACTGTTATTAATGGCACAGATACTAAGTGCCAGAGTTATGTTGGAGCAGAAATCTCTGCCATGGCACAGCAGAAGTCATGAGCACCTGCTTTAAAGGTGACTGCATTTTTAACTTCTGACCAAGGATTTCTGGTGGACAGGGTGATCCTAAGTCTTGCATCTTGGGAAGTTTCCCATACAAAATATATATATTTTTTGAGAAATTAGGTTTACAGTGATAGAAATGTTGTAGTAGTAGTAATAACTACTACTAATAAACATTATCATTATACAGTGGAATTTGATTAAAAGTGAACAAGACAAACAAGTCTCAGTCTCTGTGTGCCCAGGGTCTCCTGGGAGCCAGGTTATGTGAATTTTACTGCACACAAAGGGGAAACTGCTGGTGTTTGAGTTGTGCCATGGCCTCAGCTTTCAAGGAATGTGGGAGCACGACTCGAGACAAAGCAGTGCCTGAGCCATGGAAGTCTGACTCTGCTCCACAAAAATTCCTTGTTGCTACTCCTGACTGCAAGTTCCTGGCAGTGACAATTCAAAATGCACGTAAAACCCTGCAGCATGGCTGGTACCCACCCTGCAGCCCAAATGTGTTAGACTCACTGGGAAGTGAGCTGTTTGATGATGTTCTACCATCTCTGATAAAATCAAACACGTGGAGTTCTGTATTTACTGCCTGCCCAGTTTCCCTGAGCTTAAACACTCAGCAGAGAAATCAGGCTGAAGTATTTGTCTCTAATTGTATTTGCCTGCTGTATAATTGTGGTGATTAATTGAGTCTTCTGTTCCCCTGGGGACACTTCATCTGCTGCCTCTGGGCAGCAGGGATGGCTGATGGGTCCCCCCACAATTGTTTCCTATGGTAAGATGTCTATTTTCCACAAGTCTTTGAGGTTATAGAGAACAAAGTATTCTGGGATGTCAGCAGTGAATTCAGGACACCAGGGTCATGGGGGAAATCTCTAACCAGACTGGAGTTTTGCTGAAAACTCCCCAGTGTTCCAAACTGAGGCTTAAACTGACACCAACATTTTATTGTGGTTCCTTGTTTTGGAAAATACATAAAACTGAGGAGGCAAAGCATGGAGAAAGAAGCATGATACTAAATATATTAATCTATCTACTATAGAAGCAGCTTTCCTTCTTCAGGATTAATTTTGCTGAGAAATGAATGTGAAACACTTGTGAAATGAGTCATTCAATTTGCCAGCCCTAAATTAGTTGGCTTAACTTAGGAAAGTACATTTTATGTTTACTAATGTAACCACAGCTATGAGGAAGGTGGCTAAATGGTTATTGGTGGCCAATTTGGAAAACATTTCTACATGTGACTTCCATGTGCATCTCTGCTGGGAGGGGACATGAAGGCCTGATTGTGCAAGCCCTTCATTGTTTTGGGACACTTTTGAATGGACTGAGGAATATACTCAACTTTGAGAGAAAGAATTTCCCAGCTATGCTGAGTAACCCTAATATGCTTTCAGTAGCCTTCCAAGGTGTTATTCATGGGGGTTATTTAGAGGTGCATCAGTCATTCTTGCTTCCCAGACAATAGTTGCTGCTTGCACAGAAGTGAAACATAATTGTGTATATCTGGTTTTACCTCTTCTGAGGTAATCATCACTGTTAAGAGGCCCTGGCAATAAATGCTGGCCATTGCTGCAAGGCCAAGGTCTTCTTGCTCTTTGCACTTTGGAACTGGAGAACTTGATAAAGAGGAAAGGGTGAAAGAGGGCAATAATGCTGCTGTACTTCTCTCTTTTTCTGCTCTGGAAGAAAGGGCATCCAGGGTGCTTCCCTTATGGCTTTGGAGTCACAGAAGAAAGGCAGTTTGAACTGATAATTGATTTTTCTAGAGAACAGAAGGCCAAATAGTGACTCATGGGCTAAATCCTGTTTGCATAGCACTCTTCTGACCTGAGAAAATGACAAATGGCTGGTGGCTGTGTGGCTTATAAGCTCCTCAGCATAAAGAAGTAGCATTGCTGCCAGTCCACAGTGGTTCACAGTGCTTCCACTCCTGAAATAAGAAAGGCCCAGCCTTGGTTAAACAACCAACCCCATTTTCTGGGATGATTGACAGCTACCATGGCATAGAAATGAGCTGCCCTGACTACACTTCAGGTTTCAGTGCAGGTCACAGGCCCTGTAAGGACCTTGGCAGTCGTTGCACTCAATCATGCAGTAAACAACAAAATCAAACAAACAAACAAATCTATCAAAGCATTAGTATTTAAAATGGTTGCTCATAAAAATCACTTAAGCATAGAAACAGAAACAGCAAAGCTGCTTTGTTGTGGTCCAAATAACCCCCAAACCAAGGTCCTGGCAGCTGCAGTGATGGGCAGGGCAGGAAGATGAGGACTGAAAGAGGCTGCAGGCACTGCAGGTACACCCAAAACCAAGGAGGAAAACACTGAGGGGAGGGGATGTGCAGTCCCTTCCAGGAGTGTAACATGTCAAGTTTCCATATAATTACTATGGTTAACTAAGAATTATGAGTTCTTTTTAAGTTATATCTGGTTAAATTACAAAATGCCTCAGCCCAGTATCCAGAGCTGCTTCAAGGAAGTTGTCTGCATGTGCCTGATTTTCCAAGCTCAAGCTGTAAGTAACAAAACCACAATAAGCTCTCTTTGTTATGAATCATTATTGACTAAATGATTTATGCTGTAAGTAGCTTGTGCAAGGGACTGCAGATGCAGGTGGGTTTTATATTGCCTTTCTCACTGATTGGAATAAGGTCACTTTGTCTCCATGTGACATTGGTTTGGGTTAATTACAAATTTTGCATACAGTCCTCCATCCTTGAGATGCAGCGTGGTGAGACTTTTGGAGGTGGGATGATTGACACCAAAGAGTAGCAAAGTTAAAGGCAGCTTGTTCATTTCCATCAGCAAAATCACACCCTCCCTTGTTCCTCTGCTTGGCTAGTGCATGTGGGTGGCCCAGAGTTGGAGAAAACAGTTTCAGAATTGAACAACATCTCAAATATTGACTCTAAACCTGGGTGTTGCTGCTGTGGCTGTAGGGCAGGTGACAGTGGCATTGCAGAATGTAACAGGAGATGGGGGGCCAGGGCACTGGTGCACCAGGTTGTCCATTCCTGCATCCATCTGAGCAGCTCCTCTTTTCTTCAGGCCATCTGATCTCCCTACCACAGCAGTATTTCAAGAGTAGTGGAACTTGTGTCCTTTTAATTTTTTTTCTTTCTAACAAGGAAAAAGGAACAGGTCCTTATTTTTGTTCCTGACAACAATAAAAAAAATTGGATGCTTCGTGATGACTGGAAAAATAAAACAATGTGCTGTCATAAAGCACTTCTTAGCAATGATTCTGTCAAATATTGTGGAATCACAATATTTCATGATGCCATTTCCAAAATAAAATTGTTACTTTTCCAGGTTAGGTTTAGTGTTTGTTACATGAAAATTATTTAGCATCATTGCATCAAAAAAATCTATGTAAGCCATTCAAGGTATCAGAACTTCTAGAAAGGAAAGCTATTACTAATTGTGGACTTCTCCCAACCCACATAAATTCTATTTTTGAATATATTCAACATAATTGCTCATTATGTAAGAATGTTAAAATGTACAACACCCTTACCATGTCTTCCTTCATTGAATGTCATGCTGTGAATTACAAATCTGTTAATGTAGAAGTGTAACTTGCACATTCCAAATGCAAAGATCTATTTTCTGTTCCAAGTCTGTTATGAGACCATCTGTGATTGCCAGTTTGTAAGAAGTGGATAGGAGCAATAGGAGTTTGCATGCAGGTTGTACATAAACTCTGGTCTCTTTCTATCTACTGTAGTGTGCAGTTTGTCAGTTTTAGAGAACATCGACCAACTTTTTGTCTTAAGTTATGAAAATTTATGCAGTATTTATGTTCCAAAGCTTTTTCATAACTGCTTTCTGACTAAGAAACCATTAAGAGCCCAAATTATAAAAATCATAATTAACTGGGTATGTGGTATTGCTGTCTGGCAGTGATCTCTTTATGGAAGAGATGTGGTCTGCCTTACAAATGAGGATTTAGTCATCATCTATACAATGTTAGTACAGGAAAGGGACACTGTCCCTGCAGGTCAATCAGGTGTGAGGGGGTTTAGGCGCTGGAGCAGTCTCAGCAGGCAGAGCAGAGCTGTGCACAGCACAAACCCAGCTGTGGGGCAGAGGAGCCCTGGGCTGGTGGATGCTGTGCTCAGCCCCTTTTCTGGGTGTGCAGGGCTTTGTTGGCTGTACTGGCACTGCTGCTTTGTGTAACCTGTTTGTGCTGAGAGTGCAGCCAGCCAGGCACTGACACCAAACTGCTGAGACACCAGAACTCACAGAGAAACTCTGGCATTTCTCCTCCTGTGCAGGACAGAACTAATTTTTTCAGAGTGACAACTGTGCAGTGGTTCCCTGAGGTGTTCTGTGGGTACAAATGCCTCTTTCCCCTGTTATTTGTTTTATATTTTTCACCCGATGACAAAGCTGCAATGATCCTATAGATTGGCTTGGATTTATGAAAGTGTGCAGTGGTTCTCTGAGGTGATCAGTGGGTACAAATGTGTTACTTCTTTCCCCTGTTATTTGTTTTATTTTTTTTCCCTTTCACCTAATGACAAAGCTGCAATGATCCTATAGATTGGAATGGCTTGGATTTATGAAAGTCAAAATTTATGGCATTTTTAAAGCAAAGGGTGGTGGAGGCTGGGTCACTGCTGTGTCCCACAGCCCATGTGTGTTTCTTGGGTTTGACCAATGAGTTAAAATCTCCAGTGCAGCTACATGGAAATATTTAAGTATATTTTTGCAGAAAGATAAAGTCAGGTGATCACAGAGCACTTGCCTGACCTGCCAGCTGGTAGAAGCACTGTGTTTCTCTCCAGCATCTCCATTCAGCTGCAAGAGGTCTCTAGTTGCCTACCAGAATTCTAATTTTGCTGAGAAAAAAAATGAAAAATGTGCGTCAATGGTGCCATAGTCTAAACTATTATGAACTGCAGGGTTTTTTTAGCATTTCTTAGTGTGGGTTACCACAGATAATAATAGTATCCTCTGCACTGTGCAAGATTGCTCTCAAATTTTAATGGCTGTTTTGAGCTTACTGGGGGTTAGCAGAGAATCTCAGTGTGGGCTAAGTGAAGTAGAGATGAGTTTAGGATGTATTTTATTTGAACATTTCATCAAACTTCTACTGAACTTTTTTAAGGGCTAAAAAATCTGACCTACCACCCCCTAACTCATCTGTCCATCCAGCAGCAGCCCTTCTCATCTGTGGGAGCAGTGTTTGCTCTGCCTGCACCTCAAAAATCCACAAATGTTAGAAGTATTGATACATTTCTGCTGATGTATTTTTTTTAAATAATCAAATTAACTTACGAGCTCTTCATTATAGCTTGACAGTGGCCCCATCTTCAGAAGCAACTGTAAATTATGCATCTATTTTAGCCTTGTTTCCTGAGGCAATTCAATTTTTTTTGAGACATTGTCAGTCTGTCCCTCTGTATTCACCCAGTAACTTTTTAACCTGTTGTCAGATTACTGTAAAACTTGACAGAGGGATGGATATTCAGCTTACAATATCTGGAGGAATTCCATGGAAGCAGATGGCTAATTAAAGGAAAGCAACCCAGTTAGTGTCCGTAAGGGAAATGTTTCATCATGTGCTTAGCACTTGAGTTCTTCATGGAATTTATATGAAATGTCCCAAATATAACAAAGCTTTCATTAGTGCCAGCAATGTGTTACACATTATGGAGCCACAAATCTACCAGTACTGTTAGTTCTGCAAATAATTTATAATTTCTTGTTGCCATTAACTGTTTGAAGGTAAACAAACAAGGCTAGTTTGGAAGTTAAGATTTGTATTTCTAGACCAACTACTTCTTTTATACCACTATTTTTGTATTATTATAGTAAAATATGAGGATCAGCGTGCCCCTGGCAGCCAGAAGGGCCAATTGTGTCCAAGCCTATTTGTGATATGGATTATAGCTTGATTATTTTTTAAAAATATCAAAATTTAAATTAATCCTTATAATTCCTCTCATTTTGTTATATCTCTTTCTTTTTTCCCCTTTCTCCCAATGAAATAAATCAGCTTGTGTTTTCATTCCACACTGCCCCACACCAGCATCCTCCAGCACCTGTGCTTTTCCAGAACACTTCAGTGAAACTTGGGCAGTGAGGCCACTGCATTTTAAAGGTCTTTGAAGTGTCTGTAAAATTACATTTCTGACAGAGCAGCAAAGACCCACTTCATCTGGCAAACACTGGGTAGCAGAGAGGAGGAGCACTTGTACTTGCAGTGTGTGGTTTCAGTGCTGCTGTTTGAAGTGAGTCTCGTTATATTTCTGTGCTGCTCCTGTCCCCATCGAGCTGCCTTCAGCTGGGTCCCAGCAAGGAGATGTCAAAAATAAATTAGTTCCTGTAATTAGGATGCCCAAGCTTACTGATGAAACAGCCTGAGAATTGTAAAAGTGTGTACCAGCCCTAGAAACAAGTTTCTTGATAAAAACCTGCAAATTGTTCAGGTGGCAGGGAGTGGAGCAGAGCCCAGGGAGGTGCCAGGCTGCATTTCTGGGCACAGTTCACTGCTGGGCTGTTTTGGCAAACCAACCTCTCAGAAAAGGGGGAGCTTTGACGATGCTCTGTGGAGCTGGGATTGCAGTTTTGCTGATCTGATTCATGTTTCCTTGACCATAGGTATAAAATTTTATCAGAAGCCATGGTTTTCTTCAGTTGTGGAGTATATAATGGGGTAAGAGCAAGATGATGCTCTTTACTGCCACAGAAACAAAATGAAGCCTTTTGCAGAATTATGCTTAGTGATTAAATCTCTCCAAAGAGGTTCCAAGCATGCCTGTATTTTACTGGTGTGGTTCTTGTTGGCAAAGGCAGTCTTTGCTGTGCTGCAGAGAGCTACATCTGAATATTGCCTTTTCTTTTGAGAAGGCAGAGTCCCAAAGGTAAATTCCAGCTAGTATCCAACCATATCTCCTGGGATTCACCTGGTCAGAGTGTCTCTTTCTAGAACAACTGTAGACAAAGAGGCCTTGAAGCCTGGGAGATGATATTTTCCCAAACTGATCAACATTCACTGTTTTAAATCTTGCTGTTCTGGTGATCCTTGCAGTGCCCTCTTTTTCTATTTATTTTTAAGCTTCTCATCTAAGTGCTAACTTGTGATAATGAGTTTCACAATTTAATTGCACTGCGTAAAGTCGGATTTTTGTTTATCAAGTTAATAATTCACTTTGAGTGAATGTCACATTTTTCTTGAGCTCTGGGACCTGAGGAACAGAAGATAGAAGCCCCAAAATACTTTAAATTTTCTAAGGTCATCTAGAAGTCAGGAGGTCAAATCTCCACAGGTGCAGGAATTGGTCACCTTCTGAAGTGCTATTTAGGAAAATTTACTTTATTTGAAATTATGCAGATAATGCTTTAGCCAGCATCAGAATTCTTCTAATTATTTGGACTGATGATAATACAGTGGTGCCTCTGGGGTGGAATATGAAAGCATCTTCCAGCATCCAGAACCTGTTCCCTGCTTCAATGGCATCTATTGATCTTGGCTCCTCTGGCATCAGTGGAATTGCAGCTCCTGTGGAAAATCAGAGAGTGGGAAGTTGAAACACTCTGCTTCTACTTAGTGGTTTTTGGTTTTTTTTTATTTTCTTTTACCAGCCTGATTACTGAATGAAGCAGGGCCAGTTTTCTGCTGTTTTCATGTCCCTGTGCCAAAGGCAAAAAAAAAGTATGAAAGTGGAAGCTGTTCTTTTTTAATTTATAATCCCTTAATTTACGCTCTTTGCACAGTGTTGAAGACAAAATGCTTTAGTGTATGAAAGTATCTCAAGCCCTAACCCAAAACTCTCCTTTTTGGGGGTTTTATTAAGTAAGTATGTTAATCATAGGTCTCCTGACCTCTGGTTCTAGTTCTTTCTCTTTTACATCTAGGTAACAATTGCGAAGGAAAAAAAAAAGCATAGATATAAATTTCTTACTCTCTTGGTCTTTGTTTAATATGCCATAAACATGAGGGGATTTTTATGGCAATTAGTTTTGGGTTTTTTTGTTTGGTGATTTTTGTGGTGGTTTTTTTGTGTTTTTTTTTTTTTTTTTTTAAGTGTCAAATAGCTGTTAGCACCCTTGACTTTGATTATTTTCTAGATTTTACACTGCCTGTGGGGAGTTGTCATTCCCTTCCCTTCTGAAACATGGTAGCATAGAAGAATGGCTTAAACTTAGCCCAAGTTATTTTTGTAGTTTGAAGTGAACACAGTCTCATGGAGAAATAGCAAACTGTTATGATGCTGAGATTCCTTCTCTCAGGGCCATTATTTTAACACAAGCCATGGTGGCAACATGGGTACCAAGCAGGTGGGGAAAGAGAATTTCCCATGAAGAAGAATTCCCCATTGTCATGTATTTTGCTCCTAACCTGCCTGCATAAAGTGCTTACTTTTTAAAAACAGTTTTTTTTTTTGGTTATATCTGCAGCATGACCCTCATCAGCTCTGAAACTTCCTTCAGAAAGCTTGACAGGCCATTTCTTCCCACCTAATTAACAATTTTGTTGCCTGAATCCGTGCATTTTGTTTCTGAAATGTACGTAATTCAAGAGCACACCTATCCAGAAATCAGTTTATTGTCGCTGCTCTGCTGTGTGGCTGCCTGAAGGTGCAGAGAGCTGACACCTGCCTGGGCACAGGAGTTCACACAGCTTTAGAAACACAGTTCTAAGCTGTCACAGTCTGCAGTCTTGGAAGGGACCCTAAAAGCAGCTTTACTGCAACCCCCCGAAACTCTAATGTAGTTAGGAGCAGTACAGAATAAGAGAGAAAACGAATTTTTGTAATGGGGGTCTATGATGGATTCTCTTGTGCGCATGTTTAAAAGCACCTTTCTGAAACAAAGCCTGGCTCTTGAGGGACTTTGGTCTGGTTCTTTCTGAAGCAGTCTGGTTCTTGAGGGACTTGGTTTAGAAGAGATTGAGCTCCAGGAGCTGCTGGGGGTTTCTGTTGGGTGTCCGCCCTGGGCAGGGGGTGCTGCCATCAGGGTGGGCTCAGCTCAGAGCCACAGCACATCCTGCCATGCCAACCCCCTGGCTGTCCTGAGCACCAGGGCTTTGGGCTCAGGCCCTGAGGTAATTTCACAGCTCCTGAGCCGTGTGAAACCCGATGTGCTGCCCCCAAAGCTCGGCGGTGAAGGATGAGCCTTAAGGTTCCTAATTCCAGCACATAAATCTGGTCAATGCCTCCCCCTTGTGCATGTGCATTAGGATACAGCTCTGGCTGGGTGATCTCCTGCTGTGGCAGTGTCTCTCTCCTTGCTCAGCAAGCAGGGGTTTCATCTGAGGCTGAACTGGGGTTTTGTAGCACCTGTGGCTGCTGATCTTGGCGCCATTGTTCAAGGCATCAGTGACTGTGGAATTACAGAGGAAAAGGGAGGATCTTGAATGCCTTTAATCTGAGCTGCAGTTCCACCCAATACCCCATGCTTGTGCTATTTAACTACACCTTTTCAGTGTTCATGCACATGTGCCAGAATGCTGGGAAATGTCCTAAATAAACCAGAAAAGTATTTTGTGGTGTTTCTTCCCCAGTCCTCCTAAAAGCTGTTTCTCATGGTCTGATCAGGTCTGTACACAGATTTTTATTCCTTTCTCTTGCTTAGCCTGCCACCATCACTGATTGCTGATGATCAGTGATTCAATGAAGTCTCTATAGCAATTCAAAAATCCCACTGTCAATAATAACTGGCTGCATTCATGTCCAAAAGCCATGTGGCCATGTAGAAATGTGCATTGTCATTCTGACTAGCATAAAATAAGTTTATGAAACTTTAATGCAGACCTATTGCTCAGAGGAAAATCCCCCTACTTGCAGCAGGATGCTGAGATGACACAGCTGTTAGTTTATACAGTCACCTGCTCTCTCCTTTGCCTGATAGAATTGTTGAAATCATGGCTCTGCTCTTATTCCCTATTTCTCCTTGTAAATCTTCTGTGACAGGAGAAAACTTAAATCTATTGTGTTGGTGTAGGGAATTAGAATATTATTTTCTTTTTGTTATTGTTATCTAGCTAGAGAAATGTCTTTCTTGTCACAGCTGTTTCCAGGGAAAAACCCATTTACATTATTTGGTTATAATTTCTAGTACTATGATGTGAACTGCTTGTACTTCTAAATGCTTAAAGAACAATTGGAAATATTTGGTTCTCAGGAGTGAAATTTCTACATACCTGTTACACAAAATTTGAAACTCAGACCTGTTAATAGAAAAATATATTCTGAAATATAGATGTGCATTTTGCAGCAAGGTTTTAATTCAGACAGTGTGTATCCAAGCGTTAAAGATATTTCATTTTAAAAACATATTTCATGTACTTCTGAAACACTTTTCTTTTATCTGAAACTGTCACCACATTCAAAATGAGTACAATTTCAATTCCAGAGTACTTAATCTCATTACATAAGTAGAAAGTTCCAAACATGATTGTGTTTGTATTGATTTTGTTTTTCTGAGGATTGGATTCACTGCATTAAAACTTTACAGAATAAATCAATCTTTTTTTTTTCGTTTCCACTTACAGAGTCTTTTCTAATGACTTTGTTTGCAATGTGACATTAAGAAAAGATGTACTTAGCTGCTTTGTAAAAGCTGCTTTGTTTTCTCACTCTGATCTTTCCACAAAGATCACTTGGGAAGGGCAAGAGTTAAGCTGAAATACTGCATTTTCAAAAATAGAGGACAAACTGAAATACATCCCTTTGAGCTGCCCCTATCCCTTGAGAGTACCAAACCCCTCATTTCATGGAGAGCATAAATCCAGAAAAACACATTACTGATCCCTTACCAGAACACATGTGGGCTCTGCTGTCATTTCTAGTGATGTATCTCATAACTTAAACATGAATTTTAGCTTTATATTTAGCCCATTAAGGGGAAAAGTAGAATTTCATGTAGCTTCTCTAATGCGTGGTGACACTGTGGAATTTGCATGGCAAGATGATCTGGGGTATTTTGCAATGGTTTCATCTATTCCTATCCCCTCCACTGAACTTTTTTTTTTTAATTGTTCTGTGGGGTATTGAGTCTGTTCAGAGCTAAAGAATTGCATAATTTAGGAAAAAGGAGCCTTGATGGGAAACTGCATTTCTGAGGCAAATATCAGAGATGATGTTGCTGTCAGATCTTGTAATTAGATAGGAGGAACTTCAGCACAAAAATGAGTCTTTGTACCCCTTGACATCTATGTGAAGAAGTATTTATGAAAGAATTAAGTTTCTGCTGCAGTGAATGGAGCTGATGTTTGTGTTTCCATTTATTCAAAAGTGGATTTCTGGTGATGCTCACATCCTTGAGGAGGGCAGGTGGGACACACCAGCAGCTATTCTGTCTTTAGCACTGGATTATTGATATCCTGGGGGGAAAAAATGTAAATGTTATGTAAATTATTCCCGATGGAGTTCAGTCCAGTGGCAGTAAGAAACCTGATTACTTTGTTCTGACCTTTGGTAGTCTCAAATGTGTACATATTTCCAGTAAAATAAATGGATGCCCATACAGGCTTTGGGCTGCTTAACATATATTTCCTCCTTCAATAGAACTGAAACATTACAAGGACTCTACCCTATTTTTCAAATAAATAGAATTTTCCTTTTTTTTTTTTTTTATCCTCTAGGCTGAAAACTCATTAATAGTAACCATCAGCACTGAGATTTCTTAACTCACCTTGACTGAGAACAAGAGACTCCACAGGTTTAGGAGGTCTGTAGCAATGATGAAAATTTACCAGAAAATTCTTTTCCTAAGTATTACAAAATTAGATTCCTGTTCCCTTTGAATAAAATCTTTCAAATATATAAAATAATATTTCAGTGGTTCATGATTTAATTTGGCATGAAAAGAGCAGAAATGAGTGAATGTCACTCTTCCTGGGAATTACTCTTTTAGAACTCACTACCTCACAATTAGAAGTACAGACTTTACAGTTTCTTTTTAATCATGGTCTACTGGCACCTTTAACTAAGATGCTGAAAATAAATATTTTTGTGACTCAAGTTCAGTGAATTTCCTAAACTGTTTTCCTAAATTTTAGATGTTGTCTCTCTCTTATTTTATTCTCGTGTCTATAACTTTATTTAGAATCAGATTGTTTTCTGTGATTTTTAATGTGTTGTGTCTTCTGTCACTCATTTTGTCATTTCCAGTATTCTGGTTCCAATATATGTGGTTTCCAGTGCTAAAATTATAAGTCTTCAGTTGATTTGCATTCAACACTTGCCCACTTCTTAACTTTAATAATATCCCTGGCAGTGTTAGGTTTGCAGTTGGACTCTGTGGCCTTAAGGTTTTTCCCAACCTAAATGATTCTATGATTAATTCTTCATTGTGAGTAAAAGCTTGTTGCTACTATAGAAAAATGTATTCTACAGAGTTGAAATAATTTAATTGCAGGCGAATTCTCTGATTGTTTGACCTTTTGAGTTTGCAGATACTGTGCTTATTTAATGTTCACTGTGTAGTGCAGGACTCTAAATTATCACATTTTCTTCCCTGGTAGAGATATGTTATTTACCAAGGTCTACTGAAATTTGTGAGACTGAAATCACATAAGGAATTCAGTAGCTTCATTTCCAGCTTTTTAAAGCGAATTTTCATGGTTAACTTCTCACCACATCCTTGAAGGACAGGAATGAAGTAATCTTCTTGTAACTGCTAGCATGTGCCTTTTAGAAACCTTTCTGCCTTTCTGTGGACCCTCTTTGGAATAGATTCTCATTTTGGTTGTTCTGGCAGCTTCCAGTGCTGCAGTCATGGCAGTAACATTAGGAGTTCACAGTGGTGTCTGTACCACAGCTGAGCTCTGATGGCCAGCTCCTGTGAGCCTGCTTGCAAGAGGCACCAAAATCTTCAGGTGGGACCTGTGGAAATTATTGGATTTTTCAGGTGAGCACCATCTTCTCCTTGTGGAAAGCAGCTGGTGTGGAGACCAGAAGCAGCTTGTCTGATTTCTTATATTTAGCCCTGATGCCCTGGAGATTGATGGAGAAATCATTTCTAAGCCACGAGGCACCAAAACTTTCTCCTGTGCTTTAGCAGAGTGTCCAGCCTGGCATTGCTGGCAGCAGGGACAGTCTGCTTTTCACTCACTGGGTAAATGCTAGCAGAGATTCACTCTTCCAGACATAACATATGTTTTGGGGGATTCAGAGGCAGCCACTTGCATTCTCAGCATTGAAATGTGAGTAATAATGTGGTGATACCTGCCTGCTGCCTGGCTGTTATTAATATTTATTTTCCTTATGTGTGGGGATTGCATTTCCTGAGAAATATCCTATCAGGGAGTGACAAAATGGGTGTGGCTGCAGGAGGATGCTGCCACAGCTCTCCCCAAGGCCTGACCCTTGGCAAAACCCCTTTACTGGCACAGCCCAGTGTCCCACTGAGTGGCAATGCATGTTGGTGGATGCAAGGGATGTTTCAGCCACGGGCATTTGATGGGACTTTTCTCTTTCCTTGTCTGTTTTCATTGGCAGATAGTACAGCCCCTGTCACAGGGCATGCTGAGGTGGCTCTCTGACAGCTGACTTCAGCAAGTGTGGGGGCATGCAGCCTCCAGCCCCATGTCAATAGAGGCTCTGCCCCTGCTCCAGCCTTCCTGATAATCACTGATAATCAGCCCCTGCTGCTGAGCTTGGCCTTACTGGGTGCTCCAGCATCTCCAGCAGCTGAGGAGAACAAGATATCATCAGTGACCATTAATGGTGCTATTAGCCCAGGCAGGTCTGGCCAGCACGGCCATTCAACAGCTCTGAGGTTTTCTAGGGGCCGTGAGAATTTCTCCCTCATTAACAATGGAAGTTGGAACTTAAGGGGGGCTCCCCTAGAGAGCACAGTTTCTTTTCTTGAAGTACATGAAGGTCATTTGGTTCCTGAGGTCTGACCCAGATTTTTACAGAATGGTAGGCTTGCAAATCTTGCATTGTTTAGGGACAGACAGAGTGTTTTTCATCAGAACAGTACATCCGCTATTAATGAAATTACTTTCATTTATGTGTGTGCACAAGTGTCTGCAAGAACTGAAGGTCTTGGAGACTGCATGTACTGCAGAATGCTTGCATCAGCATCTAGCATGTAGTCTCCATATAAAACTTGTGCTATAAAAGCTGCCAGAAAAGATCTATAGTGTTTGCTTTGGGTGGGTTCCAGTTTCTGCTCTACCCTGAGAACAAGACTGCAAGAGAGGGAGGGGATTGCATAGCAAATTAGTCCTTGAAATGCAGTGACTTGTAGGTCACTTTAGCACCAGGCCATTGTAATTAAAAACTTAGTCCTTTTAAACTATTTGTAGCAGGGGATCCAGGCTGTGAGATGCATGTGATCTGCAGTACATCTAACAAAACTGTGTTCAGCGTACTTGGCCTTTTCCATTAAAGAGTTCTCCACAGAGCATTTTGTTTTAATAACCATCCAAGTCATGAGAATAAGTAAGTAAACTTCATCTGCTTTCTCTGACATTTCATTGTGGCACAAAATAAGTGTTCAATGATCATTTATTTCTGGTTATGGAACAGCAGAGACGTTTAATTTTTAATAACTGGAGAAGTTTTATAAAAATCAGCGGAGATGGAAATTACAAATTTGTTGAGACTCTTTTGGGTTTTAGGTACATACCTACTGGGTATGATATTTCATTTAACTTATAAACCAGAGTAAATATTACAACTGGTTAATATTCTTACACTTCTATTGAAACCAGCAGACTGACTACCAGTTGTGCTTGGGGACAGCAGTGAAAATCATTTGGAGTGGCACAGAAATCTTTTGTTCTGTGTGCAAATAACCCTGAACTACTTTTTGGAAAGTTTGTAGGCAGCAAATGCCCACATCCAGGAAAATCAGAGGCAGAAACTGTCTAAGGGGACCTGGCAGTGCTCAGTTATACCACTGCATGGGAATCCAACCTGTAGTTTTTTAGCCCACTGCCGTGCTGACTTGCTTTTATGATGTGCCATCAAAAGCTCTTGGCATGGTGACTGCTCTCTTTGGTGCCTGTGACCTGTGAGTCTCAGTTTTGTCTTTTTCTCAGACTTCCACATGTTGGACTTTGGGTGTATGGGGCTCTAAGTAATCTATGACTCTGAGATGCTCAGAATTCAGACCAGCACAGCCCACAAATATGCTCAGACCTCTCATGCCTGTGATTAAAGCTAATCCATGGCTCTTTGCTTGCACCAGAAAGACAAATACAGAATTTGGGAGTGCTGCAGCACAGACAGAACTTCCCTGCCTGTGTCAGAAGTGAAAGGATGTGATTTCACCACTTGCTGGTCTCAAAGGGAGGTGCATCCTAGTTTTCCTTCAGGTAGGGGTTTTTCAAACTTGTCAGGAGCTGTAGGTTATTTGAAAATCTACATGGATATCCCAGAAAGTTGCAGTATTTTGCCAGCACATGAAACTTCATAGAGCCAGGGTGGCTGCAGCTGCCAGTGCTTTTTATGCCAGCAAGGGCACCCAAGGAAGCTGAATTTGGGAATTAGCTCTGCAGACATGTCTCCTCTGGTCCATGCCATAGCATGCTATGTCTTTGACATTGTCTTTTGACAATGGAAGTAAATTCTGACCTTATCTGTAAGGATTGCTCCTGCTGAGTGATGGAGATTGATAATAAGAGCCTGACATTTTTTCACGGTTAATTAGTTTAAAATGAGAATAGCTCTTGTATTCACTGCTGACTATCAGAGGCAATAATTACAAGAGTATTTTGTATGAACAATCCATATCCTGTTACCTTGGGCTGCTGCTGCTACCCAGCTAAATGTTTCAGGAAAGATGATTTGCTTTTGATGATGATCAGTAAAAATAGATTAATGGGAGAGTTCTTTTCAAAGGGTAAAAGGAGGGCAGGCTCCTCCATGCAGCACTTGTCATGGAAGTGCACGTGCTGAGTGGAGGATGGTGCACACAGACTGGGGCTTGCTGCCTTTTTGGCTTTCTGATAGAAAGGCTTCTTTTCCAGGAGTGTCTCAGCAATTCCTAGGTGAATCCCATGTCTGTATCTGATTTAAGCCTTTTTGCTCTTAATAAGGTGAATGTTAGACTTGGGGCTGACAGATTTCAGAGTCAAAACAAGCTTTATTAACTGGGCAAAATAACAGTATCAGACCCTTTACCTGAAAGGGAAAAGGAAATATATCACAAAATCTGAAACAGAAGGATGCAACTTTCTGTCTGGTCATGTGTGCTTGCTATTACCTAATTACTGAGATATTAAGGCATGCAAATTAAGTACTCTTCATTATGTACAGTGATCTACTTGTGAAGGAATGCATGCCTTGGGAAGTTGCAAGTAGGATCTTAATAGCAGCTGCTAATAAGTGTCCCAGTACTGGTATGAAATTAATGTAGATTAGCTAATAATAATATATTTTCCATTCCCTGAAGTGCTTCTCGTTTGGTTCCTGTGAGTGGTGGGTTTATATATGATGCTGTTAAAGGGCACTCTAAAATGAGGTGTTCTAGAAGAGCAGGTTTTGGTGCCAAGAGTTCCTGGTCCTGGAAATAACTTCTAATAGAAATACCATTTTACACTGAAATATATCTCTTAGGTAAACAGCACCAGAGAGGGTCAGAAGTTTTAGTTGTCCATTTAACTGAAACAAAACCTTCAGTTGTTTTTTATAATAGTTCTTTTTTTTCTCTTAAATATCGTCAAAAGGCAAAGGAAATGGATGAGGTGTTTCTATTGCTGAGCCAGTTTCATACCTCTTCTGGAATTTATGGAAGAAATGTTCCTAAGCTGCACTTATCCTTAAAAAACCTTTTTATTTATTCTAGCTTTGGGGAGTCTCTGAATTAAAAAAAAATAAAATAAAATGAGGATCTTTTATATATTATGAAATAAAGTGAGTTAGTTGGAACCATTGACCTTTGAGAAAGGAAGAAAAGGAAATATTTGCTCATGGTTGTCTTCCATATAATGAGAGATCAGGGAAGGAGACAGTGAATTGTAGGCATCAGAGGTGTTTTTCTCAGCACTTGTTGCCTCTCTGAAAAAGGTGTCAATTTAATTAGAATAACTTTGAAAGGAGTCCAGGAGACATGAAGTTGTTTAGCTCCAGTTGTGAATTACAGCCATTGTTTTCTCAACTTCCCAGCTGCAGACCAAGCTGGGATACAACTTTAATGTAGCTCTGTTCACTTCACAGTGATCCCATGGTTGGATTTGACCCATGTTTTAGTCAAAAAAACATTGATAATTGTTTTGAGTCCATCACTGTCAACTGGTAAAGGATGAACAAGCCTTTCAAATATTAATAACCTAATAAATAAATATAGGAAAAAATCAAGTTTTTGGTTTTGTTTGTGTGTTTTTTCCTTTATCATAGTCTTAAGACAGTTTTCAGCTTATTAATATCAAGAGTTGACAAACAGAAAATTTGTCAGAGGCATTTTTTGGAGGAGATCTAAGAACACTTAAATCAGTTTGAGGTATGTTAAAATATTCCTGTTCACAGCAGAGTATCATTGAGAATGAAGGTTTGTTGTACTCTTCATTTTCCAGAATTACATGTGCATTTTATGAAAAAAATAATTCAATATGATGTACCTGCTTTGGGAGGTAGGAATGGCTTAGAATTTGAACAGAACCTTGAAAAATATGTTCTTAAAACCTGTCCTCTTGTGCCCTTCCCACCTGCCAATCTTAGCTGTAGAGAGAAGAGAATCCTTTAAAAATATTTTATTTCTCAGACTGTGAAACATCCTGTGTATATAATAAAAAAATTCCTTAAGGGCTGAACTGCACTTCCAGATTGTGTCTCTGCTGATGAAGATGGGATATTTTTTTTAAGCATGACAGCACTTCACTGCATAAAGTAGCAATTTCTCCTTGTAGCCTTTTCATTGAGGTGTTTGATAACACTCCTGAAAGCCAGAATTAAAGAACACTGACTGGTGGAGATAGGCAGTCCTTTTTCTGCACCTTGGGTTCCTTTTACTCTGGGAACAGCCCAAGAATTCCTCCAGACTTTCAGTGTTGGTTACTTATATTTAGGTGTACATTACTAGAGCTAGAGAAATTCTGATTTTATGCACCTTAGGTAGTGCTGTATTCACACAGCAAATAAATTCAACTGGATGTGACATCACTGCTGGTTCTGCTGATCCTGGAGAGGAGCCTCAGGGTGCCCCAACTGAACTGGAGAAAAAGGTTAACATAAATTGCTCTTCTCCTTATTGAATCCAAAATAATTATATGGCAAATCCTCTGGCCAGTGACACATCCTTTAAAGGCAGCTGGATGTTTGTCTTGAACACCACTCTGCTTTCCTGGGACCTGGCTAGTTTCTGAAAATGAGATTCTCCAGAATTTCTTACTCCCTTTCATAGTGAAAAACAGAGATGACTACAGGGAATGGGGTTTTAAAAAGCTCTTACAGTATCATCTACAGCTGTATCAACAAAAACTCACAATGTACAAATCACATGAGCTGCAGTGGAATCTATTTATCACTCTTGGCTGTTCTGCTTCCCCTCAGCTAGCACCCTTCATAATGAGCTGCTGAGATTTCCATGGTGATTTGCATTCTGACTGTCTATAAGCAGTGAGGTCAAATCTTTCTCTTAGCTTTATCTTTTAGCTGGATATATTATTGTTTCCTGTAAATGTAAAACCACACAGGTGTGTGTCTGGAGGGCCAATTCAGAATTGAAGGACAGCTGTAGGGCAGTGCATGGCATAGAAGGTTTTCAAACATGTTCTTTTTCATGCAGTTTAGAAATCAATAGGATGGAAAAGCTCATTTCCGAGCTGCTGTCTGAAGAGGTAAGAATTTGTGGACCACCTGACATAAGGCACTGAGAGGCAGAGATGGAGAGTTGTTCTGCAGCTGCCTAACAGTTCATTTTCAGGCACAGAGAGTCAACTCACTGAGTGTCCACTTTGAACAGTGCATGGGAAGCCACTTGGTGTGGCACTGCTCCCTGAGCACCCCCTTGGTGACACAGGGGGAGCACAGAACACCTTGAGCATTCATTAGGGTTAAGATCAACCTTTTCTTTTTTTTTTTTTTTTTTTTTTTTTTTTTTTCAAGCCTGCTGTTGGAAAGTCTCAAGAGGCATCACTATGTTTAGATTGGCAAATTCATCTTCTGGCTTTCCTTCATGCTGACCTGCTGAGTAAATGTTACTGACAGGAGCAGGGTGAGTGCCTTGACTGCAGACAAACATGGAATGACATCACACAGCAGGTCCTTGGCTCTTGGTCTGCCCCAGAGACAGCAAGTGGGTCTGACACCAGCTGAGCTCATGCTTGGCAAGTGGGTCCACACCTAAATGGGGGGGTGTTTACTTTTGTGGAGTTAAAACTTCCAAAATCAGAGCTGCAGAGGGTTTGCCCACAGTTATTTTCAAGCTGATGCTTGCAGGGAGCGTTACAAATGTGATGTGACTTACTGTGCATGACAAACAGCATTGCTTTGTAGTCACACTGTGCTTTGTGGGAATGCAAGCAACCTGGGGGTCTTTGGGAGATGACATTTGTAATGGCTTTAGTGCAAAATAATTGTAATTGCTTAGTGTTTCTAAAACAAACTAATTATTAATCACAAGTAAGGAATGTTTTCACCTGCTCAGAAAGACCATTGGCTTACAGAAAGACTGAAAGCACTCTCTCCTTTCTTGCATGCCTCTGAGTGTGGGAGGTTTGGTGGTTCTGTGTTTCTGGCTGAGGATGCTGCAGTTCCCTGGTTCTCTGGTGCTTTGACCTTCTCACAGCCTCTCCCTGAGCACAGCTCTCAGACCTCCCAGTGCCATTTCTCACTGAGTGGACTCTTCAGCAGCACTTTCCACCCTGTGCTTTTAGCTGGAGGCTTGTGGCGTTCATTGCAGCCCTGTCTGGCAGGGTGGCTGTGCTCCTCCTGGAGAGGCAAGGATGCAGTGAGGTGGGGAAAAGCCTGTCCAGAGAAAGCACTTCTCTTCATTTCAGACACACCTGTTTAGGAGGAGAGTATCTCAGAAGCAAGAATAAGTGCACAGGTATATTTAGGTGCCAGATTGCCATCCTTATCATCACTGAGAATGGACAAATTTGATGTTTTTGCTCTAGGTCTGCTTTGGAATTTTGTTTTTAATTTTGCAGCTCAGACACCTTCCCAAGAGAGAATCACCTTCCCAAGTCCCGTAATTATCTCAGCCCTCTTGAATCAAGCCAGACTCAAAGCTTCTCCCTTGAAGCAGAGAAGGGCACAAATACCAGTCTTGCTCCTTTGCTTTCTGTCAGTGTGGGGGATTGATGTTACTTCTCAGTGGCATTAATTACCAGAGAGAAGGAACACAGACAGCTGTGCTCCAACCATGATAGACAGGACCTTTCAAAAGTGAATACAGCAATTCTTGATTCTTCCATACCTGAGAACATATTTGCCGCGCTGGAAGTCCCTTGGCATTTTTAGCCAGCAGGTATATTAATGAATGACAGGAATAAATATACTTACTGGAATTCTAGGGATTTTAAAATGAATTTTGCAATGTCCAACCACCACTGCATCATGAATATGATTGTGCTGGAGCCCAGCTTTGTACAGATTTGTAGTTTCCAGGTTGCTGTGTCCTAAAGTTGTACGAGTGCTCTATACAGCCCTCCCTGCAGTACTCATGTAAGACTTATGCCTGAATCTCCTGCCAATAAAAGTACCTCAGCAAGCTCTCTTGGCAGCTGCAGGGCTGTACTTCCTCCATCACTCCTCACAAAGGCAAAGGCAGTACTTATCCCCTTGGCAGTAAGAGGACTTAAGTAATGAGGTGATAAAAGTGTGGCAGGGACTTGACTCCAGAGGCTCTGCAGGGCCAGGAGGGTTAATTGTGGACACTAATGCTTCAAGACAGGACTGCACATAACACCTGCTAAGCAGTTTTTAAAATATGTATATAGAACGTTTTGTTGGCAAAATAATTTTCTAAAAGTTCTGGCAGCTCTGGAGGAAGATGACCCAGATGTGCAGCCCAGGACTCCTGTGGCTTTCATTCCTGGCACATGTCCTGGCTCCCAGCTGCCACCTGGGATGGCTGCAGGTTTTTGGGAGGTCTTGTTTCCTGCAAGCCCTCTGCAGAGGTCTTGAATATTGTAGGAGGTGTTCTCCAGTGCTGGACAAGAGCTGATGTTTGAGTTTTGCCCACAGTGTGACCCAAGCATGTGGATCATGTTGCTGCTGGGGCTGCTGGGCTCTCTGCCTTAGCTTTGGAAGCTGTTAGTGGCACAGCTTAGCTGGAATCAACATTGTCACCTGCTGAAAGGGCCTGGATTAAGATTGTTACTCATACACTTGGGTTCTATCCTGTGTCTAGATGATATTGCCAGGGTCTGAAATCTGCTCCCGAGCATCACACATTCTGCCTCTGTCACAACAAATCTCCCTTCTGCTCATCTTCAGTTCTTCTTTCCCTGCACTGTGTCTCTTAAGATTTATTTGTGCTGCCTTTTTTGTTCTAAGCGTGGGTATTTTAGATCAGAATAGGTAGTCATTAAGTAGAAATATCTTTTTTGTATTAGCTAGGGCAGGACTAGCACTTTCCTGTCCAGAATCTTGCAGAGCACCTGGCTGCCAGGGGAGCAGGGTCAGGAGGCTTCAGTGCCACCTTCCCAGCAGCAAGTGGGCAACCTTGACTGTCTCCTCCATCACCCCAAAAAAGTTCACTGTTCACAGCATCCCTGGCATCACCTCAGGAAGAATGTAGGATTGAAAATTTGGGCAGATCCATGTTGAAGATAATACACATTCCTCTGGAAAGACAAAAATTTATGTGAAACACAATTATGAAATAATCTGAACATTGATTACCACAGAGATAACTGAAAGGAAAATAGCAAGTTAGTTCAATTGCCCATTAGGCTTTGTCAGATCATTTTCAGTAAGAAAGCTGAGGAAGATCTCCAAGAAGCTTTAAGAAGATGATTTCAAATTTTAGTGACTATCTAGAAAGTTAGATGATCAGGGCTGTTATTTGAACTGCATTTACACTGACTATATTTGTGATATGGAAAATCTTTCAGTCTTATACATGTATCTGGAATCCCACTATCAATGTTCAAGATGAAAAATCCTTGAAATTCATATGTGTCAGAAAGATTAGATTTTTAGTTCTGACTGCTTCCTAACATCATTCTTTCTGTCAATATTTGTCTCTGTGCTGTAGCTCCTGTTGCCTTCAAATGTGAAGGATTATCAGATTGGATGTCCAGTGATTCTGTGCTGCACTACAAAAGTTCATGTACAAAATCTTAACACAACATAATTCTGATTAGGAAAATTGCATATCCTTATTATCTAATCCTTCAAACTGAATATCTTCAGCTAAAACCTCTTCTTTAATACCAGGCAACAGGATGGTCTGAGCATAAATGAAATTAGAAAGTCGCCTACTGCACCAGTGTAAATTTGCCTACTATTCATCATGGATCAAGTGCTCAGAAATATCATCACTGAGAATGAATGAGCTGAAGTCACTGAGCCAAATTCATTCTGGGTACAGTGGCACATTAGGCTCTTCTCATTCCTAATGTAGCTGTGAATTTGGCCCAAACCAAAATCCCTATAAATCAGGAGGAACAGAAAGGACAGATGCTGTATCTTGAGAGATGCACTCCTCTGGAAACTGTAGCTCCCTCTCTTGCCTTTTCATCCCAAGGAAGCAGATGGTTCCTCACTCACCCAGCTCTGATGAAAGCACAACGGGTAAAAATAAAAGCAGAGGGCTGGATTCCTTCCTTGGCTGAGCTGTGTGTGGTGCCACGAACCCTGGTGGGAATGCAGAAAATGGAAATGATTGTGAAGCACAGCCCAGAGATCTACAGGAGAATTTGTGTAACTTTTACTGCTGGAAGAGTGAGGCAATGTGCATGTGCCCAAAAAGAGAGATGAATGCACCCCACTCTTACATCTGCTGGCCACGATGAACAATCCTCAGGAAGCTGTGATGCTCCAAGTGCTGTTCTTACTCCTCCTCATGAGTAAGCAGGAAGCTCACTAGCTCAGATTTTAATTAACGAGGGATTTAATTACATTCTTTGGCTCTTTGATTTAAAAATATTCTGGTATCTGTGTATATCCAGTTTGTAGAACAATAGGGAGGAAAAGTCTGCTTAGTCAAAAACCAAGCAGCAAAGATCTTCCTCATGTCCTTAATTTCTGAAAAGAAATAGGAAAAACATGTGATAACTGATAGTTCAATGCCAACCCATGCTGAATTGACCCATTTAATTTTTGTAGAATTTGGAAATAAAGACCTATGGAAGCTTTCCCAAATGTTTTTTGTGAGGAAATAATTTTGTTTTTAACTTAGGCTTTTTTTTGCTACACTTCAGTGAGAGGGGGAGTAAACATAAACATCATCATAATAGTAGTAACAATAATAATAATAATAATAATAATAATAATAATAATAATAATAATAATAATAATAATAATTATTATTATTATTATTATTATTATTATTATTATTATGCTACAGTGATTCAAGTAAACTTCTGCTCAGTACATTTATGTTTTCCTGTTCTTCTCCAAAGCCAAACTAATGGATTTGTTCAGATCAAAAGGGGGCACATTATTCATATCCTCCTATGTCATATCCTGTGTGTAATCAGCTGTGACAACTCAAGGTGAGGCATCCATTAGGACAAGGCAGGAGCAGAAATATGTTGATGGAAGAGGGAACATCCATCCAGCTTTGGGCATGGCTGTTTGGTGTCTGGGGATGACAGGAAGGTTATTTTGAAACTTCAGAGCTGAATTTGGAGATCATGTGCTATAATTTAGATTGTCTTTCAAAACCTTCTGTTTGTAAGTATGCTAATTGCCACAGCCTGGTACTCAGACACTCATGGATGTGTGACTCAAAGCCTTTTAATTATGCCATCTGCCATTAGTCCTGCTCTGAGTGCTGTTGGTCACATGCAGGTGATGGCAGTGGGATGGGGCTCAGAGCTGATGAGGAGATGTGATTTGAGCCTGTGCTTCATGCTCCTGTTGATCCAAAAAGGACCCAATTTGTTCTGAGCTGCTGGTGACAATGTGTGATATAGTGCCTTGCTTTCATCCTGTTATTAGTTGGTAGCAGTGAGCAAAATGTTAAATCAATAGGTTATTGCTTCCAGCAGGATAAAGGTTTTTATATGGCTTTTGTAAGTTGTTAATATATGGAGCCTTTGTTTGGAAGATTAGGGATCAAGACAAAACCCATCAATCTGTAGGAATGAGGGGTTTCTAGGAAGAGAAGCTAAATTCTGGCTGAGTGTTTGCTGTCACACTTGGGTACAACACCTTGTCACCAGCAGGTGGGAGAGGAATGTGTGAATGGAGAAATACTCCTGGTTTTCACATCCCCCCAGGTAAGTCCAAAAGGCTCTTAGCAAGTCTACACCTGAGCAGGATCACCTGTAGCTATGTTCTTTCAAACAGAAGTTTTGCTAGCCTAAGAACCTCCAGGGGAGCGTTTCCACAGGTGCCTGAGAGTACTTAAATATTCCTTGTGACAAGGAAGACAGAGTTTAGATGCTGGGTGAAACTAAGGAAAAGTAGTAAAGCATCAGAATTTACTGCCCAGGGAAATTTAGAGCCTTCACTGGCAAGGTCAAGTTAAACACCTCTGGAAAAGCAAAGGATTACTGGGGAAGGGAGCAGCCCTTGACCCTCTGAGCAGGGCCTTCCAGCCAGAATAATTTGTGCTCTCTCATCAAGCAAGGCCATTTTAGCACCTCCTCTTCCCAGTTGTCTTCTCTCCCAGTGCAGCAGCCCACTATTTTCATTCTTCCTAGTAAGGTAAATATTTTATGTTTCTGGCTGTTTCCTCTGAATTATTTTCTTGGTTCTGGTTCTTTCCTGAGCAGAGCAGAATGAAAGGATTTCTCTACACACCTGGTTTCTCTGTACATCTTGACATGCTTGCCTGGGTTTTTTTAAGCAGTATTGTAACACCAGTTTGTGATGATCTTGTACATGGTGATCTTGTGGTCTACACGTGCACAGTGTAAAATACAAATTGCAGAAATAGTAAGTTGTGTACAAAAAGAGTCTGATTTGGCTATTTTGTTTGTGGGATTTTCTCCTTTTTTTTTTTTTCCTTTTTCATGTGGCAGATGGTTTCTATGCAGGCTTAAGTCTAGATAGCAAAGCAATTATACTGTATATGTCAAATTTCCTCCTGGATGTATTTATAGAGGTATTTCTGAAGCAGAATGTCTCCAGTCAGATTATTTAAAACAAACGAAACATCTTTGTTGAGAACTAGCAGTAGGATTTGTGGACTCATGTGTGCAAGAAAATACACACAGGGTATTCTGAGAATGGTTCATATCTCATTTAGCTGTATTAGCTTTCATGGAATATCCTCTTGTTTGGCAGTAGTCAGATAAACAAGAAATTAAATAAAACTGCACTGTATGAAATACTCCAGTACTGATATTGAGGGTTTTATTAGATTCATAGTGCATTTAAAGATCAGTAGAAAACCTCAGGTACTTGTCAATCAAATGAACTTGTGAGAGTGCCACTGCTCTGCTTTTCTCCTTGGAAAATGATGGGACAAGCAGAGGCAGGTGAGACCTAAATTGATATTGTAATTCAGAGTTTGGTGCCTGGGGAGAGAAGGTATAAAATTGCTTTCTTCAGTTGTTGGCTGAAGGAAGAGAGATAGAGAAGAGCAGTGAAAGATGTGCTCCCAGACTTTGAGGAGAAGTGATATTTGAGAGTACTGGGAATACATTGATTGGTAGACTTTAATACCAGATTCAGTAATTTTTACTATATGGTGCTGGGTTTTTTTCCCCCCCTTTTCTTTCTCTACTGAATTCCAGAAGCTGTCTGTGTCACTAGTTAGGCACATGCATATTTTCCAAGACACTTTTTTCCATGTCACTACTTGGTATTCATTTTTCTGTAAGTTTTTCTTTGGGTGTCTTGCTGTGCAGCACAGCGTCTACCTCCCAAATGCTTTTTGGCTGCTTCCATGTTGTTTTTTTTTTCCTGTTCCATCTTTCTTTTAGAATTGTGAACTTCTGATATGTGCTCAGCATTCCAAAAGCAGCTCCACTAGCGTGAGGTAGGAGCTGAATGTGCTCATGGGCTTCCTTTAGAAGTTGTCTTTTTTTCCTTGAGAAAGGAACTTGAGGCAGCCCATGATTTTGGAGCTGTGAGTGCTCTGCCAGCCTCTTGCCTGGTGTCCAGATCCAGCCTCCAGCTGTCTGTCTTGGAGAGAGGCAATGTGCAGCGACAGCAGATCTGCCTGGTGGGCGGTGCTAATGATTTCAGTGCAGTCTCATGTTTGCTCTTGATTTGGAAAGAAAGTAAGATGGCAAAAAGAAAACTTCCACCATTGGTGGCAGAAGTTATCGCTGGAAATTCTCTGGTAGTTGAGGTACCTTCAAGATTCTGCTACGGCTTTAGCAAGGGTGTGTGCCTCTTTCAAGTATTGAAAAGGAAAAAAATAGTTTCAAAATACTACAAGCTGCTTGGTTGTTATTGCAAAAGAAAAGCACTTTTCCCCCAAAAGCCATTGTAATTTTCAATTAATTGCATGTGGTACTGTCTGAGTAATAAAGTTATTAAATATTGACTGATTCCCCACTCTCCCACTGCTCTCAGTATATCTATGAAGGGTTTCCCAGAGGAGCTTTTGACAGGCTTTAAACAATCAACCATGACAGCATGGAGGAAAAAGTATTGTTTAGCTTGCTAATCTCCTAGCTCTTGTGTTTTCAGGGCGATTTTAGTGCTTTTATCAGTGTGTCCTAGTTCCTGTTTCCCTTTTATGAGCATTGTGCTGGCTTTGGATGTTGACAGGCTGTGGTACCTCAAGGCTGGATGGTCTGACTTAAAAGCCCTGAGACATCTTGGTCCCCAGACACTACTCCTGCAGAGAGGTCCCTGCCAGTTTCCCAGGGCCATCCATATGTATGCATGTTTTTGGTTTTTTCCATTATTTTGGTTGGCTGATATTTTTCATGTTCTCATTCTCCTCCTACCAACAAGAATCTGCCCACATTTCCTTGGAGGTTTGTCTGCCTTCTGTGGGAGGATTTGAATATTAGTTCTTCATCTTTTCTGTGTCCCTCTATTTTTATTGCTCTCTCCTTTTGCAGATTTATGGCATATATGGAAGCCAAGATGCAGTGAAGGACATAAGTCATATAAAAAGAATGCACAAAGTTAATCAAGTTATTTTTACCTGTCCCCTAATATCTTGGTATAAATGCAGGTATTGCATTGGGTGATGGAAAGTGGAAGTATCTGTCTCATCTTTGCAAAAGGTTGCCACATCTTAGCGGAAATAATTATCTTCTGCACAGCTGGGGTGATAATTATGGTGTTACAATGAGTGCAGTTTTCTTGAAGTTATTGTGCTTAGCAACAGACCTGTTTTCTCTGTTTTCCTAGATTCAGCTGATTCACATTGATCTATTTTTGGCACAGGGATTAACTTTGGGTGGGGAAAAAAATCCAACTTGAGATGTTCTACAAATCATGCAGTCAAACTTCCGTGTGTGTGGGAAAGCTGCAAGGTCAGAACAGCTAGAGTGTAAGGGTTTGTTCTCACCCTGGGAAAAACAACTTTCTGGGCATGATGTCTGCCCTGCCAGACTGCTGCTTGAGTCAAAAAAGCAGCCATGAAAAGATGTAATTCCAGCACTGCTTGTATGCAGTATGAATGCTTTATTTTCAGTGCCTTCAATTCTTTCTGTCTGGCTTTCACAGATAAAAGCCAAAGACAAACAAATGGCACTTTTCTGTTCTTTGTCAGTTATGGCAAAATACAAGAACTTTTTCTGTAGTAAACTTTTGAAGTAGAATGTATTTCACAGTTATTTGCTAGCAAAATGTGCTGTCATCTTTACAGTAGCAAGCCTTAGAAGAAGGAGCAAGCCTAGGGAAGAAAGGACTTCTGAAATATGAACTCTGAGGGTATTAAATAAATCACTGTATGAATGACTGAACAGCCATGTGCTGTTCATGGTCAGCTGATGTCTGTTCCATCCATGCTTTTATGAAATGCCTTTTACTTTCTGCTTCATTTGACAGCAGAGGTCTGTAGATGGGATTAGGTAATTGACTCTATGCTATGTAAACCCAGCAGTTTAAAGCAAGTGCTGTAGAAGGTCTCCAAAGCCTATTCTACCATTTCCATTAGCCTCTGTAAAGGGTTCTGAGAAGATCAAGATGCATAAGATATTATCTGTTAAATTATGCAGCCAGCTGGCCGACTGTGCTGCTGGAGCCTGGGGAATGACAAAAGCTATTGTTAGGGCCAGCCAGAGGTGCTCCTTCCAGAAACCTCTTTTCTGTTGTTGCTTTTTGAACTTTGCATATTAAAAGTTTTTTCTGTTCAGTCTCTCCCCAAAGGCTGGAATGTAATTTTTTTTTTCCACAGGATGATTTCATTGATGGCACAAAACCAATTTAAAATAATAGAAGCAAAGGACTGCATTTCCAGGGATTTTTTTTTCTTGGGATTTATGCTTTTGTGGCATCAAACAAGCTGAGTTTTGAAACTCAGTCAGAAGACAATAATTAACTGAGGCACTGTTTGATAGAATCTTGAAGGAAAAAAGTGCTTATTTGAAATCTGGATGTTTTAGTAATTTAATAATAATTGAGAATCTGTAATGAAAACACCCCTTATCACAGCAGCTCCAAGTGGGTATTTTAAAAGAAACTGGCAGTGGAGGAAGAGTATATTAACCTGAATGCAGCAAGAAGCAAGGAAATGAGGTGCACAGTGAGGGCACCCTAACACAGATTTGTTTCAAGCTTTATTTTGTCCACTGCAAACTGAATCCTGACTGCCCTAACATACAAAGGAGACTGACCAGGTACATCTTTTGTTTGGTGCAAGGGTTCTTTGCAGCCACAGCCCAGGTCTGTAGATTATTTTTGACACTGCCTCTGGAGAGGAAAGCTTTATTCACTGGAAGCCAGAGTTCCATTTCTACCTCAATACTGTGTTCCGTATCCTACTTGAATGAACCAGTCTAGGAAAAATATTATTCCTTTAAAGTAATCTAGTAAAGAATGAGTTTCTAAAGCAGAGTGAGCTGAGGGAATATTCAAGAATGTGATGTGGAAAAGGAAGAGCTAAAATTCTTTTGAATGAATCTTTGAATGAAGTCAGGTCTCTGTGCTAGACCCATCTCCCTGTGAAACCTTACTGGGTTTATTTTTTCTGCTCTGCTGCTGCTCTACAGGAAGCAATGAAGTTGCTCTGGGTCCTACAGCTTCAGACTGGTGCTTCTTTTCCTTGAGGACTGGTGCTGTTGTTTAATGCAAATTCCTTTGTGTCCTGCCTGACTCTGTAACCTTGCAGCACAGGTTTTCCTTTGTTTACTGGCACCTGGAAAACAATTATCTGTGCCTACGAGGCCCATGCTTCCCTGCCTCCCATGGCTGACTGCCTTTAAAAAGGGAGTGCTGTACCCATCAACAGGTGTTAGCAGCATCTGCTATCAACGTGGCATCACCCCAGCAGCTCCTGCCAAGGAGCTGGCACTCATTTCATGACACACCCTGTTGCCATATTTTCTGAAAAATCCTTTTGCTAGGCTTTCTCTCCTGAGAAGCTGAGAGGCCTCAGAAATGAAATGTAAACAATAATTATCTGCTGCTGTGGAATGCAACAGGTGAATCTTTGGTTGGTCTCATGTGGTTGTTTTTAATCAATGGCCAATCACAGTCAGCTGGCTCAGACTCTGGTCAGTCACAAGATTTTATTATCATTCCATTCCTTTCCTTGCTAGCCTTCTGATGAAATCCTTTCTTCTATTCTTTTAATATAGTTTTAATATACCATTCTCTTTTAATATAATATATATAATAAAATAATAAATCAGCCTTCTGAAACATGGAGTCAAGGTTCTCTTCCCTCGTCCTGGGACCCCTGTGAACACCAGCACACATCCTCCCCATCTGCAGGCAGAGCCACTCCCCATCTCCTGCCCTGGGGGCACTGGCACCTGTCTTGGTGTGGGCCCACAGCCACCCAGGCAGATGGGCTCAGGCTGCTCCACATGTGTGCAGCAGGGATGTGCATTTGTAAAACAGGAGCAGGGTTCCCACAGAGGAGAGACAGTGCAGCTCTCGGGCATGGACTCACCTTTTGAATCCCCGTGGGTGGAGTGTGCTCTGATCTGCGTTCCCCTGACTCTTTTTGCTGTTATTCAGTGCTGTGACTAAGGTCTATATCAGCTCTTTTTCTTAGCTCTGCAAAAGGCCTAATCTTCAAAATGTTTTCTCTATGTTGTTAGTTTTCTTTGAAAATGAAAGTATTGAAAGTCTGATTGCTAGTGTATGTACAAAGGAGCCTTCTTGTGGGTAATGCACTGTACTGAGGATGTGTGATGGCTTTTGTTGTGTTTCTGCCATGTCTTTGTTGCTGTGCTGTCTCCCTGTGGCTGTGTAATTGTAAAAGGCAATCTGCTTTAGGTCCTCTTTTTTACAAATCCAAGTAACTCGTGGCCATCATTCTCCCTTTGTCTGCAGCTTTCTCAGCAAATTCTGTGCACCTAGAACGTGGGAATGGCCCCTAACCAGGAGTGTTTGAGCTCAGAGCTGGCCAGGCTGGCAGTGTGGGATTGCAGGGGCTCAGGGTGTTCTGGGGATGCCCCTGCTCTGTCTCCTGTAAAGGGCCATTCCAGCCTCATCTGAAGTGCCACAGCTGTGGGTGTGTTTGTCATTCTGTGCAGAAAAAGTGTAATGATCCTTCTGATGAGAAAGCCCACGTACTTGAACTACAAATCACTTGAATGACAGAGTCCTGAGTCTATTGGAGGGGTGTGCAAACCTTAAACTTCACATGACCCCCTCAAATCTTTCCAGGGAGAAGCCAAAAAAGAATATGCCCCAGACAGCTCAGTCTGGCCCATGGGACCAGCCATTGGAATAGCAGTAAAGCTTCTCATTAACCTTGTGAACAGAGCACTGGAAAATATCCCCTGAATGATTTATTTTTTGCTTGCTCACATTGTTCAAAAGGGAAGTTGGCCCATTAGATGGCACAGTAGTCCCTCCTGGATTTCTGCAGGGAAACACATGTCTTCCTTCAAGGATTGCCCCTTCTCCAAAACTTTTCTATTTCTGTCTATTGTCAAAATATTGTTTGTTGATTGCCGATTTCATTTCTTAAATTTAGTGGAGGGCCAATCACAAAAAAATAGGTGGGATGTAGTAATATCATTATGTTTGACTGTCTTCCTTTGGAATTGATATTCCAGAAATCCTGTTTTAGAGGTTGTACTGCTTAGTGACTGAGCAGAGACTTTTAATGAGATAACACTGCTCCAGTTGGGACCAGCAGGGCTTGGAAGGTGTGAGTTGTTAGGCAGTATTTGCAAGGGGTGGCCTGAACACTTTTATTGTCCAGGCAATTTTGCATCACTCATTTAGGTTTCTTCATTGACCTACAAAATTTCACTTGTATTAAATACCCATCTGAGTTCTGGTAGCATGATAAATCTAGAGGACTCTAATGGGCTTTTAAAATATATGTGATGTACAGCAAAGTGTTGCCTTCCCTCTCATTTATTTGTAAAATCTTTTGCATTCTTAGTAAATGTACCCTTGAGAGGTTAGCTGAAGCCCATATTTTTCCTGTGGGAGATGGTGAAAGGAATTAAATAGAAGCATTAGTCTGAATTGTAAAAAATAACCAGTTGATCAAACTGAACAAAAGTGACCATACTTAATCCTGAATAATTCCCCAGTGCTAGTACAAGCATTCGGTGTGCTAGGTGGAGCTAGCATGACATTTTTAAGGCAGCAATAGAGAAGCCCAGTCCTGCTATAAAAGGACAATGTGTTTATATATTTTAGATCATTCACTACTAAAATTAATGATAGGTTTCACCCTTCTGCCAAAGCTTCTTTGTAATTTTCTTTTTAGCCCTGGTTCAGATAAACCTTTGCAGTGCTCCTGGGTTAATGTGCTCAGGCTGAGCAATCACAACTCCCCAGCGAGTGTCCTGCCCAGGGGTTATAATACAGGGAGCTCAAAGACCTTGGCACGGAGTCAAAACCACCTGTGCCTTCCATTTTAATCTGGGAAAACAGTTACCAACTTTGTGCAAAGAATTACAAGCTGCAAAAGTTTAAATAAAATAATAGTGAATTTATTGCAAAGTAAAAAAAGTAAAATTTTAGTGTTTTTAAAATAATAGTTCAAAAAACAAAATAGAAAAATCTGAGCATATCCTGTCTTTCTCCTCCTTCTTGTTCTCCATCTTCTGCTGTAATAGTAGCACTTTGAGATTAGTTTAAAGTAGAAACAAACTGTCTAACATAAGTGATAAGTATTAAAAAATTGTTGTAAATAAAATAGACGTAGTTTTTAGTATAAAAAAATAACACTGCCCCGAGGGCAGTCAGTGGGCCTCAACCTGACCTGCCAGACAGACCTCTGCAAGTCCAAAAAAAAAAAAGTATTAAATAAGAGAAAATAAACAACCTTAAAAACCAAAGCTAAAAAATCTCAACTTCTTCCTCGAGCGTGGGGCTAGAAAAAAAAAAAACTTTTTAATACCTCAAAAGCCAATTCAGCAGCAACTCAAAACCCAAAAAAAGGGAGCACAAGGGCCTCACAATGTGTCATGGGTGCAGAAGGGGATGGTGTCATCTCCCTGTGCTCCAGCAGGATCCCTGGGGGCACAGGAGCTCTTGGAATTCCTGGGGAAACTGAAACAGAGCTGTTCCCAGCTGTCCAGGCTAGGACAAGGCTGAGGTGGAGCTTGCTGAGCCGTTTCAGAACAAGGTTTTGACAGCTGCTCTATGAGAAACCCCCTCTTCAGCCCAGCATGAGCAGGTCTCCTTCTCTGCTGGGGTGTCAGTGATATCTCACTCCTCTCTCACTTTCTCAGCTGGGGCTTTTGGACCTTGCAGATTTAAATAACTGACTCTTTAATTCTCTGGCTCCATCAGGTGCTGCCCAAAGCATGGACAAGCTCATGCTGCAGCTGAGACAGAGGGACACCCCCAGCAGGCAGGTTCCCAATGCAGTTCTGTGTGAAGGGAAGGCTCACTGCTTCCACAGTCTGCTTGCTGCTTTTTGGTGCTGAAATTGGTTCCCTTTTCATGAGGTTGTCAGTGCTAACATGTTATACCCTGCAGATGGAGATGCCTTTTAACTAGTGTTTGGGACAGCAAGGCAAAGGAAAGGTGGGGATTGTCCCTTGGCTGCATATCAGAGATATGGTCTCCAGAAGTGGAACAGGAATTTGGAGGTGTGAATCTGCTGGTCCCAGCATGGGCTTGACAGGCTTGCTCTGTGTTGCTTCCTGTGGACTTTTGAACAGAAACAATATTTGTCAAATTCTGGCAAAGGTATGGGGTAAATAACAGCCTTTTAGAATTCTCCCGAAACCATATAAAAGTAAAACAGATATAAATAGACAATTGAACTTGGCCATAAAATCGTGTGAATTTTTTGATGAAAGGAAAAAATTCATTACAAAGAAAATCCCCAGAAGGAAGATGAGGTGGGGAGGGTGCCAGAAGGTGTCCAATGGCTTTGCTGTGTCCCTCTGTGCCACTGGGTCCTGGGGTGCTCCCCAAGCCTGTGCAGCTCTGCTCTGAAGCTGATGGCACATGAGATCCTCATTTAGAATTAACTAGTACAGTGCTTCTTCAAGACCTCTCCTCACAATATTTCCCTGGTATTTGTGTATCCCAGTTGAACACAGAGCTTGCTCATCATGGGTGCCTGGACAGATCTTCCTGGTTTTGGAGCCTTTGTTGGTGCAGGCAGGAGCTGATGGGGACTAAGCTGCATTGGCATTTTTCAAAGCACCTCCCAGATATGAATGGAATCTTGGGGTCATTTTGAAGAGTGGGTTATGAACTTGGTTAGCCCAAAATAACTCATCAGCCAGCACCAGAGTCAGAGGGACAGCCCATGTTTCCCAGCTTCCCAGTTGCAGTGGCATTGGTTCCCTGTTTGCTCAAGCAGAGAGACAAGGACCCTGGCACAGGAAAGTCAAGAGATCTAAAAGTAGCATGTTCTTCCTACAACTTATCAGCTGTTCACAGCACATATGGCCAGAAAGGAAGCTTAAATAATTCAGTCTCACTCCTTTTTATCCCAGCTCAATTTAACCTAGTTGTCCTACAGTAAAGCTATTACCAGTGCTCACCTTCCTAAAATACTTCTAAGCTTCACTTTTCCTGCATCGAGAAACAGAGGATCTACTTCCTGTAGCTTGGGCTCTGTATCCATGTTTAATCATTCTTGCTGCATTTGAATCTCAGGAGAGTCTTTCTTTCAATACCCAAGTGGTCACTTTGCTACAGCCTGTTTCCTCTTTGGCATCTTTTGGCGTTTTTATTCATAGCTGCTACCTTTCTTTGGTTACTGAAACAGAAAGAAGCACCACCAGTCAGAGCCATGGCCCCCCATTTCTGAATGATGATTTGTCTTCTTTGAGAGCTTCGTTCTGAATACATTGATTTGTACTTGTAATACCAGAGCTGATTTTTGTTATAGGGTTTGGCCCAGTCATCTCTGACTACAAAGGACATTCAGTAGATATAAGATTATTGTCTGATGAACTATTAATGTGGTCCTATTTTAATGTTTAATTTCTCAAATACATTTGAAAATTTCAGAGAAATCAAGGCTGACTTCTCAAAAGTAGTTCAAGTAGGAAGCCTTGATAAAGGTAAACCAGCTAGCTTGTAAAAGGCAGCTGGGGGGACCTGATAATCCCCAGACTGTCCAAACATGCTCTTTTGACTCTTTGCCAACACATTCATTGAATTCTGCAAACCTTACTCACAGTGCAAATACTTCCATTTCTAAATCACAGATACAAGGAGGTCTGTGTGATTCTAATATCTAAATACAATAGAACATTTTCAAGTAAAATATAAATACTGAATTAAAACAAAACAAACTTTGCAAAAAACCACAATATGATGCTGATATCTTAAAGATTCATAATCAGGATTATCCGCTTCTAAATAAGCCTAGTCAAAAGAGTGGGTTTTTGTCTTGCAAATAGGATGTTTGAAAGGATATTTGGGTCTCTGATCTCCCTAGCTTTTCCCTGCAGTGATCTCCCATTCCTGTCACCCTGCATCTCCTTGGGTAAACACTGCACACTGGTCCTGTGATGTGTCCCAGTGAGGTGCTGCAGCCTGGCAGTGTGGCTTGCTTGGATGCTGATGCCTTTTTTGCACTTCTGAAGTTTTTCCAATATAAATAAACCTTGGGACTGATGGCTCACTAGGCTAATGTTCAAAACTGTAAATGCTTTGGTTGCTCCTTTTGTTAGTTTGGCTGGGAGGTAGTTTCTGAGCAAGGTGGGCATTAAAGCTCAGTGCTGTTGCTTCCCAGACTCCATGCTCTGGTATCTGCTATTGCACCTCTCCTCTGGCTGGAGCCCCCTCACTCTCAATCCAGTGTTTCACGGGGTCACGGTAGGTGCTCAGAAGCTGGTTATTGGTGGGGGCTGGTAAGAAAAACTGCAGAGTGATTGGTGATACAAAATGTTGGGAGCTGCTCTGTTAGGCAGCCTGCAGAACAAGTTCAGGGAACCCTGGGGTGGAAGGTTTGGCATGTGCCAGAGACTGTAGCAAATTTATTTGTAGCCAAGAGATTGTAGGGAGTACAGAATCAGGCATTACCTGTAGGCACACAGTTTGTGGTGATTGGGAACGGGGCTGTGGCGGAACCTCATCCCCAGTGGGCTGCAGCTGTGAGCAGCAGGTGAGCAGCATTTACACAATGAGCCATGGAGTGCCCAGGTGTGCTGAGCAACCACCAAAGGGAGCAGAGGGCACACAGGTGCAGTGCATCCACATGAGGGGGTAAAAGGTTGGGATAAAGAACAAGAAGGGCAGATACTTGCAGCCTTCTGAGGTGGGATGGTGCTACTCTGTGTGGGCAGATGCCTGAAGCCTTCTGATGTGGTAAGGTGTTATTTTGTATGGGGATGCTGAAAGCTTTCTGAAATTTTATGGTGACGCTCTGTATTTTGGCTATTTCAGCTGTGGCATGTGCTGTGACACTTACCCTTTCCAGATTTTGGATGTGTGTGTGAAATGTCCTTCTTAGAGAAGCTTTCGTTTTCCAAATTTTTTACTTGGTCAAAATTTTCGGCTCATGGTCTGTAGAGGAGCTGTTCATTGTGCTGAGTGTGGTTCCTACTGTGTGTAAGAAAAGTGAGTGCAAGGCCCAGGAGGGACAATCTCCCTGCCTGTTGTTTCCCCAGGCTGTCCTGGCTTCTTCCAGTGCTGCTCTTGCCATTGCTCCCTGCAGGAGTTCAGGAGCTTGCCTTAGGGGTTGGCCAGTGCAGAGCTTCAGTGCATGAGGTGCACAAGTGAAACTCCAGCCACCCCCATCACTCTCCAGAAGGCTGAAATAATTGTGCTAACATTGCTTTTCACACTGTACAGAGCCTTTTCCTCCCACTTGTAAGGGTTTTTCCATGTGACCTGAAGGATGAGCTGACAATAGACATATGAATTCTTTACATGACGTATGGATTGTTTACTTACCTGCCACAAACCAACCATGATCTTTTTGCAACTTGGTAACAGCAGGGCACAAACCGTTTCTTGCAAGACGAATTAAACTTCATGCACTATATGAGTGCAGTAAAAGAATAATTATAAAGAGAGGTCAGATGTTGAGTGTCAGCAGTAGAGCATGAGAATTTTGTAACATGAAGGCTGAGGTCATTATTCTGGGATTTCTGAGCAGAGATAGCCACAATATTTACAGGACCCCTGCAAGTGGGTATAGTTTCATCCTGCCAGGCCTCCATCTCTCTTGCTCCTATTTGGTTTTATTTTTTTTTCCAAAGTAGCCATTTAAACTAGTGCTGTTATTTTTATAAGTCCCAGTAGGGTCAGCGTGCTGGATGCTCTTGAATGTGCCTGCTGTCTCTTGGGTAGTTGCTTGTTTTGTGTGCATGGACACGTCCACCACCTGGGAGCTCTGAGTTTCAAAAAGGTTTTACAGTTGTTATTTCTCAGGTATCACCTAGCAATACACTTGAAAACATGTTTCTGAAATTTGGGAATAGTTATAGTCAGGTTTCTGACTTCCAGAGTTCTTTTTATTTGTTTTTTCTTTGTTTTAAACCCCCACTCTAATGATGTCTGTGTTTCTTACAGTTTACGTTTATTTGTCACGCATTTGAAGTCTTTGAGAAAAGTTGATTTGCAGTGCAGTCTAATTAGAATACATATATTTGGTGGAATTTGCAGTTTAGTACAATTGTGGCGTGGATTTTGGGTCTTGCAGTTGTTTGCAGACATCTTTAATGATTCAGCTTTCTGTAGTGTGACATTTCCCAATATGATGGCTTCCTTACACCAAATATATTTTAGAATGAAGTCTCATATTACACTAAATACCAAAAAAAATCTACCCTTGCAAGCATGTGCATGCTTTTTAGTGACAGACCTGGTATCTGACAGAAAGATATGACCCTGCTGACCAGAGTTTCTCATGCCAAAACACTCTGTTGTAGAGGATGAAATAACTCGAATGAGCATTTGATCTTATGAATTTAATAGGCAGTCACTTCCCCTGAATTTAAAGTTGGTTGGTCCATCAGGTCTCGTAGTTTAAAGAAGTAATAGTGCCTGTACACAGAATATTTCTATTGAGTGTGCTGCAGAGGGCTGCCTTCTTTCAGGACAGATCCTTGTAGTGATGTGCTGGTAGTCACTGTGCTGTGTTTGCATACTAATCAATGAGCTCAGGAAGCATTAAACTCGAGAAATCCTCAGCTATCTTCAGGAGAACAAATTTGATCTTTGATACTCAGGGGAGAAGCTTTAGGAGTATAAAGCCTTAAGTGTCTCTGCCTAGCATTTTGATTGCTACTTATACATGTTTTGTAGGTCTGGTGTTAAAAAGCCTTTCTTTAAGATATGCAATGCTTAATAAAGAGAATTTTGAATTAACTCACTGTGGTATTTTTGCACAAAGCTGCACGGCCTGGAAGCAGTGAAACATGCATTGCTCTTGTTTCATCAGGGGATCATGTTTAATAGCCCCTCTGTATTGGCACTACAGGAAAGAAAGTATTTGCTTTGCTGTGATGCATTCTTGCATCAGTGGTGAGTATTTGCTGGTTTTGTGTTAAGGGTACCTTCCCTTGCATACTATTTTTCAGGAACGAAGTTACAGGATGCTTAACTTACTTTTCACCATAGTAATTTGTTCTGGCTTTGTGTGTTCAGGCTAAAATATCCCCACTGCTAACAGTGATGGAGGCAGGTATTGATCAGGTTAATTTTGGTGTCTCCATGGCCTTGGAGAATCAAAGGTGCTAACGGGTTGCTGTGTGACGCAGAGGCTTAACAAGGTTCAGGGCTTCACACCAGTTTGTCCTGCTCAGAAAAGCATGTTATCTATGGCAACAACTGCTACTGAGAAAAAAGTGGAGCTCTTTAATAGGGTAAATCACCTGTGTTGCAAATTTGAGTTTCAGATGCCGGCTGTTAGGGGGGCAAGGGAGGGAAAAGCTTGATGTGGGCTGGACTTACTGCATTGTTATTATTGTATATCTGCTGTGACATGGTGAAGGACAAACCAGAGTATCCCAAGGCCCTCAGAAGAGGGGATGAGGAGAAGCAAAGAGACAATATGTGGCACAGCCTGCTGGCCCCAGCCCTGGGTCTGTGGCCTCAGATGCTACAGCCAGTCTAAGACCTGCAGAACTCATCACAGCTTTGGGATGTGTGGCACATTGGGTTTCAGTGCATCAGCTTCTGGCTGTGCAGAAGGGCTATCCTTGCTGTGTAAACCAAGGTGCAAAACAGCCCCTGCTGCTGGGGCCAGTGGGAACAGTGCCACTAGCCTGACTGTCCTGCCAAGATCAGAGAGGTGCACCAGGCTCCTGAGGGTACCAGACCCTCCTTGCCTGCTGGAGACAATGGCTGGTGCCGTGTGGGATTCGGGGGGCAGTGGCCCCGTGTCTGGCTGGGATCGTGATGGGGGTGCCAGTGCCAGGGTGAGCAGTAGGGTTGGGATCCCGATGGAGGTGCCAGTGGCAGGGGTGAGCAGTGGGGCAGGGATGTTGGTGGGGGTGCCAGTGACAGAGGTGAGCAGTGAGGCAGGATGCTGATGGAGGTGCCAGTGCCAGGGTGAGCAGTTGGGCTGGGTGGCAGGGGCTTGGCTGGACTCCCAGCACGGTGGTGAAGGTGCATCAGGCCTCACTCCCAGCCCCTGATGGAGGCACTCCTGCTAGCTGCCCCTTCAGTTCCTGACTCCTGGGGTGCTCTCCCTCTCCACCCCCGGACCGGGTTCCTGCCTGGGCTTCTTGGCTGCCCGCAGGAAGGCGAGAGCTGGGACTGAAGCTGTGGGCGCTCGCATCCTCAACAGGCACATGTGAGCAATGTGCCTTTAAGACTAGCAGGAGAGCAATAGTATCTCCCTCCCTCCTGTTAATTGTAGCATGTTTTCAGCCATGCTTTCCAGTCACATTCGCAGGCTGTGAGAGGGAGCAGCGCTGCCGCTCGCCGCTCAGCCCCGGGTGCCCGCGGGCAGCGCCGTGCCCTGTGCCGGGCGGGTGATGGGGCAGCGCCCGGGGCCGCGGAGCCCTGAGCCACGAGCAGCAGCCCGGCTGCCCTGCTGACTCTGCTGGGCTCGCACATCACTCCTGCTCCTCCCGTGTCCCTCATCTGCCCGGCCGGGGCCTCCAGCCGCAGGGTCAGACCTCTGAGCGCCCCACCCTGCCGGGGCTCCTGCGGGAGCTCCGAGCGGGGCTCGGCTGGAGCCCGGGGATCTGCAGTGGGTGATGCAGTGTGGTGCCTGCCCGGGGATGCTGGGGGCTGCTCTGGGAATGCCTGGCTCCCCGAGCACAAAGTGACTGCAACTAACACGAGCTCGGGACTACTTCTCGGAAGATGCCCTGCGTGTCTCCGGTCATTCCTCTCCGGCCTCAGCGCAGAATATTTGGAGTTGCTAGCTTTCTTCTGCCGAGGGGGGACAAAGGCAGAGGCCTCCAGAGGGTTAAGAGCATCAGCTTTTACGCCAAGTGTTTGAGCAGGAAATAATCTGCAGAGATACATGTGCAGCAATTCAACTGCTGCTGCTCTGCCAGGCTGCCGCCGCTGCGGTTGGGGCTGTGCAAGGAGCCGTGCTGCTCACAGAAGATGCTTTCTTGGTGTGTCCGAAGCTCCAGGCATGGCAGCAGAGCCCCGGCTGTCTGAGCTGGGGTAAATGTCTCCAGCCAAGAGGAATTATGTTGACTTGCTGGCTCTGTCGGCTCCCGGAGGTAGGTGTTGCTGCCTGTGCAATATGCCGTGATCTGTTCTGGGGGATACAGTGTTCTCCTTGGTCTGGGGTATACAATTTTAAAAAATTTTCCATGGGAACAGGGATTAATTTGTAATCTATAATGCCCGACAGAAAATACGTGTGCGATTTCTTTGTGTGCAGCAGGGAGGAGAGGGCACAGGATACCTGAGTGATACCTTCTCTGATTGGCAATAAAGTTGTTGCACTTAATTGGAACAAACTGCCCTCTGTCTCAGTGAAATGCACCTGGGAGCTTTTACTTCTTCCTGCTATATGACCTTTCCATGAGGTTGGCTGCAGTGTGCTGGGTTATGCTTTGGTTCAGAAACTGGGACACAGTGCACTCTACAGGTCCCTTCATTCTGCTCCTGTGGACGTGGGGAGGACAGAGGGCACCCTCACAGGGAGGGAAAATGCTGCTGATAGGGAGCTGGTGTGTTTTGAGGAGTGAAATTACACTAAGAGGAAGAAAAAAGGTGATGATCTTCCCTGAGGAAGAGGGAATGCTGAGGTCCTTAAAGGTTGATCTTGATGTTAGAAGTAGAGAAGGAAATTTGTTTTAGAAGCAGCAGTGTATGAATCTGGGATTTGTGTTTGCTTTCCCAGCCCTGTGAAGAGGAGTTTTGTTCAACTCTAACTACTTTACCAACCAGAATCTTTGCTTGAGGATTTTTTGCACCAATACCTGGGAGAAAAAAAAATCTGTCAGTGCCATGAAATTTACTTAGGCTTGTTTTGAAAGTTGCCTTCTTGAGAAATCCCTAACAAAATCAACAGCAGCTAATACTGTTACCTTCTCACCATCAAGGCATGCTCTTTCTGGTTTGTCTTGAGACCTCCAGTGGGATGAATCTTTATTCTGTAAAGATTCAGCTGAAAGGAAAGTTTCCAGTTTTTTGGAAAAGCAGAGTGTTGGGCATTGGATACCTCTGATTTTGTTGGCCTGGTTGACCCCATATGTAGGTTTGGCTGTTGGCTCCTGAGTGCAGACCCTGCCAAGGAAGCCTGGCTGTGCAGAAGAGGAAGGTGCTGCCTGGATTACACACCTGCATCGCATGGAGAGGGGTTTGTGTTTGCTCCTGGCCTTGCAGAGCCATTGATACAGCACAGCCAACAGTGCCATAGCTGTGTAACAGTTTCAGAAGTGTTTCAGTGGCACCCTGGCAGAACAAATGTGTCATTCATGACTGCACTCTTCAGGAGAAAGAGCAGCACTGTCGTCTGCACTGTAAATCTCTTTAGTCACTTTTGTTTTCTTTGCTCAGGTAGCAACACATTCTTAACTGGAACGTGTTGCTACCTGAGCATTTTTGTCAGAGTGTTTGTAATTTTGTAATTGCCTCCTCAGTTTGCCCAGGGCTGCTGTGCTGTGTTTGACTCAGCACTGACATCTCATAGGGGAGTCTGAAGTAGAATCCTCCTGCCTTTTTTTTTCTTCTTCTTCTTTTAAATTTGGGCCCAAATGCAGTCAAGAACACATTTCCTTCTCTTTTTGCTGGAACAGGACACTTGTGTGTCCCCCTCTGGGATGCTGTAGATAAGACCTCTCTGCTCTGCAAGACCTCTGTGTTGGAGGTGCAGAAGCAGAAGTGGGTCTGGTGGTTTTGTTGTTGTGCATGAATCAAGAGGCCACAATCCCTGCCAGGGATGGAGGCTGTGGTGATACCTGGGAAGCAGCTGCTCTCTCTGTCCTGAGAAAGAGGATCCCTTCTTTACCCACACACTAGGTGATATCCAGTGCTCCATAGCAACTCTTATTTCTCCCACAAAGAGGAGAAAAATCTCCTGGTTTCACTTGGAGTGAAAACACAAATGTAGGAACAGTCAGTGGAGTCTCACCAGCGTGGAACTGGTGTAAGGTCATCTGAATGACTTCTGTCTAAAACAGTGCTTATAAAAGGTGGTGGACATTAAGTAACACCATTGTCTGTGCAGGAAACATTAGAAAAGAATATGTATTAGTCATCCCATTTACTGCTGTTTGCACACAGACAGAATGGTGATTAGAACTGGCTGAATCAAAGCAAAATGGTTCTCAAACAAGATTTCAAAATTGGATAGGGTACTTGCTGGCCAGCAATTATTTTGGTCATCTTTGTGCCTCTATTCCAGCAAGTGTCTTTTTCAAAAGGTCCTTCTAAAAGAGCAGCAAAATGTTGGGGTTTATTTCCATGTGTTGTGTTCTGAAGAAGTGGATGGGAATATCTTCCTAACAGCCTTACTTGTATCTGCTCAGGAAATCAAACCAGTGTGTTTGAACCACTGATGATTTCTGAGCAGCCTTTCTGGTCAGCACTAAAGTTCATTAAACTCTAAGTATGTGAAAGTTTAGAGCTATTTGTTAGAGTTAATAGTGGTAACTAAAAAATTTTGACTTATTAAATGGGAAATGGACAGCATTTTGTGTCACATGTGCTGTACTGGTCACTTCCTCTCCCTGGCAGTCACATTGTGCCCACCCTGGAGAATGAGGGCAGGGTCTCTCCCTGTGCCCCTCTGCAACAAGGCCCTAAATTTGATGTTCTTATGGGCCCAATGCTGACCTGGCAGCAGAGATGCTGGGATCTCTGCAGGTTTGCCCTTTTGGAGACAATGCCTGCCCTTATCCATTAGGTGCTGTGCCTGCCCAGCCATGCTGGAATAGCTGGTGAGTCATGTGCTGCTCATCAGCCACAGGTGGCCAGGAGATGGGTAACAGACAGGCCACAGAAATAACTATTTGCTAGGGAGTGATTCCCTGGTTTCTGTAGGGATATAAACAAAGGCCTGTCTTTAGGTACCTGAACTCTTTCAGCAACCATTGCATTTTTATGGTTTGTATGCTGCTTGTAAACCAGCTACAGGTGAGTAAAGCCTGTGGTCCAGAAACTGTTGAGTTGGAGATAAAACTGTTTCTTTCTGGGAGTGCCTGGAGTGTCTTTAAGAGACTGCATTTGAAATCTATCTGGCTTTGTACCACTTATAAAATGCATTCACGGTAGGTGGTGGCATCAGTCTCCTCTTAGTGAATGCAGATATTTATATTATGCAAAAGGTTTTCTCACTTTGCTAGATTCAGATGATGACTGGAGATCATTCTTGTTAGATAAAAAACTGAGTCTGACTTTAGAGGTGAATTCAAAGAGCAATTTCTATTTAATATATATAGGAACAAAGCTGCTTAAGGAGTACTTTAATGATGAATCATTATATTGCTCTCACCAGTCTGAAAGGCAATAAAAGTAAAACGGAGTGCTAGGATGTAGTTGCTTAGAAAATGTACAGAAAGGGATCTGTATTGTTGAGTGGGTTTTACAACACATCAAATAAATGTTTTGAGGTGCAAAATTATCAAGTGTCTTTCCACCCCAAAGATGAGGCAGCTGCTATCTATTGTTTATTGTTCCAGAAGGTCATTTTCTTTGGTTGTGACTAACCAAATTTAATAATTTATTGCTTTTTAAAAAAATCCTGACTGATTCTCCCCACCCCCGGATCAGGACAGATGCTGTCATAATGCTCCTTCAATGCTGTAATTTTTATTACCAATCCTAATTAAATGCTGTAACTTCTGAAAATCAGATTAATTTGAACCATCAGCCCAGTGTAAATGCTGCTATCATCAGAGATCATAAAATGTTCAAGGCACTATAATTCTACTACATAGCTGCAGTGGCAAGTGTCCAAGGATCTGGCTACCTTTGTTCAGCTGACATGGGCTGAAATGTGAGCACTTCTGAGCAGTGCAGCATGAATAGGAGTGATACATTCCTCAGCTGGTGAATTGCACATTCTAGCCATAAGTCAACAAACATTAGAGAAATGGCATCACCCCCCCCATCACTGTGATGCTCCTCCTGTGCTATAAATATTGTATGAATTCTGCACAATCAATAAAGGGGAAAATAGAGGTGGGAGGTTGTTGCATAGCAAAGCTGCACTTTAGTGGTGAGCCAGGACATGATACAGAGCAGCCCCACTGCCAGCCAAGGTTTTTCCATCCTTGGGCCATGGTCCATGAATTCAAGTTGCACAGTGACTACTTTAGCTAATTTGCTCTACAGCCAGGACACACTCTGCTCATCACTTTGGTCTTCTGGACAGCAGGACATGTTCTGGTTCCTTTATGACCAATTGATTCCTTTATTACCAATTTCTGTATTTTCATTTTTTTTTCCCTCCACAGATATTAGGTAACAAGTAATAAATTCTGATTTCCAACTCAAGCAGTAGCAAAGTTGTTCTCCCTGCTCTGTCCCAGCTTTGTTACGTGTGACAGTGTGGAAGATCTCACTGGTCATTACGGATATAATTACCTGGCTCTGACAGAGAGAAGGGCATTAATCTGACACTGCAAGCATTGGTGTTGGAACTTCATGTTTAGATTTTCTTTGCAGCAGAGAGAAGAGCCCTCTGAGGGAACCACTATCATGTCTACAGCAAAATGAGATGAATGCCCAGTCCTTTCCAGTCCCATGGATGGAGCCTGAGTGACTGGCTCAGGGCTGGGTCTGGGGACGTGCAGCCACACTGGGTGAGATGAACCCCCCACAACAGCAGCTGCTCTCAGGCCACATTCAGCAAACCACCAGCCCCACCTGGGGTGCTCCAGGCTCCTTTGGTGGAGGATCTGGCCCTGCAGGTTGAGCTCTGCCTTGCTGAATTGAGTGCCTCTGTCAGTCCCTGTGATGGGTTGGGGCTGTGGAGTGTGTGCTGCTCTTTGCTCCTGAGCATCCCGAGAGCAGGTGCTGTTCCTTTTCTGCTCACTGGGACCTGATTTTGCTACTTGATTCCATCTCTTTGATTGGCACTGCTGGTCATGCTTCCTGTTCAATAGCAGTTTTAGCTACCAGACTTGTATGTTCCAGGCTTTATGGTGAAACCAAAGAGGCAAATCTGTGTCAGTTACAGACTGAAGTGGAGAGTAGATGTTTGTGTCAGTGGGTGTTGTGGATCTTCTGCTCCTGCCCACTTCCCAACACCTTGATTGTGTGCAGGCAGTTGCTGCTGCAGAGAGAAGACCAGCAGAGTGGGATTTGTGCCATATAGAATTTTATGTTTGAGATTTACCCAGCAGGCTTGTTTCAGCCAAAATGTGGAATTTTCAGTGTGCTTTCATGCCAAGAGTTGCAGCATTTGACCACAATTTTTCTTTTTCAGCATATGTGACATTCAGGAAGCTCTAGGCAGACATATATGATTTTAGAGCAGCTATTGCTTGCAAAGGCAAAAAATAATAAAATGCAGAAGCATATTAGTTATCTGGACTTTAATATATATATTGTGGTTTGCACACAGTTATTGTGGACATTGTTATTTGGAAGACTAATATTAATGTTTCTAATGGGGGCTATTGTGCATCTACTGAAACTCTTACAGTTATGGATTAAATTTAATATATAATCCCTTTGAAAAAGCCTGATTTTTTTTATATTTTATGATACCCAGTGCTACGTGCTCGACTTACAACAATAAAATAGTTGAATGCTGGAATAAATGTACCAAACAGCTCTCTTGTCTTGATAACTGCTTTTAAATGTTAATCATCTCATTCTCTATTTTCTAAACCTGTGTGCAAATATAAAACCTCATGTAAGTAAGTAGGTCTGAGCACTGTAGTGTGAATATGGCAAATATTCTCTGGGAGTTCTCAGTTCTGCAATTATTGCACAATCCTTGGGATCATCCTGGTGGCACAGGCTATAGGAATTTCATCCAGCAACTTCTCCCTGCCTTTCAGAAGAATATTCAGGCTTATTTAAAGAGTACAGATAACTGGTTCTCAAAGGTATCCTCAGGGTGGTTGTTTTGGTGAGTAATTATTTTTGGAGATTTATAAAATAATAAATCCAATCTGTTTATTTTCTTGTTCCATAAGTTGAATCATCTTCGTCCTTTGTTTGCTTAATTAAGAAGCCTGCTGGTAATGCAAATCATTTCCCATGATGTGGACAAATCATTCTTCAGCCTTCTTTTTGCTGAAGAGATCATATAATTAAAACTCTTTCCATGCAATCTGTTTTCAGGCACTTAAATTCCATGCATTTCTCTGTGGTTTTCAGCATGTTTTTGAGCTGTGGACATTAGAGGTGGTTTCTCTGGGACAGCAGAATCCCAGATTTTACTGGGATTATCACTAGTACCATACACAGATACTATGACATTTCTAACCTTGCCTCTCTTCAAACATCTAAAAGTGTCATTAGATCTTGTAGTTCCAATGTGGCCCTGGGACCTTGTGTTCCATTTTTCTGCTCTGACTCCCAAATATATTTTCAATTCTCCAGCTTTCAACATAACAGTTCCCCCTTCTGTAAGTGGGGTAGATCCTTCCCCACTGCATTCTTTGATCCTAGACAAAGAGACTTTTGTTTTTCTCTGTTACAGTGTCTGATCTCTGATAGGGCTGGGCACATGGAGAGGACTGAGTTGTTTGACTCTGCTTGTCTAAGTTTGGCAATATTTATCACTCAAGCCAGCTCTGAGTTGCATTGGGCTGTGAGAGTTGTCTCTGTAGGCCCAGTTAAAAGCACTTCCATTCACTGATGGTTCCTCATTAAAATTACATCTTGTCAATTATCAGTGATCTTTAAAATGTGCTGTGGTAATTTCAGGTAATGATATTCTTACAGTCAGTGTGTGATGTGTCACTGAGCTGTTTGCAAAAAACAAGCTTGCGGTGCTGGCACAGCTGCTAGTCCCTCCACCCCATCCCCCCTTTATTAACTAGATTAAAAAATGTCAGAATTATTCCAAAGGCTGCTGGAGGTTCCCATCACATGCAGGCTCAGGAGGCCCTGCAGTCACAATGATTTCTGCTGCTTTCAGGTTCAGCTTCCTGGTGGCCACTGGGTGATGGTTTCCAGGAGAGACTGAGCAGGTTGCTCTTGAGGTATTCATAAAATCCATGACAGAGATAAATCAAATTGCAAAATTGGTTTTTGAGCTCTCTTGTTTTGCCATACTTTTCATTGGCTCTGAAGCTTCTGCAGGTGTTTAAATACATTTTAGGTTTTTTTTGTTCCTTAGGAGTTCAATCCTCTAGCAATTGCTCTGTGATGCTGCTTTGGGTCTCACATCGAGGTGACCACTTAAAGTTGCTGCACTAATATTTGTGGCCCATCCAAAATGCTCCTGTCCAGCTCCTTGCCTCATCTGTGTCTTTTCCTTGGCCTGATCATCTTTTTCCCTTGTTCTGACCCTGAGGTGCTTCCCTTCTAGCAAGAATACAGAGTAAAATCTTTCCTCTTCCAATCACTGGGCTGTTGTTTTCTATTTCCTATCCCCTCAGTGCTCACCCTGAGCTATTTATTATTTATTTAACACCCCTTGACCTCATCTCTGAGACTCTATGATTCCACCTTGATTACTTCTTCCTCTTTTTGCCACCTTCATTTTTTTTCCACAGTTTTTTCTTGAGCAGTCCATTTGTTTCCTTGACACTAACAATTACTGACAGCCTGGTATCCTGTCTCCAACAGTGGCAAATAGCAGATGCTTAGAGAATAATGTAAAAAGCAGGGTGAGAATATAATAATCCTAATATATCCTGGCAGCAGTGATCAACGTCATGTCTGCCTGGCTGTTGTGAATGTGTTTAAGTACAGCCCAGTGGGGGCTGTGCCTAGCACCGTGTGGGTGAGGAAAGGACAATTTTACAAGATGGCAAATTTTTGTGCGTAACTGCCTCTTTCCAAAACTGCTGGCCTTTCCTCGTGCCACTGCTTTGCTTAGCTTAGCACAAACAGCCACACTCTTGTTTCTGAGCCAGTGCTGAGGTTTATTCACAGAACTCCTTGTACCTGATGGAGTAGGAGCTTGTGTTCTCTCCCTTCTGCCTCCTTAAGATGGTTGCAGTGTGGTAAGATGAAAAGTCCTTGTGTTTGGTTATGAGCCCTCATAGGATTGTGCTGCTTGACAGATTCCTGTGGTGTTCAAGCTGATTGCAATAAAATCTCATAAGTGTGATGCTGAAAATCTGTGAAAATCATGGCCACACAGGGAAGGGAGAGACCCAAAGCAGTAGGAGAAGTTATGTGGAATGTTTGGGGGGCTTTTCTCTCTGTATCTTCATGGTTGCTTTGGGATTAATTATTTATTTACAGGTTGTTTTCTCCAGTATTCCTTCAAATCTGAAACAAGGTCTGAACTGTGTGAAGGAGATAGAAAAAATGCACTTCAATTTTACAAATGCTAGGTTTGAAGTTGCATTTAAAAATACCTCTGTTAGTATGTAAAATATATCATCCAGGGTACTGAGCAGCTAAATAAGATGAGTGATGCTGCAGGTGTTAGACCTTTAGCTCCTAGTCCTTCATCTGATGCTTCCTCTGTTGCCATCACTGCTCCACAGCACCACTTAAACTTATGAAGAAGGTAAAGAAGAAGGACCAGCCTCTGCTTAAACCTCTATCTTGCTGTATATGTATTACTATATTCTAAAACCCAAAACTCCAAGTTTTTTACCATGTGATATTATACACTTTTAATCAAACAACACATCTGTAATTTTCTATAATTTAATTTTGGAAGCTTTCTCCATGGCTTCAGGTCAAATGTACTGTTCTCTTGGTGGTCAGTGTCTGTCAGCACAGAAATCCTAAAATTCTCAGGAACCAGGGTTCCAGCATCCAACACCCTAGTTTGATTTGCCCTCACCTGATGGCCAGCTGGACTGATAGAATTCTTTTCAGAGTTATTTTCTTCACATATTTTCTTTTCTGGTTATTACTTTGTATATTATCCACAAAATTTTTGGAGTCCTCGGGACTTCTTTAGGATAACATGTGAAGGACCGGAGGGAAGTTGACATGACTGATTATCAGCACCCAGCTCTTTTCTGTTTGACCTCACCATTAATGAAAAGGGTTCTTCTGCCCATGGAGGTGAGACCACAAGTCCCCACAGCTCTAAGTGCTCCAGTGCTTGGTGTGTGACTGTTGAATAAGACTGGGCATCCTTCTTCCTGTTTGATTTCTCCCCTCTCCTTGCAGAAGCAGAGGGGTGCCTCTGGTGTGCCAAGTGATGCCTGCAGTGGATGTTCAGAACAGGGTGAGGCACACAGTGTGCCTTTCCCAGATGGAGCTTTCCAACTTTGTGCAAAGTTGTGTGTGCCAGAGCTCAGGAGTGTGCACATATGCAAATTATCTCGTTAGGAATTCAGGGCAGAAAGGCACAGAGCTCCTTTGCTGCCACAGGGAGCTGTATTCAGAGACTCAGGGTGGAAATATGCCTCCTGATGCATGTTTTAGTTCTGTATAAATCATCTGTAAGTGTGGCTCACTCTATTCATTTAGGTGGTGACACTGTTATTTAGGAGTGATACGAAACAGTCACAAAGTAATAAGGACTGCCTGAGAAGAAAATATGTGCTGAAGCTCTTAGGTGTAATGCTAATTTAAATAAAACATGGGCTGTGTTGGGACTGAAGAATATTTCTTCTAGAAATCCTAATAATATTTAAGCCATGGATGCTTAGAAGTTGGTTGGTGGTTTTTTTTCCAAAATGAAGATGCCATGACTATTTAAGAATGTTTTAGACTCCTTTTTATGGTTGAGTGGATTAATTTTGTTCTTAAAAGAATGTTTTATTGGTATCTTAGCTGTAGGGACACCTGTGCTCATCTAATGTATGCAAATGCAGCCCAGCAGCCTTTACCCCTAAACACGATGGAAAGCACAGAGAAGGAGTGCTCATCACACTGCCAAGTCAGACCATGCTTCAAGTTAGGCTGATATCACCTTAATGATTCTTAATGCAGATAGGGTGCAGAGAAAAAGAATGTGAGTCTTTGTAAAAGCTGAATAAAAAGAAGTGTTGCAAAAATAAATCTCCAAATTCTACATTAAGCCAAATTATAAATATGCTAAGGGTAATAGACATTTTACCTAGGAGGTGTTTATTGCCCCCACTCTTTCTTTCTCTGGAATTTATTCACTGTGGGGGCATGATGTAAAATCCTTTGCTGAATTGATAACCTTGTGCTACTTGCAAACGAAATTTGGTTAAATCAGAGTTATTGCTATCTCACAATGGAGATGCTTTCTAGTTGTGCTGTAAAAATTAGAACAAACAAGTCTTACTGTCTTGAAGTACTCATTTATAAATATTAAAAGATAGGTGTGCTTTTTTTTAATGCGAGATTCTTGGAATTTGGGTTGGAGCATGGCTATGATAAGAGGATGTTACGCTGACAGTTGAGGAACACTCCTGGTGCAGGAAGCTCCCTGTGCAGCTGCAGTGGGAGCTGCAGGCTGTGCCCTGGGTGGGGAGATGGCCAGAGCCCCAAGCAAGGGGCTGGAAACCAGCACTGACCCTTCACCTGACAAAGGAGGCCTCTGCTGCTGGCTGGGGGGTGGCCAGGCACTCTGAGACCCTGCAGCAGCAAGACCCCAGACTGAATGTCACCTTGGGATGGGTGCTTGGTGTGAGGGCAGAAAAACCCACGGATTGCTTTGCTGGGGTCCCTGCCTGGAGGCACCAGTTCCAGCTGTTATATCCTACACCATGATTAAATGATTTAAATCATCCCAGGTATTTGGGGCTCTTTAATGGGACACCTGGGGTCGAGCCAGTGAGAGAAACCTGTCTGTGTGTGGGGGGTGTGCAGGGAGACAAGCAGGGACCTGGTGGGTGTCTGGAGGGCCTTTGGTCCCAGCAGTGCCAGTCTGGGATGGTGCCACTGTGATCCCAGGAGTGGCATCTGAAGGGTCAGACAGACCCTGACTTCATCAGGCCATGGGAGTGCTTGATGAAGACCTCAGCCTGAGGAACAGGAGTTTTTTTCAAAGTAAGATGAAATTCTTTAGTCTGTGGTGAGCCCTGAAAGTAATAGGTGCTATCAACTGGTGATTTAAACTTTGTCCCTGTCTGCTGCTGGCTGTAGATTTTATGATAGTTCTCCTTTTATTTCTCCAATTTGTGTTGTATGGTTTGGGTTGCTTTAGCCTGTCAAAGTAGGCTGGAGAGACTTGGACTTCCAAGTAATTTTCTGAAGAGCAGCAATGGATAAGGTAGGGCTTCCCCTTGGCTCTTTCATCGGTGTCAGGGCAAATATTATATCTGCCTACAGCACTTGAGTGAAGTCTCCTGTGGGCTGGGAAACAGAAGGTGTGAATACTGTGCTAATGATGCTAATCTGGGAGAAGAGATAGCCAGGAGGGCACATTGTCTCCCTCCTGCTGAAGCAGTAAGCACCGTGTGCTTACAGGAGTGTCTTCTGTTGTGGTTTGGCTGCCTGGGCTCACATGTCTCTATCTGTCCTCACAGCTCAGAAATCATGGTTTTAAAATTCACAGTTTTTTAAAATGTTTATCTTAGTAGGAGAGGATGACTTACAGTGATTGTTTTATTGTTCTGCCATGTAAACTCTTCAGTAAATGCATATGATCACAGAACCACAGAATTCTCTAGGTCAGGAAAGACCTCTAAGATCATCAAGTCCAATCTTCAAATGATCGCCACCCTTGTCAACTAGACCATGGAACTAAGTGCCAAGTCCAGTCATTTCCTGAACACCTTCAGGGATGGTGACTGGACCACCTCCCTGGGCAGCCCCTTCCAACAACCCCTTCTGTGAAGAAATTCTTTCTGATGTTCAACCTGAACATCCCTGACAGAGCTTGGAGGCCTCTTCTCTTGTTCTGTTGCTGATTGCCTGGGACAAGAGGCTGACCTTCACCTGGCAACTTCCAGGGAGTGGTAGAGAGAGTGAGAAGGTCACCCTGAGCCCCCTTTGTCCAGGCCAACCCAGCTCCCTCAGCTGCTCCCCATCAGAATTGTGTTCCAAACCCTTCCCCAGCTCTGTTCCCTTCTCTGGACACGCTCCAGCCCCTCAGTGTCTTTCTTGTCTAGAGGAACCCAGAGCTGGACGCAGGATTTGAGGAGTGGCCTCAGCAGTGCCCACTCAGGGGACAGTCACTGTCCTGGTCCTGCTGGCCCCACCATGGCTGGGACAGGCCAGGTGCCCTTGGCCTCTTGCCCACCAGGGCACCCCTGGCTCCTGTTGAGCTGCTGGTGAGCAGCACCCCCCAGGGCCTTTCCCAGCAGGCCCTTTCCAGCCCCTCTGCCCCAGCCTGGAGCTGCAGGGGGTTGTTGTGACCCAGGACAGGACCTGGCTGACCCTCAGCCCATGGAGCAGCCTGGCCAGATCCCTCTGCAGAGCCTTCCTGCCCTGCAGCACAGCACTCCCACCAAGCTGGTGTCACCTGGCTGAGGGTGCCCTCGATGCCCTCGTTCAGGGCCCCCCATGGAGCTGTCCCCCAGTGCTGAGGCAGGAGTGACCCAGCTGAAGGATGGGTGTGTGCAGCAGGGAAGGAGCAATTTTGCTGTTGTCCCAGGCAATGAAAAGGTGCCAGGACACACAGACTGAGGGAATTCCTATTTTTTTTTTTTCATAAGTGGAATCATGCATTTTGGATTTATTTTCTAACCAGATATTTTTAAACCTATCTAAACTTTAGGGTGCTGTTTCTACAGTGGGCTGCTTAACGTTGCCACACTTCCTGAGGGTACAAAGTGTTTAACTCCCTAGGTTTTATTAAATTTCCAAATACAAATCTCTACAGATATTTTCACATTTTAAAAAATATCACTATTTTTACAAAATATTAGGAAAGCTCACGTTTCACTAATCAAGACACATTTCAGCATTGACATCTAACTTATGTAGTGGCATGCAGAGCAATGTAAAATGACTGCATTAATCTCACAGGGTGTTTACTGCTTCCACAGTACTGACATTTTATAGGGAAAAAGAGATCTGTGTCTCACGCTATGCAGCCAAGCTCATTATTCTGGTGGCAGGTCTTGGGGATACTCTGCATTTCCTTCAGATCTGCTGCCTGTTGGATGGCACTTGGGCACATGTTTTTTCTGAATGAAATTTCCTAACCAGGCAGGTTCATCATGAGCATCCCTTGGCTGTAGCATGGGTACACATAAACTGGCATGATGGAAACCTGAACGTGTTTTCTGTTTCTGGATTTCACTTTCCTAAGCTCCCCCTGACAAGGATGAAGCCAAAAGAAATTACATCACCTGCCTTATTTGAAAGGTAAACAAATACTTAAATTTTTGTGGAATGCTTTCCAATGGATCTCTTTTTAAAACTTTACGAGCTTGTAGCTTTAATGCTCTGTCATCTGACTGTCAGCTGTGGTTGAAGGAAGAACTAAGTCCAGACCCTAAATGAAAGACTCTCCAGTATATCTGTCATAAACAAGCAAAGAGACAACCCCCAATCTCTTCTTAGTCTCTAAGAACTGTTGCTCTACAGCTGCAGCAGTATTTTATTGTATATTCTATGTCCTGGGCTATTCCAGCAGATAATTTTGATCAGGAAATGACTACCAGCCACATCACTGCCCCAAGCAATGATGAATTCACAACCCTTTATAGAGTTTGTAAGTGAGTTTGCTATGTTGTCTGACATTGATGCAGAACACTGCATCTCCCAGAGATGAGGAAAAAGCTCACTGGAAACACTTTGTGAATAATAATTATAGAGCTATATTCACCTCTGATTTCTTTTTGAGATCTCTGTGAGAAAAGTGGATACTGAGATAGAATTTTCTCTTTTGCTCTCTGTTGCTCAGGGACTTTTTTTGCTTCTGGCTGATTGAGGAAAAATGAGAAAATGCTGAAATTGAACACTAGACTTCCTAATAGTATGAAAAGCATCCTAAGGGGCTTGGATGTATGTCATAATGGCAGTAGTTTCTTGGGTGATTGGTAGCTAAGAGGTCAAGCTTGAAAATCTTGATATAATTTTCTAAGATAGTTCAGTTTTGTCAGGATGACAGATTTTTGATAGGAGATGAAATATAAGAAATGAGGGGTTTATTTTGTAAAGATGATAGGAACAGGTAGCTCTTTTTGTACAATAGACCCTGTTATCCTTTTCTTGTTTTCCTCAAATGTGGATGCTGACTCTGGAAAAGATGAAGATCCAAGGACAAAATATTGCCTGGAGCAGTCGATGTCATCTTTTATAATAGCTGTGCTGCACTGCTATATAAAAATGCTTTGCAATGGCAGTGTTGGGGCACGTGTAATTCTGGAAATACATTCAGCTTTTCGTGTCTTCTAAGGCAAAATTGCCTGTTAACAATTGCTTCACTATCGGGAAAGCTTTTGAGAGTATCCTGTGTTTACAGATTCAGTAATCTGTTTTCTGGAGTTTGGGGCAGTTACTGTTCAGGGTAGAGTTCTGTAGAGGCAAAAGGTTGATTTTGGGATGGTGTGGTTCATTTCTGTGTAATCTCTGAGGGTTGACATAGAATATAACAACTCTAGATTAAACATTTTCTCAAGTTAGTGACTTTTATGTGGACAGTGATTGCAAGCAAACAGGGAAGGATATTAAAAAAAGAAGTTTTATAAGCATATTGCGAATAAAAACGACATAATATTTACATAGCTACATCCTATTAAATGCCTTTGAATATCATGTAAAAACATCTCTCCAAATACCAATTGCTGTTTCACTGTAACTGCAGTGGTTGAGGTGGACTCTGAGTCTCAAACTACTGGAAGGTTCCTTAAATCAAGACTCTGGGTCTTTCAAAATAAATATTTTACTGCTCAGGTTTACTCTGAGTGATTATCAACAGCACTGAATAAATGTGTGAAATCCCAGAGGCTGTGTGCAGTATTATACCCAGGAAAGGTCCCTGGCAGCTGTGAAAACTCTGCTGGCAATCAGCAAGGGGTTGCATCCTCAGGAGCCACAGTCTCCCACGCTGTATGTGAAGAGGAGGAAGGAAAGAGAGATGCTGACCCTCAGTGCAGGAACTTCTCCAGCTTGCAGCAGAATATCTGCCAGAACTGAACGGAGGAAAATCTCCTTTGTCTCAAATTTACTGAAAATGTCCCTCAGAACAGCTTTAGCCTACGCTGCCTCTCATTCAAAGGAAAGATGATAACTTTGTTTTCTGTCTTCTCGTTGCACTCAGTGAAACACACAAATGCTGCCAGAATGCGAGTGGGTATCATGTTCTGAATGTGCAATAGTCTTTTTTTCCTGAGAGGTTTTATTTTATGATTTAATTATTGTATGACAAGGGTTTGTTTGAAGAAGAAGAAGAAGGCAATTTAATTGGATTTTCTATTTTACAGGCAGGATCTAAAGAATTACTGGAAGGTGTTTCTCATAATGTTTACAACTCTCCTTTTCTAACGTATTTACACGCATTTCATGGCTAACACAGAGGTACATAGAGAAATAGTACATATTTATAGGCTAAGCCCATAGTTTAAGGTAAATAAGCAGGCCTTGCCTTTAGTATAATATTTTCCTGCGTTTCTGATTTTAAGTAGTGTGGATAATGGTGTCTTTGCTATCCAAAGAGTGTATGGTTATGACTCATGGTGTCATAAATACTACGGCTATTACAGTGAGCATCCAAGTGAAATTACACAAAATTATATATTTGCCAGGGTTCTTTTCTCTAACGGCCAAACTTCAAAATAGAAAGCTTTATTATTCATTTTGATGCCTCTGAACTACTGAATGTTCTTGCTGGCCCACTAGACAGTTTAATAGGGCTCCTGAACATCATCAATAATTCATGCATCTCTTAAACAGGGATGTGGTACTTGTTGTTCAACTATAATCTGAGTGTATTAAATTGTGAGCTGCTAGAGGATGGTCAGGGGCCTGTTCAGTGCTGGGCCTAGGCCTTACAGGTGTGCAAAGTTCTTTGGATCCTGTGGATTTAAACTCCTTTTGTAGTGCTCCCAAACAGGGAATTCTCTTTGCCCTCCCCACAACTGTTGCTTTTCCTGAAAGGGAGGCAGCTGTTGGCCAAGGATGTAGTTAATGTCCTTCAGTGCAGTTTGGATGATGTAAATAATGTAAATAATCCCCTGAATATGACTCTCAGTGCTGGCTGGACCAAAGAGGGAAATGTGGTCCAGGTGGAGGGGTGGGGAGGAAGCCCAGGCTGGGGTCCATGAGGGTTCAGGTGGTATTAGAAAAAGTGAAAGTTAAACTGGAATGGATTGTTCCAGTTCAAGACAGAACTGAAAATCCAGTGATTTTTGTAGGATGTGTTAGTTGGTATTTATGAAGAAATCTAATGGGGTGTGTTTTTTTTTAAGTATGTCTTTGACTTCATTGGGTTTTTTCTTATATGTCTCACACGCTGTGACATCCCTTGTTGTGCTAAATACTATACCCAGAGAGAAGCTTTTACAATCAAAGAGAATGAGAAACGCCAAGGGTGAGTACAAGCGAGACAATCCCAGGGGCCTGTCATCTTGCCGTGCCTCAGGGAGGTCTGCTGGTAACATTGGCTGGCTTTGATCTCCTTTTGCCACTGCAGAACTGAGGCATGCACAGCACTGAGACAGACCACGTGCCTGGGATGAGCACCTTGGCAGAGCTGAGAAATCACTGACTTCTCTGTGTAGTAATCCGGGCTTTTTCTGCAAGAACCTTCTTTTTTCAGATCTGTCACATTTGAGCCATGCTCATGTCTCAACAGGAGTTGAGTAAGAAGTTACAAAGAGCTCAGAAATTAAGGGTGTATTGTCTTGTGCAGATATTTCTTAGAAACTGTTGGCAGTGTTATTTTCGAATAAGAATTTGTTGCACAAGGAGGAGTAACTTGTCAGACAAGTGCAAGAAAACAGTATATATAACCATTCAAGTGAAAGTATTACTGTAGGTGGAATGAGTCTAAAGCCAAGACCTTTTTCTTCTTCCCTTTTTGAACTTTTTGTCCTTTATCATGCTTCTAAGAAAAATCTCATGCTGACTTGTTGAGTTCTGCATTGCTGTCTGGATAAGGGTCAAAGTGTGCCTCTCTCTGTTCAGGATGCAGAAGACTGTGAAGAACTCCATGGCTGTGCAGCTTTCAGGAGTGAAGCTACAAAACCCAGGCAGACATGAGCTGTGCTCATTTGAGAATAGCTTTTTTTGCAGCTGACTTAGGGGCTGGTAATGCAGCACAGGGTTGTGTGATGTCTGTGCTGAGCTGGGGAGCAGGAGGAGGCTGCTCAGCTCTGTCCCAGCCTGACATTGCTTAAAGCTGGGGGAAATGCAATTCACTGCATGCTGGCTCAGTGTGCCTGATGCCTTATATGTAGGGTTTTTATCAAAAATGGGCTAGAGCTCCCATTTTTCTATCCAGACTGCAATGAGGTTAATCCTAACAATGTGCAGCTCCTCCTGGAAATAGTTTTTAGGCGGTGGAGGTGTTTGAAAAGAAAGATAATGCTTCTTCACTTGCTTTTGGCCATAATGGAAGCATTAGATCTCAACATTTTTTCTTAACTGCTGCCTTTCAGTGAACCTTTTCCTCTGTCAGGGTGAAATGTTTGGGTCAAATGAAAGTTCTGGCTCTGTGGAGAACTAGCAGATGATGCAGTGGTGGCAGTGATTATCAGTCATCTTGCACCTCTGCCTTGCAGTGATGGCTGGTGGTTCCACACAAGGCTTGTTCATCTGGGGCACACAGCCTGAGCCAGCCCAGTTTCTCAACAGGCTGCCAGCAGGGCATCTGAGATCACAGCTCCTGAACCACAGTGGAGAGGGGAAGTTGGAACTATTTGAACATTTGAACACGTTTTAAGGTGTTTGATCCTGACCTGGGAGGGCTGAGTCTCGCTGATTGTGGCTGAGCTCTGAGCACTGCTGCCTCCTCTGCCCATTGCCTGCCTGGAGCTGCTGCTCAGGCATGGTACAGGTTGTCCTGCTTCTGCCCAAACTGCTCATCACCAATAAAACAGCTCTGAAATGTGACAGGATGAAATCATTTCATAAGGAATTCTTTCATTCCTATTTTCCTCTCTCATTGCTGTGACAAGTGCTGGAGTTCCTCCAGACTGTCAGTGGGCTACAGCCTGGGACCCTCTTTCCAAATCTGTTTTCTGCTTTATTTCTTAGTGTCATGTTTTGTTTCCATGGAAACTCCCCAGCCTAACTCAAGTTATAATACTGTCAGGTGCATGAACAATGCTGTCATTAAAGAGCATCCTCAGCTCTGGATGTTTGCCCATCCTGTGTCCTGCTAGACACTCAATATGGTGTCAGGAGGGGCCACATGGTCACCAAACCTTGATGGGAGCCTGAAGGCTTTGGAAGAGCTGCTGAAGCCAGCTGCTGCACCCCTGGAAAGGAGTTTCCTTTGGCTGGTGTTCCTTAAAGCTGTTGTGCCCACAGCAATTCTATTCACAGGAAAGGAGGGATATTTTGCCATTTTCAAAAGAACTAGCTTGGGCTGTGTGTAAAAGCCTGTCTGCAAAATTCATATTGAAGAGAATAGATTCACAACAGCAGCAAAAGAAGTTAAACAGAAAAGATGTTGTTTCCAGGAAAATCAAGTTAACTACAAACTGTACCTTGGAGTGAAAGGCTGACTTCTGTCACTGAGCATGGAAGTGTGTGAGGCAATTTTTGTTTGCTGTGATGAAGAAGAGTGGCTGATTAGATCAATATTTCTCATTCTGTTTGCACCCTGGAATCTGCTTATGGCAATATTTTCCTTTTTTCAGCCCCAATCCTGCTGTTTTCTTTGAAGAACATCAGTATAAAGAAAAAAGCTTACTTTTGTGGAGGCAAAAGTACCTAAATAACAGTTTCCCCTTTCTCCTGAGAAATTTTACAGATGCTGTTATATTGGGAACCCCATTTTCTAAGTGCCACATTAGCAGGACAAAACACAGTGCACAAGAAAATTTGCAACCCTTTAAGGAAGAGCCATTAGACTGTGAGATAAAATGTGGCTCTGCATCTCTAAAAATAATATATTTGCATCTCTATAAGAACTTCAATTTTGGTAGCCAGGAATAGTCTAGGCATCTTCATTGTAATTATTAAGAATTACTAGCTTGCACAATTACTGCTTTGAGAGAGATGTGAATGTACATGGTATTTTAGAGGACGGGGAGAAGTGAAGAATTTATTGCTATTCAAGAAGCTGAAGTTTACTTGTTTGCTGGCAAACATTACAGGAATTCAAGAACTGTCAAGGTGGAGAAGGCTGCGGGGTCATCTTGTTTGGTGTCTCTGATGAATGCTAAGATGTTCAGAGGAAGGGGAGAGAATTTCTCCATCCAGTGAAAATGAGGAGCTGGAAGAGGGAGGAGAGAAGAGATGCAGAGCATTTTTTTTTTAATGGCTGTTACTTTACATTTGAAAAACCCTAAAAGAAAATCATCAGTTTGGGAAGAGATCAGTGTCAGGAAGTTCTTTCACATAAATCTGCAGCTACTCTGCTTTAGGAACACAACGTTTTGGTCTCAGAAACTCCTTTTGATGTTGTCAATCACACAGCCATAGCCTGAGGACTGCCAGAGCCCCCTGCACTCAAGGAAAGGGGCTCATCATTCACTGTGGCTTGTATCATGTTCAAATAGCAGAATTGGGCCTCCAAGGCCTGCAGCCTGGAAGGTGGGAGCAGCAGGAGTTTCTGCAGTGTGGAGTGGGGTGATCAGACCATGGACTTGCTGATTTTCTGCTTATAAGATGCAAGAACAGTAATCTTTTCTGGAACTGTTGAAAATGCCCACAACTCTGCATCTTGGAATGGGCTTCACATCCCAAGTAAAACTGGTTTCCATTTTCTATTCTGTAAAACTGTATCTGTGCACTGTCCTTCCACAGCAGGATGGAATCTCTCCATTTAGCGCTGTAGATCAGCTCTGCTGGCTTTTTGTTTCTCGTTAGCTCATTGCAATGATTAAAATAGATGAGATAGGATGTACTTTGTGCATGAGCACTGCCAGAAACTGGCAGCCCTCCACAGGGCTGTACTAACAGGTGCAGATACTCCTTGTCAGCACAAAGGTGGCAGCTCACCGTTCCTCACTGCTTCTCTGTGGCTGGGGTGTGAATGTTCCTGCTGGCTCCTGGGGCACACCAGCATTTTGACCTCCATAAGCACCTCCTGCTGCAGGATGCTGCTGGAATAAGCTCTGAACATGCCTGTCTTCTGCTCCTCAAAAAGGCCGATTTTTCACAGCACATTTTCTTTTGAAGTCTGATTCAAAGCCCATTGTAATTGGTGTAGTATCCTATGCATTCTAATGCAGCCAAATCAATGGTCATGCATTTAGGAACGAAGAAAATTGCTTGCATCTGCAGGGTGGGAGGATTCAATCTTAGAGTGCCATGATGTTTGAAAGGGTCTTGGATGTCAGGCTGAAACCCAGCCACGTGTGAGCCCCAGCTCTGTGAGGCTGAACGTGGCCCTTGGCTGTACCTGTGGGGGAGGGATTGTTGCTCACATGTGCCCTGCTGATGGCAACTGCTTAGACATTCAGCCCCTCTCTGATGTCAACACGTTTCAAAAAAGGATTATAGAAATTCGTAAAGGGCTTAGGAAAGTTCTGCAAAAATGACTGGGTGTCTGTAAAACATTCATTTTTAACGAGAGGCTCGGTCTAGTTAAAATAAGGTTAAGAGGATACTTATTGGAACTGTATAAACACTGCAGCAGGAGATTTATGGCTGCAGGAGGCTTTTTAAACTAATAGGCAAAAGTGGAACTATATAAACCAGTGGTTGGAAACTAAAATTAAGCCAGTACATGTTGGAAGAAGTGTAACCGTGAAAAAAATCCTGCATAAGGACAGAGTGGGTCTTTATCACTAGAAGTCCTTAGGAATATATCCATTTTGAAGGTCAGCACATTACTGACTTCCAGGGTAGCTGCAGGAGACTGATTAAAGATTTCTGGGTTATACTATGTGCAAGACCTCATTAAATATTTAGACTCCCTACTCTTGGCCTTAAAATCGAAGCACTTGGCAGCCACTGATGTGAGGGAGCTTTGGAGAAAATCCTTCCAAAGTTTTAGATTGAATATTAGGAAAAAGATCTCTTCACAGAAAGAGCTGTCAAGCACTTGTAAAGGCTGTCTGGGGAGGTGGTAGAGTGTCCCTGGAATCCTTAGATTCCAGCAAAGATATATGCTAAGAAATATCAGTTTACCTGGGGGTGTGGTTCCCTGATGGGCTTGGCAGTGCTGGATTTGTGTTGGACCTGATGGTTGCAGAGGACTCATCACACTGTTAGGTGATAATTTCCATAAAGATCCAGACTCTACCAGCCAGGATTGTTCCAGAATCCAATGATTTAAAAAAAATAATTATTTTTCTTTGCTGTTCTGATTTATTATTTTTGTTAATAACTTTAAACTGATATTTCTTAGCATATATCTTTGCTGGAGAAGTTTTAGATGTAATGTTTTTAACTACATATAAAATTATCTCACTGATCCTTATGAATGTTTTATCCCAAGTGCAAAATCTGTAGCTAAATATTCTGGGCAAGTAATGAAACTGTCTTTAAAGAAATCCTTTGAAATGTACATATTAAGTAAGTGAAGAAAGGAAGAATCAATGAATATTTTTTTTTCATTCACAGCTCTCAGCTGTAGGGATCTTAGATGTTGCTCACAGATTTAATAGGTATAAAATAACAAAGAGGGTTTCTTTCCCCCAGGTTTTACTTTCCTTTAAACAACTGTCATCAGATTCACAGGTCACTGTCTGTGTTGCAAACAGAATTTTATATTAAGATCACAGTTTTGAGATTACGGCTACTTTGTTTATTTTTAATACAGCATTTATTAAGGTAAAACTGAATAAATGTCCTGTGCATCAATGTCCTTTGAGAAGCACTCTCCATGTCTGAGTTCTGTCAATACCATGCTCGGCTGAAAGCATCACCCCTGTAAGAGCCTCATCCCAGCTCCTCACAGGCAGATTTCTACCCAGGACCACGTGGCAGCAGTTCGTGTCCTGCATCTTCCTTAATTGCTTGTAAATTACATGCTTTGGAAAGCAGAAAGTGATTTTTGACTTTTGAAATACCATACTCACGAGGCAGACTTGCCTTGAGAAGGGGTAGGCTGAATTCTTGCCTTGGAGATTTTAAATTCACAAAAAATCTCAAGCTTCAGCAGAAGCAAAGGGTGTGGGTCAGTTCAGCAGTGTTACAAAATACAAACTGAGGACATTTTAATGCCAAACAAAATTGTACTTCAGGAAAATAATAATAACAGTATTCTACCCTGCTTGATCTGCTTTAAAATGTTTCATTTGCCTTAACAAAGCCTTGGGAAGACCTGGTGTGGCTGATGCTATTAATATAAAAGACCAGTGCTTTTAACAACAGTAATGGCTCTTGAGGTGCAGCACATGGGTATTATAGGAGTAAGAATAATATAAATTTAACTAAACTGGCTTAATGTGCCCCCTCCTGCTGGGGAAAAAGAACCTAACAAGCCAGAAATGAGAAGGAATGAAGAAGCAAAGCAGCTGATCAGATAACAAAAGCACAATGTGCAATCAGCCACACTGGTCCTTGCAGAGAAACTGCCCCAGAGACGCTTCCAGAGAATGAAGCAGATTCAAGAAATAAAAGTAAGTGGGAATAAAGGAGTCTGTGTATTTAAAAGAATGTGGCAAGCAGAATTGAATGTTAGCAGGTGACGGTGCTGGTGTAAATCTGAAACAGAGCCATGGGCTCTGTGGGATATCCTGAGCAGCAGAGTGGTCCCTGAGAGCACCCAAACTGGGAATGAACCAGTGAGCAGAGTTTTCTGCACTTCTGGTAAGGATGTTTGGCTATTTCCCTTTCCAGTTTCCATCCCTAAACTTTTTGCTGTGTTTGGGTAAAACCTGCTCTTTCCTTGACCACGGTTTGTTCCTTGTGTTTGTTTCATAGTGGTTATCGCTCATGCTGTTCTTTTCCAAGTATTTGTTGCAGGTGCACTTCAGGGGTGGTGTAGTTTGGGAATTCTTTTGATGCTGAAGAGCTCCTTCTAAAGCTTGTCTGCACTTTATGTGCTAAAATCTTGGGAGCTGTCTTTTTCCTGAGATTTTGGGAGGTAATGGTAGCTCCTGCAAATATCAGCTACCATTTATCAGGTTGTGTTGAAATCTAGCTTTTTCAAGATTTTATTAACTTAACATTTGAAGCATCTAAAATACAGAATTTTGGCGGCTTTTTCCTTCACAAAATTTTATCTTTTTCTAATTTGCAAAGCTGGCACAGCCTTCTGGGAAGGTAATGGTTGTGTGCCTACAATTGATAATATGTGATTCCTAGAAAATTTCAGCTCCACTTCAAACAGAAATCCCTTTGATTTGGGGTGCCTCTGTAGGGCTGTATGGTGTTTAATCTCTAGGGTTATCTCTTTGCAGACAGACACTAAGCAAACATTTATGTATTTTATTGCTAATGTGTATATTGTTATTTTGCTGAAATTTTTGCGAACAAAGCATCTGTGTGAAGTGTTTGCTGAAGGAGAGAACAGTGTGAGGGTTTGTGCAATATCTTTCCACTGTATGTTCTGTTCTTACTTAGTCCACAGCTTTTATTTGTCCTTCATGTTTTGTTTTTACCAGAGCATGGGGCATTTCTTAGCCTGCAGACTTTGTGCAGCTGCTGTTCTTTGCCTGCTGTTTTGTCCAAGGGACTGGAAGACAAAGTGAATTTCTACTGTTACAAAATAAGGTCTCCCTGCCCTCAGTCGCTGATGTAGTTTGCCTTGTTCCTGGAAGTAGAGAATACAGCAGTTGGAGTTGTCACTTTGGGGTGAAATTTGCTGTGCTAGTGTGCTTTGACTTCAGGCAGTGTGTTCTGCAAATGAGAAAGGGAAAGTTTCTTGATTATGAATGTTAATAATTAAAGATACAGGACACCACTATTTTGAAAGCCTTTGCCTTAGAAACAGAAGTTTTTTCAGGTGACAAATTTATCGTGTGTGGCATTATTATCATCACACTGGATGCACGACTGTTGACTTGTGGGTTTCTAATTTTTTGGAAGGGTATGAGAGTCAGTGTTCAAATGGCCATTTCCTATAAATATAAATAAAATACATCTGAAGAGGGCTGTCCTAGGCAATACAGTCTGGGCCTTAACCTCAAGTCCTTGCAAAGTGAAGAAAAATGTGATTTCCCAAACCATTACTGTCTTGCTGGCACTCTGTTTTATTCTTATTGAGATGTTCTTTAACTGATAATCTCTCAAATGATTCCTTATATTGATTTGAGCAAATCACCTGCTGTTGTGGGACTTAATTGCTGGATAATCAATGTGTAATACTGCTGCTTGTTTTTTGTTTTTGTCTTTAAACAACATGAGCCCCAGCTCCTGGTGAACAGCTGAATTTCTGGCTGTTCCTGCCAGCTTGGCTGGGGCACAGGGGGTGTGGAGGCCACCCTGGACCTGGGCATGGCCTCTGGTGCTCCTGCACTCACTGGACCGAGGCTCTGGCAAAAACTTGCCAAGGATGCGGAATAACAGAAATAATTTCCGAGGTTTTGAATCTATTTATAACTAGGGGGAAAAAAAGTGCTTTTTAAAGGCAAAAATTGCATGAAATGTGTCCTGTCAAACTCTCACTCATCAATGTCAAATTCTCATGACATTGACAAAATAGCTATTTTGGCATGGAAAATGTGACAAAACTGAGTTTTGAATTTGCTGCTGACTTTTGTGTTTGCTGCTTTCTTTGGAATTAGCTGGTTTCTTTGGGAAGGTGTTAATTTTAAGCCAGCAGCTCTAAAAATGGGTGAATTTTCTGCTCAAAGCAGTCTTAATGTTGAGTTTTTATTAAAATTGTAGTTTACTTTTTATGAAATCCATGTCTGGGGAGCTGGGAGAATGGTGCATAGCAGATTGTGAGGCAGACATTGAAGCACCTTCATTTATGGCCCGTGGCTCTGAGCTGGATCCCCTAAAGATGTTCTCACCCCACAATGCAGCAGGAGGGCAAAGCTGCTGCCAAGTGCTCTTCTGAGGGGTAAGGCTGTCAGTTTGTCACCATAATGTTGCCAAACACATGACATGCTTGCACTTAATTGACTTTTTAATTATTAAGGCTTTTTCGACTTGCTATGTACTTAGAAATCTTATGAAAATTGTCATTTGTCTTGCTCAATGGTAGGTAAGAACAAGTGTGAAGGACAGTGAAAACCAAGTACATATGAATGTTCTGTGGATGTGGCCTCACTCTTAGTTTTTATTGACAAAAGAATAAAAAGGTAGCTGATAATCCTGACAGACAGTAAATTACAGGCAGGCATTTGTTTCTGAGCCCAACTGCTTTTGCATTTCTTTTTGTATCCTAAGGGAACATCTCTACAGCAGATAAAAAACGTTTAGGAGTTAATGGTCCCTCTGTAAGATCGTTTCCCTTTAACCAGGCACTGAAAGCTGCCCCTTTAAAATGTGACTTCCTCAGCTTCTGTTTCAGAAGTCACTAAGTTGAAGCATCTGGGTCCAGTTTCTTGGAGAAAAGAAATATCTCACAGCCCACACAATTTTCCCCTCCTCTTCCCTCCCAGGTTTGCTGGCTAGCGTTCCTCCCAGGAGAGGCAGGACCTGCCAGGAAGCTGTTTGGAGGCTTTCCCATGCTCTCCCTGAGGCTGACTTTTATCCTTCCTTTGCAGATGCCTGTCCTGCTTGCTTGTCTCTCAGGTCCTATTCACAAGCCTGATTTATTTGCCTTTATCTTTGGGGTTTTTTTCAATGCAGTCACTGCAGCCTGTGTTAGTGGTAATCTGGGTTTGTTTTGTATTCTCCATCTCTTGGCAGCAAGCCCCTCCTTTTGGTGGAAAGAGTGCTTCATCAATATTTGTCATGAGGATTGAGCAGGCTGGGAGGTGACAAGGGTGGCCAAACATCCCCTGTTCTCCCCAGGGGCTGTGCTGGTGTGGGCTTTGCACACTCACTGCTGTGGGGCTGTAGATATGGCCCTGGACCACCAAAACCCACCAGGGATCACATTCTTAGTGGAGGTGTCATAATTTTAAAATCTGTGACCCTGAACATATTGTCAGGGTGTGGTGAAAGCCAAGGGAAGTGGAGCTTTGGTGCTAGCGTTGCTAAGGTGGCTTCTCTTGTCCCCCAGTCTGTGAGCAGAGTAGGATGAAGTGGGAAGGTGGTGGAGGATCATTGAAAAGGCTGCTGCTAACTTGGCATTAGCTGGTTCCAGAAGGAGATAGATGGAAATGAATTCCTGGAGAGTAGGCTTGATGAGCATCTTGAATCCTCCTGGGCTTGACTGGGAGCGGGTGATATTGAAATACACAACTGAGAGGTTCAAATACAGGTTTGTCCCTTCCACAGCCTTGCTGTTACTCAGAGATCTGTGGTTTTTGACTGTCAGTGGGAAGAAGCAAAGCAAGCAGATGATGCTGAATTATACAGGCAGTAATGCATTATCATATTTTTCATTCATGGCGGAGGTGGATGAAATGTCTGTAGAGATATATTTGAAGTTCTCCTTAAATATTTTTAATAAAATCATGATTTGCTGTTTTCAAAGCAATTGGTTCCTCAATCTGTTTGGTTACTTGTGGAAACCAGGACATTTTCAATGTAAAAGACTGCATACAAGTTTTGCATCTCCAAGGTTTGTTGTAAATGGCATAAAACCCCAAAGGAATCTCAGTATGGGAATTAAGATGCAATCCTTCTTTGTGTGTATTATCCACTACTTCTTAATTTCATTTAGATAAGGAAATGCAATCTGCTGCAGAACACTGAATCCCAGTAGTAATAATTCTGGTACACATCTGTACATCCAACATCAGCTGCAGACCAACCTATAGATTTTTTTCTTCTGTAATAAAAGCAACTTAAAAAAAAAAGAAAAGCCAAATCCTGTAATCCTTTGTTCATCTTGAAGTGAAATTCTTCTGTGCTCTGTGTGTGTGAGAGAGACAGCTGCTCCCCAACACACTAAAGCTTTGTTTGCTTCAAAGGAAGAAGCAGAGAGTAAATATTTGTAGCTCTCAGTGGGGTCCTGTTGTTGGTGTGCAAACATTTGATCCTGGGCCTTCCCTGCTCATTGTGAAACTTTTGGGCTGCGTGGTTCTCATGTGTGTGGCTTAAATATTCCCTGAAAGCAATATAAGCTCACCTCTTATTTTTGAAGTCCATGGTATTTATTATCGATGAAATACATTGTATTTGTAACTGTTTAAAATCTATTGTCATCTCCAAGGTAACTGTTCTTTTTGTGCTATCACTTTTGATAACTTTGTTACGTAAAGCTGTCCCCTAAATAGAGGTAATACAGCTGCCACAAAAAAGTTATTGAAATATGCTTCACCCCTCAATCCCCAGACTAATTTGGTACAACCAGGGCTCCAAAATAATCTCTGAATGCTGGACATAAACCTGTATAAGCCAAACTTTTATAACTGCTAGAGCAATAAAAAACACAGCTAAAACCCATAATAGAAGTAATCTTCATGACAGAGTGGTAAAACTTGCTAGGGCTTCTCCCACTGATGACTAAATTTATCTGGTGTGCCAGTGCTGGGCACTGTGTGCTGCCAGGGCTGGGTATGGAGGAGTTGAGCTCTAAGTATGAAGTTTTATCCACTCTGGTATTCACTTATCCATTAAAAATCACATTATAATTAATCTACATTGGAACTGATTTTTAGTTGGAGTTATGTTTTTAAGAAGGGAAATAATGACATCCGATATGTATCAGTGCAGTTCATCTGTTGCTGTTTCCATTTAAACCCTAATCTTTTCAGCACAAAAACGTTTATATGCCTAAGAATATGTCCATGCCTTCGGCACCAAAATCCTTTATTTTCCCATGCTTACAGAAGATAAACATTTATAGATCCTCCTGCAAGATATTTCCATGTTGCAGAATGCTTTGATAATCTCTGTGAAAATGTGTGTTTGGATTCTTTGTGATGACCAGTTTAAAAATGAAATTACACATCTCTTTAGGGAGGAAGCCTTGATAAATTATTTAAGCCTTTTACAAATTAGTGTGTAATAAATACTGGCATATTCTTGTATGAAGTTCATTCTCTTATCTAAGGTTAAACTATAAAAGGATATAAGCCTTGAACCTGAGTAGAGCTGATGCAATCATAATATCCACTTCAAGTACTAGCTCAAATTTGTTCAAGATATTGTGCAAAATATGTTCATTTCCCATGAAAGTTGCTCTAAATTGGTAACAGCAGCATTACAAAAGCTTGCAGACCTCTAGGATTAAGACTACCAGGGTAAAATGAACATTTAGCAACCAGCTTATAGGATAAAAAAGGTCCACTCTCTCTATTTGTATCATTTCTCAGAGTATTGGAGGTGTTCTGTCTTTGAGGGCTGCATTTGAAAATGTCAGCATTAGGAGAATTTGGAGCCTGTTTGGGCGCTGGTTTCAGTGACTGGTGATCAGATTTGTGTGGGAGGGAGTTGCACCAGGCTGAGGGTGATGTTTAAATCCCCATGCTTGTCAATGCTTGAGTGCTGAGCCAGGCTCAGACTGCCCCACAACGATGAAATGAGATGGGTTTGGCCAAAAAATGGAAATGATGGGATGAACACATTGAAAAATGGGGCAGGGTTCTTCCTTCTACAGCGTGTGTGGGACACCAGGTCTTTGTCAAATCTCCATTTCCAGTGTTGGATAACCCACAAATGTGCATAGCTGCAGGACCAGCTGGGCGTGAGAAAGATGAGCCTGGGGGCACTCAGGAGTCAGGGAAAGGAGCACAGCCCTGCCTCCAACCAGCAGATTTCAGGCTGAACATCATCCAAACATGGTCAGCTCAAGACTGAGGAGTAAGGGACTGCTGATTCCAGCTCTTTTATGTAGCTCAAAGGTTTCATTCTCAGCATATCATGTTAAATGTTTTCCTTCCTTAAATGTCAGTGGAATAACTCTGTGCCATTCTTTGTGTATTCTTCTACCAGGATTTGTTTTGTTCAGATAGTCCTTGCACTTTTGCTCCGTAATTAAAATCTGTGTGTGGAAAATTGAAAAAAAAAAAACAGATTCCAATATGCAGGATGTAGAAGAGAAATTCTTTCCAATGGTTATGGGATCTGAATTTTATTGGTATCCCCTTTCCTTTTTCTTTGCTCAGATCCTGTGTGAGTGGCCTGCCAGTCTTTGGGGAATACTTGTTCCCCGCTCACAGTAAAAGGAGCTGCCAATGGGGTTTAGAGCATGAGCAGTAGCTTCAGTTTTCCTGCAGCCACAGGCAGGGTCCTGCCTTCATCACACTGGGGACATATTTTGCTCTTTCTTTAGTAGCTATACTGTGCCACACTGCTGACTCCTTCTGCTTCATGTGGAGGTTCTGGCAGTCATGGCTCACCTGTGATGGATCTGACTGAAATAATGAAAATCCCTGATAATCTGGGGTTGCACTGTTTTCAATGGGTTTTGCTCCATGACTGGTGGCATCCCAACCATCAGAAAGTACAATACAGAATCTGTATGTATTTCACTATTATTTCTCAGGTCATTACCTTCTTATTAAATTCCTTGGTGAGGAGTTTCCTCTTCTTGATATTAATATAAATTAGCATGCCAATAAAAGGAAAAACCTCCAGCTTGGAATGTCTACCATCTATTTTAAATTGTGTTTTATTCCTCCTTTCTTTCCCAAGGTTCTCTTTCTCTCCCAACATTGTAATACATTGAAAAATCCAATGAATATAGACAACTGCTCCAGCACTGCACTGAATACATACTGATCACAGGAATGCTATTTTTTTAGGTGAAAAATAAAACAGTAAGCCACCTTCTGTGAGGTCATAAATTCTTGAAATGCTTTATCTTTTCCCTGTTTAAAATGTGTCACTTTCTGTGGTGTGCTGAGGAATCTCTTTCCATCTCATTCTGCAAAAAAAGCTTGGGGAAAAAAGTTAACAGTTTATCAAATACTGATTTTGAGTTGCTTATGTCTTTCTTTATATTCTGCTACAAAAGTGCTTGGCTTTGCTTGTAAGAAATCTGCATTTTGGGGAAATTCTGTCAAGTTAAAGTGATGCTGAGGTGTATGGCTATGCACAGCAAAAAATGTTAGCTGAGGAGCTGAGGCTATCTTTGAAATAGTGCAATAATTCTTAAATAACTATTAAGTTTGAGGGGTTTTTTTGATTGCTAATGAGGGATATATTGACATGACCTATAACTTATTAGCATTTTGTTTTGTTGTTGTGCATCTTGTTTACTAGACAAATTATTTTCATTTCAGATTGCTCAGCAATAACTGTTTCATATTTAATTAAACTGATTTTTTCTTGTCTTTGCTTATTGTGTTCAGCCAGAAAATAGAACAGCTGAAATGTGCTAATCAGATATTCTTTGAGAGCTGAAAAAGTCCTTATTTTGCTGAAAACAAGTTTTATAAAATCACTTAGGACTTCTTCAGAGAAAGATAGAAAGTGCTCACTTTCAGTTTGTCCTCTTTACTCCATTTTTGAGGGATAATGTTAGCACAGAAGGAGTTTGTATTTTTTGTTTTCCCTTAAACCTTTTGGCATTTCCACTTCCATCTGGACCTCAAAGCTCCGAGGTTAGGGCTCATTGGATATCCTCAATATCTCTTGTTCCTTTATTTGCTGCTAAGTTTCCTTTTGATGATTCTGATGTGTTTAGGTGCTGACTGTGCAAAATTAAGCTTCAGACCCGAGGTAAGAGCAGCCTGAGGTGCTGCCAGTGGATGTGGGATCTCCGCTCTGCAAGGAGCAATGTGGGACACAGTAATTCTGCATTTCCTCACTGCAGCTTGAGATTATTTACTGAAATAGATGCTCTGCATAGATGTGGTAGCATCAGTAACTTCATCTTAACAGGTTGTAGCAACCCAGTCTGCCTGTAGCATCCCCATTTAAAATCCATTTGCTCATATTCACAGTCACAGTGGCTCCAGAGCAGCCTTGCAGCTCTGTGGAGAAAGAAACAAGGTAATGTGCCAGTGTCTGGAGAAGTGGGAGTGTTCCTGTAGTTTATTTGAAGCTGGATCATTAGGAATCAGTTTATCCAGTGGAATAAATAGCCCCAGTGCTTCCTGGAGTGTACCCAAGGCTCCTCTCCACAGGTTATTAAAAATAAAATGAAAGGTGGGAAAATCTATTAATGCAGCATCTTGTTTGTGAAGGCAAAGAAATTCTTTAGAGGGACCTAAATCCTGTATTGATGTGGCAGCCTTGTGTAAGACCTGGTTAAATGCAAATAAAAGGGACAATTTCCAAAAGAGTAAACAAGTATTGAGAAGCTGATGTTATGAGTTTGGGCATGTACTGTGTTGATATATATTACAATGGATATATTTCCATAAAATCTGTTTTCCTGCTTTCTTACCAGCAAAGATCTGATACCAGAATGGTTTTTGTATTGGGACCAGGGTGATTTGGCCCTGGGTGGGGCCAAGTGCCCACCAAAGCTGCTCTGTCACTTTGCAGATGCACAGGGGAGAGAAAATACAGCAAAAGCCTTGTGGGTAAGGACAGGGAAATCACTTAGCAGTTGCTAAGTGATTTTGATTTCCCCAAACCCTCAACTTGGAGACATTAGTTTACTTTATTATCAATCAAATCAGACCAGGGTAAGGAGAAATAAAACCAAATGTTACAACACCTGATCCAAAAGCCCTCTTTCCTCATGGACCCAGCTTCATTCCCATTTTCTCTACCTCCCCCTCTCTGGTGTTGCTGATGGGCTCATGGAGCTCATCTGTTGGATGTGCTTGGTCTGTTGGAGCAGGCTGGTGCTGGCTCTGGACAGGGGGAAGCTTCTGGGAACTCTTCAGAAAAGCCAAATCTCTGCTGTCCTCCAGCCTGGCCACACAAACCCAATACATCCCACCCCTCCTAGTTTAGTGTTAGTTTATGTGAATAATGCACATTTTCTGACACAGAACCCTTGCTTATTCTTTAAATAATATCCCCTACAGACACCTGGACTAAATTCTACAGCAGTTCTTGAATACAGCCATGCCTTGAGTGCTGGGAGCAGCATTCCCCTGGCTTTGCTTGTCTTTGGTAGGATTGCTCACCTCTGAGTGCTTTATCAACAGGCAATTGCCTTCCCTGAGTTTAGGGAGGTGACTGAGCTGTGCCTGATCCTGAGGTTTGTGTTGGAACAAAGAGTGGTGCAAATGTGTTCCTTTGCACTTTGTGCATGTACAAATGAGAATGCAAAGCCAGCATTCCCAGGGGAGGCAAATAATCCAGCTCTGATTCATCATCTGCAACCACGAGAATTCCCAGTTTGGTTTGTTCTAAGGAAGATACATGAAAATAGTCCAGATATCCCCCCAGGTATGTTGTTACTGCCTCATCACAAGATCATTGTCTGTTTATGGAACTTCTGAAGAGAATATTAACAAAAAATAGAAATTTCCAATATGAGCTTCTATGTGCCTGCAAAAATATGTAACTTGAATATATTGTACCCCTTGTTTCTGTTTTCTAGGGAAAGTAACATGTAGTGTAGATCAGTTCCTGTGCAGTACAGATTTGCTTTCCTTTTCACTGAACCTGTTATTTATTAGCAATTTACCAGTTTTTCATAACAATGAACACATTCTATAGTATGGATAATTTTACTGTCATTGTATTAAGTTTTAATAATACTTTAAAATGAACAGCTCTTTATGACATATGTAATTTCAATGTCCCATAAAAACAGTCAGGAGAATAGATCCAATTAATGGTGCTTACCAATAATGGATCTTGTCAAAATTAATTTTAAAATAACAATGATCATAGTAATTAGTTACAATGCCTTTCTTGAGTCAACCACTCTCTGTGCAATTTTCATTTGATAAGAATGATGATTGTTCATCAGAACCTGTCTTGTGATCCTGACTAAACTTCAGCTTTATTTACCCAGATAAACATGAATGCAAGTCCACAAAACCAATGGATAAACCTTGTAAAATGCAATAACTTCAATGCTTGTATAACTGTTAAACACACCTATTAAAAAGAATATTAAAAAAAAAATCAAGTGAACATCATCCTAGGAGCAAAAGGCTGAGATTTACACTTTATTGATCACTGAGCTCAGCTGAGACTTTTACATGGATTCTCAGGCTTGCTTGCTTTGCCAAAAGCCTGAGTGATGGGAGCAGTCTGTGGAAGCCCAGAGGATCCCTGCTCTCGCTGGGATTGCTGCAGCCACCCTGGTGGGCTCTGCCAGCAGAGTGCAGGGAATGCAGGGATGTGCAGGGAATGCAGGGATGTGCAGGGTGGCTGCTGCCCCTGGCAGCTCCTGGAATTCTGACTCTCAGGGCTCAGCACTGCCACGGACATATTTTATGAAAAATCCTTTTCTTAGGATTTTCCTCCTGAGAAGCTGAGAGGCCTCAGGAACAAAATGTAAACAATGGTTATCTGCTGCTGTGGAATGCAACAGGTGCATCTGGGATTGGTCTCATGTGGTTGTTTCTAATTAATGGCCAATCACAGTCAGCTGGCTCGGACTCTGGTCAGTCACAAGATTTTATTATCATTCTTTTCAATTCCTTGCTAGCCTTCTGATGAAATCTTTCTGTTCTTTTAGTATAGTTTTAATACATCATTTTCTTTTAATATAATATATATAATAAAATAATAAATCAGCCTTCTGAAACATGGAGTCAAGATTCTCATCTCTTCCCTCATCCTGGGGCTCCTGTGAACATGGTCACACAGCACAGCTCTGCAAGGAGCAGCTGATGTGGTGTAAATCTGCAGTTGCTTTATGTTGCACAGATTTACCATGTGCTTGCTGATTTATGCTCTGGGCATAGAAGAAATGCAGATTGTGTTGGCCCAGTCTGCCAGGCAAGCTCTGAATGTTGTGTCCTCTCCACTGCTGGTCTCTTGTTCATTTTGTGTTTTTGGGCAGGGTGCTTCCCAGTTTGAAACCAGGGATTTGTAAATCGGATTTCTGGATGTCTTCTCAAAGGTCTGTAGCATCTTTTTTTCTTTTTTAATTAGTTGCCTGTAATAAGCAAATGCCAGAATCAAACTTTCCCTGAATCATACAATCCCCACATGTTTTGTATTAAGGACACTTCATTTTTAGGGAGGAAGGGGTGGTGAATATCCAGCCCACCACAGGGGCAGCTGTGCCCTGTGGCACTGGAGGTCTGATTCTGTCATTAAGGATCCTGCCTGACTCAGGGGCATTTACATTTACATTTCCTCCTCTTGGGTACAGCACTGGAAGCTCAAGGGAAGTTTCTCCTTCCCAGGAAATTCCTTTTAGGCCAGTCAAACAATGCTTTGATCTTCCTACTTCACATACAAGAAGGTGTTTAAATCTGTATTTCATAGTAGCAAATAAACTCACAGCATTTTGCATGTGGCATGTGTTTTGCTGTAAATAGTAAGGAAAAGCCTCTTGAATTAGGAAATACAGAGTAGTTGTGAGGGGAAGGAGCTTGAGTGCTGCTCCACAGCATCTCACAGGACTGCTAGTCATGTCTCCAGAGCCTGAGCAGGAAACTCGGAGGGTATCAAGCATGAGTGTGTTATTGAATGTTGGGTATTTTTCACACAGAGTTACCTGGATTGTGCAATTTTGGAAATGTAATTTGGATCTGTGGAGCAGGTGCTGTTCCACCCAGCATGCAGTGACTGCCCAGGGCTCTGTTCCTCCTGGGCTCTGGGGGCTGCTGTGTAGGGAAAAGGATGTGATGGGAGGTTGGAGCCAAGCACTGAGCAAGGCTTGCACCTGCTGAGACTTTCATTGTTGCTAATTAGTTGCGATTATTTTTTGTGCTGCGAATTAAAAAGTACAATTTTGAGTAATAGTCAACTAAATTCTTAGTGTGTTTGAGCCAGTGAGAACAAGCCAACTATATTACCTTCCAGAAATGCAGATATTTGTCCACATGTCACACTTTAAGACATTTTAAACTGAATGCATTAAGTGTTATAACTTCTGGAGAACTAATCTAACCACATCATCTATTTCATAAGGCTGGTGTTTAAACTTTAAATCACTGTTTTCAGGAGTTGTTTGTTTGGCCTTATAAATTCAAATACATCTGAAACTTGTCATGCAATATTCAAGTCAGAAAGCAATTCTCTGCATTGAAGTCTCAAGAAAAAAAAAAGAGGTAAGTAATTTTCTTGTAAGATGTTTACTATGAAGAGAACAGCTTGTTGCTATAGAATCAAAAATAAGTTTTTCAGATTTGATTTTTGAATGTCTTTAGCTGTTGCACTTAAAACTGTGGAATGAATTATATTTGAGATGGGAATATGTTGCAGGAGCAATGAATCTAAACTACCTGTTTTAGGAATGAAGAGGTGCTGTATTAATACATATATTAGGTCCATCTCTTGTTGTCTGTCACAGTAATTGATGCCCGTTACCTCTCCCTGAATGGCACAGTTGTTTCAGCGGGCTGTGTGACACCCAGCAGGACAATGAGCCTTGCAGAGACCTGGCACATCCTGGCTGCAGGCTTGGAGTGAAAAATGAGGCTTTGAGGAAGCCTGGGGGGGATGGAGCTCCCGGCTCAGCCTGGAGGAGCTGGGGCCTCCACAGACCCCAAGTTTGGGGGCAGCAGCAGCAAAGGCCCCCCTGGCACTGAGGTGTCACACTGGAGGCAGGGCTGGTTCCTCTGGAAGGCACCAAAACCTGGGAGCCCAGCACTGGGGAGGTATCACAGCTTTTGTGGCATTCTCTGAGGTGTTAATCAAGCTATGATTTGAACCCCGACAGTAACGCGCTAATATGAGTACTCTTGTTAAATTCTAGCCTGCTAAATTATATTCTTCTTAGCTGCCTTCCCACTGATGTAGTTTTATTCTGCATTTCTTACTCTGTTTTGATGTATTGCATGAGATCTTGTAGCAGACTCTGAGTATTCAACCTCTCTTGAGAAATATCATTTGAATGGGAGATTTCAATGGCATGTGAGATGAATAGGGATTCTTCTCCTCTAAGGAGATGCTGGACAGAAACATAAGGTTTTGCTGCAAGAAAATTCATGGAAATTTATGACAAAGCAACATTTTACCTCCTCTGATGCTCTGAAAATTCATGGCAGCAGATGGCCTTGTGCTCAGTGATTTCTACTGTTAGCTTTGATGCTGTTTACATATATAATTACACCATGCTCAGTGGCTTCTACTCCCAGCTTTGTTGCTGTTCACATATATAATCTTTAATACCTAAAGAAAACAAAAGTCCCCAGCTTTCTGTGCTAAGATGCAGAAGAATGAGAGAAGTATACTTATAAATGAGCTATTGGTGTGCCTGCTGACCCTAAAAGCATCATCAGTTACATCCTCAAAATAAAAATTGCAGTAGGAAAAGAGGTGAATACTTGAGGAAATACTAAAAAATAGCTTAGTGATCAATGAATGCTGCCAGAGCTCTTCAGAAGGTTAAGAATTTATCAAAAACATCATAAACAAAATTATTTCCTAAGGAAGGCTCTTTTATATCTACATCATAACAAATGAACAAGTGGTTCATGAAACAAATAAGTCTAAATAGACTGGTTTGTCTAGCCCTGTGTTTTTTGAAAAGGTGTGAATTGTCTGACACAGGGCTCAGACATAAGGAACCCTTTTAGCCCTGTTTGTAGAAATGCAGGTGCTTTTCCCACTGGCTTTGCTAGGAGAGTGTGGAGTTTATAATATTTGTACGGTTCTGCAGTATTTTGTTTTTTCACCGGTTCTCCACACCAGCATTTAGGTCCTCACAGCAGCGAGCCCCTGGGGCAGTTTTCTTTCTGTGAGAGGTGGGGCAGGTGCCAGGGGCCCTGCATGGAGCCTTGGCCAGCTCTGATGGCCTCAGGTTGCCCCCCAGTCTGGCCCTGATGGGAGGAACCCTGTGCCCAGAGATGATGGGAACAGTCTGGGTCACCACTCTGCTGGGAAAGCCTCAGAGAGGAAGGTCCCATGCTGGCTGCACTGCAGTTTTTTTGGTTTTTTTTTTTTTTTTTTGCAGAAGTGTTTAATAGAGGAGAAATGAAATAAAATTGCATTCTCTAGGTGGATTTTGATATTATAGATTCTGTTCCTGTTAATGTTTCCAACTGTAAGTGTTGCTTTCCTGTAAGTGTAATTATCTCATACTGGTAAAGCTGCAAACAAGGCAAATAACCCAGTGTAATTAAAGCCCTGATGAGACCTGAATTTTTGGCTCTCTTTGCAGGATCATGTCCTTCTCAGATTGAAACTTTGAGACTGATTGTCTGAAATCCAGGAGGAGTTTAGCATTCCTGTGCAAGGTGTCAGGGACACAGTGATCCTCCCAAGGGCAGAAGGAGCTTCCCCAGCTGGGCAGCTGCGGCTCTGGGGAAAGCAGCTGTGAGCAGATGTGCTGTGAGAGAGTCCAGGGCAGCCCAGGAAGCTGCTCAGGAGGGCTGGAGCCCCTCTCCTGTGAGGACAGGCTGAGAGAGCTGGGACTGCTCAGCCTGGAGAAGAGAAGGCTCCAGGGAGACCTCAGAGCCCCTTCCAGGGCCTGGTGGGGTTCTGGGAGAACTGGAGAGGGGCTTTTGGCAAGGGCAGTGACAGCACAAGGGGGAATGGAATTAAACTGGAAGAGAGCAGGTTTAGATCAGATATTAGGAAAAAATTCCTCACTGTGAGGGTGGTGAGCACTCCAGGAACAGGCTGACAAAAGAAAATGTGGAGATGCCCCACCTCTGGAATTGTTCAAGGGTGGGTTGGATGGGCTTGGAGCAATCTGGTCTATTAGAAGGTATCCCTGCCCACAGCAGGGAGGTGGGAACAAAATTTTTAAGGTCCCTGCCAAGCCAAACCACGCTGTGACTCTGTGGTTCTGAGGATTTCTACTTTTAGGTATTTATTTATTTTAACAGCAGGCAGGAACTTGAATTATGAAGTAGCAAGCTGGATTTTGAGAGGCATGGGAAGACATTTGGTGGGGACTTTGCACTTTGGGCCTTTGTGGGTTCTGGACCCGCTGAATTTTTCATGTAGCACATCCCTCAGCTCAAAGAGTCCACCACGTCTCTGCAGGGAGCAGGGTTTGTTGTTTAAAGGAGTGGATATGAAGCGCTGTTGCAAAGTTGGTGTGTCCCATGCTCATTGCATGGCGAGGCTCATTTGGAGGTGAAATCTGTCTGCACAGGCAGAGGCTGCACTGCTGCTCTGCTGCTGCCTCAGGAATTCACACACTCCTAGAATCCTTAAGGCTGGAAAAGGCCTCCAAGGTCATCAAGTCCCACTGTTGGTGTAGCACACCCATGTCCACCACTAAACCATGTCCACACGTTCTGGAACATTCCAGAGATGGTGACTGCACCTCTTGAGAGTAGTGCTGAGATTGCCTTGAAAATGGAAGTCCTGTATTCACAGAGGATGTAGCACTGACAGGTATTTTCCTTCCTGTTTGGTTCCTTGTTTTGACCCTGACTCATGTAGAGGTGAGCAGGTATTTAATTTCTTTCTCTGTCTGCCTCTGGCCTCTTCTTTAGCTGGTGTGGGGAGAGTTGCAATGTGCCTTTGCCTTTGAGTTGGGAGCCAAAAGTGACCTCTGCTCTCTCTGGAAACAATGGAATAGGATGAGCCACCACTTCCACCTCTGGTTTGGTGAAACCTGGAGTAAAATTGCTGTCTGATCATCATTGCCTTCCAGAAAGACAATGAGATTGTGCAGTGCTGACACTCTGGGATGGGCTTTTTAAATGGAATGGTGACTAGTAACTGTGGCTATGCAGGTTTCTATTGAATTAATTAAATTTCTTAAGGTATGAATCCTCTAGGCAAGATTATGCATTTCCACAGCAAATTATCCAAATTTACAAGAGTTATTGAACAGTTGAATGCATCTGAGTTGTGAAGTGCCAAATATCCTGGGAACAGACAATTCTGATTATGTCCTTTATTGTGTTAGAGCCATTTTATGGGTAATATGTCTGAATACATCTGAAAAATGTGAAACCTATACATTAGCAAGAGATTTGTCTTGATGGTCCCCACCACTGAACAGTGCCGTGCACAAAAACTGGGTTTGGCAGTGTGAAGGGCTGAGAGCTCATTTGAAGGGACAGAACTTCTCTGCATCTATTATATTACTTATAATATTCTGCTGAAATATAACATCATAATTCTGCTGAAAACTGCTCTAAACCACATCTGTGTGGCTGGGGGTGACTGTTGTGATCCCACTGTTTTCTGGGGGATGTTCTAGAAATGTTCCTGTTAGTCTGAGGGACTGGCAGAGTGAGTAATGTGGTCAGTTGAAATTCCCCTCTGCATTGCCTTTAAATTCCAGCTATGCCTCCTGTCTTATTCTGGTGCCTCAGAATGTCATGGAAAACAAAGCAAATGCTTCTATCTCAGTGCAGATACCTTGACAAGTGAATGTGACAGGTCTTCATCTCTTATTTGAATAGAAGTGGTCACTCCAAATACTGGCACAAATGGAAAAAAAAATCTAATTAAAACAAGTGATCATATTTTATTTTGGTAGGTGTTCAATATTTTGGAATCCTTTGGTGCTGTTTTTGCTTTTGGATTTTTGTCTTTTTGCTGGTTTCTTTCCCTTGCTTTAGTTTAACTTCAATACAACTATGCCTGAAGGAAAAATTACCCAGCTGGACTGCCAACAGCTCCCTGCACCAGCAGTGAGATAGCATTGTGAGGGGGAAGCTGCTCATTGTCTGTGGGTGAGATCTGAGGAGCTTCCTGCTCTGTGGGAGTGCCCCACCAAAAAAATTACCCTTCTGAAAGGACTGCTGTATGTGTGCCTGTCTGTGAATCGTGGCAGCAGAAGCACTGAGCAAACACCTGTGGTAATAACACAACTACTGAGTCTGTGCTGTTGGGGAACAGCCAAAGAAAAGCTGAATGGCCTTTCCCAGAGATGCAGGGAGGCTCTGACTGGAGAGTGAGGCTGTAACGTGAGGTGAGGTCTGTCCCCTGTGCAGGGCAGCTCTGGGCACTCCTGGGGTGTTAAGAAACTTTGCAGCACAGAGCTTCTGTGATATTGCAAATTAATCTGACCTTAGTAATTATGTGAATAGCTCCTTATGAGCCAGAGCCTGCCCCCAAATCATAGAACAGCTTCCCACAGGTGTGGGTGTGCAGAAAGGATAATGACAAGAAGGAGGCACAGGAAAACATCTCAGCAGAGCTGAGAGAAGGTGCGCTCTGGATTTGCTGTCTCCTCTGTTATGGTGGAGAACTTTTTGGAAGGAGGAGTTTTGTCTAAGGCCATCACATAAATGCCACTGCAAATCTTGCCCTATTATGCTATGCTGTAGCATCAAAGGCTTTTATTGAAGTCATTTGCCATATGGGGCCCATATTTTTTCAGCATTCTAATTAGATAAACTAAGAAAATAAGTGTAAATACTTTACTGAGTGAGACTAATACAGATAGGAGCAGCTACTTTTGCTGTAAATGAATGGCAGATTAAATCATCAAATTCAGCTGAGCTTGATTTCTTCTGTCTACCGGCACATATTTCCTTTTACTTCTCATTTGTATAATGCAGCCAAATGCTAAAATGTGCACCATACATAATCTAAATAAGAAACAGGCACTTGAGAAATTATTTAGAGAGTGGCCGGCCATGAATGGTTTACAGACTTTATTTTTAGGGCTTGAGTAATTTAGCATCTTCTGATAACATAATTCTGGTTCCTGGGTACAGGAAAACCCAAGAAGAGGCCAGAAATTCAATTGTGGGTTTCAGCTGAGGTTCTGAGGCTTTACTGGTTCCAGTAATAGGGAAAAGATACAAATAGCAGAATATTTGTATTTCAAGTCCTGTTTTCAGTGCTGTTAAAATATTTAATTTCCTGCATGTAAATCTTGCCTCTGGATAATTTTTGTTTGTTTAACTACTTGTATTAAAGGGGGGGGGGGGGGCTTCTTGAACTGTATCTGTATCTCCCATAGAAATAAACGCAGAAATTGTGACAAGTAGCTCTGTGAAGGAAGACTGTGCTGGCAGTGCCCTCAAGCACAGTCACAACTGCAGAGCAATCCTTTTGCAGTGCAAATGTTGAGCTACTTGCCCAGCGAATTTCCAAGTAACCTTCTGCACAGGTTGCAGAATTCCCTCTTACCCCAAGGTGAGGTGGATGGGGAGGGTGAGAGTCTGAATAAGTGATGGCACCTTTCTGTGGGGTCAGAAATGCCTGGCTTGAGGAGCTGTGCCAGGGGGATAAAGCTTGCAAGAGAAGGAGCTTGTGATTAGTGAATTATAAACTGGGAGCAAGGAGAGTCACTGTGGTTTGTGTTTATGAAGCGCTCAGAGCTGCAGCCCCTGTGCGTGCTGGTGACTCGGGGGTGCTGTGGTAGTATAGAAACACACTGAGAAACATGATGAATGTGGGAGTTCATGATTATGACTAATTATGGCAATATAACAGCATTTCCTATGACACTTTAAATGTTCTTGGATGAGTGTTTGGTTATGTATTTTAGTTTCTCCTTGGTTAAAGGGAGTCCTTGAATAAGTAGCGATATTTAAAGCATAATTTACAAGAAGGAAAGAAACCACCATCACTCTAGGGACTTTTGCCCATTTAGCCCATTTACTGATTCAATTGTGCAGCAAAATAAGTTCCCTAAGCTTAAAGATACTGAAATGTGTGAGGAAGCTTTGCCACTCCACCTTGTGGGGTGACAATGTGTAGGGCTGTGATCTCTCACCTGCAGGACACCTGGGGCAGACACAATTGCAGTGGCGTGGGAGCAACTTTTCCTCTTCTGAGTGAAGCTGTTGTTGGTGTTGTAATCCTTGGTGGTTCTGTTTTTCAGACTAACACAATTTAAGTGTTTATTGTCTTTTGGGGGACAGAAAAATTATCTTCAGTTAGAAACCATTTTCTGATTGAGCATCAATCAGATGCGGATTCTGATTCTGTTGCAGAATTCAGAAAATGGTGGAGTATATAGATGTATTTTTCCTCTTGTTCCTTTTCTAAGCCTTTCTTTCCTGCTTGTCTCCTTTCATTTAAACAGGCTGATGGCATGGGGGGCAACAGCCAATCTCTGAGTGACTGAGGGGCTCTGCTGAGCTCCTCTCATGGACCCTCCCATGGTTCCAGCTGCTACTGTGTCCAAAGTTTCCAGAGAGATACTGCATTTTTTCTGAATACTGACAAAATTATTTCATTTTTGCTTTTATCCCTTAATGGAAAAACATTAAATACCTCAGTGAGATTTCAGTGCTTTTCATTTTAAAAACATTTTTTTCAGTATGTTTCCTGTATGGGAATAAACAACAAAAAAAAGCCATGGAAGTACCTCAGCAATTGCTCATGATGTGCAAATGTATTTGCATGCTCTTTTTTTAACCTTGTTTTTAAGCCTATTCTTAAAACATCTAATTTCCAACAGGAATGAAAGAAAAGTTTAAAAATATTGAAAGAGGAGGTAGAAATGCAGTTGCTTTTCTTTTTTGCCAAGGCAAGATTTCATTTTTCTGAAGACAGAGAGTAGGCGATGGTGAGGACAGCTGTGAATCATTCATCGTGTAGACCTTCGGTTGCTGGAGGAGATGCACATCTCAGCTCATGGCTGATCTTGTGCCCCAAATCTCCACCCTCTGGAGCAGCCTGCACCTTGGGAATATGAACAAGGAGTAGGTTCTTGAGGGAGAAAAACAGCAAAAAAAAAAAAAAAAAAAAAGGCATCTACTTCAGGTTATCTCTGTCTGACCTATGCCACCAAGCTCTCTGAGAGAAAGGTAGAATCTAGTAGATTTCTTGTCTTAAAAATGGAAAAAAATTAGGCCAAAAAATTTCTTTTCTGTTTTTTTTTATTTTTAAAAGAGTAATTATATGAGTAGGCAGAAACCTGGAGCGTCTGCCAGTTTGCACATAGCGCAGAGAGTTTGGCATTTGCCAAGTGGTTTTTTTTTTGGCAGTTTTCTGACACTGGATGAGTTGTATCTGAGTCTGATCTCCCTTAGTGTCTGAAATGGCAAAAATGCATCTGACTAATCCATGGCATTGGGATGACCTTCTTGTGCTCCTAAGGATACCAAGGAACTTCTTCTTCCTGGCCTTGAGATCTGCCTGTTCTCCCCGTGCTGGGAGCCTCATTGTTTCACCATATTGTGGAGTTATTTCAGTGCCCACAGGAAGCATCAAAACTGTAAATTCTTCAGCTTGAAAGGTATCTTAGAAAATGCCACAAACCAAAAAACCAACCGGCTCACAAGTGTAATGATGTGGTTTTTTCCATCAGGACAGAAGAAATCAAAACTCTTCTCAGACCCTGAATCAGACTTTCTGATCCATTTCTTTTGCTGTTTGTGTTCTCCCCTACCACTGCAATTATCTGAACAGCTGGGTTTATCCCAACAGTATGGGTTTATCCTGTACTATACTGCTTGTTTCATTTTATTAGGCAGGAGAGGATAGTATTGGATTTTTGGGGTCCCTTGATGAAGGGAGGAATGATGAATCTGACTCCATGTTCTCAGAAGGCTAATTTATTATTTTATTATGCTATATTATATTAAAGAGTACTATACTAAGCTATACTAAAGAATACAGAAAGGATACTTACAGAAGGCTAAAAAGATAATAATGAAAACTTGTGACTCTCTCCAGAGTCCCGACACAGCTTGGCACTGATTGCTCAATGAGTGGAAACACACACTAGAATCCAATGAAGCGATCTCCAAACACATTCCAAAGGAGCAAAACACAGGAGAAGCGAATGAGATAATTATTGTTTCCTTTTCTCTGAGGCTTCTCAGCTTCCCAGGAGAAAAATCCTGGGTGAAGGGATTTTTCAGAGAATGTGAATACCACAGGTTAGTCCTGTGCCTCTTCCCAGACAGAGGGATGGGAGCTGTGCATCATTTGCTGCTCAGAAAAGTTTCCTGAATATGCCCAGGAAATGGGCATGTTGGATCCCAGGAAATGCCCATGTGCATCATCCTGTGGCCAGTTCTGAGCATCCACACTCTGCTCTGCCTCTCCCCTGCTCTCCAAAGGGCCCCTCCACGTGCAGCTGCAGAGGTTTTGTGCTGCCTCCTCACTCACTGGGCTGCCACAACGTTTTGGATGGTGCTGTGCAGATCAGAGCATCCCCATGGATCACCCCAGGCACCATGGAGTGTGATTTCTGAAATGTGGTGGCAGCATCTCTGCCTGGATGGCCCCTGCTCCTGCTGGTGCTGCTGGGGCAGGGAGCCTGGGGCACTCATTAGTGCAAACTCTCAGCACCTCCAGAGCCCACAATCCCACTTTTAAGCCTGACCGCCTTTGTGGAAAACCCCACCAAAGGCAGTGATCAGGCAGTGGAGTGAGGCTGGTGGTGGGTTTTAATCCAGCACAGGGCTCTCATTGCTCTCCCTTCACAGTAATGGCAGCAAGCTCTCAGCTCTGCTCCTGAGAAATTCCCAGGAAATATTTCTTCTTGGAGGCAAGGGGAGCCATGCAGGCTCACACGATCTGCAGCATATTTTGGGCAAACAGATAAAAATTCCCAAGGGACTCATTCATCCAATATTAACATTTTTCCTGAGCTTGGACTAACTGAAGTTATTGTGACCATAGAGCAGCAAAACATTGCAGTGCCCGAGAAATGAGACCCTGAACATGTGTGAGATTGCTGTGTGTTTGGTTTCCTTTACATCTGAAAAGTCCTTTCTGTGCCAAATATGGGTGCTGCAGTGTTGAAATGAAGCTCAAATCTGGCTTGGTGACAGCTGTAGTTAGATTTAAAGTTTAAACCATCTGTATTTTAAAAGAAAATTATTGCAGTTGTGTTTCTGTGTATGTGGTCAGAGGCAGATTCTGCTCACGTGGTGATGATGATGATGTGATTCCACTGGCAGGTACAGAGTTACTGTTGCTGTAAATTCAAATATTCCAGTGAGAGCAGGGTTGGGCTCTGAGTGTTCAAGTGAGTGCATGAAAACAAACAAGTTGTGTGTGCCTGAAGTGGCAGGGAGTGATCTTTAATTGAATGACTGTCTCTTGTAGGCTGTGTCACATACTACTGTAATGTGGGACAAAGCACAGCTGCAAAGGCTTAAAAAGCCATAAATACAAATTTGTACCTGTGTGCTTACAGGCCATAGCAGGTAAGTTACAATATCAGATATCACTGAGTGGAATATCTGCAAGTCTATGAAGGGATTGCAGTCTTCACCAGGCAGCAGTGATATTATATGGAGGAGGATGTGCAGACAGGGAGATAAATATAATGTTAAAAGATACATAGCATGAACCAAACTCATAGCGCTGCTTAGAATTTGAATTTTTGTGCATAGTTACCATATGGATTAAACAGTCTTTCAGATAAGTGTATGATAGATACTTGATAAATCATGAAAAGGAGTGCATGGTATCATGTACAAACAGAACATTTAAATGTTATAGAGAAAGGCTTCTTTGGGGCACAATCTCAGTGGTTTTGCTTTTTTGTCAATGGCAGCCCAGTTTGATATTGCTCTAGCAGGGAAAGCTGAAATCTGCAATGAAGGCAGCTATATCTGGTGATTCTGGAATCAAGATTTTATAGAATTTAGATGAGCCACTTGAAATACCAGCAGCCACTTTTGCTTCCCATCAGGTGAAGGCATTGCACTGTGCTACACTTCACCTTTCCACAGACCTGGGTGGGAGAGGGAGGTGCCAGCAGCCTGCTGGGCAGAAAATCCTGGCAGTGCTGGCTGGCAGGAATCAGGGCTGCACTGGTGATACCCCATGGTTTTGTTGGTGTAGGTCATCACAAATTAATCAATCAGTATTTGCTCTTCTCCCTTCTCCTTCCCCTTTTAAAGTCTGCCCTAATGCACAATTTAAGCACTTACGGATGACTGGAGTGTGCTCTGTAAAGTGTTTGTGTGTCTGAATTACTTCAGCATTCAGGTCTAGTTTCTTTTATCCTGCACAGATCTCCAATAGTTCCTCACTGAATGTTGTTGGAAGGTTTTTCTCTCGAGCTGACACTAGAGAGAAAAAGCAGTTCTGGATCACACTTGTAGCCCAACAGTTTCTTGTCTGCTGTAACCACAAATGCAAATCAGATGGTTTGTCAGTAGCTCACTTGCCATTCTTAATGTCATTGTGCAGATGGCTTCAGGAAAAGGGGGTTTGTATACAAGTGGTGCCTACATCTTGATTAATTCTAGATGAGCTCAAACAAAAGCTGCTCACCCTTTAATAATGCCACATCTTTGAGCTCACTCAGCAGCACATGCATGGCTGGGGACCATGTGTGTGCCAGATCTGTGTGCAGCAAGGGGAGGAAATGTTTCCCTTCGTGGTGGGAGCATTTCTGTGCCTGTGTTCAATGCTGGGAGACAGTGCTGAATGATCAGGGTGATGGAGAAGGTGGGGCAGAAGTCCCTGGGATACCTCCTCAGTAAAGTGTATGGGGCAGGAGTGGAAAAGGGCAAGACAAATCCCGGTCCTGACCTTCACTTTGTATCTCCCAACCACCCATGGGCTGGTGTCCCACCCTGGCTTGTCCCACCCTCATCCCCGTTCCCTCAGAGCTGATAGATTTGAAGAAGGAAGAGATAAAAACATCCCACAGTTATTAGAAGAAAAAATGCCATTAAGAAATTAGATTATGGCCAAGGCAATATTATGCACTGAATCTGTTGCAAACCAGAGGAGGGGTTTGAGTGCCAGAAGCAACCTGCAGTTATGTTTGAGACATTTCTGCAAAACCATAAGGAAAATATAAAGAGGTGAACTCAAAACAATGTCAACCATGTCTGTGAAAACAGGCTTAAAAGAGTGAAAACATTCAAAGGAAAACAAAAACAAGTCGCTCTAACCAGTCTGGTATGTTGTGATCGACAAGAGCAGGACAGAAAACCCTACAAACAGTTTTTATTTGGGAATGTGCTTCATGTGTCCTAGCTGTTGCAAAGAAGAATTATTACTGTTGTTTGACAGACTTGCCATCTAGCAAAATACTTCCCAGCATATGAATAATAGCTTAGCAATGTTTGTGAATGAACAAATCAAGGTTGATGGGGTGGTAGTTTTCCAGTGCAAGTAAAAGGAATATTTCTGGAAAACCTATTGAGTTCAAAAAAGCATCCTTCTATGTTTTAATCTCTAAAGCAAGCTACCTTAGCAACATGGTTCCCTCTTCCTAAACAGGAAAAATGAAAATAAAAATGTGATGGCTTAAAAGGAAGAGGCAGGTTTGCTTTCAAGCAGAGGATATAAGAGGGAGGGCCATGGCTTTGTGTGCAGGGACACCTGGCCAGTTCCACTTGTTTCTCTCACAGGATTTCAATTTATCTGTTGGGATCGTGCTTGTGCTTCTTATAGCACAAGTGCTCAGGTGCTAAATAATTTATGTAATTTGTATTTGTCATTAGAACTGGAGATGAGAAAAGACCTTTTGGTCTTTCTCTTGCTGCATAAAAGGCAAATCTGTATGTCAGTGGGTTTTTTTCCTTTTCTGATTAGGGAGATGATTTAATCATTTCCATTGAGTGGCTTTTCCAGGAATGGGAAGAGATAAACCCCCGTAGCTTGCCTGACATTCATCCCTCTATTCTTCTTTGATTAATTTTCTCCATTTTTCTATCTCTTATATATTCTAATTCCTTTCTGCAATCCCCTTAAAACATTTAGCATCCCCTGCATGACTGCTGTGTCCACACGTGTGTTCTGCTCTCTTTGCACAGTAATCTCCACAGCCCTGCAATCTCTATGGATGCCTAAACTAAACAACTAATTGTGTTTATCTGCAAACTGCTCTGCTGACTTGTCCACGGAAAAAGAGCATTAAGAGCAGGTGGTGAGCTGTGATTGCGGTTTCTGATTGGAGAAGAATTATGCATGTCTTTATTTTTTATTATCTCTTTCCCCTGTCTTCCCACCTGCTGTTGGCTCTGCTTTTAACCCTGCAGCAGGGCCTGCCTTTTTTCCTTTCCCTGCACTCAGACATGGAGTAAATGCTACAGGAAGGCCCTGGTTCCCAGCTGCTGTGCTAATAGCACAATTGACATTGAGGTACCAGGGCAAAACGTTTATTGAGAACCAGAGGAAGACATAATTGAATGAATTAATGATGGAGGGAAGGATTAAGATTATGCTCCTAGCTCCCAGACATGCCAGATATTTTTAAAGCAGTAATTTAACTAGGAGAATGACAAAAATGCTAAACAACTGAGATATATGGAGGGCTTGGGGGCTGTCTCAAGACTGGGTACGCTCCTTCCCTACAGGGAAGCTCAGTTCATTTTTGCTGGATTTCTAATACCAGGTGCTCCAGTGATGCCTTTTGAAGGCTGACCTAGAACAGAGACTAGGCAGAACTGAAGAATAAAGTAGGGATTTATTAAAAGGCCTCAATGGATGCGCCTTGGGCAGCACAAGAGCCCAGCCAGGGCTCTACCCAAGATGGCCCAAAATGGTCACAAAGTGCACAGCTTTGGTCACAGGGTCTCTCACTTTGATCAGTTCTGTTTCATTTGTATCTTGGAGTTAATTGCCCAATTATAACTTCAGATTATGAAGTCCCATCCTTCTTGTTTTTCTCTCTTTATTCCACTGTTGTTTATGCTCTTGGGCCTGAGATTTGGATCATTTGTCCTTGGTCCCCAGCTAGAGCAGGAATTGTTTTGTCTCCCTGCTCTGTGCACAGAGCTCCCCATGAAGCTCAGATCCACCCACTAAAGCAGCACAGATTGTGAAAAATATAAAAGCTCAAACCTGAGGCATCGCCAGGACTTGAGCAGACAGGCTCACTGGTTCAGAGATTCCCTGCTGGGGTACTCCAAACCCACAGCAGAGTGCAAGGCCAGTGCTCTCCATGCTGCTGAGCTCTGCTCAGAGGAATGTGCTGCACAGAGAAATCACAGTTATCTGTGCACCACCTACAAAGAGCAAGTGGGAATCCTCCAGAAACAGAGCTGTTAAAAGCCAGGAGTTCCTGATGTGAACACAATAGCTAATTGTTATTACATTTCCTTTCCTATGGAAGTACTGCCTTGTGATCTGGCTCAGCTGGTGGGAGGAAGAGGTCAGGGCTCAATTTCTGTTGGGTTCCTTATGTGCAGAAAGCCCAAAATGTAAAACCTGTGAAGGGCTTTGTAGCATCTCATTGCCTTTAGACCTTGGTAATGCTAGTGTCACCTTTCTAAAGGGTCTCACCTTGCTAGAGCAACTCCTCTGAGCTGTGTAACTGCTTGCTGGTCTTGTTAAGTCCCTGGTAAGCTATGAGCCATGAAACAAAACGACGCTTAAGGGTTGAAATCTCTCTGACTTTCCTTAGGGTTGAATGTACGACCTCACACTACAGTTTTAGCTAGACTTGGGTGACCAAAATTCAGGAAGGCCCAAACAGGCTGCCCTGATGTGCACTGTGTATCCAAGTGAGCTCATGATGGCTGTCTGGCATTGTTATCCTCAAGGTTTGTCTTTGCAAACAATCCCTGCCTCTGTTCACAATCTGAATGCCAAGGATCTAATTCTGGGTTAGTTTCAAATTTTCTCTCTTGTCTGATTTGGATGTAAGTGGAACAGTTTGGTTTTGGACAATGAAGCCAAAAATACAGGTGACTTTACTTCATTTTCTCTGCATTCTTTTTCTGAAGTACATTTTTATCTCCAGAAAGAGGGGCACATTGCTTTAACAGCAATGCAGAATTTGGAATCATAGAATAGTTTAGGTTGAAAGGGACCTTTAAAGATCATCCTGTCCAACTGCCCTGCATGGGCCATCAGTCCTGTTACAGAACAGAACAAGCACAACAGAACAGGTAGCAAGCACTTCAGAGCTGTTTCTTGACTCTTTTTTCATATGAAAAAGGGGGTAGTGAGGAGGGTAATACTTCTTTAAAGTACAAAAAAGCATTCCTCTACTGTTTTAAGCTGAGTATTTAAACTATTCAGTGAGCCCTGGGGAGAGGAAGAGCTTTCCGTTTACAACCTCCTGCAGCCACCTTTGAGCTTTTTTCATGAACTCAGGCAGCTGACAAAAATGCTTCAATCCTTTCAAAGGGTGAGCCAGAATCCACTACATTTTGTTGCAGTCTCAGCTGATTTTTGGCTTTCTTTTTTTTTTTTTTCATAAAGACAAATCCATTCTAAATGAACATGCACTGTAGTAATGATGTTCTTTTGATGAGGAAACAATCAGAAAATTGCAGTTTAAGATAATAAAAGAAAATAAAGTGTCCCTTACATACCTTGCAAATCTAATGAGATTAATTTTACTGGTTTCAGTTTTAAAAGGCAGTGAAAGAATAGCTGCAGCAAGGCTATGCCATGCATCAGGAGGAGAGGTGGTGATAAATCTGAGCTTCAGAAGGGATCTGCATGTGGAAAAGCATTGGCTTGAATGGACCAGATATTTTTAAAATAGCTGTTTGTGCCTTGTACTGCCACGATGGGTAGTGATGCTGGGGGTTGTGCTACTGCAGTGGGCCAAGAAATGTCAGCTGGATTCTTTTGGGAACAACCCAGGTAAAGGTGAGCAGTGGCAGAAGAAGGGACTGATGCACTGTGACCAGGGGACTGGCAGGTAGATTGGGCACAGACTGGAGATGAGATGCTGGACAGCTTCTGCAGAAACTGGGAGAAGTCAAAATTCCTGGAGGTCCCACTGGACAAAATGACCAAGTAAAAGGTTCCTGAACATGTTCAGCTTTTGCTGCTGCTGCTTTGGTTTGGTTTGGGAAGCCAGGTCTTGCCACTGCATGCAGTTACTTCACAGAGATGGGAGTCAGAGAAATGGAGGGTCTCTTGTCTGAGGTGATTAATTGTTTTAGTCCCTTTTTCCCACTTTCTGCCTTTGTTTCCCTCTTGTTTCCAGCTGGAGCATGCAGAGGGTGATGGGTGGGTGCAGAGCAGTGGCTCTGTGAGCAGGGGCACTGCAGGTGCCCTGGGGACAGCCTGGGAACATCCCACAGAGCCCAAGGGGAAGCCGAGGGAAGCCTGCAGGATGCACTCACAGAATGCAGGAGCAGCAGCAGGGAAGGGGTTTCCTGAGTCAGAGGATGATGTGTAACCCTAGCTTGGGACCAAGGGTTGGCATGAGTGCTCTGGGACAGAGGGCTGCCACTCCTGGGGCATGGGAGCTGTTCAGATCTCTGCTCGGGCTGAGCCTGGTGCTGCTTGGTCTCAGGGACCTTTGCTTCAAGGGAGCAGCAAGAACCTTCCTGCAGGGGAGGATGGAACAGGCCTGAGCTGAGATAATGGTCCCCTGCAAGAAAATCAGGGGCTTGCAGTCCCTGGAGAGTCTTATTCATGGTACTGAATCCTAAATGTTCTTGTCAAGTGATATCAGTGCTCCATCCTCTTTTAACTCCTGCTTCAGCCTTAACCTCTTGTGTTTGGCACAGAGTTCCAGTGGATTAGCTGATATTTTATGTTTTAAATTGCTGGCTCTTCATCCCTGAGTCTGTTCTCTCATTTCACAGCACAACAAGAAGGACAAGCCTAGACATTTATGGCTTAGTGTCTGTAGGTTCCTTGCTGCCTTTGTGTTTTTGTTGCTATAATTTGTGACATAAAAGTGTCAAAAGTGAGATGAACAGCCTGTGCAGATGGGAACAAGCTGAGCATGAAAGTGGGCTGAGCAGCAGAATGGAAGCCCAGCCCCAGAGCTGCCCCAGGAAACCTTCTCAGACCTCTGCACTGGTGTGAGCCTGGCCCAGCCTCTGGTGTTTGCAATTTTTTTCTGTCTAGAATTGACATGGGTGGGGAAGATCAGGATTCAAATGCTTGTGGGATCACCCCTGTTTCCAGAAGGATTTTAAAGAAAAGGCCAGTGATGCTGGCTGTCCCATAAGCCTTTTATTAGTGACTCATTTAGCACTGGGAATAAACAGGGAATTGAATCAAGCTGGGCCTGTCTTGGACTTTTCCCTTGAATCCTATTTTTATCTGCAGAAATGCAAATCAGAAGTACTTTGCTGAAACTAGGGAGGTACTTTATAATTTATTTGTCAAATTGGTGGGAAGTTTCTGAACCACATGGTTCCAGAAGTATCTGTTGCTGCTAAATATCCCCTCCCTCTGGACACAGAAGGCTATTCAGATGTGCCTGAGGAGGAGATGAGCTGCTGGGAAGGGAATGTCAATCAGTGAGGCAGGCATGAATGGTCTGGGCTTTCCATGAAATGGGAAGGGTGTGAATATTTAGTATCATTAAGAGAACAAAGTTGACATATTAAATAATCAGCTTAGTAAAATCCATTTTGCAAAGGATCTGTTTCTGGAAATTAAGTGTTAGCATTTGGTGAAAAAAAAAAGGCTAAATCATGAAACACTGTTGTGAATTAAATTACTAAATTTAATTATGAAAGTAAAGCAAGGAGTGTAAAGTCAGCTGCAGGCTTTAAGTCTGCTCTGATGCTGAAATAAAATCTTGATATCCTTAAATTTTCCCTTTTGTCTGTGCTCTACTCCAGCCTGTGTGCTCACACAAGCAGCAAACTGAATTGACAAGCTCTTTGAAACCAAAAGGAACTTTTTTCCCATGGGGGGCTTGGTTGGTTTTAGTTTACTCCTAAGGCTCAGAATGAACCTCACACGCTTGGTGTACAGTGCTGAGTGTTTTGAGGATGCTGTTGTCTTTGCACTTTCCTGCACAGGTGTACATCATTGCTCTCAGGTGTTTGGCACTTGACAGCAGTGTTTGAACCCCGTGCCCTGTGCTGTGCCTGCCTCCCCAGCTGTGATTCAGGAGCTTTCTCTGAATCTCTGATAGCTTCTCCTCCAGTAGTGAAACACAGCTTGCTCTGGAAAGCAAATTATTCCATGAAATAATACTTCCTAGCAGTCCTCAGAACTAAGCCTTTCATGAGCTGTCAATATTTAGGATTTGTCTCTGTGTAGTGGCTCAGTTTTATCTGTGAGTGAGGCCAGATAAGAGGAGAATTTGTGAGCACAAGGAATGAGTGTGCTGGTTCCTGTGCTCAGAAAGCTTTGCCGTGTCTGTCCCTGCTCCCAGCACCTCACCAGGGAAGGGATGAGGTTTTCCCTCTGCCCACGGAGGTTGGAAAGATGTTTTGAGGTGGGGGTTCACTGGAAGAGGAGGCAAAGCCCAGGTTAGTGTAGTGCAGAGTGTAGCAATCACCTGCTCAGGGTGTAAATCAGGCTGGGCTAGCTCTCTGCCTGTGCCTGGGGAATAATTGCTTTTTCGCCTCCTGACTCATCTGGGATTTCTGTGGTATAAGGTTTGCATTAGGAATGAAGAAAAGAAGACTAAACTGATACATCTCTGTTAGTAATTTCTTCTCTACAACTGCTTTTGTGTCTGTTGCTCTGGTCTTTCGGCTCTTCCCACTGATGTGTGACCCAGCACAGGGATTACCGGGGTGAAGAGATGTGTGTAGGAATTACACCATCCTGAATTCTGCTCCATGCAGGAAATCAGTTTCTCTGTCTTCATCCCCTGCTCCTGCAGGCTGTGGTTTTACAGCCTTATGGTGCTGTGAGGACCCTGAGTGTCACTGGGCTCATGGGGTGGCACATTGCAGCCAGGGTGTGCAGCAGCAGCATCAGCTCTGCTTCCTTAAATAAATTAGAATAAGCCTGTGAAACAAATTCCCTGTGAAAGACTGTGCTCTTGATGTAACTGCTTGAGGGCTAACACTTCTCCTTCAAAAGATCTATTTCCTTACTGTGGGCTGAGCTTTTTGATCTCTTTAAGGTCAGTCATTGTTTACTGAAGTGTATTTTCACTTCATAAACTTTTATCAGTTGTTCTGTATCATTTCATTCATATGCATTTCTTATGGTTATTGTGCTCAGCTGATGCCCTTGAAGTTATTAATTTGACTCTGTACTTTCCAACATTCCCTGTTTGCTGAAATGCTGATGATTCCCACAGCCTGCCCTGTCCTCTCCTTGCTGTACACTCAGCATTATTCCTTCTGCCTTTTATAATATGTATGCCAGTGGCCTTTTGCCAGGCGCTGATACTGTTGCCTGCTGAAACAGGAGAATATAATTACAGTTCTTTGAAATAATAATAATAATACCTCTTGTATAGTTCTGAATGTAAAACACACTTATAGGCAAACATATTAGCACTTTGCCCACTTATTATTGATAGCTATATCAATTTTGGCTGGTTTTCATGTGATGGGGAGAGATTAATTTCCTGTTTAGTTCTGGAGACAGTGGGAGTTACTGGGCTTTAGGGCAAAGCCCAAACAGGATTAAGTCATGCAGGGTGAAAAGTTTCCTGGGGATCGATCAAGGGGAGTAAATGTGGAGGTGGGAGGGGTGGGGAAGAGTGGAAAGATGCATAAAAAGTTTCTCATGGACTGGTTCCTTGCATGGGTGGCACCTGCATGTACCCTGCTCGCTGTGTGTCACTGAGGTGTGGGCTAAGGAAAGGCAAAGAGCTGTGGGGCTGCCTATGTAAAATCAGGGTGGAGAGAAATCCACTTAGAAGTGCAAAGGCATGGCTGTGTGCTGCACCTTGGGGAAAGGCTGTCATTTTTGAGGTAAAGTATCTGTCAGAAGAAAAGCTGAAGCAAAACCGGAAAACTGTCCAAGGTGTCTGGATGCAGCCCTACAGAAAAAACAAAATAAGTGTATGCTGCTGTTAACAAACCCTTTTGTGTCAGGAAGGGGTTGATTAACAGCACAACATCTAGGCAAGGACCACAGACAGCAATGCTGCTTCCCATGGTTTGCAGAGGCCTGCAAATGCTTACAGAGGTCTGGAATATGCAACACACTTGGCATAGTGGAGACATAAAAATAGATCAATTAATTTTCATAGTAATAAGCCTTGCTTTATTAAAAATTGCCTGAAATTTTGTTAATTGTAAAGTTCTGTGTTGTGGGACGTGCCAGTGCTACATCAGGGGTGCAGCCTCTGCATTGACAGCTTTGACAGGTGACAAGGCTGCCTGCTCCCATCTCCTGCCTGAGCAGCTTGTGCTGGAATGGGGAAAGAAGCACTGAGTGAGCTCAGTTAATCAAAAGGAAGTTATCAGAGATGAGCAGGCTCATTTTTGCTGGGACAGTTTAAGATCTATTCACATAAACATCTCAAATGGATGGGGAGGAATACAATCTCTGGTGGGGACGAGCTGTTGAGGCAGGGCTGAGCCACAGCTTCAGGTGGGAGAGAAGAGCCCAGCACCACCAAAGAAACTGGAATATTGGCTGCCCTTCCTGTGTCCAGCCTGCTCACATAATTCCTGCTGCTGTTGAGATTACTGTTTATCACAGTGGGGGCAGTCAGCCCTGGATGCAACTCTGGAGCTCCAACAGGGATTTGAGTCTTTTCCTTGTATTGCACTTTTAAGCAGAAGCCCCTTGTAAGCCATATACCCTCGTGACATTAATTTCATTGCTTTGGTTAATGCTCCTTGAGACTAGTCACTTTAATTTTGCATGATATGTTGTAGTTGGAGTATAAATCTCTACATCAGTCTGTGTGGTTGCAGGAAAAATCAGGCTGTAGTACCTCTGGGGGGATACAACTCCATGAGGACTCAGAGTAAATATTTCTTGAAGCTCATTGAAGTTATTTCACTGATTTTATTCTGGCTTGTGGAAGGAGCTGAGAGTCTGCTGGTGCTGCTGGGTGATGGTTCTTCCTTTTGTACAAGGGAACCCACTTTTATTTCTCTGTTGAATGAGAGGACTCTGCTAAATGTGCATGGCTGAGGGTGGACAGATGTCAGAACTCAGGACATCCCTCTGGATGGGCTCAGAGACCTTGGCACAGAGCCCAAGACACCTGGGACTTTGATTATGAGCCATGGAAAAAATTACCAACCTTATATGAGGTTGAGATCTGCAAAGATCTTCAAGCCACAAAGGTCTAGGTAGAAAAATAATTAGTTTGTCATGGGGTGAAAAATAGATTTTTGGGGTTTTTAGAATGGGGGTTCAGGAGGCAAGATGGAGGGATCTGGGCATGTCCAGCCTTTCTCCTTCTTCTTCTTCTTGGCCTCCATCTTCTGCTGTGATGTTGGCACTTTTGGATTGATTTAGAGTAGAAGCTCACTGTCTAAAATAGGTGATAGTAATTGGGAAGTTATGGTAAATAATGTACACAGAGCTTTTAGTATAAAAAGATAACATCACCCTGAGGTGGTCAGTGTGCCTCTGTCTGACCTGCTGGACAGACCTCAGCAGGCCAGAAACAGAATCTTATACATAAGAAACAATAAACAACCCTGAGAACAAGAACAGAAGAATTGACTCCTTCTTTGGCCGCTGGGCTGGGAAAAGAGACTTTCTAACACATCTCGGGGTCACTGTGAGCAGCAGAAGCCCCGAGAGACAGAGTAAAACAATTGTAGGTAAACCTGGGGCAGGCAATGGGCGCAGCCACTCTTTCCAGAGCTGCCACTGAAACAGATGATGGTTTCCTTCTTGGATTTCAGCTGGATTTTCGGGGCTGCCTGCAAGTGTGTCATGTTTGAACTGTGTGGGCAGTGACCACAAAACCTCATAGTGCAGCTCTGTATGGTTGGCTGAATTTGCATAGTTAGGATTGGCTTAACTTTATGTTGGAGTGTTTCAGCAGTGTCCTAGGGGTTACTACAGGGCGCACTTGCTGTGGGAGCCATCTCCAGTGATTGTCTGAGATCTCTGATGTTGTTCTGGAATAGAAAGACTCATGCTTTGCCTTATAGTACTGCATAAAGCAAAAGGGGAAAGAAATAGAACAGCATGTAGGGAGCTGCAGCAGAAAGTGAGAGAATCACATACTTGAGTAATTCATTAGGTGATTCATCCTGTGATAGTTCTTTGGATCTGTTATAAGAATTAGTACTTCTCCTTATGCAGTGGAGGAAGAAATTAATTCAAACTTTCTAGAACAGCATAAGAAGTGACTTTGAAGCCCTGTCAGATGTTCCTGTGATTTAGGAATCCAGTACATGGGGGCAGTTTATCAGTCTGGGCCAGCTGAGGGACTGCTTTGAATGAAATCATCTTGATCAGCACTGAAACTTGCTGATGGAAAGCTGTGAGCAAAGCCAAATATGTGCCTGTCTGTAGTTTCCTCTTTGATACTGGCTTCAGTAAGATGCTCAAAAAATACAAAATACATTGGTCTTGTTTGAATTAAAGCAGTCCAAGAATGCAGGTCGACTTCAGATGGTGACCTCTTTATCTGCTGGCAAAAGATGTTGCATTTTTTTAGCAGAACAGGCAGCAAGGCAGTTCAATTGGAACAGGACTCTCTACTTCTCCTAAAAAAGCCAAAACTCTTTTGTGCATGAGAGAAAATCTTTCAGTTCATGAGCAAAGAAAGGATGAACCTCTTGGTCAGACTGTTGGATCACTCCAGCTCATATTGGCTCTCTCAGTGGTACAGGCTTGGGCATGGTGTGCTTTCCTCCCTCCAACATCAGAGCTGTGCCTTCCTCTTCCATCTGGAACCATGGTTCTAATTTCTCTCACTTTCACGAGGCCCCAGAATAATCCTCACCATTGTTGCAGATACTTTTCTTACTGCACTTCCTAAACTGTCCCTCTCCTCTGAATACATGGGCCTTTACTTCTGAGGGGATCAGTGTTCATTTGCTTAATTTCACAGTTTGGGACTAAAAGGTTTGTAGCTTTTGGAAAACGGCAAAGTGAAATCATTGAAGTAATTGTGTGCTCAAACAGCCATTTGAAAATGTAAGTTGTCCTCAGTCAGTAGCTGAGTACAACTTCTTGTAATATATTTGCAAACCAACTTTAAATAAAATGTAGCTTCAACAGTCTCAGAACTTTGAGTACAGTGATCTCCAGTGAATTTTGGCAGTGGCTCAATAGTTTTATAGACTAATTTTCAGCCTTTTCATTTGGTTGGGTTTTATTTATTTGGTTTTTTTTTTTGTTTCATTTTGTTCCTTTGTCTTATTTTTTTCCTTGTTTGTTTGGTCTTTTTGAGAGGCTGTCCCTTTTGGTGGTTCACCTTCCACTTTTATTCCTAGAGAGCTTTATTCCCATTTGCAGCTTCTGTTTCTGTCCTGTGTCTCCTGTCCAAGTGCCCTCCATCCCCTGTCCTGCTTCCTACCCACACCTCTGCCTCCAGCTGGTCCTGAGCCGGTCCTCAGAAAAGAGGAATTCATCAGATCCTCCTGCTTCTTCAGACAAGCCCAGGCTTCTGCTTGTCCTGTGGCAGGATCTGTAACCTGATTTACTGACAGCTGCCCTGCTCTTCACCTCTCCTGTCTCTGTCATCGTTCCTTGATGCCCTTTCTGCCTCTGTGCTCACCTCTCATGCTGATGAGTTCCTCTCATGAGGAACTCTCTCATGCTGAGTTCCTCCCTCTCTTATGAGTCTTGCTCAAGGACAGAAGTGAGTTGGGCTCCTCAAATATGAGTGCTGTGATTTTCATTCATTTTTCACCAAATTTTCACTCCTCACCCTCTTTTACTCTTCACCTTCAGCATTTCTGCTCCTCTTTCCACACCTAGCCCAGGCTCAGAGGTGTGTCAGGGTTGTCCCAGTCCTCTCTCAGCCCCTTGCCTGGATCCCAGCATATCTGTTGCACTTATTCCCTCTCCCCAAAGCTGGGTTTGCTCAGACAGAGCTGAGGTGCTGTCCTGTGATGTCTCTCCTTGTGCCTTTGCACTCACACTTTCCCTAGAGAGGAGCTGTCTCCCTGTTGGATGATGGTTTACAGTGCATTATGTGCACCCTTATGGTTTTATAATGAAGATTTTGAGATATTAAACACATTAACACTTGAAATGTGTTGTACCTGTTTAGCTTTCGGCCTCAGGGAAATTTTCTGAAGATGTTAGCTGTTTGCATAATAAACTTATGATGATAACAATATTTTACCAAGGAAAGAACAGATCTAATATTCACTGTCTGAGGTTGTAACTCTGAGTGTGACTTGCATTAGAGTTTTGTGCAATTTGACAAGTTTTATGCTGATTGACTTTGCATATGGGAGAGCTGAAAGCAATTAATGTCGACCTGAGTGTGCGGGATGTGAGTCATTGCCCAATGGTCAATGCCTGGTGTGGCCAAGAAGAATATTTTCCATGAAATGAGTCTGTGAATCTTTGAAAATTACCTTTTTACATATTCATGAAAATTTGCCTAAATTCATAGCAGCTTAGCACAGAAAGTGAATTGTGTTCTAGGAAGTCCCATATGGTCCGTGCTTTTGTATTTGAACAATTACTGCATCAGAAATGTAAAACCCCAAAACATGTTGTCAGATCATTGGAAGGAAAGTCATTTACCTGCCATGGTGGCCATATAAGAGTGGGGTGTGATCCCCTGCAGGCTTCCTGACACCTCTGTTCAGGAGCACATCAACCCAGAGCCCTGTCTGCTGTCCTTTCATGGTTCCGGAGCCCACCTCTGATGACATTCCTTGAACACTGGTCTGGGTGTAAGGAACAGAGTGGGTCAGCTTGGGTGGGGTGGGAGCCCAAAGTGGGGTGTGTGATATTTAATGATGGCCCAAGTCTTGGGATGACCACTCTGTGGTGCTGGAGCTGGTAATTGCCCTGGGAGCAGCTCCTAAATCTATTCCTTCTGCTTGCCCCACACAGTTCTGCTCTGCTGCCAGGCAAAGATCAATTTTAGCATGGCCAGGCCATGGGCAAGAGCCTCCCAAAGCTCTCCTGGCTGTTTGGAGGAGTTGTGGACAGAGCTTTTTGGGGACACAGCTGTATGAGCCCTCAGAGAATCTTCTGTGGTGGGGGGACAGAATGTAAGAAAATAAAGATAGTGCAGAGGGCAATCTCACCCCTGAGGAGCTGCAGCTGTGCTGATCCCCAAAGATTGGGAACAGGCCTGCCCTTAACAGGCCACAGCTGTGTCCAGTGAGGATGAGTGCTACAAAAGAGTGGGGTAGCTGGGTGAGGAGGGAGTTGGAGTTTGTTGGCTGTGCTGTGAGGAAGGAGAAGGAGTCAGTGCTGTGAGGAGTTGCCCATGAGAAATCACTAAGAAGGTATGGAACTTTTGCAATAAGATGACAAGTTTCTGTCTTGGGGATGGAGCGGGTCTGCTCCTGATAGGCAAGCACCAATATTTTGTGGCACTGTAACTATAAAACACATCAGTGCTTGGCTGGAAAATCACCATGATAGATGGTGCTTTATATTCAAATGTGCTTAAATTTAATCTAAGCCTTGTGGGGAAATAAGCATCATCACCCCCAGTGAGACACCAGGCTGGGAAACCAGTTTCTCTGAATGGTTTTGAGGGAGGTAATCCCTTGTGGAATGTCTGGCAGTGGTTGACCATGGTGCCCTGGTTTTCAGGGAATACTGTTTTCATAGGAAGTGTGGAGCTGGAGCAGACCTGCAGCATCAGGTTCTAAAGTAGCATTCCTGTTCTCTGGTAAAGAAGTGAATGTTCTGTAATTGCAGATCAGCATGAGATGGTGCACTTTTTGGGGTTTTTTAACATTAAGGAAAAAAGAATCACATGTCTTTGTGTAAAGAGGATTAATTAGTCACTGGATGCAAGCCATGTGTATAAAATGCTAAATATTGTTCTTCTGGAGAGTGTATCAGCTAGAACTGGCCAAGTACTGAAGTGTATGTTTGCCTTTTCTCCCATGGACTAATTCACTAGAGTAATTATGATTAGAAATCTCCTACAGAGATGTACATGGAGGAGGAGAAGAGGGCTTTGGCTAAAAATTAGATTTATGGAAGTCTTCTTTCCAGCTGGCTCTATTTCCAGTTCTTCCTTCCACTCAGACTTGCTTCTTCCCTTCCACTACTGATACTGGTAAATTGTTCAGTGAAAGCACTACTGTTCTGTCACAGCACACACACAGAAGGTGACAAAAAGGATGTTTCTACCTCTCCCTGCTTATTTCTGCAGTTGTGAGCTAAATAGTTACTGCCTCGCAGGCATGCAGGGAGCTGAGGAGGAGCAGGAAGGGGAACCACCATGGCATTCCCACTGTGCCCACTCAGCACAGGGTAGGTGGTTTGCAGCTCTTGGTAGTTTCTGTTTTCTCCTCTTCTGGCTGGGATGACTCACAGTCAACTCTTGCATGGCTCTCCCAGCCTTCTGGGAAGATCCTTCCTCCCCTTGAATTTTGGTAGCTATGTCCCTTTCTCTCCTATCCCTCTCAGCTGTTGGAGATATCTCCTCAGCAGCCCATGTAGCTCTTCCTCCCCTTGAATTTCAGTAGCTATATCCCTTTCTCTCCTATCTCTGCTCAGCTGTTGCAGATGTCTCCCCAGCAGCCCACCAGGCTGGGATGGAGTCCTTCCATCTGCTTTGGACTGCACCGTAAAAGATGGAATGACCTTACCACATCCTTTAAAAAAGACACAGGAAAACTTTAAAACATTTTTAGATGCTAAAACCTTGCCACAGAATGAGCCTGGGTGTGACAGTTGCAGCTCTCCAGAGGGTGGAGGGATGAAGTGTTGTGACACTGTGATCTCTGCCAGGGAGAGCTGCTGCTGCTTTCTCCCAGGAGCTGCTCTCCCTGTGTGCCGCTCAAAGTGGCGCAGGGGCCATACCTGTGGCACAGGCTGTGCTTATTTATATTTAATAGAATCTCAGACAATAGGTTTTGATCTGTGCTGTGTCACAGGCTCAGCTTTTTCACCATTCCTTTTCACACTACTGCTTCCACCACCCTCCCCTTGCCTGCAGGCCAAGGCAGAGCAGGATCTCTGGTCCCCCTGTTCCCTGTCCTGATTTCAAATCATGGTAAGGGCTGACTTCTGTCCTGCAGCTTTGCTCTGTATATGTCTGAACAGCTTTGTGCCTCTCACTCGTCTGCCTCCCTCATCATGCAGCCAACACAGGAGGCTCTCTGCAGGAAGAATGCTAAAAGACTATTGTTTCAGCTTAAAAAAAACCCCAACAATTATTTCCTTCCTGCTTTCATCAGACTGCGTCTTCTGTGGGATGCTTAAGCTGCTGCCTAGAATGCAGCTGGTGTCTGGCTGCCCTCCCATCCCAGCAGCAGCCTGTGCTCTTGGCAGGTCAGTTTGCAGCTTGTTACCAAGGGTGCTCAGGTGGAAAGGCCTTGGGAGGTGATTTTGGGCAGGTAACTTGTACTGGCTGTGGGTTTTGGTCCACTCAAACCAGCTGCAGTCGTGCTGGAAATGGCACCAGAGAGGGGTAGGAGCCTGCGGCTGAAAAGCTGACAAGGACACCCTCTGGTCCAGAGTGCTTTGGGCATAAGGAGTTGTTAACAACAGGACATTCAGGAAGGGGAGACTTGCAGTGACATACCCAGCAGCCAAGAAAATGCAGCACTAAAATGGCATTTTGAGTTGTGCATTTTATTTTATGGTGTGTGCGCATCTTAAATATCTCCGAGAGTTTAATGTTGAGGGCTGGGGGAGGGAGAGGTTTTGGGTGTCTAAGGTGGGTTAGTAGTGTTAGCTGCAGTTTCTGCTGCTGCTCTAGCATTGGGGACACACCTTGTGAACAGCTCTGGAATATCTCTATTTCAGAATAGAAATAGAGTCCAGCTCTGCACTTGGCTCCTGTGTAAATGGTTTTCTGCTGCAGAACTATCTTAGTTTGTTTTTTGGTGTTTTTTTTTGGCCGTGTGACCATTACTTTTTGAGACCATGCATCCTAAAGGAGCTAACTCTGTCCTACAGTGAATTCAGAAAGTTTGGGGCTTAATGAGTTGGAATAGTGCTAAGATTAGAAAAGCATTTTATTGGAGAGGCTTGACATAAATAGTAGTTAAAAATTTCAGCCCTTTCTCAGGTGAGGAATTTATATGAGTATTAATCTAGCAGCACAGCAGGGGAACAGCAAAATACACAAAAGTAAATTGGGCATCTTTGCAGCAAGCCCTGGGTTAGAAGTTTTGGTGGTGTGAGGTGCTGCTCCAATAGGCACAAGAAGGAGCAGGAATGGGGCATCCCCTGGCCTGCCATGAGGGTTTAGTGATGCCCCTTCCTTGCCCCAGACTTCTGTGCTTATAGATCCCACAGTGTTAAAAAACTTGAATCATGCAGCTATTTTGTACCCTGATCAACTTTTCCTTGCTGCTTGGAGAACAGCAGCTGTGGGGGTTACTCACTGAATGAATCATAGCAGAAATTAGTGGTTGTCTTTATGAATTATCCCCTCACCCGCTTACCAGATTTCTGATTGGGGTTTTTGTGTTTGATGGGTTTTTTTGCTTTATTTTTTAATTGTGTTTAACATTAGATTTTAGCTTAATGTGAATGTCTGGGGAAGTCCTGGTGATTTAGATACTTGTATAAATTGGCCCTCCTCTGTGGAACTTCAGCCTTTTGAGCTATTGCACAGTGTTTAAATGAAATGTGTTTGGGGGTTTTAAATGTATTACAGTTTGTTCCGTTGAAAGAAACAAGAACACTGCAAACCATTTTTCATTGTAACACCTCTAAATTTTTGCCAAACTATGGCTGCATTTCTCTTTTTCTCCCTGGCAGAGCTGCATTTAGACCTGGAGCAGGGGCAAACACCCTGCTCACCCTCTGAGAAGCATCTCCAGGTGCTGCTGGTGCTTCTTCATCATTGCAGATGATGGTGTCAGGAATGGACGTGCCTGACACTTGGTGTGTGTCGCAGACATCTTTTATGGAAAATCCTTTCCTTAGGATTTTTCCTCCTGAGAAGCTGAGAGGCCTCAGGAACAAAATGTAAACAATGGTTATCTGCTGCTGTGGAATGCAACAGGTGCATCTGGGATTGGCCCATGTGGTTGTTTCTAATTAATGGCCAATCCCAGTCAGCTGGCTCAGACTTTCTGTCTGAGACAGAGCCTTTGTTATCATTCTTTCTTATTCTATTCTTAGCCAGCCTTCTGACGAAATCCTTTCTTCTATTCTTCTAGTATAGTTTTAATGTAATATATATCATAAAATAATAAATCAAGCCTTCTGAAACATGGAGCCAGATCCTCGTCTCTTCCCTCAATCAAAAGCCCCTGTGAACACGGTCACAGGTGTGACCTTTCAAAGGGAGCACTGCTGTCAGAGGAGGGCTCATGTGCTGAGAGAACTTCTCAAATCAACCTGTGACCATGTGCCAGCTGGTTAAAAAATTTCTGTGCCTTGCTCTTGGCCAGCTGGATTTGCAAAGTGCCACCAGCCTGTAGCTGATGGTTTCCAGACTTGAGGTCTAGTGCTTGAAATAAGTAAATGTAAAAAGAAAATCAAACACCAGTCATGAGCTTACATGGGCTGCATAAATGTTAAAAGCAAAAAAAAAAAACAAACCCAAAAAACCCAACTAACAACCCCCTTTTATTTAATTACAAAGAACTTTAAATTGCTACTGGGTTATTTTTCTTCTTTTTCTTGCTTTACATTTTTTATAGAATGCTTCTTTTTCATTTGTTTAATTTTTTAAGTACTTTTCCAAGTCTTGCCCTTGCATTTTTCCTTCCTGAGGATCTAATGGATCCAGGCAGCATCAGTGGCATTTCTGGGTTCAGCTGACCTGCTGCCATTCCTGTCCTGCCTCACTGTGAGGAGCTGGCCTGAGCAGACAGCACACACCCCTGGGATTTCCTGTTCACTGCCTGCACTTTCCCTGCTCTTGCTGGTAGTGGTTTTATCTGCTGCTGAAACATTTTAATTTTCCAACTGATGTGAGATTCAGCAGGAGGAAAGATGCCTCCTGGAGGCAGCTGGAGTGTGTGATGCCAAGCACTGTCCTGGCTGTTCTCAAGGATCAGTTTTGGTTCACCACAATCTCTCTCAGAGCAAAAGGGATTAACAAAACTGAAGTTTTTTCCCCTCCCCAGGATTTGAGCCACATAAATAAACAGTTAATGTAGCTTTTCTGAGAAGTGTGAAGGGATGTATTTGCCTTTCCTTGCAGTTTTTAAATATCTAGGATGTGGGGCAGCTCCTTTCACTGAACCCTGAAGCAACACAAGCGCTTCAGGAAATGTTAAAACACAGCAGTGTGGTGAGCTTTATGTTGCAATTATCCACTCAGAGCTTTAAAAAAGTGACTGTCAGAAGTGCTTGTCTTTATTGCCAGCTGGAAAGATAAATGTAACCTCTTAAATGTTTCTTTTTGGTTGATGGATTTTAGTTTTTTTTCATTTGCTTGTTCCATCATTATTTATTTATTTTTAGCAAGAGAAAAATGATGGTGCTAAACAAACTGGTGGTAAAAGAATTAGCTTTTCAGGAAGAAACTCCACTGCTTTGAGCTCATAATCTTGCAGCAGGACATGGGAGTTTTGTAGTTTCTGTTGTACATTACACAGTATGAGACAACTGGAAGGAAAAATATCCAACTGGGACCTAAAACAACACAATAACAAAGAGGGCTCCTGCAAACCTCAGTGACAGCAATTCAGATTTCCTTTCCATTCTTATATGTGGGCCTGCAAGCTGGAGGAGCAGAACTGTGGTCTGGGAAACCTTCCAGAATAATTTGCAAGCAAATGAGGGATGCAGCCCTGTCCCCCTGGAGAGGCTCTGCCTTTCTCCTGCTCCCAGGGATGGCTCTGGGCTGCCTCAGCTGCCAGGGGAGCACCAGGGCCCCTGGCAGACCTGCTGTCCTTCTTCAGCAAAATGCTTTCCCCATTTGTCCACGTATTGAATACATTCTTATGGACAATGCTGCTATATTAGGGCTTATTAAAAAAAAAAAAATCAGATTAAACAGTGAAAGGGGATTTGTTGCTTCCCAGTGTCCCAGCAGAGGGGTGGAGGACAGCACTGCCACAGCGTTTTCCTGGTCTCAGAAATTGTCCTGCCAACTGCTGTAGATGCCAGTGTGATGCACCAACCACAGACACTTGTGATAATATTTATAGTTTCACCTCTTGTCCTGGGCTTTAGTCAAACTAAGTACATGTGAGAAAGCCCTGGAAAGGGATAGCCATTGAATCGTAATTTTCAGGTTAAATTTCCAGGCTATGAAGGTGAACAGCTAGGATTTTCTGGTTTGAACATTTTCTTTCTTTCTTTTTTTTTTTTTTTTTTTTTTTTTTGAGTGCCTGCAGGCAGAAAGGAAGTGTTCACTGCCCTATAAAATCCTTCTTAAGTGTGAATCACAGTTATGATTTATTTTTAAGTACACTGATATACAGGTTAAGACAGAAAGGGTCTGCTGCTTTTGCCTTTAGTCCAATTACTTCTATACTTTCTACAATTCACAATGAGTTCCAGAGTAACTGCAAATCTTTGAATATGGAATGAAATCCCATTGAGGTTTTGCCAGAAAAAATAGTTTGATCGCTTAAGTTCCAATAAAACTCAGATATTCTAAAAGTTTACACATTAAAAAAAAAAGGCAGCAGAATTGTAGAGTTTTTAACACTGGCTTTTCTAGACTTGGTCCCACTTAACTTGCTGAATTCACAAACAGCACAGGACACATCTGCGAAGCCTCCAGTCCCAGTGTGTCAGAGGATGTCCATTCATCTGGGAATTGGCCCTTCCCTTGGAGGCACCAGATGCAGAGAGGTTTGGATGCCTGGGCAGCCTCTCTTTTCTTGTGAAAACCTTTGTGCATGACCTTGAACAAGAAGCTGAGTCACCTGGTAGCTCATTTCCCATCTGCAAAGGGGGGACGATAAAAGCTCTGGCCACCAAACCAGGACAGATTGCAGAAGGATGAAAGCTGTTGCAGGAGGCAGGAGATCAGTGTGTTCCATCAGTTTGTGTCTTTGGGAAAATGTTACTAAACATGTTTTCAAACCCAGCTGAACAGAGCTGTTGCCTGGGGAGGAACACGAAAGGCAGAGAACAGCAAAGGGGAGTGGGGGGTGTGAGCTGCCTGGGGGGCTCAGCTGAAGCAGCAAGCAGGAGATGCCCTGGCTTCTGTCCCAAAGCTCTCGAGATCCCAAACCTAGGACATGCTCTGGATTCCTTCCCAAAGCTCTGGAGATCCCAAACCCAGGAGATGTCTTGGCTTCCTTCCCAAAGGAAGCTCTGGACATCCCAAACCCTGTTGGCATTGCAGACTCATGGGGAGGTCAGGGCTGTGCCCCAAGTGCTCTTGTCCAAGCTGTGTCAGGGACATGGGGCTGTTCCTGCACATCCTGAACCAATTTTGGTTTTCTTTGATTTCTGTTGTACTTTTTACCCATCCTCTGTTTTTGTAATGTAGTACAAGTGTAACCACTCAAAATCCATACAGACAGATTTTGCAGCAATATTGGTCTTTTCTAGAGAAAAGACTGGAAATCATTATTCTTTTTGACAGCCAAACTTCTCCAGAGAGTGAAAAGGAAGCATTATTCTTAAGTAATGAAGGGATTAAATGAAATTTCTCAAAGCAGTAATATATTCAGCTTCAGATTTGAAATGTTCAAAACATTACTCTGTGACTGCAAAAAATTACTTTGGCCAGTGTAAAATGCCAGGGAAATTCTACCCTGGATGGTTTGTGATCTGGGAAAAGAACAATCTTATGTGGATGGTGTTCTCTCATATTTCTATGTCTGTATTTTTATTTATTTATTTACAAAAGTCAAATGCAACTACTTTCAGTAACTGGGAGAGCACTCTATGATCACTTTTTTTCCTGCAAGTAGCAGAAAAAGCAGGCACTAGAGGTTGGTGTTAAAATAGTTCCTTGCACCTCTCTTTAAGGATATCAGTCTTTTATACTATTCAAAAGGGAGGCAGAACAAAAACATTGTGGGCAATATTTTATAATAGAACAATGAGCTTGAATAGCTAGATTTAAAACGCCCTGTTTCATAAATATTTCAAAGAATCTTCACAGATTTAAACTTTGTTTTTTTATCGTTGCTTTCCTTATTATGCATCGGCTTTTAAGTTCCACTGTGAGAGAAAACTTCAGAGTGAAGGATGTTATTATCAATATGCAGTGGCACTTTTATATACTGATTATAATGAAGCCTCTCCACATCACTTTCCTTCACGACTTTCATTTCTACACCTAAAATTAAATGAATAAATGCACCTTTTGCTCAGCAAATATTTTTATAAGGTCAGCAATTGATTGCTGAGTGTCAGAGTGCTTTGGGGTTTTCCTGGACCTGCCCAGTGATTGCGGTGACCAGTGCAGAGCCACATCCCTCTGGTTTTAAGCATCTCTGTTCTCCTAACGGGCTGCCTGTGATCAGAGGCACTTGCTGCAATGATGGTTTTCTATGTCACAATCTTCTTCATCCTTTCCCATTTGCCTTGTTGCACCAGCATTTGTTTCAATGCTGCTACAAACTCTGCTGATGGTCTGAGGCTGCAGTGATCCTGAGAGTTCTTGAGTGGCAACAGCCTCTGGGGTCTGTTTAGATAATGTGCAGTATTAAAAAAAATAGCAAGAGAGGAATATACTAATGTGTATTATATAAATAATATGTATATATAATATATATTTTATATATATAAAATTATAAAGGCAGTTGAATATCTTCAAAACAGCACAAAATGATCTGCCACTGAGTCTTTTATGCACATCTTCACAGAAGCAATAGAGGAATCTGAGTGTCAGGGGAAGACTCTGCTGTGGAGAGCTTTCCCAGGTACCCCAGGAAGTGAATAATCCCTTTTGGGGACAGGCTGTTAATGAATGGTCTAACTTAGTCTGCCTGCACTTGCAATCTGGTTATTTCCTGTTATTTATGATGTTTTGTTAATTGAATTTTTTTATTAGTAATAAATAATAGCCATATGCTCGCTTTCCCAGCTTTATTGTACAATAAGTATCAATGCAGTGTAGCTGGTCAGTGCTTCCATACCCCTGAAACAGAGTGTGAGACTGGGAGAGTTGAACAGTGATAGTTCAGCTCTTGTGCACTCTTCCATGTTACAGAAAGATCTCTTTAAAACTAAAGTGGGGTAGTTCTGCAGCTTTAAAACACACCAGGTATTTTCAGGCATCCGTTTTTGGTTTATTGCTAAGAAACAAACTTAATAAATATAAATGAAGTTGAGCTTCATGCTTTTAGCAGATCCAAAGTGCTCCCTCTATGACTATAAAGCTGGTGTTGCCATCCCATATACCCTCATTAGATGGACCAGAAAGGCTGCAGAGTCATCTAGCTTTCAGATTATGACATATCATGCTTCCCTTTGGCAGGCTGGAAAAGATAGCAAGATTTGTAATTTACAGGTTTTTTTTTCTTGGGGCAGAGCTGTCCACTTGCCATCAGAACAACCACGAGCAGTAGGTGTACACTGATGTACCTTACTTTTGTCCCCCCTGTATAATATTTTAATACTAGGATTGTTGGGGCTGGTGTGTGATAATTCATCTGTCTATTTTTATTTTTTCTGAGTGGAAAGGACAGTCTATCAGGCTGGCATGGAGCATGTCCACAGCACCAGGTCCTGTACTAAAGCATCCCATCTCTGAGAAGTGGGGGAGCAGGGTTATCACCTCAATCCACCTCAGCTGTGCTGCTTTCTCACAGCCACTATAAATACTGCTTTGATTGGCATGGTAAAGGATTGTATTTTTGGTACTGCAGGTACACACAGGGCTGCAGTTTAACATAATCACGTGCTGCTGTTTCCAAGTGAGATCCTCACCTTGACATTTCAGTGCCTGCAGCCTGGTGGGTGTTGGGCAGGTGATACTGGCACGCTGTCCTTGCCTGCCTCACCATGGGCATGGGGGGCACTGAGGGTGGGTGTGAGCATCAGAGGGGATGAAAACCTGGCGGGGTGTGGGGTGTGAGGTGGATGAGAACCTGGCTGGGTGTTCTGGTATGAGGTGGATGAGAACCTGGCTGTTTCCAAGACCTGGGTGAAACCCTGGATGTTTTGCTGTGAGATGGGTGAGAACCTGGCTGGATGTTTTGGTATGAGGTGGATGAAGACCTGGCTAGAAATTTTGGTGTGCCGTGGATGAGAGAACCTGGCTGGGTGTGGGGTGTGAGGTGGATGAGAACCTGGCTGGGTGTTTTGGTGTTAGGTGGATGAATTAGGTGGATGAAAACCTGGCTGTTTTCGAGACCTGGATGAAACCCTGGATGTTTTGGTGTGAGGTGGATAAGAACCCGGCTGTGTGTTTTGGTGTGAGGTGGATGGTGTTTTCATGACTTGGATGAAACCCTAGAAGTTTTGCTGTGAGGTGGATGAGAACCTGGCGGTTTTCATGACCTGGATGAAACACTGCATGTTTTGGTGTGAGGTGGATGAGAACCTGGCTTGGTGTTTTGGTGTGGGGTGGGTGCTGCTCCCGTGGCCGGCTGCTTTCCCTGCTCCTCCTGGCTGATGAGCTCTGGGAATAGGTTCAGAAATGCTCTTTGCTCAGCTTCATCTCTGCCTCACTCTGTGCCTCCATCTCCTCTCCTTTTTGGCTTGCTGATCTGATTTATCAGCCATCTCCCTGTAAAGTGCAGGATTAGCTTTTGTGTGGTGCTTTGAGCACTGTATTCATGTTGAGGGTACTTTGTAAGGTAAATAAGGCAAACTCCAATATCAGGGATGCATTATTAGCCCCTGGTGCTTTCACCTGGCATCTTCTGTAAAAAATGCTTGCCACTGCAGTTTCAAAAAGACCCTTTATTTTGAACAGCTTTTTAGTGTGATGACTTTCAAGACCATCTCCATGTAGTTCTGGGTTTTATTTGTGATCAGTAAGCAAGTAAGTCTTTGTTAAGTTTCTTTTGCTTACAATGGGAATATGTTTCTCCACAGACTGAGCTGACTGAAACTGTTTTGTGTTTCCAGTAGTGTAGACATGTAACAGTCTGCAGATTGCTTGATGATTCTCTGGTGGGTAGAATTAGAAAAGAAAAAAAATTATGAAATTAAAACATCATTTAAATTATAGCCCTTTGTTCTACCTTGTTAGTTAACATTCCAAACAATGATGTACAAACTGCATAATTTGTTGTGTGAAAACGTACCCAGTGTGGCACCATCTGTGTACCAGTTGACACTATTCATATCAAAAGGGACATTGCAATAGCTGGAAGAGCCCCTATTCCCAACCAACCATTTCCAGTGTGACTCTAAGTTATTGATTTACATTCATTCTCTATTAACCTATTATGAGTTCATCTGCTGCTTCCTGCTCTCGTATCATGTTGATGTACTCCTAATTTTCCAAACTGAATGGTGATTTACTTCAAAGATGTTGGGATGAATTGCTCTCCTGTGAATATCTGAAAGCTTCTTATGCCCCAGATAACCTCTTTGATTTGAAATCTGTATTGTGAGTTCTGGTATATAGCAAGCCAAGCAGCAATTCCTTGGTAATCTGGAAATGTCCCTTTCCTTTCTGTCCTCCCAATAGCCGAGTAAATAAATGCTTCTATTTCCAAAAAGAGCGTTTTTGAGATAATGTGCTCCATGTCTGTGGATGGAATGACCATCCCTGTTTAGTAGGGATATCCCATCTGCAAAGTACTCTGAATTTACTGGGTGCTGCATGTGATGTAATTGCACTTGGTGGCTCTTTTAGGCTTACTCTGCTTGAGTGCATTTTGTTTTGTCCTAAAATACATGTTTGCATATTGTGCAACCACTGGGGAAACCACAGAACCATACAGGAATGAACTTATTTCTAAAAGTGCATTTTTCCAGTTAACTTACACGGTAAAATAAATTTGGAGAATGTTTCAATTGGAAGCTCTGATTTAGAAATAATTTTTGAGAAAATTATAATGCTGTAGTAGAGTGAAAGGCAAAGAGTTATATGAATACTATAATGGAGAAAAATTCTATGTTCTTAGATTTGAGTGGTTTTGAAGATATTTGTGTTCTTAGATTTGACTGGTTTTGAAGACATCATTTGATCAGCACTGAGTGGGATACAGTATTTCACCTTTTCTCTGGAATTATAAAAGTATCATTCTGATTCTTTGTGCTGTTGGCTCAGTAGAGATGGTTTTACCAGCACCCATGAAGAATGCAATTAGCAGCTCATGGTTCTCTTGTTTTTTGAACAGCTCCATGTTTCTTTTTCCCGTGGCTGTCTAAGCCATTGAGCCCAGTAATTCCTCCTTAATGTGGGTGATACCCACAGGGCCCCTGGAGAGATGCAGTGGGTGATGTGGGTGGGTTCTGGTGACATTAGTGGTGACAGCTGCCTCTCAGTGCCCCCACTGAGGTGGCAGCTGTGAATGGGGACAGGGGACAGTTGTGCAGCTTCAGAGCAGGGAGAGCCTGCCCTGGGAGCTCTGCTGAGAGCCTGGGGTTGACTGGTCCTGCTGAGTCCCTCCAAGTGTGACACAAGGTGGCCAAAGCTGCTGGCTCTGTGGGAGCCTGGGCCTTTGGGCTGTGCGGGGAGAGCTCAGCAGGAGCAGGGGAGCCTGCAGCCACCAGGCAGTGTCTCCTGCTGGCATCGTGAGGCTCTCCCTGTTCAGCCAACAGCTGCTGGGCTCCCTGGGGCATCTGCTCGTGGGGCAGGGATCCTGATGGACCTAGCCTTGTAATCCCACGTCCCTCTTCATTTCTAGTCTCGGGGGACACCTCTTCCCTCCTGTGTGCAGCCACCAGGGGTTCCTCGGTGCTGCTACACTGCAGTGGCAGTGCCACTCGCTATGAAGTCCCTCCTGGATGCTGCCACTGCTGAGCTGGACTCCAGGCTCCTGTAACTTGCCAGTGTGGGGAGACTGATTCAGGTTCTACTGTGCAACTGAAGCAGAACAGAAAGTGTTCCAAATAAAATGTGCTCATCCTTTCCTTCCCTACTGCCCAGTCCTCACCCTGATCTCCAGGAGCACCATGTGATGTCCAGATGGTTGTGAGTAGTTAAATTGTGAGGAGAGGATCTCTTCCAAGTACTGTAGTACCATGTAACCTAACTCAAATATGTATTGTAGCTCAGAGGCAACGTCTCAGTTTATTCTATTAAAGTATAATTAATTACCATTTCAATAGGGCTACTAGGTATATGTATTCTCCCAGTGCATTGAAAAATAATAACAAAGCTTCTTATTATCCAATAGATGATGTTATACATTGTGGATGCAGCCTATTAATATGGAAATACTGGCACATTCATCCAGGATAATTTGTATGGTGTGTTTCCTGACCTAATAATGAAAAAAGTAGGTTAGCTTCCAAGTTTTCTGAGATGGGAATTAAAGCTTTATAGCAAGAAAGTCTTTGATAGTTTTACACAAATGGCTGAAACCTGCAAACCTTGCATATTTAAAATGTTTTATTCCACAATGATGACTTGGAGATATTTCTAATTAATTGGAGTAGTACATCACTGCTGAATTTCCTTGGCTTTCCCATTATCTCACTGTTGTTTGCAATTTAATGGAATTAAAAAGCATCGAAAGATACAGCGTACCAAACATGGTGTAATCTGAGAAAATATGGGCTTATAAGGAGATTTTATAAAATGTAGTTTACAGAAGATTATGCAAAGCAGTTTTCCCCTTCAGGAAGCATTAAATCAAGCATTGAGCATTTCAGGTGCTTTATTATTGCTAGAGAGTGTATAGTGTGGGGTGGCTATAAATACTGAACTGTTAGGTCTGAGCCTGGCCAGCATTTTGCCAAAGGTGTATTCGTGAAGCAGCTGTTGTATTTATGACCACCTCTAAGATGGTTTCAGTGTTTAATCAATATCTGCTCCAGCCATCAAAATGACGATCTTCCTTTCAGAGCTTTGCTTCCTTGCCAGCACAAGTGTGAGGTGCTGAGCAGTGTTTCAGCAATACAAAGATTGCCATGTTGCTCTGGAGCTGATGCCCATCAAATGTCAGGCTCTCAAGGAGCACCTGAGCTGCAGGCAAAGGTGTGACTGCATTGTGTGTGACTCCATTCACATCAGCCAAAGGCCCTGCCCATCCCTTCTTCCCTTCCACCTCTTCCTCCTCCAGCTGATTGCCTCAGTTCCACATTGCTCTGGCTGTAGTGTGGAGGCAGATACACACTGGCAGTGAGGAGGCAGAATGAGAAGCCCAAACTTACCCAGAGTTGCAGGGTTTTTTTTTGACTCTCACCCCAGCCCTTGTGATGTTTGGGGAAGGGCACTGAGTATTCGAGCCTTCGTTTCTGGGTGATGCTTTGTGCTTGTGCAAAGTTCATTTTTTTATGGGATTCTGTGCATTGCTTACTGTCATTTTGTATTGTTCAGTGAAAACACATCCTTGAGCTCTCCTGCTGTGGAGGAATAAATTCTTTTAAAGATTGTGCACTTCTCCAGTATCTCTCCAGCTAAATCTCGCAGCCGTGGTCTCTCACCCAGCAGACATCTTGCCCCCAGATTCTCAGATAGTAACTTTTAAAATGCAGCACACCTTGGTAGTAGCTAGTTGTCAGAACAGCTATATTCTCCAAAGTGTTTTCTGAAAGAATGGTAATTGTGCATATGAAGCTTTCTTTTAGGTTTTCTGCTGTTTTGCTTTGCCCATTTAATATTTCACTGTCCTCCTGATGGCCCATAGGTGTTCTGCTTAAAGAGGAGAGACTTTGCTTTTTCTGCTTCTGATCTGTTAAAGCTTTGTCTCCTGTGCTAAAAATGGAGAGCGTTGTATATGCTGGACCTTTTTGTTTGCCTCATGAGCACCTGTGGTGCACAAGCTGTGCTGAAACTGTCACATTTATATTTTTTGAGAAGCGTAACGTCTGACAGAGTCACAAGACAAATTCAGAGAGGGGCTGAGCATGCTCTGGTTCTGTCCTCGTGCATGGTTGTGAAGATGGGAGAAATGTTTTATTGTGGGCCTGTTTGTAGGCACGTTTTGCAAGAAGTTCTTAGTTTTATTTTAGAATCAGAAATGCAGTTGAAGAAAATGAAATCAGGGTGTGAAGAACACGCTGCTATTGGAAGGAGTGGCAGCTTGTATTTGCTTGATGATTTTGTGAGGCTTTATAAAGGTAATAGAAATGTTGGGGGCTGGATAGGCCTGGTAGTTGAGTGTTTTAAATACTTATTTATTTTTAAAAGATTACTCAAATAAATGCTTTGTAGTATGATAAATTATTTATCCAAATAAATAAATTTGGTCTGATGAAATCCCAGTAAGACGACAAAAACTATTAGGGACTTGGCTTCTGTAAAATTTCTAACAAGGCTTGATAACACAGGAGTTTAGGGGGAAAAAAAAGTTATGTGAAATCCTATTTACTCATAGTAGTCTGTTCAGATTCCATTGCAGAAATAAGAATTGTTTTAGCATTCCCAGTCCTTGTTTTTTTAATGTTTGTTGGCAGAAATAAAATTAGATTGATCTCAAAATAATCAGTTTTCTTTCTTTTTAATATGACATTATTTTCTGTGTGAAATGACATGCTTTCATCAAAGTAAATATTGGGCTACTCTGAGCCATCCCATCTCCTGCAGAATGGGGAAACCTGGTAGGAGTATGGGCAGGTATGAGAGCTGCAGAAGGTGGAAGGAGAAGAGAGCGCAGGTGTGCCCTCATCCCCGCTCCCAGGTGAGGGATGCAGCACTGGGGGGTGGAAGGCCACAGTGCAGCTTCAGGAGATGCTAAAACCCCTCTTTTAGGAGCACAGCTGGCTTGCACTCTGTCTCAAAGCAGATGCCATCCAAAGATGCCCTCCAAGTAAGTCTTGCACTGTTTCAAAGAGGAAAAAGATGCTCCCCCAAGCCTTGGAGATGAAGTGTGTCCATTGGAGTGAGTGACAGACTGGGCACGACCTCCTCCTCAAAGCTTTGGATTTGGGGATTTCTGTTGCCAGCATGCTTTAAAGGGCAAGGAGCATTGCTGCTCATTAATTAGTAAATTTTGAGCTGACGTCAAGTGGTGCTTGGAAACATTAACTACCAGAGTTTGGATTCATGCCCTTGAAGAAAAACCAGTTCTGTGTTAGTTTTCCAGTTTTCATTAATAATTCTCCTTCTCCTAAAATAATGCCTCAGCTCAGGAGCTGCGAACAGCTGTGGGCAGAGGGAGCACCCTGGAGGCCGGTGCTGGAAACCAGGAGTCTTTTGGGGACACAAGCCCAGCTCTGGTGGAGGTGCTGGCTCTGGCATGGCCAGAGGTTTGGAGAACCCTGGGGAGTCCCTGTCACTGTCCTGGCTGCCCCGGGCAGAGGATCAGAGTGACCAGCCCTTGATGGTTTTCTAAACACCTGCCTCACAGTGGCCATCACCAGCTCTGATGGCAGCTCCCTCCATCATCTTCCTCCCCACATCATCTCTTTCACCACAGTAGAAGCTCAGCCTTTTCCTGGCTTTCTGAACCCTCACCCTAGCACCTTTTTAGGGCTGCAGGGACTTTGACTCTCAGCTCAGTGCTGAGGTGTGGATCTGAGGCAGCGCTTTGGGCCTCCCTGCAGCTGAGGACGCCTCTCTGGCTGCCCTGGCACAATCACCCTCTGCCATTTGGAGTCTGAACACAGCACCCTGGCAATGTCCCCACCTCCACTTTCTGGGCACATAACAGGGCATGTGTTGACAGGCAGAGGTCTGGAAAGCTTCCAGGATTTCCCTTTTTCTATTGGAAAACTTATCAGTGTCCCTGGACCATTGATGAAGCTGTCCAGAGAAAGAAATTGTGTCAGTGCCAAATGCTGTTGTCAGTCTGATCCTGTGTCATTGATGAACAGGTCTGAGAGTAACCAAATGGTTAATCTGCCCTGTAGATGGATATGCTTTTAGATATAATAAGACCTGCCTCTTTTATAAAATTAGAACATGAATGTGCACAGGCATTATATAACTGAGCAGTGAATACTGTATATGGGAACATGGTGGTTTAATATACATTGAAGGCTTTGATTGTTCTCCTTTCTGTCCTTTTGGTAGTTTATGGAAACATGAGAAGTTTTCAAACAACCTATGAAATTAGCTTGTAACCTACGTGGTTGATCATCATTTTCTGTTCCCTGAGCCAGCAGTGTTTAAGGATTCATAATTCAGTATTTCAAAAATTGTCAGTGGTTTCACTATGTGAAATTTTAAATATTCTGAATGTACTTCTGGCATTCAGTGGTTGTATTTGTTCATTCAAATGTAATGGATATTCAATAGCACCTATTATCAGCTTGATACAGAAAATATACTTGGGTAATTACATATGCCTACACTTGATATAAATTTAAATCTTTTTCTGCCAAGAGGTCTGATAAAAAAACAGCACATTTCATGAAGATTCAGTTCAGAATTTTTGAATTCATGAAAGAGAGGTTTGTGGGCGAAAGAAGGATCCACCTCCCTGGTGCACAAAGCAGGGTGTCAGTTCTCCACTTCTAGCAATCCTTTCTGTGCTCTTTGAATCATCTTCTGTGTTTTACTGCCTTGCAGAGATTGCAACCTCTGTGCATCAGAAGCATCCGAGTGTTTTTCTGAAGCGGACACAGACATAGATGATATTGATAGTAACGTGTTCTTTACTGTTTTTTTAAATTTAAAGAGTTTATATTTCATCTGCTTAGCTGATCCAATATAAAGATGGGATCCTATATCTGCAGGCTGGCACATCCGTGTGGGCCTTGGGCACTCTGGGGGACAGCTGCTCCCTGGTGTGAAAGCTGTGTAGTGCTGAGTGTGTCTCTGCTGAGAGCTGGTTCTCTCTCAGTGCTGACCAGGCAGGAGGATCAGCAGCTGCTGAAAAAGCCCCTCTGGGTGATGTGTTTTCTGCACCCCAGGCTCTGAGCCAGGAAGGAGCACGGTTCACTGAGCTGGTGAAGGATACCAGGGAAAGGAGCAGTTTTGCTGAGCTCACAGTATGGCTGAGATTGGCTGAAACTCCAGTGAACTTTATTTTGACAATGGCCAAGCAGTTCCTTTGGGTCAAGAATAGGGAACTGTGTCTGGTGTGAAGGGAAGAATTTTAATCAGGCTTTATTTATCATTCTATGAATTAATACCTGGAAAGAAGAATTGCATTTTGGAAACTGCATTCATAGGAACTGCTATAATATATCTTATGCTGCCATAGCAACATAGGAGTGCAATGAGTTAGAAATCTCCCAGTTATTAGAAAAACCTGAATTAAGCCAAATATTGAACAAATGATGTTTGCATAACATCCAAGGTTCTGCCTTCTCTCACGAGGTTTTGACCTTGTTTCAGGTAAAGGGAATCAAAAAAAGAGAATCAAATCCCTGATTCTTGAGAGTCAGACTTGCCTGAGAGAAACAGTTTATTTTATGCTGAAAAGTATGAGAATAGCTGTGCTGTGGTACTGTATGGCAAGTCAGATTTGTGAACATATATTTAGGCTGCTGACTGTGCTCAAAGCTGTCTTGAAGAATATTTTAAAAGGTTGTGAAGAATGGCAAGAAAAACTAAATTATCTACCTTATATTCCCTTTTTGTGAAATAAAGATGCTTTTGTTTGTTTATTTCTGCATAATGGAAGGTGAAACAAAAATACTGTGAAAAAGGAGTTTTCTGAAAGGTGAGAAAATAGCAAGAGTGTAATATTAGCAAAGGCTTTAATGTATTTTTTGGTTTCCACCTTATATTTGAGGAGAGTACTGAGACTGGTTTTGAAAATATAGTGAGGTCAAGAATTCTATATTGCTTTATGTATGAAATAGCTCTCCACTAGGATAAAAAAGAATAACACTTCCTATGGTGTGTAAATGGGAAGAAATTTCTGGAAAATATTTATTGGGACAATTTCACTTGGAAAACCTAATGACAAAACACCCTTCCATTACCCTAACGCCAGGAAGAATAATTCTGTAAGCTCTCAGGGCATGTGGAAAAACCTCATTTTTCTTGTGTTGTCAGTGACAACACAGGATCATATGGAAGAAGGAAATGTGTTGTGATATTGCTTTATTTTAATCTTATTTTTGCTGATCTTTCTTATTTTAAACTTTATTAATGTATCTATTGTAGTTTGATCTTTTGTCAGAGATTGCTAATATGTCTCCAGACCAACTTTTCTGCTGTGATTTATAAATTCCTTGTTGCAATATCCATAAAAAACATCTGTGGGCTTTAATAAAGTTTTATTTGTTGTGAATTTATTTGCCTGAAGCGCAGAGTTCTGAGAGTTTACTTTTAGTGCTGCTTTTCAAAAGCTTTCAAAATACTTATGGTTGAGGGGATGAGGAATTTTTTTTTTTCCTATTTTGCAATGCTCCTAGCGGTTGTCAATAATGTTTTCTTTAAAAATCCAGGTAACAGTACAAGTGCTGAAAAAAAGTGCAAGTGCAGCTGTTTCTGAAAATTCTGCTAAAGCACTGATAAATCTGTTGGCTTCCAGTAACACTGCAGGGCCATTAGACTGAAGTATTGGTAATTGCAATTAAACTTAGATTATTTCCCGAACGCTTTCTTCTTACAGCTCCTTTTGATGTGCTCCCTTTTCTTTAACTCACTAGCACTGAAGCAGTTTCTTCCTTTCTCCAGCTGACTCTTGGGCATTCCAGTTGGCTGCATCGCCTCTTTTTCCAGCAGAGAACTTTTCCCAGTGCTGCTGCAGGGCTTGGGCCAGCAGAGCCTGATTCTCTTCTCTGGAGCATTGTCACAGACATGAAAAATCCTTGCATTAGGAGCTTTTCTCCCGAGAAGCTGGGAAGTTTCAGCTTCTCCGTGTTTCACTGCTTTGGAATGTGATTTGGAGAATTACTTACCCAGCATGTGAAATTGTTTTTACTTGACCAATGACAACCACCTGTGTCGAGGCTGTGAGCAGTCACAAGATTTTATTATTCCATTCTTTTTTAATTATTCCATTCTTTTATTATTCCATTTTTAAAATTATTTTATTATTCCATTCTTTTTCCTTGCTAGCCTTCTGATGACATCTTTTCTTCTATTCTTTTGGTATAGTTTTGGTGTGTCGTTTTCTTTTAATATAATATAGATCATAAAATAATAAATCATCCTTCTGAAACATGGAGACAAGATTCTCATCTCTTCCCTCATCCTGGGACCCCTGTGAACAGCAGCACCACAGAGCATCTCTGTGACCCCTCCACAGTGGCTCTATGGTGTCCTCATTGTACATGCTGTGTGTATCTGGCACATACACAGCGCATGCAATGTGGACATAATGGAGCCCAATGGCCAGCTGAGAACAGAAAAAAATATCTGCAAGAGATCTTATGGGCCTGCTTATGGTTTGGATGTTTTATTTTTTTTTAATTTTTTTGTTGTAATTGTTGTCATCGTGGTGTTTTAAAGCTTCCTTGGTGTGTATGTATGCTGTTCGTGTCCAAAAATTGTGTTGCAGATACAGGAAAATAAGGCATTAGACCTCACAGGGACTTTGCCGTTTTCTAGGTCCCAAAAAAGAAGTTTTTTGCAGGACTTCAATAATAGCAGGAATCTAATTTTGGCTCCTAACAGCAAGGTGATTCACTTTGGGTACATGTATTCTATTAGTGTTGTTTTGTGGTGTTTAATTTTTTTGCACATTCTGTGCTTTGTACTATCATTTGGAGTTTGGGGAAAAAACCTGTGTTTCTCATGTGACAAGAAAATGTTGTGTAAATCTTGTATCAATATTTAAGTTTGGGGTTTGTTGTTGCTGTTTCTTGTTTTGTTTTTGTTTGGTCGGTTTATTTTAAAAACCTAAAGAGCAAAGCAAAACGAAATCTTCTGGTTTGTTTTAAATAAAAAAGCCCCAAACCCTATCATTTGTATCTAGCTTTTTAAATGTTATTCCATGGGAAGTTTTTAAATGTTCTTTTTTTCAGGCAGTTCTGCTCATTCATCTACGGTAGCAAACACAGAACCATGTTCCAGGGTATCTCTGCTGTGAATTAACACTTTTAAATAATGGCTTTTTTTCACTAGGTGACTTTGACAAACTGAACATTTGTGTGAATAGCAGTTACCCCTGGTAAGTGCTAAAATACAAGGTATTAGATATTTAAAGGTGAAAATTAATGCAGGGGCAAACTATTGCACTTGAGATGACTTGTGGAGGCTGCAAAAATGAAAGTCCGTTCTCAACTGGATAAAGCCTGAATCTGTAGTGGGCCAAAATCTGCTTTCAGGAGCTGAAGCCCTGCTCAAGAAAGGGAATTGTGCTCTTTTTTCTGTGCTGAAATTTAAAAAGGAGGGATGTGTGGTGGCATGGGACACATTTTCAGAGTCAGCGAGGATGTGCCAACAAACAACTCTCTTGGGGGAGCTGCGCTGTGGGAGGATCATCTCAGCATCCTCATCTCATTGCCTGTCCTGAGCCTACATGAATACAAATAAAGACCTGCCATGAGATGAGGAAAATTAGTTTCTGATGTTTAAAGAAAAAAGTGTACCCAGTGCAGAGAGTACCACAACAGCAGTGCTTTGCTTCCAGGTGTTTTCCCCAGAGGAGCTGGGATGTGACCCCTCAAAGCTCAGTCCTGCAGTGTTGGCTGTGGCTGGTGGGAGCTCCTCTGACCTTGCTCTGTTCCCATTGTACTGAAGGACTCCTTGAGGGCTGCCAGGACAGTTTTGCTCTCACTGGATTATTTTTTTATTCCTCCCTATAAATCACTATTTTCATTAATCCAATTGCTGGAAAAGGATTATAGCCTCAGAATAAAATCCGGCCGTAATTAAAAATGTAAAAGCCGCTTATGTTTTTAGGCCAAAGTTATTAGAGGAAGGTATCAACCTACCAATATTAATACTCCAATCTCAGCTGGGAGGCTGTTATCATGATGAAAGTGCCTGATAATGGCCCAGTTACTGAATATTTTATTGCAGATAACTTCTGCTTGTGTTTGCCTCTCATCTATGTGCACACCAGAAGCTGTCCACAGCAGCCTGCCTCTCACATGCTTTGTGGGCATCCTGGTTTTTTCACATTTCAGGAAAACTCTTTTTTTTTTTTTTTTTTTAAGAGCTAAGTTAGCAATACTGTAAAAGCAAGAAGAGCTTGTGACAGGCTGTGAGGGGCACAAGGGCTGTGGGAATCACCTCTGTAAGAGGATTGAGGCATATTCCAGTCTTCCAACATCTGCATCTTAAGCCATCTTTTCATAATGAATACTGCCTTATCAAATATCCTCTCTGCATTTGTAGTCTCCATCAAACCCCTGTGTGGATAAATAAAAATGGCAAACTGGAACAGCTCTCAGCCATCCCATTTTTCATGCCATGTGCCCAGCTTGGAGGCATGCAAGTGTCTGTGTATTCAGTTTGCAAGCCTGCTTTGTCACTCTTTGAGTAGATCACTTTTTAATTACCTCTTTATAATTAAATTAATTGAAGGGCTAGAGTCACCTCTTATTGTTTTTAATCCAAAGATTGAAACTTTCTTTGACCTTTGGTTTCTGGAAATGGGAGGTGTTTCATTTTGTCTCTGGTGTTTTGAATGAAATGAGTTTTCTTTGAAGGAAAGGATGCTGAAATACTTATTCCCTGATGGAGGATTTAGATGGAAAATTATGGACCTGCATGACTCTCAAACTGCATTATTCAGAATCTCTTCCACCTAGACTGTGCTCAGCTTTGCAGACTCAAACATCCTTCACCTGACAGTCTGTGGCATTTGGTCCTCTGATGGTAAATGAGCTTTGCATCTGAAGCAGTGAATGAAATCATTTAGAGCATCAGTGCTAAACTGCAAAAAGGATGAAAACAAATTACCTCCCAAATGTCCATTTACTACAGTGAGTTTTCAATGAAGAAAGCTCTTTCTGATGTTCCTTTCTGGTTTAGGTATGGTTTTTGATGGTTTTTCTTTTTTCTCCTTCCTTGATTTGCTTTCCCAGTTCCTTTTCATGGAGATATTTTGATCTTTCCTTTCAGTAATGGCGTATTTGTGATCTTTGTTCTCCTCCAAGTAGCCCCATGTAACTTAGGCTTCACTTTTCTGGGGTGTCAGAAGCAATGCTGACTTTCTGATTTAGGGCAGCTTTCTGTTCTCCATCCAGTGTTTCTGGTGTCCCCGGCAGGTGCTGAGGTGCTGATTTGTGTTTCCCTTGGCTCCTTTTTCTCTTGCTCCATGCTGGGGTTCGGCTGCTCATGTTCAGCCTGGCAGTGATGTTATATTCTGGGGTGCCTGATGGCAGCACCAGCTGCTAGTCCAAGTTATTTCAAAATGTTTATTTACATAAAATAAATTTAGTCTCTTGGTTGCGCTGAGGAATTCTCTGCATCTCTAGTCTGTTCTAGCAAGAAAGATGCTGTGCCAGAAAAAGAGATTTCATAAGAGGCAGCATTAAAGAACTACATGTTTTTACTGCTGTGCACAGCTGAGGAATTCCAAATTTAGTATTGTCTGCATGTGGTGGAAAAATACAAACTTGGGGAAAAAAAGGCTAAAAAAAGAGAAATGCAAAGATTCAGCAGTGTTCCTTCATGTGTTTCCACTGTAGAAGTCTTGAACCTCAGTGAAGTGATGATTTTTCCACTGCTAACACGCTTGCAGCTCTGCTGGGTGCAGTATGAAATTTGTTTCTTTCTGTCAACAGCCTTGCTCAACTCTTGTTTTTGGGAGCAGGAGCCTTTCACATGTGCAGGGCTGGTGGAGGGGAATGAGTGATGGGGACTGAAGCCTGTAATACAGAGAGAACTTGAAACTGTGCCTGTTGCCCTAAATAACCACTAAAGAACAGCACTGCAAACCTCTACCTTCCACGTGTTCTGGTCCCCTTCCCTAAAGCTGGATGTGGAGCAGGAATCTGAACCACCAAGCAACTTTATCTGCATAAATCCCTTCTGCCAGGGAGTGAGAGGTGCTGCCCTGTGCCCTGCAGCTGCTGGGGCAGGCACAGCTCAGGTCTCACTTTCTGCTGCGCCCTGGCTGCTCTGCTGCTGCCTCTGCAGAGAGGGGGCTGCTTGAACTGCCCAGGTTTGCCATGCCCAGTGGTTTGTGAGTGTGCCCTGCCCTCCCTGTTGGGAGCCCTTCATTCTGCACCTTTCTAATTGTTTTCTCTTGCTGGAGACCAGCTGGATTGGGAGCACTGAGCAGAGGAAGGTGGGTGTGTGTGTGAAGAGTTTGATGTGCGTGTGGTGCTGGCTCCTGCCCTGCTGGTGTTTGAGAAAACAGCAGTGCAGTGGTGTGGTGGTGTGCTGGGAGGAGGGGATGCATTTCACCTTTATAACGCTGGACATCTTTTTTGACAAAGCCAAGCTCTGGAGTAGATATAGAATCCTAGAAGCATTTAGGGTGGGAAACTGCCTTAAGATCATTGAGTCCCCTGAACCTTCATTCTGCAGCACTTCCTGAGCAATAACTCCCCCCTCAGGAAAGCCACACTCTGCTGCTGAATCCTGTTGCAGGGCACATTGCTGCAGCTCTGCATTTGTTTCATTCTTGTTGATAAATTGTTTTCAGATAGTTTGTCATTATTTTCTATATTTTTCTTACAGTACATTTTCTTTCCTCTCTTTTCCCCTTGCTCCATCGTTTCCTTCTCACTCTTATTGGATTATGCTTTGCATGAGAAATGTTGTGGTAGAGCTACAAGATATTTTTGTTTTGAGCTTTTTCCTATCCATCAATTAGAAAAGCTGTAGGGCTTTTTAATTACTCTGTCAATGAGGAACAAAGTTTCTTTTGTATTTTTTGTCATGCTTCCTTGAACAACTTTTAAATTGTAATAGTCTAACTTTCACTGTGGGCTTTTTTGCATGATGCTGATAACGTGGATTTGAAGTTGCATAGGTATAGCCCCAAAGGCTGTGCACAAATGAATTCACTGCTATTGATGAGCATTCAAACTGACAAAAACACTGACACTGAGATTTACGTGTTGAAAAAGGACAGAACACAAATAATTTAAATATTTTTCTCATGTTTGAGTAAATTTGTGGTGTCTGATTGAGCTGGTTAGCAAAATAAAGACAGATGGCAATGAATTCATTCCAACACATTTTCATTCCAGTACAGCTATTCTGACTTCTTACAGCCCCTGTGAAAATTATTTTCTTGTTTAAACTTCCCTTGCTGCTGCTGTCCACACCCTGTCCAGGGAATTCAGAGGTAGTGTGATAGAATATGTATGGAGAATGATTTTTATTGGCAAAATAAAAAATTAAAATAACTGAATGAGGAGCTACCTTTAACCAGATATTCAGTGGTGCAGTAAGAATTTTACTTCTTCTCCTTTAAAGTTCATATCAAAACTTTAACAGGATTAGAACAGAGTTTATCATAATTGAATTTTAGTCAGGCACTTTTCAAATTTTGAAGATGACACAGTAACTTTCAGTCCTGTCTTCATTAGGAGAGTGAGAACATTGCTGTTAACACAAGACATGAGCAGCAAGAGCAGGCGCTGCACCTGGCCTGTGCATCCCCCTGCAGCCCAGCTGCTTGTCTGGGCACTGCCAGGGTGATGAGACCATTGTTTCTGTGGGTGGGAATGCTCAGAAAATACATTCTGATGGAAAGTTTGAACAGTTTATAGCAGAAAAAGGCGAGGAGAGAAAATGCCCTGCAAGGACTTGTAACCACCTGTAATTGATGCTTTGTCCAACTCTGGTGTTCTTGAAGCTTCTGTCTTAAATAAATATAGCCTTTAATTGTTTTTCTCTTAATGCAATAATTGTTTTATCTAGTCATTTCATCTATGGCTTTAAAGGAATTCTTGAATTTTCAGGGGTTGCTGACCAGTCAGCATCTTGCCTCATTCTTTTGACATATTTCAAAAGTGCCTATTTTGTTGGTACTTTCCATATGCAGAAAATACTAAAATCAAAGTATATTGCTGGAAGCATAGCACTCAAGGTCTGTGTGAAAAAATGTGTAAAAAACCACAAGAGTAAAGCAGAACCCACTGTAGTATAAATTGTTGGGTGGGGGTTGAGTAGAACTGCTCAATTGCTTTGGTTCTTCTATGTCAGATTTGCTACAGAATGTATAGAAATGAGGAAACATGTGTCTTGAATATAGATTATTCTTGTTTTCCTCGGCTGTTGAGCCTCCCAACAGTGACTGGAGTGCGGATGTGCTCTGTCATTATCCCTCCCAGGCCACTCCTCTGCCCCTCTGCCTGTCGTGGGTGTGTGCATGGGCAGAGTGAGGAGGGGACAGGTTGAGCTCAGCACTCCTCGCCTTTCCCTCCCTCCTGTGCTCCTGGGGATGCTGTCCTGTCTCCTGCTGACAGGAACTGCCAGCCCCTGCCAGGGAAGAATCCCCACAAGATATAGGAATACTGTCTTGGCAAGGCTGCTCACAACCAGGGTGGTGCCCTGTGCCCATCATAAGGCTTTGGAGCTGGGAGTGAGGAGGTGTTACAGGAGAAGGATTTTATCTGTCTGTGCTAGCAGCCTCCTGCAGCTCAGGGAGGATGAAATCCTGGCAGCCTCTCTTCTGTTACTGCTTGTTCCTCCCCTGGCAGAGCTCTGGGGGTGCCTGGGATTCCTGCCTGTCCCAGGTCTGCCACAGTCACAAAGCAGGCCTCAGACTGCTCTTGACAGAAGCTGGCTGTGACATTCTGGTCAGAAGGCTCCAACGGAGGCAGTTGCAAAATCTCACATTTTCTGTCTCTGAATTGACACCATGTCCATTAATGGAAATGTTTTCTCCATGGATGTAATAGACCAAACAAAAAGAAAGGCACAAATAGTGACGTTAAATACTGCCTGCTAAAAATGTAGTGCTGCTCTGTGCTGGAGGTGGTGAGAGGACCAGAAGTACTTTGATAGAAGGAAAGAGGTGGAAATTTGAGGGAGGAAAAAAAAAAAGCAAGGGCTTGTGCATATGCATCATTCTGTGGAGAAGAGGGTAGGAGGGAATATATTGACATCTGTAGATACAAGCTAGGATTACAAAGAGCCAAGAGAATCATGCTTAGGCTCCAGCAGGTATTTTGGGAGAGAGGAACAAAGTAATAGCAGTTCAGGGTGAGTCCATCCAGCAGCCCTGTCCATGTGGATTTCCCCAGGGATAGTGCAGGAAAAGCCCCTGGAGACCTCCTTGGGGATGGGGACAGCCAGAAGTTCCAGCCCCACCTCTGTCTCCTTTTGCTAATCTGGAAATCAGCCAGGTTCTCCAAATGAAACCATCGGGGTGGCCAGGAATTATAAAGCACCAGTAAACTCTAATTTAAGGGAATGCCAGCCCTTGCAGGGGTGGTGAGTTTGTCACTTCTAAACCTATTTTGGAGGGAAGAGCTGTTTTTGTGGGAATACGAGGATCTTCTCAGGGGCTGTTGCTGCCCTGAAGGCTCTGCTGCAGGGCTGGTTTCTTGGCTGTGCATAGGGTCTGTCCTGAGGGCAGTCTGTCCAGCTGTGTGGCTGCAAGCAGCTCCTGACCAGGCATCCCTCCTCACACTGATGCCAAGCACTGCCAGCTCAGTGTGCAGCTGTGCCCAGGGCTGTGAGCCCTGGCAGAACAGCATGGTGATGGCAGGCTGGAAATGTGCTCCCTGCTTCTCTGGAGAGCACTGCTGGGGCTCAGGAGTGCCAACACTTTTAGGTCTGACAAACCTAAGGACCTTTTATTGCAAGTCTAGCCTATGGAAGAAGTGAGTTTTTAATTTTCATTCTTTTTTTTTTTTGATTGCCACCAAAATGCCATGCAGTTGAGGGGAATGTGCTGTATCTTCATGTCTGCCACATATTTTTGTATTTTCTGTGGAGCTGTAGCACGTTCAGCATGTGGTGTAGGCTCATTCAGTCCCATCTCTACTGCATTTCCTACAGTGAAATGCTATCATTCCCTATTTCTCTCTCTCTTCTCTCCCTTCCTGTGTTCCTGAATTGCTTTCCATTCCAGATACCCATTCTTGGGAACTTTTGAGAAAAGGCTTTCAGAGAGGAATGTGTCCTGCATTTTAGTTGGAATTTATTTAGCTCATCACAGCCTGCCTTGTTCACGGGAAGAGATTGTGTTGCCAGGTCCTAGCACTGACAGCATGGGAGAACATTTTCACAGGGTAGAGACAGAAGTATATCTATGGCAAATGAAGCCTACATTAGACTTGTTCATGTCCTGAACAGGGTAGCAGAGTCACATTCCACCGTGTGAAGGTAACCAAACCACGTGCTCAGGCAATAGCACCAACCCAGGAGATCAAGCAGCTCCCGTTGCGCTCTGTCACTGCCATGCTGCTCTTACCTGACATTTGCCCTCTCAAAGCTCACCTGGGGCTGCCCAAAGGTGTCACACTCATGATTCTCTTGCTGCAGGTGGTTCTGATTCCTGTGTCTCTTTGCTAATTGTCATTTTCGTAAATGGAGTGAAGGCTCTCGAGTCGTTTAAGCGTGGCCTTTGAAACGTCATTGCTAATTTATTCTCCCACCATCACTGATTGTGGAGACACTTGGCCATGTGTTCCTTTAACACACTTATTATGTAAGTTCACAGATCATGACATTTCTAGCTTTCTTTGATTACCATCTGCTTTTAGGGCAGTTTAGTGTTAGTGTAAAGCTCCAGAGCTGGTATCGCCCTGGTTCACTTTGTTATGATATTGAGTTAGCCCAAGAAATCATCTTCTTACTGCTTCATCTGGGGAGAAACATCAGGTATTTCAAAGTATCTCATATGTGCTGCATTATGTCCCTCACAAAGGCTGTATGTTAGCTCAGTGGAGTGCCTGAGTGTTTACTTGGAACGTGTGGAAGGTTTCAGAGAAGCACGACCTTGCTGTGGGCACATTTCTCAGTGGAAGTGCTTTCACACTGAACAGCAAAGAGAGACAAGAACTTTGTCTGAGGGCCAAATGTGTGATTCATACCATTAAGGTGAAGCTGGGCGCTTCATATCATCATCTCATGTCTGAGAATGAGCATATGCTTCTGCTCTAGACACATGATTTAGGGTGTTCTCCTGGCTGTTCTTTGACCTGCTGGCCAAAAGTTCCTGGTACTGCTGAGGGTTGATGGGTGTGCACAGAGAAGAAGCCCCAGAGCTGCTGTGTCACCCTTGGGTGGCTGTGGCCTTTGAGGATGGAAGGAACTAGAGCCAAAAATTGTGCATGAGAAGGTTTGCTTTTGGCTTCATTTCTTCTTCTCCCAATCTTTCTATTTTGGATTGTTTGAGGGGGTGGGCTGGAGCACGAGGGGAATTGGGTAATGTCTGATTAGAAGTGTGATTTCAGAATATTATATGTGATAAAAGTAAAGGCTGGAGATACAAATGTAAAGGGTGCAAAAGTAAATCCTGCTGAGCTGCTTGTATAGGAGAGAGCTTGTAAAGAGTTTTGCTCAAGATCTTGGGTCTTGAGCCACTTTTGAAGACATGAAATCTTCTTGATACCTTAAGAAAGCAAAGCAAATATTCTTTTCAGTATCAAATTATTGGAGCTGAGTGAAGCTGTATGAAATTTGCCATCACAGGCATGTTTTCAATGAAATTTCACATTTTCATAGGTGGATGTCTCTGAGAAATCTTATTTTTCTTCATATTAATGCAATTCTGAAGTGGAACAGACAAAAGAGTATTTTTGTAGAAATGCTTTCAAAAATACTGCTCAGTGTCTGGACCAGATCTATGTAACAGTTGCTAGGAGCAAAAAATGAGTGTGACACTTCAGAATCTGACTTGATGTGTGGGAACTAATTTTTATTTAGCAAAAATAAGATCACATGGATGCACAGATATTTTCTTTGCTTTTTTCCCCCCAGTTCACCTTGCCAACTTGGGCTGAAATTAGAACCATGTAAGTCGCTAAATAGCTTCAAGAAACCCTGGTTTTTAATAGCTCTGACTTAGCAACCTAGAATTAAAGTTCATAGGTATCAGATGGCATCTAAATTATTTGGGATACTTTTTTTTTCCCTTCAGCAAAACTAAACTTCCAATTTTCAGGGCAGCCTGTTGCTCCCACTTGAGTGTGTTATTTTTGCTGGCTGGTGCTTGCCTGGCTAGCAGCCTTTTCAGCAGTTTGCTTTTCTGTTTTCCCTGTGAGGTAACCACTTACCTTTGCCCAAAGTGTGTTCATTGACTGCTCTGAATTCCAAGATTAAAATTACAGAATGTTCAAACCGTTTATTCTTTATGACCAGATGTGGTATTGAGCACTCACACTTTCCTTGTGCATGTCAGAACACGTGATTTTTTTATAATGGATTGTTTAATTAACCACGGTAATTGTTTCCCTAAGTTTGTAAGAGACGTTGTGTTTCAGATTCTTCTGGAGAAGAGATGTTGCTTGCTTGGAGAATCATATTTTTATGGGGATTTGTAATGAGTGTGACTGCATGGGGGAGGCCCTGCTTTTTCCCCTTGATTCAGTGAGGTGTTTTTGCTTCCTGCCATGATGTTCCAGGCTTGCCAGAGGGTGGGTGGAGATGGTGCTGGGCACAGCACCACCGAGGAATAATGTGCTGGCAACGTCCTTGGGTCTGCTCTCTGCAGGTAGGGGCTGCAGATCTGTGTGGCAGGAAAGGTGCAAAGTTGTTGTTGCCTTAAACCCCACAGATCCACCTGAAAATGGTCACAAAGGAATTACATCTTCTCCCCCCAGTAAAGTGGAAGGATCTGGAGCCCAACTTGAGTGCCCACAGTGCACACAGCAACAGGAGGGTGAGGAAGCCACTGTGGAGCAGCAAAATGTGGAACTTTGGATAAAAAGGGAGTTCATGACTCCTGGTGGAAGAAATGTGCAAATCAGGGGGCTGCAAGGATGTCATGAGTTCATGCAGGGAGAAAACTAGAAGGGCCAACACCCAACTACAACTGAATCTGGTGCTATTGCTGTAAAAAAACTTTAAAAATATTTCTGTAATTACATCAGAGACAAAAGGAGGGCTATGGACAATCTCCACATTTTACTGGAGGCAAGAGGAAAAGTGACAAAGGATGAGGAAAAGGCTGAGGTGCTTCATGCCCTCTTTGCCTCAGTCTTTAATGGTTCTGTGGGTGCCCAGCCCCAGAAGAGTGGGAAGAGAGAGAGGGGAGCAGAATGAGCCCCCACAGTCTCAGGGTCAGTGACTGCCCCACTCAGACATCACAAGTGTCTGGGCTGCTGGGATCCCAGAGCACTGGAGGAGCTCTCTGAGCCTCTGTCCATCCTCCCAGCAGTGCTGCCAGCTGGGGAGGTGCCCCTTGGCTGGGAGTGGGCAGCTCTGATGCCCACCTCCAGGCAGGGCTGCAAGGAGCATCTGGAGAGCTGCAAGCCCTTTGTAAGAGGGATTTTCTGTGAGATGGTGAAGATTTTCTGTGTGATCCCAGTTTTGGTTTTCCTCCAATAGTCATTTCTAGCTGCTGACCTTTGTTATTTAGCTCCACTACTCTGCCTTAAGGGTTTGTGTGAGTGGGCTTCTGACATCTGCACTAAACCTCAGAGCACCAGAGGTGATTTCCAGAGCTGCAGCAGTGCAGTAGGATCCCAGAGAGGAAATTCTGGCCCTTTAGGATTACACTGGGACTGTTTATGCCAGCCCACTACAGGAGTGAGTGCCGAGGCCTGCATGTGTTGAACTGTGCCCAAATTACAACTTTTTGGCAGAGCATCCCCTCTAGCTGGCAGTGTTGCAAGTGCAGTAAGTTCATATCCCTTTAGGATTCATTCTTCCTTCTGGACCAAGCAAACCAAGGGCCCAGAGCCTCTTGCTACACTCAGAGTAGCACCCTTCACAGCTTAGCTCAGATTCTCCAGGAGCTCCAGAATCTTCATCATTAAAAAGGTGTTTTGCAAGCTAAAGTTTGTTAGAAATCTTCCTTCTAACGTATCCACAGACTTGAAGAATTAGATTTTACTTTCATAAATCAAAGATGAAAATTCAAGTTTTAGAATTTTGAGATGGATGCAGTGAGCCCTTGTGCAGAAGTGTTTGGATTCTCCTGAGTAAGATGAGAAGCCTGGCTAGGCCACCAGTGGTAATTGATAAAGTGAATCAGAACTGCTTTAGCATTTATTTCCATAATGCTTTTTGTGTCCAAAGACCTGAGTAGGTTCTGTTTGGCCCAGGTGGGGTATGGAAAAACCCTGTTTTGTGCATTTCATTTCACTGTATCACTGAACCCACTAAGAGCAAGAGTGAGGGCACAAAATGAGGTTTCAGGAGCATGCTGCAGATGCAATGACAGCTTTTAAATTCCTTGTTCCCACAAGTCTTTGTTTTTCCTCATGTTGGACTGTCTAGTGGTGTCTCCTGCTATGATGCCTCAATAAAATAAAATAACTTGCTTCTGTGTATTTCAGGCATGTTCAAATATTGTGGGTTTGCATTGAAATCCTTTATAAAGCTTTCAGTTCCACAAGGACTTACACTGGTGAGACCTGTATAAGCTCCCAGCTTTTGTAGCTCTAATCTTGTTAGTTAAGAGGTGGCATGCTGATAGTTTCATTTCACAGTTGAATTTTTTTAATTATCTCCGAAGATGGATTTTGGCTTCTCAATTTTGGCCATGAGGTAGCATAACCTACAACACAGTATGGAGAAAGAAAGCTCAAATTGAATGTGCTTCAGGTCGTTTTTTAGCTCTGAATCTATATTTGTCTGCCCAAGAAAGTTTTAACTTGACCCAAGGAAAAAAGAACAAATCAATAAATCCAATGAGGGTTTGCAATGTAGCACTGATATAGAATATGATTTATTAAGTCTGTAATCACAAAAATATGTTATATACTGCTGCCACTGAGGGAATAAAAGAGCTGAATAGTTAAACACCACTTGGTTTAAATGTTTTGTGTTTTGGTTCCACTGTAGGTAAAGGATGATATTGAAATTGATATTGAACTAAAATATCCAAGCAAAAACTTCTGTGGTTTCTTAAAATACACATCCATCCATCAATATGTGTATATATTTTTATTTAAATACCTGAGATATATTTTACCACCCATATATAAGTATGTATTTATTGTGCCAGTATGAATGCAGTGTTCCCTTCATATCTATCCCTGGGGAATTCCTCAAGGACAGACCTGATCTCCTGGATATTCAGGACTCCACTCACTTTGTTTGAGGTACTCTTACCTTCAGCCAAATGCATCCATTCACAGGTTAGCCTTCAGCAGGACTAAAAGGCTTTTAATTTGACTAATTAGTTTTGACATCTAAGAACTAGATCATCTTCCAACATTGGCAAATTTCCGCTCTCATTTCTGTATTCCTTAGATAGAGAGAAAATGTTGTTATTTTTCAATCCCATCTCTTTAGCCAGGTTGGTCATTCTCCAGAAATTCCTTCTTGACTTGGAATGACCCTGGAATTCAATGCTCCTCATGATTGAGAACGACTTCTTGTGTTTCTGGGCACAATGAATATGGTGTGTGAGTGTTCTGCCTGGGAATGATCTGCTGCCAGGCACATTAGGTTATCAGAAATCACAGAAGGGAGCATGCTTTTGCATGGCAAGCTGTGTAGGAATTTTCCACCATGTCTGTATGCTTTGAACCAAGCTTTCAAAAGGTTCAATAAATGGCTTTCCATGGCATATGTTACTTTAGAAGACCAAAGATTTTCCAGAGTGTGCTGTGTGTTCCCTTTAGTGTTTAATGCCTGTGCACTGTACGCAATGTTTGGGGTTGCAGAGTTCATGTTGTTGAATAAATGAGGCGTTGAGAGCTCAGAAGATGCTTCTATTTGCTTTTCTGGCTGATCTGAAATGCAGAATATGCAATCTTGTGGCTTTACATGCACTTTTGTCTGATTTTCAACTTCAGGACCGAAACCCTTGCAGCTCTCCAAGCTGCTTCCACCAATTTTCCATCACTGGGCAGGTGCTCAATACCTCAGCAGCCAAAAGCTGTGCCTGGTGCTCCTGTGCAGCTTCACCCCTGCCTCTCTGCACTCCACCTTTGAAAGGGCACATTTAGTTACAGTCCCAGCCAAGGGTTTCAAGAAGACCCACCTTTTACCCAGCCAAGGGTTTTAAAAAAAAAAAAAGCCCTTTTTTTTCTAAAACTGAATGAAGAAATGCTGTCATTGTAGAAATGCTGTCATGGTTTTTCCTTCAGGATGTAAGGAAGTCTTATTCTAGGTGCTATTTGTATTTATAGATATATTTATTATATCATTTATCTATATATATAACAGAGCTGTTCATGGGGTGGTATATGCCATTCCAGAAAAGATGGATCAGGCTGTGATCTCTGGAAATGGCTGGTACCCCCGATTTATTATCACCCCATCTAATTCTGAATTTTATGCAATTTTTGAAGACCTAGATCATATGGGTTAGGTTGAATGTGTGGGTGAGAGAACAATGAGAGCGAGGCCATATTTCCAAACTGTTGGTGACGATGGTTTGGTGTTTTTTTTTTCGTTTTGTTTTTGCCAAGTTCTGGGACACTGCTGCTGGGTTTTAGGAATATCTTCACAGAACAGCAATGTGACTTTACAGAGATAAATGTTACTTTTAGATTTCCTTGGAAGAAAAGCTGAATAAAAAAAAAAAATCTGTAGTGAAATAACAACTTGTTCTCTTTGCTGTTCTTCTGCCTGCTCTTTGTCATGTCTCTCCTTTTTTTCCCCTGACTTAATGTCCCACTTATGCAGTGTGCTGCAGGGGAAGTACTTGAGCAGCAAATGAACTGGATAGGCAGAAACTTGATTTTTTTCTAGATGTTTATTGCCTTACACCCTACAGGCACTTGACAGCTCGGACTCTCCAAACTCATGAAAGCCATGGCAGTTGCATTTTCATATCTATTTTTACTGAAATGCTATTTTGCTCCTTGTTGTCAGTGTCAAGCAGGCTTAGGATAAGTGGGCTGAGAGCTGTGTCTGCTCTGGTTCACAGACTGCCAAGCTTGGTACAAGGAGTCAGTAAATAACAATTTCACCTATTAGTTAAACCAGCTTTTGAAGAATTGTGACTCTGCTCTGATTGGTGGGAAGATAATGGGCTGCATAAATAATACTGAGGAAAGGGTAATGATTTTAAGATGGCCAGTAATGAGGAGAAATGAAGTAAACATCAGCACTATGTACTGCCTGTCATTTGGGATTATGATTAAAAGAGCAGTTTACTATTCAATAGAACTGAAATCCAAAATGTTCTGTAGAAAATCTGGGGAAAATGGCTTTTTGGCAGTTCTTGTAAAAGCTGGAAGGTGAACCATGCCCTCTGCTATTCCTGATACCTTGTCTGCTGACAAAGGTGTTTAAGCTCTTGCTTGGCTTGTCACCAGTTGTGAGATTTTGTTTTTAGTCTCTTCTCCAGTTTTGAGGAGAGAACATAAAAATTCTTTCACATTTAGTTTGCAAAAGCCTAGTGGTTTCTGGAGTACTTTGGTGGATCTGAACTTGCAGCCTGGCAATATTTGGATGCAGTTTTGTAATCTGTTAATCACCATTCTGACCAGGTGAACAATGAACATTTTTCAAGTGTTTTTGTGTCACTGTCAATTATCCTAGATTGTTTTAAGATTTTTGTGTTTGTTTGCTCCTGCCTCGGTCTATCACTGAAAATAAATTATTATCTTGTCATTCTAATATTCAGAAAGAAGTGTTCTGTTCTGTCAGTTATCTTGGATGGTTTCTTGGCTCTGGTTTTAATTTATATATTGTTTAGAGTTGCAAGATATTTTCATCTTGGAATTTTTTCAGTTATCTCTGAAAACACGTGGCTTTTCTCATCTCCTGGAGAGTCATTTCAAAATGCACAGCACGTAAGAACTCCTGCACATTGAACACATTCTTGTAGGGTGCGTTTCTCACTGCAATCACTCATAACTGGTTAAATGGCAAGCCCTGGAGAATTCCTCAATTATTCCTAAGGAGTTATAAACATCATTGATATGTACAGAGTTAATGACTTATTTCTGCTTCTGAATATTTAAGAAAATACCATCTTGTGGCTTACAGGACCTTGCTTTGACAACTGAAATTGAAATGTATTCAATACAGAGTTCTTGTTTTCAATCCCAATTTTACACTTTTTAAAATCTGTTTTTGTGTTACTCAGCTGCTGGATCAGGGCAACTAAATGTAAAATCATATGTCTGAATTCTCTGGGAGGATTTCTGGATAACTGTGGAGTCTGTGTGCATACCTGTAGCCAGTACTGGCTGTGGCCTCCTCTGGATTAATATCCATAAAATGCTTCAGCAACTTGAGCTGTGTGGAAAAGAGGATGTTCTGTTCACTTGTAAGGTGATTTGAAGGGAGTTCCAATAACATCTTTTTTTTTTTTTCTCTCCCTGATGCTATGTCCCTTGATCTAAAAGAGTGAACGAACAGTGCTGTATCAAAAGTGACAGATTGTAGTAAATTAGATGACTCTCTAAATGCCAAGGAAAAAAAAATCAAAGGTATCTAGAGACCTTCTGAGTGCAGCCAAAAAAAACCTCCTTTGAGATTGAATCCATGAAAGGACAAGCTAATGAATTTAGAGCTTGTAATCCAAGATAAATAAATCAGAGCTGAGAGGGGGAAGGCTAGTAAAGCTCTGGGAGATGTAAGGGTAATAAAGGACTGACAAATAGGCATGACTGTGTGACATGATGAAGCAGCAGAAATGACAACTATAATAATGTGTCAGTGCTGAGTCCTGGAAGAATGAAGCAGAAACCACTGCTGGCTGTGATAGCAAGGATCTGGAATAGCAATTTCATTCAACATTAGAAAAGCACTAGGGGAGATATGGGGGTTAAGAGCAGCTGTGATTACTCTGGGACAGAGGCATTTCTGGTCTTGGTAGGTGTGGGTGTGTGCACAGATAAAGACAGAGCCAAGGGAAACACCTTCAACAGAGAGGAGAGCTCCGGTTAGAGGAGGTAAAAACTATATGTCGAAAAAAAGTCAATAAAAACTGAGTTACTTACCAGGAGGCATTCTAACATTTGGAAATCCTTTCAGAAAGGTGTAAGGGCAGGTGTCCTCTGCCTCAGTACTGAGCTCTGGAAAACATGCTGCATGATGGGATGCTCCATTTTGATTGTCATTTGGGAGAGGTATTGACTGGATGCTCTCGTGGGACTCTTCAGTCCCAGCCAATGTATCACATAAAAGGCAAGGAAGGATGAGTGTGATGAGTGCTGTGGCAATGGGATAGAATTTGCTGTTACCATAGATACCTGGGACTGTACATAAGCACTAAACTGCTGTGGCTTTGCTCTGTGTGAAAAGCTGCTGTGGCTTGATTTTCTCCTCATGCAAACAGCTTGGAATATTTGGAAATTACTGTGATAACTTCTTATCCATGTATACCTCTACAATTACCTCAAGAAATTAAGGATTGCAGCTGAAAGCAAAATCCCAGAAGAGACAGAGGGCATTTGTACACTAAAACTAAAAATCAGATTTGCCAGGCACACGCAAGTAAAAAATTACTAAAGTAGGCAGCCCTGTATTCTTGAAATTTCCCATGTTTCACATCCTCGTGACCGACAAGTCCCTCCTTTCTCTGAGCCATCAACAGTTCCTGTTGATGTGGAACTTTTTTTGTAAATAGCTTTGAAATTAGCTAATGAAGAACGGTAGACAAGAGATGATGAGTTCTGTTAAAAAATGCGTGTTGTAGCTCTCCTGTTACTCCTCTTCAGAGCAGCCCAAAATTGCTGATTTTCCTGGAGCAGGGTGAGCTGGAGAAAAGTGTCTGATTTAGACACTGAAAACCATTTTTAAAATCTAAACCTTTGTATTTCTGTATTGCTTGTAATCATGGTAGCTTGTCCCCTTGTTCGAGTATGCTTTTGAGGAAAGCGAGCTCTTCCCTTTTCATAGCCATAGCAACGAGCCATTTTTATGGGTGCTCAGACTCAGCTGTAATCTCTTTTGGTCCTAAAGGTGGACCTGAACTTGCACTGGAAGTCACCTTGCTGTCAGTCAGACCATTTGGTGACAATGCCTCTCTCTCCTCTCCACAGGTCATTGCTTTTTATCCCTTTTATGTCCTCAGAGACAGCTGCTAATGAGTGGTGATCCTATATTATTATCCTCCTTTTCAAGGTGCATGCTTTGAAAACTCTGCTGTTAGAAGAGAATAGAGCAGAGTAGAATAGAATATCATATCCTGAGCTGGAAGGAATCCATAGGGATCATCAAAATCCAGCTGCTGGCCCTGCACGGGACAGCCCCAGGAGTGCCACCATGTGTCCCAGAGCATTGTCCAGATTCTTCAGCTCTCTCAGGAGCTGCTGTGAGCACTGCCCTGGGAGCCTGTTCCAGTGTTCCACCCTCTGGGGGAAGAACCTGTCCCTAATATGCAACTAAACCTCCCCTGAAACAACTTCAGCCATTCCCTTGGGTCCTCTTTCAGCAGCAGCACATGGGTGCCCATGAGCACAACCTGGAGCTTTGTTCTGAGCTGGCTGAGCACGGGGCAGGTGCAAAACTTTCCTTTTCCTGTCCTTTATTTCACTTATCTGGTTCCTGGAGAAGTTATAATCTGATATAGTATGCCAACTTTCTTCCAGTGAAGCGAATTTGAAAAAAATACTGGATTTACTATGAGACAAGGCTTTGTTTCTCAGACATGATTTTTATACTCCTACTCTTCACGGGTTACATAAACAGTGCATACCTCCTGACTTCTTTATTTTCTATTTTCTTCTCAGTCTCCTGGGGCTCCCCTTCAGGAGTTCAGAGAGATGCTGGGCTTCTGTCTGTGGTGCTCTGGTGTGAGATGGAGCTCAGACTCCCAGTCTTTCCTTTGGAAAGGCAAGCCTGGTTTGCTTTTTTCCTAAACAGTTCCTTGAAGTTTTACTCAGCTGTTAATGAACACTGATGCCTTTAACTTGGAGCATGTGGAAGAGAAAGAGGTCTGTGATCTTGTGGTTCCAAGCCCAGGCATCTATTGGAATGATGAATCTAATTCATGTTTGTATGTAATAAATGTTGAAATATTCATTCATACTCTATTTAGAAGTTTTGCTATGCACACTAATTTTAGGCTTTTCAAAAGTTTTTGTTACTATTTCTAATGTCTTGTAAAAATAAGTTTTAAGAGAAGGATGGTTATGATGCCTAATCTCATACCTACTCTTAAATAAAGAGCACTAAAGAACAAAACAAAACCCAATAGTACACAAACTGCAAAGTACAATCTGCTTAAAATTATCACCATTTTGACAAGCTGAAGGGAAACTCATTTGAAAGAAATGCCATCTTCATGGCTGCATTTTGATTAGCTCCCACCTCATGTGAAATGTCGAAAGTTTCTTTCTCCTTCTTCTCTTGATTCAGTATTAGCCCTTCTTTAACAAAAGAACACGTGACTCTATTCACCATGACATTTTTGATGACACTTTTGTAATTAATTTTGCCGGGTTTATGTCAGTTCTTCAACCATTTCATTTTTGCATCTCAACACCATTTGATTTCCTCTTCTCTGCTTTTCAGTCCCATTGGGAAATAGCTGACACATGAAGGAATTTGCAGAAATTAAGGTGCAAAGATAATTCAAAGCATGACAGTGAAACAAGAAATTGATATTTTCGCTGCCGGGGAATACACAATGGCCACGGTTCCTCAGCCACCACAAATCCATGAGCCCCACTGGGCTGTTTTTTCTTGCATGTGCTGAGGCCCAGGTACAGCAATTATCCTTTGCTTATTTGCTCAATTTGGAAGGTAAAGCTCCTTTTAGGCTCCCTGAGACAGTTTTCTTTACAGCTGTGGATGAAAGGTGACTTATCCTTCCCTGCCCACAGCCTGTGGATGGGTGTCTTGGTTTGAAAAGCCAGGTGTCTGCTAAGGAAGGCAGGAGCCTCCCCTGAAATGGAAAATGTAAACCCCCTTCCTGCAAATTACTGTAATTGTTAAATTAAGGGGCTCTCAGGCAAAGATCTGGGAATAGCAATAACAGTTCTTTACTAGGAAAATTTAAAAAATATAAATGCAATAGTACAAAAAACCTACACTGCCAGAGTCAGAGCAGGAGCTGCCCCCCTGTGTGCCAGGGGGTGGCACAGCCCCATCCCATGGGGGCTCAGCCCTCCTGCAGTGCCAGCTGTGGCTCTGCTGCAGCAGGGATCCTGCACAAGGGGGGAGTTTTCCTCTGCAGCTCCAGGGCTGCTGCAGATGGGCCTGGGCTCCCTCTGGCAATGCAGGGCAGCAGAAAGCTGCTCCTCTGGCAATGCAGGGGGCAAAGGCTGCTGTGCTGTGCCAGGCTCAGATTGGATCCAGGGAGGAATGCTTGGCTCCTGCCCTGGGCGCAGCATCTCCCCATGGGATGCTGGAATTGGATCAGCCCTGCAGGGACACTCAGTGGCCATGGACAGAAGATAATTAATAATTAATGGCCCATGGACAGCAGAGATCTCTTGGAGGGAGGATTGGCTGTGGCAGAGATAAAGAAAAAACTGCCCCATGGACGGCAGAGAACTGCCCCAGCTCTGAGAGATGGGGACAGAACACACACCCCATTTCCAGCCTAAGACAACGAGGCTGAAGGAGATGAGCTGCCCTTGGTCAGTGTGTAACTGAGTTTACTGTCATGCCACTGCTGACTCAGGGCTACAGTGAAGGAAGAGCATTTCCAGCCAGTCATCTCCCAAAATTATTAATCACATGCTTCAGTTGAAGGAAAAATAGGTCCAACAGAGATGCAGAACTTGTGTCAGAACACTCCTCTTGCTGGGCTCCCTTTCCAAGAAGACCCTCTAGTCCCTTTTGGAACTTTAAGAAGGGCAGAAAAGAATGAGGTGAGATTTAAGAACTAGCTAGCTAGCAGAGCAGCTACCTTTCATTTACTTCCTGCTCCACAGGCCTCAGAACTGTCAGCTAAGCTTAGGAGCTTATAATTTATTTCAGCTGGAAGGTAAGAATTATATTTTTTGATGTGCTACCTTTTACTTTGCCTTGTTCTAAGAGACAGAGTTGGCAGATTAAGGGCTTTTTCTTTAATATATGTTCATCAACAAGTCTCTCATCAGTTTCTCTGTAATTTTCTCTCTTGCACTGATAACTCTGAGCATGCATTGGTGAGCAATGAGGGGACCTAAATCTCTGCAGCATGTGAGAAGCTCCAAAACTGCTCTGCAGAAATTTGGCCTTCCTAAACCCAGGGGTTGTGCTTGGAGGAGAGCTGGCTGAAAACTGAGCTGACTTGGAGAACAGTCCAATTTCCACTGAAATTTCAGTGTTTTTTCTGAAGGTGTCAAAACATGTACCATGTTTTAAGTATAGGTTTAAGAGGGAGAAGATGATTAGAAATAGAAATTACCTTAGTGTCGACTAAGGACAGGTAGCCCTGATCACCAGTATGTTCAGCTTGCTTACTTTTCCAGTCCTTGTTGGCTGCCTTCCTGCTTTGCCTTGTCCTTTGCTCCTGCTTTGTCCCTGGCATGTTTTCAGGTGTGATTTTGCTGTACACGTATGGGTGGTGCGATCTGTGTATATTTTTTAACTGCCAAATATAATCTGAGAAGTGCTCAAGGGTGTTGTTCAGTTCCAGATTGTGGAATTCCTGGTACGAAAGCCAGGTCACCCTGCCTAATTTTTGTGTTTAAAAAATATTATCTTTCCATAAATAAGAGCTTCTCAAAACTCACTTGTTGAAACCTCAGATAAAAAGAGATCTTCCCAAGTGTACAAACTGCTGCCATAATTTGTTTAGCATGTCAATTTTTATTTTTTTTTCCCCCTGAAGTTGCCTGGTTTTGTAGCTGAATAATAACTCCAACTGGTTTTAAAGTGACACAGGATCATCTTTCTCCATCCTAGGAATGTCTGCTTTTTACCAGTGCTTCCCATTCCTCTGGATACTATGGCAACTGTGTGTGTAATTTTGTGTGTAAACCAGCAAATGAAGCTTAATATTATGTGAAATATTATGAAACTTTATATTATGTGAAAAGGGAACAGTTTTTTCACCTGGATCTCTGTGTATTTGGTGCTAGTATTTTATACCATGAAAACACCTTTTCCTGGGAAGCAAATAAAGCTGTTTGTCTTCTTCATCTACTGAAGCTGTATTTAAGAAATGTAAAATTTAGAACACCTTTTTCTTTTTGCCTAAAATTCCTTGATCTCATTCAGTTGAGGAATGTGTGTCTGTCTTTGGAAACAGCTGTGGCAAATGGGCACCTGGGGCTCGTGTGTGCAGGTTAAAGAGGAAGGCTACTTTTAACAAAGGTCTGGAATATATATATATATATATATATATATATATATATGAATTTCTTTTGTGGTACTGTAGATGCTCTTACAAGTCTGTATCTTAAAATTTATTGAGGAAGAAGGTGCAGTGATGTAATTGGATTCACTGCACCTTAGGGGGACATCTATAAAGATCTCTATTGTAGCACAGGAGGCTTGGAGTGCCATGAAAATTTTGTGTGCATTAAAAGGAGCTGTAAATGCAGCAGGAACTCACAGTGGGGAATCTGCCAAAGGCAAAAGCATCGACTGCCCAGCATGGGGCTGCCCTAAGCAGAGGCTTTACTGATTAGAGTGAAAACCCTTCTTTTTTTAGGTCCTTTGACATTGTAAATGGTATGCAGATATAAATAAACTGCCTCGTGTGCTGCTAAAAAAGCTTGGGGTGGTGATGGCAAAGGTTTGGGTGTTATGCTAAAGAGATACATTACATGCTTCATCTTTTGGGAATCTGCAGACAAATGGAAATGTTCAAAGGGTGGAAAGAGAGAGAGACAGAATATGTAACTGCTGAGAATAGACTGAGGGAGCTGTGGGTTTTTTAGACTAAAAAGGGTTTCTGTGACTTTGCAATATATAAAGGTTTGTTGTGAAGAAAATTTTCATGAATTATTATCTGGCTGTTGCAGAAAATAAGAGAAGTGAATAATGAATTTTGACTTAGGAAATACTCTCAGGCTACAGAGACTGTGAGACATTAGAGCTGGTTGCTTGTGGAAGTCATGAAATGTGCTTCACTGATTAATTCACTGTGGGTTAAAGCCCAGTTGGATGATTTATAGTAAAGGCAGATAATATATGCTTTTTATCCTGCCTCAGAACAGGGGAAAGGGAAACAGCCACTTGAAGTCACTGTCAGCTCTTTTAACTCATCTCCATCTGCATGTTAAGATGAGGAACAGATATTTACAGAGCTGCTGTAGGCTTAATTAACACTACAGAGAGTATCATTTTCTTGCCCATCTGTGTGAGAGCACCCAAATATGACACCACTGCTGCTCCAGAAAAGCAAGTCAGTGTTAAACTTGGTAGTGAATGCCATTCTGCCAACAGGACAGCTCTAGTCTTATCAGCGATGTCCTACAAAAATAAATCTACTTTTTGTCAATGAATGGGTTCAAAATGGGTTTCAAGTATGAAGAACCTTACAAGTATATATAAAATTTCTTATCTGAATCAAGGAAGAGATAAATTGGGCAGAAACATACTCTGGTGTTATTCAGCATTTGGAGACCAAGGCACAGGGTCTCACTGGAAAGGTAAATGAGCAGATCAGGGTGGGAGTGGAAGAAAGATTCCAGCTGTAGCCTAGAAGTAAACTCCAGATATCCTAAGATTTGATGTGTTTCCATACCTGTTGAAGAAGATAGACCCTAAAAAGAGATGAACACTTCACTGTGTTAAGTTACATAGAAATTTTGGAATCCCAGAGGAATTTACTCATTTTGTCCAGTCCAGATGTCTGTGCTCAGGAAAGGAACTGTGGTGTTGGTCCATCTTTTCAGAAACTGAGCTGTCCCCCAGTGGGAAATGTTTTCTGAACTGATTAAAAGTACTGATTAAAAGTTATGTATTGAACTTGTTTACAGTTTTAAAACTTCCAAACAGAAAAAGCAATTTAAATCACTCAGCACTTTAAAGATAATTATATCAACATAAAGAGAGGCTTCACTTTAGGACTTTTTGTTAGGAAAACAAACCAAAACCAACCCCCAAAAAGATTTTTATTCTACAAGTGTAAAATTAGTTGTGTATTGCAGCACCAAGTAAAATTCAACAGCTGCACTTAAAGATACTCAGTTATTTGTGCATTATGTAAGATTAATACAACCCTAGTGACAGGCCTCCAACTATCCCAGCAGTAAAACACTACTGGGAGAGTAAAGTAGTTCTGGCAAACTGCAGAGGGATTGGAATTTATGGAAATGTAACTCTGCAGCTTAAAGGTCTGATATTGACACTTCCATTTTCATAAAATAGTTATTCATTGCATCAATGAAAAACTAAGAGCTTATTTGCTTATTTTCTTTGTACTTTACTTTTCCTGATGCCTGTTTGGAGAGAAAAGCTAATATCAGAGATGGTGACAGTGTGTTTCTCTTTTATAACACACAGGTTAATTCTTCCTCAATATTTAGGCATGTAGCATGTACTGCCCCAAATTTGGGGTAATTTCAACAGAGCTCTGACAGGCATAAACCTAGTCTTCCAGATGTTGTCCCTGGGACATCTTTTCAAAACCTGAAAAAATGAATTAAATAATAGGCAAGGTCTCTTTTTAAAAAAGGACATGTAAGGTTTTATTTCATCTGGAATACCCCTTTCAATCTCACTTTTTCCTGCTAGGTTTGTTTTATATTTGATTAGTTCTAGGAGATGGATTTTGACATTTAAACTATGTGTAATAGAAAGAGAATAATGACATAGCTGGGATTACAGAAAAATATTTGCCCTTGAAAATGGTAATGCTTTGTTAAATACCGGTTGCATCATATCTGAGTATAATAAAATCAAAGTGGAAATTGAATGATTGTGTGGGGAATGAATAGTCTCAGTATGTGACAGAAGAAGGGACCTTGGCAATTCTAGCAGTGCAGCACAGCTGAAAATGGATTTTGTAGCATGGGCTCGTTGGGTTTCCAAACCTATATTTTAAAAATAATTTAAAAATTGTATTAAAAAACCAAATAAAATAATATTTGAATTAAAATTGAAAGTATTTGAATACGAATAACAAAAGATCTTCCAGTCAGTTCAGACCTCACACAGATCCTTGGATAAGCTCCCCCCTAGAGCCATGGTGTGTTGATTCCTCAAATGAGGGCTGTGTTTATCCTGTTGGTGCTGCTGAGGGGTTAAAGTTTAAGTTTTGCTGGGGGTAGGAAATGGGAGTTACTGGCAGGATGGGCCATACCTGATTTGCAGGGTGGCCCTTGTGAGAGCTGGGTTGAGCCAAAGGCTGGAACAGGAGTCAGTGCATGGGAGAGGGGGGAGAGTTTGGCAGCCATCTGCAGCGCCTGCAGCCTGGGATGCACTGGGGCACACAGATTTTCCCTCTCTTTCCTGCATAGTGCTGTGCAGGTGTGTTTATTCCCAGGGTTGTGTCAGGCATAAGCTGTGCTGAGATGTGAGGAAGGGGTGAAGAATCCCTGGGGCCAGTAGGATGGGTCGCAGTGTTTGGGGTTTGTAGGTGGTTGGCTGTTTTGTGGTTTTAATTCCAGCCATTGAAGTCAGCTCTCAGGAGGATTTGTGGCAGCATTTTGGGTTTCAAATCAAACCCAAGTGAGGGCAACCACCTGCTGCAGCTGGTCCTGTGCTGGGGCAGTACTTTAGTGGCTGATATGACACTGGGAAGGTTGGTCTTGCCTGTGGTTTTGCTCCCATCAATGGTTCTCACCCTTCCACATGATCCATGACTGGGGCCCCAGCTGTTGTTCTGAGAGTTTATGAAGGGGCTGAGCTCTCTTCCAAATTGTCACACGCCTACCTGGGAAGAAAATTTACAATGTGAGTGCATGAAGAAAGATACAGAGATAGGGAGCAGCATGGGGTGATGATCTGTGTATTTTTGCTGAGTTTATTGTGTAGACACCAGGATTATATTTTTCTTGCAAATACCCCCTTTATTTTTTTTCCTGTCCCTAGCCTTTATGTTTTTCAGTTTCCCTTAGTTCCCATTCACAGTAACAGAACTGAGTTTTGCCCTAGTTGGGTTTAATGAGGAGAAAACCAAGGCCTGGGAGCAGGGAATTGCAGGCAATGAAGCCTCCTCCAGGTCTCCATTCCCCCCAGCTCACCTCTCTGTGTTGAGGGTGGCTCTCAGAACACTGTTATTAATAAAGTGTATTGGCTGGAAGGGAAATTCAAGAGTCCTTTTAAAATAATTTTTCATCAAATGGGAGAAAATTTGGGCTTGGATTCTTGGATCTAGGCACTTGATTAACTTATCTGCCTTATCTATCTGCTCTTGCCTTTTCTCTATCCTCTGCCACTCTGGTACCTGCACACTGCTGGAATTTGCCCAGCACCTCTCCACTGCTGGATTTCTGCTCCTGGCAGAGACATCCCTGGGGCTCATCTGACTCCAGCTGGGGAGAGGTTTGTTGTGCCTCTGGCATGTTTAGGCTGTAACAAATGCAATATATTTAAATAAATGATTCCCTGTTTGTTGTGCTGGAGGCTTCCACTCCTATTTTTAAAGATGTTCTTCGTTGCTACCGTGGGCTTTATCCTTAGAAGTCAGAGCAAGAGCTGGTTATCAGGGTGTGGACACAGCTCCCACCAGGTTGTGTGTGATGTGCTCCCCATCTCTAACTGGCAAAATGTATCTATCTTAATATCTCCCTCTTGAGATGTCTTAAGAATCTCCATGTCCTTTGTAAGAGCCAAAATGAGGGATGTGGGACCCCAGGCAGCTCTCCAAAATGCAGTTTATTGTATGCAAGTGTTACAGCAGCCCAGGGTTGTGGGTGACAGAGCTGTGCCCACAGCTGTCAGCTCCAGCTGCAGGCAGGCCTGGAGACCCTTTGGTTTAGGTTACAATGCATTATATACTTTGCTGAGCATCTTAATACAGCAGAACCAATCTATACTTTAACTATTATCTCTAGCCTATCATAACTACTGTAATTGCCATATTCATGTTACTGTTCTCCAATCACTAAAAGTTAGTACATTACAGTTTAAGCTAGAAGTTGTTTTTCAGTTTTCTTGCAGTGGAAAATTCTGAGACCTTTTTTCTACTTGCAGCATTTGCTGACTTGTTTGCCTGTGCTATCTTCCTGCTTGGTAAAAACATCTTCTTGTTTGAGGTGGGTTTATCCTTTACTCTAACCCCTTCTAACTAACACACCCTTTGCCTCCTTGGTTATCCAGTAAGACTGGCTCAGCAATTCTTTTCTTCTACATCAAAACTTGCTTCCATCTCTATTCCTTCATCAGACTCTACATTAAAAAATCTTTCTGCTAAGCACACATATCTGTAAGACTTTCTTGTCAAACTTTCATCCTCCCCAGGAGTCCTTTTCCTTTGTTCAGGATTGAGGGATTACTCATTACAGAAGCCCAGTTGTGCCCCTTCCCTGTGTGGCCACACCAAGCAGCTGTGTCTGGGTCTGTGCTCCCATCCTGTGCACTCCCCTGACATGGGAACTGCTTTTCCTCCAATCCAAACAAAGGTGGGACTCCATGCAGACCTTTGGTGACCCCTTCAGAAAGGGACCTTGGGAGGGTTGCAAGTCTCAGAGGACTCCCTGTGCTCTGGTATCTGCCTGTCCCTGCGTGACCGTGTTCACAGGGGTCCCGGGAAGAGGGAAGAGACGAGGATCTGACTCCATGTTTCAGAAGGCTGATTTATTATTTTATGATATATATTATATTAAAACTATACTAAAAGTAGAGAAGAAAGGATTTCATCAGAAGGCTAGCTAAGACTAGAAAAGGAATTATAATAAAATCTTGTGACTGACCAGAGAGTCTGAGCCAGCTGAGTGTGATTGGCCATTAATTAAAAACAACCACATGAGACCAATCACAGATGCACCTGTTGCATTCCACAGCAGCAGATAATAATTGTTTACATTTTGCTCCTGATGCCTCTCAGCTTCTCAGGAGAAAAAATCCTAAGGAAAGGATTTTGCATAAAATATCATGGCTACATCCCTTGTGCTCTGCCTGTGCTGTGGCATCTCTTAGGGAGGCACCTTCTTTCCTGGCCCCCTAGAACAGGCTTCCCTCACTATGGAGTTCCTCAAATGCACACAGGGTTGGCCTTCCACACTTCCAAACACACTCATCCTGTGATGTGCTGTGTGCCAGCTGACTTCACTTTAAAATACAGAAGTGCCCCTTCTTATTCATCCTTCTCTCCTGTGGCACTTGTGGCTGGTGTCATTCAACTGTGGGGAATTATTCACAGCTTTCAGTGTTTTTTCAGTTCCTGTTTGCACATGTCTGATACTGAAAAGTTTCTGTTATTCAAATATGCAGGTCTTTGCAGGGAAACTGACTTTCCTGATTGATGTGACTATTCATTGTTCTGCAGTGTTTTGGTTTTTTTTCTTGATGAAGAGGTAAAGTCCATAATTTCAGACAAAATGAATAATTTTCTCCTTAAGTGATCCTTCAAGGTGTGTGCTGTCACATGTTTCTGAGACTGATGTCTCAGAGACCTGTTCCAAGGTTGGTACTTCAGAATTTCTGGGGACAATTGTTGGAGAACTGTAGGCACATTTATGGAAATAAGGAGGTTAATATATACATATGTGTTATATGTGTATATTAGTAAATATGTACATATATTATATATTTTTATATAAATATTTTAATTATATACATATGTATATCATGAATACCCAAGGTTAGCATATGAGATCTGCTCCTAGAATAGTCAAAATAATAATCTTTAGAGAATAAGGAACTGGTTGGAAGGTGCTTGAGATTGTTAGGAAATAAAGAGTGAGACAAGACATTAAATCACACATCAACTGAGTGGATGGTGAGGCCAGAGGAAAGCCTTGAACACTGGAATTAAATTACTCTGGTCTGTGAGATGGTTCTCTCAACAGATACAATGGAAAACAAGAGTTAAAGAACATGTTCAGCATCAGGGAGGGCAAGAAGACAAAGCATCAATAAGAGCTGTATTGGCTAAATACAGGCAAAAAATATTGTGCAGTGCAAGATGGATTGTTAGACTAATAAATGAATACATGGTGTAGGGGGACACCTAGAATGGGTTGAATGTGTGAATATGAATAAGCAAAACAGTGTTGGCTCTGGCTTTGTAGATGTTCCAGCTCCTCTGGACTACTTATTTTTGTGTAAGGACTCACACTGGGATGCTAATCAGCATATCCAGCCATTAATCTCTTTTATAGGTACAACATCACTGCTGTTGATGCCTTAAAGTACATCTCCAGAAGTGGTAGTGAGTCATAGCTGGGACTGTACAGTAACCAGTGGATACTTTTCCATGAATTCAGAAGACCTGCACAAAATCAGATGTACTGCAGAAGTTGCTGATGATGCTGATACTGGTTTGGAATATAGTGTGGTCAAAGTGATAAAATTGACAAACTGCAGGGGGATTGCAGACAGCTTATTCCTTCATTTCCCTCCAGCATACATGCTGTGCTCTTCCAAAAATTTATGCAAATGTCAGTAATATAGAAAATAATCTGTCCAAAGTAGTTCTAGATTTTTTTAGTGAGTTTCATCACTTTTTGCCCCTTATGGATTCATTTCTGCTTGAAAATTCAGGGAAATGAACCACATGCAAGACGACTATAATGAATTTTCTAGATTTGTGCTTTCTCAATGGGTCACAAAGGAGCTGTTCTGCAGAAATCTTGATCCTAGGAAGTGACTGTTTTTATAAGGGTCTTCAAACAGAAGCTGTGCTTCACAGAAAATATTTCCATTTCATAATTCTCCTACTCCTGTCCCTTTTCATCAGTTAATTAAACTTTTATTTAATGTTTACAAAACCAAAACCATTGGACTATTTGGAAACTATTTGTTCAAGCTATAAAGAGGAACTTGGGGAGGAGAGTTTGGCTCAAGCATTAAAGCTGTAGTTCCTGAAACTTGTCCCACTTGTCTTCAGCCAGCTTATGGGTTAAAGTGGATCTGTGTAAGAAGGAGAGCGAGAAAGCAGAATGCAAAATGACAAAAAGGAATAACCTGGCAGTGAAGCAGGCTGGGTGCTCCAGGAGGGAATAGCTAGTTGGGTATCAGGACCAGCTTCATATACTGGTGTTCACACACCTGGAAACCTGGCTGCCCTTTACAGCAGTGCTGGCTTGCTCTGCCTCGTGTCCTGGGGAGGTGTTCCTCTGTCTGAAGGCCAGGTTTGCTTTCAGACCCCTTTCTCACCCAACAGGGCACTCTTGCTTCTTGGGATCTCTAGCTGGTCAGAGCGACCCCGAGAAGTTTTAAAAAGTCTCTTTTCCCAGCCTGGCACTCGAAGGAGTCAGAGCTCTTCAGTTCTCGGTCTCAATGTTGTTCATTGTTCCTTATCTATAAAATTCTTTCTCCTGCCCTACCGAGGTCCGTCCAGCAGGACAGCTCCAGGCACTCTGCCTGTCCCTGGGCAGTGTTATGTCTTTATACTAAAAACTACATGTACAATGTTTACAATTACTTTCCAATACCCATCCCCTATGTTAGACAGTGAGCTTCTACTCTAAACCAATCTGTGAGTGCCACCATCACAGCAGAAGATGGAGGCCAAGAAGAAGAAGAAGGAGAAAGGCTGGACACACCCAGATCCCTCCATCTTGCCTCCTGAATCCCCATTCTAAAAACCCCGAAAATCTATTTTTCACCCTGGGATAAATTCACTATCATTCTACCTAAACTGTCCTGGCTTGCAGGTCTTCATATAAGGTTGGTAACTTGCTCCATAGGTTGGGCTCCGTGCCAGGGTCTCTGAGCCCCCTGGCAGAGGTCTTGGCCTTGCAGGACAGCCAGAGGGATGTCCTGAGTTCTGACACTTGCTCAGTACTTTGTCACCAGGCACAGAGAACCCTTGCCCTGGTTAATTCAGGTTTGTGAGCAGGCTGTCTGGCTCACTTAGGTGATGATTTAGTCCAGTTCCTTGTAGTAAAAAAAATCCCGGATATAAAAAAATTAATAAAATAATCCTCCACCACGCCAGAGGAACAGTGGAAAAGAGACTGGACTAAGAGGAAAGGCTTTGAAGCCAACACTTAATTATTTGTGGCTTTTCAATGCAGTGCACTAAAGTGGGAAAGGGAAGACTGTTTCCCTCTTAGTTTTTCAATAGCAAAGGAATAAAATGTCTCTTGTGGCAGTGAGTGTGCTCATATGGAATCCTAGAGGCCCTGCTGGAGTCCTGCCTGGGTAAGAACAGCAGGAGGAGAGCCCTGTGGAGCAGCACTGATGTGCACTGAAAGAAATAATGGAAGAGTGGAAAGTACCATCCTTTAAAGGACACGTCATGAAGCAGTGTCAGGAGGTGTTTCTGCAGATGAAGATAAATTGCCATATGCAGTCATCCCATCAGCCAAGAGGAAAAATAAATTTTACTTATGAAAAATAATAGACCTGCCTTCATAGGAATGGTGCAGTGCAGAGTGCAAAGTGGCCCTGATGGACTTCCCCCAGACAAAAACATCACTGAGAGTTGTGAGTTTCTAAAGGCAGCAGGAAGATGCTGTGTAATCTCAGTTTCTGGTTTGCAGTTGTTTCTCTTTACTGTACAATGCAGTCTGAATTCAGACTTGCCATAAGTTTTCAGAAAGGGTTGGCCTTCAGTGCCCTTTTTTCAACTCTTAAGGGGCATTTTGGATTTTCACCACAAAGGTTATTTTAACTGTTGAATGATTTCAGCCCTGCCCTCAGCTGAACATCTTTGGGCTCCTGTGCCAGTGCACCTCAGTGGGGCCGGAAAATGATTTTGGTAAATGATTTGGTAGTTTTTGGTAGATTTCTGTGGTTGCAGGTCTCACCCCCTTGTTTTCCCTTGGTTTTGCTCTGTCATTTCTCCACCTTGGCAGGCACAGCACTTTCTGCTACATTCCACTTCTTTTACTGGCTCTGCACCCTTGTTCAGGCCTATGGAGAAGGATTTTCAGAAATATGAAGAAAGCTCAACTTGAATTTTTACTGGGTCTTAACTCAAATGTTTTTATTATATCAATGAATGGAAATCTGGGAGCTATTAGAAAAGCAGTGGCACTGAAATGGCCTTAAATTCACCCTTGATCCTGTAATTATGCCTTCCAAGATACCATCTCATTATCTAAAACTCAACTGTGTCATTAGTTATATCTCATTTTTGTAATTACAAGCTATACATTTGTCATATCTGTGGAAGCAGAAAACATTGCCATTATAAATCTATGGTTTATGCAGCTTCAGCAGGAATTGCTAATGAGCAAATCTTCCTTTCTGTCTCTTTCTAATTTTTTTTCCGAAAAGCTTTTCCAAACAAGCTCCTGCAAATGGAAACTGAGCCTGAAAATTCAAATGGTGAAGCGCCTCCCTTAGGCCTTCTTCTTGCTTTGCTCTTGAGATATGTTAATAGACCTTGATAATAAATTCCCTGAATTTGTTTTGTTTTTCTCTTCTTAAAGATGTCATTCTTCTTTCTTCCACAAATAATAATGTGAATGCAAATCTGAGAGAAAATTAGTGCAACTACAAAAACAATAATCTTAGCAAGCATCTGTTGTCCTAGGAAAACTTTGCATTCTGGAGGAAAGCAGAGCTCAAATTCAGAACCTCCCCTTGTCTTACAATGTCTGTGCATTTGTAGTCACCAAACTGAACGGTCCTGGCTCAGTGGTGAGAGCAGAACATTTAGGATATGCTTTTTCCAGATCAACACCTTGAGTCTGGTGATTTTGGGTTTTTTTCAACTGTGTTCTTCTTTCCCATCCAAACTTCAGTGCCAGGGGAGTCTTTTGCATGGCCTTCCTTACCCCAAGAAGGGTTTCTCTGTGCTTCTGGTGCCCTCCTAAACTATGTTTTCCCAGTCTTCCTTCTTATCCTGTGTGCTCTCTGTGGATTGTTTTCTTGTTTGGTATTTCCCCCCCATTGACCCATTGATTTTGATTGCTGCTATTTTCAGTTCAGCTCAATTCTCTCTGCTTGCCTGGATCTCCATGCCCACAATATGGTCCCAGCTCCCCACTGGACATCCACATATGAATAATCTTTTCTTTCCAACAGGTCAAAAATCTTCTTTAAGATCACTTTTCCCTCTGAAATGCGCAGTAGGACATTTCTTGTTTATTTGCACTTTTTTCCTCACTCTGGCTGTTGCTGAAAAACCAGCCAAACAAATTAATATTTGGAGTGGGGCAACTGTGAGAAAGGTACAGTTTGAGCTCAGGGTACAGTAATGAGCTGTAATACAACACTTCTTTTGCAATGGTGTAAAAACATTCAGCAAATGTGCAAAATACTTTTAAACTATTGCTAAGTATCAGTAGCATAAGCATTGAAATTCATAATCCTTTTTCTCAAGTTCATGCTGTCTGTGAAGATTAATACTTAGATCCCTTTTTATATAAATACAGCACTGACTTTCAAGACTTAGTAGGTTTGTTTTTTATGGAGGTGATGATGTGTTTCATTTTTGCTTGGCAAAACGGTGATGGCAATTTACTGGATTTGTTGCTTTTATGACCTGTAGATGCAGAGTGTGTGTGTGTGCCAGCATGCATAATCCCAATTTTATTCCTTTATGCAGTTAGAGTAAGAAAAAAGATTTAGTGCTGTGATGTCATTCACACTGTGAAGCCTTGCAGTGAATGGTAGGAAAACAGCCATAGTCACCTTAATGGAAAAAAGAAACTTCAGTGCAGCAGCAATTGCACGTGACTGTGGAATTGTGCTGCTGCAGAGGAGCCCTTGGGGATGTGCCAGTGGATGCCACAGGTCCTGAGGCACAACTTGAGCAGATCTCTGTTGATTTCCTAAGGTGCCATGAAAATATGTTGCATTTTTTGATGTGTTTCCATTTTGAGTCTTGCCACAGTTAGTTGGTTATTTCCCTTCCAATCAATCTTTTCTTCTGGCTGAGTGAATGATGTCTTTTCATGTCATGATAATCAACAGTGCTGAAGTCATTGATTTCATTTTGAGGTAGTATTTTGTTGTTTTCACAGCCTACCTTGCAATCTTATTCTGCAGTATGCTTTATGTATGGAGGGAAAACCAATATTATTCCAAGGGAATAATGAAATGACAAAACATTTCAGCATTTCTGTTTGCCTGAGGCAGACAGATTTTCTATATCCAGAGCCCTGGACATAAGTTTGTATCTGCAGAATTGAACTTAAGTTTGTATTTATCTAGAATGAAAATCCTGTTTAAATAATATATTAAATTGTTCCAGATGCACGGTGTTGTTTTGTTGACAACAGATGTCTGTTCTGGAAACAACAATATTGGTGTCTAATTAGAGCTTTCATTGACAAAATTGTGTCTAGACTTTGTAGAAGATATTGTGATTTCTTCAGAAATAGAAAAAAGGCCTGGAGGGTATTGGCACTGCTCCACAGGGCTTCAAGAACCCAGCCATTGTTTCAATTTTTAGTTGTTAAGTAAAGAACTACAAAAATCATATATTTTTGTAGTCTACAGGCCCCCCACTGGGCTGTGGGTTATTTCTAGAGTCCTGCTATGTCCACAGCCTGTCCATGGCCCTGGGAAAAGCAGAGCATGAAGAGGAAAATTTATTTTGCTAGGCTCATTCACTTTGCTATCAGCCATCTCATGTCTTTTTAGAAAGAAATCTGCTAAAATCACTGTGTAGATCTATAGAGAACAAGGTCAGTTTATGAAAATCCTTTTGTATATTTTAATTCAAATTAAATTCATATTTAAACTGTTCTGTTTAGCTAAAATGTAAATTCAGATGCTAAACTGAACCAATCTGTCTGCTGCATATGCTTTATCATTGAACTGTCTTGACAGCCCTTGTTAACATTTGCATAGACTGTACAGGCTAATAATAATGAGGATGATGGAATTAGCCTGTTAGTATATTTTGTTGTATAATTTTAATCTCTGTAGGAAGGAAAACCACTATATCTTTTGAATTAGTCAATGACTCTGCCTTACTATTATTAGCTATTTTTATGTATTTGTCTCCCTAGATAGCACAGCAAAGCCTGCTGGTTTCCTTGTAGGGAGTCTTGAAAGCTTGTCTGTTGTGCTTGTCATCTCAATTATTATATCATTTAATAGTAATATTTTAGCATGTTTAACTGACCTTCCTCTGAGATGTATTTGGTGCTGAATCTGGTTGGCAGGAATTTGCAAAGTAATTGTGGACAACACAACCATGCATCTCATCTCTTCTGTATGAATCCTTTGGAAGTCCTGCAATGGATTTGTGCAGAGAGGTTGGTGCTGAGCTGCTGAGCAGCCACCAGGGCAAGGGAACAGGGATGAGAGTCATCCTACAGCCCTTGAGGTCCTGAGTTTTTCCAGTTCCACTGCTCTCTGTCCTTTTATAAGATATCTAAGTTTGGTGGTAGCATATTTCTCTATTTTTCTGTAGTGGTATACACGTCCTCCTCCCCATTTCTTGTATCAGTAATCCATCAGGACAAACACAGGTTATTTTAATATTTTGTAGTTTGTGTATAAACTCTTTAAGATCTCTAGAATGCAATTGATGAAAATTTCTAAAAAGAGATATAACTGTGTTTGTTAATCAATGTAAAAGAAAGGAAAAATAAATTTTAAGTGGTTATATGAGATATATACATGTACTCAAGAACATTGTTTCATAATGTAAAATGGTTTGTTAAGCTAGTTTTAACTTCCTGTTAGGATTTTCACACAAGCAAGTAGCAGCATATAGTTTTGCCAAAACCCCTCATTTGACTGGTTTAACTTCACTTTCCATTTATCTTCTAAACTGATCCTTTTTTAGATAATGTGAGGGAGCAAGACATGTGACTGACTGAAGTTGAAAATATCTGCTTTATAATTATAGCTTTTAAATGATAGGAAAAAGGAGAGATTCCCTTTAATTTTAAACTTTGTTTTTATGTGTCGGGAGCAAAAGTTGGTGGTTCCAAAGCACGGAAGTATAGCAATATATTACTAATACCATGGTATTTAAAAAATGGAGGAAAAGAAAAGATTGAAAAATTCCACTGGCCATTTCAAATGAGGCAAAAGAGACTTTCATGCTGTAAATCCTTGCCTGCCAGGCTGGCTGGTTTTGATCTGTGCTCTTAAGGTTGTGTTGGCCATGCTCATTCTTTTCATCCTTGCTTCTGTTGAGGCTCTCCAGCATCCCCCAGCTGGGAGCCTCCCACCCTGCCCCAGGAGCTGTCCCAGCCTCCAGCTGGCTCCTTTCTGCCAGCCTGCTCCCCTTTCCACCTGCTCTGGCACCAGCCTGGGCACCCACCCCAGAACCATTGCATAAGGAGTGTGACTTGCACAGCGCACAAGTGGTGTGTGGGTGCAGGCACATCTTGGGGAGAGTGGAGCCATGGGCTGAGTAAAAATAGGCTTTGCAGTCTGTGCCAAAATGAGTAAGTTATTGTCAGCTGAACAACGAAACCCAATCCCCTGCTGCTGCCCACTTCCCTCCCCCAGCTCCTAATAACTGTAATCCAATAAAATAAACCACACCAGCTGAAAGGAAGTAGAAGCTGGCTTATTTTCCTTCACTTGTCAAATAGTCAAGCATTTCACCTGATGTGAAGTTTTCAAGTTTGTAAAATATTTTAATGGGCAGACAGAAAGTGTTGGTCAGCTCCCCATGTCCATGTATACACACACAACAAATAAGAATCTACATGAAGGACCATGATTCACTGGCTTGTTTAAAGATCATGCAACTACTTTTAAAAATATGTTAAATAGCCAACAGGGTGGAAGTTGTGTATGGATTTGTTATCTGTGATGAACTAGTGTCAGAATGTGAATTTGATGAGTCGTTTTGTATTAGTTGTAATTATGGAACATCAGTGCAAATAAATCATGTACACTGGGTTATACCAAAAAGTAATGTTATTGATTGCACCTGACATTTTGATAATAAGCTCCTGTTGAAATCATACAAAAGGTAATTTTAAATCTTATATCTTTGTCAGAGTTATGGCTTTATGGTCAAAACATTAATTAGTTTTATCCTACAGCACCGATGCAGTTTAATTTTGCAGTGTTGGAAAGACAGCTCTATGCATGAGAGGCTAAGTTAAAAATATCTCTCATGGGGCACTGATGTGGACAGTTGCCAAGTCAGGCCTTCAGATCCTTCCAGGGCTTTCAGCTGCAAATATCTACCTCTTAATATTGCATTGATTGGCAAGTGCCTTTAAAAATCCAGTCTGTAGGGACTTCCATCTTGCACCAATCTATAAACCACTGGTCTGTGCTTCAGCTTTAGGATTTGTGTCACATTTTCTGTTTGCATTAGACTTGGAGCCAAAGGAGAGCTGGAACTTTGCAAACCAGCTTTCATGTCACCAGTCTGGGAGTTTGCTCACAGAAAGAGGCTCCTGAGTGTCAGAAGTTACCAGAATGAGTTGGGGCTGACTGGGAGAAGTTCACAATAATAAAAAGGGGGCAAGGAGCTTGATTTTCTCCTTAAAAATGGTTATTTGCTCTGATGGGTAACACCATCCCAATAAAGTGCCTGATGGTCCTCGAGTCCTGGGCAGCCCAGTGGCAATCTCTGAGTGGATCTGCAGAGGGAACAGGGTTTATTCTGCCTGAGCAGCACTGATGGGCACTGGAGGCAGCTGGGCAACACCCCTCGTTTTATAGCTCTGCTTTGCTATGGCAGGGAAAGGCCAGGAAGGAAAACAAGGGGAATGAGAGGTCTGAGCTCTCAGCAGCTTGTGAGATGTCCCCACCTGAGGAGCAGCTTTGGGGCAGGTGATACGGGGATGTGTGATGTGTCCACTTTGTGAAAGCAGCTCTTTCAGGTCTGTGCAGTGCTCTTGTGCTGCCTGTTTTCCCTTGTGCTGTGACAGGTGAGCTTTGTTTCTCTAGCAATTAGAGCAATCTGCTATTTACTAATTAGAAGTGCAATAGTGAAAGGTTTGGTGGGTTTTTGTTGTTGTTTTTTTTCCTTTTTTCTGAGAGATTTAGCAGTAGAGGTTAATTGTGCTCAATAGACCTGTGCCTGATTATATAAATTATAAATTATTTAAAGTGATGCTTGTGATTCTATGAGCTTGACTACTGAGCATCTTGTGGGAGGGAGGAAAACTTCTAATGGTTTGTTTGGCACGAAAAAGCTTAACTTGAACGCTTTGCTGTTCATGTTTGTAATGCCTTTGCCTTGGTCTCTGTTTGCAAAATCAGTCAGTGGGCCAACTCTTCAAATCTTTGAGATGCAGGCAAGCTGTTTTGGCTTTCTGAAATCTTCGCCTGGGAGGGATAAAAGGCTGCATGTAAACAAATTCAGGAGGTATTTACTGGAGTTTACAGATGGATGGGCAGCCTGGCCAGAGCCCAGCACATACCTTAAAGGCATCAGAGAAACCATTTCATTCCAACCTGAGCTTGCCAGCAGAGGGGAAAACTCACATTGGTATTAACTCACATGTGACTTCTCATTGTAAATACTGTGGTCATACTGGGATATTTTTTCTTGACTCCTCTCAATGCTGTCTCAGTTAGAAGCACACGACTGACTCATTCCTGCATCTGGGTATTGACGTCATTGTGATGCACTTTTCATTTCTAGCATGAGTGTTCCAGTCTCTCCAGTATGGAATTTAAATGAAAACATGATGCCCTTTATTATTACTGAGAAGTAAATGAACTAGAAAAATTACATTCATGGGCTTTCCAACTCATTCTCTATTGCACTGAACATATTGGACATCAGAGCCTGTCAACACAGTCATCTGAAACTGTCTCCTTCAGTGTTTCACTCCTAAGAGCCTGAATTATTCATCAGAGATTTTACTATGTTAACATATTCTTATGATCACGTTGACTTTAATTCCAGTGCATGAAAAAGGAAGTTTGCTCTTTCTCTTTGCATAAAAACAGATAAATGTATTAATGCTTTATCAGACACCTTTCTAAATCCTTTGTAGCAAGTCAGAGCAGAAAAAGCACAAAGTAATGTCACATCAAATTAAAGTGTTTACAACAGCCAAGGTGTGATGGGGAAGCTAGCTAGAACAGTGAAGAAGTTTCTAGAGGTCTGGATGGAGAAAGTTGAAGTGTTTTGTTCTTCAGGATGGGCAGTCTGCAGCAGGATGCCTTCCATGATCAGGTCCACATGTGCCATCCATGTCCCAGCACTGGGGCATGGAGAGTCAGAAATGCCCTGGGCAAATTAGAATACTTTGAAGGTCAGAAATTCTGATTCAGTTATTCAGCTACTGCTTGGGAAAAGGATGAGAAGTTTATTTGTTTTTCTTTCTTTTTTTTTTTTTCTTAACCTCCTTTGGTGACAAAATAAATGTATTCTAGAGAGTTTCTCTGAGCTGATGCTCAGGAGTTTCTTTATGACCAGCACTATGACAAGGTTGATAAAGCAAAAGCAGATTGATGTTTTAGGAGGAGAAACTGCATTCTGTGGTGTCAGAGGACAAAAAGGCTCTGATGACTTTTTCTGAAACCTTATCAAAAGTAAGATAGTTATAGGGCTATTTAGAATCTTGAAAATAAGTGAACATTTACACATGTACATAACCTACAAAGTGATGTCCTGGTTTTAGTATGGCTGGTGTAAGTGGAGGTCTGTCACCATGATATTTTCTGAAAAATCCCTTTGCCAGGATTTTTCTCCTGAGAAGCTGAGAAGCCTCAGAAAAGAAATGTAAACAATGATTATCTGATTGCTTGAAGTGTGGTCTGGAGGTTGCTTACCAGCAGGTGCATCTTTGATTGCTCCCATGTGAATTGTTTTTAATTAATGACGAATCCCAGTCCAGCTGTGTCAGACTCTGGTCAGTCACAGGTTTTTATTATTCATTCTTTTCTGATGTCTCCTTTCTCTTTCTTTAGTATAGTTTAAGTATATAATTTTCTTTTAATATAATATCATAATATAATAAATCAGCCTTCTGAGAACTTGGAGTCAGATTCTCATCTCTCCCCTCGTCCTGGGGACCCTCACAACACCACAGCAGAGGTCAGCATCCTGGAGCAGAGCTCTGAGCCAGAATCCATGCAGCTCTTCTGCTTTGAGTGCTCACTTGGAGAGAGTTGAGGGTTTACGTGTTCAGAATGTTTGTTTGCATGTAGCCATAAAGCAGCATGAGGGTCATTTCCAGGTCAGCTCAGAATGACAGATCTTGTCAAGGGGAGGTGTGCTGTGCAGTGGGAGCTCTCAGGGTGCTGGCAGAGAGCAGGAACAGTGTTCTGCCTGTTCACATGCTCTGACATTTGGGGAGAGGCCCAGTGCACCGTGCTAAATAAACTTACTATGAACAGAACCCAGCAAATGCATTTTGAGCTCCAAGAGCCTTTCAAACAACTGAACATTGCTGCTCATGCAATGAAGATCTCTTAAAAATACTGGTGTCGTTTAAATGTGGGTCGAGTATGAATTTCTTAGACATTAAATTTAAGCATAAGCATGAAGTAGGCCAAATAGCAGGATTGTGAGCTGTGTTTTTTTGGTTTGGGTTTTGGTTTTGAGGGGTTTCACTTGTTCCTCTGTCTGATTTTGTTCTTTTTCTTGGGTTTTGGTATGAATCAGATTGAACCCTATGTTTTAAAAACTTCCATGATTTGGAATTTCTTAGAAAACTTGTTTGAGGAACCCCAGTTCACAGACCATGAATAAGTTCTATGCACTGACTTTGTTATTTTAGAGGATGTCAGCAGAGGGAAGATGGGATGTGTTGAGCCCAAGCTGACTGAGGCCATGAGGAGCTCTTGCCCACCTCTCTTCCCTGGTCATTTTTAAGGGCAGTGATTGTCTGGATCCCACCACAGACACCCTGGCCTGGGTCAGTTCTGGGCTTTCAGGTTCACACACAGCAGGATTGCCTTGGCTGTGCCTGTCCAGGAGCCATGGCAAAGGGGTGTCTGGGTTTCCCCCTCTGAAGGCAAGGCCAGAGCCTCCAGAAGCTGAACAAAACTGAATGTCCATATTCCCCAGGGGGAAACCCTGGAAGCAGAACAGTGTCTTTCCCCACTGACTTTTGCTAGATGAAGCAAATCAGCAGTCTGGTAATTATAATCTGTCTGTTTTGAAAACTATTGCTCTCAAGCACTCAGCAAGCCCAGGCTTTTGATATGTATATTGACAATACATGTCTAAAGTACTGCCATTTATTTTGGAATATTAAAGGAACAACTATTTTAAAATTCACTGCCTAGAGATATGTGTTTTTTGTAGCAGGCACATTTATGTAAAATCAACTTAATTTCCAATATTCATATTTTGTGAATGTGAATTCAACATATATATTTAATTATAGTTGGGAAGGAGTCCTGTATTGTGCTGATTGGTATTGCATTTTGTTGGTAACAAAATCATGACAGGAATGCATGCCTAAAAGTTTGTATGCTGCATATTTTCACCTGAGGTTTGAAAATACCATTGTATCAGATATTTTGCATAGGAATTAGTAAGTAGTGCTGACTATGACACCTTTTTACTCTACTCCTACATATTTTGCAAGCAGGAAAAAAAAAAGCTAAATTCAGTAATAAAATATTCATTGCTAATTGCTACTTAAACCTTTGTGACCTTAAATTTTCTCTGGTGTTTAAAAAATAATTTATTTAAAGCTAAAGCCCTCAATGCATGCCTTAAGTTGCTGTTTTTAGCATATTTCCATGAAGTTTTGAGAAGCCTGCACAGACCATGAATTAAGTGGTGTAAAAGGGGTGGAGGAAAGGTGCCAGCAGGTTTCATAGGGCTGTTCAGTGGGGAAGGAAGGCAGCAGGCAGTGCTGAAGCCTTTATGGCAAATGGAAGCATCAGAGCCCTGAGCCCTGTGTGGTGTGACCGCTGCCAGAAGAAAGATGACAATTCTCCAAACAAAGCCACCCCCTTGCCACCCCCACATGCTCTGGATGCGAATATCACCTCCCTGGAGCATGCTGATTTGTGAAGCTCACTGAGAAACACTCTCTTTCTCCTTTCATTGAGTGTTTTTTGACTTTGTGTTTTCTGCTTTTTTGCATTTGGAAATTGTTCAGCTCTGCCCTGTTCACGCCTGACTTGTGGTTTGCTCACAGACTTTGATGGCTTGAACTGCCCTGCCACTCCAGCCTTGCAGACAGCTTTCCAAGTGGGCTTTAAAGGGGTTTTTAAGGTTCAGATTTGATTTCTGCATGAGGATCTGCTCCTTGTATCTAGAATTTCTTGTAATGTGTTCCTGGAAAAGAAGGAGAACCAGCAATAGCTCCCCTTGAAATCCACTGATGTTTGCTGGGTGAAGAACTGGAGAAACCAGCAGCCATCCCCTTCCCAAGGGCCAAACTTTTGCCTCAGGATGGGAAGAGCATCTAGAACAATCTACATGTGAGGGGACTCAAGGGATATAAAGGCAAAAAAGATCAAACCCAGATTCAAAATAAATTAGCAAAATGTCCCCTGTTCTTAGCTTTCTTATCAGCATTTTGCTTTCTAGGAACTTCATCTTCTGCATTTTGCTTTGTACAAGAGTAATTAAGTTCTGCAGTAATTTTCCTTTATATATTGGTTTAAACTGCAAATTTAATATATAATTAGGAGATAAAATATTCTAGGAATATGGCGTTAAGCTAAAATAAGATTGAGAACTTTAGTTTGATGCATAACATCTATTTAAAGTTGTCACGTAATTTATTGGAGCTGAGCTTCTACTGAAATAGTTCTGCAGTTTCATTATCACTTTTGTAGGCAGACCTCTGATCTAGATAACCAGGGGAATGCTATTTTGGAGGAAAATATTCTAAATGCCTTCCTCTTTCTGAATTACAAGGGGATAAAAGGAGAATACTCTCCTTTTGAATCAAAGGATGATATTTATGAAGAATTCCAGAGCTTGCTTTTCTCAAAACGAAAAATAGAACATTGAGAGTTCTTCACCTTAACAAAATGCTAGGTTTCTAAAAACTGAAATATTTCTAATCCATATATTCTGGCAGTTTTTAAAATAGGGTTATTTTTGTCCAAACTATGAGCCAGGTTTAGCAGTTCTGAACAAAGTACGTGTCTGTAGGCTCTGCATTTTGGTAGTCCTTCAAATCATCCAGATACCTTAAAAGCTGAGCTCCATCCTGAATGACGAAACTGTTGGGTTTTTTATAGACAGACTTTTAGAATTGATTCAAAGAAGCTGTAAATCAAAGCTGCAACTCTGTGTTTTCCTCTCAAAGGTGGCTTTGGAAAGCACTTGCTTGTGACCCTGACCTGTCAGGCTCCTGAAACTGCAGCAAATTATTGAGAGTGGAAAATGGCTGTGAACACCTTGTCTCTGCATGGTGGCAGCAGGCCAGTGATGTATGCAGTGCAGGTGGGTTCTGCACTGGGCTCTGGACAGCTCCTGGCTCTCTCTGCTCTGTCCCTGTGTCTGCAGAGCTCTGAGTGCTCAGGGGAAGGGGAGCAGAGAGTGGCAGGAGAGCTGCTCTGTGAAACCCTCCCTGTGCTGAATCAGAGATCAGATCAGATCTTGAAGCACACTCAGCCAAGTCTCTGTGTTTCACAGAACTGCTGAAACTTCTGAAAATAGTTTTGTTCACGTGTTTGGGTTGTTTGCTTTGTTTTGTTTTGGTTGTTTGTTTTTTTTTCTCTGAGCACTTCATACGCTGCCAGTAGCAGGAGCCAGGAAGCTGCTGTGATCTGCAGCCTGATTTTGGCAGCTTTTCTTGATAGAGGTTGAAGAAGCTTGAACCCTACTAGGCCTCTCCTTCCCTTGGTGGCAAAAGGGCAGCTAACCTCTTTAATCTGTAAATGCTTTAGTAAGAAGTCATTGGGGAATTTGCCTAAAGCTCTGAGCCATCAGAAAGCTTCATTGGGCAAAGTCATCCAGCGTGTGCAGGGATGGAAAAAGCCCAGACTGTGACCAAGGACAGCTGCAAGTCCACTCCTGGTTCTGACTAAAGACAAAGCTTTCATTGCATCATTATTTTTTCCTTCAGAAAGAAAAGCCTGATTGCTGATCTCTCTGGCATGTTTCATAAATATCCATTGCATTTATCCGATCTGTGATTTTGGGGACACATATTCTTAACCACTTTTTATTTTTGCTAACAAACTTTCTAACAAAAACTGTTCTACAGAAACAGGCTTCCTGGTAGTTTTTGTATTGGGGAAGAAGAAGGGAATAACCACTGTGTATGGTATTTATATGGTATATAAACTGAAAGGGGACAACAAGATCATTGAAAATTTTCACTGAGAGTTTAAGACTCTCACCATGTTATTGCAAGGACCACGGAGCACTGACCATGAAGGTTTCATGAATCATCAGACCAAACCATTATACCTGTGAATTAAACTAAATATAGGTAGGTAGTGCTAGAATTTCCTACCTTTTTTTTTTAGGCTATTTCTTCTTGGTGCCATGGGAACATTTAGTCCCCCATTTTCTTGTGAGACTCTCCAAACAATGGATGACAATTTATCTATAATACTCTGTTCAGTAAACTAAATGTTCATTTTGGCTAACTGCTCCAGTGCTGCTAGCTTTCTAGTCTGAGAGAAATTGAAAAGCTGGAGAAGGCTATTCATAACAACCCAGCAGAGCTCTAAATATTTTTATTTCAGTAGTAAGATGGGACCTTTTTGGATAGTTCTTAGGAAATAAATCCTGTAGTTCATAGCTGGTTAAAAATGATCTGGAAAGGAGAGGGCAGGGAGCTGCAAGGCCATTTGACTGTGCTATAGGGCTTTAATATCTCCCTGGTCTTATTTCAGATGCTCAGCATCACTCTTTGCTTGCTCAGCTAATAGTACACAAAGTGATCATTAATCAAAGTAAATAATGTGGCTGTAGCAGGAAACATGAGGCACTGAATGCAGAGAGAGTTTGCATTGATTCCAGGGGATTTTGGACAGATGGGTATCATCACTGCAATGTAAATAGATAAGGTTTCAGGTTCATGATTAGTTTTACAGATCACCTGAGCTGTGGTAATGGTATATGAGCCCTTAGCCTCTGGTAATGTTGCTGGTTTTTAAATGTAACTTTAACTATTTTTCACTTCCCCACAGACCAAACTCAGGCATTCACACAGCTGCCAGTGCTCAGCCCTGGGGGCTGCAGGATGCTTGGCTGCTGTGGCTTCAGTGCATTTGGGAAGGGTTCCCAGGAGGAATCTGTGAGCCAAGGCTGGCAAAGGGAGGTGCTGCCACACAGAGTCTTCACTTGTCATCATCTAGTTTTGTGTCACACTCCTGGCAAATTATTAATGAAGAATCTAATGAGATGATCATACATTGAATATTTTGTATGTGATACATAAGTTTCACCTGTTGTCTTTGGGAGGCTGCAGCAGGAACAGGTGATTTGAAGGATGCATTGTGGTAATCAGGCAGCAGCAGGAGGGCAAGGAGGCTTGTTGTGTGCTGGGCCAGGGCAGGCACTGCAGTGCCAACCCCAGGGGAGGAGGAAGCCCTGCAAAGCCAGCCTGTTCCACCCTTGAGCTGAGAGCATTGGCACCTACACACAGAAATCCTGTTTACCTCAGCAGCAGCTTCACTTACCCACAGAGAGGGAGGGGTATGAGCTCGTTGCTTTAGCTCTGGAGGAGGAATTTTTTGTTGTTGTTCTGTGTCAATGATGTTTTGTCATCTCCTTCCTTTACAACTTCGGAAAAAATAAAAATTGAAGTGACGTAATTTTTTTTTTTTTTTTTGTCTGGTGAGGGAGTTGGTGGGAAATTGCAGCTGCCAGGCATTTCTCACTCAAGGCTCTGATGATTCATGAACTTGGTGGTCATCTTAACTTTGCAGCTTGTGAGGAAGCAGGTAGTGCAGTCAGACTGGGTGGGCTGGCACCGGAGCTGGCTTTGAACTGGGGGGAGGAAGGCTCTCTGCATGGAGTGTTGGTACCAAAGCTCTGCTCTGCTACCTGGAGTGGGAAACTCTCCCAAGCAAGTGTAGAGCATAGCTGGATTTAAATCCAGAATCAGTAAAGTCCAAGCTCTTGGGGCCATAAACACTCATGGAGCAGCTCAGGCCGGAGAGGACCCCCGGAGATCTCTGCTGCAAGCAGGGCATGACCAGCTGAGCTCTCTCAAGGCCCAGTCAGTGGGATTTTGGATTATGAGCAAGGTTAGAGGATCTCATCCTTCATGTTTTCATTTTTATATTGTCTAATTAAAGAATCTTCCCTTCCCCCATTGTGGAAGTCACAGAATGTGATTTTACACAAACATCAAAATAACATGGGTGGGATTTGATTATTAAGTAGCATATTAATATGGGAGGCTGTCCAATAAGTCGTTTTACTGCCTCAGGGTTGTGCAGCTGGTGAACTGAGCTGCTGCCCTGGCCAAGGCTGTGTAGGGCATGAAGTGTTCCTTGGATTGCATGGCTGGAAGATGTCACACTGAGGGCTCCCCCTGCCATGGGGACAACACCAAGACTAGTAAGGTTACAGCCCAGAGAGAAAGACTTCTATTTCCCCCTTTCTAGTCCTGGCACTGGCCTTTTTTATTTTCCTTCCAGGCAGAAGATAATTCTTTAATCAAGATTTTTCACCTGAAGAGTGAAGTTGGCACTCAAGGACTGGGTAGATGTGAAGAACGGGTTTTAGATTACACACTTGGACACTAAAAAGGCCATTTACAACCTCAAGAGGGAAACCTGGGCCTTCTTTTGTCCTCTTTTTCTAATCATCAAAACAAAATTTATTTTTAATACTTTCTTTAGAGTAGACATGTATTTTTACAAACATACATTTTAAAACAAGAATTTGGGATCTTTTCCTAACAGAAAAGCATCTTTGCTATTACCCTAATAAGGTTGCATCATTAAATAGTTTGTAAAGGTTTTGAAGGGCTTGGAGAATGTTCCCTTTGTAACTTGCACTGCATTTTGTCCAAAGAGTTACAAGATTCTGGAACTGTGTGTCCTAGCAAGTATTATTGAATAACATTTCTGTGAGCTTTTTGCTTTATGGAAGCATTGCAGATCTGACCTTATAATACTTATTGTAGTACCCTACAACATAAATTCTTGACAATCAAGAGTCACCTGGTAATGTGGCACCCAGCTTGATGGGGGTTGGTGAACCTCTAACAGTTGGACTGGTGGAAGATTTTCAATTAGGTGGATCACTGTGGCAATTTCCTTATTTACAGACCCTGTCCTTGTTGTGTTGTATGGCACCATGGTTCAGCTGAAGCTGCATCTGCTTTGCAGTTTGTCCCTGTGCTCTGGTTTGTCTCCCTGTCTCTAAGGCTGGCACAGTGCAATACTGAGCTGGATATTCAGGTTTTTTCTGTGCTGTTGTTTCCTTCCTTGTGACTCTGAAGTAAATTTCCATTGCTTGCAGAGGATTTTGAGAATGCAGATATGTTAATGTGGGCTGGTTCAGATCCCTTTGCAGGAGAACCCTTGGAAGGATTATACAGAAGTTTTACAAGACTAAAGCTCATACATCTGTTTTGGGTCTGTTTTGGGTCCAAAAGGTCTTGTGAATGAGGAGGAAGAGCCTGTGCAGTAGGAAATGGAAGCTGATCTTCTCCCTGGGCAGTGCTGATGAGGGGGTGAAACACTCTTTCTGTTTTCTCATGCAAATCCACACGTGATGCCCTCCTTCCTGAGCCTCAGATGCATTGAGCATCGATTGGAGAGGGTGGGTGGCCAGCTGAAAAATCACTGGGTTTGGGTCTAGGATTTGCTGTTATGTGTTTTATGCTCTTAAAGCAGCACTACTGACTGCTAAAAACAGCTTCAGACCTCAGTGCAGGAGCTGTAGGAGCCTGTGCTCTCCAGGGAGAGCAGGATGAGCAGGATGCTCTGGGAGCACAGCACTGCTCACGTGAAATGCTCTTGGTCTCCCCACACCAGTGCCCTGGAACCCAGCCCTGAAACAGGTGGAGCAAAACATTTTGATATTACACCAATAGAAATTAAACATGCCTTATGTTACACCAGTAGAAATTAAAAACCTGTTTGTGTAGCAGTTAGGGTACTATCAACCAGTGTGAGTTCAGAATATGGTAAAGGCACTGAGGAGGAATAGCTAATGATTGATTTCTACATACCAGGCCTGAGAAAATGTAAATATTAATCCATTCATAACACAGACTTCCTAGTCACAACATACCTGTGTTAAAACAGAGCCCTTAATTGTGAAGAGTATGAATAAATGGATAGCAGCAATGACTGCTGTCATCTCTCCAAGAAGAGTAAGATCATCTCAGCATCTGATGTGGCTGTTTGCTTTGGTGCCACAGAAATCAACAGAATAACTTGCAGAGACTTCAGAGAGACACTCTGATTACAAAAGGACATTTTCCCTCCTCACCTGTAACTCAAAATTCCTTTGTTTTGGGAGTTGTTGAGTGCGGGTGTGCAGTTGGCAGCGTGCTGGTGAATTAAACTGTAGTAGTGGGACAAACAGCAATAAGGAGGTAGGAATACAACAAAATCTGAGATCAAGGGGGGCATTCATGTGCCAGGCTACCAAATTCACAGCTGAGACAAAAGGTAATGCCCAGCACTAAAGAGCAGGTTTTGTTAAGGCATCTGAACTGCCCTGGTTTACATAGAGTGCCATGCAAAGTGACTTTGGAAATTATTTAATTTTTCACTGTGCACACAGGGGGTCCTGAAAGCAGCACAAATACTGGAGTAGATATGCTTAAAACCATGAATATTTTCCCTTTTGGCCGCTGTGGTTTAAAATAAATCACATTTCCCTGCATTTTGACTTCCTTGAGCATTCTGGGAGATAATAAACTGCTTCATTTGCAGGGTGGTATTTCATGTGTGGGTGTATGGGACCTTCACATCCATTTTGCAGCTATTTGCTTTATCAGTTACTTCATCTGTGCCCGACCCATCTCCATCAGTGGAGCTTGACATGTTCTGCAGAGCCCTCCTGGCTGTGGTTTGCTGGGAAGATCTATTTCTTCCTTCAACTATAAATATGTGGGTGCTATCACTCAGCTTCTCTGCAGTGGCTGTTTGTGCTATAAACAGTTTTTGGGGCTCTTTGGTGATTCTGGCGTGGCTGCAGTTTGAACCAACCCTCAACCAAGGAGGCTGGATGGGATTCCCTCAGAGGTCACAGGGCATTGATCATGAGCCCTGTGGTAGCACCCAAGGGGTTTTTAGGGTCAGAGCTGGTTTATGGCTCTGGGATAGCTGAGGTTTTCCTGAGACAGGCAAACACTGGGCTCAAACATCTGGCGTGCCTTTGTGGCATTGTACAATGCATCTAAGGTGTCTGATTCATCTTGCTGGGTGAGGCTGGGAAAAGAGAAAAATGACCAAGGAGTAAAGGGGAAAATGAGAGAGTTTTCTCCCATGAGACCAGGCTCCAGAACTGTGCAGCAGGAGATGAGCCTTAGTAGAGAAGAAATACCAAATACTCCCCGCTGTGGCTCTGGCAGTGCCTGGCAGCAGGGAGACATGTCATTATCAGGAGTTGTGTGTGTAAGGAAGTGCAGATGATGCTGGCTCCAGAATGCCCCCATGTGCAGCTGATTTTTTGCAAATAAACCTGTCTGGTCCTCTGGGTGAGTCAGTCATGTAGGAATATCTGGAAGCTGGTGAAATGCCACAGACACTGTGACCCACAGCCAGGATACCATCCAAATCTGGAGGATTTGCATCCATCACCAACCAGGATCCATCTCAAATCTGTGGTGTGTTGGCCTTGTCCCTCCCTGGGTGGGGACAATCAGACCAGGAGCACACTGAGCTCCTGTGGGAAGTGATCAGAGCCATTACCCTGTCACAGAGCCTGTCCCCAAAGGCAATATTCAATATGTCTATTGACAGAATTCCCACTTCAGTGAAAGACAATTGGTGACATTCCTGTGTCTTTTCTCAAGAAGTTTTACTCACCTGCTATTTCTCATCTATGGCAATATGGTGTAATTTTAAACAAATTATTTTGTTACTGCTATCTGGGGCTTCTTACTAAGAAGTTTTTTTCCTCAGGGTACTGTAAGAGAGATTTCTTTGATATTGTTAGCCTCAATGAAACTCTGCAAACTAGTAACTGAAAACCTTTCTGGTACATCTAGGGAAATATATAATTTTAAAATAAAAATTGAAATATTTTACAGTAACTATTACTGTAAAAAATGCAGTAAAATACAGGTGAAAGCAATGAGTGGTAGCTGCATGTATACAGCATGGGTCCTGTTTTCTTGTTTGAAGAAGTTATTTATTTATTCATGCACTCAAAACCAGCTCAATTATATAAACAAGCCCTAGCATAATTTTTTTTCTCTGAGTGCTTTAAACTGGGGAACTGCCTGAGTAATTTTCTTCTGAGTACAAGTAATTACTCAGGTTTGCACTCAGTGACTTTCCTTTTATTAAGCTTTAGAAACAATACTGTGTTTTGAATCCCATTATTCTTTTTATTCCTAGCTTTAAGTAGAACATTAGTGAGCCAGTTAAGGGGCATAGGGTGAACACAAAAATATTTTCTTTGTTTGAGGAGGAAAAACGTGATTGACATTTATCAGTGGTTAATAAATTCTTTGGCCAGTTAGTTTGTAGCAGCAGCAAAGATTGTTTCATAATGCTATTTCCTCAGTAAATGACATTTTAAAATTTCCTTGATTATTCATCTTTTCTGGCTTTGAAAGTTTCTAATATATTTTGGAAGCTGGGTTATAATGAGCTTGCAGGCAGCTTATCACATAATTTCCAAGAGGCATCAACAGTGGTCTGTGGCTGCATTTTGCTTCTGATAGTGTGTGTTTGCTTTATGCTTTGCTAAGCATTAAGATAAAAAATACTCTCTGTGGTGATTGGGAGCCCTGCCCGTGCTCCTCTGCAGGGAAGATGATGTCAGGGGTATTTTATCTATCAATATGCCCCTGCAAACAGGTGTGGGTGTCTTTGTGAAACCTTGCAGGGAGACAGCAGTGGGGAGGTGACTGTGCAGGACTCTGATGATGAATTCCCCTTGGTGGCAAAGGAATTGTCTTCATCCTGCACAATATTTATTTATAAAAAGTGAGCGCCACGTTCTCTGATCCTCACAACGTTGAGGCTCCAGAACTTGAAGAATTGGGTTTGGCCCATGAAAATTTGTCTTCTGGGGTGCAGGGACTTTCCTTCCTAGGGCCACAGGCTGATGAATCCAGCAAGGAATTTGTGGTGGTGACCCTGAGCCTGCAGAGCAGGAAACATGGCCAAGGCTTCCTGGGCTCCAGGAGGTTTCCTGCCTGGCTCTGGGGGTTTGCAGCCCCCTTTGCTGGCAGGAGCCATGGTCCTTTCATGGTCCTTTCATGGTCCTTTCATGGACTGCCCATGTCCATCCCCTGCTGCAGTCAGACTGCACCAATGAGCACTTCCAGGTGCATCTCCAGCAGTGCCCAGCTGGAGCGTGTATTGTGTTTGTGGCAGAAAGGAATGATGAACCTGACTCCATGTTCTCAGAAGGCTAATTTATTATTTTAGGATACTATATTATATTAAAGAATACTAAACTGTGCTAAAGAATACAGAAAGGATGCTTACAGAAGGCTAAAAGATAATAATGAAAACTCGTGACTCTCTCCAGAGTCCCGACACAGCTGGGCCCTGATTGGCCAATGAGTGAAAACAACTCACCCCAGAAACCAATGAAACAACCACCTGTTGGTAAACAATGTCCAAACATATTCAAAAACAGCAAAACACAGGAGAAGCAAATCAGATAATTATTGCTTTCCTTTTTCTCTGAGGCTTCTCAGCTTCCCAGGAGCAAAATCCTGGGTGAAGGGATTTTTCCAGAAACTATGGATGAGCGTGCTCAGTGAAATGCATTGCTTTGTCAGCTTAGCTTTTATCCTACAAGCAGAGCTTCCAAATAATCATCCATCAAGCCCCATCATATTTTGGGAAGTGTTACACTCAATAAAACAGGCAACTGAAACATCATCTTCCAGAAGTGTCACAGCAAGTGCACTTAAAATTCAGGTTGTGTTGGGGGACAGCACTGCAATGAATACAAGGAGGCAGGATTGAGAATAGATTTTTCCAAGTCAAAAGGATTAATTCCAACTCTCACAGAAGATTTAGCTCTTTCCATGTGGGATGCAAACCTTGTGGCTCTGAAATAATTAGCAGGCAGAGTGCAGGCCTAGTGTGGGATAAAAATGGGCTTTCTTTAAAAATCATGATATGTGCAAAAAATATTATCTGAAAACTTAAGTAGTTTATCAGCTCATACCCATTTATTTATGAGCTCATAGAGGAGATACAAAGATGACTACACAGCTCTGCAGTTTTAGAGTTGGCATCAGTTGTTAACTTGGCTTTCTTGTAACAAAAAATTCTTTACTATCAACAGCAGGCAGCCAATAAATGAACTTTTTCATACACCTGCCTTTGCTGGGGATGAGAGGTGCACATACAGAGCTGTACCATGCTGAATGCCAGAGCAAGTGCTTTTTCCCCCAAATTAAAGCCTCAAACCTCAAGATGTTGCACCATGAGGGTGTTGTGACTTTCCTTGGGCCTGAGGTTATAGACAAAGAAAAGTTTGATGTATTTGTTCTGGATCTTTGTCAGGATTTATATGCATAAATTAAATTTAATTACCCACAGTAAATGGCCTATTTTCCCTCCATCTCTGGCCCAGGGATTGCACCAGGACTATGGCACCTTCCAGCAGCTGTGCAGGAATGGATGAAATATTTTCTCCTCTATTTCCCAACGTGACAAATAACTTCGAAATAACAGCAAAGAGATCTTTCAGTTATAAAGAGATTAAGAAAGGGGGGAATGGGTCTTTCTATAAAGATGCATCTCTATGTAATAAAATATTGAATGTGATGAAGTGAATTCAGGCTCATAAAATGAATTCAGCCTCATTTTTAGTGCTCTAAAATGATAATGTAGAGGAAAACCTATTCCAGACATTTCTTCAGGCATTGCAGTTACTTCATTAGCCTTTATTTCTTCTCACTTCTGCTCTCTTGACAGCTTTTCAAGTCTCAGGTTCTTCCTTTTTGAAATGCTTTGATGTGCTCATCTGTTTGACAAACTGTTTAAGGTCTTGATCTTAATTTAACATTTGTAGATACCCACAGAGGGTTTTGTTAATGAAGTCTTTAAAATACCAAGTGAAGTTCTAGTTTTCTTCAGGAACAAAGTTTTATCCTTGACATTATTTTTCCTTTGGAATGATATTCCTATTTAACATCCAGGAAATTTTTAGTCTTACAAAGCAGCAGTGGGCTTGTAAGGGTGGGGATGTAATTAAATGAGAATTTTCTATTTCTTTGGGGTGCCTTTTTTTTAAAAGAATAGGAATACATCGTAATTGAAAATGCCTTTTGTGGTTTCAAAGGCTTTTGTCATTCAAAGGCATGAGAGTAAGTGGTTGCCCCACCTCAGATTAGGAGTGCTCTTATACTTTGATGGATAATACTCTGTTTTCTGGATTGAAGCCATGGTTTTTGCTAGTTGGTTTTGTGTAAGGTAATTAAATTGAACTAAGGGTTCCTCACAAACTATGTTCATGAATTTTAGCACTACTGACAGTGACAGCAATCTGAGCTCCTGAGTCTGTGGTGTGGACTGACAGGAATAATTCATTGCCCTGTTGTAGCTGGATCTGGCATTTCACATCTCCAATACCAGATGCAGTGGCTATAAAAACCTCCTTGAAGAGCTGTGTATAAGAGGAAAAGGTTGACATGAAGAGAAAGAAAATGTTTCCAAGAGGCGTGTGAGACTAGGAAGTCCTGTGTGTTTGATTGTTAAAAACTGGGTCTAATTTTGGGGCCCCTCTGTGATGCTTTGGGACCTGCTGCAGCCCAGAGAGGTCCAGAGGAGCACAGCCACTCTGTCCTCTGGGACTTCACTTTCCCTGGAACTGTTTTCTGCTTGAATCACACAGAATGTTTCTTTGCTATAGTAATGTTTGCATTAAAAGAAATTTACAAACTTGGGTAACAGTTTCCTGGCAGTGTCAGCAGCATAAATGTACTGTTGGTTCTAAGGAATTTGCAGTGACCTTGGTCATAGCAAAGTGGTCAAAATAGGATCTCTTTTTGAAAAGACAAAACAATTTTCTTGTTTTCAAGGGGAAATTTGGGGAAAACTTCTGAAATGTAGAATTTGCTGTTGCTTTTAATCTGCCAACAACTAGCAGAGTTTTGGCTGGTTGTTTTTTAATTCATTCTTTTTCCTTAGTGTTTTCCCTCATAAATCAAATCATGTAAATAATTTACATAAATTATCTAAAATAATGTAAAATAATTCCATTAGCTAATTCCATTTGGCTAATTCTTAAAAGAAAAATATTTTGCCTGAGGTTAAAGCTAAGGCTCAACATGTGCAGCCCTGCTGCCTTTAAAAGCTAATGCAGGCTCACTCTTTAGATAAGGACCAAGTGAGCCTTAGAAGTGAGAAAGCTGCATCAAGAGATTTGACAAGGCTCATTAAAGTTCAATTAGAAAGTTCGTTTTAACACCAGGCATCCTGCCCCTTTTATTTCCCAAGCACAAACAATAAAATTTTCATCACATACAAGTACATACTTAAAATGTGCTATGAAAATAAATAATCTTCATGTTTAATTCATCTTATATAATAATTGATGTCCATTAGGAATTTGGATCAGGCATTAGGTATACAGCTCCCCAGCATGTATATTGGATGTGTGATTCCCAAATGTCCCTACTGGGAAGTTTGTCAAGTAAATTGAAATAAAAATTCTTTTCAGGAGAGTTATGATAGATCTTTTCTAAAGAGTTCATCTGTTTTCTGAGCAATGCAGTCTTGGCACACACTCAGAAAAACTTGACTCAGCACCTTTACATTGAGTGATTTCATGATTCTTTTGACTACCTCTGTAAGTTTTATTTATTTAGCATCACACTATTTTCAGTTATTGGGGAATAATCCCCTCCTCCTGCCCCCAATATTACAAAAATTTAAATTTTCACTTGGCTGTTTGATGACAGGGTGTGAGTTTCGTGGGACTCATGACGTGGACATTTACAACATCAGTAAATCCAGGTGTGGAGTTGGAGCTTTAGGCAGCTCCCATGTGCTGTGGCTCTTCAGGCTGCTCTTAATTCCTTTTTTTGCGGCGATAAACCTGCCAAGAATGCCGTGCTTGTTATGCCATGATGGATGTCTTGTGGAGCCAGTCCTTGTCCCCAGTGCCTGCCCTTTCCCTGCCTTTGTTTCCTCTGCAGTACTGCTTATCTGTGAGACATTGTGCAGCCTTCTGAAACGATGCAAACCTTTAAATAAATGTGGGATTTTTGGCTGAATGCAGGCTTAGGGACTGCTGTGATCACTTTCTAAAGTGCTGGGTTGTGGCTGTTCAAACCCTGCCTTTGAGGGGTCTGTTCCACAGAGTGGACACTGTCTGCATGTAAAATTATTCATTAGAAGGTGATTGGGAAATGTAAATGAGTCCTGTGATTTTTTAAAGATTGCATTTGTCCCTTACCATGCAATTAATGCAAATAATGCAAAAGTGTTTGGGTGATCTTAAAACATAGAAAACAAATAATATAGAAGTTAATGACTTGTGTCAGGGGAAGAGGTGCCCTTTGTGCTGTCCCTGCAAATCTTGGCTATAATCAGTTTAGGAGGGTTTCTAGTTCCCAAATTGGTGACCAAAACTTTTCTGGCAGTTGCAGCTGCTTGATTCTTATTCCTGTGGCACAGGTCATTAGGGACTGCAGCATTTTGGCTGCCCCACAAGACATTTCCATGAGTTTTAAATACAGTACAATGGTACTGACCTTGCAGGAACAGTATGTTCCAGAGGAAACTCAAATATTAAGTCTTCATAATTTTCCCTGTAAATCACTTTTTAACCCTGCATTAAAAGGAAAAAACCCTCTTAAGATATTTATTTCCCAACTGTAGTTATAAAAATGATGTTCTAATCTAAAAAAAATTAAAATACTAATAAATGGGAAAATCCACAGAGAACCCCTTAATGTCTAAAATCAAGGCAGCCCAGTGACTCAGATATTATTAATTGGTATTGCTCAGTGTTCTTAAAGAACCTTCCCTGAGTCTTTTTTGAAAGACAACTAATTTAAGTAAGCTGCACTTTTCCCATCCTAGGTAGGGTGGTCTCAAAGCTGGCAGTGCAAAGTGTAACCTCCCAGCCATTAAACATTAAATATGCATTTTGTGAAGGCAGTGGCTGTAACAGAGGCCCTGGTGTGTGTTTCTTCCCCTCCTTGTGGGCACTAAGCAGATTATTTTGGTGAGTCCTCCCTGAACAGGCAGAATAAAGCAGATCCCCTTTTGGAAGGAATGGTTCATTGAATTTTAGGTGACAAAAAAAAAAAAAAAAAATTAGGTGACAAAATTCACTTGCTATGACCCCTTGGGTAAGCACACTTGGTAATTCCTGAACAGTTCTCTTAACTTGGACCCAAATGTTTCCTGCTGATAGAAATGCCACTTCCTCCATTTGCCACACATTCAGAACCAGCAGCTCATGGGATGTCTGCAGCTTGGCCAGGGTGTGTCATTCCATGGGGACAGTGAGGTGACACACAACTCATCCTTTCTGGAGGACCAGCTCTCTTTTTGCTGCCTGTGCTGCTGTCGCCCAGGATGAAAAGCTGCAGATAGCCCAGGGCTGCAGCTGAGCTTTCAGTGCCTTGGATGAGAACTGCACAGATGCATCAGAGCAGCCCAGGCAGCCACTTCTGGGAAGATCATGAAAAAGTAAAGTCTGGCTAATGGACCCCAGTTCCTCCTCCTTCCCTTTTGGCAGCCCTTCATGGTGACACAAAGTGAGTACAAAGCCTGGCACCAAGACAAAACACAGTGATTTGTGCTCTAAGTGTTCCTAAAGGCAAAAGGGATCTTTGAGGGCTTCCCTGAATTGATTCCTGTTTGAAGTGAAGCCAGAGCTTAAGCCAGGCTTTGCAGAACTGCAGCTGCCTGTCCCATGGCCGTGGCACTGGGAATGAGGTCCCAGCCCAGATTTGGGGCAGGGGCTGGGCTGGGAACAGGGGGAGCCCAGTGGGGTGTTCAGCAGCTCAGCCCTGTGCCAGGGGGTGTGGGGTGTTTGGGCAGCTCAGCCCTGCGCCAGGGGTGTGCTGTGCTGTGCTGTGCTGTGCTGGGGGCAAAGACAGCCTGGTGTGGGGATGGATGCTGCTGAGCATCTGGGCTCTCTTGGGATCAGCAGGGCTTCTGTTTGTGATGTAAATGTGACATGATGAATTCTCCATCACAAACAGCTCACAGAGGTTTCCCGCTTTGGCAAGGGGGGCAGTGGGATCCAGTGAGAAGCAGAGACTGAAGGGGTGGGTGTTTGAGCCTTGTGATGAGTGAGATGATGCTGACATCCTGCTCAGCATCATCTCACTCATCACTGCCTCCTATTTTGGATAAGACCCCTTTACTCCTGTGAACTGCTTATGTGGGGGTGCTGGACTACATTTCCTGTCCCATCTGCTTTGCTTCTGATGAGAATTAAGTTTTGAAGCTGACCTTCCTTGTTGATGGCATCCTTCAAATCAGTTCCATCTCTGGGAATGTGAAGCCTTGGGGGAGAGGCTTGTTGGTGGTTTTGTTTGGGTTGGTTTTGTCTTTTTAACTTAACCTTTGTACAAAAATGTTTGAAATGTACCCCTTCAGAATTAAAGTGGCATTGCATAATTTCTATATTAAGATTTAAACCCATTATAATATCTCAAGTTCACATAAACCAAATATTTAAGCCTGTTTCCTATTAACATGTAAAGAAAGCAACAACCCTGGGAATTCTCTGGCTAAGCACACAAATTATGTGCTTAATTGCAAACCACTGTAGTTCATAAAAACAGCAGCTATCATCAATCCTTTCTTAGGTAAAGATGAGGTGAGGCCTTTTCTAATCTTTTGATCATAATATGATTAGCCACAATTACCTCAAGTCACTAATTATGTAGATAATTTTCTTCATGTGCTCTTTTTTAAATGTAAATTCAATCATTTCTTTTGTAGCCACTGCACCTATTAAAATACTTTTTTCCGCATTGTGAATTGAATTCCAACTTTGATAGGATGTAAAAAATAATTATCTAAACAACAAGAAATGTAAAAAAATAGGAAAAAAGTATCTTGTCTAATATGGTGTGCTATTAGCATAAAAATATTTGAAGTTACTGTAATGCCACAACCAGTGGCAAATTTTACCAGGCAATCAGAATTAGTTTTTTCCTTTGGGGAAAGATTAACAAGTAACAGGAATTATACAATAGAATTAACAACAGTTACTTAAATGGAAATATTTTGGCTGCAGTCAGTGGCTCCTAGGTCAAACTCCTACTCAGATCATCCCTCCTGTTTGCATTGCGTTCCCTCTAATGTTTTCTGTCTTTGAATACGTGAGTTGGGTTCCTCATGTGTTGTAGACATCTTTCATGAAAAATCTTTTCTTTAAGATTTTTCCTCCTGAGAAGCTGAGATGCCTCAGGAACAAAATGTAAACAATGTTTACATTTCTGCTGCCGTGGAATGCAACAGGTGCATCTGAGATTGGCCCATGTTAGTTTGTTTGTAATTAATGGCCAATCACAGTCAGCTGGCTCGGACTCTCTGTCCGGATCAGAAGCTTTTGTTATCATTCCTTTCTATTCTTAGCTTAGCTAGCCTTCTGATGAAACCTTTTCTTCTATTCTTTTAGTATAGTTTTAATGTAATATATATCATAAAATAATAAATCAAGCCTTCTGAAACATGGAGTCAGATCCTCATCTCTCCCCTCATCCAGGAACCCCTGTGAACACGGTCACACCCGTGCATTGTCGGGGGGTGAAGCAGGGACCTGCTGCTGTCAGCTCTCCTGGCTCCAGAGCAGCAGGGTCCCTGCCCAGTGCCCAGCGTGGATCTGAGCTGTGTCTGCTCCAGCAGGGAAGGAGACACTCCCAGGGTGCTTGGCTCCATTTTCAAGGCACACTTTTTGCTCTGTTACAGACAAGGAGCTAACCTTGGGATATTTGGGCTCCTTCTCTGTTTGCTCAGGGTGCGAGAGGGCAGAAGGCACCTCCTGGTTTGTAAAACTGGGCAGTGCAGCTGAAGGTCGGTGATGAAGAAGGGACATTCCAGGAGAAGCTGTCTCCTGTTATTTAAAATCCTCTCCCTTTCTTGTGCAAAACACACAGTGACAGTCACAGGAAGTGTCATTAACCTTCCTCTCATTTGGGGAGGAACTGTTTGACTGCACTAAAATTATTACAAGTGATATACTGGGTATAAAACAGGAATGCCAATTGGGAATTAAGCCAGAAGAGAGGTGTCTGAGGGACAGAGTGAAAGATGGTGCTGGCATATGCCTCATTCTCTGTGCAAAGCCCTGCAGGAAAAGGGAGAATGGCAGAGGGCAAAGCTGCAGCCATGAGGAATTGCTGCGGGCTTGATGTGTTTGCTGTACCCCACCCTGCTGGCAAACCCTGCTCCTATGCACCCAGTGCCAAACTTCCACAAAATGAAAATTCTGCTGTGGTGGAAAATATTATTGCTGGCTTTTTCTGGCTCTGTTTAATTTTCTTTCCTAAGAGTGTTCTAAAATACTTAAATATCCTATATTGTCCTTTAGCAGTGAAGGACCAATGTGCTCATGCCTTGGGGCTTTGGATGTCACCAGCTGAATTGGTAGAACAGATTAAAGTTAGATGGATGGCAGTTTTGAAAATCCTCTCCTGGACTGTGCTACCCTGAGTTCTTTGGTGTCCACTGGAGAAAATGCAGTTTTGTGTCAAAACTGCTCTTTCTCATCAAAAGATCCAAAAGAGAGTTAATCCTCTGCCCTCTTGTGACTGTGTGTGCGTGGTGCTCTTCTGTGGGGTGCTGAGTTGGGGTTTGGTGCTGGGCTGTTTATTTCTAGATCAGAAAGTGGCTGTTGGTTATGAACTAGAGATTTTTTAAATCAGGCCTCCAGAGGTACAGGAGGTACAGAGCTATCTTCTTATTATCTTTACGTGCCACAAAGCTGCTCAAAGGAAAACTGAAAGCCATACGCTGCAAAATACCAATTTTCTTTTTGCATTTCTTTTATGATTTGTTTTTTGTTTGGTTTTTTTTTGGTGGGGTTTTTTGTTTTTGTTTGTTTGTCTGGGGTTTTTGTTTTGGGTTTTTTTTTGGGGGGGGTTGTGTTGTTTTTTGGGGTTTTTTGGGTTCTATTTGTTGGTTCTCAGTTCTGGGGTAAAGGGCAGACGCAGCCTATCCCTCCACATCAGATGCTTTCCCTTAAACAAAAAAAAAATATTGTCTAATACAGTGTCCATGTTGGGATAAAAATGCCTACAGTCTATGCAGGCATACTTTCAGAGTCTGGAACAAATAGAAGAAATATTTTTACTTGTTTGTTACAAGAGAAAAAACTTGCAGCTGACTAACCCTCATGCAAGGAATAAGTTTAAATAGGATTGCAACACTCTTGTTTGAAAAGAATTGTGTGAAGCCAGCACAGGTGACTTTTCTTCCTAAAGCTATATAAATCTCCATGAGACTCCTTTGTCACACCCAGAGGGCTCAGGGGGGGAATCCTGAAGGAACTGAACTCAAAATAGAAATAAAAATAGAGGAAAAAAATGTGTCTGTGCCTCAGTCAAAGAAGTTCAAAATTTAGTTAAGTATTCAAGTTTTTTGTAATTTTTTGGAAAGATAAATCTGAGTAATTGTGTAGCAGCATTGATTACAGTGCTAAACTCAGCCTGCAATATCCTGACAAATATATTTATAATGGTACAGAGTCTTAAATGCTCTAACATTATTCTTCTATTGCACTGGCTTTAAGCACTTACACCTTTCAAGGGAACAGCAACTTAATTCTTAATTAAAATCACTAAGCAAGTGCAGATTATATTTAATTTAAATATGTATTGACTTTGTTTAAGTGTTCAAAATAGATTAGACTTTGAACAGCAAAACTGTTAATATCTGAATGATAATTTTACTTCTGAGTAAAAATAAAGAAGCTGGTCAGAAATAGAGCTAAGAAGTTGCTGTGATAAAGGAAATACTTTAATAAAGTATGTACAGAGGGCCTTTAAAAATGAGTGCTCTCCAGTAAAGAAAAATTTTGTTGCATCTGATAGTATTTTAAAATCTTGCATTTTCTCTTAGCTTTCTGGGAGTTGCAGTTCTTCCTGTTGCACCAAGTACAACTGCAAAAAATATACAGTGAACCAAAGACAAATAAAAACCAGCAACCTGCTAATCCCCTTGCGTTTTATGATGCTGAACATGTTAAATTGGAGCCCATGGTTATCCTGGTTGATTTCACTCGTCAACACATATAAAGTTAAGCATGTATGTAAGCGTTTTTAGAGTAGAAATATAAACCTTGCACAAATAACATTTTCACCGTGTTCAGGGTATCCCTATCTGTAAATAGGTTATTTGCAGTCAGATGTTCCCCCAGCAGCATTTGCTAACCCAGAACATCCTCTGGCACAGCATCTTCTGCACTGTGGCTCAGCCCCACAACCAGACCACCAAAGCTTTTTCAAGGACCAGTTCAAACTCTTGGCTTCTCATTCCTGCTCTCCTCCAGGCCACTTTTATTCCCTGCTATACCCTTTCATTCTGAGAAACAGCTTCTCTATTGCATTTATCTATCACATGCCTAAAGGTCTCCAGGTCCTGCAAGCTTTAGGGTGATTTAATGTAATTTGTAGGTTTAATTTTGCAAAAATGCTCATGTTGCCTAAATCACATAGGATATATGAAATCTTTCAGGACTGAGTTTGAACCTTCTGGAAGCCTGTTTGGCAGTGTCTCACATTTTTCAGTGTGGCAGAAAGTGCTCCTGAGACTGAGAGGCTCTTTGTGCATTTCATACAGATGTTTCAACAGTCTCCCCTTGGTTTGTTCTCTGTATTGTGAAGTCTGTAAGAGCTGCAAGACCTTTCCTGCTTTCTCTTTATACTGCTATGAAGCATTATGTGAATTGTTTTAGATTGTGTTTCCTGTCTAATTGTACACTGCTGTTTAGGTTGGAATAGAGCATGTGTTTAATTTTTTCTTGGCCTCATTACATTTCATTCCCTGCTTCACGCATGGCCTGTCCTGTTAGTCCATAAATCTGATCCATTCTAATCACTGTAAATTCTCTCTTTCACCTAGCTGTGTGTCACCAGCAACAGCAGTCACTTTGGAAATCGCTCTCCTGAGAGGTTATTTTACAAAAGATAAAGGAGGAGGCACTGTGCAGTGTGTGGGCCTGGGGGTTTCTCACTCCTGCAAGGCTCAGAGCAGCTGCTGCACTCTGTCCTCTGCTCATGGGCTCATCTCAGCAGCTGGCACTGCTGGAGGGTCACCAGCATGAGTGCCCTGGGCCCCGGACTGTAGCACAGCAAAGTCTTCCCTGGGGTTTGTCACCTGTGTGAAGGATTCATTGCATCATATTGGGTGGCCTGGTAAAGCAGAGTTACCAGTTCAGAGCCACTTTTGTTGCAAAAAGGACTTTTAAAGACAGAAATTTTGCGGTACTTGAAAGCAGACAGTGATGCAGAGCCAAGAACCTGCATTGGATGGTCCATCAGGGACGCCCTTATACACAAACACACTGTGCACATCTTCTGTGCCTCCTGCTTGTCTTCCTCTCCCTTTGGAGAGCACTGATGGGCTGACATTTGGTATATTGATATATCAGTAGGTCTGTGGGTTAGCTGGCATCAGTTACAGCAGTAACTTTCCCATTTTCCATGCTTACAGATGTCAGTGCCTCCCCTGAGCTCTTGCTCCTCTGCTGACCCTGCTTTGGGGCAGACACTGCTGCAGCCAACACTCATCTGCTCCTGGCCTTCCCTGTGCTGCTGCTGCTTTTCCTGCTCCTTCCCCCTCTCCTTTATCCCTTCTGTGTGTGCTAGATACCACAGGAGACTCCTGGGAAGAGATTTTGGCTTTTCTGGGTTCCTGCACAGCCTCTGCATGGAGGCTTCCCTGGAGCTGCTCCAGCTCTGGGGTCTGTGTGAGCTGTGGGGTGCATGGGGCAGTTTTTGCCATTTTGTTTTCTTGGCCTGTGCAGTGGGGATGTTTTGGAGCAGGAGCTGTTCAGTTCCCCAGAGTGTCAGGCTTGTCCCTGGCCTGGGCTCCTGTGCTGGATGATTCCCCTTGCCTGGTGCTGTGTTCCATGATACCTGTAGGGGTTCCTGGCCACAACTCACTCTTGCAGAAGGATGCCATCCACTGCCTTGGATAAATGAGTTTAAGATTCACAAATAAAAAAAACATGACAAAATTGAAATACTAGTATTTATTTTTCCTGAATCCCTCCACCTTGTTTTTTTTTATTTCCTTCTGATATTTGACTAATCAGGGAGAATAAGCAGGGATGGGAACATGCCAGGTTTTGATTGGATTACTGAAGGGCAGTTTCCAAAGCCATGTGACACCACTACAGCAAAATTCAATTAGGATGCTTCATAGAGGTTTCAATTGATTAATGTATTTATTTGATTTTGTGAGGTTTAGTAGCTTTTTAATGATCTTTTGAATGTTTCTTGTTTTTAAATGACTCATATTACTTGTCTTTCTAGCCCAGGGGTGCTGCAACATCATGTGGCATGCTCTACTGGCTTTTTTCATTCCAGTGGTGACTGCAGAAGGTATAATTTCTCCCTGTTGCACAGAAATATGCCAGTGTATCCCTCCTGCTAATTTTTCAGATGTGCTGCTTTAATTAAGAAAGCTAATGCTTAGGGATCTGATTGCTGAAAAGCTCTGGTGACAGATTAAACCTTCCTGTATGGAGCTGGTTTGTTGTGTTTGCAGAGGAACCCTTCAAACCAGTGCAAGTTTGCTTCAGTGGAACCCAGAGAAGAAATTCAGTGATAAACCAGATTAAATAAACAAGTGAAGTAGAGTGGGGGAGAGTGGTGTGAGCTCTTGTTGTGTTTGTGTGATGAAAGCTGGATATACCCTTGGATATGTTAATTATGGGCAATTTTTCCTTGGTGTTGTGAGGTTTGAATTACTCAGAACTATGTTTAATGATAAAATACTAAAACCAGAACAAATTCTGAGTAAGCCACAGCTGACCAAGCTGTCCAATTAATGGGATTTTGTCTAATGGACTAATTTAATTGGGACATTTCAAACACACCCTAGAAAAGCCACAGACATTTAAATTTCAAGGATAAACATTGTTTTTCATTCATCTCTCTCTCTCTCCATCTGTCTTCCCCAGAGGTCTCCCTGGCATGTGTGAGTCTCCTCCCTGGTGAGCAGCTCAGCCAGTGCCACCCCAGGCTCTGAGCGCTTTGGGAAGAGCCCACTGAGCCCTGAGCCACAGACCTGCCCAGCTCATCGCCAGACCTGCTCTGCAGCAGCTCAGAGGGGCTGAGTTCCCTGTTCCTGCTGTGCTGCCAGGTCCTGCTCTACGTGGAGGAGAGCTGAGCCTGCGTGGCTCTGTGAGACCCACGGCCTCTCCTGCTCCTGTCCCTGCCAGCTGCTGCAGCGCCCACCAGATGTGCAAGTGGCTGCAAAGAGCTCCCCTCCCCGAGCACAGGGGCTCTCTTTCCAGAAAAAAGTAAGTGCTGCTCAGCAAGAGCTGGGCCAGTGTAGAACTGTGTGTTCAGGTGAAGGAGCTGCTGCTCCTTGGGGGCACTCCAGAATTCTGGCAGGGGCTGGGCTGGGAGAGTGCCAGCTCCAGCACACTGCTCCTAATTTGCCTGGCAAGGCAGCTCTCCCTGATAAGTGAGATGTGGTGAAGCCAAAATTCTCTTCAGGAAGCTTTATTTGGTTGGAAATACTTTGTTATCAAATACTGCTTCTGACTAATTCTAACTTTTAACTTGACTCGGTTCACCTCTGTCTTTATTTTAAATTCAGTGGTACTTTACACAAAGTGTTCTCATCAGCCAAGCCACTGCTGGATTTGTACACAGAGTAGTTTAGTGCTCATCTGTCTCATTTCTTTACTGTCCAAGATGAATCTCAGGGGACTGAAGCTCTGAACCAAGTGGCTTCAGGCTATTCATCTGGAAAACAGAGCCACTTAGACCTTTGTAAAGAAAATAATTTAGTAATCAGTGCAAGAGGCCAGTCTCTAAGCTAACCCATTTGGAATAATTGCCAGTGCAGTAACTACAGACATTTTATGACAATAATACTGATTATGTCCTTCCATTATTGCCGGAATTTCTTCTTCTCTGCAACTTCAGGACCGAGTTGGTTTTGCACCAACTTCTGTGATCCTGTGCATTAGAAATGCTTTGGAATTTGAGATTGGTGCTTCAGAGCAGGACATTGAGCTGCTGCAATACAGGTGAAGCCACTGGGAAGTGAGGAAGACACTGCTGCCCTCCCATCCCTGTCCATCCTCCCTCAGGGGCAGGGAGGACCCTGAACTCTGCTCTCCTGTGCAAAGGGGAGGAAGGGGCAGTTTTGGGGTGTTTGCCTGCAGCCCCTGCCTGCCAGCCCACACAGTGCACACCTTGTGGGGTCTCTGGGATGGGATGGCACTGGTGTCCTCCCCTGCCCTCCAGCTGTGCCCGTGCAGGGCATTCTCACCCAAACACAGAGGGTCAGCACTCTCTTAGGTTGTACACTATGTTCTGCTAATTAAATATATGTGGTGAGCCTTAGAACTTTTATCTAATCTCAGACTTCAGGCCCTTATCTTAGAGGTTTTCCTTATTCTCTGTGCAAATGGGAAGATGGTTGTGGTCCTGAGCACATTTAGCAGTGTTGTTTCTGTATCTTCCAGCCAGGAAGGATGTCCTGCAGTGCTGGAGTTCAGCCAAACGCAAAAAATACTGCTTTCCAGTTTGAAAAATCTTTCTGGCATACATAAAGTTTGGGGTGAAACACAGCATAAAATAAAGTGAAGGGGAGACTGGTCTGTAGATATAAGGTTAATGCAAGGTTTTGGATGTATAGTTTATAGTTTTGCTTTTATTTGGTTTGCCCACGGTTTGTAATAATTTGAAAGCTTAAGGATTAGGGTAAAGGATCAGGTTCCTCTACCTGTGCTAGTGAGATATTCACTGCTCCCTATCAACAGTTACATGGCATTTAGGGAAAATTCCTGCAGAGGTTTGCTATCCTGCCTTTTTTGCTGTTGGCTGCTGCATGGACGAGATGTGGGGCTAAATTTCCCACCGAGTGGGAGCAGGGGGACAGGTAACATGTCTCCATTTCAAACCCAGGAATCTCCAGGCACCACTTCCCCCAGCAGCTCACAGCAAGGCAGTCCAGACACAGCACACAGATCAAATCTACTGTTTTGCCATCTTGGTTTCATGTGGTAAAGGTTACTGCCAAGTTCAATTAAATACATGGAAAAATAAAAGGAGGAGCAGAAGTGATGTGCCTTGAGGCACAGAAGCCTTTATGGTGCCTCTCACAGGCTCAATTACATTGCTGGCAACTATTTTCAGCACTGTTTTTGAGCAATGTTAGTGAGGAGAGAGCAGAAAGAAAATAATTCTAAATTGATGTGCCCTAAGGGCTCATCTAGAAGATTTTCACTAGCTTCATAAAAGCTCTGTACACTTAACCTAAAAAAAATATAGCAAAATTGTTTATCTCCTTTGCATGGTCTTGTCTTTCATCTTCTTGATTTTTCTTGTACTATCCTTGTCCCTTAAAATTCAGAGAAGTGTTTTGAAGCTTACATACTATAAAATCAGAGGCTATTTGAAGGATGTTTTGAGCAGCACTTGAGCAGAAAGACAAGGTCTGCACACAAGGTCAGGACTCCAGGGACGTCTCACTGGTGACTGGAGACTTGTGACGTCTCAGACTGCTACAGCACATCCTCCTCTGATGCGTGGGAATGATTTGTTGGGCTTTGACTAAAACTTAACAATAAAATAACTTCCTGGTGGGGAGACAGAAAGCTTTACCATCACCAAACTTGTGGATTTTAACAGTGAAGAATTGTACTTCTGGAGAGGGAAACTATTTGCACGCAAAACCCATGGTTGCTGTCCAGCAGTAAAAACACTGTGAAGAACAACACAAGCTGTTTCTGGGGGAAGCATTTCTCAGTCACAGCTGCAGGAGAATTGCTTTGTGCTTTTCTCAGGAGAGAAAACACCCGTGTGCTCCACGTGTCTAGGATTCACTGCCTGCCCTGCTGAGCAGGTGGAGGTGGGGATGTCCTGCTGTCAGTTCAGAGACCAAGGATAGAAGCCAGCTCCAGCTGGATTTTATACACAGCTATTTGTTTCCAAAAGTGCCAGCAGATTTAAATGACTGCTGCAGTTGTCAACAAGTTCCCCCTGCATATTCTGTAATGATTAAGGTCCTTAGAGGTTTTGGGACTGCTAATGTTTCTCAGCGTAGCTGCAGATTGTGAACATAAGGGTTGCATCAAGTGATTTAAATAATTAATTGAAAGGCAGAGGTTCCTTTCCTTCTGTGCACTTTGGGTAGGAACATTCCTGCTGACTCCACATTTGAATCACAGAATATTCTGAGTTGGAAGGGACCCCAAGGATCACTGAGTGCAGCCCTTCAGGGAATGGGCACACAGGGATCAAACCCTGCCCTTGGTGTTGTTAGCACCAGGCTCGGACCAAGTGAGCTGTGCCTCTGTCCCCTTGTGCAGAAAAGGACAGCACAGTCAGGTATTTGGATGGGATCTGAAATCTTGTCACTTTTTGCCCTTGACACACACAGTTTCTCTCAGAAGCAGCTGGTGCCTTGCTGCTACCAGCACCAGAGTGCTTTGTTTGATGACTTAATCAGCATGTTATTCTACTAGGAACCATTTGTGGGTTTGAACGCAGATTTAGGATGATCGTTTCTGTAATTTAAAATAAAAAGGTAATTTCTTCAAATTCCAAACAGGCCCATGGTGAGAGAGGCCATGTCCTGTTCCTGATTTGCTCTGAGGCCGGGTCCAAGCAGGCTGTGTGCCTTGTCTGAGCAGTGCAGGGCAGTGGCTTTGCTGTCATTGTACCAAGGCATTCAGAGCATCATGAAGGTACAGAAGATACAGATTGATAGGAGACCTTTATTTCTGAAAAAGAGAGAAAAGTCTGTGTCCTTCTGCTCCATTACAAAGACTGTTGCTTTTTATGCTGAGCAGAGATGTGCTTGTTTTTGTGTTCCCCCTCTGGAATTAATTGAAACTTTTTCATGACAATTGAATTAAAAGCTTCTTCTCCATATATTTTTATAATACTGAAGAAGCCTGATCTGGTACATTCCAGAAGAGACTTTTCCTCCAAATTTACCTTCTGCTGTTCTTGGTTCTAGCTGGTATTAGACACTTCAAGAGATCCAGTATATTCAGTTTTTTTGGGCAATATAGAAAGGTATATTTAACATTATTAACCTTTGATTTGGCAGTGGATGTGGGTTAGGTTACATCTTACATTTTCTTTTGAAAGGGATTGCAACTTCTTCTTTTTGCAAAAATTCAGTTGCAACAAAGTGAAGGCCAGCTTTTCATGTGACCTGACCTTTTATTGCTTGGGCTTCCTTCTAACCTTGTTCTCAGTGGTTTTATACAGCCACAATTTCACTGTGCTTGGTGTACATGGGACCAAACCTGGGTCTATTATGCTTATTCTGAAGACCTTGAGAGCAAGCTTGCTTTGCAGGAGGCTCAAGAGTGTTAACAGTTGGTTTCCAATCCTGCATGTACAGTTTAAGTATTAATTTAGCTGCTGCACTGCCCTAAAGCTGCAGCATTAATCAGGAGTTAATCAGTAACCCTGTCTTTCACAAACTTTTGCAAGTTTACAGAATTACAGAGCTTTCTCTGGCAAAGAAATTTCTTGATCTTGTTAACAAGTAAAACAAGAAGCTTAAAGCTGACAAAAACACAGTGCTGTTGCTTGGATTTTGATTTTATTTTGAATTTCTGGTGTCTGATCATAGCATGCTTCCTCAGTTTGCAGGCAAGGACATGAATGAATTTCATCCACAACCCCAGGTTTGCTCCAGCCTCTGCTGGGGATGCTGGGTGTTCCCAGACAGTCATGTTCCTTATCTCCTTCCTTTTCTCCCTAGTGTCTTCCTAACTAGGAGTGCCCAATTGCCTCTTAATTGGCTTCTTTCCTTTAATTGACCATCTCTCCTTCTGCATGGCAGTCAGTGCTGACCTGCTTTCTCTGCTGGAGATGCACATGGCTGTAGTTTGTTTGAGACAAGCTGTTAAAAAGAAAGAAAGAAAGCAAGAAATTCTAATTTATCTGGCTTGTGGGTAAGCAGGATCTTAAATGCTCCCATTTGCTTCACAACTCCCTTTAATGAGCAGGAGGGGGCACCTACCCATTTTCTTTAGCTTAGCAACTCGAATCTATCCCATATGGACAGGAATGTAAGTATTTTTTCCTAATGTCTATTTTTCTGGGCTGATTTTTACACTTCCTGGGCAGGTCAGTCAGTGATTTTCAGTGCAATGTATGATTATCACAGAGCACAGGTCACCTCAGGCTGTGTTTTGAGCTGAAGCCAGGGTGTGCTCGCTGTACCTTGAGAGATGTTTCTTTCAGCTCGCTGCTTAGCAGACCTTTCCAGAGGCTTTTCCTGGTTTATTCTTGGCTTCTCCTGACACCCACAAATGACTGCAGGAAGATGGGCTATCTGCATTGCATAAGAGCTGTCAGCAAGCAAGAATCCCTCCCCTCCCTGTGCCCAGCCTGCAGGACCCTCACCAGATCCATTCCCAGGGATGGGGCTGACTCAGTGCTCAGAAAACTTGTGGGGGATCCTTCCCTAGGAGCAGCAATGGATTAATGTCAGCCAAAAAAGAAAAAGCTTCTGCTCCTGTGAGTTATTTCTGTCCATTTGGCAATGTGCTCTCTTGCTCAGTTAAACGCCACAGAGCCCTGGTGTTCCAGCAGATCTGTTGCTGCTCAGACCAGGTTTGGAGTAAAAGCTGCTGGGTTAAAGATGTGTGACCACACAAAAGGACTTGGGTGCTTATGGAGATGGCTGCTGCAATCTATTCTTAAATACACTGATTTTTGGGTTGGACTCGATGATCTTAAAGGTCTCTTCCAACCTAGAAATTCTGTGATTTTATAACTGGTACTTTGAACAGCCTGGAGAGGCTGGGAGCATTATTCTCCCTGTCTAAGCTCTTGCTGGGTTCAAGAGACTCTCTGAGTATGTTCAGGGTTCATGCCTTGCCATTCTGCATGGTAGCAGGAGACATCAGGAGATCCTGCTGGATGCCAAAGCAGCTGATAGCTTCAAGAGAAATGCCATTAGAAAGCAGCTTGCTATTATAATGGGAAGGCAGTAAAGGCCCTGTCTTCAGACCTTATAAAATGTCCTTGGGTTGGCCTTGTGAAGGTGTGAGGTGATATCTGCAGGGATTCCACAGTGATTTTGGCTTTGGATTGCTGATGGCCCCAAACCAGGTCAAGAATATTGTCACTGGCCTGGGCAGTGGCTCAGGGGCCATCACAGAGGAGAGATTTGGCTGGAATTGTGCAGATAAAATAGCATTATTTGTGTAACTATCCATCACCCAGCACGATTCTTTGCCTTGCTATCAGACCAGTGAGGTTTTCTTATCAAAATCCTTGTTGCCATTGTTGTGTTGTGTAGGAATTAAGATAGGACTCCTGAACTGAGGATAGACAACTTCCTACAACATTTGCCATGGCAACACCTGTACTGGAATAAAGAGTGCTCAGTACTTAAGACTGTGTTTAATATCCTGCTCAGTGACCTTTTTAAGAGAGCTTCAAGTGCTAATGGCAGGGTAGTCTGTGAAAGGATATGTGCTTTTAATCAGCTTCCCAATGGTAAGATAATAAAAGCAATAATCCTTTCAGGACTCTGCTTCTGTGATCTCCATCTCTATTTTCCAAGGTCACTGAAGGAGGAAGTAGAAGGGAAGATAAGGGAAGATAAGCTTCCAAGGAGAGGAACTGTAGAGAAGTGAAAAACATCACACCCACCAGATTGTTCTGCTTCCAGCTCACAGTGAGGCAGTCAAACCATGCAGAGAACAGACCCAGTGGTTTCACAGGGCACAGCACATTTCCAGTGCAGCATGAACTTCAGCTTGTGGTCCCAAGCACTACCTGATACTTTTAGACTGAGAATTTGGACTTTTAAACAAACTATTTGGCTTGACAGAGGGGAGGAGATTATTTTTATAGTTGATGGCTCTGCTTTGGTTTGGCTTCCATGATTTTTTTTAGTTTCTTTAAAACCTCTAAAGAAAACATTCCACTTACCCCAAAAACCTATCACCTGCTGCAGGTAAACAGAAAACCTATCAACCATTCTTGGTGAACTTTTTCTAACATAATAGGTGTATGCAGCAGCAAAAAGGTGTCATTTAAATATCCAAAGTTGTTTCTGTTCTCATCTGTGGTTAATTCTACCCCTCAGTAGCAGCCATCCATTTTCCCTTTACTTCTTTGGGCTCTGTGTACAATAACCCATCAGGCTCCTTCCAGTGGTGCCCAGTGACAGGACAAGGGCACTGGGCACGAACTGAAGCACAGGGAGATCCATCAGCCCAGCAGGAAAATGCTGTGAGAGTGACAGAGCACTGGAGCAGCTGCCCAGAGAGATGCTGGAGTCTCCTTCTGAGAGACCCCAACCTGCCAGGATGCACTCCTGGGCAACCTGCTCTGTGTAAACCAGCCTGAGCAGGGGGGCTGGCCTAGACAATCTCCAGATGTCCCTTCCAACACCAGCCACTCTGTCCTCTTGTGAACAAGCAGCAAATCTTATTCTCCTGCATAGAAAATGCACTGCATTTCTGTCGAGGCCTTGATTTTTCTTTCTTTATTGTTGGTATAGGTAAAACAAGCAAGCCCTGGGACACTAAATAATTATTTACTGTAGCTGTTTTGGTTAGGGAAAAGATGCAGCAAAGTCCCAGTTTGTAGTCTGGGTTTATTTTGATTGCCTGAGCCCAGGACTGCCTTTCCAGCAGGATTTTTGTCCATGTTCTGTTCCTCAGCTGATGTGTGGCTCTGCAGCAGCCCTGCCTGGGCTGGTGGAAGGGCTGCCTGTGATGGGCAGGGCGTGCAGGAGGCAGCCTTGGTCCCCAGGTGCTGGGGGAGTGCAGAGGAGATGCAGGCATGGGGATTGTGGGCAGCAGGATTAAACGCTGCTTTCACATATGCCAGAAAAAACCTTGGCATCTAACTGGAACTTGTCACACCAAATCAACCACAAAATTTAATCCCTTATGATTCCAATCTTTTTCTTTGATTTGCTGGCCATGTATTTTTTCTCTCTAGAGCATTACTGTCTGTGTTGAAGCCTGGTTTTATTGCATACTGTGGCACAGTGATGATTTTTTTTTTTTTTTTTTTTTTTTTGCTGTACCATGCCGTGAACATCGAAGCCAAATTGTTGACAGTCTTAATGTGTTTTGGAGCAAATGCATTTCCTGAGGTACAATGTGTTCCACCTTATCCTTCAGTTAATATATCAATTCTTCTGCCTCAGGCAGAGATAGTTAAGCTCATGTCTCTTGGTTGTTGCTTTTAATTTGAATTCAGTTATGGACATTGAAGAAACCGTCTCAGACATTACAATTGCTTTAAATTCACAACAGAAATGGTCCATGAGCCATCAGACTGTTTTCAGACATTCACACTGAATGCTGAAATTCAGGCATCTAGTTTGGGCTGTGCCAGGCAGCTGCAGAGTGATCGCAGACAGCAGCGATATTCAGGTTACATTGTAGTTGAATAAGGTGGGTTGAGCTCCTCTGCTCAATTAACTGCTGAGTATTTAGCTGCTCTTGAAAGGAAGGGTCCTCTTGTTTCCCCACCCTGCCTTCACTCGTCGCTCTATGATCCCAGCACTTCTCTTGCATTAATTTCTGCCTTCACTGAATCCATTAGTGACTATTTCAACTCACTAATTAGCTGGGATATTTCCCAGCTGAGAAAAAACAATAAAATAAAGACCAAAAAAAGGGGGAAAAAAAACCCTGGGCTAGTGAGCTGATACAGCTCATTCCAAAGGGCTGAATTGCAGGCATGATGAATTTCCAGTCCAAAACATGCCCAAAATCATGTTTTCCCTCAGGTGTCTGATGGAACAGCACCGAAGAATGAAAGTTCTGTGAAATAGTCATGACTGTCTTAATTTTACCATCTCCCTCTGTCTTTCTGTTACTGCCTCTAGTCTGACAAGCAGAGTGGTTACCAAAGAGTTGCAGTTTGATGGAAGGTGTGCTTTGCTCTGGTGGCTGAGCTAAAAGAGTGAAAACCTTGAGTGCCTGCAGTCCAGGCTTTCTGGAGAGGGAATCCAGGATGAACCCAGCTGGGGTATTGTGTCTGCTCTGTTGCTTCTCCCAGATTTTATTTCCAAGATATCAGGTCTTGATTTATCTGCTTGTAAACTGAAGATAAGTATGTTTACATGTTGTACAGATATTGTGTGTCTGAAAAGCTGCTTGAGAGCCTGAGATAATAGAAAAGCTCTGTAAGAACTTGTAATGAAGGAATCATGCTAAATTAGCTGCTAGGCTTTCTGTAAGAGTTTTCCTTTGAATATACCCATATACTGGTGTTATAAAGATACTTTGAGATACAGTCAGGTAGATTAGTTCACCTGAAGAAAGAACATGTCTAAAATGTAGTCCCATTTCTCTCTGTATCTAACACAAGCTGATTTCTAAGATGCAAAGCCAGGTTGTGGTGTTCTCCATTTTCCTCTTTCTTTCCCATCCAGTTTGACAGCTTGCATGGCTCCTGCCACTGGCCAGGTATGAAAGTGGAAAGAGGGCTCTGTTGGTCACAGGACACCTTCAAGCCTGGCTTAAAGCAAGACTTGCTGAGGATTTTGTGGGGAGGCTTCTCCACCATGACCCTGCACTTGCTGTGCAGTTCACCAGAGCTGCCCTGGCCCTGTTGGATGGGTCCTGGGGCTGCTGAAAATCCATCAGTGTCATTAGGATGTGGAGCTGAGCTGATTAGTCATGCTGATTTACAGCAGTGACTAATGATTGCTGAACTTCTGGGTGCAATATGAATTTTGGGCAAAGCTGTTTGCTGTGTGGCACTTCCTTGGTTTTGCATATGATTGAAGGAGAGTGGCCTTTCATCTGTAGGTGAAGCAATTTTGGCTGCCCTCTGACAGCTTCTCACAAGGATACTAGGACTTGAGACAAACATGAATCAATTGGCTTCTGAGAGAAATTCTGAGAACTGGCTCTCTGCCACTCTGCCTGGAAATGGGACAAAAGTAATATCATTGCTCCATTCTCTTTCACTTTGCTGAATTTTTTTTCTGGCCAAAATCCTCAGGCTAGAAAAACAGTCCACAAAACCTAAGAAAAAACCCTCAGCAATGTGGTTTTGTTGTCAAAAATGACAGGATTCAGGGTGACTGAAAAAAACCTAAGTACTTGGCTTCCCTTGGAGAACTGAAGCAGAGGAATATGGATTGAACAGTCAAGTGCTAATCTGTGAAGAGCAAGCGGTGTGATTTTTGCCTCGGGAGGAGCTGGTAGTGGCTGTGAGTGGAGCAGAGCAGGGCTGGGGCTCTGGAACTGCTCCCACCCAGCAGCTCCACTCCCCAGCACTGCCCCAGAACCTCCTGGCCTGAAACCTGGGCTTCAGGGAAGGTGCTGCTTCAAAGGTGTGGTTTCGGGTTATTTAGTCTGTGAAGATTTAGTGTGTGAAAGAGAGGAAAGGGTCAGGGCAGGTGAGGATGAAGCAGGAGTTTGGGGAAACCCTGTGGCTGAGGGCTGGGGCTGCACCTGTGGGCAGCAGAGATGATTATTTGGCAGAGCAGAAGGTAATTTATTTTAATGATACGAACACGCTTTTAAAAAGTTTTAACAAGTTCTCAGAATCTAAATAAGGAAGTTTGTGCAGTCAGCAGTGGGGCAGAGCCCCTCCTGGAGCTGGTGTGACACATGGAGCAGTGCTGGGCTCTGATGCCAAAGCTGTGACATTCCCCTCTGGCAGCTGAAGGTCTTAAATTTTATCCAATTTATTGACAGGATTAATATGTTCATATTTCATAGCATTTTAGAAGACACTGAACCAGGTTTGTTTCAGTGTTGTCACTGGAATGTAAAAATGCATTTTTCAGGGTCTTTTAGCTCAATAGCACATTTTTATTTTTCCATTCTTGTTTAATTCATTTTGGATTAAAAGGATACCTTTAGAATTAACTACGTTCTTGCCCAGTTTAAAAGCACTTATTAATAATATATTTGGACCTTGAACAGAGATTAAATGTTATTCTATTATTTACTTTAAGGCAGCTTAAAAATGTTAATTGTGAGAAAATTCTGCCTTGAGTAACTAAGGCTATAATTCTAAATGAAACTGATTTAGCTGATCTCATAAATAATTAGTGAAATTGTAAATCAGAGAGATGCTGATTTATTAGCATCTGGTTTTAGATTGTGAATGTAAGAAAATATGAATGGGAAGAGGATGCTGGAAGTGTATCTGCTGGTAAGTAATAATTAGAGACTGTAGAAGTAATTTATTCAAGATTTAAGATGGCCTTAGCTGACATTATTCAATTCTTTCCAACAGTGAAACAGTGCTAGGGAAAGATTTCCATTGTTATAAAATGAAAGTGGGGGTCATCAAAACTGCTTTGAGGACCATGAATTTATTAAATAAATTTAGATGAATCAGTAGCTTGTATTGAATAAGAAAAAATGAATTTATTGATTATTCTCTGGATAATCTCTCTGGACAGTTTTTTCATCTGGGATTCTGGGGATTGCATCATAGAATTGGTGAGAGCAAGATGAGGTAAATGAATTGAAACACAGCAAAAACTGAAGGAACAGCTTGTCCTACCCACTGCAGGGAAGAAACTTCATACCAGCATTAATTTCTCTTAGTTTTGTATCTCAAATACAGCACACACTGTGGTGTGCAGCTGCTTGGTGTGAGCTGTTAGATGCTGCCACTCTTCTTCCACATGCAGGGTTTTCTTCATGGTGTTTGTGGGCAGCTGGTTATTGTATTTGCTGGGAATGTCCCAACGAAGGAGGGAATGATGAATCTGACTCCATGTTCTCAGAAGGCTAATTTATTACTTTATTATACGATATTGTATTAAAGAATACTATACTATACTAAAGAATACAGAAAGGATACTTACAGAATGCTAAAAAGATAGTAATGAAAACTCTTTCCAGAGTCCCAGCTTGGCCACAGTTGGCCAAAGAGTGAAAACAACTCCCAGCAGAATCCAATGAAACAATCACCTGTGGGTAAACAATCTCCAAACACATTCCACATGAGCACAACACAGGAGAAGCAAATGAGATAAGAATTGGTTTCCTTTTCTCTGAGGCCTCTCAGCTTCCCAGGAGAAAAATCCTGGGTGAAGGGATTTTTTCAGAGAATGTGAATGCCACAGCTGGTGATGTGGCTTCTGATGCTCACTTTTAATCCTGAAAATGCATGAAGAGCTTCCTTCATCTCACTCCTGTGTGTGCCAGAGTTACCTCAAGGCTAACTGCTCTCTCTGTCCTTGGCTCTTGAACCCTTTGTTGGGTTTTCTCTCCCGTGTCCAGCTGCAGAGGGAGAGATGGAGAAGCTCTGGAGGATGTCTGGCATCCAGCCAGGGCCAGCCCACTGCAGCTTGATCTGTGAAGGGCAGGAGTGACAGGATCCATGGCATTGTGTGCCTGGCAGGGGTCACTTTGTGCTACAGAAATGTCTGGGAATCTGCTAGGAAACACCAGAAGAAATCCCATTGCTATAATAATTTTTAAAAATGTTGGATCTGCAAGAGACTCCCTGCAAACCAGCACCTCTGCTTTTTTCACAGTGCCTCTTTCTTACACATTGCTGTGCCTTAGAGAACAGAGAAGGATGTTGCTCTCATCTGTTTGGAAACTTTATTCTTTTTCCTGGCAGTGGGGTGTGTCCCCAGGTATTTCACATGGGTCCTCCCCACCCTCTCTGCACCCCTTAAAGGTTTTATCCCCAGAGTGATTATTCTGTTCTCTGAGCTGCCTTTTGGTGAGCAAGCAGAGGTTGTGTGCATGTGGAAGAACTGAATTTTAGGCACCAAAACAGACTTTGGGCAAGCTGAGATGAGTGCACTGAGCCTCTGAGCCCAAGCTGGAGGTGAGGGATTGCAGGGCGCTGAGCTGAGAACTCAGTAATGCATCCTGAAAGTCCTTGGGAAAAAGTGTCAGAGACACCATTGACTTAAGATCTGTGGGAAGCTGTTTTTAGCTCTTGCTCATGATGTTGGCATAAACTACAGATGGCCGAGTTTTTTGTCCTCTGCTTTGTATCTAGCATGCATTGAATACTTTGCTCAGCCTGTAGTGAGGCAGTGCTGTCATTGCAATGATTCATCACCTCACTATTGTTCTCTACATGATTTGTCAACCCAAACCCAACTTTAAGAAAACGCCCAGTAGGTTTACAGGATGGGAAAAATACTCAATAAAGAAATGAGCTCAGTAGAAAATTAGAGATTGTGCTCATGGCTAATACATTACGGAAATGGCCAGTTGTCTAAATATATGGCTAAAATTCAGAAGTACTGAAAGGTAAATTAACAAATAGTAATGGTCTAACCATTCAATTTGCCCCAGTGTAGCCCCTGAATCTTTGTGAACAAATGTTTATGAGCAGAATTAGCCCATTTGGCTATACAGTCTATGCACTATGTACTTGCTTCCATTTGCAGTAAATTTGCAGGAACCCTCTGTATTACAGCATTATACACACAGATAAGTCCATGCCCTGGGTCTGCAGGCTGTTTGGTGATTCACAGTGTAGCTTGGTGCAGAGACCAAACTTCAGACTAGTTCTTGAAAAGGTAACCCAACAAAGGAACTGCAAAGCTGTGCTCAAGTTCTGCAGTTGTGGTTTTGAAGAGCAAAGCCCCAGCTCTCTCCTTCTCTATTTACTTTTTCAGTACCCTCGTTGAAAAACTGGGAATGTTTGGAAAAAACTCAGGCTGGGCATGCTTCCTTCTTTAAGGGTTCTCTTTTTTTTATTGGCCCTTTTAAGAGTAACTAAATGCATCATAATATACTTTCAATAGCCCTCTGACAGTAATCTTTCTTTTGCCCTTCTTGTAATATAGGTGGCCTTTATCATGTTTTTCAACACACTCAAGAAAAAGATATTCACAGAGTTTCAGAAATTGGAAGCAATGTGGGTTTTTATTTTGCTGCTTCCTTCCTGCTCCCATCCTATCTATCTGAAAATCAAGAGATTAAAAAAACCCACACTTTCCAATTTCAGACATTTATTTTGTAGCTACCAGAAAAGGGACCCTGCCAGGTCATGATTTTCTTCGTATGATTCACACAAGTCAGTTTCCCTGGCTGAGTGTTCTCGAGGATGATCTCTCTGTAGCAGAAAAACCTCAATTACTGCTTTCAGCAGAGGTTAAGCAAGTTGCCATCTCGAGCAGGTTGGAGGCAGCAAACTGTGGTGAGCGGAGCTGAGCCCCGGCGCGCATCCCACGCGAGGCTCTGGCCCTGGGTGCGCGCACACTGCGAGCTCTGCTCTCCATGCTCCAGGGAATACTCCGTTAAGAAACATTTCTCTTTGTACAAAAACTTTGTGGGTGATAGATGCCAGAATGACACACGGATTGTCACATTTCTGGGGCTCTGATGTGTTCTGCTTGCCAGGGAAGGCATCGCTTACAGGCGGAGTGACAGCCTGTGCACCTTGGGAACCAGGGCGTGTAATCCCAGTGCCACCACAGAAGGAGGCTCCCAGAAAGGCAGCCCCAAATCTGTGCAAGTTAAATCAACTTTTGGGAAGTTCAGAGGACTCTCAGTTGAACCATAACTAACGGCAACACATTGGAAAAAAAAATTATCAGGTAATTATTAGAGAACAATGATATTGTTAGGCTGATTGGGCTATGCACCAAAGGGCTGTCAATCATGGTTGTTATGAAAAGCAGAGCATTTAGAGGCTGTCAATCACACCTGTTTGTAAAAGCCAAAGGACTTCAGAAATTGTTAAGCCTGAATTTACCAACTGCAGGAATAACAAAAGCAGCCGAGTCTCACGCAAGCCGATATTACAGTTTGTGTAGAAGCTCTTGCGTAAATTTGTGCCTTTATTCAGCTGAAAATCTCATGGCACTGGCAATTTGGAAAGGTTTCTTTTTTCTGATAACTCCTTTATAGCACTGATTTATTTTTTTTAAGGCTGTTTAAGTGTGTCAAATCTCATAACAAAAATTGACTTTTGCTACATTCCTTTGCTGTGAAGCAAAAATGTCTGAGTTAGTATCCAAACAGCAGAGAACTGGTGCTGGAGCTGTTCCGCTTCTTGAGGTTCACACATTACTGCATACCCAAAACACTGTAGCAAATACCAGCTGGAGAATTCAAAAGGATTCTGGAAATCCTTAACATGGAGGTGCTCACCCATAAATGTTGTGGGAAATTACCTTACAAAGACCTGTAGAACATTTACTTTTGAGAAAAGTGTGGAATGTACATGCCCAGCTGATTTAAACCAAAAGTGGAAGGTAGTTGTGTGTGTGTGTGCATATTGCCCTTCCTTTTCCCTTCCTTTTCCCTTCCTTTTCCCTTCCTTTTCCCTTCCTTTTCCCTTCCTTTTCCCTTCCTTTTCCCTTCCTTTTCCCTTCCTTTTCCCTTCCTTTTCCCTTCCTTTTCCCTTCCTTTTCCCTTCCTTTTCCCTTCCTTTTCCCTTCCTTTTCCCTTCCTTTTCCCTTCCTTTTCCCTTCCTTTTCCCTTCCTTTTCCCTTCCTTTTCCCTTCCTTTTCCCTTCCTTTTCCCTTCCTTTTCCCTTCCTTTTCCCTTCCCTTCCCTTCCCTTCCCTTCCCTTCCCTTCCCTTCCCTTCCCTTCCCTTCCCTTCCCTTCCCTTCCCTTCCCTTCCCTTCCCTTCCCTTCCCTTCCCTTCCCTTCCCTTCCCTTCCCTTCCCTTCCCTTCCCTTCCCTTCCCTTCCCTTCCCTTCCCTTCCCTTCCCTTCCCTTCCCTTCCCTTCCCCTTTGAAACTCAAACTGTGGAGTTTTGGGGAGGAAATATCTTTCTGAAGATACATTTCTGCATTTGAAAGGCTGTACTGTGCATCACCTCACTGTGCCCTGGATTTGGAACTCATCTCATTTTATAAGCAAGGCCAGGTGCAAGCATGTCTGTGTGTTCAGTGTTTACAACACTGCTTGAAAACCTGCTTCTTACTGAATAAATCATGGGTTCCTATTGCTATGAAAGGTTTCCATCAAGGAATCAGTGTAGTTTGGGTTTATCTCAGAACCCCCAGGGTTTTCAGCAGGTTTCTTGCTGCTCTGGGCCCTGTGGGAGCCCCAGCATGAATAATTGTGGCATTAAACACTACCTAGGCATGAAGCTTTTTATTTATTTTTTCTCATATATTGGGAGCTTCATGTTGCCAGACCCAGCATCAGGAGCTGGGTACTAATACCTTCCACCCTTGCCAGGAGTTATTATTGCAATTTTTACCTTGGTGTCCTTGTATTGGGCATTTTATTAATCCTGGAGGGAGGGAAGGAGGAGAACAAGCAGGAGTCCCTGCTCATGGCTTGACTGTCTTAAACAGATGTAGAAAGGAAAGGAAAAGAGGAAAATCTGCCCAAAGCCATCTGGTGAGCTGATGGCAGCCCCAGAGGCAGGAACTCCATCTCTGCAACATTCAGAGGAGTTCCTTAGGTGGACATGGGCCCTCACCACCTCCCCAGTGCAATGGAAGCTCCTCAGAGCATCATCCTGCCAAGGCAGGAGCTGCACTCACACAATGAGTAGTTAATTCAGTGAGTTATTAATGCAAATGTTAATAATTGAGCTCAAGTGGTTAATGAGTTTCTAGAGAAAAGATCAAATTATACTCTTCAGATGCGGAGTTAGAATTTTGCCTAATTAGAAGAAATATGTTTTTCCCGTGAGGGGCAGTTGCTGAAGTGACAGTTTGGAGTCTGTTGTGACAGCATTTGCAGAGATGGGTTCCAGCCAAAGAACAGAGCTTTTTTAGTATCTCTGATAGCATAGTAGTTTCTTTTGGAGGCATAATTATGTTGCATTCTTTGCAGAGTTCATTAGGGAAAGAAAAACAAAGAACTTGTGTTCCATGTGGTTGATGTTCACACATTTTTATCTTAGTGTGATAGAAGAAGCTGTTGGATCCTGAGAGTAACATGGTGTCTCTCTCTTTCACTGCTAGCCTAATAACTCAACCAGTGCTAGATGGAAACAGCTCTTCTAGCCCACAGCTGTTTTTTCAGGAGTCCATCTTTTTTTCTGAGTGAAATCTCAGAATGTGTAAAAATGTTTGAAGGCTTATGTAAACTAGAAAGAAGTTTGTGGAACTATTCCCAAGAAGCTACAGTAATAATTATTTCCTTCCTTCCTTCCATCTTAGCATTTGCAAGCAAATGTGGTGAGCAAATCTGTGAGTGAGATGCTGGAGGGTGCTGGCACCCCTAAAACACAGCCTGTGCCAGGGCCCAGAGCAAAGTGATGTGTAGGAGCTGCTCCTTTTCTGACTTGTTTTATGAAATTTTCTGAACCTGGGACATTTACAGCAGGGATTTTATGAGGTAATTTCTTAGAAAGCCCAGCCAAACCTTCCTGCAACTCTCTGTTGGTTTATTCACACTTGCAGAAGCCTTTTCCTCTGCCTGGGGCAAAAAGAAACTCTTCCTGCTGCAGAGGCTGGAGAACTCACCAAAACTAGGTACAGCCCTCCAAATTTTGTAGAGAAACATGATGTGGGTTTAGTCACTTGGTAGGGCTGCTCCAACCCTTGCAGGCAATTTGCAGCATCCTCCCTGCCACTGAGGAAACCTTTGCAGCATGTGGGAGCACACAGTGGAAATATTCCCTTGTTAAGTGTATTTTCTGTCTGTAACTCTAAGCTATGAGCTGTGAAGATGAATTATAGCAGCTGTGCCACATTTGTTTTGGAAAGAACCTAGTGTTACCCCAGGATACAGCTGTCACTGGGAAAAGGAAGGGTGGAAGCTTGCTTTTAAAAAGTCATGTAGGAAAATGGTGCTCAGCATTGAATTATTCCCAAACCTTCTTCCAGGTAGAAAGGTTCTTACACAAATAACAGGGATTTGAGGCAGAGATTGTGATAAGAAAAATGACCCAAACCCAGAAGCCTGCTGTTATTCCTTTTTTTTTTCTTTTGCCCTTAAATTTTTTAAGAATAATAAATTATTACTGAGTTATTTATTAATGACAAGTGGATTTAGATCAAAATAACGCATGGATTATATATGTATTGGTGCAAATATATTTACATACATGTACAGAAAACTTATTACCTTCCAGCCTGAGCTGGATGGTGATAAATTGGGAAGAAATCTTAGTTTGACGTGGCAAAGTGTTCTGGTAGGGCAGGCTGGCTCTGTTCTTAGCTCACAAAAAACAGTGCAGAGCTTGGAGTTCTGTGAAAAACCTCAAAAGCACCAAAGGGGAAAAAACCAAAAAACCCAACAAACCAACTCATAAAATAATGGATATCCTGGCAGGAGGAATGGAAGAATTCAGGAATTCCCTGGTGGCTTGTTGCTATCACTGGATCAGCTCTGCACATGGGGCACGTTGAAGCATGGCAGGAAGAGAGGAAGGTGGTTAAGTGCACAGAGGTTGTTACTCAAAAATCAGGGTAAAGCTCATAAAAATCAGCACACCAGGCACACAGGGGTGGGTATGGCTTTGCTTTTGATGGCTCTGTGTGAGGGCTACCCCAGCAAATTCCTTCTTTTTACCTGTATTGATAAAGAAATTTTCTAAATAATATTTTCTGACTTCACGAAGAATGTCAGAAAAATAACCATGCAATCAGGAGTTTGCCTCTGGTGCAGTGTGATCAGGGGTGCTGTTGGGGTGAAATAGTGCAGAGCTGTTATTTGTCAGTGCAGCATTGGTGGTCCCAAAGCACAGGTTAGGATTGGGGGGTTGCCTTTTTTTCTCTGATTTTTATTTTGGCTTCTTTAATTTCTGTTGTGATGCTGACAGCAGAGATGAGTTTATTCTCCAAAATGTTTCTAATCTGAGGTGATCTCACTAGGAAGGAAATGTTCAGCTGACTGCTGACACAACATCTGTAGGCAAAAGGCTGGTGGAAGATCAAACACATTCCTCTTTTAGGAGCTATAACCTGTGGTTTTACTCAGGCTCTGTGGACTTTGGCTCGTATAAGGTTTCTGTTATGCTTTTCAGATATTAAAAAAAGAAAGAAAAAGTGTTCTGGATGTGGAGCTTTATAAAAATCTCTCATTGAAGTTGTTGAGTGCAAAGTCACTGGCCTTAAGATAACTTTAAGAAACGAGTCAAGTGCCCAAGATCACAAAATCCAGAAGATAAGGCACCCTGCTTTTATATATATTTTTGCTTTCTGTTTCTGAAGCCTTTAGGAGGTGTATTTTTCTTGTTTGTCTGCAGCCCTGAGACCTTTTGTCTCAAAGGACTGGAATTTAAAAACCCAAGACACAAGACACTAAAAGACTTGCCAGGAAAACCTATGGCAGTTTGCAGTACTGGATCAGTTTCATTTTTCCCAAAGTAATATGAAAGCAGGGATGGAATAACTCACACTGACAGTACTTCTCATAGCTGGTCTGGGGTTTTGCAGCTTAAAAGAAAGGAAGTAAAAAAAAAAATTCATTTGGTATTAAATAGTAGCAAGTGAAAGCAAGAAGTATTTAAAGTTGCTTACAAGAATTCCTTATAATCTTTAAAAAATAAGTTTATGATTGAAGTTCAGCCTTGTCCTGTATTTCAGTCATTTCAGTAAAAACAGCTTATTCTGTGTTTTTTCTCTTATGTGTAAGACTCAGATGTGTGAGGGGCTATCTCTGTTTCCCTCCTGGGGAAAGGCAGAATGGAGCATTTGGCTTTGATGCAAGCTCTTGCTTTCCCTTGGTCTTTATTCTTGTTTTTAAAGTGTATTATTTTAACAAGCAGGCCATCAAAATAGCTCTACTTCTCAAGGAATAAACCTTGTTTTCCCAGCTTTTCCCAGCCTGCCCTCCCTGCTGTGCAGCCTCCCAGCCCTTGTGGAGCAGGGTGAGCAGTGATCCTGTCCCTGAGCTCCCAGGGTGGTGCTTTTGTCTCACCCTGCACAGCAGCAGATTTCTGCTGCCTCTGGGTGGGGAGTGCAGCCCCTGGGTCCTGAATGAGCCCTGGGCTCCCATTCCGAGCTGGGCTCGTGTTTCAGGGCTCTGCTCTGCACCACCGCGATGGTGTTGTTGGCAGAGCAAAGCCCTTCTGCATCCAGATGACTACAATAGTGCTTTTATCTGCAAAGCACAAAGTATAATCTGCTTCAGTTTTCTAAATGAGTTTAATGCTAGGGAAGCATCAAAGAGAAAAACTTTTGTTTGGTATTGTTATGCCTTATGAATCCTCAATGAAGTTACAAGCTCTAGGTTTTGGTAGTGGGTTTTTTCTTGGCTTTCATCCTTGGTTCTGTGCTTGAACATTGTCTGTCCTCCCACACAGCTTTGCTGGGGAAAGGAAAGCAGGATTAAGTTAATGTTTCTTTATTTTCAGAGCTCATCTCTGCCCAGGACAGAGTTGTCTGTGGGTTTTGTGGGGCTCAGGTCCCTGCATTTGATGAAGTTTCTGTGCCTTAGGTCAGTGTATGCAGTGGTAATAATACCTGCACCATCCCTTGGTCTTCAGCAAATGTAAAGTCTCACAACTTTAGAAATGAAAGAGATTTAAGGTAACATGTCTTAATTTGTGCTTGCCATCAGCTCAAACAGGATCCCCTCGTGTCCCATGCTTATTTTTCATTGATACAAACTGCTGCAAGAGGATTTCTTGGTTTGCTTCAGCTGTGCATAGGTGACTTCCTCCAGTGTTTCAGAGATGTTTGGTTTCTAACATCTTCCATCTCAACTGCTCTCACAGCCACAGATAAACACTGAGACTGCAGCTAGTTTTGAAACATTCAGCTTTGCTCACAAGCTGTAAACTGATATTGCTACCCACTGTGTTTAGTGGCTGTGATGCCTTGTGAAGGCTGACCTAGAACAGAGGCTAGATGGAGTTAAAGAATAAAGTAGGGATTTATTAAGAGGCCTCCATGGATCCACCTGGGGCAGCACAAGAGCCCAGCCAGGGCTGCACCCAAGATGGACCAAAATGGCCACAAAATGGCCAACCAAAGTCATGGGGTCTCTCACTTTTATCAGTTCTGCTCCATTTGCACCTTGCAGTTCATTGTCCCATTCCAGCTTTAGCCCATGCAGTCCCATCCTGCTTGTTTTTCTCTCTCCAGCCCACGCTGTTTGTGCTCCTGGGCCTGAGATTTGGATCATTTGTCCTTGGTCCCCAGCTAGAGAAGGAATTGTTTTGTCTCCCTACTCTATGAAGACAGCTTACTATGCCCCAATATGAAGCTCAGAAGTAGCCACTAAAGCAGCGCAGAATCTGAAAAATATAAAAGCTCGAACCTGAGGCATTAACTGCTGGTTGCCTGATCCACCCCTGAGGTTTTTAACTTACATGGTGCTCCCCTCTTTGGTGAACATGTGTGCCTTCCCCCAGTTCTCCTTTCTGGTGAAAGTGATGGGTGTTCCCATGTTTTGGAAATGCTCTGGGATAATGTTCCCATGTCTGTTTTGCCAGATCATGCTTTTTTTGAAGCTCTTGTGAAGTGTTGTGCAGTAGCACATCACCAACAGCAGTTTTTGCTATCCACCACTGGATGATGTTCTTGCCCAGAGGGGTTTTCCATCACAGAACGTCCTCCTGTTCTGTGTCAGTGTCTGTACTGAGCTCCTTGGCTTTCTAACAGCTCAGACTTGCAGAACAAAGTGCTTGAGTAAAGATGCTATTTTTAAGGACATTGAGAGATCTGTTCTAATTTGGAGCAGAGAATTCTGCCTGGGGCAATCTCATGGAAACCTTAACTCTGTGACTGGAATCCTGGCTTGTGGCACACAATTTTCCTTCAGTAAAGTTCAGATGTTCCTGTAGCCCTGTGTGGGCTTCTGCATCCCACCTTCTCCAGCCTTAAGGAAGGGGCACATATCAAAGGAGGGAATTTGTTTTAACTTCTGGGATTTCTTGAGATGGTTCACTAAAGGCCCTGCAAGCTACAGGTACGAGTTCAAACCATGCACCTCACACATCAGCCACATGATGGTCCAGAGATTCTTCCTCTCAGTAAAGGAGACAGCAAGGAGTGGTGGCAGCAGGGTGTTGTGCCATGTCCCCTGGACTGAAGGGCACAATTTCAGCCCCACAAACTTATTCCCAACATCCAGAGGCTGGGACATGCTCCTGTTGACCTGCATGGATGAAGCTGATTTCAGCCTCACTGAGTGGTTACTACTTCTAATTTCTATTTGGGCTTGATAAAATTGGGATCTGAAAAAGTGTTGACTACTTTTTTTTGCCCTTTATACCCAAATCTTCTCTGAGGGTCAGATGTGTGTGGGAGAAAAACATTACCAGTGTAATTTTTTAATTACATGATGATATTTGTTTGGTTGCCAGCATAGGGAATTATTCTATTGCCTAATTAATGGGAGTAACATAATTGTTTCCATTTTAGACTACTACTATTTATCAAAGTGTGTTTGTAAAGGTTACACTGCCTGGTGTAAAACTGCTTAAAATATTGTTACTTTAGATATTTCCATGATCATTTGTTTGTAGTGGTTTTGGAAAATGAAAACGTAGGATACAATTTACTGACACAGAACTCCAGAGGTGTTTGTGTTATTGCATAAATACACCCAGGCCCTATTTCTGCAACTATTCCAAGCTGGCTGATAAGGGGACAAGACCTCCCTTTGTCTGTAATGCGCAGGAAATGGGCAAAAAAATGGTAGCAATACAAGAATCAGGGCTTTGGGCTTTTGCTTCTTGGCTTTTTTAGATCAACAGGTCAGTGTAATTAATTAAGCCAGCCTGCAGAGCAGCTGTATCTGTTTGCCACAAGGTGTGTGCAGGGGGATCCCAAACTGCCCTGGATGCAGCTGAGCCCCAGGCACAGCCTGGCTGGGGTGGTGTGAGCCTCACTCCACTCTGACCACACAGGGAATTGAAGGGCTCAGGGCCCAGGGAGATTTCTCTGCTGCTGATTCCCTGCCTCCCCAGCCTCATTTGATGTCTCTCTGTGCAGTGCTTGCTGTGTGCTGTACTTGTACTGCTGAGCTAAAGCAATTTCTGTCTCAAACTGTTCCAGTGTTTGAACTTTGGCAAGAAAGGGACACACTCCTTGCTCAGAGACTTCAGATGTTGCCTCCAAACACTCTTTTGCTGCACTCACTGGGCACAGCAAAACTCTCATTCACTTATAATCAATAGTGCCAGCACCCAAATTATTTTGGTTTGTGGTGATAGTGAATTTGTTGGAGGTCAGAAGCAGGAATGATGGCCCTGCCCTGTTGTTTCTGATGGAGTATTTCCCTTGTGTGAAAGGCTTGCTGTTTCCAGAGGAACAGAAGTGTTTCTCTTTCAAACCTACTTTCAGTGTGTGTGGATGTGTGTTTTTCTCCACTTGACAACTGGTGGTTTGTCACTTCCTTAACTCTGAGCTGTTCACAGAGATATTACATTGCTGACAAAGTGGAAGCAATTTAGTAATCACTTACAAGAGAAAATCGACACCATTAGAGTTCAGCTGTCTTTGTTTCAGCCATTAAAACGCAGACACTACCTGATTCATATATAAATTGCTATGATAGTTTCATTGTCTTTGCTCTGTGGGGTTGAATAAAAGTGCATTTGGTGCCCTCCCTTTGATGCTGGTGTGGCCCCTGGCAGGAGAGCCTGGTCCCCTGGCACATTGCTCACATGGGCACGGCTCCCCTTGGTCTCTGACCCCACACAGCAGCACCCACAGCCTGTCTGGGAAGCACTGCTGATGCACCTGAGAGATTTCACCCACATTTTAAAAAATATAAGAAGAATACTCCTTTTAAAAAGGAAGTGGCTGCTTTGGATCCTGTTTGAATTTCTAAATGCAAGTTTTGCTTCTTAGACTGTCACTGAGACTAGAGGTTGTCTTTTACATTTCTTTTTTAGCCTTTAGGCTTCATATTTTCTCCATTGTTCTGTTGCTGAATTGTGGTGGTGTTTGCAGAGGTCCCAGGATGAAGGAAGAGACAAGAATCTTGACTCCGTGTTTCAGAAGGCTGATGTATTATTTTATGATATATATTATATTAAAAGAAAATGATATATTAAAACTACCCCAAAGAATAGAAGAAAGGATTTAATCAGAAGGCTTGAAAGGAATAGAAAGGAATGATAACAAAAGCTTGTGACTCTCAGAGAGTCCGAGACAGCCGGACTGTGATTGGCCATTAATTAGAAACAATCAACATGGACCAATCAAAGATGCACCTCTTGCATTCCACAGCAGCAGATAATTATTTTTTTTTTCTTTTCCTCTGAGGTTTTTCAGCTTCTCAGGAGAAAAGTCCTGGAAAAGGGATTTTTCAGAAAATATCACGGCGACACTGAATTTGTCTGCAGCTTCTCTCCTATTTCCATGTTCTTCTCAGTGGTCCTAACTACCTTCTTATATGCAGCCAAGCACCTGCCTGCTCTTTTCAGTGCCTCAGGACTGCTCCCTCTGCTGCAGTTTCAGCACACCTCAGCTGGGACAGAACCTGAGTTGTCCTTCCATGTGCACGCTCACACGGAGAAGCAGGTTTATCCAAATTACACCAGCTTCTACAGCCCTCCTTTGCCTTGCATGTCGTGCTGGAAAATGAAGTATTTTCAATTATGTTTTGTCTCCTTCACTTCATTTTCCCTGACTCATGTATTGATGTCAGAGATGCCAGTTTGTGTCAGTGCAATTTGCTCCCATGGAAATGCCTCCTGCACACGGCTCCTCACTCCTGTGCTTACATAATCGGGGAGCTGTCACAGCCCTGCCCCAACATTGCCCATCTCTCTATTCTCTCAAAGCTAATGAGCCTTTTTCTTCCTGCTCCAGGCATATTACACACCCTGACTTATTCATAGATGATGTCTATTAAAAATGTCAAATGCTTTGAAAATTTAATTATTTCCCTAAATAAAGAGTCTGCTTCTAATCACATTGAGGATGTTTCAACACAATTGGCCTGTTTTCTAGTGCAAATCAAGAGTGACTATGCTGAGCTCTGTCTGGCCCCCTGGGCATTGTCATTTAATTGAAAATACTTGTGATTTACTATAGTGTAAGAGCTCAGAGGTGTCCCCTAGCTTGGTCTGTGAGCAGCATCGCAATGCAGAATTTATCTGGAATAAGGCATCCAGATTAAAGTGGCCTCTTATTGCATCAAACAGTCAATGTGTGATGGGGGTGGAGGCAGGTATTTGTTTTTGGAGTGATGGAGCATACAGAAATCCCTTGCTTGCTATATCTGTAGCTTGGATTATATTTTCTCTTTCACGTCCCATTTGTGCCTGCATATGGCTCAGATGCTGAAGCAATTATCTTTGTTTCTGACTGATAAACTCATAGTTTATAGCCAAATTCTTTTAGTAATTCATTGTGTTACTATATTCATTGTGTTATCATATTCCATTATTATTTGATTTGTTCAGCCCTCAGTAATTCTGATTTTCCTGTGTTACATACCAACCTTTACTGATGTGGATGCTGAATCTTGGTTTTGAATTATCAATGTATTGAGTTCTCGAAGTCAATGTTTTGGTTAGGCAACATTAAAAAACAAACAAACAAAACACCAACTACAGTTTACTATCAAGACCAAACCTTACCAACCTCAACAGACACCTTCCTTCCAGACCAGGGTTTGTTTTTCCAGTCTAATCCATTTTCACCTCCTTTGCAGCCAATACCGTGGCAGCTTCACAATTGCTCTGTTCATCTTGTTCTCTGGAGTTTTCATAATAACTTCCCTGGTGACACCATATCAAATGCTTTAATGAAGTGTGAGCTAGAGACACTGCCTTTTTTATTATTATTATTTTTTTTTATTTTATTTTCCTAAAGGATGGAGTGTTACAGAACAGATGAACAAAATCCCAAGACACCAAGCCAAGATTTAAAATGTACATCTGGGAAACTCATGTTGCCTTTCACAGCACTTTCCACACATTTTTGTGTCTCAAATTTTCCTTTTAAATCTGTTCTGAATTTTTGCCTGGTTAAGGTCAAACTAAACATTTTATAATTGTGTGGGTAATTTTCTGTCTTGAAATGAAGACCAGTTGCTGTAACTGTTTCAGTCTTATCTTCTTTGTTCTTTTCCTGTTTTTTTAATACCAGTTTTTAAGAGTTTTATTTTCTATTTTATTAGAGTTTCCCTTACTACACGTTTATCGGGATATTCAGTTATATATATAATATACTTAGAGCAGAAAAGTGTTGGGTTTTTATGGGTCAGTTTCCCAAGAGGAAAAAAAAAAAAGAAAAGGAAATTAAAAGGAAAAACCCCCTATGAGTAGCTAATTTTCTATGTAATTATTGTATCAACTGTTGCTATGCATGAGATAAAGATAAGTCAATTAACTTATGAAGGTTTCAATAATCCTTTCTCTGACACTGCACAGGTATGTGAAAACACATATTTAATTAAGCTATTACAGTAAAAGCCCTGAGCCATTTGTCAGTTCATTGGGCACACTTTTTATTACGCTTTGAGCTTTGTTTTCCTCTTGCTTAGCTTATTTGATGCTGTAATTTATTCTTTTTAAAGACATTTGGACAGCAAGGACAACAGGAGGGGCACTCTGTAACCCATATTAAGAGTGCACCACCACAGCAGGGAGGAGACCTCTATTAAAAAATCTCTCCCTGAGCCTTGAATTGGAGAGTTCTGCAGGCTGAGGCGCTCACGGGTGTGACCACGTTCACAGGGGTCCGAGGATGAGGGAAGAGACGAGGACCTGACTCCATGTTTCAGCAGGCTTGATTTATTATTTTATGATATATATTATATTAAAACTATACTAAAAGAATAGAAGAAAGGATTTCATCAGAAGGCTGGCTAAGAATAGAAAAAGAAAGAATGATAACAAAAGCTTGTGTCTCGGACAGAGAGTCCGAGCCAGCTGACTGGGATTGGCCATTAATTAGAAACAACCCCATGAGACCAATCCCAGATGCACCTGTTGCATTCCACAGTAGCAGATAACCATTGTTTACATTTTGTTCCTGAAGCCTCTCAGCTTCTCAGGAGAAAAAATCCTAAAGAAAGGATTTTTTTGTAAAATATCATGACTACAAACTGGGGAAACAGATTTGGGGGAGAGGCTGTTTTAGCTGTGGGACCCCCACATGAGCAGCCCTGTGCTGGTGATGTTCCAGGGCTCAGAGTGCCCCACCTCAGGGCCACAGGCAAAGGAAAAGGGGAGATTTTCACCCTGTCACAGCATCAGAAATTTGTGTGTTCACTGGGAAATGAGGGGTCCTGAGGTGTGATTTCAGAGGGCAGGGAGAGCTGGAAAGATGAGAAAGCTCAGAGAGAAACATCAAGGGATTTCTTGCTTGATTAAGAAACGTGACTTAGTCAGTAAAGAGTGAGTCAGCAGCAGTCCCCAGGCAGGGTGGGTGTGCTCAGTGTGTGCCAGGCTGTGACTCAGCTGCTCCCTGCTCACCTGCTCCTGGCCACTGCTGCAAACCATGCACAGCCATTAAAGAATGCCAGCCCCCGTGGTACTGGGTGTGACAGTTCCCCTAAAACATGAATTGAATGTAAATCACTTGATGAGTATTTTTTATTTAGAGGCATGTACGTATTTAGGTGTGTTTTGATGTGGTTGCACTTAGAGCTGTCAAGTTTTTCAAGTATACATGGGATAGAGAGCACTGCCCATCAGAAACTGCTGAAAATTGTGGAGTCTTCTGGTTTTTAAATAAGCCTGGCTTTAAAACTTGCAAAAAAAGTTAGCTGAAGAAAGCTAAGCAAGTGTTTTTGTTGCTTTGGTCTATTATGTTTCATTTTGGGTAAGTGCTCACTTCCAGGCTTTAATGATGCAAACAAAGAGCTGCCATGCAGAACATTTGAGAGAAGAAGAAAAATTGGTTTTCTAGAGAGAAAGAAAGTTTAGAAAGAGTAAGAAAAAGTTTAACAGAGGTTTGCTACAAGAACCCTGAAAAGCTGAGTGTAAAAAAGCTGTCACACAGGATTTTCCCAGCAATGTCACACTTGGTGTTTGCCACATTGTGCAGCTGAATTCAAAGGGACAGAGGGAAAGTCACTGCCAGGTCCTTACAATCACAGGAGCTGCCTTGGGAATCCTGGGGACTCTCACAGCTCCATGGGAGCAAATACACCCAATGCTGTTGCATTAAGGGTATTAAAGTTTGGCAGAAGATAAACGTCCCTTGTGTTCCAGCTGGTTCTCAGAAATTCGAGGTAGGGCTCAAATTCAGGTTGTAACCAATTCAGACTGTGGGGCTGGTCGAGCTCAGTAAGAACTTTCAGGAGCACAGCTGTACAAATAGTGCAGGAATGTGGGTTTGATTGCATTCAATAGGACTTTGCATGATCCAGATTCATGAATAAAGTGATTTATTGAAGCAACAGGAAAGCAGGGTCAGGACTGCCATGATAAATGCACTAACTGCAGAGAGTTAATTTGTGCTTTGAATTTCAGCCACTGGGGACATGTGGATTAAAAAAAAAAAAAGAAACAAAAAACCAGAGAGGCAGGTTGGAATTATATCTACCCATAGAAAATATGAACAACCAGGGTATAATCATTCCAAGAAGTTAGAACAGTGTGTGATGAGATTCAGATTTATTCTGTTGTGGTGTTTCTGCATGTCTGAGCCAAAAGAGAAAGTTTATCATTGCAGGGAGTGGCAGAGTATCTACATCTTGTGAGGTTCCCAGGTGCTCTTCCACAAAGGGAAAATAAAAAAAGATGCTGGTCTTACAGCCAGAAGGTGGATTAAGATCTCTCTGTGTGTTTGTATTGCCTTGAAATGTCTGGAAAAGAAATTAATGCCTTTCTGACTCAGTATGAGGGAAGATACAGAGAGGGAAATTGATGCTATTTGCTTTTGGACAGAATGGTAGTGATTCATTATTATGACCCTACAAAATATCACTGCTTGAGCTCATATCTGAGAAAATCCATTTTTCCCTGTGCTGTGAAAAAATTAAATACTCTTTTTTTTTAATTTACAAGTAATTAAATAGTTATTTTCTATGTCAGAATTAAGAAAGACTGGTAGAAGGCTGTATTTGGGGAGGTTTCCCTAAGGTTTTATTAAGTGGTTTTTATGCTGATTTATCTCCAGTTCCCATTGGGAAAAATTCCAGAATTTCTTGCAAAACAGAAGAGGACGTATCAAATTCTTCCTTGGAAATAAAATCTCTAAAAAAAGAGCTAATAATATATTCCCAAGTTCAAGAGTAGCTCAGCAAAATAGTGAAATTAGGCATAACCACTTGTCTGGACTGCAACTTCAGTTAATTTGCAGTGGGTATCTACAGAACAATCATTGGGGTTTGACTTTTGACTGCTGCAGTGACTGTGAAAATGCTGCCTCTGTGATGGCACTGGGGGCATTGCTTCCAACAGAAAGGAGATTTCCTGATGCTGCCAAGTGCCAAAAATGAGCTGGGGCTTTCCAAAACTGCCACTTTTCAGAGAATGTTGAGCTGTGGGATGCTCAGACACAGGTGGGGAAGGTGAGGAGCTGGCTCTGGTGTGAGCTGGGGCAGCTGTGGGGCCCTGGATCCCACACCAGCCACACTGGATTTGTTTTCCCTTTGTTTGCCCACCTGGGCACACACTTTTATCTCTGGCCATGGGGGAACTGGAGGGGAGAGGATGTGCTGGTCTGATCCTGAGCTTGAGCAGCAGGGACAAGCACAGGGGGTGCATCCAAGGGTAGGAGCTCAGAAACATCCCCATGCTGGACAGCTGTGCTCAGAAGCACAATTCTGATCCAATTATGGGATAATTCAATCTGAAAGGGACTTTTTGATGGTCTCTAGTTCAACCTCAAGGTGCTCAAACACCCAGGTTAGATGGGTGTTTGGGGGTAGATCCCAGCTGTGTTCTGAGCTTCTGCAAGGATGGACATCCCACAGCCTCTGTCTGACCACCTGCATTGAGATTTATCTCTTTTTTTTTCCTACTTCATACACGATTTCCTTACCTCTATCGCTGTCACAATTGCTTCTTGTTTTGCTGCCCAGCTTTTGGAATTCTCCTGCTTCCTCTGGAAGTACCAGCAGGTAGATGTAGGCAGCAAAGACATCCCCGTTCAGAGCTTTTTCTCTGGGCTGAGCCAAGCCCAGTATTTATTGTGCTTCCTCCCACATCACCCTGGTCATCTGCATTGGACTTGTAGCATTCTCACACACTGTTTAAAAATAGAAGTGCACAGAAAAAGGGATATTTCCTAGTGCTGATACAAAAAGGAGAAAGATGATGAAGCTGAGTTCCAACTGCCCAAAATATAGAATTCTATTAATATAAAAATATGAGTTTATTGAATCACTAAAAGGAAAGTCGCCCTTTGCAAGTTTGCCATGAAAATCTGTATTTTAAAGCAAACTTCTGTTCCAAAAAAAGGGAAAATTAAATTGGCAATGGATTAAAAAATAATAAAGATGCAAATAGCAAGAAATGCAGGGTTTAGAGTGAAGAATGAAGCCTTAAATCTGCCTTCCTGAACATAAATTGTGTATTCTATTATATAATTTTAAATTATTTTCCATTTTGAAAAGGGCTTCATGGAGCTATAAAAATTTATGTCATCTGACTATCTGGCTCAGATAGTTGTGAACTATCTGCAACTGTTTTCCTGTCAAAGCTTGCAATACTTAACAGTTCACTTTAGTTGACTTCAGATTTATTTTTTTCCCTGATGTAGGTCTGCCATCAAAGTCAAGGCTGAAGGAAAAACTTTTTATTTAAAAATGTTTGTTCTCTATCAGCTTGTTGGCTTTCATCTGGTAAATGGGGAGATGTGAATGTGACTTGGAGAACTGGACACTGCCAATAGTTTGAGAGGAGAAAATCTCTCTTGCATATGGCCTTTGCACCTGTGGTTCCATTGGATGTTTTGGGGGTTTTTTGGGTGGGAATTGCTGAAAGCCATCACTTTTGATCCTTAAGTACTTCTGGGGTTTTTTTACAGCAAGACTCACCATGAATTAATGCATTACCTCAGTCTGCCTGGAACTCAGGTTGGTTTTTTTGGGCTAAGCTGACAATCCTTGATTTCTCACCCAATTTCAGATGCACGTTGGTAACATCCAGAGGTTCCCTCAGTGATTCAGGAGGGCTCAGGAGCTCTGCAGAGTGTCCAGGGGAGCAGGATCCTGCCTGGGCTGGGGAACATCTCCAGCCTCAGCAGGCAGCTGCCTCTCTCCAGGAGAAACTGCACTGAGCTTTGAAGGGTAAAATGACTCAAGATGTATGCATTTAATTCAAAGGAAAAAATAATTGTGTTTATTCCAAGAAAGATTTGGGTTTTTTTCCTTTTTGCAAGTGCAATGGTGGTAAATAGTCCCAAAGGCATGTGAGCCCCCCCAGTGCCCCACCAGTACAGATTTATTAACCATTGCAGCTTCTGTTTCACTCCAACTTAACCTTCTGGAATATCCAAAAACTCCAGCATATCAACTTCTGCTTTAAATAATTCATGTGTTTCTTGATAGACAAAAGTGTTTTTCTACCTTCAGTTTATTTTAAACTGGACTTAAAGAGTGAAAGGAAAGAATGTGCCAAAAGAAATCATTATTTTACTTTATCAAAAAGCAAGAGTGGCATAGAAAAGAATTTGGCTTTGCTGAATGTTTAAATTACAATTCTAAGGACTGTGAGTAGTAGATTGAACTGGAATTGATGATTGACCACAAAATTCAGTATGTATACTTTGATGTTAGCTATTGGAAAAAAAAAATCTGTGATGGGCCCATGTTTCAATTTAAAATTATGGAGATGGATTTTAAATGAATGCAGAATCCATGAATAAATTGTGGATTATTTTTCTGGTACAGTGGTGTGCTTAGAAGACTGTAGCTGAAGGAATTAGTCACAAAGTTTTACCTTGAGGAGACTGAGGGATGCAGTGAAAAGGAAAACTGATGACTTCAAGCCAGGATCTGTGTAAAATAATAACAAGAGTATTAGCAAAGCAGTAGAACAGTTAATTCTGAAGGTGGAGCCCAGGCTTGAGCATTCCTGTAATCAAATTCCCACATGATTTTTCAAACTGAATATGTAAAATGCAAGAGAGAATGACTCTACTCACCATTTCAGTATGCAGACCTTAGCAGTTATAAAAATAGACACTTTTAATTCCAGAGCCTTATCCTGGAGTTGTTTTTTGTCGCGTGGTTTTGTTTGGGGGTTGTTGGTTTATTTTCATGATCCAGAGTTAAGTCATGTCCTGTCTATGATCCTTTGGCTGCCCAGTGTCTCCTTCAATGTGGAAAGGTGACTTGGAAAAATTGTCATCACAGCTTTGAATCAAAAGCTGTGTTTTGGAAAAAAAATCTGAAGGTATTTAGAAACTTTCTAGAGACCTTTTTTTGTTTTTGAGTCCAGCTAAGTTGGAAAGAATAAATGGTTCAGTGACCACTTGTTCATTCATCTGCATGTGCAGCTGCAAAATTATTTTCTGTGCTGTGCAAAACTCCTTCCTAAATTTGAGGTTTAGAGACCCTCTGGGAGTAATTAACTACAATGCAGAAGCAAATCTGGGTTCATTGTATGAACTGCTCATTTAAGAAATATTTTTGTGCACAAAGCCCATTAACAAGGTTCCAAAACCTTCATGAATGTTAAACATTTCATTATAGGATTCTGAGCACTTCCTATCTAAATGAAATCTAATGTAATCTCATGAACTACATCTAGCTTTTGATACCTGGGTTGCTGTGTCAGATGTGTGCCACAGTGCGTTCAACAGCTAAAATCTGCCTTTTATTTTGTTATTTATTTAACAGTGATAGAACAGCTCTTTTCCTGTGGGCTGCACAAAAAGTTGAGGATGTGCTCAGATGAAGCTGCCTGCTATTGATGTTATTCTCTTCCTGGTCCACTTCCATCCCCCTGCTTGGCTAAGTGCTTTCCTCCTGTGCTGCCAGCCCTGTGCTGCTCGTGCCTCTCTGGAGCTTCCCCCAGTGCAGTGGAAGTGCAAAGCAAAGCTGCTGCTTCTCATCAGCTGTACAGGACTGGCAGTCAGAATTACTGAGTTAATTTAACCAGACTGGGAATGCATTCCCTTAGCTTCAGTGGCTGCAGCACGTGCCTGAAGTCAGGAGTACATTTAATTTACCCAATTAGCCCAATGCACGAGGCTGAAGGACCTCAGAAGCATGATGTTCTCTGGCCTGTGTTACATGGGTGCTGATCAGCCTTGCCCTCACTGTCAGCTCCTTTTTGAGGCAGCACAAATCAGGTGAGGTGCTGTGAGGAAACCTGACTGTGCTGGGTGTGGGATGGGGCTGCTGGGACAGTGGTCCTGAGCAGCAGGCTGCTGGGATTGGGCTGGCTGGCTGGCTCTGTGCTCATGATCAGCAGGAAACAGTGGCACAAAAATAAATGAAAAGCAGAAATAAGTGCTCAGCTTTTATGAAAGTTTGTCCTTTCTTTTCTCTTAACTCTTTGTTGTCTGTTTGTTCCAGAAGGATCATACAACGTTGCCTAATAATAAATTAATTTATTAATAATATATTGCATCTTATCCACCATTCATTTCCCAACAGAAACTGAACTACAGTATTTGTTATTGTAGGAGAGTTAATCATTAAGATCTGAGGGTTTTCACAGCACCTTCATTTTACCTCAGAATATGTAAAATATATCCAAACCCTTCCATTTAAGGTGATGGATTACCCTGTGCTTGGCTGCACTATCTGGATTGGCTGGAATTTTGTGCAATTACTATTTTACACAGCAGCAGAGTATCTGTGAAGTGGATATCAATTGAAACATATTTTGCTCTTCAGACTTGCTTTTGCAGGTTTCACAAAACATTTAATTAGTGATAATCAGCTTTTAACCAGCCAGAGCACACTGATGTGATTCCCTGCCTCTCTCCCCCATGATTGTAGGCATAGTCTGTACCCTTCAGATAAATTGCTGGCAGTCTGGAGAATGTCCTAGCCAGCAGGAAGGGGAAGAATAAGGATGTCAGTTGCATGGGGAATAAAGAAGGTGTTGTGTTTACTGTGGTTTCAGTGAAGAATATCCTTTTCCTTTACTTTTCAGAATGGTGAACTTGGAAACCAGCTGGAGATTGCAAAGTCTCCTTTCCCTTGAGGTTGGTGGTCAATGGTCGTCATCTACCACACCCAAGGAAAGCAGAAGAGCTCCACGCTAACTCCTGTAAGCTCTGCTCCACTATGGAAGATCAAATGATTTTCTGGCTCAGGTTTTGTGATCTGCCTTGGACCTGGAGTTTGGAAAAGGGATCGTCTCTGAGGCACGGTTAAGAGACAGAGCAACCAGCCCCAGACAATGAGCACTTTAAGCAGCACTGGAATATTGCTCAGCTTAACAACAGTGTCTGTTACACTGGATTTTAGTTTGCATGGTGGTCTGATGGCTTGGTCCTTGAGCAGCAATTTGACTCTGAACCAGAGTTTGCCTACATCTGATCCACTCAACACCTCTGAGAAGGGCGAGGTCTCTCGGATGTCCGTGAGGGAGAAGAATTGGCCGGCCCTCCTCATCTTGGTTGTCATCCTGCTGACCATTGGGGGGAACATATTGGTAATTATGGCTGTGTCCTTGGAGAAGAAGTTGCAGAATGCCACAAACTTCTTCCTGATGTCTCTGGCAGTAGCAGACATGCTGGTGGGTATCCTGGTCATGCCCGTGTCGCTCATTGCAGTCCTGTACGGTAAGTGCCTTCCCTCCTCGTTTGAATTTTTGCTTTTGCAGGGAGTCCCCCGAGGCTGCAGCAGCCTGCTGTGCCTGATTGTCCCTGTGCTGGTGTGTCCTTGGTCGTGGCTCTGTGCTGAGGCTCATTCTCTGGTGCTCACAGTGCCAGGAGTGACCTGTGGATAATGTCACACTGCAGGGTTCTTACTGCTGGGGCCACAGGAGAGTCTGAGACAGAGAGCCAGCTTTTCACCTTGGGCTGGGTTGTCCCAAAACTGAGCTAGGACACAAAAACTCACAGAAAAGTGAGGAGAGAGTTCATTGTTCATGAGCTACCCAGCTCTAAGCTGGGTCAGGATCTGTCCTTGAGCTGTCACTGCTAGGATCAGCGGGATTTGAGCAAAAATGTGGGTCAGAAAGGAGGTTTGCATGAGTAGATTTGTTTGCCTTGTGCCTTTCAGGGGTCATTGTGCCTCCCTGTGCCTCAATTTCCCTGTCTCTAACCTGAGAGAAGGCTCTGTTCTAAAGCAGAGGCCTGCCTGTAGAGGTGTAAACATTTATTTCTCCCCATGTCAGGGTCAGAGGGTTTGCAATGGAGTGGGGCATCGCTCCTGCACTCAGGTGTGGAATCACTGTTAGCACTTCAAAGAAGTAAAATATCAAATACACCCGACTTTCATCTGGCTGAGACTCCAGATCCCTTTGTTCAGGGTGGTGCTAGGAGTCTCCATCCCTGGGTATTTCAAAGGAGTATTTTGTTCTCCTCTGTATCTCTGATCATCATGTTTGTATACTCTTGTATCAATTTCATAACCTGTGTATTTCATAGATGAAACTTTAAATTTTTGAAGTCTGTTTTCAGATTTTCTTAGAAAGGTATTTTAACATTGATATTTCTTGGAAACAAATAATGCTGTTTACTTGCAAATTTGATTAGAAATTGGTTTACTGTCCTATAAAGTAAAATGTAGGGATATTTATCTGACTTCTTCACTTGACTAAATGAGTAAGTCTGGCAGAGATTCATTTCTAAAACACATTGATCAAGCATACATCATTCCAAAGCTTATATAACTTGTCTACAGTGAGTTAAATCAATATGTGATTTAGGTACAGGCCTAGCTATGGAGATCTTATGCACAAAGATCTTTTATTTTGAACTGTCAGAATAGTTCCATCTCTAAATCTTGTGTATATTATAACATGTGTATTTTATTTTTAGCATTTACTCCAGCTCCCTGGAGCTTGAAAGGAAGGATATAAATACTGGATTATGTGACAGACCTGCACTTGCATAAATTCTGTGTTAGCCAGTGACTCTAAAAAGGTGAATTTATGGAAGTGGTCTTCCTACATCCATACTTTCAAGGTCTTTGGAAACGAATAGAAATGGATTTTCTGTTCTGCCTAGAAAATGATTACTTAAGGTAGTTTAAAGGTGTAAAGCATGCCACCCTTTTAGCAGCAAGGAAATATCACTGATTTCAAGAGGCATTGTAATTATCCTCCTCTTTTGCCAGAGAACCAGCACTGGCTGTTGATAGCCCAAACATTCCTCCCCAGACAAACAGTACTACGTAGATTTTTTGGCAAAAAATCGTAATTTCATGGAAGATTTGTGGAAATACTTTGAGGAATGAGGAGGCTTCTGGGGCAGTGCTGGGTGCTGGACCAAAGCTTGTTGCCTCCAGGCTTTGTGAGGGGAGGAGGAGGAAAAGTTCAGTTTGGGGAAAAATGAGCCTCAGAGGAATTTGTGGATTGATCTCAGTAGGACCCAAATGAAATAATTTTTTAATACTATTTAAGCTACAAATTGTGGAAGTAAGGAGGGGGGAAATGTTCTTACATCAGCAGAATTCTTGTGAGAATAACAGGGGTGCATGGCCATGGACTGAGCAGGGAGAGTGTTACTGCTTGGAAACATCACTGTGAATGTTCAGTCACTTTTACTCTGTAAATTTTACCTTTTACATTCCATATAATCTACATTATTGTACACAGGCTGTGTTTCAAAGGCTGCCATATGCTGTACTGAGGAGTGCATGCAGCACATCTCTTCCAGATTTGTAGAAGTCACTTTTAATTTATGTAATTAGAAAGGAACCTTAAAAAATACATATAACAAATAGAAGAGTGAAGAAATTACTTTCAAGTTTCCACATCAGCTCTCTCAGCCCCAAAGATAAATTCTAGTTGACAGAGTAACTAATTTCAGAGTAGGCTCATTTCCTTACTTTTGGCTAATAAGGTAAATGAAGTAGATTTAACTTCAAGCATAACCAGAAAATTGAATAGACACCCTCCACAAATACTTCTGGTTTTTGGTGGTTTTCTTAATTAAAAGAAGGGAAAATCAAGTTTCAAATTAATTCAAGAGTCTTATTATAAGGGAAAGGACAGCAGGATGCAGCATGATGGATTTTTCAGCAATTAATCAGGGCTTGGATATATTTATCAATTAGTCTTAAGTGTCTTACAGTAATCGATGAGTTGCATTTGACAGCTGAGAACATTTTTCCCTGGCATGCAGTTCCTAAAGAAGTAAGCAAATTAGTCTGCTAATTAATAAGCATGTATTGGGGAGAGTAAATGAGAAATGTACACAGTGTTTCATCTCACCGAAGAAATGCCTGATTAATTAAAAATACTGCTATTTTTATTAAAATATTGATAGGGCATCAGGTATCTCACACATGATGGAGTTTCAGAGGACAAGTGGAGGTTGTCTCCTCACTCCTGAGCAGTTCAGGGACAAGCAGCAGTGGGTTTCCATCATGTCATGGGTTTAGGAGCAGGAAAGAGAGGGCTGCTGCAGGGATGCAGGGGAATCTCCTCAGACGGTATGAGCTGCAGAGGATATTGAGCTTTCTGGGCTCTTGCAGGAGTGGCCAGGGTGTGGCCAAGGAGAGGCCAGCAGCCCCTCTGCACTCCCAGCATGGGCTCTGCTCTCCCTCCCCTTGGGGGTACCAGGGGCTGAGGCAGCTTCCAGGGGCTCCTGTTGGATGCAGAATTCATCAGCCCCAGCTGCCAGAGCAGATTTACACCCACAGTGTTGTTGTTATTGATAATTATCATTATGGTGTGTGACAGAGATGTGCTGAGCGCTTGGGCACACTCGGATGCTGCTTTCCCTGCAGAGGGGGAGCAGTGCAGCTCAGCTCTCTGATGGGACACTCAGGTATCTGGACATGATCAGGCATTTTAAAGACCAGAGCAAGTCATGGGCTTAAATGCATCTTGGCTACACCAAGTTCCAGCTGACAGTTGCATTACTTTCAGAAATTATTATTTATTCCTCTTAGCTTTAAATGCTTAGTGTTTCTGTTTGTGCCAAGTAACCACTACATTCTGCTAGGGTGTGAGTGAATGGAAACTCCTACACTGCTTGCACTATCTGTGTCATAAATTCAGAGAGGGGATTATTTTTTTTCTCTCCAATGACACCTTGTGCCTGGGGTGTGTGCATTGAAATTTATATCCAACAGGAAGTGTGAGTTTATCTTTTGCTATCAGTAGGATCCTTAGGCTGCTGCACTCTGTGCTCACCCAGCAGCATTTATTCTCTTTCCAAGTCCCTAAGCTTTCTTGTCCCTCAGCTAACCTAAATAATTGAAATCTGAAAATCCTACTACATCATTATTTACCCTCTTTCCAGATTATTAGATTCATAGGAACCTTTAGTTGAGATATTGAGTGTCCTGCTACTGAATTTTCTCCACATGAACAACTGCCTGTTTACCTGATGTGACAAATGGGATTAAGTTGTGGTGTATCTGTGTTGCTGCTGGGAGAGAAAGCTCTGTCTGATGTGCCCTGAATCCATAGAACACTTTCTTTTCTGCTACCCAAGGTTTAAATTGTGCTTGGAGTGAGAGGAGGGGGGAATACTAAATGGAAACTCTCTACCTCATTGAATATGGGTCCCTGGTTGTAAAATATCTGGAGGCAGCTAGATGTTAACTTGCAGGGTTTTTCAGAGCCTCTGATAATGTGGCACCCTATGATGATTCTCTGCTGGAAACAGCATTAGGAACTTGCACAGCTTTGGCTTGCACTGGGGGAAAAGTGATGGCTTCTGGTCAAGTGGGAGTCAAAGGCTGAAGGGCTGAAATCAGCACAAGAGCTCAGCACTGGAGAGGGTGATGATACCTGCTCCACACCCTTTCTCAGCAGTGATTAAATTTATTAAACCTATATTTGCATCACCCTCTTCAGAAACATTTGACTCAGAGCTTTTGTCATTTGAAAGCTGGATTTTCTCCACACCCATAAATTTCCTCCTAATGTATTTTTTTATTTTATCTGAGATTATCTATACTTTATGTCTGGCTTTTTATCTAGTTTATTTATTTTTTTTTGTTTGTTATACTTTTAATGTTGGACAATAAAGACTGGAAGCCAGATGAGTGAGGAAAGTGTCATTATCTGAGGAGTGCAAAGCCCTTTGAAGGAAAAACCACAGTGCTCTACGGTACTTGAAAGTCATCTTCTCTCTAGTCTTATTAAAGCAGAATTGCTTTCAAAAATTGTCAGAGCAATTTAACTTATTGTAGCCTTTTGTTATTCTTTCTCATTATTTTGATGTGTGTGTTTTAGTGATGTCTTGTCTGAAAATCTCCTCAAGATTTTTATATGCTTTATGTTATGAAAGATGAGAAGCAAAATTTGATATTTGCAGAATGACACCAATAGGAGATGGATGCAGTCATTTGGATTTGATATATATACATTTTTTTGTCCTAACTGATAAAATTTCACTTATTCATCCATGGAGCAACCCCATCCCCAGGACTTTTTTGACAGCCAGGCTGTGTGTATGGCTCTAGTGCAACATTCTCCATGGAGATAAATACTTCATATGAAATTAGCAAATTAACATGAATGTTTTCTACTCCTTTCCATTTTTTTCCTTTTGACTCAATTAATTTCATAGAAAAATCTGCTAGACATTCTTTTATAGGCATGTTACAATTTTACAGTAGTTATGCTAAAAACCCCAAAACCAGCTTGTTAGCCCTGATGGTGTGTTGAGGGCTGACCAGGAATGAAGAGGAGGCAGAAATGGTGTAAAACCATGGGTGCAGTTAAGCTGTTTATGTGGGCACAGGTACCCCATGACACAGACATGGTGCTTAAAGCAGTTTTTGTTTTATTTATATTTATTTGTGTTTATTTGCAATGAAGTAAAATGCCACCAGTAACACTTGTGCAGATTGTTCCTCTTGTCTGGAAATGTTGATTTAACTGAGGGGGCTTCTTCATAGACACCTTTCTAATCCCTGTTGAAGCTTTGGTCCTCACCAGGTTGAGAGAAAAAGATGCAAAAGTGAGGAGCCCATAGAAGTGGAGAAGGGTCATCTCCACCTCCTCCATGAGGAGCTGCAGCTGCGCTGGGTGAAACAAAACACAGCACCCTGATGGGGAGGTTCTGCTCTGGGAAGGGCACAGGGGAAATTTCCCTGGTCAGGCTTATGTCTTGGCTTGCTTTTTGCTGAATTCCTCCTTTTGGGAATGGATTTTGGTTACAAGACTTGCAAACAAAGGAGCAGTCCATAAATAAATTGTATAAACTCAGGAAACCGAGTCAGGGAAGCCTCTGCTGTCTGCAAACAGACTGTTGTCAATTTGGAGGTTTATTTTACTTATGTTCAAGTATTAGATGGATTTGTATTTGTCTTTTGAACAGTGAACATTTGGGTAGAGCAAGAAGAGCTACAGAGCGTACTTGGATCTTGTGGAAAGCAGCTTTTCTTCATTTCTAACACCTGCAGGTGTTAGATCTGTCTGTCTGCTGGTAGATTAAATTATAGCAGTGTTCAGCACTTGACCTGCCATCACTTCTTTGGGCAGATGGTCATGTACTTATTGGTAACTGAGCTGTTTTTTCTCCTTATGCTGCACCTGTAAGACAGATTTAGAAAGCTTGTCACTTTTAATGTAATAAGAACCAGCCCCATAAAAATTCAGATTTAACTAAAACCTTGGCTTGAATTGCAAATTCCTCCTAAAAAATTCCATGGAGACCTGGCATAAGTCTTCTGTATGGATGCTCTTTTCTCTCCCTCAGGACAAGTCTGTCCTTCCCTTAGCAGGCCTCTGTGCTGTGGTAAATTTGCAGTGTTATGGTGAGCAGGATGTGACCACATCTGAGAGGAGCAGGCAGTGCCCCCAGGTGTCACCTGAGCTGCATCCTCGGAGCCCTGTGCCCCACCAGGAGGGACAGCAGGCAGCCCCTGGTGTCAGCAATTCCCCAGGCTTGTCTGGCAGCATGGTTTGAGTCTTTCCCCCACCCCAAACCCTGGCCCAGGCTCTTTGCTGTGTGCAGGGGCCAAAGTCAGAGCAAGTGTTTGGGGCTACAACTGCTATCCCCTGGCCCCTGGGATATTTTGGAATCTTGCCTGCAGTGCTGTGTGTTAGCTGAGGCAGTGTGAGTGACCTGGGGTTAATAACTAATAATAATAATAATAATAATAATAATAATAATAATAATAAAGTGCACATGTCCCTCCTGGCCTCTCAGCAAAGCTTTGTTGTGTCCTGGAAGGCCACATTCCACCAGGTGTTCTGCTCTGCACCTTCCTTCTGGAAATGGATGCTGTTATTCTTCCTTAGGTGCTCTGGAAGCCACTGCTCTCCCCAGGGCAGCCCCTCTCCCCTGCAGCTCCTGGCAGCCTGGGCTCTGTTTTGCCCTGTGGTCTCCTGTGGGAAAGGGGGAAATAAGGGGCTCTCTCTGGCTGCTGCTCTGGAGGCATCCTGAGGAGCACGTCATGGCAAATAAAGCTGTTGAGAGTGCTTTTCTCTAATTCTGATTGAGGCTGTGGAAGTGCATCCCTGTCTGCAGCCCTTCTCCTGGGAAGCTGGAAGAGGGATGGGTTACTCTCATTGCTGGTGAAGCACTTTGCAGCATGTGGAACCCAAGTCCCCATTCTGCCAGCTTTATGGTGATCTGTTGCAAAAAATTAAAACTTTAGCCAGTAGCACCATAATCACCAGGGTGTGTCAGACTATATTTTAAACCATAAACTAGAATTTCTTTCTTGAAAGTATGTATTTTTTAATATAACTCCCTTCTTGCAAAAATCTGGTAACCTTCACATTTATTCTAATGCTGAATGAAAATGAATTTCCAACCCTGTAACACTTCTGGGAAGCTCAAATTGTACCCAGTCTGTCCAAGCAGCAGGAGCCACTCCAGGGCCATGGAGCTGCAGTTTTCTGGTGTGAGCCATGAGCTGGGCAGCTCTCTGGAGCCTGTGGGGAGCAGGAGCTGCTCTCTGTGGTCAGCAAGCACCTTCCTCCAAGGAAAGGGCTCAGAGTGGTGCCAGCAGCTCTGCCTGAGCTCCCAGGTGTCCTGTGGCATTCACACTCTCTGAACTTCACCCAGGGCTTTTTTCCTGGGAAGCTGAAAGGCAGCAAGAGGCCTCAGAGAAAAGGAAACCAATCCTTATCTCATTTGCTTCTCCTGTGTTGTGCTCATGTGGAATGTGTTTGGAGATTGTTTACCCACAGAGATTGTTTCATTGGTTTCTGGTGTGAATTGTTTTCACTCTTTGGCCAATCAGGGCCAAGCTGGGACTCTGGAGAGACTCACGAGTTTTCATTATTATCGTTTTAGCATTTTGTAAGTATCCTTTCTGTGTTCTTTAGTATAGTATAGTATTCTTTAATCTAATATAGTATTATAAAGTAATAAATTAGCCTTCTGAGAACATGGAGTCCTCCTCATCATTCTCTCCCCTCACTGGGGTTGCCTGAATTTACAGCAGTGCCCCATCTCACACAGGAGCTGCTCCCTACACCTTCTTGCCCTTTGCTCAGGGCCATTTGCACGTGTCAAACCTTTTCTTATTTCCAGGAGGAAAGCAGAAGACCCCTTGCCTTAGGTCTCTGATCTTGCTTCCTCTGCTGCTGAGCTCTGGATGATGCAGCAGAGGGTTTGTGGGGCAAAGATAATTTTTGGAGTAAATCAGTGCCAGCTTCAGAGAGAGTTTCAATGGCACCTTGCTTACTGCTGTGGGTAGGGCCTGGCAGTTCTGTGCCAGCTCCTTGTGACTCATTTGAGCTCAGCCATTATCCACCTTTTGGAGAGTTAGTTTATAGGACTCTGAAGACCAAATTCTGCTGTCAGATAAAAAGGCAGAGCAGTTGCTATTTAATTTTTTTACCACCTGCCTCTTTCTTGTTATTTCTTTACCCTGTGCCACCTGTATATCATCCAGCTCTGACTTTGGCTGGCTTCTTGGAACAGGCAGAGATTTTCTTTACTGTCCCCTCTGTGTTTGTTCCTGTTGACAAGAGGATCTTGTCAATCTGCCAGCATTAGGAGAAAACATCAGAGAACAATAAACATTCCACATTTGTAAACATGCTTTTTTTGCTCCTCCAAACCCCTTGCTGTTAAGTAACCAGCTTCTTTGCCTGCTGTGGGTTAATGGGACTTTTAGCCTGTGATCTGCCAGGGATGAGGCTGCTGCCCATGGAGCTCAGTCCAGCACAGATGAGCAGAGCACAAACACTTCCAGCAGCCTCTGTTTCTGGTAGCTTCCATCATGAGAGAAGCTTGGACTAGATTGTCATGGAGAAGATTGTGTGGCTGCTCTCTGTTGGCTGCAATAACATGTACAGGTTGCACATCCTTTGAGTCAGATTGTGTTAGATTTGGATCAATAACCCATCCAGAGAGGGGCAGAGATCCCAAAGGCCCTGGGTGTGCCCTCCATCACATCCTCCATTGTACGGGGATAGAATATAAGTAAATAAAGGCAGTATAGAAAGTAATCTTACCCCCTAAAGAGTTGCAGCTGGGTTAATTATTAAAGATTAGGAGCAGGCCTGATGTTAACAGGCCACACCTGCAGCCAATAAGAGTGTTATAAAAGAGTGGATTGGGTGGTTGAGGGGACTGGAGTCAGTTGGCTGCTGTGAGGACAAGGAAGAGTCAGTGCCTGGAGGAGCTGCCTACAAGGAACATCAAGGAGGTACAAAACTCTGGCAATATGGAACCCTTGCAATGTAATGACAATCACATTGAACAATATATTACAATGAACTCTTTTGCAGTGTTATGGTGAGCAGGATGTGTGAGCAGGATGTAATATAATGGCAACACTCCATCGCATTCCACATCAGGGAATGAGGGGCTGTGCCAGCATCCCAGCCTGGCACTGGGCAGGTCAGGTGTGTGTGAGCCACAGCCTTGGCATGTGCCAGCACTGCCAGGCTGGGAGCTCATCCTGGCCTTTTTCAGGAAAATCTGTAGCCCAGATTTTCACAGCTTGCCAAGGGATTCTACAGAGACTCAGTGTTTGCCCCAGGGGTCTGACAGGTTTTCTCACAGAGTTTCTTCCAGAAAGGCCTGAACAAAACCAGTTATTCAAACCTGCATGGTAGCATGAGACCTTATTTCTGAAATTTAAAAGGCTACATCCAGTGCTTTCTTTTTTCCCCCTTAAATATGGAAAAATGAAAACCAGGAGTGCTGCAGAGCACCTTAGATTTTATTTTCTAGATGGATTGCTCTTCTGTTTTGCTCAGTGGCAGCAGGCTACAGGTAAATAACTGTAAGCATAAGGGGCCTGGGGAATGGTTTCCTAAAAATTCCATGAGGGGAGATTCTGACTGTGCTAAAGCCAGTGGGAACACTGACAGGATGCGTAGAGAGCCTAGGACTTCTGCCAGGGCAATTTTCTGTCTCCTCCAACCTCTTTACTCTCTTCCTGCCTGGTCATGACTGCAGCAGCATCCCTCAGCCAGAAGGGTCTGAGATGCTTTGCTGCTCTCCTCTGAGCCTGAGGAAATCTCTTCTGGCACTGCAGTGCAGCTCCTTCCATGGCACTGCTGTTCCTTGGGTTCAGCACCACCATCCAGAGCACGGGGCACTCTCCTGTGGGAGCTTTGTGGAACATACAGGTGAGAGAAATGAGCTGGCACTTGTCCAGCTGAGGTCACCCAGGGTGTCACAGTGTGGAACATTCAGCTCAGTGATGCAATGTGCTCCCGATCTGTGCAGGGCCTGATTCTAAAGGGTGTTTTTGTGGGCGTCCGTTTGCTTCATGTGGTTTGGCATGAAACATTTCTTTATGTTGGCTTGGTGAGGCTGGCTCTCCCTAAGACACTTGTGTTTTGCTTTTTCTGCTGTGAAAGGAGTGAGCTCCTCTCTTCTGGGTTGGCTGGGACTGTTGAGGGGTTTTTGTTAATTTCATTGGTTTTGATTAGAAGCCAAAAATATTTAAAAGATAAAGGAAGCAAACTCACCTTAGAAAAATATTGTGCTGAGCTACATAATTCAAATAAGAAAGAGCAATCACAAAGATCACAAGGGGAGTTTCCTGATCCCACAGGAATGCAGGATTGAAAAAAACTGACTTCTTGTGTCCTTGTTTGCTAGCAAGCATTATTAAGACACTGAGCTGCTGCAGTCATATCTTCCATTTTCCAGAGCCTCTTTCCTTCCAGCTGCCTTTTTTTGGGAAGCTGAGGACAAAAAAAGTGTGTTTGAGTGTGTAGCAGCAGAAAGCCAGGACAAATCTCTGCACAACTTATTATAAAATCAAACCCCTTAACCTTCTTGCAAGAAGCAACTTTTAAATAGAAAATCCTAACACTGCAGTGTGAAAAAACAGAGCCTCCATTCACCTTGGTACTTCCTAAGAGGCAAATGAGCTTTGAAACTTTCCTTCAAAAGCTGATAAACTGGGCTGCTTTCCCTTTTCAGATTTATCCAGTGACAGCTGTTCCAGCATTTCCTCTCTCAGAGCTCTGCCAGGGCTCAGCATTCACCATGGGGTCAGTTGTGTCTGCCCTGTGTGAGGCTGGGGTGTCAGCAAAGCCAGCAGCTCAGAGGCACTGAGAGCAGCAGAGCAGGGTAGCTGAAGCCTCCACCTGCTCTTGCTGAGTGGGGACAAGATTTTTCCAGCACTCCCAGCTCACCTGGGGGTGTGGTGTCACCCCAAAGCACACCATGGAAGCAGTTCCAGGTAAGCCCAAGCCACACAAACCATCACCCAGGCATCTCCTTGGATGCTGCCTCTGCAAACGTGCAGGAGGAGCTGGCAGAGTCCACTCTTGCCCTCCCTGTTCCTGAGAGGGGAAGGGAGATGTTAAAATACTTAAGATGACTTCAGTGAAATAAATCCTATTGTACCTGTTGGACATGTGGCCTTATCTTTTTCTAGTTTACCTGCAGCTCGTGTGTTGCATCCAATCAGGGAGCTGTTTTTTCATATGTTAGACATCAAATTGGATGGGTCTGTCTTGTTTGCTTGGTGAAATTGAGAATTGCCCAAGCAAAATAAATCTTTTATGTGCAAGAATGACTCATTAGAATAATTTTGAATTGTACTCATTTAAATGTTTTTATTTAATACAAATAAAGTTTTAGATCCAATTATAGTTTTTATTTCCTCCTTTTGCTCAAAATTTTTGGAAGATACAACAGGTTTTAAAACTCACAGGAGTGTAAAGTCCCCAAAATCTGCAGTGTGTATAGTTACATATCTGTTTTATAGATCTCTGTTTTACTGATGTCAATTTAAATACACCAGCAGTTTTAATGCTGTCAGTGCAATCTTCTCATGCCCAATTTGCTTCTAGATCAGTGAAGCTAAATGTGCTTTAAAATGCATGAATCTTTATTTACTTTTTATTACAATAGCCTGTTAGACCCAGTAGTAGTTTTGTAAGTGCATTGCCTCATTGTAATTAACTTTTATGAGTTTAGTTGAAAAGAAATATAAACTCCTATGCTTTGTAGCAACCCAGAAATTGATACAAGATAATGAGAAAACTGGAATTGTCATGTATTAAAAGACTCTATGATGATAAATGGTTCCAGCAGTAAATTTGATGCTTCATAAAGGCAACAGGCAGATCGTGGAGATACCAAATAAAATGAAGACAGGTAATGTGTTTCCCACAGACAGATTTAGCCTCATCTGAGAGGATGAACAGCACCAGCTCCAGGCACTGGAGCCGTGTGAGACACACCCAGAGTCCTCCGTGGGTGTTCGTCCCCATCCTTAAAATTTTAAAATCAAGAGAGAGGATTTAACTAGAACTGCAAACGTTTTACCAAGATCGAGTTAATTTTAGTCTGTGTCATTGAATACATAGATTGACCTGTCTGTTCCTCATCTGGAGAAAGTCCCAGTTAAATGTTCACCCCCTGGTGTCCCAGCAGCCCAGGGAGCTGCCTGCACCTGACTGAACAACTCCTCCTAATCTTCACCCTAACATTAGTTAAATGAGAAATAAAATATTCCCCACTTAGAAGCATCATGTTTGTGACCTAGATTTTAAGACAGAGCTGTGATCACAAGTGAGCTGTGACAGGGGAGTGCATCTCAATGGCTTCAGCCACTCTGCCCATCCTGAACACCTCCCATATTACTTTTTGCTTTTACTTCTGCTTTCTCTTACCCACAAGCTCCTTGTTTTCCTTCCTAGAAGGTGTCTGCAGCTAAATCTAGAACACTTCCATGCACCAAGTATCTGAGACATATCATCTCATGCTGAGAACTTGCTCTCAGCAGAGTGAAATTGAGCTGAGGAAATAGTCAGTAGGATGTGTTTCTCCACACTTGTCAAGGAGCAGCCACACTTTCCAGGAATGGTCCTATTGCAGTCTGCTGTGAAGATGAACAAATGGCTTCATCTCCCTGGCTGCACCTGCAGATAGCAGAGACCTTGAGGGAAAACCCAGAACCCCAAGGCTGGTCAGCTGTGTTTGTGTTTTCTGTCTGGACTTCACATTGAACAGCTCTTTCATCCTTGTTCAGTGTCCGTTCTGTGTTCACAGAATCATCCAGGTTGGAAAAGACCTCTGGGATAATCAAATCAAGCCATAAACCTGCCACAACCAGGGGCACCAGCAAACCCTGTCCCTGAGCACCATATCTTCCTATCTCTGAGCTCTGACAGGGACAGTGACTCCATCACTTCCCTGGGCAGCCTTTTGCAATGCTTGACCACCCTTTCAGTGAAGAAATTTTTTGTAATGTCCAATCTAAACCTTCCATGGCACAACTTGAGGCTGTTCCATCACTCGGGAAATTTGCTGGACGTAGATAGATGCCTCATCTGCATTTTGCTGTTTGGTGTATTTGTGTACATCCTAACATATTTGGTGCTTTTGCTGTATTCTATTATGGGAAGCACTGTGTGAAAATAAGTAAGATTTATTTTTAGTGCATGGTAACTTTATGTGATCAATACAATAATATCATAATTTCTTGCCTTAAGGGCTCAACCTGAATGCTGGTGAAATGCCAAGACCTGATCAATAGTCTGCTGCATTTTTAGAAGAGATGGATGTGATGGGCCAGCTCAGTCTTTGTGCTCAAAAATATGGGGGAAAATCACTGCCATTAGGCAGGCCAATACAGCTATAGACAGCTGCTTTACACAACATGCAAAGAAATACAGAGAATTGAGGTGAAATCTCTACCATTCCCCTGAATATGTTGTAAGACAAATATTCCAGAGTAAAACATTAGTTTAAATTATTCATGTTTCCAGGATTGGGGTAATTAACTCAGGATTAACTCAACTTTTTCATTCTACTTCCTTTCTCATCCGTCAGTTGAATTGATATCATTAAATTCTACTCAGCAAATTATGATTTTACTGTCTCTATCCAATTGACATAATGTATTCCTTGAAATTCTGGTTCTAGAGTTGTCTATTATTCATTAAAATACCCTCATAAGTTACTTCACTTCTCTGACACCTAGCAGTAAAAGTAGCAGTAAGTTCCTACTTTGTGTTTTATCAGCACATGCTGGGAAACAGGCTCTGTGTAATTCATCTGCTTGCATGGAAATTAAATGAAAATTATGTAGATGGAAAAGGGGCCACATGCCAATTGCTCTGCCTTGTGCTATTTTGCACAGTGCCTCATTGACAAACTACAATCTTTTCCTGAATGAACAATTTACAAGAGGAACCAAATGGATCCTTACTGCCTATTCTGCTAAAATTGTCATTAAATATGCTAATGGCATGAGGGGAATTTGTGCATGAACCTGTCATGGAGCCTAGGCTGTGACTCAAAATATGCTACATCAAAATCTGGGTTCCATGCATTAATTTCAAAGATATATTCCATTTTTCCACTCCATGTTTTCTGCTTATAACAAGTTTTCTTGCTGGAAAAGTTTACTCTTCCTGCAGGCAGTCTGATAAGCACAGGGACAGCAGAGGGTTCACTGAGTGAATCTCTCACCCAAGATGCTGTCTTGCTTCCTAGATGAAAGAGGTTCAGGACTAGAAAGCTCAATCAGTAATGTACAAACATGAAGTGTTCCTCTATCAGCTCTTAGGTGTGGGATTTGATGGGCAAGGCAGGGTGGATGATAAGGCTCTGTTGACTCATGGTTGGTTTTTTGGGTGGTTTGATTTCCATTCCTGTTGACACGTTGATGGGAGCCTCAGTTCTCCAGCAGCACTGGAGTTATCAGGACAGACCAGTTGTTATTCAGACCAACACCTCTCCATCTTCTGATGTATAATTTGTTTTGCAACATGTTTATTTTTGGTAAGATTGGGGTGTTTTGCTTGTTTTTATAAACGTCTATTTCCATCCTCAATCACAAGCAGCAGCTGCATGGAAAGGTCTTGGTGTTGCTGAGATATGAAATTGTATGACAGGCTTTCACTGGACCTGTTTGGGATGCAGGAGCCTGTAAATGTGTCTGACTGTGGCATTCACATTCTCTGAAAAAATCCCTTCACCCAGGATTTTTCCCCTGGGAAGCTGAAAAGCCTCAGAGAAAAGGAAAACAACTCTTATCTCATTTGCTTCTCCTGTGTTGTGCTCATGTGGAATGTGTTTGGAGATTGTTTACCCACAGTGATTGTTTCATTGGATTCTGCTGGGAGTTGTTTTCACTCTTTGGCCAATTGAGGCCAAGCTGTGTCAGGACTCTGGAGAGAGTCACGAGTTTTCATTATTCTCTTTTTAGCTTTCTGAAAGTATCCTTTCTGTGTTCTTTAGTATAGTTAGTATAGTATTCTTTAATATAATATAGTATCATAAAGTAACGAATTAGCCTTCTGAGAGCATGGAGTCAGATGCATCATTCCCTCCTTCGTTGGGACATTCCCAGCAAATACAATATCAGACACCTGTGAATTTTGGTGGCTGGGGCTGGGAGGCTGCAGGCTCTGCCCTTCTGCCTGTGCACTTGTTCTGAATGGGAATTACTTCTCTCTGCACTATCTAAATGTTGGATTTGTTGGGTAAAATTTTGAATTGGCCGGTTGGACTTACGTTGGTTTCTTCTGATCAGTCAATTTGAAATTAACAGAAAGGGAGATTTACATTTAACACAGGAGAAGCCAAGAGCAGTGGGTCACTTTCTTGTTCAAATCCAACTGTCTGTGTCCATCCAGGATGCACAGCAGCAGAACAAGATTAATTGATTGATAGAACACAGCAAGTTGATGTTGACAAGCATGAATACAGGAAAAACAACTTTCAGGGTGAAGTCCTTGAAATATACCTTTTACACCATACTTTATCTACTTTCCATAATGATTTTTCCAAGATTTTTTAGTCTATATTGGGATTGGTGCCTCTCATACCTTAGGAGTTATTATACTACAGCACTAATATTATCCATTTGTGTTTGTGAAATTTTAGACAATTAGAATTTTAGAATAATGAAATATCTTATGAGTTGGAAAGGACTCAAGGATGATTGAGTCCACCTCCTGGCCTTGCATGGGGAAACCCCAAAAATTCCACCATGTGCCTGAGAGCATTGACCTATTTCTCCTTGAGCTCTCTCAGGCTTGGGACTGTGTTCATTTCCCTGGGCAGCCCCTTCCAGTGCCCAGCCACCCTCCAGGTGAAGCATTTTTCCTTAATATCCATCCTAACCCTGTGCTGACTCAGCTTCAGGCCATTTCCTTGGGTCCTGTCTCTGGTCACCAGAGAAGGGATCAGTGTCTGCTTCTTCCTCTCATGAGGAACTGCAGACCCCAGTGAGGTCTGTCCTCAGTCTCCTCTTGCTGTGACACTCAAAACTGTCCCCAGCACTCAAGCTGAGGCCACCCCAGTGACAGCAGAGTGGGACAGTCCCCTCCCTTGACTGGCTGGCAATGCTGTGCCTGATGAACAGCACCTATTTTATTATGTTTTGCTAGATTATTATGTTAACACATTATTTTATTATTGTAGTTATCACTGGGTTTGATTTGTAATCAAGTGCAAGATTACACAGTAATAATAGTATAACCACGATAATAAAATAATGTTGCACTTGATTACAAAGCAAAAACAGGCCTATCAAAACCCCCAATGGTATAACTTAACTAAATATAATTTCTTTAATTTCCTTTACCACCTCATGAGACCACTATAATTTTCTGGGTAATAGTATTCTTTCTAATACATCAGTACTCCCACGCTTCATTTATCCATGTTAAATTAAACTTCTACTTCATGTGAATGGACCTTACAACAGGCCCACAATTTCTGCAACACTCAGAGGAGTACAACTGCACCCAGAGGGTGGTCACATGTTGACTTTCACTTTCTCTGATGTTACCCATGGGGAATGGGGTCCACTGTGCCAAAACACTGCTATGGGAAATGGGATCACTTGTCCTGAACTGCAGTTTTCAGCAGATTTTTTGAATCCTTCTCAGGATTCAAAACTGGGTATTTGCATCATTTGTGAGAGAGACAGGAAGTCAGGCAGGACTGGTGTTGCTGCCTGTTTTCTTTTTGGCTGAGGAATGCCACCTGAATTTCAGGATGTGAGGATGGAGGTACATGTGGTGGCTTAGTCTGAAATGTTTCTAAACCTTTGCATCTGTGAGAAGAGCTGTGCTGAGTTGACTCTTATGTGTCCTCATCCAACAGTTTGACAACAAGGGGGCATATTATGGGCTGTAAGCACTGCAGTAGGAAAACACCATAACCTCGGGTAAAATCACATCCAACTTCTTTTATAACAGACCCAGAGAAGTGAGCAGTTTTAACCAGTAACAAGGTGTGCACAAAATGCTTGCACTAATGGAAATCCTCAGTGTCAAATTACGTGGTTTTACCAGTTGGATTGTGACAGTAAATGACTAATCTGCTGCTTGGAGTAAAGGGATGATTTTAAATCACGTTTCATCAGGCTGGTTGGGGTGTAGCAGCTTTTCTGGGAGGGCAGAGGGAGAGCAGGGTTGCAGGAGCCCTGTTCGTCATTCCCAGACAGCCTTCCCAGACCCTAGGGCTGCCTTGGATGCTTGGGTGCTTGTGACAGGGTGAGCTGCCCTGTTCACAGCAAGGGGCTTGGGACAAGCCAGCCTTCTCTGAGCATCATATCGTATCATATATCATATCATATCATATCATATCATGTATCATATGGGAGGCTGATTCCCAGCTAGTCCGAATGGAGACTCCTACAGGAGGACCAGCAGTTGAGCACCCTGTGGCTCTGGTGCTCCTGGGCTGAAGATGGAATTAGCCTGCAAGCCTTGGCAGGCGCAAAGGGAAGCACTGCCACATGCCAAGGTGAGGGCTGCAGGCCTTCTTCCCTCCAAGGCTTGATGCAGAGACATCCCCAGGCCATGATTCTGCCCACACTCCCCATCATGAGCCTTTAATGTTGGTACTTTTTGCTGCCACAGAGGTGGGGGGGTTGCAGCAGGAGCTCTCTGCTGTCTCTGCCCATGTCCTGTCTGGGCTGTCTAGGAAAGCCTCCTGTGCTGCTGAGAGAAATGAGCTCCCTGGCAGGATTACCAGCCAATAAAGCTTTCAGACCTAGTCTCCTTGTGGAAAATTATTTTCCAGGCCTGTGTAAGAAGCCTCCAGGGTTTCCATGGTGTGGTAAAATGAGGAAACATCTAAGAATTATGGGAAAATGGGGAAGAAGTGGAGAAGCACTGCTAGGTAACTGATGTTAACTTCAGACTTTGAAACATTGTGCTGGAAGATAAAGGCTACTGAAGTAATATTTTTCAAGTATTGTTCAAGATTTGAGAAGAGATCAAGTAGTTAAATAACTTGGTCCATTTTAGCAGCACTTGTTTGCTTCCTCTCATTTCTACATCTTATTCTTCAGTTAAAAGACAGTTATCTCAAAATTCCCTACATTTTTGTCTGGATCACACCACACATCAAGAATCCTCATGGATAATTGTGCATTTCTGAGTGCAAACTGGGCATATTTTTCATACATGCATAGTTCAGCAGGTTATTCCTATAGAGTACAGAACTGATTAGCAATACAGGCGTTTTCTAGATTGCTGTTAGAGTTCTTTAATTAAATGTCTGTCTCTTGTTTACACACAGGATGAATTGTCCTCCACTCCTGTTTCAGGGAATGACCATGATCCTTCCTTGTGCTGCCTTTTAATTGGGGCAGGTTGCACCTGCACAGATTTCTCTGCTGAGCTGGTACATGGTGATCAACAGACTCTAGAGAAGTGACACTTGCTCACATGCTCAGACACTTCCTTGGGATTACTGCACATGGAACAGTGTTCATTAGCAAATTATTTCCTTGAGAGAGCCCCTGCAGGTGCTGTTCCCAGTGTGCTGAGCTCCAGCCTGATGTTTCTGCTGTAATGAAAATTGTATTCTTGGTCAGGAGAGGTCAGGGCACAGGGGCAGAAATGCTTTGCAAGTGGGAGGTGATGCCTCAGGTTTCAGCTTTTATATTTTTCAGATTCTGTACTACTTTAGTATGTACTTCTGATCTTCATATTAGGGGATGGTGAGCTCTGTGCACAGAGCAAGGAGACAAAACAATTCCTTCTCTAGCTGGGGACCAAGGACAAATGATCCAAATTTCAGGCCCAAGAGCACAAACAACGTGGGCTGGAGAGAGAAAAACGAGCAGGATGGGACTTCATAACCTAAAGCTGGAATTAGACAATGAACTGCAAGGTGCAAATGGCCCAGAACTTATAAAAGTGAGAGACCCCATGGCTTTGGTTGTCCATTTTGTGACCATTTTGGTTCATCTTGGGTGTAGCCCTGGCTGGGATCTTGTGCTGCCCCAGGTGGATCCATGGAGGCTTTTTGATACTTGATTCTTTAACTCTCTCTACTTTATTCTTTAACTCCCTCTAGCCTCTGTTCTAGGTCAGCCTTCACAAGGCATCAGAGGTGTGCACCTAAGGGATGAATTTTAGCAGGACAGTAGATGGCACTAAGGATGAAGACCAGAATTTATTGGCTTCTTAGCAACCCCCAAATAATTGCTTTTGGCAGTGGCTGCTATGGAACACTCTCACACTGGCATTCCTAGCTGTATAATCACTTAGAATCAGAGATAGAGGAATCAGCTTCCTTGGAGGAAGCTAAATGTGGCATGTGTTTTGCAAATCCGGAGAAATGCCAAGAATGAAAATTATTATCTCTAAGCACGACCAAAATATGGCTTCTTTCCTTTGGCTGAAGTGGTTTCTTGCCAGCATCAGTCTCACCAACTGCTTGTACTGGCTTTTGACCTCATCAGACAGCAAACTGTGCCTCCCACTGGCATGAAGTGCAGCAGAGCATTAACCCACTGTCCCTCATGGGAAAGCTGATTCACTGAACTCCTTCAATATCCCTAAATTCCCCAAAGCTCTTGAGTGTGGGTTACCCTCTGCTTTGGCACAGGGCTGAGCAGGTGCAGGGCTGCACTGAATGGGGGCAGAACAAGGATCACATCCTGGGCACATCAAGCAGCCTGCAGCAAGAGGGAGGCAAAATCACTGACACTTTTCAAACAGCAGATCTCACATCATGCTCTATATCCCAAGACATAGGGAAAAAATACTGAGTGGGCATTTGGCACAGAAGACCAAACATCTGCTCAAAGCCAGCGCTGCTGGTTTGCAGAACAAAGTTTGCAGTGAGTATGCAAATTCTTATCAAATTTGTCATCTTCCTGGAAGATTTAGTAAAAATATTGGCTAGTTAAAGATGGCAGATCTGGGTTCTCTGAATAAGGAACCCTTTATATCCAAGGAATATTTTATCTGTTACTGATATCAGGTATTTTACCATGATTTGGAGGCCAGTTTGTCCAGCTGCATTGTCAGGAGGGAGCCTGAGCTGAGAAAGAGGATTAATCCCATGTAGGCTCCCAGGCAGCTGTCAGCGTAGCACAGACATCTGAATTGCTACTGGGTTATGCTGAAATAAAACCAAATACCTAAAAAATGTCCTCTTTATGGTTTTGTGTCCTTTCCTTAGCCCTAGAGGCAGTCCTAGGATTGAGGCAGAGTTTAAAAACTTGATTTGGTATTAGGAACTGAGTTCAAGCAGATGGCTTCTGCTCAGCAGACAGCTGGAATTGAATAATGCCACATTATTTTCAGTTCTGAATTTTAGTTTCCTCAGATGATCTGTAGGCTTTGGCAGCTATTTCTTATGATAATGGATCGTTCTCAATTTCATCAGAACCAAGGAAACCACCTGTTACTGACACATGTTTGTGCACTTTGTAATGAGACAGATTATTTGAAAATATTTATATTCTCATGTTTAGAAGGTATTTGTGTGAGGTCTGTGTTTGCTTGTGGGCTTACTTTCCAGTGTGGTGTTCATCCAACTGTTGCTTTATTACGTGTTTAAATAACAGGTGAAGGCTGATCGATGAGCTGCATGAAGGAAATTGAAGGAGAGGATGCTCTCCTGATGCTGTGCTGACATGCAGAACATCAATGGGTAGAAAATGTTTACTGTTATGGATATTTTATTAGGCAGTGGTTTCATTTAGATCAATTACTATGAAGAACATGTAGCTCAGAAGTGTGTGAAGAGATCACAGCTCTCTTGGAGTTAAAAGGCTGGAAGGAACCCTTTATATGAACTTGCTGAAACAATTCAATTAATTGTGCCATTGCTCCGTTAACTGTCCATATCACTCAATGCAAAAACTCCAGATGCAGCTACAGATGCTTCAACTGTGAGTGGAGAACAGCACTGAGCCTAGAAATTTATCCTCTGGCTTCAAACATAATTTTAGTCTCTGGCAATAAATGAAAAAATTAATATAACACATGGATTTATGGAATGACAAATTGCACCAGAATAATTTTATATTTCCATAAGAGAAGAGGGATGAAAGCAGCATTCACTGCTGATGACATTGGGATGAAAGCATTCACTAGGTTTGCTTCTTAGCAAACATCCCATTTTATTAACAGGGTTGTTTAAAGTATAGTGTATGGAAAGCTGGCCCCTTGCATTTAAAATATTACTTAAATGGTATTCAAGCAACCTTTCCCTAGCTCAGATAATTATATCTGTTCTAGCTTTAATTTTCCTTCTTTCTTACATGTCCTGTCAAGACTGCAAGTCATTGCAACACTGGATAGAAAGGAAAATCTAACAGCTAAAATTCTTATAACAGCATGTGAGTGCAATCTGCAATAAGATACAGTCCCATCAATTAATCACTGCAACTTGAACCAAAATATCTTTGGAGGCCCATTCAGCTGCTCTGGAGTGGAGTTTCCCTCGGTGGCGAGGGGTTTCCAGAGGAGACCACACTCCTCCATGCCCATTTCCTGCTGCTCCCTGCCATGCTGACATCTCCAGGAGCTGTAAAGCAAACAGCTCAGGGGAAAACAAAGCTCTGGAAGAGTGTCACAGCCCAGCTGGATGTGAGCAGTGGCACAGATCCAAATAAATCCCTAATTAGTGTGGTGTTGCACTATGGCAAAGCAGCATCTTCTACTCCCAGATGTTCAAGCCAAGTGTGGGACGCCAGCAGTGTCTCCCTGGACACAGGGCCACTTGCTTTTCTTGCTTGCTGGTGTCCTCCATTCCATCACCATGGCCATCCCATCACCTGAGAGCCCATCCTCTGCTCAGCACCCCTTGGGACACTCAGGCCTTTTTGAACTTGCAGCACTGAAGAACAGAGTCCTTCTCTTAAAAGTCACCATCATTCTTTGTGTGTAGGTTATGTCCCTGCGCTTGGCTGTGCTGGAACATGTGATGTTTAAGGGATCCAGATAGCCTTAGGACAGCCTTTTGTTTGCTCTAGAAAAATGCAGACTAGAAACTTAAAGGTAAACATAATTTCTCATATAACTTGATGCCCAGGAGTTCAATATATTGGAAAAACTTTAAATTCCACTCTATTGATGATGAAATCAAAAGGGTTGGCAGTGCTGCCCCTCAGATCAGCTGTTGCTTTAGCCAGGAGGCTGCATGTCCCTGAGCTCCTCTCTGGACAGTGGTAAGCACTGATGGCTATGGGGGACCAAGCAAAATGTTCTGTACTTCCTGGGCACGATGGAGATTTTCAGCACCCTTGGATGTGTGACTCTCAGAGTGATATGGATGTCTCTGAGTCATTTGTCTATGTAAGTTTGAGGAAAACAAACCAGCAGAAAAGAGATAACATGGTTTTACACTTCCTGGTGTGGTATTTCAGACTTAGAAATGCTTTACTTCCTAGATAAGAGAGAGAGAAGAGAATAATTTAAATTCTTTCATTCCCTTGGGAATAATGCAATGCAATAATGTTAAAACTGTATGTAATTGCTTTCTATTTTCGTAAAGCCTGTGGCAGCTATGAACCTTTAAAGCGAACACTGGAAAGTCTGGTTTGTACAAATTTCTTCAGTTGCATCAATGGTGCAGTGCGGGTAAAAAGCAGTGGGAACGTGTGAGCTTTATTCTACAAACCACAACAGTGGCTTTCCCTGGCATGTGTGAAAGAATCTTCAAAAGCATCAAAACCCTCAGAAAGTGACAGGTTTGGGGTCTCTCCTGGGCTGCTGTTTGCATTGTCTGCTGCTGCAAGAAACCCAAGTGAGCGCTGTCATTGCTTGGGGCACTCTGCTCCTTTTGGAATTCCCAGGGAATTATCTGAGGCGTCTCCTGGATCTTTGCTGCTGACCTTCCCAAGGGTCAGAGCACTCCGCAGAGCAGTGGGTCAGTGAACGGCCTGAACCAGACCTGTGGCAGCTGCAGGATGGTAAAAGGTGCTTCAAGCACACACAGTGTTGCCATTTTAACTGCTGGGAGGTTCTGTTTTGTACTGGGATTTATTTACTCAAACTCCTGTCTTCATTCGATTCATCAAAGTACTTAAAAGTGAATTGTAAATACAGTAAATATCAGAAGCCTAAAATGAGAAGTATTACACACATTTTAGTTTTTAGCCAACCAAATGAACAATGTTAAAAAAGGCTTTTGAATACACATAAGCATCTTTAGTACTTATTTTGCACGTGTTAGCTCTGTTTCTTTTACATAAACAGTATATATAGTGTGCATATATATCAGATGTCATAATGAGACAAAATATATAGTTTTTCTTCCTGTGTCATTTTGAAGGATGATTTTTATCCTTTAATCCATCCCTATAGATACAAGGCACTGGCTAAACACAACAAATGTGTGCTGAAACCTTTTCCAAATTCCTGTTCATGGCTGGAAAAGGAATGACTGATGCAGATTGCTGTGAGTTTCTCCTTAAAAACTCTTGAAGATACAGAGATGAATTTTACATAATTCTTCACTTTATTGTTGTGTAAGCAGGTATTTTGTTGCTGTTATTCCAGATTTGTCCGAGGTGTTATACGAGATTTTCCCAGGAGATATCCTGGAGCAGATTGCATTGTAGAAGTACTGAACATGTACAAGAAACAGACTTTTTTTTTTTTTCTGTACAACCATTCTCCTACAATCTGGAGTAATTCTATTTTACCATTTAACTTAATTAATTTTGCTTCCATTTGCTGTGTTTTGGAATATTCAGTCACCTCCTTCTACAGTAGCTGGTAATTCTGACTCTCATGCACTGAACAGTACAATGCCAATGACAGTGCTAAGCAACTCTTTTTACCCATATGCATAAAGCTCTGACAAAAGTGACTCAGTTTCATAGCTGCCATCTTTCTTGATGAAAAACACAAAAAAATGTAAGGAACTCTTATCTGACAGCAAATTAACTCCACACGGAGATGGTCTGTGACTATGCCAAAATGCCTTTGAGTTTCTTTGTTTGTCTGCCAGCAGTTTGTGCTCATCTCAGCTATTCAGTGACACACAGAAACTGTGGTTTGCTTTTTCCTCCTGGGGCAGGAGATGAAATCCCACCTGGGGACCATGACTCCTGGTTAAATATGAGGGTTTGTCCCATGTGTCCTGTGAGGAACCACATCAACCACAGATGCCATGAGATGCTATTCAGTCCTAGAGGCTGAAGCAATATTCTGCAGAAGTTTCCTTCTTGTAAGGATTTTTACATGCTGGTTTTATTCTGATCAGAACCAGAAGCTAGCACTGACCTCAAAGTAATATCACTGTAATAGTTTTCTATACACTTTTCTCTGTGAATTTGGCCAGTGTAAATTTCTACCACCCACAAAATACCTGGAGGCAAAAAAAATCTGTGTTTTGATTACATGCTGTGTAAAGAAATACCAGCCTCTGTTTTGATCTGCTGCACTCATCTAATTCCCTTCAGCACTCTGCTATCTACCTATCTACACTGGTCTACCTGCCAGCGCATTAAATATATGATTTTAAGGGCTCAGATTAATTCAAGATACAAAAATCAGTGTTTGTTACAAAGAATTTGGTTTTTTGCTTATGCAGGTGTTTAGAACTGTTTCTTTCTTGGAGCCAGATTTGGACTGAGATGAATATTTTTCACTGGAAATGCAATTACTATATCTTAGAGGTGCTGGGGTCCAAGAATTCATTTCACTCAGTCATCTGCTCTTCTAAATATAGGGTAATTGCTATTGTTTGTAAATGAAATAAGAGAAAAAAAGAACAAATTAGAGAAATGTTACCCTCCGTAATTAGAGTGTTTCTGAGGATAAAATTGTTTTAAAGGTATAACATCGTTAACAGATTTTTTTTTTAATCCTTGTTTGCATCTTGGCACAGTCACAGGGCACATTTCCTATGTTTTGTACATTTATTCAAAACAGAATTAGAATAAAGCTGTTTTTCTTTTTTTACAAATTACTGGCTTTGTAGGCTGTGTAGGTGTTTTTCAAAGGCACGCACCATGCTTACTTAAAAATAATTACATTTCGAGCTAGAATATATATTATGCCCTTCCTATTGAGCTACAGTGATGTGTTACAAGCTGCCATTCTACAAATTTCCAGAGTGACATTTTGTTATTGCAGATCATTTTAGGAAACTTCCTGAGAAATTAAAATGTCTGCTCGTGACTGTTCAGGTGGAAATGTAATGGAGTGCCCTGGGGCAGGAAGGACTAACAGGTTTTGGCATTAGGAGAACTCTCATCTCACCTTTAGCCTCAAAAGCATGCTGCCAGTTTGCCTGGGCAGTATTGAGGGCAGCAGGGCTTGGGTGCGTTGGTGTCTGTGGTTCCTGCAGGGCCAGGGCTGGCAGCAGGTGATGTCTGCTCTCCCCACACTGGTGGCTGGGCTGGGATGATGCTGGTGCCCTTCACTAGCAGAGGTTGTTCAGGGGGGAATCAGTCACTGGAAGTGCTTGGATAGCTTGAAGGAAGGGGTAAGAGAGGCTGTTCATCATTCAATAACGCTGGAAAGGTGGTTGCTGTAGAAACCTCTTCCAGGTCTAGCAAATGTCAGGCATCAGACTGTGCCCGCTGCGGCAGCGCGGCTCAGCCTGGAGAGGCTCCCACGCACAGGAAGCCTGGAGGCTGGCTGGCTTTTTCTGGAGACACTGGGGGTTTCCTGGCCATCTGCCTGGCGTGGGGAGTAGCCATCAATGTCACTGTTTCCTCTGCAGGGGCTGCTGCACAGCCACGATCACGCTGCTCAAGCTCCCAGGGACTGCTCCCTCCTTCAGGGCGCACTCTGGGCTTTGTGCTCCTGGCTCATCTCGGCCTGAGCACAAGGCTGGCTCTGGCAGCTCAGAGGAGTAGTGAGGGGTAAAGTGTGCTGGATGTGCTTTGGTGTGGGTTGGAGGTGAGAGCCTGGGGCTGTGCAGGGAGCACAGCTCCCACTTGTAGGATTTCTGACTTGTTCTCCCCCAGAGCATTCACTGAGGAATCACCCAGCAAATTCGAGGTGCGCTTGGCTGCAGCCCTGAGCTCAATTGCAGGCTGATGGCAACGATGTCCTGAGCTATAACAAAGTGTGAAGTGAGCAAGAGGCAGAGAATTTGATCCTAGTCTTATAAAGGGGCTGAGTCATATTTAATCAAGCTCTATTCATTTGTACAGCAGAGGTGCCTTTAAAGTAAAGATGCTCCAGCCACAAAGTGCTTTACTTAGTTCCCTTTGACAGGGACCTCTCAAATGCTTGCTGCTGTGGATTTCAGTCCACTCACAGTCCATTTAATAGACATGGTGCACCCCCCCTGACATGAGTGGCTTATCTCCCCAGAGCTGAGGTCTGGCTGTGTGGATTTGGTGAGTACTTAGCACTTCATCTGCTTGTTTCCCACTGGTAAAATGAGCTAATGTGTCCAGCTCGTTCTGCTGTGCTCTTTGTGAAAGGTTCCTCGGCTTCTCTGGGACATTTCATAATCATTTACTCTGGTTCAGTTAATCTCAGGTTTCTGCATGAAGGTATCCTGGGTCTCTCATGGCTGGGTAATTTGTTTCAAACTGTGATTTCTGAGACTAATAGTTTCATCCTTTCCATTTGAGATCAGTAGGATGGAGCTGCACCATTCTTAATATAACATTGATTCTGCAGAGTGATGATTCTGATCCTTGGGGTAAACTTCAAGATTGCTTTAGACATTCATGTTCTGAATGGAGACACAAGAATCTCTCATTATTCAACTATTATGAAGTCTCTCATGTTTTCAGCTGCTATAGATACTCTTGATTTGTTTTGGTAAGAAGCCCAGAGCCTGGCAGGACATGTTATTGATCTCACACAATCCATTCTGGACACTGACGTAGGGGTATCATTCACAAATCAATTTTCTCTGAGCTTTGATTTAAGTATCAGTGGCCTTTGAGGATCTTTCTGGATCACTTTTATTCTCAAGCTGTGCTTCAGCACTGAGTAAACTGTTTAATAAGTGCAGGCACCCAAATGAGCTGTGTGCCAGCTGCTGTCAGATGTGGCCACTGAGTCTGTTCTGTTTGCTAACATAGTTTCTGTAAAGAATAACACCCCACTCTACCTTCAGAACAGTTTTTGAACTTCAGCCGCTCAGTCCAGCAGCTCTGTAAGGAGGCAAGTATTCCTTTGATATCAAGGCACACTGCCTGGGGAGAAAAGGTGAGGTAGTGTCATTTAGCTATGTGTTAGACTGTGCACAAAAACTGTCTGCTACCTTTCTCCTTCGCAGACAGAAACTGAGACTGGTACGTCAAAGAAGTTTTAGAAGGGATCTGAGTCAAGTTAATCCCACAAAATGCTTTGCAATCCATGAAAACAATGTGATGAGTGAGTTATAAAAGAATGTAATATTTGATTTTGTAAAGATATGGAAAAAAGGTTAAGAATGGGAAAGAGTGCTAAAATGGTCACTGGCAGGCACTGCCCTTTAGTTACTGGTCACAGAAACCAGATGTTTGGGAACTGGCTATGGGTTTATGGAGTGTCCAGAGCCAGGAACTGCCTGCAAAGTCCCATGAGAGGTTTCCTGTCCACCCCTCGTGCACATGCCCCTTACTGGTGTCACAGAGCTAAAATATCCCAACGGTTCCTCAGAAATGGTGGCCTAGCTTCCCAAATCACTTCCTTTCCTTTTTTTCCTTTCATTTCTTTTCTCTCTATGTTTCAGATTATGCTTGGCCTTTGCCTAAACAGTTGTGCCCTATATGGATTTCCCTAGATGTGCTCTTTTCAACTGCATCTATAATGCATCTCTGTGCCATCTCTCTTGATCGGTACGTAGCAATTCGCAATCCCATTGAGCACAGCCGCTTCAATTCCCGCACCAAGGCCATTATGAAAATTGCTGCAGTTTGGACCATATCCATAGGTAAGCAACGTGGCTCTTGACTGTGTCTGAATGAATAATAGTGTTGCTCCAATTTTCATTTAGGATTTTTTTTTATATTTTTTTCAAGAGGATACTCAAATTAATTTACCTGGCCAGCATGCCTGAGCGGAATAACTGGAAATGGAAACCTTTCCTTGCAGCTGGTGGGAGCAGTCATTTTCAGAGCACCACCCCTCTCCGCTGCTGCTGTGTCCCTGTCAATGTGCTGATAAAAGCAATACCAGGACAAGTGGTGCTGTAAAACTGCAGTGTAAACAGTGCAGCAAACAGCGTTAGCACAGCCCGGCACGGGGAGCCCGGCCAGCTCAGAGCGCACAGCTGCGCTGCGGTCGCTGCAGTGGAACTCTCTCAAAGCCTGGTAATGCTCTAAGTGGAGCTGCACAGGGTTGGAGGCAGGCTATCAGCCAGGTATTTACTGCTCCTGCTCAGCCTTTATAGCCTGGGCTGCTCTCTGCCACAGCTGGACTGCTGCTGGTGCTGAGCTAGCAAATTTGAAGTCTTGGTAAATGAGGAGTAGGCATGACAGAAGACATGTTTGTATTGCTTTGATAAAGCACAATGAATAAAGCAGCAGTAAAATAGGGAATAAAACACAAAATGGTGGCAAAATGACTCTGTAATATTGAGAATTATGGGAAGAAAAAATTTTTTGTAGAACTCTTTAAACGTCCTTTAAAAAAAGAGACATTTGAGGCAGGGGCAGAATTGTATGACCACTTCCATTTGCTGTGTTGCATTTTGTGTTTGTTTAAAATGCAGTCTTACAGAGATTTAACATTTCATTTCTATTTTATGAAGTGGTTTTTGCTTTCAGTGGTGTACTGCAAGGAAAAGCATGTTCCAGGTATTTGAATTTCTCCTGAGTTTTTGCCTGCTTTAGAAGTGGAATATGATTCTGGATTTCTGGGGACTGATTTTGAAGAAGCTTGCCTTGGGAAAAGGCTATGGGAAAAAACAAAAAAAGATAAAATAGGGAAAATATACTTTCTCTCCTCATGAATATAACAAGAATATCTATTAGAAACAAATTTTCATGTGTCACAGGCCTGCTCCATTTCCCCTGGTAATATAATCCACATTGAAACTGGATTTGGTTTCATCAATTCATTTAAATTTTTTTTAAAATTATTATTACTATTATTTTAAACTCTCTGTGCTCTCTATTTAACATGAGAAAGAAAGCTGCTGAATTCAGTACATAAGCAGTCACATGAGGACAAGTTCACATGGCCTTGGTTTGCACAGGCAGCTCAGAATCAGCACAGAATTTGTGCTCCATGTTGCACTGGAATGCAGAGGGAGAGCTGATAGACAACCCCCAAGGCTGAGATGTATAAATCACATTGCAAAATCTGGGCAATAAAACTGTTCTGCTTCCATTTTTGGAGCTAATTTGCAGATTTCTGCCTGTGCTGCCTTAGATGTTGCTGACGTATCCTTAGAAATTTTGGCTAGTGCTGAAGTGGCTGCCTGCACCAGTGCCTTGAGGAGCAAGTTGTGGTTTGGACTCTGAGTCCAAGGGATAAAGTAGCTACTTCATGCATGGTTCACTGATTCAGCAGACTGGTAAGGAAATCTGGTGCCTGGCCAAGCAGTAAAGACACAGGCCAGTCTCTTCATGGAGCTGTTTGGAGAGGGTTGGGCTCATGAAGATGGAAAATAGGCACACTGGGACCTCTGCTGCACCCCAAGGAAAATGGTACCTGAGCCAGAACAGGTGCTGCTGTACAGTGCAAACACTTCACCCCTACCCAGCTTCCTCAGGAGGGGTTTAACCACTCTGCATTGGATAGGATATCAAACAGGTCAAAGGATGAAGCTTACAAGACACAGCTTGGAAAGGAGATGGAACAGCACTTTTCCACAAGGCACGGGGTTTGTCAGCCCTCCATAAGGCAATGGCTGTTGCAGCTGCTCCCCAGCACCCCAAAGTCTTTAGGAAGAAGCTGTGAGCAGTTGCTCTGGGATTTTTGTGGTGCACAGAGCTTTGGGGGGCTGCCTGGGCAGCACTTCCCTCCCCAGGCTGGAAGGGACACAGCTGTGCCTGTGTGCCCTCCTGTGTCAGGATCACAGCTGGGAGGCACATCTGGGCTTTATGTTCAGTTTGTTCTCTTTGATGCAGCTACTGCTGGCCCAGGAGAGCCTTTTCTTGCATCCATTTTTTTGAAGATACAGGCAGAATCCATTCTCCCCAGACAGTCTGTTCAGGGCACTGAAATGCTGTTAGATTTCCTCCCCACTGCATAGGATAGAGCTTACCCTTTTACTTGGGCTTTCTGCAGTAGGTTGCATTAAATGGAGAAAGAAAAGTACTCTTGGTATGTATCTAGCTCATTTTAGCATAACTATTTGTACTTCATAAATGAAAGAGCAGAAAATGTGGCAGACACAGGAAAAAACTGAGCATGGAATGAAAGAAAACTCACTCAAAGTGTATTGTTGCTGGTTTCTGGTTCTTAACTACCTTATCTGTTACTTGGAAAGGCCTGGTGAAATCCTGTGCTCATTTCAGGAGGATGAAATAGGTTAAATGAATTCATCCTCACTTTGGTGTTAAGTGTCACAAAAGAATTTGGGCATTTCTGTTTGTGATTAAGCTTCAAATTCAAAGCAATACTTAAGTGCAGGCTGGTCAGTTTGCAATTCCTAAATCGTGCTTCAGATGAAGAAACTTTTAAATGCATTCCAGTCAAAGAATCCTGAATTCAGTTTCTGAATCAGAATTCAAAAAAAGAAGTAAAAAGCATGTAATTTATCTTAATTCAGTAGCTTTGCATTTCGTTTTTCTGAAGCATTAATGCTGACAGCAAAATATAAAAGAGGTTCTTTGCTCATTGAGCTACAAATTTGTCAAGGTTCACAAGCCTAAACTTATGATTAGGTTTTAAAGTAGGGGAACATAACAGAGTCCTCCTGTCTCTTGACAATTTCTCTGTGAATAGGTCCTTTCCAAAGTTCTCTTTGTTCCACATAAAAGTACATCACAGACAATTGTCCTGTGCTTTAGCAAACATAACTTGAGCAAGATTTTTGTCTTCAGTTAGAGAAGAAGTGGCTGCTGTGAAGGGCTGGACTTGTAAAAATTAGTTTTGTGGTAGATAACACTGTGCTGAGGCTGGAAATTAAAACACAGGCAACAGAAATATCCTCACAATTGAAAACGAAAATCAATTTTGGGTGTGAGCTTGCTGGTAGAATCTTGGTATTGTTTCAAGATTTCAGACTTCGTGTAGTTTCAAAGTTTTCACCAGTAACTTGGGGACTTGGCCATCTCACCAGCCTCCTCTGCCCTGCTCTGAGGAAGGTGAGTGGAGTCCCCATGCAGGGATCAGCAGTGGAAAGGAACCAGCCAAACCCTGGGAGCACGCTGGGTCACACAGGAGAAAGTGTTAACTGGGTAACATAAAAATAAACAAAATGTCCCTCTGAAAACCTGAATCAAAGTACTTCATTGATGTGGAGGTACACACACGTTGCTTCTGATGTGAAAATAGCTGAAACATTTTAATTCTGCAGTTCCTTGTGACCCAAATATATGTTGAAAGGCTTTTCCTCTGCTTCCTGGGGTGTTCAAGGTTTGGTCATTTGCTATAGAGAGCTGAAATTACATGTGCTACCAATTTTCCAGCTCGCATTTTCACATCCTCACGAGCAGTGTAAATTCAATTTAGTTCCTAAATGACCAAGATGGGGCCATCCTTTAAATTTTGCTCTGTGTGTCAGCGCCATAGGCAGATGCCACAAACTGTGTGTGTGTGTGTGTATGTTTGAAAACATTTTCATTCTTTCTCTGACTCATTAATGAGATTATAATTTTGATTTCACAAACCTGAGGTTTGTGTATATGATAAACCATTCAGGTTTAAAAAATAAATTTAAATCCCCACTTAACTTTCATAGTGCTTCGTTGTTTTATTGAGGAGATCTATTTATAGAAATATGGAAGAGTATGAAAAGTATAAATGTGTGCTGTGAGGATCAGTAAAAACTTATTTCAGACTAAGTGAGCTTACATCTAACAGCTTTTTGTTTCTGCCCTGAGTGTTTGTCTCTCTCAGGGGCTGAGCAGCCTCATGCTTGCAAGCTGCTCTAATGATGTCCTTCAAGAGCCTCCAGGTACCAGCTAAGCCTTCCCCTCGCTCACTGGAGACAATCCTCAGCCTGAGGAGTGTGCCTGGAGTGGCATTACTGATCCAAAAGGAATTGTGCTCTCCTAGGGCAGGGGGTTGTGCTGAGGGCATCTGGTGCATGGGGACAAAGGGGGCCTGGAACAGCTCTCAGAGCTCCCTGAGGTCACAGCTCCAGAGCACATGCAGGGTTCTGGTTTGCATTTCTGCCCATCAGTGTCTCTGGGGTCAGGGGCAGCCCAGCAAGGCATTTCCATGGCTCCTGTGCTGCTGGGATGTGTTTGCTCCTGGCAGCCTTTGCTCTGTGCTGGGCTGGAGCTGCTCCTGGGAGATCATGCTTTGGGACAAGACCAAAACCCCAGGAATTTCTTTGCAGGCTTCAAGTTAGCACAAACCTCAGGACAGATTTCATGGAAAAATGGGCAAAACCACTAATGAAGAAGACAGCACATGGAAGGTCAAAATGTGTTCATTTGGGATTTTGCTCAAACCTTTCCCACTGAGCGGGCAGGCTCTGTGGCTCATCACTTGGAGACAAGGAAGCAGTGCTGAAACCACTGTTACTGGCAAAGCAGAGGTTAGACAATCACCCTCCATCTCCTGGAAAAACATACACATTCCTGACTATGAGCACTGCCTTAAGAGAAGGACAGCAACCACATATATTGCTGGGAAAAATGGTTGCATACTGGTAAAGCCTAAGGGAGCTTAATACCTCTGCAAATTTGTGAGATTTAAAATACACTGTATTAATGTATTTTTTTTTCTTTTTTTTTTACTTTTTCTATTTGACACTGAATGTCTGACAGGGTATGTTTGAATAAAGTTCTTCTCTTGAGAGCATGGGGACTGTAGTTGGTTGGCCTGTAAGCAGAGGTGCTGTGGTGGTGCTGATCTGATATTTTGTTTGCCTCACCAGAGTACAGAGGTGGCATTAGCATTGCAAGCTGGGCTGCAAGTTGCCTCTGGTGGAGCAGTAGAGGTGGTTTCTGCTCATAAAACTTTTTCAGACCTGCCTTCTGCTCCTGGGTGAGACAGAAATATTTGCTTTATGACACTAAGGTGTCATCTGCCTGTTTCCCACTTGTTTGAGTTGTCTACAAAGGTATTTTATCTAATGACATTTTTTTGATTGAGGGCTTGTTCTATGATTCCCAGGGGGGTCATCAGTGCAATACAACAGTCATTGATCTCCCCAGCACAGTACCAAGAATTATCAAGGTGAAGAAGAACATATTGGCTGATAACAAGCTGAATTCATAGCAAGGAAAGTCCCTTGGGATTCCAGGTGATTTCAGGGTGCTTGGATTGGTTTGATCTTGTCACTGGATGTCAGTGAAAGGTTTTGCCTGGGACAGCAGCAGATGGTGACAGTGTGTGAAGAATTTGGACAGAAATTAAACTGACCATCCCACCAGGTCTGTTCCCATGAGCAAGGGGGATGCTGATGTTTGTGTCTCAGGTTCTGCTCCTGAGCATCAGTCCAGGATTGCCTGGGGCAGCCCAGCCCTGGCAGGGCTCTGGTGTGAGCAGGATCCCCATCACCCTCCTTCCAATGCACAGTCAGAAGCTGTGCAAACCAACAGAAGTAATTGAGCAAAACAGAAGGGCAGGTGGAAAAGTAATTTATTTCTTCTGTCTTATACTGTTGTTTGCTGGTTTTCCATCTGGCTCAGGTTGCTCAGTGCTCTCCCAAGGTTTGAGTAAAGGTCAGCAGCTCATCCAGGCACAGTCACTAATGGCTTTCATCTGTTTGCAGTTGTTCTTGCTGTGGGCAGGGAGATCCTTCAAAGTTCATCCCCCTTTTATCTTTGGCTTTCAACCAATACAAGGCTGGCACAATTGTTTTTTTGGGATGGTCAGATAAAACTAGACCTAATCCAGCCCTGAAGGGGCATTGTTGCAATATTAGTACATGAAAGGCACTGCAGTTAGTCTGCTGAAATATGGGGACAATATGGAATTTTAGTGATTTTGAACCCTTCAGAAGCCAACATTCTTCAATTTTCCTCTGAAGAGCTTTGGTTTCTAAACCCAATGTCTTTTCTTGCACACTGCAGGAGGCTGCTGACTGGTGGGGGTTGCTTTTCTCTGTCTGAATGAGAGAAATGTGCAGGAACTTTGTGAGGCAGTTAAGAAACCAAACAGATTTGTTTTCCTTTAAATATGAGGTTTATTTTCACTTATGTTTGTTTAAATATGAGGTTAAAGATGTGGATTTGAACATACAGTGTTCAGCAGTGTTCTTGTTTTTACACTGGTGTATTTGTGGCAGCCACAGACTTGTTTGGCACACAGCTTTCTCTTTGCTATTTCCTATTCAATTGTCTGTGAATGTCTGGAGAGTGGCAGTGAGGTCCAAAGCCACCTGCAGGAGCAGAGCTCTTCCCATGGACACAGCAGACTTTGAATTCAGTGCTGACCCCAGGAGAGCTGGTCCCTGGCCTTCCCAAGCTGCTGTAGCTGCAGCAAAATGTGACCACTCTTGTATTGAGCCCTGAGAATTCCACACATGGAAAGACAGAGTAAACCCATATGCCTCTGTTTTCTTTAGTTGGGTAGTTGTCCTTGGAGAAAATGTGTTCTTGTAGAAGAGTGGAAATTCCTGCCTTTTTTAGTGGAAATAACCATCAAAGATACAGCTATTCAGTAATCTCTGTAATCTCTGTCAGGCTCCTGGGCTTTCACTTGAAGAAAACAAGGTATTAAACACAAAAAAGATATTGTTTTTCATTTAAGTCAAAGTATCTGTGAACATAAATTTGGACTTTTTAGCCAACTTTTTCTCTAGTAAATGTTTTATACTGTAGTCATTTGGGTTTTGTTTTATTAATTTAAAATCTGTGAAGAGCATCTGTTACTCTGTGCCCACAGTATCATCTCAGCCCCATTTCTGAAATGAACATTTCTACTGGCTTAAGGACATCTTTAAAGCTGACAGGCAGCAGTTAGGACAACACTTGTAACTGGATTTGTAATCCAGAGGATCCCTCTCCCTGTGGCTTCCTGCTGCTCTGTCAAACAAGTTAAAGGAGGAAAAAAATCACATTCACTTTCTCCGCTGTGGTGTAAAGGGATGTCCTGCTCAAGCTGCTGCCTGGCAGGAGGGTGCCCAGAGCAGGGACCTGCTTCTTGAATTACTGGCTGGTAGTGGCAGGTTGTCTCTTCTTGGTGGGGCAAATGCAGCTGTGCCAGGCACTGCTCAGACTCCAAACAGGGCCAAGTTTGCTCTGAGGAGCACTGTGATATGCAGCACTTCAACCTTGCAAGTTTTTGGAGCAGCACCGCCTCTTTTGGGGAATTTGCTGCCACCTTAGTTAGAAAGGGTTATTTGACACAACTGGAAAATGCCTCTGAGGCTGGAGACTTCAGCTCACTAGGTCAGCCTGATGTTTGTTGATGAAGAGTGTGTCAGGGAGAAGCTGAGGAAATGCTCTGCACTGGGGCCCAGAGAGCTGCACTGACAAAAGGCTGTGGACAGCAGGCAGCTCCAGAGCCTCTTGCCTGATTTGACACTCACCCTTCTGCACTGCTGTGGGGAGTTTGGTATTCTCTGGCCACCTCAGTTCTTAAATTATGGACAGGTCAATCTGCATTGTTAGTGCTGTGGATTGCTTGAGTCTGAGCTGGATGCTTTCTCTGCACTTGTTCAAAGAGCAGAACTCAAGTCAGGCAGGCATCTGTGCTCATCCACGTCCAGGAGCCCTGGGAATGCTCAGGGGTGATCAAGGCACCCCTGCTGAAACCAGGGCCAGGCTGTGAGCTGTGCCTGCAAGCAGGTTTTAGTGCATTTGGGATGGTGGCAGCAGTGATTTTGCAGTGATCCCCCATGAAGGAAGCCCCACTGAGGTGTCTGAGACCTTTCACACTTCTCACTGTGAGTCAGCCCCTGTGCCCAAGGTGTGTACAGAATTGGTTCCCTTTCAGACTCAATTGTGCAGTGGATTGGTGATAAATCATGTATTAAAGAATGAGTTTCAAAGGAGAGGTGTGAGGTGAAGGAAGGCATGAGAGATGAGGGTAGTGCTGCCCCCTGAGCAGTGTTGAATCCAGCTCACAGCTGAATCAAAGCACATGGCCAGCTCATCTGAGGGCATCTTTCTTCTTACTGCTCTTAATGATGGGATTTTACCAGACTGGAAGAAGTGCAAATAAAGACTTAGTGCTCTCTTTTTTTTCTGTGCATTCTCAGTTTGAAATCTCACTTTCTTATGTGAGAGGTGAGAGATACTTTTCCATTTTTCCACTTTTCCAGCAGCTGCCCCCTCATTCCCTGTCATTAATGCTGAGCTATCTCATGCTCATGCAGAGTTTTAGGCTGCCATCAGTGCTCTTGATTTGTTTATCCATCATATCCCAGAACTAGGTTATTCTTCCCAAATGTACCTTATGTGTGTCACATAAATGTCAGTTTATGTGTGAAGATATCCCAAAACCTCATCTCATTTCCCTTGGCTAAAGCAATAACACCAACTTAAATGATGACTACTTCATGAATGAACTTTCATTCATTTTGGAGTTTCATTTCAAAGGTTAGGTGTTACAGAGGGCACTAAAGCATAAAATTATACATGCAAATATAATCCCAGTGTAATGCCATGGACCTAATTCAGATTTCTTCTTTGTGTAGAGAGTGCTCAGTCTAATTTCCACCATCTCCCAAATGTCTGTGGTTTGATGGAGCCAAGACATTAGGATGATGTCTTTAATGATGGGTTTATGAGGTGAAGGTTATTGCAGGGAATTGGCACAAGCAAGATAACAGCTAACATATCAGAAAGGAGGCAGCTGCCTTGCCAAAGGTGAACTCATGAGCATTGGCATGTAGAGGGAAGGAAGAGCAAATCCTGGAACTAGTACTTGAGCTAAGACAACACATGCTACAGTCACAGAAGGCATTTATCATCCTTAATTTTCAGAAGAAATTCCATCTCTTGATTACTGCCAAATGGTAATTTTCTGGTAATGACAAATTGCAGATGAATTCCCCAGAATCCTGAAAAACTCTTAGCTGGAGTAATAAAAATGCCCTGGTTAATATCTTAAGCATGTAATTCTTCCTGTTAAGAAATTTAGAGTCCCACAGGATTAGCTTTTTGAACCTGTGATGTTCACAGCAACTCCAAAAAATCAATTCAGACACAACAGTGGCCTCAGTGTTGTTATTTCTTGGGTGGAGGAGCTCAAGGAGGACATGGCCAGCCACAGCCACACAGACCACTGAGGAATGGTGCTCCATGACAGCCAGGTGCCCAGAGGGGAGCACAGAATTCACTCTGTTGCTCTCTAGCTGCTCAGATGTGCAGCGGCTTTTTTGTTTCTTTAAAAGGGAAAAAAAGAACTTAAATAAAGATGATCAAAGGCATAGAATGAGTTTGGCATGAGGAGAGAGAGTGAATAGAATAGCATTCTTCAGCTCCAAAAGAGATGTCAGACAGGAGAGATGAGAACAGGTCTATAAAATCATTAAGAAGCTGGAAAAGGTGACCAAATAGTGATTATTCACTGTTTCTCACAGTAGACATACTGAGGGGAGTCAAAGGAAATTATCAGGCAGCAAATTTAAATGAGCAAAAAACACTTGGTTCAGATGAAAAACAGAGAGATTGAGGAACTGAATGCCACTGAGTATTGTGGAGTTAGAAATGAGATGAAGGATTCATAAGATTTATCATGAAGATAAATCTCTCAAAGGTTATTTTAAAAATGAGATCTGGATGCAAATTCTTGCTTTGGAATTTTCTAAGGTATATTGCTTACAGCTGCCCCATTTTGTACCCATTTTGTACCATGGCCCTAAAATTCTGGTACTGGCCAAAGACACGAGACAGGACTAGATGAACCCATGATGCTTTAACTAGATCTGTGTTTGCTGTGCACATGGGTTGTGGCATTCCAAAATATGTTGTTGTTTCTGGAAGGTTTTGGGTCTGTCCTGATGCAGGACTGAGCTTCACAGATCAAGGGATGAAGTTTGGATCTCAGTACACATGAAAAATATTTGAGTGGCATCTTGCAGAGACCACTTTCTGTTTGCACTGAGATTGTGTACAACTCTCCTGAGATCCAGAACTTTGGTTCTGTGTGTCTGTGATGCCATGGCAAAAGTGGCTATTTTTCTGTCAGGGTTATTTTAATTACTGTAGGAATCTTGCTCTTTAATCTTCATAGCTGTAGTGCTTTCATATTTTGAAATTTTTTCTCTTTAAAATTTGCTCCTTTCTACCCTATGACAGTGATTTCAAACTACCCCCCTCAAACTGGTGGGTATCGAGTGGTCAGCTGGAACACAGCAGAGTGGTGACTGCCTTTCCTACACCCACAAATTCCAATTAATGCTAGAAAAGTAGGAGCTAGGCTGCATTCACTGACTCAGCTATGGAGCACAGCAAAGCTGCTGCTGTTCCTGGAGGAGGGTGTCCTGCCCTGGAGCTGTGCTCCCAGCAGTGTTGTTGGATGTTTTCCCTTTCACCTGGAAGCAGGAACGGTGATGGTGTTCACAGGGGTCTGAGGATGAGGGAAGAAACGAGGATCTGACTCCATGTTTCAGAAGGCTTGATTTATTATTTTATGATATATATTATATTAAAACTACACTAAAAGAATAGAAGAAAGGATTTCATCAAAAGGCTAGCTAAGAATAGAAAAAGAACAAATGATAACAAAGGTTTGTGTCTCGGACAGAGAGTCCGAGCCAGCTGACTGTGATTGGCCATTAATTAGAAACAACCACATGAGACCAATCCCAGATGCACCTGTTGCATTCCACAGCAGCAGATAACCATTGTTTACATTTTGTTCCTGAGGCCTCTCAGCTTCTCAGGAGGAAAAATCCTAAGGAAAGGATTTTGCATAAAAGATGTCTGTGATACAGTAACTTCTCTTCCAAGCAGCTTTAGGCAGTGGGCTGAATGCGTGCAGGACCTGCATTGTGTCTGCTGCCTCTTTGGAGCCCTGTCTCCAAAGATAACAGTCTCCTTTTTGGTTCCATTTCCCTAGGGATATCCATGCCTATTCCAGTCATTGGTTTGCAGGATGACTCCCGGGTGTTTGTAAACGGGACCTGCGTCCTGAACGACGAGAACTTCGTCCTCATTGGATCCTTCATGGCTTTCTTCATCCCTCTCATCATCATGGTGATCACATATTGCCTGACTGTCCAGGTGCTGCAGAGACAGGCCACGGTGTTCATGTGCGGAGAGGTGCCCAAGCAGAGGAGGAGCAGTGTGAACTGCCTCAAGAAGGAAAACAACACAGAGAACATTTCAATGCTTCACAATCACGAGGGGGCCTCCCACTTGAACTCTCCTGTCAATAAGGAGGCGGTGCTGTTTCGGAAAGGAACGATGCAGTCCATCAACAACGAGCGAAGAGCCTCCAAGGTCCTGGGCATCGTCTTCTTTCTGTTCCTCATCATGTGGTGCCCGTTTTTCATCACTAACGTCATGTCTGTCCTTTGCAAGGAAGCCTGTGACAAAGACCTGTTGAGTGAGCTCCTGGATGTGTTTGTTTGGGTGGGGTACGTGTGCTCCGGGGTCAATCCCCTGGTGTACACCCTCTTCAACAAAACCTACCGCAGGGCTTTCTCCAACTACATCCGCTGCCAGTACAGGCCTGGCAAAAAATCAGCCCTGAGACAGAACCAGTGTCTGAACGTGGCCTCAACAGCTTTGTATGGGAAAGACCTGACTTTAACCAGTTATAGAAATGGCAATGAGTTCAATAGCATGGAACTGGATGAAGCTGAGGAGGGTCTTGAGATGCAACCAGGGACTTCAGAGCTCTCCATAAACAGCTGTAATGTTGTAAGTGAACGAGTGAGCTGTGTGTAAAAGTGACTCTCACAGACCTTTGCTACGGGATATCTGTAGCCAAAATATATTGTGTAAAAATGTGTCGGTCAAAGGACTATGTAAATATTGCATTCTGAACAAAGCTTTCAGTTTTTTTTAAAGAGAAAAAAGAATTGTCTTTCCAGTCCAGTACTTAAAATAATATATATTAATATACTGCAGTGAAGTTTAAGGTTCTATATTTACTGTTAATACTAGATCAGAACTATTAGTTACTTTGCATATGTCATGGACAAAATGTTTGAATTCTTCTTCCAGTGCATGAACAAAAATGCTGAATATTTATCTCAGGTGGAATTTGCTGGAGTCCAGAATGGCACGTTAATAGTTATATATCAAATACATGCTATTAGACTTGGTCAGTATAACTTTCTTTTTCAAGTTGACAGTAAATATATACTTTAAATCCTCACCCCTATTTGTGCCGTGTAAAGACTTTACAGAAACCTGGCAGAGAGACATCACAACAGCGTAGTGGCCGTGCAGGCACCTGGCCAGACATGTCCTGTTATGTGTAGTGGCTTCTGCCATACGGGGTCAATCTTGCTCTTCAAGGGACCTTTGTTAGATTCTGGCTCCCTCTCCAATCCTGCTGTTTTCTTTCTGTCCCTCAGGAGGCTCTGGCTCCCCTAAGAAAGGCAGGGAATATGGTTTTGCTGTCCTGGCTGGGATCACTTGGGCTGGAGATGAAGCGTGAGAAGCCCAGTTTTCTAGTTCAAACATCCAGTAAATGGAAGGTCTAGGATTCATTAAAGCCATCCTCTGGTCTTGCAGATAACCATCAGCTCTGGGGTGGAGCAGGCTGTGTGGCCAGCTCTGCCTTCGCAGATTGCTGGAGGACCAGGAGCTTTGGCCTGTCTGAAGAAGGGCACTCTGGCTTTGGAAGAGCCCAAATCTCTGCTCTTCTCACTCCTCACATCTAGATATTCTTTAGCTGGTTTGGCATTTGCTTTTATTTTGCAGCCCAGTGCTGGTGACAGAGCAGTGCTTTGGGCACAGAGCAGAAGGTTCTCTGTGTGTGGTGCTGGTCAGGCTGTGAGCAGCAGGATGTGCCTGCCTGGGGAGTGCTGGGGAGAGGAGTAAGAGACGGTGCCTGCTCCTCTCTCAGGAGGCTGGGCAGAGCTGAACAGAGCATGTGACTGGAATCATTTGCTGGTGACACTGTTCTAAAGCAAATGGTGACCAGGGACAGCAGGGAAGCAGACCTGGAGCTGGTCTGCATGGAGTATGAATCAGGAGTAATTTAAAATTTTGATTTATTCCATTTTACTCCCAAAGTAAATTAGAGTATATCATATTAACACCACTTACATCTTTAATGAAAGCATCCACATTGGGATTGAATGTATTTTAAGTAATCTGCTTTTAATACACACCATGTATAATTTTAATTAATTTTCCTCTGCATTCCTGTGTACACAAACCCTCCAAGGCACTGTGTCTTTCTGGCACTGTGCCTCTGGGGTGATGCCTCTCATGCAGATTTCCTTATGTGGAGTATTGTCTAATGCCAGATATCACCCATAAGGTTTTTATATCTTCATTAACTACTACACAGATGCTGCAGTGCCCATCTAACATGGATGCATTTAGCATCACTGACAGCCTCTGGCTAAGATAATTGTCAGAACACAGAAGCTTACACTAGGCATGGATAAATCACATTTTATTTACATGAATTGCTTGTACTCGCAGCTTCCTGTGTTCATTCCATTAAAAGTAACTTGTAGAAGAACTGGAAAATTCTGCCAGTGCTTGCATGGCTGTGTGCAGCTACAGCCTTGCTGAGGCCACTACTAAAACACAACATTTGGGTTGTATCTGCTGCTGGGTTGATCCCAGAATGATGCACTGAAGTTTGATGATCTTTTCTCCCTCATCCCCTCCTGGGATAAATCCATAGTACTTCCCTGCAGGCAGATGAGGTATCCCAGTGCAGAGTGCAGCTCAATGCTTGCAGAAGGCAGCAGAGCTGCTCCATGTGCCAGCCTGCAGGTACCACCATGGGCTTGAATGCTTGGGAATCCACATACCTCTCTAAAAATGTCAAGTAATCAGCAGGAAAACACTGGCCAGAGACACAGTTGCACCTTCAGCAACTGTCCTTTACCCTGAATCAGATTTTATTATCTCAAAAAGTACAGAAAAATCAGAAAAATCACAGTGCATTTTAATATTTTTTTCTCCTTTGGGTGCATTTATAGCTCATCTCTTCCAAACATGTATATGTGTGTATATATATATACACACGTGTGAGTTTGTACTTATATATATACACATATATATATCTTTCAGAACTAATCACAGACTTTGGAAGCATTTAGCAATAAGTTGAATTACAGTAGCTTCTAGCACATGTGTAAGTTGTGTGAATAGCTCATTTTCCAGCTGGAGCTCAGTGTAAGTGTTCACACAGGCATTGTCTTCACATGGGAACCTTCATGTCTCACCCTTGCCAGTTCTGTTGTATGGGCAAAAAGGGAACCTGCTATATTTGGATGTAAATAATGAGAATTGAACAGAGAATTTTCAGAATTTTTATAAGTGTTTTTAAAAAAAAATTCAGCGCCAGAACTGTAAATATGCCAACCTCAGCTGGACCTGTTCTGATGTCCATCTCTTGTCTGGATGAAGAGCCAAGGGGACTGACTGCCTTACAGCGCCTGTGTTCCTCCCAGCCAGCAGGGGAGAACATTTCTCTGAATGGTTAAAAACTGTCACCTACCCAACTTTCTTTGGGTCATTCACATCAGGGTTTTGTGATGCTGCTATTAATTTATTAAAGAAAGTTTTGTTGGTTTAATCATTCTTCATTATTTATTTTTTTCATGATCTATCAGAAAATAAATAAGTGAACATGCCCTCTCTTTCTTTCATCTGTCCCCAGTTAAAATATGTCCTGTCCAAAAAACCAAACCAACAAAAAAGGAGGATAAAGACCTGTACTTGAAGTATGGCCCATATCTGCTCAATCACAGGAATTCGTGTCAGCAGATGTCCCAACACTCCCAACCCCAAAACTTGTTAAATGTGAAAACAGTGATAGACTATTCTCCCTCTTCAAATTGCTCCCTTTCAGGAGCAACTGTTAAAATTTACAAATTTTTAAACTATATGAATTTGAAGAACTGATTAAATTTTCTGAAACTTAACCAAAGTCAGGTTGTTCCCACAGCTCCTTTGTTTCTCCTGAGATGTAACCATTAACTCTGGTGGTGCCTCCAGAAGCCCTGCCTGGGGCTGTCTTGTGGAAACACCTGCTGGAAGCTTTGTGTGAGTCCTCAAATTCCAGCTCAGGTATGGTTTTGTCTTACAAATAGTGTCTGTAGCAGTGTTTTGCTTTGATTTGGACTGAAGAAGTGAAGATAGTTCCTTGGAAATGGTTGGAGGCTGAGATGTGCTGGCTGCTTTGTTTCCCAAACCAGATGGAGCTGTGCAGGCAGGCTGCCCATGGGACAGCACACACGCAGGGGCTGTGCCCCAGCAAACAGACCACCCCCTTGGAACTGGGCAATCTGCTCTGGGGACAGCCCAGGGCAGAGCTGGCATCTTCCTGAGCTCTAGGGGCTTGCAGTCCTCCCTGCCCAGGGTCAGAAGCAAGGCTGGCCGTGGTGTTCAGGCACAAGCCCTGTGGCTGGGCAGCCTGGTTTCCAGACCTGAGCTGTTCATCTGCATCCGTTCCATGCTGCCCCACACAGCCAGGTCTGGGGTGCAGCCTCCATGGGATCAGCTGTGGTGGATTTAGGGACCTGTGTGTGCCTCACAGTGCTTTGAGGAGAAGTTCAGCTCCTCCCATCCTGTGCTTGCTGAAGAAAAGAGCAACTACCCAGAGGCTGTGGCATTTGGGAGGTGACACAGTTCAGAGCCAGTGCTGAGGAGTCCTAAGACATCCCACCTCAGCACAGCCCTTTATTGTCTGAAGAACTGTGAGTCCTCAATAGTTTTCATCTGAGTGATAATTCAGAGATGTAAATGTGAGGTGATGTGTGAGTAAGCACTGTGAACAGTGTGGTTCTTGCTGTTTTCTCTGCAGAGACACTCACGTAAATCCTTAGAGCCTTTCTTCTGGACAGCCCTGTGAAGAGTTTCATCACTGGTGTGGAGGGTGCCTGGTGCTCTTCCCAGTCACCATCCAAGGTGCTGGAGCCGTGGAGAGACACAAATTCCAAAGAAGAAACATCTTTTAAGGAAGAAAAGCAAACCACAATCAGCCCTTCAGAAACAACATTTCACTTTGAGCTGCTGAAGGGTGTGTGATACAATTTGTGGCAGAAAAATTGTGCATTCCAAAAGCAGAGCCCATCATGTGATAAAGGAGCAGATGTCTCTTGGATGGCTTTCCTCCCTGTGTCACAGCATCATTAGGACAGCTACATGCCAGCAACTGCACTTGGCTTTGTCTCCATTTCAGGGGCGGAGAAGGCATCAGAGGCTTTTTCCTAGGAAAAGGCACACAAAAGAGCATCAAGCCTTGTGCAGGTGAAGCAGAAGGACAGAGCTAGACAGATGTGTGCACACATCCCAGAGACCCCAGAGAGCCACAGATGTCATCACACTTTATTCTTCCCTTGAAAAAATGGGAGTATCTGAAAAGCTGGGGAGGAAACCTGTGATGGGGAGATCAAATACACCTGCTGGTGTGATTGTCACATGGGGCTGTTCCAGTGAAAATGTAGTTTGTGGGGGTGCATGTATCAAAAAAAAAAGCTTTTATTTTTTCATTTTTAACTATGAAGTTGTTATTATCTGTTTTGTCTCTCCCCCTGTTTTTCTCTCCTCTCTGTTTTTATGTAAGTCTTAGGTCTTCTGCTTGTTTGCTTTTACACACACTGAAACCTGTGCTCAAGCTGTCAGAAAACATCCATGGGATGTGCCATTTCCTCTCAGCTCTGCAGGGATGCTGCAACCCCACAACAGCAGGGAGATAGAGAGGCTTCAGGTGAGGGATTTTAGACCTGTGCACTACAGACAATCAACGCCACAAGGCACACGCTCCTGATTAAAGAACCACACCAGAGCATCTTTAATGAAGTCAAGTGCATGAGCTACACACTGAAAAAATTTGCTTAAGACTGTCCTAAATGCCAGGTTGTGCTGACAGCAGGAGGGTGTGTGGGTACAGCAGCAGGGTTTCTGCTCTGGGCAGATCTCCCACATGGTCCCTCCAGGAGGGTTCTTGTCTCAGGAGCAGTACAGTGTGTCCCAAGCCCCCCAGGATTCACTCCACCCTTCCCAACCACACAAAAGGTTGCACGAGCCCATGGAGGCCACAGCTCCCAGGGTCTGTGCAGGGGCCTGGCAAGTGGGGAAGTGTCTACTGGTGACAAAGGCCAAAAAACTCTGGTGGCTCTGGGGTGGTGACAACAAGAGAATTGTACAGACTGCTCGCAGCAGGCAGTGGGTGACAAATTATTGTGGAAAACTGAGACTCTGGAGCAATCCTTCCTCTGTATTACATCTCATTAATGTTGTCTTATGTTCTGCTTCCCCAAAACCCAAAGATCTCCTAGCAGATAAATGCAATTTCCCCAGCAGTTTCCTGGGGCAATGGTAGCTGCTTTGTGACTTTAGTTGGTCAACACTTAGGTGACTTGAAAAATGAATCATGCAGCACCCCACAGGGGCATGTTAAATCCACTGTTCTGAATTTTCCTCTGCTTGAATTGTATAAATTGGATAAATTAATGTTTAATTAAAATACAGCCAGATTATTCAATGTATATGATTAATGGGATCTAATTGTGGCATTTTGAGTGATTTAAATTTTGGATACACACAAAAAAATCTGAAAACTAGTGCCTGTTAGACCACTGCCTGGTCTTATTTGTGAAAATTTAGAGCAGCTTTATATCTCTGTGTGCTGCTGATGTTGGTGTCTTCTCCTGCAGACGAACAGATGGGAGCCAGTGATGGATGCTCATCAAAGACACTGAAGATTTTAATCAGGGTCCTTTTCCCTGACTGACAGCTAGAACAGCTCTTCTGTGACATTTGGGGAGGAGGATTTCAGTGTCTCTCCTGTGGAGCCTTCCTGAAGATCATGACACTGCCCAAAGCAACCGGTAAGAGCAATTGCCCAGCAGAGATCTCAGGGGTGTTGGGGGTTCCTGCCCTGCAGGCACCAGTGGTTCATGTCCCTCAATGTCTCCACAGGTCTCAGTGACTCACCTGTGAAGCCATCATAGAATAGAATCATTTAGATTGGAAAAGACCTCAAAGATCATCAAGTCCAACCATTAACCCAGCACTGTCATGGCAAGGTCTGGCGCCCTCAGCTAAGAGCTCCCCACCTTTTCTTTTTGCAGCACAGCTGATGCCTTTTGAAGGCCGACCTAGAACAGAGACTAGACAGAACTGAAGAATAAAGTAGGGATTTATTAAAAGGCCTCAATGGATCCACCTTGGGCAGTACAAGAGCCCAGCCAGGGCTGCACCCAAGATGAACCAAAATGGTCACAAAATGCACGACTGCTCACAGAGTCTCTCACTTTTATAAGTTGTGGTCCATATGCATATTGGAGTTAATTGTCTAATTACAGCTTTAGGTTATGAACCAAGAAGACCTTCTTGGTTTTCTCTCTTCAGTCCACGTTGTTTATGCTCTTGGGCCTGAGATTTGGATCATTTGTCCTTGGTCCCCAGCTAGAGAAGGAATTGTTTTGTCTTCCTGCTCTGTGAACAGAGATCACCATCCCCTGATATGAAGCCTAAACTTACACACTAAAACAGTACAGAATCTGAAAAATATAAAAGCTAAACCCTGAAGCACCACAGCCATGAGGCTGGAGCACAGGTGAGACAGCCCTCAAGTGAGCATTTGCTCTCTCTTGTACCTTCTCTGGGTGTTCTGAGGAGAAAGCTGCCCTGATCCTGCCCAGGCTGTGCCGTGCTGGCCTTCAGCAAAGTGCAGGGATGAGCTCTGACTGTGCAGCACCCCAGGGGCAGGACTTGTGGGTTTCCTCTAACCTTTGAGGGTAAATGAACGTGGTTCCCTGTTGGTCTGTAGGCAGTTGTCATGTTTGTTTAGAGAATAGGTGGGACTGTGTGGTGGGCCTGAGCCGCAGCCCTGGTGGTAGGCCCGGTGTGGCCTCTTGTGAGAGGAGAGCAGAAACCTTGGCTTTTTCCTCCTAGCAGCCAAAGATGGGTGAAAAATCTCTCCATCAGGATATCAGGGAGTGCTTGTTCTGACTAAGGAGAGAGAGGAGCTATTTAGGCTAGAGGAAGTCACTGATATACAGAAAGGGTGGAAATAAAGTAGGAATTAGAAGCAGGCTTCCAACAAGTGGGGTATTCCCATTGGGACTGCATTTCCTGGTGAGGCAGCAGTAACAGGAACTGAAATGCTTGTTGAGGGCTCAGCTCTTGCATTCACACAGGGATTTATCCCACAGGCACAGCAGGAGGGCCCAGGTCAGCCCATTTGTCCTCATCCTGTGGTTTGGCAGAGCTCAGGCACCAAGCCAGCCATCTGCACAGCAGCACCGCCCCAGAGACACCTCCCAGAGTGTGGGAGGAACAAACATCCCAAAGAGAGAACACTATTTTTGGGCTGTGCCCCTTCCAAGTCCTAGCAAAGCCACGAAAAATGCTCCAGTTTTGGAGGAAGGCAGGAGAGGCTGTGCCAAGTCAGTGCAACTCCCACACGCAGGACAGCATGAAGTCAAGGCATGGCAAAGGCTGAATGTTCCCAGCCCTGGGCCAGCCCCAAGTTCTATGAAGCAATCTTTCATTTTCATTCTCAGAAGCATCCAGAATCAACCAGCTTGGCTAGCCCAAGCCTTGCTGCATGCAGTCACAGAAGTGTGATTTGTTTTATACAACAGCATTTCCATGGACATTTGGTGTTGCTGGAGTCTGCTCAGGAGAGCAACAGCATTGAGGTAATGTCCTTTTGGGCTGCCTTCAGCTGCTGTGGTTGAGCAAACACTGATGAGAAACTCTCAGGGCTGAGCCTGCTTTGTGCCTGCACTGCCTGGCTTTTTAAAATCATTTTTCTTTGTTGCTGTAGCCAGGAACTCCATGCTTTTTCTTCAGTGAAGTAAATTGTGCTGTTGGCCTTTTAAGCTCTCTGTTGTTAAAACTGAACTTTGCTGAACCCGGCAGGCAACAAGGTTATTGTTTTCTCAGCATGAGTGTTTCTAAACAAATTGGCATCACGGGTACAAAGTTCTGGGCAGCTACCAGCCAAGATCAATTTGAGAGTCCCAAAGGTTGGGACATATTTCCATTTCAACAGGTAAGAGCTGGAACATCATCAGATAAAAGGCAAGGACTATTCTCTTCTGGGCTTCATGCATCAGGTGGAGAGCTCTTGGTGGCACCATGATTATCCCAGGCTCCCTGGGCAGCCCTGGCTCTGCAGTCAGACCCTGTGGGGGGACAAAGGATGTTTGGGTACCTAGAGACAGGATGGGATCCTGCGTCTGCTGTTTGTTTCCTTCTCCTGTGTAAATTTTCTGTAACCACGTCATGTTACACTCACCTACATGTTAGACCACTGCCTGGTAGCATTGGTTATCATTTACAGCAGCTTCACATCTGTGTGTGCTGTGCAGTTTGTGTCCCCCTGCAGGACAGCTGTTGCTCTGAGTGCTTTAACACACTGTTGGTATCTGCTTGCTGTCACCAGTGTGCCATGGCCATGCAGGGAGGGTGCTTGGGGTGGGTGACATGGCCAAGAGCAGCCTTGGAGGGAGGCTCTAACCCCTAGGGATATCAGACTCTGCATGTCTGTTTGCTATGCATGTTTTCTCCATTACTCCATCAATTCCAGTGAAGGGTGTTCTGCCACTCTTTGTTCATTTTTAAAGCACAATGATATCTAGATAACATTAAAGGAAGGTGTTCTCTGGTTTGCAAAAAACCCCCTGATATTAAGTAGTTTTTTTTTTCCCAAATGAAAATAACTCCCGCGAGTCACTGGTGCTTTGATGAGGTGTGACCTCCAAACACAGCAAAGGTGTGACCTCCAAGCACACCAAAGGTGTGACATGCCTTTGTCACCTCCATTCACAGCTTCCCACGCAAGGAAACAAAGCCCATCCTTTGTGGATGATCGCTGATGGCCATGGCTCAAACCCCCTCACTGCAGCTGCAGGAACCTTTCACACCTTCCATCAAAGGCAAGGCAGTGCAACCTCATCTGGCATCTCAGAGAAGTCAGAGGTGCAGTGCAGGCTGTCCTTGCTGTCCCAGAGGAGTGCCGGCACCACTGGGGACCACAGCAGCACTGCCACCCTGTTCATCCATCATCCCAGCTTAAGGAAGCACCCACACTCAGCCCTCCCTGGGCTGACACCCACTTAAACACTGAGATTGTTTCCTGGGCAGACCCATCAAGAAAGGAAATATCAAAGCCACGTTTAATATTTTTTAATTATTTCCTTTTTTTTTTTTTTTTTTTTTTTAATTTGTCTGATGGTGTGAGACTTGCTGAAATGGCATTTTATTTCCTGGATGCAGCAGTCCTGTGTTGTGTCTGGATGCAGATCCACACAGGAGGCAAGCAGCCCAGGATGGCAGCAGGGACGTGAATCCTCAATTTGGGGCTAAGCCTTGTGGTGTGTCATTTTTCAGCTGGTTGTTTTATCTTTCTGTGCTCTGGGAAGGGTATCTTGACACAGACAGTTTGCAGAGCCATTTCAGCTGTTCAGACAGCTCAGCCACAATATGTTGCCTCAAATTGTTCTGTCAAGCACATGCATCAGCTGTATTTGCTTGCCTTAAAGCTGTGAAAACCAGAGACCCTCCCGAGAAAATTTAGCTTCTACATAGAAATAAAGAGGGTGACAATGCTCTCAAATGTACAAATGCCAGACAAGGCAGTGAGCTGCAAACCTGCCATGGTCTGTGAAGCTCTTTAGATTTCAGATGAAATCATTAGCTGCTGCAGTCCCAAAGCCTTGGCATGGAGAAGCTGCAGCCAGAAGGGCTGTGTTGTCCTCCCAAGGTGCCTGCAGTGGCTCAGGGGTGGCTGCTGAGCTCCGTGGGGGCTCAGGGGCGCAGGAGCTGCTGCCAGTGAGGCAGGGACACACAGCAGGGCACAGTCAGAGCAGTTTGGGCTGATGGGACCTTTCTGTGGGTGCTCAGTGGCACGGGCACGGGGGGAGGGCAGTGGCAGGGGCTGGTTTTGGCTGGCACATGCCCTGGGGGACCCAGATCTGGTCAGAGGAGCAGCACTGGGCCATGGGCACAAGGCACAAGGTGAGGTTACCCCTCGGTCACACCAGAGCTGAATGATGGAGCAAAGCTGTGACACTTCTCTGCTTCTCAGGACAGAAAGAACAAGACTCCTCTTCCTTATGGTGACACAGACATTATCCCTTCTGTTTCGTTTTCATGCACTAAATACCAAATTCTGGCGGCACGATGCTGCACCTGCTTTCCTTATCCTCTGCATCCAAGCACAGAGGCTGACACCCAGTGGCCATGGGATTTCTAGCACCTGTACAAGATGGAAAATTTCAGCAGAGATGCCTCAGCCCGTGAGATCCAACATCCACCTTTTCATTCCTCGAGTGCAGGAGGAGTAAAGAGTTCCTGAGAGATCACAGAATGGGCAAGTCTGGAAGGGAACACTGGAGCTCATCTTGTTCAAACCCCTCTCAATCAGGGTCCCCAAGTGCTCTTTAGTCAGGATTGTGTCCAGACAGCTTTTGAATATCTCCAGAGGAGACTCCACAACCACTCAGGGCAGCCTGTTCCAGTGCTTTGTCTCCCTTGTAAAGAAGTTCCTCATCCTGTTCAGCCTATGTTCCTATGTCAGCCTTGCTTTGTGTCAAGTTAGAGTGGTTGAAACACTTGTACTGAGAGGCCACTCAGAAAAATTAAAAAATATGAGGATGGATATGAGGAAACAGAATGTAAGCTGATTTTCAAATTATTCTCTTGCTGGCAGCTTGAAAATATAACTCAGTGAGAGAAGAAGGGTGAGTTTTGAGTTCAAAGACCTTGGTGTTCCTCTTCCCTGTTTTGCTACTTCCCAAAAGCAGCTAGAATATGACAGACTAAAAGGATTTTTGCATTTCCCTGCAGCATGCACAGGATCTTGCTTTTGTATGTGTGACAAGTATTGACATTCTCTAGGGAGAAAAAAGCTGGGTAGGAAAAGTTGGGTTTATTCTTCAACAAATGGCTCTAAGACTTTATCAGTCAAAGACAGAAAGAAGACTCTAAACTCATGGGTATGCAAAGACAAAGACATGTCTCACCAAACATGTGGAGCTTAGTTGGTAAAAATACGTGGAACCCAGACATGAGCTGGGAACAATAAGAGCAGAGCATGCCAAGGGAGGGATTTTAAAAGTGCTTTACTAAAAATATTAATTATGAACTACAGCAAATGAATTAAAACACTCTCATGAGACAACTGTGTGAAAGAAATACTTTGGTGTAATTCTATAAACACAGGATAAAAAACCACTACTGAAATTCTAGCGAGGTTCAGGGTGTTAGGAAGGCGAGTGCCATCTATTAGAGCTGGATTTTGCAAATGCTGCAGATGTCACTCTGTGAGAAAGCAGGAGGGAGGTGTTGGCTGCTGCTGCTGCAGTGAGGACCCTCTGCAGGGATGAGTTTGGGGACCAGGGAGCCCTGCACTGGGGCCAAGCCCAGCTTTCCTCACCTAAATGCTCCTGTGAAGCTGCAGCATACAGATACCATAAGTAGATGTACTTAATTTATCACTCTGTTACTAGGCAGGTTTCTAGGCAGGCTTCAGCCTAACTTTTATATTCTGTGGTTACTGAAATAGCTCTGATCTTTTTGGGGGTGAGTTCTAGCTGTGGAGGTACAGCAGCCTTTCCATTGCTCTCTCTTTCTTGCACCCATGCACTTTAATTCCTCTTCCCTTCTTACTTTATTTTGAGTAAAACTGAACTAGAGGCTTTAGCCCAGTTTAAACCCATCCAGCAGGTTGGGGCTGCTGCAGTATTTGCCCCAGTCCAAATGCCTTGCCCAGCATTCCCACCTGGTAAAGTAGGTGAGATTGCACCAGATGTACCCCGGACAACAGGCTGGGCTTGGCTGGCTGCCCTACTTCTTCCCCTGGGGACATTCACAATGCACTCACGTGTTTTTAGTAGACATTTTAAAGTTTAAGAGTCTGGCAGAACATCAGAGGCCTGATGGCAGTTCTGAAAATCCACACCCAGAGCATGCTCACAGGTGTTTTTCAAAGAAAAGCCATCAGGCAGGTTGTGTCTCAGCAGAATTACAACAGCCATGAAACTTTATTTCTGCCTCAGTTCATGCACTGACCTTTTTTTTTTTTTCTGGTTCTTTCCTCCTTAGGTTGCTCCCCAAATTACACTGGGCTGTTTCCCATTTAGCAGTGGAAACAGCTGATAGTGATTGAATAATTTTGCAGTTGGATGTGTAAGACATCCAACTGCTTGCATCCAACAACACTTGCTGTGTTGTTTTGTTTCTGATTGGATTAGTATGGCTCTTTACATAACTGATTGACACAAACTTGATTTTCTCTCTGAGCTTCCACTGTTCATTAGAAATTCCCAGTTTGAATAAATGCTCCTTCAAGAAAATACATTTTCAGGGTTGTTCTGAAATGAAACCACACTAAACCCCTGTGTTTGCCTTGGTTAGTTCTTTAAGCAAAAAAAAAAAAACAGAATTGGCTTGGAAAAGGGTATTTCATCCATTGAAGCTTTTAATTTTTTTTTTTTATATCATCATCATGGGGAATGAGTCCTAAAAAAATCAGTCAGCATTTTCATCACCTGACTACATAGTGTTGAAAAACATCAGGTGTGCTTCATTGAATTCTGGTGCCAATGTCCAGTTCCTAGAGAAATTCCCATGTCACATTTGCTGGAGTGACCCTCACTTCTCCTCTGAATCATCTGTCCTTTGTGGTAGCTGTGGTCATGCCTCTTTAGAGGAAAAGTTTCTCTCAAGGTCTCTGCACCTGAGCTTTTCAACAGATGAGGCATATCAGCTGTTCAGCATTTAGGTGCTTTCAGCAGGCTGAGTGAGAAAAGGGAAGATCAGGTGAGAGCAAGGTGGGCACAGGGGCTGGATGCAGGTGTTTGCATGTGTGTAGCATTGTGTGTGAGCTACTGCCCTTCAGTGTGTGTGTCCTGCTGACAGATTTCTGGAGTCCTCACAAAAGAAAAAACCCAAACAAGCCCACAGAAGAACATGTTATCTTTATTCATGGCAGTTTCCACTGCCTCTTTTTCTCCCTTGTCCTGCTAGCAGAAACACCTTGCTTCAGAGGCAGGTTAGATCTCTTCCAGTTTTCCTGCAGTCATCTCCTCCAGTTTTCCTGGGCCTGTTAAGGATTGGGATTGCAGCAGCTGCCTCCACAAGTGGCAGCAGGTAGAGAAGACCCACCTGGCTGCAGAAAGCTCAGGGCTCCTGGGCTGTCCTTGGGATGGTTCCATGAGCAGCCCACCAAACATGAGCAGTGCAGCAGGCACAGGCAGTTAGAATCCCACAGATGTGTGCAATGGCTTTCCTGCTGGGGATCTGAAAGGGACACAGGCTGTTATTCCCAACACTCAGAGAGCTGAGGACATGCTCCAGCATCCCTGTCACACATCCCAGTGGCAATGCAGGAAGCATTTGCTTTCCACAGATTTCTCACTAGCATCTACAGTTTGTTTGAATTTCACAAAACAAAACATTTGGAAGGCAGATGCACAGCAAAGATGAAGGGGTGTGAGTTTGGGACTGTAAACAGGTGTCAGTTCATCTCTGGGGACCAGAGGGGTCTTCCTAGAGCCAGTTCTCCCTCGTGAGTGATGCCTTAGAAGGCTTATTAGAAAAACTTCCTGCTTGCTTATGCTACATAGCCATCAGGAAAAGAAAATAGTTTTCAGTACTGGGGCATCAGTTCTCTCAGACCTGAAGAAATTATCATCAGTAAAACCAGACAAATTCATCCACTTATCTGCTTTCCCCTCGTGCCATCACTGACATGAATGTAAACAGCTGGGATGAGAGTGCCAAAAGAATGAGGATTTAGCCCATTAAAATGGCACTGCTATAACACAGCAAGGACAAATCTCTGCTCTTGAGTGGTTTGGGGCATGATAATAGCTTTATTTATGCTGCTGTGCATGCAAGCAACTGCTGCATTTAACAGAAGCAGTCTGAGCTCTTTTGAGCAGTATTTGAGTCTCTGCAGTGAGTTTATGGGTTGCTGTAGGGGCATTTCATATCAGAAACAGACACACTCAGGAGGGTTGTTTACTGAAAATGAACTCTTGTTTGCTGTCCAATTTTAGAGCATCTATTAACATTAGACATTTAATGTGATATTTCAGTTACAGCTGTACTTATAAATAGTTACAGACTAATAATAGACACCAACAAAAAAGCACATTGTTTGGACAGGCATCCTTGGTGCTTACCTTTTCTTGCACTGGCCAATCAACATAAATATTATGAGGCTAATTGACAAACTCAGGATGACTGGAATGAGAATAAATAGCTGCTTGTCCTCTTTTCTGGGCACTGCAAAGATAAAGGGAAGGAAATAAGAAGATGTTAGAATGAATTACATTACCTCCTACAAAGCTTGGGCTCAGACACAAACTCACCTTGTCCATGTTACCCTACATATTTTTATTTATTTATTTGTTTGTTACAGGTATATATTACTGGGTTGAACAAACTCATCTTGTCTACATTACCATAGATCTTTTTATTTATTTGTTTGTTTGTTACAGGTGTATATTACTGGGTTGGAGGTGGAACTAAGCCAGCAGCCAACCTGCAGGGCTGGACACCAGAGATCCCCTGGGCAGCCATCAGCACTTGCACCCAAACAGGTTTTATAAACCATATAAAAGAAACAGAATTTACTTTGAGTTCCATACCAGAGAAACAATCCTGAGTCCATTCACTCCAGAAGCCTTGGTCTGCACAGAAAATGTTTGTTCTCCCCCTGACACGAACACATGAAATGTGGCTTTGGTTTGCTCTGGAAATTGTTACAGCAGTTTCCATTTGGGTCGAAACAAACTGAGAAACAAAACAGAAAAAAACATTAAGGAATTACGTGCCACCACCAGTATCTGTCTGGTGTGGCCTGATGTTCCTGCACATTGTCCAGGCTCTGTAAACCTTTGGATTATCTTTTGGCAGTTTTAAATGGTTTCACAATAGTTCTGTACAAGCTAATGCAAATAACGTGACTATGAAGACAAATCCGCTGAAAATACTTTTTGGAGGCGTCATCATGTATGTTGTCATTTATGCCTGTTAATTTATGGAATCTTTCTTTTAATTACTTAAGAAGACTCATGAGTGGAATACAGCAATTAAAAAAGAGATGTCCCTTATGATTAATTAGCCCTTTTTGGTTTTGCCTCCAAACTGAACCTGGATAATACACAAGGAAAAAGCACCATGCATAAAATCTATGTTCTGTCCCAGGCCACTCCTTTTGAGGGATTAGAATTACAGTTTCACAGGTCCAAGTTATGCCACCCTATTCGGGGAAACAAACCGCAGCGACCTTTAAATTTCCTCGAGGGCAGATTTCTGAGATAGCAGGCAGGAGGAAACGCTCTCTTGGAGCCTCCTGCTGGGCTCCGTTCCTGCTCCAGCAGAGCGAGCTGCAGCTGCAGGTCAGGGGGTTAAGGAGGAGCGTGTGCGGTGCGGCAGCGATTCCCGCCGGGGTAACCCGCGCCCTGCCGCAGCCTGTGCCCCCCCTGCCGGCTCGGCCGGGCTCCCCGACCCCCTCCCGTCCCTGGGACACCCCGGCGCTGTCCCTACCGCCCAGGCTGCCGCATCTTCGGCCACCTGCACCTCGTACTCCAGGCAGTGCGGCGGCACCCGCCCGCCCGGCGGGCTCCAGGCGGCCCTCAGCTCCTGGGCCGCGGACACCGACAGCTGCAGCTGCTCCGGGGCCGAGGGCTGTGCTGAGGGAGAGAGACAGAGAGACGGTCAGGGGTGCTGGGACAGCTCCAGCTGCTCCGGGGCCGGGGCTGTGCTGTGGGAGAGAGACAGAGACGGTCAGGGGTGCTGGGACAGCTCCTGGGCCGCGGACACCGACAGCTCCAGCTGCTCCGGAGCCGAGGGCTGTGCTGAGGGGAGAGAGAGAGAAAGATCAGGGGTGCTGGGACAGCTCCTGGGCTGCGGACACCGATAGCTGCAGCTGCTCCGGGGCCGGGGCTGTGCTGAGGAGAGAGACAGAGAGACGGTCAGGAGGTGCTGGGGCAGCTCCAGGCCGAAAGGCTGCAGTTGATCCCCGCCTGTCCCTGTCCCCGCTGATGGATTTCTGAGCGCTCCTGGCTTTCAGCCGCCACTCTGGAGGAGCAGGATGTCACCGAGTCTGGAGGGTGTGTTGTTTATTTTAACTTGACACTCAGCCTGGCCGGGATCCCTGCTCTGGGCTGCGGGGCAGGGGTTTGGAAGCGCGGGGTGTGAGCGCTGTGCCCGGCACATTCCCTGCCCGGCACATTCCCTGCCCGCCCTGCATCCCAGAAAAGGCTTTGATTGCTGTCCATGCCCGGAGCCACACGCGAAGCACGTGGCAGCACTAATTGAATTCAGAAATCCTGCTCCTTAGCCCTGCGGCTCAGCTGGACGATTGGCTATTTGTCCTTCTGGCACGTCGGCAAATGCACCAGCACGGTTTAATAAATATACAACGTAATAAACACGGAGTACATGTAATGTTTGCACATCATGCTGTGCTCTGCTCCCTTTCCCTGTCTGTCACGGGTTTGAAATCCATCTTTCACAGAGCCCATCACATCTGGCACTCAGCTCGCCCCAGCCCTTAGCTTGGTTTGAACAGCAGAGCCCAAAGAGCTCTCCTGTGCTTGCAAGGAGTGCAGCAGTGCTTTCAATCCCAGCAGGAGTAAATAAAGATGTCTCTGTAACTGTGCTGCAGCTAACCCCATGGCTGCTCTGCCACATGCCCAGCAGGCCATTTATGTCCTGAGCTGTCCAAATGCAGCACTTGGAGCCACCCACAGACCTCCAGGGCTGTGCTGGGTGGTGTTGCTTGCCTGCAAACACTCCTGGAAACAAGCCCTGCATGGCACATGCCACAGCCCCTTCCCTGGGGGAAATGCACACGTTCCAACCACCCAGCTCCAAAAGCACACATTGAATGGAGACCCCTAACGCAGGCAGTGGGCCTGGGCTGTGTGGGGGCCAGCAGGGTGCCCTGCTGCTCTCTGGCAGCCTTACCGAGGTTGTGCAGGCGCAGGGTGCTGTACAGCGGCCGGAGCTGAGTGGCTGCTGCCGAGCCATTGACGCAGACGTGGAGATCGCGGTACTCTGCCTGGCTGAGGTTGTGCAGCACACAGCCCAGGTTCAGCCCCTGCTCCTGGATGTACTGAGCACACTGCGCCGCCTGCTCCAGCCCCTCGTACCTGCCAAGGAAACGGAAAGAACCAAAGGAAATGACAGCTTAGCAAGATGGTTTTTACAAGATTGGACCTAAGCCTCAAGTACTGCCCATATCCCAGCCTTTGTCCAAAGCACAGTGCTGTGGGTCAGTCACCCGTGCTCCAGCTACAGCACAAGTGTGGAGGAGAGAAAAAACCCGAATTAACATGCACAGACAGCTTCTCAGGTTGGTTTTTAGGCTGTGCCAGACTCTCTCCATGCCCATTCCTGGAGCACAAGAGGTGCCAGTGTGTGACTGGAGCTGGGGAAGGATCTGGCCTCTATTCATGGAGATGGTCCTGCTCCTCTAGGGCCCTTCCTGCACTGTCAGCCACGGACTCTGGAGTTGCAGAAAGGTCCCTTCCCAAACCAAAATGAAGTGGTTTTAGGCAGGAGATGTGTGCCATGGATGTGCTGAGTGCTGCTGAGCTGCTCTGGCTGACTGCAGGTGGTTCCTATGGCTTTCCATGGGCACATGGAAAGTCAGGTTTGCTAGGAAGCGATTTGCTCTTTGTTATTTAATGTGCAGCCACAACCCTGTCCCTCCTGCCTTTGGGGGCCACTCCCCAAAGCTGAGCTGCATCCTGGAAATACTGACTGGTGTCTCATATTGCCTTTTAAGATTCCTGCTGCTTTGTGCCCTCACAACAGGGCTGAATTTATGGATTTAGGAATTATGAATTTGGCCCCTGTACTCCAGACCTAATGAAAGTCTCCTTGCACAGCACATTATGTCTGGGGGAAAAACTTCATGTCCTAATACAATAAAAATTTGCTCACAGGGATCAAAGGATGCCGTGGTGTCCACCCAATCTTGTGATAAAATGGGACCCAGATCCAAATGCCTGGTTTTATTGAAGGCAATTGACTCAAGGTTGGGTTTTTTTAGTGTTTGTTTTCCTTTTAGGCATGAATCATGTATTTCCATGGTTTCCTTCAAGCGGATCTTTGCAGTTAGCAAAATGGTTTTGAATTGGTGCTTCTCCTTTGAAGATGATTTCCAAGAACTCCATGGAACCTCTTTAAAATGCAACTGTGCTTTGGTCCACATAGCCCAGTGGCACAAAACCCAGCCTAAGTCATCCTTTCCATAATATCACAGGAGATGAAGCACAAATACAGCATTTACTTTGTCCCAAGCCACTAATTCTAGCTATGTTTTTCCTGCAGAACAGAATTTAGGCACCAGTTTAAAAGAAACAGCTGAGAATTATGTATTATGATTACCTTGTGGCAGCGTGTTTGCTTGTATGGGATGTGCTGAGGCTATGAAAATATATTTGAACACTGAGAAGCTCCACTCTGTGTCTAGGGTTCACTGAGCTTGGTAGCCTTGTGCTAAATCCTGTCCAATTGAGATATATGCACTGTGATCATGGGAAATGTGCAGCCAGAACTACCCAGGTGCGTTTTGCAAAGAGAAAACACAAGTCTTTATGGTGAACAACATGCAGAAAACACCTCCTGGGGATGAATAAAAGGAAAGGAGGAAGTGAGAAGACATTTCCTGGCAAAGATCTGCATGGGCCTGATTTTAAGAAAGTAAGAAAGGATTTGGTGTTTTCTTGCCAGAAGCCATGTGTTGCCTGGGACATTATTTTATCTCATTCTGGGTGAACTGGGCAATAGCACTGCCAGCTATAAAAGCACATTTCCCGTGGCATTTTTGTACTCTGAGTGGCTCACTTGATTGCTGCCTGGCTGTTTTCCTATTTTGCTGTTACATACCAATAATAGAGCCCATAATGTACACCATGAGGTGTGAGGAGACCTGGCTGCCAGGTGCACTTCAGGTATTCCCAGTCATGATAGATGCACTTGAAATTCTGGACCTCTGATTCAAGTTTTCCTGTCAAATGAGAAGGAAATAACCACTGTTTAGCAGTGTGCCAGTCAGGTGCACCAAAACCACAGTTTTATGCCTTTGAAAAACTGTGTGCTGCAGTTGAAAGATAAAAAATGAAAAGAAAGGAAAAAAGAAAAGGCAGCCAGTCATAATTATTAGTTTTACTGCCAAGTGCTCTGTTTCTCATAAAAGCCAGTGCACCTTAGAGCAGAAAGATGCTAAACTGACCTTTTCACTCAGCAGTGGAGCTCTTGCAGGGCAGCTGAGCAGAGCTTGGGCATGGGCAGAGGGAAAGAAGCCCCAGGTATCCAGTAACCACAAGCACAGCCTTTGGTAGCAGAGCTGCTCTCGTGTCTTAAACAGCAGCAAGCCCTGCAATAACTTATCCATCCAGGACCGCTCAAGCCAGCACTGGTTCATGCAACAGGCTCATGCAAAGCACCCAACTGCAGCAGGTACCACAGGCTGCTCCTGACCTTGTGGTGGGATCTGAAAGGTTGCATAAATCCAGTCACTCTGCACCTCCACGTCACCTGTACACCTTCCTTTGAGCAGTGTCTGCAGCCTCACTTCAGCAGTCCTGCTGAGGTCAAATCCAACTCTGAGTTTTAGCTTCCTAGTAAAAATAACCTGGTTGAAAGACAGATTTTTTTAAGCACCTCTTCTGTCACTTAGTGGGCTGCAGAATTAAGTACCCTTGCTCTTGCTCCAGCTGCAAATTTGTGTGCTTTATTGTCACTTTATATTTCTGTCCTGCCTCCCTTGCCCAGTGCTCCTCCAGCTCTAATTCATGCCTGCTGTGCCCAGCCTTGCTGGCTGTGGGTCCCCTCACCCCACAGGACACAGCCAGGACAAGGCAGAGCAGGCTGATTAATGGGACCCCAGCAGCAAGGAGCACTGCAGCCAGCCTGAGGAGGATACCACCACAAATCCACATTAAAGGCATTTTTTTATGGTGTGAAATAGTGAGAAACAGAAAGAACAATGAGTCTTGTAAAGCTGGTTCCTGTGGGAAGTGCAAGCAGCCCCTGAAAGGGTGAACCAGCAGCCAGGCAGTGCAGCACAGCCTCAGCCACCACTGTGTGCCACCTGGCTTGGCCTTTGGGGGACTTTCTGAGCACCCCTTTGAAGGTTTGTCTGTTTTTTTTTTTTGTTTTTTTTTTTTGTTTTTTTCCCCTCAGACTTACTCCCCTTCACTTTATGCAAGGACCACAAAGTTGACAAGGTTTATAACAGATGATGAGACCAAGTGTTGTGTTAGCTCACGTGGGACAGAGGTAATGTGCCCTAAATGCACCTGTGCCATAAAATGCATCTGTGCGCTGCAGTGGGCACAGCAGTGGCACAGCCCACAGTGCCCTCAGCACTCCCCAGGTGTGAGAGCTCGGGTGAGCCAGGTGTTTCTAACAGATACCAGTGATGTTTGCTTCTGCTGATGTCCAATGGGTTCTCTTCAGCCTGACTGTGCTTTGTGACCTTATCTGAGGTCAACATTTTGGCAAGGTGCCAGAGGTAATTTTGCTCTAGTCTGTACATCTGCCTCCTATAAGAAACTTTTATTGCCCATAAGTAAAGGAATTCAGATTACTTTTTTTTTTTGTAACTGCATATGGTTTTCTTTTAATTTGCAGTTAAAATCACCCTGCAGGGCTCTGCACTGCTGCACAGGTGGGAGCATGAGGTACATTGTGACCAGCATCAGGTCCAGGAGCCCCTTTCCATGCTCTTGCAATTGCAATCCATAGCTGAAAGAGGATTTTCCCCTCTGCAGGCCCCTCTGGGATGAGCCTGACCCATTTCTGGGGGGCTGAGCACAGCCTGGCAGCCCTGGCTTTGCTGCCCCAGGCAGGTGAAGCAGTGACCTGTTCCAGCAGGGAGCTGGGCTCCAGCACTGCCAGCCTGACTGAGTGCTCCTTCTCTCTCCCTGGTCTCTTGAGCTGGCAAGCCCTCTAGCTCTCCTGCTTTAGGATTGTGCAAAAAAATCCCTTTTTCTTTCAGGATTTCAGTCTGTGTTTTGGGTCGTTGAGGGAGATCCTCAGCATATTTTTCATGTGCTAACCCACTGCTGGGTTTCTCCTCTCCTCATTCCATTTACCTTCCCAACCCTGCAGCAGCTTTCATCTTCTAAGCACTCACAAAATCTATTCCAACAGCCCTTCCTGTGCTGTGCCTGCTGCTGCCCTGCTACACATCAATGAGAGATGACTGACAATTTTATCAAAGAGCTGAGTTAGAGTCAACCACATCTAAAAGAGAGAAGTAAATGGCAATTAGAAACACAGTTCTGGATGGAGGGAATTTTATAGCATTAGGATAATTAATGAAATTTAACTTTTATTTGTTCATCGCTCTGCATCCCTAAGGATCTGTTGTTTCAGTTCAAGCCCCATAAAGATGCTTTAGAAAATTGTAAATATTTTTTTCCTTTTACAATGAGGAATGTTATTATTCTGGGCAGCAAACACCCAGCCCTGTGACAGAAAGAACCCCTTCCCTGGCTGCTGCTGCTGTTACATTTCAAGGCACATTCCCATTCAAACCACTGAACCAGTCTGGTTTCTCCTGGAAAACTGGAACAGCTTTGGTTCCACTCCTGCTCAAAATGCAGAAATAAATCTGTGCAGGAAGCAAGGGCAGAACAACAGCCCTGGTTTGGGAGGATTAATTCATGCTGTGCCTTACCTTCCAGTCTCTATCCCCAGTGCTGTGATATTCAAGCTTGTATTTTACTGTGCACTCCTGGAAGCTCTGGGCATGGGGTGGAGGCTTCCACTCCACATCCAGGGAGCCCAGGAGCCCGGGGTCAGTGATCTGCAGGTCTTGTGGGGGAGCAACTGCATTAAAGACAAAGCAGAGGGTGAGACACAGAGTCCAAGTGAAGGAAACAAACCCAAAGCAGCCATGAAACAGCCAGTGTGATACTTTGCTCTGAATTGTTGAAATGCAGCTGCTGGATGTGAAGTGCTGCAGCCCTGGCTGTTTAACAAACACACATGAGCTCTGCCCTGCCCACCCCATAAACCAGTTTTTGCTGGTGCTCAGAGAAAGCACTCAAGGATCTTTGAAAAGGCACACAGAATGCCACTTTTTCCACACCCTTTTTCAAGATGTTTTAAGCAAAACTGCTGTCCTGGGATGACCTGTCTTGCTGTGTTTGCTTACCTTCAACCCCTTCAGGACACTTATCTCTGCAAACATCGTGTTCAGCACATCCACCAACACAGGATGGCAGATCAAAGTGTGCTGTCAGGGGGATTTATAGTCCTTTGCCTTAATAGACACAAATCATCCATATTGCTTTAAATATTCCTTTCAAGTATATTAAATATTATTAGGAAAAAAAAAACCAGGGAAAAAAGGTAAAAAGCAGAGAATTAGAATAAGTATTATTTTGGGCATCTATCAGCTATACAAAAATGTGCCTTTACAGCTGATCTGGCTTTTATAAAGGTATTTCAAGGTGCTGGTATGTGTCAATAAATAAGGAAGTGTGGATGAATTCCATCCTAAGATGCCCTAAAGGTCCAGCTCTATATGGAGTTGTCATTCACATGACAAAAACTGCTTGGCTGCTCAGTTTTATTAGCTGAAACAAAGCCAATTTTTGTCAACATCAAAGGTCATTTTTCTCCACTATCTAGAGGTGAGATTATCCATTTGGTTTCTACATACTTATTGCATGATACACTTTATTTCACAGGAATTTGGAGCCCATGTCCTGGCAGTGCCAGTCAAGAATTACCACCATTCTCCCTTGGAGTCTGGCCTCCAGATCACTGGCTTCTCTAACACCTTTTTCATGTCTTCATCAGGATTTACACCGTTTTTTTTTCTTTTATTCTTTTAATAAATCCATTGTGAAAGCAGACCATAAGGATATTATTTAGTGGAAGATGGTGACATAAATCCAGCTTTAATGTGCTCCCTAGAAAGTTTGCAGGGTATATTGCTGGAGGATTTGTTTCTTCTACAGGAATTTTCCCAAATAAAACACACCCCAGGCAGCAGTTTGAAAATCCCACTGTTCACAAAATGTGAAGCTCCATGGGAGATTTGTTACTACATTAGATGGTGAAGTAGGAGATGCATTTAGGATGATACTGGACCAAGGGCTTGGGAGGCTCCTCCTGAGTGTATAAATGCTGAACCTCACAAGGAAAAAACAAGGAAGCAAAAAAGCTGCTAGCCTTTGTCATGATAAGCTGTCAAGAAGGGATTAGATTGGTCAGAACTGGAATTTCTGGAATTTCTGGGTAGGAGAATGCTCTGAAATTTATTTATATCTTGAGCAGAACAGAAGTATTTCTTCAAAACAATTGTAATTGTAAACAGCAATTCTTGCAAAAAAAAAAATTTGACTGGATTTCAGAGGGAACAGAAAAGCTTCTCTTTGGGATGGTGCTTGCATTCTGGGATTTTATTGTTTTTAAATGTCAGCACTGCCTCCTGCAGTTTCTCATTTTCCCAGTAATACATTACCAGTCTCACTCACATGCCCATCACTCACACAGAACACAGGACTAGAAATGCTCCATTTCACCACACGGTCTTGAAGGAGAGCTGCTCCTGGATGTTTCTTGGAGAAAACCAAACTAACAGCTTCTCTCCCTGAGAATGTTTGTGGTGGTGAGTCAGGTAATGCTGAGCTGGCTCTGGGACAGCCACAGCCCTCACTGCCACCAGCATCCCTGCTCTGGTGACTGCTGGAGCCCAGGGCATGGGGAATGCTCCTCTGCCTGTCCTGAGATGTCCTGACCCCCAGGAGAACACTGCTTTCAGCCTTCACCCATGGAGAAAGCTTCCAAGGCTTTGGGATGAACTGGAACCTAGGAGTGTGTGAAGCAGATTGTGGTGTGGTTCATCACAGGGTGAAAAACTCAGAGTTTTGGGTTTTTAGTATGGACATAGATAGGAGACAAGATGGAGGATTTTGGGCCTTGTCTGATCTCCTTGTTCTTCATCTGCTCCATTTTCTGCAGTGTTGGTGGCACAGGGGGATTGGTTAGAAAGAGCCCCAATGCAGCTGTTGTGTGAACAGACAAATAATTAGTTATTGGAAGAAAGGCAGAAATAAAATTCATTCTAAGAGTTAATTGGACTAAATAGTTTTAAAAGACCTTGAACCTGTGTGTCTTGTGACTTTTTGGTGCCTTTCTCTTTGTGTGCTAAGTCTGGTGTGCAGACAGTGTGCTGAACTGTTGATAAGAGAAAAAATAAACAACAACCTGAAGAGTGAAAAAACCAAAACTTCTGTTCATCCCTCAATCCTGGCACAGAACTTTTGAGGGGTCTCCCCATCAGGAGAACCTCAGGGGGGGTTTCACAGGTGACAAACCCCTGCTTGTCCCCAGCTGCCCCTCACCACCTCTGTCCACCCCACTGAGACACAGGTGGGGTTTGCAATTTTCCACTTATGTTGCCAGTGGAAAACAACCTGCCAGGTGTCCCCAGATGTCCCCTCTCCCTGTCTGCCCTTCCTTGTGCTGCTCAGAGAGGTGGAGGTGCCACTCATGTTTTCTGGAGCCCATTTCAAAGGCAGAAGGCTTTGCTCAGAGTGGCAGCAGGGGGTTTGTCATAGACAGGTAAAAGAACTATAAAAGAAAAGCCTCATAAAATCAGGGTTGATAGCTGGCCTGTCATTTCTCCTAAGTGCAGCTAGTACTTTGCAACTTACCATGTGAAAACAATCTTGGTATTAATAGTTTGTTAACACAACAACCTATTCTTGGGTGAAAACAGATCTAACAAACATTAGATCTGTTCCACGAGAACCCACAAAAGAAAAATGTCCACACCTGTCCCTTAGCTTGCACACACAAATCACCTTCTGACCAATAAATGGAGTAGTAAGAAAACTACCAACCAATAGATGTTGCACATGAGGTCTGTGAAAACTGTATAAAACAAGTTGTGTGAATAAAGATTTGGCTTTTCCCGCATGAAGAAAATGGAGCCTTGCCTGATTTACTCCAACAGGGTTGTGGCAGCTTTCTGTGTGTGCTGGCTGGCAGGACAGGCAGCCTCTCAGTGGCCTCCTGGGCATGTTCTCAGCTCTGCACCATGCACTGCTTCCATCAGGGAGGGCCAGACCTGCTCAGCATCTCTCTGGGTGCAAATGCCAGCTGCCAGAAGAGCCAGCAGGTGCAGTGCAGCAAAGAAGGGGTGCTCAAAGTGCCATGGCCATCAATGAGAGCTTGCAGAGCAGTGTTCTCTTAGAAGCATTACTCTCCAAGTACAAATAAGCCTTGTGTTTCTTACACCCAGCACAGTCTGTCTGTCTGGGACCATGCTCAGGAGCATTTATAGCAGTGTTTATTGTAATTATTCCAATCGTTTCTATTAGATAACTCTCTGTCAAACAAATATACTTGCTGTGCACCAAAGGCAGTCTCTCCTTTCAAATCCACTCAGAAAATAGCCACTAAACAGATAACATATTTACACCATGGACTGCATGTTTATGAACCAGCACTCACACAGCAAGGCACTCACAGGGAAGAGCAGCTCTGGCTGAAGGACAAACCCCCCAAAGGACCCAATGAACACCAAGCAGTGACACAAGAGCCTGCTGGCCTTTACCTGTGTGACCGTGGTCACAGGGGTTTTCAGGATGAAGAAAAGAGAATGTTGACTCCATGATCAGAAGGCTTATTATTTTATGATATATATATTACATTATAACTATACTAAAAAGAAATAGAAAGAAAAAGGTTTCTTCTGAAGCTAGCTAAGAATAGAATAGAATGAATAACAAAGATCTGTCTCAGGCAGAGAGCGAGAGCCATGCGTGGTCAGTAAATCCAAACATCTACACCAGGCCAATCAGGCATCCACCTGTTACATTCCACAGCAGCAGATAACCATTGTTTACTTTTTGTTTCTGAGGCTTCAGCTCCTCAGAAGGGAGCAAAATACCAGGAAAGGATTTTTAGTGAGAAGATGTCTGCGACATACCTGTGCTGGGGGAGGAGGAGCAGGAGGCCAGCAGCCAGCCCCAGAGCAGAGCCACGTTGAGCAGGGGCAGCCTCCAGGGAGCCATCAGGGCTCAGGGTCCCAGGGGCTGGGCACAGGAGCAGTCCTGCAGAAGCTCTGAGGAGACACAGCAGAGGTCATTACCCTGTATTCCCTCTGCAGGCTCACACAATAAGCCTGGCTTTACTTGTTTACCAAGGCTGATTAATTATTTCCCAGAGGAATTCTCTTTGCAACTTTTGGTGATGGCCAAACGTGGCTTCATTTGAAATAGTTTCTGGCCAGCTCAGCACACTCTGCAGAAGTGTGTCAGTACTTCAGTCACCAGCCCTCTGTCTCATGCCTTCTGTGGAAAGTGATTCAGCTCCCTGCCTCGGGAAGTGCCTTGGACCAGTGATACTTTCATTTAAAAATAATGAAAATAGAATGCCTGAGCCTTGCCTTATCTAGACACATGTTATGCAACTCTCCCCACCTTTTGTCTTTGCTGTTTCAGGACTTGGTAGGAATGGTAGGAATGCTTGGGAGAATTCTTCTTAGTTGTCATGGCAATATTTGAAGGGGACAAATTTCTATTCCTGTGCAAGTCTGCTGGAGGGAAAATGGGGACTGAGAGGGAAAGGAGCAGAGTTTTCAGGGAGAGGGCAGCTCTTTCCTTCAGATTTCATGCCAAAGGTGGGTAGAAATTACTGCCTACAGACACCCAGCTTAGCATGCTTCCCTATGCCAGAAAGCTCATGGATTCTGACAGGGCTTTAATTTTTTCAGTTAGATACACGTGTAGATATAGATTAGATAGAGATGGAGGATGAGAAAGAGATATAGATTAGATATAGATACAGATCTAGGTATAGAAAGAAGTCTTGATAAAGACATTGATCTTCCTGGAACTCTGAGACCACTGCTTGAGCTCCACTTGAGTAAGAACTTGGCAGCCTCAGTGTGAGCATGCAATTCTTCACTGAGATCTATTGACAAAACAAACTCACTTTATATTGCCCACACAAGCCTGGCTTAAGCAGGTGAAATCCCAGGTCAGGCTCTGGCACAGCTGCTTCCTCCTCAGCACCCACAGCTACCATGCAGCATTGGGAAACTTGGGCTCTGCTGAACAACAGAACTTCAGGTCAGAGGGATCTTTAGAAATGTGAGACTGGAGCCAACACAAACCCCCCATCACTGGAAGAAGGGGCTCAGGAGAACCAGAGGAGGAGACAGGTTGTGCTGTTCAGGGTATCTGTATGTGTTTAAAATTAACCAGAAATTTGAGCTGGCAAAACATAGCAGCAACTAAAAATACACAACAATTTTAACAGCAAATGTTCAATTTAAATTAATAGCAAATCCCCCCAGCCCATCACAAAATTGTAACTATTATATCACATAAACCCATCACATAAATATAGTTATTACATAACTATTATTATTACAGCAATAGCAGCAATTTTTCTGTTTCACTGTGAAGCAAGAATGCGTAGGCAGAAGAAATCAGAGGAATTACTTCTTTAACCTATCAAACACAGGATAAAACCAGTGTCAGTACAAACCTGTAGGCAGTGGCTCTGTGTTTCAGAAAGGTCTGAGGGTGCAGTGGCAAAGCAGAGCTGCCCTGCAGAGCTGGGAGAAGCAGCAGCAGCATCCAAGGACTGTGTGTGCATGCTAGCACAGAAAGCTTCTCTTCATTTCCAGTATGGTTATTTGAATATATTCATATGATTTCAGAAGGCAAGTAAAAATAAACAAATGCTTTCACAGGGGAGTTTAAAATCTTCAGAGTGCTCTTACCTTGACCTCTAACTGCGTGGGAACCCATCTATCTCTGGAGCGTGGGGCTCCTCAGCAGCGTCATGGCTCAAAGCTTTGCGTTTCACAGAAGTCCTGTGGTTTTTAAAGACTCCTCTCTGAGCTCCCCAGGGATCAGATATTGCATTGCAATGTGATGGCTTTGGCCACACGGTCAGGGGCTTTACTAAGCATCAGAGGGAGCATCGCTGGGTTTTATGAGGTGCTGGTGCTAATTGTTGTTCTTTTGTGCTCAAGCGGGTCAAAGGCATGTTTGAAATATTGAAATGGTTCACGAAGATGAAAACCAAATGGCAGAATGAGCGCAGGCTGTCTGCTGGAGCCGGTGACACGCAGCTGTCCCCAGCAGATGGCAGCCACAGCCCCTGGCTCACCGCGCTGCCCTGGCCCCTGCGGCTCCCCCAAGGGTTCCCCAGGACCACCCCCAGAGTGACCCACCGCGGAGCCTTCCCATCATCATCATCATCATCATCATCATCATCTCCCTGGCTCTGGAACCTTCCAGCCCTCCTGGCTCCTGGGCTCTGCAGGGAACACAGGGAATTCTCCCCTCCTCGCCCCTCTGCTGTGGCCGGGATTCAGCCCTGACTCTGCTCAGCCTCGCCTGTCTCCATTGACTTCACCCCTCCCTTGGCCCAGCCCGGAGAGCTCTGCAGGGAGCAGGTGCCTGCACCACCCCTGCTTTAGCCCAGGTGAGACTTCTATTGCCAAATACACCTTGCTGGAAAAGCATCTGATGGTTCTGCTGATGTGCCCAGGATCCTTCAAGGTCACGGCCAGTCACACATGAGTCAGCCAGGCCGTGGTGCCTCCTGTGAGCTGCAGGAATGTGAGTGCAGTGAGTGCCCTCCGGGAGGGACAGTGGGGATGTTTTGGGAAGAGCAGAGCTGTGCCCTGCATGCCCTGACAAGAACGGGCTGTGGCTCAGGCTGACTCTTCCCATGGCCAAATTTAGGCATATTGGGAAAGAGTTGAGGCATACAAAGAGCCTGAGAAATGGCATCAGGAGCTGGAGGAGTGCTTCTTGTTAGGAAGAAAAGTGTCCTCCAAGCACCTGTGCAGGACTTAGGGTATTGCTGTTTGATGAGAGGCTGAATGGATGTGCTGTCACTTCCCAGTTGCTGTCAGTGGGAATGTTTTGGAGCAGCAAGGGCAGGATCGGGCCCCTTTCCAGCTGCCAGGTGTCCTCTCCGTTTCTCTGTGTGCATAGACATGCAGAAATGTGTTGTGCTAACACTGTCACCTTGAGAGCCCTGTGAATTCTGGGAGTAAGAGGATTATGAGTGAGTCGTCCCTTCACTGAAATTGCATACACAATGCTGGCTTTTCCTTCTTACTTCCTGCAAAGGATGGGAAAAAAAGTCCCTTACTGCTGGTAAATGTATGGCCCTGCTTTCAGAGTTATGCAAGATTAGAATTTAGCATTCATGTATTCCTGTTGTGTAAGCTATTTAAAAAGAAAAGGTCACACTGGACACATTGTTCGAAACAAATAAGAAACATTTGCCAGTAGAGTGAATGCCAGTTCCCAAATGCTAGAACTGGGTCAATTCCTGAGAAAATTGGGTTGGAAAAAATGCAGAGTTGGGATTTGCAACAATAGAGCACCACCACCCATCCAGCAGCACGGGAGCACCTGGGAAGGAGCAGAGGGTGCAGGTCTGTGCTGAGCTGAGCCTGCTGGGCCAGCTGCTCCAGCCATGTCCTGCCCAAAACAGCCCCCTGGGTGAGCTGCTGGTGCTTTTCCCTTCCTCTCCCTGTGCTGGCCCTGCTTCCCCTGTTCTGTCCCTGCTCCCCCTGCTCTGTCCCTGCTCCTCCTGCTCTGTCCCTGCTCCCCCTGCTCTGTCCCTCTGTCCCTGCTCCTCCTGCTCTGTCCCTCTGTCCCTGCTCCCCCTGCCCTGTCCCTGTTCTGTCCCTGCTCCTCCTGCTCTGTCCCTGCTCTGTCCCTGCTCTGTCCCTGCCCTGTCCCTGCTCCTCCTGCTCTGTCCCTCCCTGGCAGTGCTGGTGCAGCCAGGCTGGTCCTACAGGGGCTCAGCTGAGGCTCATGGAGAGGATCCATGGCCATTCCAGCAGAGCTGGGGGAGGCATTCCCAGGCTGGCAGAGCCATCAGGGCACAGCTCTGCTCAGCCCCTGGCCGGCTCCAGCCTCACTGACAGGCTGTGAGCAGTGTCCCAGCACTGAGGGACCTGCAGGGACAATCCCTGCCTGGGCTAGACCAGAGCCTCAGGGCCCCAAGGTCAGGGCAGGGACATGCAGAGGATTTGAGTCTTATTAACTGTTGTGTAAATGGGATAAAACTAAAAAAAAAAAAAAAAAAAAAAAAATAAAAAAATAAAAAAATTAAAAAATTAAAAAATAATCCATCCTAAGGTGCTGACAGGACCATGGAAAATGACGTAAATGAAACCAGAGCAGCTCTGGCTCACCAGCAGGCCCTGCCAAAGCTCTGTGCAATGAGCTGAGTCTGTGGCATCACTGCTGGCTGGGCTCAGCCCTCCCTGTGTCCCCTCTGCCACTTTCCTGGGAGGCTCCTGGTGTCACCAGCAAAGCCCCAGGGGCTGTGTCCTCTTTGTTTGTCTGCCTCCCCTCCCCATCTGGAAGTTGACTCGTTTGGTTTGCTCATCAATGAGCCTTTAGGATTTGTCAGCAGGGTGACTGACCCCTGGAGTCACTGTGTGCCCAGGAACACCTCAGCTTCCTCCCTTCCCAGAGCCTGGCCAGCTCCCAGAGCCCCACAGCTGCTCTCTGGGGGCAAGAGTAATAAAAACACTCAAGCTGAGGGAATGCAAGCTTGTAAAGGTGCCACCAGGCTGAAAAAGAGATTTCAAAGAGCCAAGAATGCTCTGAGCTGGGTTCTTGGACTGTGACAGATATGCAGCTGCATGAAGAAATTAAAAAGTCCTTCTGTAAAAATCTGCTTCTGTTTGATGAAATAAAGGAACAGCAGCGTCATTGCTGAGATACTTCATTGCAAATGGCAAAGCAGTTGGCAGAGGTCATTAATGGAGCTAAATATAAAAAATGGGCCAAATCCTTTTCGGTTGAAATATATTTGATATATTCGTCCCATTTGTGCTAAATTGGTTCTGTCAAGCAATCCATTGTAAGCTTAGGTTAAAATATTGGGACGCCATAGCTCAAAATAAAAGCTTTCAACTTTGCAACCTCCATCTTTAGAAGCAGCTTCCTAATCACCAAAATAAAAACCAAAAAGGCTCCAGCTATGAACAGACCATTTGGTATAAAAGAGCATGTTTCATTTGATCCAGAGGGATAGTTTTGAAATTGCCAGGGGCATGGAAAATGGATGATTTATAAAAGCCTCCTAACTGCCTCGTGTTTCAGGGAAATCAGTCTCTTTTACAGAACTTGCATTAAACAAGCTCTTTCCAAGGTGCCAGGATGTAATTCTGGCAGTAATTCCAGGCAGACCCGTGGCCTCCAGCACAGGGTTATGGATTGCACTGCAGAGGGGATGTCACCACAAGGACGAGGGCTGGGAAAAGGAGCATGGGCATTGGCAACAGACTAAGTGTTGCAGGGAAAAAAATCCCTTCTTTACATTCATAAATTAAACACTTATGGCTGTTAGAGGATTTCAGGAAATGATGGAAGGAATCCAGGCTCTCTAGCAATGTCCAGGGTCAATATTTATTTTTCTGGTGAGTGGAGACTTCAGTTTTCCATATTTCTTTGCTGATGGCTGCTATCCTGGCTGGGATGGCATCTTAGGAAGAACAGCAGCTGTTGGAATGTGCCTGTGTCATTGTGAGCCAACAAGACTGGAGCTGGCTCCACTGAAATCTCTGCTTTCTGTAATCAGTGCTGCTCCCAGAAAGACCCATCCAGCCCAAAGTCAAACATCACACACACTCCCTCTGCCTTTCAGATGAGTCTGTGGCAGCCTCTCCACTGCCTGTGGGGCAGCCCTTGCACAAACCCATCAGCAGTTTTTCCTGCAGTTCCTGATGAAAAGGTTTCTGTGTGCTGTGTCTGCTGCCTGGGGAGCACACCCTGGCTGAAGCATCCCCAACCTGCTGGCTCCTGTCTTCACTCTGAGTCAGCTCCTGCTCCTGGAGCAATTCCTTCCACAGCCTGCACGTACCCTTTGCCCACACAAGGACTTGCTCTGCCTCTGCCTCTGCTGCAGCTGGGCTCAGGTTTAGCAGAGACCGTGAGAATAATCGAGTTCTTCCCATGGCACAGGGCCAGGCTGGATCAGGAACTCGGTGACTCTACCCTGGAGCAGCAGTGCACATAAAGCTTCTGGAGGAAAACAGCTGAGGAATTAGTGCTGACCAAAGTGCACAGCAGTGCCTGGCAATCAGCCTGCAGGAAAAACAGGGCTCCAGGGGCTGGGGGTGTGCAGGGCAGGCTGGGGAGATGCTGGAAGGGGAATAGGAGCCCAGCCTGGAATGCCAGGGACCAAATTCTGCCATTAAATGCACCAGGGCATCACAGAAACAACTGAAGACAAAGCTGGCAGAGCAACAGCTGCAACAGGCTGTGAGTACATCTAGAGGGAGATGTAGAAGAAGGTAAAAATTATCTCCAGAACAGAAAGGCTCTGCCAAGAGAAGGATTAGGGTGGACAAAGAGCCACTGTACCTATTTGTGCAGGCAGCTGCTCTTGGCTGCTCCCAGCACCATCAGCACTGGGTGCAGTGGGGTCCTGCCAGGCTCTGCCAGGGATTTGGGGCTCACAGGGAAGGTCTGTGTATCCCTGCTCTGAGAAAGGTGCCATTTCCCTGCTGCTCCTGCTCCCCCCTGCCTGCAGACTCGGATCTCTGCTGCCCAGAGTCAGGGGCAGCTGCTGACCCCATGCAGGGCAGCCCAAGGCCGCTCCAGGACCACTCTCTGCTTTCAGGTGACAGCAGGCAGAAATAACACCTTGTATCCAACAGACTGAGCCCTGCTGGAGCAGAGAAAATGGAGACATCCAAAGTTAAATGGTTCCCAGCCACACCATGTGCCCTGGCTGTCCTGCAGGGTGGGCAGGAGCCTCCTGGGCCCCAGGCTCTGACTGTGCATTCAGAGTTAGACAACACTTCCCATCTTCTTCCTCCCACCAAATCCCCCAGCCTGCTGAGGGGACAGCTGAGCACCACTGTTCCCTCCCTGGCCCAGAGGCTGCCTTAGGAAAGACCAAAATCTTCCCACCACAGGCTGTGAGCCTGGCTTGAAGGCAGAGTTTATGTGGAAAGGCAAATGTCCTAAACCTTGCTGCAATCCTGAACCCCGTGTGGAGTTCCAGGGGAGGGCAGAACAAGCTCCCAGGCTGGCTGGATGGTTTTCTGCCATCCTGCTGCTGAACACCTGAGTGCAGCCCAGAGCCTGCTGCCTTTCCACGAGAGCGGTTTTGTCCCCAGAGTGCTGTGGGTGATGGCAGCCAGGGGCTCCATCCCTTCCTCAGAGCTGAATCCTGGAGGGGCTGACCCACCTCCCTGGGACCCTCCTGCTCAGCCTTTTGCTGTGAGGAGTGCCCAGGGGTCAGCCCAGCCTCCTTCCAGCACCTCCTGCTGCCAGGCAAGCGCCATCTCCACTGGCCACCTGCCCTCCCTTGTGCCAATTCCATCCCAGCAGCGTTTGCCCCCAAAAGTAATTACCTTTGTGGTAAAAGTAAATAAAGGAATTGTCCCCAGTGGTAAGCACTTCCAGTCTCGTTGTCAGGTTGCTCCAGAATTAGATAGACATACCAAAAACCAGGTTGACAGTTGAAATATTTCACTTGAGGCGCTGTCCCAGTGACTGTGACAGCAGGACAGGACTCTGCAGGCTCTGAGTGACAACGGGGGAGGCAAAGCAGGGATCCAGGCAGGCAGGGATCAGCTGCCTCTGATGGCTCTGGCACAGGCAGCAAAGGGAGCCAGTGCTCTGTTCAGGCCATCCTAAAGTGAGAATAATCTCCTGGTTTCTTCTTCTCTGCCTTGTCTTTTAAAACTGATTTGTCCTCCACAAGCCTGTAAGCCCTTGGAATAAAGAAAATAAATTTCCCTTTCCTTCTCCTTTAAACTCCATCCTAGCCTTGCACCATAGAGTTTATGGAGGTGTTGGCAGAGGTGTTCTGGTGCAATGGGACCAACAAGTGAAAAAACAGATATTCTGGTTTTTATTCATGCAGTTGTTATTCCTACAGCTGAACGCCCTGACCTGGGAGCTGGCAATTCCCAATCTCTTCATTTTTGCTTCCTGCCTTTGTCTCCAGCGGTGCCATGGGCAGGGCAGGATCTGCCAGGGTGGAGCAGCTGCCACCCCCACAGTCACTGCTGGGGCCACATGCAGGGAAGGGACAGGCACAGGGACACCAGGGCAGCCAGGCTGGCTGGGAGCATGGTCAGCCAGGGAGCCCTGGAGACTCCTTGCAGCCAGAATCCAATCCTGGCTCTGCTCCTGAGGCCAGAGGGATGGGCACAGGGTCAGTGCCTGAGCAGGGCAGCTGGCACACACAGCAGAAAGGGCGAGCTCCAGGTCAGCCTCACAGACTGGTCCTTGAGCCCTGAGCTCAGCCCTGGGCATATGAAACCACATTTTCCCTGGGAGCAGGAGGTTTTCCTGGAGTCTGAGTGGGCAGCAGTGCTGGGCTCCTGTGCCTTCCCTGGGGTGAGCAGGGACCAGCAATGCAAACAGCAGCCCGAGCCTTTATTGCTCACATCAACAGCTTCTGGTGCTGAAAGCTGCTTTGAGAAATGTTAGATGTGCAGTTTGGCCTGAAAGTGAACAAACTGAGGAGAAATTCTTTAAAAAAGAAAAAAGAAAAGACAGTCCAAAAATGCTGAGTGGATTTGCCCTTTTCAGAGGCAGATCTTTGACACCTCCCCCAGGAGAGGAGTGTTAGCCCAGAATAACTGCTTGGCCAGACAGCCCTTGCATGATATCAGCTGACAGCTCTTACCAGCAAGCCAGGGCTGGATTAGGACATGCCTAAAGGCTGTCAATGATATAAAGAGCCATTAAAATCTTCCCATAAAAGAAAAAATATAGGAAGATGATACTTAAGGAATGATCACCAGAAGGATTTTAGAACGGCCAGAATGTGGCTTGAAAGGGATGAGACACTGGTGCAACAATGGTGTAAACACACAGACATGCACACAAACTGTCTGAAATTCTGCAATTTAAACATCACCCTGCACTCTGAGCAGATACAACCAAAGTTATTTCAAGAACACAAACACTGGTGCCACTTAAAAATCAAGAAGTGCTGGAAAACTCTTTCAAATTTGTACAGAAATTTTTTGTCAAATTTATATAGAAATTATGCTACGCCTAAATCCATATTCTGCACTACAACTGAGCAGCTTTGGAGAGTTTCAAACACACACACAGACACACGAAATAAAATCATAATATAAAGTAACTACAACTTACCATCACACTCTGGGATTTTCCTTTAAGCCAGGTAACGTGTTAGACAAAACACATATTAGCTCTTAAAAAAAAAAGAAAGCTAGAAGAGTGAAATGAAAAATAAAAGTGCTGTGTAGGTTCCTGTTTCTAGAGAGCGAGCTTTGATCAGCTGCATCTGACAGGGCAGCCTGGGAGTGCTCTGTGTGTAGGATGCACATGAAGAAATAGGGCAGGCAGGGAGAGCTGGCAGACGTCAGGCTCAGCATCCCCTCCCAGCTCACAGCTCCTGCACGTGGGGTGCTGGCCCCACAGCCTCCCCAGTGTGAGGGACTTTCCCTCCAAAGAGAGAGGAATAGAGGATTTGTCTTTCCAAACAAGCTGTGGGTCTGCTGGTAGATAAAATCAGCACTGGGAGAGGAAAGAAACAATGGGAAGGATTCTGTCACAGACATCTTTTATGAAAAATCCTTTCCTTGGGATTTTTTCCTCCTGAGAAGCTGAGAGGCCTCAGGAACAAAATGTAAACAATGGTTATCTGCTGCTGTGGAATGCAACAGGTGCATCTGGGATTGGTCTCATGTGGTTGTTTCTAATTAATGGCCAATCACAGTCAGCTGGCTCAGACTCTCTGAGCCACAAGCCTTTGTTATCATTCTTTCTTTTTCTATTCTTAGCCAGCCTTCTGATGAAATCCTTTCTCCTATTCTTTTAGTATAGTTTTAATATAATATATATAATAAAATAATAAATCAAGCCTTCTGAAACGTGGAGTCAGATCCTCCTCTCTTCCCTCATCCTCAGACCCCTGTGAACATGGTCACAGGATTCCACTGATTGATGAATGGAAAAAGATATTTGCCTTTACAAATAAACTTTAGGTTTGCTGATGAATGAAATTAGGCATTGAGAGATGAAAGAAACAATGGGGAAGAAAAACCCCTAAATTCCATATCAGTTAAAAATGAAAAGGGAGGATTATACATCAGAGGGAAATCTTCGGTATCAGGCATATTGGGGAGTCTCAAATACGTCAGAAATGGGGAAAGAGAGAAGGGAAATGTGGCTGGGAATTTGGGATAAAAAGGAGGCTGAGTCATCCAAAAATCTGAGGGATTCCAGGGGAATGCCCCATGGCCTCTCCCTTTATTCAAATACAGCCAAAAGGACTCCCCTGTCTCCTTTTTGGACATAAACCTTTTGTGTTTGTGGATTAATTTTCCTAACAACAGGATGCAGTATGGTTGGGGAAACCTTGATTCGTGTGACCTGAAGAGCCCTGCCTGGCTGAGGGACACCGTGGGGACAGTGCCACAGGCAGAGCCCAGCAGGGAGGGCTCTGTGTCCAGCAGATGGGAAAGAAATCCTTGGCAATCCTGGCTCCATCACCTGTGACTGCTGCAGCTCTGCACAGCCTGGACTGACACCAGCATCTCAGCTGGGCACAGGTGTCTGCTGGACTTCTTGATTTATGGGGAAAAAACTCCAAAAAACAAACACAAGTGTCAGAAAGTAAATCACTTTTTATCCAATGAGAAATTTTGTGCCTGGCTTCCACTGGGTGCTTTCAAATTGGGTGGGGCTCCTTCATCAGAGAAAAATCTTGCTCCATTGTTATTTCCTGTGAGATAGGCTGTGACCAAGGTCCTGCCCAGATGACTGCAGCTTTCAGACAGCAAGTCAGCAGCCACAAATCCTTGTGCTAAGGATGTGCTCACAGGGCTGCTCCCCAAGGCACAGCTGGCTGCTCTTCCCAGCACTGACTGCTGTCGCTATAGGATACGAAAGAACACACACTCACCACCGTTCTCAAGGTGAAAGGCAAAAAGGAAGCTTATTTTTCTGACTCCGACCTTTATAGTTCTCCAAAGGTGACAGTGGATTGGAGCGTGACAGTGACACCTCTTCAACAACACCGGTCAAACCAACGGTCTGTCAACTCTCTCCTCCTCCATAAAGGAATGAAAAACAATGAGCTGTTTACAGAAAGTGTGTGAGAAAGTTCCCCACAAGAATGTCAACATCAGAAGGCTTAGACTAAATAAAAAACCAGGGTGACAGACTGCCAGTGAAATCAGGCACAGGTTTGATCTCCCCAGGTTTGTGGATGCTCTTACATAGGTTTGTTCTGCAGCAGGAAATATGATTAGGAAATAGGATTAGGGGAAAAGGGTAGATCAGCTGAAATAGGGGTCTCCTCAAGCCAGGTCTCACAAGCTCTTGGAGATCTGTTTCACACCCAAGACAGCTCAGCTACCTTAGGAGGCATAAAATCAGCAGGATGGCTGCTCTGGTAGGGTTGGAAACAAAAAGGTTTTAATAAAAGGCAAAATAACAAACCCTTTGCAGAGAAAAACTGTTTCAGGTGCAAGAGGCCCTCCTGCCCCTGGTAAAACACCTCACAAAAGTCATTGGTTTCTTTGTTCTCTTCTTTTTCTAGCAAATTGCCCAGGCAGGACTTTTTGGCTTCTGTCCAATTGGCTATCCCTAAGTTTGAAGTGAGTCCCCCAGGCCTATGAGATGCCTTTTCACTTAATTGAGGACAGAAACTTCTGGGCTTATTTCCTTTTAAAGGGGACAAAGGATAACTTTGTCACTCTGTGAACAGGGGGTACACTCCTATCACCAGCCTCTTCTGGAATCCCTGTGCAGCCCAGGAGCACTCACACATCAGGGAACAGTGAGAGGGAAGCAGAGGGGCTGGAGGAGCTGCTGTGGTGTCTGGAAGGTGCTGCTGGCAGGATCCTTCATCCAGCAGCTGCTGCAGGGCTGAGGTCAGCAGGGAGAGAGGGGGGACACCCTGACCCTCCTGAGGGGGTGTCAGGCTAATCCCACTCAGCTGGGCTTGACCAGGACAGCACTGGGTGCTGGGAGAGACCAGCTCTGCCCAGAGCTGTCCCTGGCATGTTTGGGCCAGATAATTTCCCAACAATTTATAGCACTGATAAAGGCTTGGGTCAGTGTGACCAGCCCTGAAGTTAGCGCTGTTCAAACCTCTACAAAAGCACAGCAAATTTCCAAAGGCAGAGCCCTGAGAGGACCATTCCCATGTCAGTGTCCTGAGGATCCTTTTCAGTAGAGGCTGTGTTGGGTTTTCCTTTCAGAGGGGTTCACCAAGCAGCATTTGCACCAACCACTGCACTTTATTGGGGCTAAAGGAATCTAAGGATTTACATCTCTGCTGGGAACCAACACTTACAAAACAAACCCATGCTGGGATGGTTTCATGGCAGTTCTGTTGCTGGTAAGAAAGCATGAATGCTCCAGTTTCACCTAGAAGGAAAGGCTCAGACAGTTTAAAAACTGCTTTTGCAAACAAAAATATTGGCTAACACCTAATTCTGACATTAAATTCTTGAGAAATTAGAGGTCCCACGGGTACAGGCTCTTGTGGGTGTGCAGGATTAAGCCGAAAGATCATCCTGTTATGTCCTAGTTGTTCCCTTTTCTGAATTTCCCTGATGTTCTGTTCTGTTCTTGGGGCTTGCCCTGCATTAGAGATGACTTCATGGATTTGAGTAATGCTACCCAAAAGATTTACAACAGCAAAACCAAATATTGCAACAAATTTTAAGAAATATACCAATAAATCCTTCATCAGTGTATTAATCAACTGACACTTAAAAGATGGATTTTAGCTGATGGGGGAAAATTTGTCTTAACAAAGAAAATAAAAGTCTTTATTTTAATGAAAGGATCTCAGTAGTTTGCCTGCTTTGTGAAAGACATTCCTTTACCCTGTGGGTGCAGCAATCTGCACTCTTCTAAAATTAATGCTTTAATTGAGTTAATTACCTTAATTCCCCACAAGGTGACTGAGCAGTGACTTTTTAATCCCACTATGAGCCTTGAAACTTGAAGAGTTGCCTTCTTCTGAAGCATCTCCCAGTCCTACAGCACCTGTCTCTGCAGGAAGGCCATGGGAAGAGGCCATGGGGACAGAGGAACCCTGTGATGCTTTCTTTGTGAAGTCCAGAGCACACTAAGCCCCTGGAGGCCTGAACTCCCTTGCTCTGTGCATTGGCTCAGCCCAGAACAAATTATATGGTTCATTACACATCAAATTATATTTAAATAAACCCATATAATGTCAGGAAAAGGATAAATAGGGAAACTCTCCACACTGAGCCATTGAAGTGGTTCTGCTCCAATGGGTGCTCCAGGGCATCACCTTTAATTCCACAGGCTGGGATTGCAGGGACCTGCTGTCTGTGCTGGGGCAGGAGCTGCCAGCTCAGCCTGGGCACAGGGTGAGCACTGGGGATCCTGTGCTGGGGAGAGGGGAGGGCACTGCCCAGAACAAGAGGGACCCTGCTGCAGCTGGAGCTAAGGAGCCACAGCCTTGGCTCATCTTCCAGCCACAGCATCTGTCCCTCATTGGTTTCCTATTCCCCAGTTTGGGAGTATCAGGCATGAAACACATATTCCCGGTACTTGTAGGTTTTATTTCTGTGAATGTCTGGCACAGAAAAAGTTCATCAGAGGTCAGAAATTCATCCCCTGTGAGAAGGACTGGCCAACAGAACAGAAGTTAACCACTGTCTTCTTCCTGCTGGGTGGGAGGCAAGTAAATAAACTCCCCAGCCTTAATCACTTCTGACAGCCTGATTTTAAATGCCTTATTTTGACTTCCAGTTTGTCTCCTGCACTGTCTAAAAAAATTCCTGGTCTGCAGCAGCACTTTCATGGCACAACAGTGTGTGAACTGTCCACTCAAAACTGAGCCCAGCTAAAGAGTGTCATGTGGGGCAGGGTAAAAACACTTTTGGATTCCTCCTTTGGTCCACCAGAATCACAGCCTGCCTGACAAATGAACCAGCAACTGGGATACATTTCATGTCAATCCAGCTGTGCATTTTGAACACACCAGAGCACACAATGCTTGTGAAGGAACATCCCACCCTCTGTTCTGCCAGCTGACAGGAGTACCTGTGTGCTCCCCAGCCATTTTCCTAAAAAACCTGTGGGATTTGTCACAAACCAGCATCTACAGCTGTTTAGAGCCTGCTGGCCTACAAGGACAGCCTGAGGCACCATCTGGGGGCCCAGAGCCAGCAGGACACTGCAGCCCAGAGCCCAGGCTGGAGGGGGCTGCAGGAGATTGTCCATCCCACCCTCCTGGCAGAGGTGCCTCAAACACAGCAGCAGTGGGTGAAATCTGAGCAGAACGTGTCTCAGCCCTGCAGGGCGGGCAGGGGGGAGCTATCCTGACTGGGTGGGGAGGATGCCAAGGCTCAGAGACACTGCTGGAAGGGAATGGAGAGCTGAGACTCCTTTGGGCAGCCCTGAGCACCACCCAGGTGTGTACGTTTGACTGCCACATCCTTGGCTTGGATTTCTCATGTTTATGAGCTTGGAAGGGTAACAGCTTCAGTGGCATCAAGTGTTTATTTGTATAAACAGGCTGCAGAAGTGGCAAACAGCAGAATGGTCTGCTTCTGGAGATCAGGGTGCAGGAACAGTTATCTGGCCAAAGAAAAGGGGCTGTACTGTCTGCAGGCAGAGCAAACCTGCACTCACAAGGAAACATGGGATTAATTCAAGTTGCAATGTTGTTAAGCAGATGCAGCCTGTCAGAAAGTAAAAAATACCTCATGTTTTTACCATTGTTGAGTAAACTGTCAATTTAGACATGAATTTGTTGTGTTTTTTTTTTAAAGACAATAATAAATTTAGTTTTAAAAATTTGTATTTACAGAAACTGAATTTACCCTTCTGTGCATAAGGCTTTCTTGGTTTATGGGAAAGTCCAAGTGAGAAAAGACAGATGGTGGAGAGGTTTCTTTCCCATCTGCACCTGTGGGAACAGAAGTGATAAGATCTGCTCTGTTTTATAGATGTCTTCAAAGCACATCATAGCAATTCTGAGTTTGTTTTTAGTCAAAACAGAACCCCTTGCAATTTGTTGATATCTGAAAGGGCAAATAATTTCGCCGAGAACAAAAAAAAGGAACACACCCCAGTTTGGTCCTGAAAGAATCAAGTATTTTTCCTAAATAATAAAATGTTTGTCATTTCAATTTATGCATCAAACACAACTCCTGAATTTGCAATGAAAGCTCTTTGAATAAAATGTTAATGGAAGTTATCAAAAAGAGGACCCATCACAAGCAGCCTGTGTGATAAAGCTGTTTCTAAGCCAGTAGCAAAAGTAAAAATTGGGAATGGGAGTTTCAAAGTCCCCAAATACATAAATAAGGCTCAATGATGCCATATACAGGCAATATACAAGAACTGATAATCAGAGCAGATTGCTCAGAGAAGGGCAGTAACACTGAGTAATAAATCATGGCTCGTTCACTGGGTGGTCTGATACCTCTCTTTTGTAATCCTGTTGCATATACAGGAGGAAGAAAACTTTGGGAATTCCCCTATGATTTCATCAGAAAAAAAAAGTATCGCTATCATTTAAACTAATATTCCTGGGAAATGAAAGTTTATGTTGTTTGAGCCAAAAATTACAAGATGATCACTGTCCTTACTGGAGAAAGAGCAGAATGCACTTACTATTTCAGTACACAGTGGAAAGTGCAAGCTAGACACATCACCCAGTGGTTTGTGGAGAAGAGCTTTCACATAAACATTATTTGGAACTGAATCCAGTAGTACTTATCTATTTCTAAATTACACCCCTGAGAGTTTTCAGAGATAATCCTTCTTTCTTTTGATTCTGTTTCTTAGGGCCTGGAGAATACAGGGAGTGTGGGATGATTTGTCTAAGTGTTCTTCAGAAGTTCATGCACTTGGAAGCTTCTGCTAGGAAATACTGTGTTGGCTGTTGCTTTGCCTTCTTCTCTTTCTGAGAGCTGGAGATTTTGGAGATCAAATGGGAGAGGATGAAATGAACAACACAGCATCAGCTCATGAATTTATACCTGTCTGTCTGGAATGTCATATTCTTATTAACACGACATTTAGACTTCTCAGTAGGTATCAGAAGATATCAGTACTTCTCACTCAAGCTGCAAAAGGATTTCAGCCTCCACTAACTATGGAGAAGAAAAATCTCAGGAATTGCATTAGGAGAGAAAGTAACAAACATCATTGGGCTGCTGAAGAGTAGGAAATTTAGCTAACTTCCTACTAACTATGGAGAAGAAAAATATCAGGAATTGCATTAGGAGAGAAAGTAACAAACATCACTGGGCTGCTGAAGAGCAGGAAGTTTAGCTCTGACATTTCCATGGAAGATAAAAATGGTAGTATGTCACTGTCTTGGTTTCAACAGGGACAGTGTTAACTTTCCTCTTAGAATGGCACAACCACTAAGAGGTTGGAAAAGACTCCTGAGACCCTTGAGTTCAACCATTAGCCCAGCACCACTGAGCTCACCATCAAACCCTCTTCCCAGTGCCACATCCACAGAGCTCTTGCCCACTTCCAGGTATGGTGATTCCACTGGACAGCCTGTTCCAATGCCTGACCACCTTTCAGAGAAGAAATTTTTCCCAGTATTCAATCTAACCCTCCCCTGGCACAACTTGAGGCAGTTTCCTCTCATCCTGTCACTTGTTACCTGGGGGAAGAGACCAACCCCCAGCTGGCTCCACCCTCCCTTAAGGAGCTACAGAGGGTGGTAATGTCCCCCTTGAGCCTCCTTTCCTCCAGGCTGAGCCCCTCCAGCTCCCTCAGCTGCTCCTCCTCAGACCTGAACTCTGTGGAGTTCAGCTTGGAACAGAGGCTCTTGAACCTGGCATCATTGCCCTGGAACATCCTTTTTATAAGAGGAAAGTTTTCTTCAGAGCTGAAAACTAAACAGCCTCAATATTTCAACTATAAACTCGTCATGGGTAACTGCAAAAAAACAGTTCCAGCTGCTGAGATGCTTTTGTCAAGGAATGCTGTTCACTTTCTTTGGAATGCTGTTCCTCAGTTTCTGCTTTACAGTCCCCAATGTGCCTCATCAGAAAACAAAGAGCAGCTGGGTGTGTGCAGGTGCAGAATAAGGTCTCACAGGGAAAAACATCTCTCAAAACAAGAGTATTTATTTTCAATATTCAGGTCTAATAATAAAATTAACTACATCTTAAAATAATCTAAAAGAAATTAAGGTAAAATAAATTTGGTCCTATAAAACACCCTGTTAACCTACATTGAATAACCCAACTTAACAGCTCCAACACCTGCCAGTTCAGTTTCCCTAAAGGCTGGATCAAGCAATTGATGACTGCAAACCACACAGATTATCTGTGCTAGTGCCAGAGCCAGCCAAGGGAACAGAAAGGAAGCAGATCACCTCTGTCAGGAGGAATTTCTGTGCTGCTTTAATGTTATCAGCAAGACTCAAAAATCTATGTTGTTCCAAATATAAATGTGAGAAGACATTGGGTGGTTCTCACAGGAAAGTGTGTAAATGTATAAAGATTGCTACAAGTGAGGGCAACTTGCTCCTTGTATATTCTCACCACTGTTGGTCAAAACCAAAATCCCAACACACTTCAGATGTGGATGTGTCCTACTTCCCTGAACCAGGAGTTAGCTTTCCTATTGTTCGTCAGAGGATGTACTTCCTGACATATGGAGGCAGGTCACTTACCTATCAAAATGAAAACACAGACATTTGAGAGAACATACAACAAATTCTCATTATTTACTACAAATATATAAACTGAAATGAAATCAAATTGAATAACTTGACTACATGAAAATTATGAAACAGTTTGTATTTTATACACAGCATATGTACACTGGTTTTGGAAATGTGGGGTTTATCCATGCAAATTTAATACAAAACACTATTTACAAAAACAAATAACAGTAAGAACATTTTTCAAAAGAAACATGTATGTTGGAAGCTCCAGCAATAATGGAAATCCTGAAAAAAGGCTTAATACACTATAGTACAAGTAGACAATCTTCAAAAGTATGAAAGATGCACTTTACAAGAACATGAAATGCAAAATCAATTGAAATGCACTATCAAAAACTTTGCAAGTATATACACAATTTGAGCATCTATTTTTAAGGATCACTCTCCTGCTGTGCCCTCAGAACTACTTTTGCCACATCCTGCACACATTTACATGTTGACCATTTGGTTACATTGCATCTTCTGAGTTTCATTACCACAAGTTACAAAATAAAATAACTGAATACCAACTGAATAACTGTAAAGCAATCACATTTTCATTGTTCTAGACATTCCACAATAGTAAAAAGTATTCACATTACTCCCCATGTATTCCACCAACCCACCCTTTTTTCTCACTACACCTGTGTGTATTCCTCCTGGGAATGTCAGCCTTGCCAGGAACTCTCAGGACTTGCTCCAGGTATCACATCCCTCCAGCAAACACAACTGCATCAGCAGCTCCATGTGAAGAGCACAGTCCTGCACAGCTTCAGAATACAAATTAATATTGAACAGCTACTGCAAGTTCCCGTGCCAGGTATGGCACAACCAAACCCTACACAAATATAGTAATTTTGGAAATATTTCACTGGTCCACTCATTTTAAAATGAAACAAAGCAAAAAGGTATCCTTGTGGCATTTCCAAATATTCTCTATTTTTCAATTTGCCTTCATAAAACTATGATGGAAAAAGTTACGTTTGCCTTATTTCACTTAACTTTGAATGAAGTGAGGAAACCCTCCTTAGTGCCAAGAATTTAATTTAAATTACCGACTTTGTGCAGTTACAAAACTCTGGAGGGAAATTCTGGTCTCACTGAAGCCTTACAATCATAGACTTATTTAGGTTGGAAGAGACTTTAAATGGATCAAGTTCAACTGCAAATTTAACACTGCCAAAATCAAAACTTTTCCAAAACAATTTAATTGCTATCAGTCCAAGCTGTTCTTCTCCTTTAGAATCTCCTAAGATACTAGAGTAGCCATGGAAAAAATTTTTTGGTTTTTGCTTGTTTTAAGATTAGGATTCTAAAATGTAAAAAACACTCTGAAAATTCTTTTTTGAAAATGCAATTGGCTATATATAATTTGAACTAAAAATGATAGATTCGATGTCATTTTATGATAACTGGTGTGCCTTCCCTAAAACTGACCAAGCAGTTGCAGAAATTTTGTTGCCCTTTGCCTCTCATGCTGAAAAAATAATGGTCAAACCAAATGAGAGAACAAACACTTCATATAATCACAATTTTAAGAGAGTATGTTAGCAAAACTGTACTATGTGAAACACTTAAAGACAAATAAAGCAAAGGGCATTTTTTTATGTAACAAACACAGGAGCCAGATCTGCTTCTGTGCAGATTTGGCTCCTGTGTTTGTTACATAAAAGAAGTTTAAACTAAAATTCAATTAATCACATATATTCTCTATTTAAGCAGTGAAGATCAGGAGAATTTTTCTTCACAGGAAAAGAGAAATTTATCTTCCTATTTTCCAAAACAAATCTGTACCATAACATTGCTCATTAAAAACAGACAGCTTACCTGTCCCTCTGTCTGTAAATGAATGACACATGACCCAGTGTGTGGCACATGGAACAAGCCCAGCAGTTCTGTTTGCATTTCCTCCTGGAAGTGCACACATTTACCCCTTCAGAGCCACGGTGCCATGTGCAGTCAGAAAAGGTCAGCAGTTCCCAGAGCAAAAGCATCCTCTGCCTCTCACTGCATCACCCACTGCTGGGGAAGGTTAAATGTTGCTGAATATCTATTAGTGGTTACTCTCAAATTATCACCTGGTGGTTTTGCTCAGGTTGCAGCATCTCTTTAGGAGCAAGGAGGTGTTTTTGTCAGCAGTTGTCCTGCACAGCCTCACTGGCACAGAGGCAGGGGAGCACAAGTGGCACCAGCCAGGTCCCCTGCCCCTGGGCAGTGCCCTCTGCACCATCAGCCACTGATGCAGCTTCCTGCAGCACTGGGACACAGCTGGCCACACCAAATGGCCTCTGGGAACACAAAGCTGGCAAATCCCTTGTTGTTCTGAGCTCTACTGAAAGCTCCACACACTCCAGGATCCTCATCCCTCAGCTACAAAACACAAACTTTACTGAGACTGAAGGCTTTTCCTGAAGTGATTCACTGTGAAATCAATTCAGAGCACTCTCTGCTTGGACAATCTACTTTGCCTTTCCCATTGCTGGTCTTAATAACATTTTCTTAATTCCAAATTGTGTGTGTTGGGGGTGTGTTTATTTACTTTTGCTTTTCAAGTAGAGATCCTCTAACAGAAACAGACACATGTGCCTGATTTGGTGAGGGGAAAGTGACATTTGATTTGCCAATACCAAACCACATCTCCTATCTGCAGAAGGGCTAAAAACTCCCACAGGTTGTTTTTAGTTGAAATCAGTGGAATCAGCCTTTCAAATAAACATTTAAGGAATGAGCAAAGGGAAGAAGAGCCAGACCTTTGTCCTTCTCTTCAGTACCAACACGACATATGAAAATTCCATTTTAGAGAAAATAAATGTTTTCATTTTTGTTTGGATTTAGCTACAGATTTATGTCAAAAGCTGATGAAACTGCCAATAAATTATATGGTATTTGAAATGAAGTTTTTAGTGCAGTAAAAACCTAATGGTTGTCCTCTTCTACAATTTTATTGAGGTAACAACACCTTCCCACCTCACTTTAATGTAATTTTTCCTACCATCTAAATACTGTTTGGCTTATCAGAAATTTTTTATTAAATGAATCCACGTAACATTTTACAACTTCATTTGACTTACCAGAGGTCACTATTTTAGTCAAGAATCTGACACTAAAGTTTGCTAGTGTCAAACAAGTTTAAGCCATGTTTGCTATGGTCTCATGTGTTCCACAAATCAAAAAGGTGAGAATCTACTGAAGTCAAGGGTAAAATCTACCTTGACTTCAGTAAAACCTAGTATTAAAAACAAACAAACAAAAAAATTCATGTCAGTTTATTGTTTCAAATCCATTCCTCCCCATTTTATGCTCACAGTTCTTGGTTAGATTCTGGAAGGACTCCAGATCAGGGGTCTGGATGGTTTCTGCCTCCCCAGCAGTGCCCCAGTGAGCACAGTGGATTAACAGTGCTGGAGAACAGATGAAAAGCATTTCTGAGATACTCTCTGGGAAGACACCACACTTCACAACAATTATTTTACTGTCACTGCTCTAAGACCTCACCATATGTGGGACATTATTGCTCAAGTGAAAGATCAGTCACATTTGACGTACTGCATGCAGTGACATAAAACATAAAAAATACACAAGGCCAGAAGCCCTGCCACTATGCTGATCCACTCTGTAATTTACAGTTCATGCCAAATTATTGCCAAGTTTATTAGGAAAACTTAATGCACCTTCCTAAAGCTTTTAATGTTGACTTTTCTTCATGTTGTAAGTGAAAAAAGAAAGAGTGCAACAGGAACTGAGCAGGCCTCTGTTTTTACCTACCCTGTCAGCTGTATCAAGTACTAAGTAATGGCATCATATCCTAAACAAAACTGAAAATGGGTATCTCAAACACTGGAAATGTTTGGAGCATGGATTCTGGAATCACTGGTACAAATTCTTAAAAAAATACAAGAGGAAGAAGGGAAGTGGCCCAGAGTAACCAACAGCCTGAATGCACTAGATCTGAGAATGAACAAAGTAAGTAAGATGCTGGGAATCAAAAGGAAAGGGAAAAAGGAGTACAGTATATGCAAATTCTTGTACAGACAAGACATAACTATCTCCACAGGCTTCCTGGAAATGAAAACTTCAAATTCAAATCTTTTTAGCATCATTTTTGAAATTGCTGTTAAAGAAATCACAATAGTACAAGCCAATGTTACCAAGGTCTAGATTATTATTAGTAGTAAAAGCAGTTAGAGAAGAGAAAAAGATTCATCCAAGCACAGTGGATCTTTTCTCAGACTGCTCCCAAGGGTACTTGAAGGCTTTAATCTTTGCCATGCTAAAAGAGAAGCCTTGGAAGAATCATGATTATCCTTCTCTATCAGCAAGAAGGCAGCCATAATAATTTCCAAGGAATGGCAAAGCAAGACTGTTGCTAGCAGCTCTGTGGGGAAAAACCGCAGAGTACTAAAAAAAAAAAAAGTTGTTCTAGTAGATTTCAGTTTAAAATGAGTACATAAGTTTCATATCCAGTTTTCAACTTACTAAGGAGTTTGAAAAACCCCAAGAAGTAAGCAGCTGCCATGCTACATCAAAGGAATTCTTAATGTTTACACTGTGATGTAACTTAATAAAATTAGTTCAAAAGGAAAAATGTTACCTTACGATCAGAAAATGTTTTTAAATATGACAAGGAAATAGCAGTGGAGATCAGTTTTCAGATAATAAAGTGACAATTTATAGTTAGCACTTCCATGGCTAACACTGAACTATAACTTTGCTCTGGTAGCAGCAACAGTGAAATGAAAGACAAGGACTTACTTTTTTTCAGTGGCTGGGTTTTTTAAATGTAGCAGGCAAGCATTTTGCTTAGTGAATTATAACTTTTTCTTTAGTTTTTGCATGACTATTCAGATAGTGACATTAATGAAAATAGAGACTGAAGTTGTTAAAATAACCATTAGAAGAGATGCAAGAACCAATTAGAGATAGATTTGAAATACAATATTTCAAATGTCAAAGCAATCCAGTTTCTTTAAACACATATTTATCTAACCTAAGATTTATATCTAGGACTTTGCAAAGTAATTTATACACCAGCCTCTCCATAAGCTGCGTTTTAAGACAACACTATATGAACAATAGTGGATTTTAGCTATTATATGTACACAAACTTGTTTCAATGGATTTAAAAATAAGTGGTATTTTTCAACTTATCATCAGAAAAAGGTTATTTTTCCTGTCAGCTATTGCCTATAAGACTACAGTACAATAGTCAATACTCCTCTCTCATTTTTTAATGAATTATCTTACACAGGGTCTTGGTCAATTGGAAAGAACAGAATCAAATCTTGTCACATATCCCTTAACTGAAAATAACTTAGCCTGAAATAGAAAATCTGTGGCAGTCAAAACACTTTTATAATTGAGCTACCTATTCATGGAGAACAAACTAATACAAACAGAGCTACTGGCAAAATGATGAAATTATTTGCAACTTGTTTGGAGAAGAACTCAACTGTGTATGGTTCAACACACCAAGAATTTGTTCAGAAGCAAACAAATACATGAACTCAGAAGTTTCAAAAGAACACCACAGTGGAAATGCTTTGTTTTCACATTTATCCATGGATCCAATGTCTCAGCACGGTGACATTTGTACAAACTGACCTGTGTGCTAATGCCACGCTCATGGAAATTACACAATAAACCCTGCTAAAAAGATAAACACTGATACTTCCCAGCTAAATTATGGATATACCTGTTGTCAAAATGTCATGTGAGATCAGGAGCAATATTACACAAAATCCTGAACATCACAGTGTAAACCTGAGATTTTGGCAGTTTTATCAAAATGTCCTAAATTACTCTGTATGAATCACTAGTCCTCATGTCTTATTCATCACGTGTATTTGTTTGTCTCAAAGAAAGAAAAGTAGACAACTTTGTTTTTGTCCAACAATACAATAAACCAAAAGTAATTCGGTCTTATCAAATTAAATAGCATAAATAAAAAGTATTTACAGTATTTTCTAATTATTAGACAACAATTAAATTGTGCAACAAACTTAAAACACCCAACATCAAAAATGTGAAGTATTACTTAAATCTTCACATACTGATTTTACAAAAAAACTATTAAAATATTAAAAAATTTCCATTTTATCTATTTTAAACAAAGAAACTTCAAAAATGTTTAAGACTATTAAGAGTTATCAATTACACAGGCACTTCACAGGTAAACAATCTACAGTACAACTGAAAAAAAATATTTGGCACCAACCTAGAAGACTGGAAAAACTCAATAAACGGTGTCCTTTTCTCACTGTATCCTGCTCTGTGTAATCACCAGACACTCAGACTCAATACTGGCAATGTTAGAAGTGCGAAGTTACAATCAGGAGTGCAAAAAACAAATATTAGAATGCAAATATTAAGCTTTCAGAGAGTGAAAGGGGATTACAAGTGATCAGTTGCTCACATTTTACCATCATACCATCGCTACATTTTTGACTTATCTTTAAATCAAATGATTGACTCAAAAAATTAAAGTGACAGGGGGTGTGCTTTGTACTTTCAAAAGTAATTCAAACAACATTTTCAATGTAAAAAAAGAAATCCAGCATTTAACTCTAACACTGAGATGTTAAATGGCAGCTTTTAACTTAACTAGAAAGAGAACCTGATGCTACCACATTCTCTTAGTACATCCAATTACAAAAAAAAAAAAAAACAGTTATGTTCTTTTAACTGTGAACTGACTCCAAGGTTTTCACACACAGCTCCAAAGTAAGGCTCTCTATAGCATCTGGACAGGTTTTAGTTTTTGATGGCTTGGGTGTTCCTGTGTAGGAGGCTGCAGTGCCTCAGAGCAATCCATAACAGAGCTTTAAATGGGAAGCTGTCTAGCTGCCAACAAGTTGTGTCACATGGAAGAAAGCTGAGATACTTTCAATGCAGGCAACTCAAGCAGAGCTTGAACTGTGAGGCCAACCTTCACCAGACCCCTTTCCTCCAGAATGTGATGAGGCAGGCAAAGTCTCTCCTGCAAAAGAACACAGGACATTTAACCAGTTCCCTGCCTTTGTCCCCAGGGCAGGTAACAAACACATTCTCTGAAGACACACACGTCAGGAAGACACTTGCAGAAAAAACACCTTTGGCCTTAAATGTCCCTGTGGTTCTCTCCAGCAACAGAATGGGCAGAAACTTTGTTACAGTTAGGATCTGTTTGAAGTGCTAAACTATGACAATGTCAGGAGATACATAAAAGACTGCTAAATTCTTAAAGTAAAGGGCTTTCTTTTCATAAGCAGAGAAAAACAAGCTGGTGGGTGCTGTTGGCTCAGTGGCCTTCTCTCCTTTCCCCTGTTTTGCAAACTTATTACCAATCTTCCTCTTGGGATAACTTGGAAGTGCTGATAGACTCAATGAACCATTCTCCAAGAAAGTCATCATTCAGTCTCAAAATTCAGCACAAACTGGACAATCTTCCCACCTGCCAGCTGGTGTTACAGGTAATTCACAAGGTAAATCTCAGCACCTCTAGCTTCTCAATGGCCAGTGGCCCCACATGAGACAGAAGCTATGGCAGAGCAGTAAACCAACTTCTAAATCTATCAACTAATTTTCTTCTTGCACTAAAGAAGATCAAAGGTTTTTTTTGTCTCGTAGTTTTTTTCTCCTCATAAAAGGAAGTAAGAGGATACATTTGGGCAACAGAAGCACAAGTAATGGGCTGCAACTACAGCCGTGCTAAAAAAGAGAGTCAATCATTCAGGCTACAGACTTCTCTAAGTGTAGGATATTTCCTAGGCAGACTGAATTCATGCCAAAATGTATTACTAAACTCAAGACTTTCAAGTAACAAAACAAGTCTCATCGTTGTTTAGATGACAATATATTTTATAAGGAGGTCAGTGTTATTTTTGCTATAAAGAACTTCCTAGAAACCCATAAAGTAGCTTCCTCAAGTTCATCCCATAAGCCTGGAATGGAATTTCTGTCCAGATCTTCAAGTTCTCTGGTCAGTGTCATAATCACTACTGCTCCCTAAACAAAGCTCCCCTAACCCCCCAAACTCAGTATTTGCTGACGTTTTCTGGGGTTATTAATAAAAAAATAAAGCAATTAGTGTACCTGTGGAACGCCCAATTTTTTACAAGCATCGAGAAAGTTTTCAACATTTCTTCGGCACTTTGCCATGCTGAGTTTAGGCTGTGAAGACAGGACATTAAATCTTCATCAGACATTCATGAAGGAGTGCATATTTCTGATGTAAATTCATGGACAGTTACTAAAACACAAGACACATTCTACGAAGACTCAGTATGAGGAAAATAGCTCTTAAACTAAACTTCTGAGCCTTGCTTAATGCTTCTTCCAAGAAAAACCAAAGTGAGTAATGTAGCAAATCAATGCGGTAAACATGAGTCACAATGTTTAATATTGAAATTCAAAAGCTTCTTTTCATGTAAGATGTACCAAAAATGAGATAAATGATTGATGCCTTACCACTGCTGGCGATGGGACGTGAATGCTGGCAACAGAACGTGGCCTTATGTGATTGGCTAAATGGCAAAGAACCACCCCATCCATCAATGCTGCTCCAATGTCATCTGGCAAAATCACCTTCAACCTGGATTCAAGATTCTAGGAAAAAGGCCATAAGTAAATTACTCTCAACATGAGCTTGTTTTTCGATTTAAAAGCAGGGTATTTTAAAGCATGTAGATGTTTAAAAGGAACATTTTAATACTGAAGTGAAATAAACAGAATAAATTTATGCTTTACTCAGTATAAACATCCTTTTCTCCTTGCAGGGCCTGTGTTCCTTTTGTTTGTATTGTTGGGTTTTTCTTGTGTTTCATGTAATTTTATGGGGTTTTTTTAAATGACACAACAACAAACACTGAGAAACACGTTCTGCCAACAATGACCAGAATACACAGCTCTCAAGCCCATACAACATTCCACTGTTCATAACAGGAAAGCACAGAACTTAAGGACAGAAATGTTATGCTGAATATGTGATCAGTGCTTAGTGGGCAGAATCTGCGAGTTGAAACCAGAGAGGATTTTATGAGAAGGAGGAAAATAAAAAAAAAAAAAGGGAACACAACTGCGGGAAAAGCTGTGTTGCAAAACAGAGAAGGCAAACAATGGTTTTTCCCACCCCAACAACAAGACTTCACTGCTCAGGAAGTGAACCAGACAAACAAACATCCTTCACAGAAGTCACACCACAATTCAGCACTGCCCTGAAAAGCAAAGCAGCTATGGTTTAGTTAATTCTAACTGCTAAATGCCTTGAAAACAGAACTACACAAAAAACAATTTACTAGAAATCTGAAATGTAGATTCCATTCAGGATTATGAAATTTGCAGCAACTTTCTACACTCAAAAAGCATTTGGCCATTTAGAAAACAATAATAATTTTTCTTCAGATGTCAGGTCAAACAACAGCAAACACAAGCAGATTTATTGTGTCCCTAGAAAATTTAAAACCTCAGGAAAAAATTAATTTCACTTTGTTTTTTAGAAAGAAAACAACCTCAACTAATTCCCAGCCGGTATTCTGGTTGGACCCAACCAAGTACCAGCGTAGCCTGTTACATGAAATTCCTTAGGAAGAAATACCACTCCAGGGATGCCCTTTTACAGCTGCAACAACCTGGAGGCCTTTAAAATGAACATTTAAATTGTGGAACAGAGCAAACCAAATGCCCCATAGAGTGAATGATGGTACCTACACTGCGAAGCTGCCTGATTTGCTCCCTCTCTTCCCTTAAATGTTCCATTTTCCTCCTCATAGTAAAGCCAGGATCCACTGCACCGTAGTCCTGGCGTGAGGCACGGCTGAAAGCTGTCAAACAGGAGGGAAGTCAGTCAGAATTCAGACTGAAAACATTCAAAAACTTAAGACCTATAACTGAGGATAAAAACAAGAAAAAAAATTGCAGAACTTTTAAGAACAAGTATATTTAAACATCCTGCTAGAGAAGATGCTGCCTATGAAACAGCTTTCAAATAAAATGCAGAGATCATCTGACTTAAGTGTAAGTGGATAATTAGAAAATATGAAGACTGAAGTGACTTCAATATTGAAGTATCAGTATGGGACTTACAACTCCATCTGCACTTCTTCAAGAATCTCAATCTAGCTTTGGAAGTATTTAAATTGTGTTTTACTTTTAATCAAGTATAAAGCCTTTAAGCCATCGAACCTCAAGAACAACTGTATATTGTTTCCCTGTTCTTTGACAGTGACTAAGTATGCACAAAATAAATAAGTGAGGTAAAAAAAACTTTAAAAAAAAAACAATCTCCCCAGAAATCCCAAACAAATCACTCTGCAACTTGAGGAGCTTCCAATTATTTGTTTGCCAAAGGAGCTGTCTGTGCTTTCCCAGTACTCTGCAGTGATAAGTACATTGAGTGAACTGCTGTACTGTGACATCTGCTATGCTTACTGCCTCTTGCAGCCTGGGAAATAAATACAGTGTGCTAGAGAACAGCAGCTTACCTGACCTTGGTTTGAGACCAAATGGACCATGAGTGTTACTATCTGTCCTTTCATAATCCTGTTAAAAGAGATGAAGTCAGTTTTCTTCCACTCATTAAAAGAAAGAACTTTTGTTCCCATCAAGATACTGTTTAAATTATTCTTGCCTAAGGAGAGTCCTTCTGCTTAACTGTAAGTCTTTTGAAGAGGACCAGATAAAATAAATTGAATAAATGTAACCTTACTACATTTAGATAAAACAGTCATAATGAGAAAGGAAAGCAGTACTGGATTATCTAAAATGTATTTCAAAATATTTCAAACTACTGTGAACAGAGTTTAAGCCAGCTGTAAGCAGATGCAAATATTCTCTCAATATTTAGTATCAAAACATTTCTTAAGAAATATCTACTTCCAACTATGAAGACCAGGTTTTTTATCATTTCACTATCTGAAAAGGGAATGCACTCAAAACCTTGCTATGTACAAGAGATACCCTTGCTTCATTCCAGTGTATTCTGGGAGAGGTTTTAACTCTACTCTCTCAGGCTCCTCACTGACATGAGGTAGAAATGTTAATAATATTTCCTTTACTTTGAGCTAAGCAATGCAGTGCTCTTCCAGCGAGACTCCATGCACAGCCACGCCTTTGTTGCACCACAAAGGTGACACCCAGGACTGAGAAGGATGAAACTCCTTCAGAAGTGTCACCACCTTTGGGTTCCTGATGATTGTAAAGTACTAAACCATAAACTTCAAATCCTCTCAGGGACTATGTGCCCTGAAGAGCAGTATTTCCTAAGAAGGCCTATCAAATATGGCAAATTTGGTTTTTGTTTCACTAGTATTTGTACCAGGAAAGATGATGGAGACAAAGCAATGCACCTTTCCTCACACCAGTCAAAAAGAACTCTAGCGGAGACCAGAGTTGCAAAGGTAAAACAAGTTGTAATATCTGTCTCTTTTTAAATTTTTATTATGATTAAATACTTCTAATAATAATTTCAAAGGAAACTAACAGCTTTGTATCTGCATGAAAACCTGGTGACAGCAATGAACACCAAGAAATGTTTGTTGAATGAAAAACAAACCCACAAACTTGTACCTCAGACGACATAGGAGACTGTGGGGACACATTAATATTATCACTGTCTTGCTAAAAAGAAATCAAAAAGATGAAATTATAAAAATGAAAATGAAGATTTAACAAGAAACATGAAATTATGAAATCCATGAGACATATAACATTTATCAAGTATGCTACAAACTGGCAGCAATTAAATTTAAAGATATGTAAGGCAAAGAACCACTGTTGGCTGTTTATATCAAATATTAGTTTTACATCACCTCTGCTCGACAGGTGAATTAATTTTGCTGTTACCAAAGCAAGCAAACATCCTACTGTTCCCCAGCAGGCAATCATGATAATTTTTTTCAAATAAAGGAGTATAGTAGTTATTTCTGCTATGGCTTTGGAATGCAAATTTAATTTGTTCAAAAAAGACAGAAGAATACATTTATTTCTTAATATTTCACACAATTACTACATCTCACCTCATCATTTTCATTTCCACTTGAGCTCTTTCTGGAAGACTTATACTGCAAAACACACACAATTATTACTTTAAAATGAAAGCATGGTTTTCATTTGAACTAAAAGGCTTGCTTTCACTCAGATGTTACTTATTACTAATGAAGCTGCTGAGAAAAAAGGCCATGATACAGAAACAAAGGAACAAAAAGAAACAAACCAGAAAAGAACATGACATTTCTAGGCGAGACAAGATCTTCATTAGTTGAAGAGATAAGTGCATTTTAAAACTAAACACTTTCATAATGTGAATTCTGCATGTGACAGCTGATCCAAGTGAAAAGATCTTAACGACTGCAAACATGAAGCATTATTTCTTAGAAAAAATTATGCAACCTGTGAAAGCTGCTTTTGTAATATGTTTTATGTGACTAAGATTGCTTACACTTCAGGAGATTGACTTGACATTGCAAAAAATTAAATTAAAAAAGATTAGGGTTGCCTTTAAAACTTCAAAGCCTGATCACATCCTTTTATGTATTTAAGACAATGCTTTACCCACAGGTCTGTCTGATTTGTTGTGTGTTGCCTTCAGCACTGTCCCACTTCCCTGATTATGCAGAAAGTGGAGAAAATGAAGGAGGAATTGAAGGAAAAAAACTACAAAAGTGGCATTTAAAAAATAAATTTATTTCATTGTCTATAGATCCAGTGTAATAAAAGTAGAGAAGCCCCATGCAGATTGAATTAAAGAGACCATCACTACGGAAGTCCAAGTTTGTGGGGTGTATGTGGCCAGGCTACTCCTCATGATGTGACACAAATGCAGGCTAAGCAAGAGACAACTGTATTGTCACTGCTTCCTCACAACAGCACTGGTGTCTATTGTTCCCAGTTTGCCATGGCAAACAGGCTCTGTTTCAGTGGCTTACTGCCTTGGTTTTGCAAATGAAACCATGAAACAGTGTTGTTTGGTACTGCTACAGGCTGTTTAACTCACTTAGGAGACCCATCTAGAGCTGTGTGTAATGTGATTCCAGGCATCTGCTCCCATCACAGAGCTCACAACTGACTGCTGAGTTATGAGCAACCACTTCTATAGTGGTAGCATAGCTCTTTAACCAGGCAAACAACTGCATTCTGTTTTACTGAGAAGATTCTCTCTCTTTCTGCTCCAATGCCACATAAAAAATTAATTTCAGGATGAAAACCCTGGAAAGAGGATAGAACTCCATAATCTCTTCAGGAAAAAAAAAAAAAGCTTCTGTAATCACAACAATATATCTGAGATGGATGGCATGCTCTGTTCTCATAAAGAATTTAATTTCTTTGAAGTTCCCTGGCATTTCACAAAGATGTTTGATGGCGAAGACCCAAGAAACTAATTTCATAACTGACAAAATTAATTCTAATTCAACCTAGCACTGCTCAGAGCTCTCCTATTTCTCTACTTAGCCCAAAACAAACGTTTCCCAATGCTGCTGGAACTTCCCCTCTGCTCTGCAGAAAGCAGACACTGGCACCTGCTGACTGAGGGTGCACACTACAGCAGCAAGGGAACATTGAAAAGATTCATTCTGAAATGAAAACTAATGCCATGAGATCCAAAAGGCATAAATCATTCCTGGAACCACGCTGCAAAAAAAAAAAAGGGCAATGTATCTTTTCTTTGCACTAAAAATAAGTACATAAATAGCTAAATAAAAATCCCTTAAATAGATGGTGAAGGACCAATGACAAGATTAGTTTTTGGTTTTGGCAGAAAACAGTAATGAATTACTTTCTTTTCTTTCAAGGATAAACAAAATCTTCATTCAATTTTTTTCCTCTTAATTTTCCTGCACTCTCAAATTATCCTAAATACATACATATATATATTAATCAAAAGAGTAAAATAAAAAAATATATGTTACATGCAAATTTAAAAGCATCACAACCTTTGAGGAACTACCTTTACTTAGTTTTATAGTTTCTTCTACTCTTATTTGAAAGAGTCATCCACCCTCACTCCCCCCATTACCTTGAAATACTCTTTTCTAATTTGTTTACTTCTCCTTCTTTCTTCATTCTGCCAGATTACTGGTTGTGTTTCTGGCCAGTGCTGCTCATCCACTGAATCCTTCTGGTTTTCCAGTGGCTATAATAGTCAGAAATACTTTTATGTAAAACCTAAACATCCCTCTTGAGTATTAGCACAAATTATTATGAACTACAATTGTTAAGTGTTTGCCTGCCTCAATCTAGCTATATGACTTGAAAGTTTAACAGTCTTAATGGTGATTCTGGTAGAAACCACTTGTTTTTTTCAAATTCTAAAATATATTTCACAGAAGAAAAAGAAAATATGAAATAATTCTTCAGAAAGTAACACTTTTCAGCATTGATTCTAATCTTGTAGGTAGGTTGGAAAACCACCAAAGGCTGCCAGAAATACACGAGCTTCAAGTGTGGTTAGCCACTAGCACATCTAATTTCTCACTGTGAATACTCATCACACAGAGAAAGGATGGCTACAAGAAGACAGCTGGAGTATTTGTTGGCTGTTTCTATCTAAAAGATTAGACACCCCAACAAGCTGGAAGACAAATCTCTCTTTCAAAGTATTGTATTATGCAATACATACTGAGGAGACAGCTAAAGTAGATTGATTCTTAAATAATAATAAATATATAAGACTGCCTACTATATGAATATTGAAAGTAGACAATCTGAATGGACTGTTTCCGAAGGGTACCACAACATTTCTCTTTCTTCTTACAACAATATGAGGGCGTTTAAAGCAATTGTAGACAACTAACAGATTGAAAGAATAAAGTACTCTCTACAGTTTAACTGGAATTTTGCCATATCATGCAAGCTTCTCATTGAGGTATGGGAAATTAAATACTTCATACTTCAACCCATCTAGAAGCTGCATCTAAAACCCAAACTGAACATTATGGTGAGGCAATACCTTTAAATGGAAAGACATACTAAACCCAAGAAAGTAAAATTTATGCCTCGTTAGTTTCAAGACCTTAAAGCTGGCACCAGATGCTTTTAAAACAAAAGGCCTCCATTACAAAACAAGTCAAACTGAGGCATAAGATCTGCAAACGGTTCATATTTTCCACCACAACAAAGATACCCTCAAGAACTGTGTGTATAAGCAACCATACAAATGCATAAAGTTTTCTGCCACAGAGACAAAATCAAGGAAACAACAAAATCACTCAGATATAAAGCCACCACATTTACATTTGAATATTTACCTGCCAGCTGTATGGGGACACTGAGGAATTCACTTCATTTGTTGAAACACTAAAAGGTAAGATGAAAGGCATTATGAAGCACACTACTTTTTTGTGTACTTTAAAACATGTTACTTGAAAATAACAAAAAGGTGAACCCTTTAAAAGTGGCTTCTCCACAGCACTACAGTATTTTTTTGCCATCTGTGTAAGATGTCACAATGTGGCTTCAAAGTATGACCACTTAACTAAAATCTAAAATCATATTTCACTCTCCTTTAACATAATGTGACAATGGGTCTTCCACACTACAGTACTTTATTCAGATAAAACTCCTTTTGACTTTTTTACTTTGTTTTGGTTTTAGGTCTCAGAACTGCCTGTTTCATTAACAAAAAGGAAAAGGCAAATTTAATTCTTCTTGGATTACCACCTACTAAAGAAGCCTAACAGAGGTGTACACTTGAAGAGGTGACAGCAGCTCACAGAGAAGCTGTGGTAAGCAAGCAAGGCCTGGAAGGCTCCAGGTAACAGCTGCAGGAGGAGTCACACAAGCACAGGACATGATGCAGCCAGCTCTGCAAAACCACAGGTACCACTGAGAGGGGAGACAGCAAAGCAGGAGCTGCACTGGCTCAAGATGATCCCCTGAGGTGCAGCTGAACTGCACAGAGCCATTCCCACCCCACTGCTACCCAGCACCACCATCTTTTTTCTCCCCATGTGGAGACATTTCCCAGTTCCCTAAAGACAAAGCTCTGGGTATTTCTGATTACTGATGATTTTTGGGTTTGTTGTTGTTATTTTTGTTTTGTTTTGGTTTTGTCTCTTTGTTTTGTGTGTGGGTGTTGTGCTTTTTTTTTTTTAATTCAAAGAAAAAGCCTAAGTACAGCTCCTGCAGACAGTGCATTCCTCAGTAACACACCCTCCACAAACAGTAAAGGTGTTGCAGGCTGAACTCCCAGCAATGCTTTTCCAACAGCTCTTAAGAGCACAACAGGACTGCCAAGGAGGAAAATTGGAAAATTTAGATGCCCAAAGCACAGTTCCAGTGCCACCCTGTGTAACACAGGATAAGACATCTGTACAGCACCATCACCTGTGGGAGGAGCTACAACCTTCCACACTGGAACTGGAGCTCTGAAACATGAATGAATTGCTGCCATAATCAAACATATAAATTTGTTTCTGTATGATATCTACTTTCCTAAATGCTCAGAACAACAGATTTTTTTTTTTATCTGAAAGAAAGAAGCTCAAGAATAGATTACTCTTGTAGCTTCAATTTCATCATGAGCTTTTAAAAGCATTATGACAGAAGATGGCAGTAGTAACATAATGAACAAAAATGAAAGTAATAAAAGATTGAAAGCTGTGATATATTTAAGTATATCAATACCATTTTTCAGATTCCATTGGCTGCTTTGGCCTGTTCCTTGTGTTTACTGAAACTGAATGATTAAGAAGCCTAGGGAAAAAAAAAGGTATTTGAAACAATTTTCTTAGAATATGTTACTTTCACTGCATCACATTTCCTGTAAATAAAAAAGTTTTGAATATTAACTGGCACCTTCCATAAAACTAGAATGTGTGTGTACACATATGAAATCCAAGCCCATTCCTGCTTCCACATTAGAATTAAGAGTATAATTTCCAGCTCTTGAAGTATTTCAAGTTCTGTATTTTAAGGAAGCAGAACTTGGTGATAACTCAAACCAAAATGAAGTCTCTTCTTATTTTTCTCCCTAAATAGATACTACTTCAACTGATCTCACAGCTGTCTAAAGTGATGCTGCTCTCAACACAAAAGAACCCACTATTCCTTAAAATTAGAAGACAGATAGTCAACCTAAAGCAGACCAGCAAGGATAGACACAGACTGAGCACAAAAAAGTCAGTCAGGAGGGGCAGATGAAAAGGTGGCTGAGAAAGAAACACCACAAGTGCAAAGGAAATGAAGGTAAAAAGATGAGATGGAAAATTGAGAAATACAGGCTAAGAACTAAATGAAAATTTTAATGCAGAATTTAATGGAAATTCCATTTTTCTAAATGGTAAACAGTCAAAAAAGCCTGAACTTACAGAGATTCAGAAAGGTGTTTTCATCTGGAGCAAACACATACCACATGTTTGTGTGTGCACGGAAAAATGATATGAGCTATTATGCATGTTTTAAGTGTTAAAAATAAAATTATCAGTAACACTTAAATCTAAATATGTTCAAGTAAGCATCACCTTCAACTTAAGTGAAAAATTCCGAACTCTTGAAGGTAGCAATATTACACTTTGACACTGAATTCATGTGCAGAAGTGTGATGGAAGTGTATTTACACAGAATTATATGGAGAACTAGAATGTATTAAAAATCAGAACACAAGTATTCCATGGAAGAAAGTAGAACAGTAGGCCCCTTTTTATATTTCTTTACCATCAGGTAGTGCAGCACAGCCATTTACTTTAAATGACTGATGATTTTTCAATCCAACTTCCCTGATTACTGTGATAACTTTGAGCTCAGTAATCTCATTTGCAGTATAAACCTCTCATTGTGTGACCCTCACTTTAATGGGATTATGAGAAGTTAAGCCTGTAAACCTGTAAATGTCTGTAAAAGTTAAAGCCTGTAAAAGTTAAGCCTGTAAATGCCTGCTGCACTCAGTCTGTAGCATCTGCTGCCTCTATTTTGTGTTCAGAAAATAAGTTTTGAGAGGGCATTCCAGGATTAATTTATACTACAGCCTGAAAAAATTGTAATAAAAAAAAACATTCAGAGCATGGGTTATCAATCCAGAATAAAAACATACTTTTTAAAAGTCATTACTTTTTACAGAGAACCCCCATATAAACAAGCTTTGTCTCCAACTGAAAGCAATGAGAAATTCAGTGGGACTTTGTAGCAAACAATTATAAGTAAAGAAAAAAATTAGACTCAGCTTGATGCAACACTTGCACTAAAACTGACACTGCAGTGTAAATACAATGATTGTATATAATACAGGCTATTCCTTTTCTATACTTATTCTATGAAATGCAAGGAAAAACTATTCAAGCTAATTCTAACATATATATACATACACTTTTCAGCTGCTTTTCACAACTTCTGTGCAACATGTATATAATTAATGACTGAGTTCACCATGAACTATAATTATTTAAACAAAGTATATTCTTGTACTTTCTAAAACAAAGCCAGTAATTTTTGAAAGCTCCTGTTGAAAAACTGAAGAATATAGATGGGAAAGTAACAGCAAGTTCAGTATCTGACACGCTGCAAGCCCAGCTATAAAAATCTCAATTTCCTGTGGAATAATGAACTTGAAAGCTTTTAACAAAAGAAAATAATGAATAAAATTAATCTGAATGTACCAAATTGCAGACAATTGGCAAAATAATTTGTTCAGCTGAAAGGGGGTCAGGGGGTATCACTGCAGGCACATTAATTACTGTCTTCCAGGAAATACAATGCAAAGCAGAGTATGTAACATGAAAGTAGAAGTAGTCTGAGTTCCAAAGTTACACTCAAGTGTGGTGTTGATGGTCCAAAATTTCAGCAACTGTTGCCACTCATTAAACCCAAATCTTTAATGTATAGGTCAATTATCAGGCCAAATACTGATGTCCTGACTGATTCATGAACTAAGAACTTGCATAGGACACCTGAGCTAGAACTGCAATTAATTTCCTACTTATGATTCCTACAAATCACACCAATTCTGTTGTTACAGAGGTGGCATACAAACTAATCCTCTGAAAGGGTTCTAAAACTCACACCATTTTTAAAATCTAAATTACTCAACACCACATATTTATATATTCTACTTCTATATTATGCAAGCACAGCATCTACTCCAAAGTGCTTGACCAGATGAGAGAGAAAGGCAATGGCAAGACCAACAAAGATATTGGAAAATATTTTCTCAAGTTTCAGGATTTAAGGAGTGGAATCACTTCTCAGCCACTTCTACTGTCAGATTTTGTGCAAACATAACGATGATTAACAGACACAAATGAAGTGAAAATGGTAGTGTTATTTTAAGGTTAGTTATCTTCAAGTTTAGACAAGCAAGTACTACCTTGAACCTCTAAAGTGTAAAAAGACACTAGAAATCCTGTGCAGTGAGACAAAGATGATTTATTTTCAACTCATTCCAGAGCAGTCCACTGACTTCACATCTGGCTCTGCTTTGTGACTGAAGCTGTGTCTTCTGGATTTAGACAGTTTTGGGAGATCACTGCTGCCAGGTAAGAGCCCAGACTTAATTGTGATGCAAATTCAAACAGGCTCATTCGACACCAATGACAATTATTTAATCTAAATTATCCTACTGTCTTTTGAAAAAGACAAGGAGTATCCAGACTAAGTTACAGAGCTTCAATCTCTGAAATCACTTCATTCAACACCTACATGTTTGAGTATAGTCTATACCATACTCCAATTGTATGTTACTGGTGAGGTTTGTGTATTACAAATACTTCCACCATGGGTCAAATGCAAAACAAATTATCTCTGAAAATGATCACTTTAAAATGAAAGTATCAGAAAAACACCAGAAAAACACCAAACAAACAAAACCCCAAAAAACTGGAAGCACCACTTTCCATGAGGTACTGTCTCTGAGGTTGTATATTTAAAGAAAAAGAAAAGCTTTTAGGTTTGGACTCAAAGTGTTCTTTGGAGAATTGCCTAATTAAACATTTTTCCTAATTAATATTTCATCCTAAAGAACAAAGAACGTATTGCAAACTATTTTTGATAACAAAACCTCTTAGGCTAACTCAGCCAATCCCTTTAACTCTGTGTTTGTTCAGGAAATGGCCAAGAGCTTTTCTTTTGTCCACACTTTAACTCTTTATACCTTGATGCACGTCCTGCCGCCCTGGTCCTCTGGAAGAGCTTTTCACTGAATGAAGTTCTATAGCTCAGTGGCCTTCGTCTGAATTCACATTTCATGCACACCAAAGCCAAAGACGGAAGGAGGAAGCAGGATAGGTTGATGGGAGAGCACAGGGAAGTCATTAGCATAGCAAGCAAAAGGAGAGGAGACTGCATAATATTACAAAAACATACACTGAACAAACAGAAATGTGATTAGTAAGGAGTTATTTTGTGATGCTTAACTTCCCTGAGGATTCTGTTCACTGATTAACCATATTTTCCACAAATAAGCATAGAACTAAATAATATTCTTATTGCCAGGTAAAAAACCCCACAGATTCAAAATCAGGGCTAAATTTTCTATTAGAGGAGATTTTGAGCTCATGTATCTGAAGCTACATAAGCCAACTTTAAAACATAAATGCTAAACTAAGAAATAAAACTTAAGAAATATTAAGACTGCACCTCTGCATAATTCAAGACAAAGCAGAACAATTAGCAAGACCACTGCATTAAGACACAACAACATATGATGAGTAAAATTCAAGCTGCAGTTACTTCAGAAGAGGAGTGGCTTGGCATTTCAAATGATTAGATAACCAGGAAACACGTAATCAAACAAGAGCCTCATGCAACATAAAAACCATCAAACACACTCATTCTCTATTCCTTAATAGGAGAAAATGATGCATTCTTGGCCTTATTTGCAATACTTTAGGTACTGAGAACACACTGGCATTAAGATTTCATTCCTATTTTTTCCTTCTCTGTGAACAACCACCAATTCTTGAATGCAGGGCTTGGAGTTCTAAGCAAAACCTATTTTATCTTTCACACATACACACTACTGTTACTACATTTACCTAATATAAAATGCTGCTGAATTTTTAAGACCCTGCAATTCATAGTATTGGGATCTCAGTTTCTCTGAGGGCTTTATGTGTATTTCAACCATCTTAAAAGCAAAACAGTGGAGTCTCATAATTACACAGAAATTTGAAAGAAAATAACATAGTATTTAAGTTGGTATGAACTTGCATCCATTACTGGGGGATACTGAATGAGTGTTATGAACTATTTTAGTTAATGAACTACTATTAAATACAGCTTTCACCTCTCAGAGGACTTGACTCTAGAAGTACCTTACAGCATTTGCCTGCTTGTTGAAGGACAGAACAAAAACTGTTCCTATGCCAGCCTGGCCATTTCTATGTGACTCCAGCTATTCCTTCCTGTTCTTCATTTTACACAGTTGCTAACTTGTTCTATTACATTCTTTTAATCTGCTGCTTGTTCCATGGCTCCTTTTCAAGAATTATTCTGTTGAGATGCCCATAACGAAGCAGAGAAAGGCAGGCAAGTTGAAATTATTTATTTTTATCCATAGATATTGTTTATCCATCCATATAAATGATTTATTTTCATCCATAGATTTGACAATGTAAAAACAAATTTCCCCTTCAGTCCACAGGACACTGACTGAAGAAAATATCACCTAAATTAGCTTGTATCTGAATAAAAATAACCAGTCACAAACAAACTGTAGGTAGTTCTGTAATTCAGGCTAGAGACACAGGACAGGTATCTTGACAGAGTCTGTCACTTCACTCTTGAGCAGCTGGACAAAACTGTTCTCAAAATAAGGTGCCAAAAGCTTTTGGGTATAAGAGAGGTTAAAGAATAAATTAATTGTAATAGAAGTTATTTTAACTAATATTGGTCTACCTGTGTTTTTGTTCTTGCTGCAACAACTGAGCTGCAATTTTTCTCAGGTCAGTCACTTCTTTGAGTTCATCATCATCTTCAGCCAGCATCTGTTCTTTCTGAAGTCTGAAAAATTAAACATCAGTGACTTGCCTGGCTTTAGGGAAGCAAGACACAGAAATGGCTCATTATGGCAGTAACTAAGCAGCGCTTCCTGTAAGCTTATTCTCTGTCCAAGAGGAACACTCTGTTCAGTATGAGAATTCTTTCCTCCATATGCAAGGAGCTTAAAAAAATCCTGCTATCACCCCTACCACTACTAGTAAAACCAACTCAAAAAAGATGAAGAAGATTTACCTTTTTTCATCTCCCCAGTCCTCATTTTGTTCTATTTTCTGGGATTTCTCAGGATGTTTTGCCCGTTCCTTCAACAAAATGGAAAAAAAAAAGGTCAGAATTGAATTAAGGCAGAAAAAAAAGAAAAAAAAAATCAAGGCTACTGAACAGTTTTTCTTTTGTCAGTCTCTGGTACCTTGACATAGGAGAGCAGGGGGCCAATCTGTGCATCTCCCTGCTCAGGAAGAGCTCCCTCCTCTGCGTTGGGATCGATGTAGTCAAAAGCCTCTTGGTCTAGGGAAGATTTATGAAGAACAGAAAAGACATCAAAACAGTTCTCTTGATCAGATGTTATTCCTGAGAGAAGTAAGTACTTATGAAAAATGTCAGATAAAGATAAAACATAGAAATTGTGCCTTCTTAAGCTAGAAATATTTTTTTCCTTCCTCTCAAGCCTTTTCTGTTTGTGGTTATTACATTGTTTTCTGAACTGATGAAAATACAGTATCAACACATGATCCTGTCATTTTGTGCCATTTTCTTACATTAGATTACCTAAGCAAAGTATCTCTGTTACCTAAAACAACAAATACACAAGTGGTATTACCTTTCTGTGGATCCAGTTTACTTCCTATTACATGATTGTCATTCCTTAATGTCTGTTCCCTTGTTGATTCTGATACCTGGGAGTGAAGGCTGATTGTATCATCATCAGATGGCTGCAAAGACACTCACATTCAGTGCAGAACTGACATGGAAATGGTATTATTATATGGATTTCCTACATTCCCATCATATCATATTAATTAGAATCAACCTTAACCAGAAAAGTAAAAGAAATATATAATTTGTGTCTGATGTGGCAATCTAAGGGTTTCAACTCAACTGTACATATACTGAAAGAATACTAAATGCAACTTACTGAGGTATTTCTTAAATGATATAAAATACAAAGGAAAAGGTTCTAAAAAATCAGAAATTACAAATTCAACAGTGAAAAAATACTCACTTCTGTAGTGGACAACCTTTTATCACCATTATCACTTCCAATGCCAGAGTCTGGTCCATGGTTTTTATTGGGATAAAAGTCTTCCATGCTACATTAAGAAAAATAACACACAAAATACCCACAATGATGAAAAAGGATGAAAGAAACAGCAGTTTTACTTTCCATTAGAAAATAAACATCCTTTTCAAAATATGTTCTCTATACTCAAAAAGCCCACTACTCACCTGTCTGTGAGTGGCTGGGAGGGGATTCGTTTCCCTAATGATGGAAGATCCAAGGAATCTGGTTTTTTATCTATTCTGAGGCACGCCTGGATACTGAGGAATTTAAATATATGCACTTTGCCCTTTAAACATATCTGTTGGGAGACACAGGAACAAAAAAATGTCTTAATTACACAGCATGTGTGCTGAGAATACACCCCAAGAAATACCTGCAGCACTGCATTTACAGCCACAACACCCCAAAAGGATAAATACAAGAAATACAGCTTTAAAAAGAGAAAACTTCATTGGTATAACTTAGAACAGCTTCCTCTAAAATCCTAATGCAAATTTCTGTACTTGTGTGCTTTAATACTAACCTGTGCTGGTGGTATCTGCATTGGATTGTTATCCAAAACTATAACTTGTAAGTGACGTAACTTTCTGTAACAAATGGGAATTTCTGTAATTTTATTACAAGAAAAATCCAGCTTTACCAAGGGAAGGTCTCCTAATTCTGCATTCAGGGAAAAAAGCAAACAAAAAAAAAAAAAAAAAAGAATCAGTTATCTTCTTAACACTTTGTCTAATTTGCCCACATCAATGGAAAGAAGATGAGTAGCTCACCATCTGGCAACATATGGAGATTATTTCTTCTTATGTTCAATTCTCTAAGTGACTGCAATTTTCCTATTTGCTGGGGAAGAACTTGAAGTTCATTACAGCTAATATCCTAAGAAAGATATAATTAATAAATCAACTGAACATCTTAAATGAAATTACAAAGAGGAATACTGTGATCAAAACTATTAGAAAGCACACTATTAAAAGAAAAGAAATCCAAGAAAAGAAACCCAACTATTTTGGATTTTCGATGGAGGAGATGTACCAAACAGATCTTGCTGGATTTTAAAATGTTGAGTGATTCCAGAAATTCAATTCAAGAAGTTAAATCAATGAATGATGAAATACTGGCTTTGAAATGAATACTGTAGCCTGGGAATTAGGAGTTCCTGGTGCAGTTCCCAGATCTGTCAAAAACTTCTTGTGCTATTGCTGGCAATTGACTGGCATTCTGCTCCTCTTCTAAAAATTCTTTTTCCTTAATAAACCTTGAACCAACCCACAAAACTAAAAAAGAACAGGCAATAGCAATAGCAGGCTCACCAGCTTTTTGGATACAAGCACTAGAGGGTGACAAAGCTGCATCAAGTGAACACAGACTACAGCTATTTCTGACACTAATTTAATATTAATTTATGTAAACCAGAGTGATTGAACAGTCAGAGTCTTTCCAGCCTTCTTATATTCTAAATAGGTATATCACAGGTACTGGAATGAAACTCTCTACTGTGTCCTTAATCACCATCAAGCATGCATTCTGGGTTTCACACCTTGAAAAATAAACCAAAAATATCAATAAAACACAGTATCTGAATTTAAATGTTGTAATTCTATATTTAAAATATATTAATAATTTATTATACTGAATATATAATGAATATATGATACATATAGTGCTTATAAATATACATATAGTGCTTTTAAGTGTACTGACTACAAAGATTCACAGTTGTACTTACCAACTCCATTAGATCTCTCAACTTCCCAATTTCTTCTGGAATGGAGACCAGCTTGTTATTACTGACAACCAGAACTTTCAGTGGAAGATCAAACAGGTATTTTGGCAATGTTGACAAAAGATTTCGACTTGAAAGTGAGAAAAAGGGACAAGAAAGGCTGAATTATAAGTGAACAATACAGAGAAGTTATTTATGTACATATGCATTAAGTCTCTTTTTATGTTGCATTTTGGGCAGATATTCCAGGCTTTTTTGGTTGAAGGCATGAGAAGCAAAAATATGCAAGTCAACTTTTTTTGAACTGACTATAAAAATGTGGCAATGAAGCAGTCAGTCATGTCCCTTACACAGATTTCCTCTGTTTTTTTCAGGGTTTGGGGATTTTTAGGAGCTGCATGCTTTACTATGAAATGCACAATACATTTCCAGCATCTGAAGCCCAAACTAGAATGTGGTTTTCTCCTGTAACAAAGCCCCTGAGCTAGGAAGGCAGGATTTTAGCCTGTTCTCCAACGCTACAGCCCACATGTTCCTGCACTGCAAATCAGCCCTTGGACAGGAGCACAGAAATGAGAACAAAGCAGGAGAGCTGACTCCTGAAAGAAGATTTAGAACTACACAGCATTTCTGTGTAAAGAACTGTATTCAGCACCTCAAATACTATCAAAAGAGAAATGGTTGGCTGCTGAAGAAAGTTAGGCATATTTTTTTCAGAACATACTGTGGTTTTGTATCATATTAATCCTCTTCAAAGCTGTGACAGGGCACCTTATTCATGAATTCATACTGGAAGAACTGATATTTGCAGATTTTGAGACACAGTAGGTTCTGGGGATTTAAATAGCTCTTAACTGAGAAAACTGTTTTGGATTTGATGCAGCTAATATCAGAAACAAGGATTACTGTGGAAAACAGAGTCAGGAGAGCTTCCAGATTCCTTCACCTTCCAGAGCTCATACCCATCTTCTGTTCTAGTGAGAAAATCCAACCATATGTTTTCCAAGTTTAAAAAGAGCAGTACAGCAGTGAATGTAAATAATGTGCAAAATGAGCAGGACTTTCTGGCCAGAGTAATTTAGCCTCTTGATAGCAGCAAATTTCTACAGCTGGGTTTCTGAACACTCTCTGTCTACATAGCATCAGAAACAAAGAAAACTCTGCAAACACAATGACCTGATGAAGCAAAATGCCAACTCTCTGAGGAGATATGTTAAATAAAGACCAAAACCAACCACCATTACTCACCTAATGTTAAGGTAGGTAAGCATTTGTAGGTTTTTAATAGATTCTGGAATGGATTTGATGCAGTTGTGATACAAATTTAAAGTTTCCAGTGGTGCAAACAGCCAGACATCAGGAGGAATTTCAGTAAATCTGTTCTTTGAAAGATCTAGAAGCAAACAAAAAAAATTCCTTTTTTAGTCAAGACTTTCTCTTCAGTAAGAGGAGATAAAAGTACCCACTTTTATTCTTGTCATGCTCCTAAAAATTAAGGTGTTGCAAGAAGTGTAAAATAATTCAGTTTTACCAGATGCTACCGCATATAATTAATACACAAAAGAGCCTTAAAATACTGAAAGATTATTGCTCAATATGCAATTACAACAGAAAGTAGAAGAGTGACAAGAATTCAAAAATACATTTCCTATTACACAGTTACAGTGACACTGAATATCAATTATGATTGTCCCTCCTCTATCAAGTCTTTGTTCTGTGCAATTCTTGGGTTTCTTCCTCTCCAATTCTAGGCACAACAGTAAATCAAGGCAAAAATTCAAAGTTATTTCTCCTGTTTGACAGCTACATTAGAATCCAATGTCATTGTACAATGTAACTGAAATGCTAAAGCCAAGTCCCCAAAGAATCCTTACACAGTAACTGACATTCTCCAGCTACACATTTGTAACTTAACTGAAGAGGGGATAGAGTTGCATAAACCAATGCCATGGGTATTTATATATAAAAGTCAAGATGCAATTTAACCTGGCCTAAAAGCAGAAAGAGGAGAGATCTTTGACCATGGAAACACAATCCTTGAGCTAAAGTTATTCTGACAATGCATGACTGCATTATGCAAATCTGCACGCAGGAATTACGACAAAACAGAACATTACCAAAAAGCACAGCACCTCTGACTATATGAAACCTTGAAAAGAACCAGAAAATACAAATGAAATGTGACCCAAGAATCCTGGAAATTATCAGCTAAGCTACCAAAACCTGTGCCATCAAAAGTCCACCAAACTACCTTGGAAGAAAGAGATATTTACTTGAGAACAACTGGCCAGCCTTCTGAAAGGAACTCTGGCTGCCAACCCAGGACGTTTCAAAAGGATGTGGTTTCTCAGAAATGCTGAACAAACTCTTTCAACAGAGAAGTAATACAGATCCTTTGCTATTTCAGGCTTTAGTTCTCAGTTTTTAGCACTCACATGGAATAACTGTTTCTGCTTAGCTCCCATCACATTATCACTGGAATGGACAGTTCTGCAAAAAGTCTAGAAAAGGGTTGGAAAATTGGCTCCAAGTCATTGTCAGGGTCAAAGAGAGCTCAACAACCTGAAGTTTAACTGGCAAACCAGCTATGAGCAGCATTTCTCAGGGCCAGCACTGGAATCAACATTGCTCAGCTTCTTCCTCAGCAGCCTGGCAAACAGAGGCTGAGGACAGAACGCAGGACACCAGGGTGTGCAGAGGGAAAGGCCTCCACAGTGTGCTGCAGGTGACCAGCAAACAAAATGGACTGGTACCATGAAACACCATCTTCCTGGGGAGGGATTTCTGGCAGTAGCTTTAACTTTACCTCTTGAAGTCTAGAATATTTGAAATTTTGTGTGCTATCTGGCTGTCATTCCATTATTTCTAAAAAACATTCTCAAGCTTAAGCATCACAAAGTCTTCCTAAAAATCAGGGTATCCACTGCTGATGTAGAATTCTACAAACTCTACCTGCAAGAGGCAGAAAAACACGTTCCTAAGTTGAAGGAGTGGCATTCCTAATGAACTGTGAGAAAAATGGAATAAAGTTAACTAAAACTGAACATCCCAACAAAAAACAACTGAACACCTCAACAAAGCCTAAAAAGCTTATTTAAAAAATTAGCATGCTTGAGAAAGTTTTAACAACCAGTGAAGTTCATTTTCTGTTTTCCACTACATCAGTCTTCAAAATGTTCCAGAAAAATTAGAGCTTTCACATGAAAGTTTTCTACAAAACCCTTCTTACACACACAGTGCTCTCTTGTTCTAATATACAGCAGAGCAACACCTGCATGCACAAGAGATGGCCACAGTTTTATTGTTGGCCCAGTTCTACAATCTCCACCACATGCTGAAGCCTTTAATACAATCCATTGTGAAAAAAAAAACAGCTTTAAGCCTCTTCCTGATTTGGTTTTATCAGCAGCTGGAAAGGTGACTGAAGGCTAGTACAAAGATCAGTCCACAAAACAAAAGACAGAATCCCACCCTACTGCCACTGTCCCAGGAGCAGCACTGTAGACCTGAACAAGAAGGTTCAAGGGCACCACAAAAATTTTGCTGCTCTATTTGCTTCCAGCCACGCCACAACCACACATCTTGGAAAGTCCCAGGTCAAAACAGCTTTGCTCTTTCTTCTGCAGAAATAAAATCTAGAAGCAAGGCCAGACAAGAAGCAGAGGATGCACCAAGTCTCTGCTCTGGATGAGGGGAGCAGGGGTGTGATACCCCACAGGGAACACAAACCAGCTGTGGTTTCCAGCCTGGCTGACACAAATCACAGCAGCACAGTCTGGCTGGAGCCCCTGTGCCCTGGTAGAACCCACACAGCTGCACATCAAAATACAGACCCAGGGCACTGTATTTGTGAATTACTGTAGAAACCACTTATCTGGAAACAATCCCTTTGAAGACACTGTGGAGCAAGGATTACACTTTCTTATTATGAAATCCAGAAATCCTATTAGAATAGGAAATGACACCCACTACCTCTCAACAATAAAATAAAAAAGGTAAATAAAGAGGTGGGAGATAGCATGACTTCTATTCCAAGCAATTTTTCTTTCCATCATTGCAAAATAGCATTAGAATAGCTCCAGGGGTTGGTCCAGATTTTATGAAGATAAAGATTTGAGTATCTATAGTTTTCCACAATATTCTCATATTGAATGCAACTGCAGCTTAAAATCAAGTAGAGCTATTTTTATCCAAACTAAAGGATGATTTCTACTCCAAAACTGTTTTCATAACAAACAAGAAGTTTATGAGACAGTACTGCCTATTATGGTAAATAAAATGTAGATGTGAAACATGTGCAATTTAGGTACTTTTTGAAGACTAATAATACAACAGATGACCAAGAAAATCCAGTCTGAAAAAAGGAAGGAACTTCGGAATAGAGTGCTCCTCTATAAACAAGACAGCTTCCATCTCACCTGAAAGCAGGCTGCTAGCATTGAGAATGGCTTTGTAAGGGTTAATAGACTGGAGGAGCAAAGGAAGCTGCTAAATGCAGAACCACAGATGATTTAGGTTGACAACTCCTCTAGAAGTGAGATTATAGGAATCCTTTGCTTACCCAGTTTAGACTGGAGAACTCTCAGCGGGAGTGTTATGTGAGGACTAACCAGAAGACACTACCCATGCCTGCTCATGAATCACAGGGTATTTCAATACCTTATCTCTGCAGGAACAATCAAAGTGAGAAGTGCACCATTACTAAGGTTACATTTGAAAGAGGAACTAGAAAAATATGAAGAAGTTGGTTGCCCTTTAAGTTTTCTTTTGACAGAAAAAGTAAAGTCTTTAGTTACTGTAAGATGGTGATTAAAAAACAATATATAGAAAGATCAAAGGAAAGAATTCTAGGAAATCAGTCTGGAAGGGAAGCTGTAAGAAGTGAGAAGTTACCTTCTATCAATTTAAGCCATGATCAAGAGGGAAAACAAAAAGCTCAAGCTGTCAAGTTACAGCAGCATGCAGCCAGGTATTTAGGTAGTATTACCATCACATTTGCCTTGGTTTTGCACTTTTCCCTAAGGATGCAGTACTGCTTCCCATTAGGAACATGCTGATAGGACAGACTGGCCTTTTATTTAAACCAGTACAGTTCCTTTTATATTCAGGTATTACATACACTACATGTTGAATCTGAAATACAAGGCTCAGCTAGGAAATTTACACTGAACCTCATCTTGGTATTTTATAATATTTTTCATAAAAAAAACCTTGCTGATCCAGGATATTGGTGTTGGGCTTTTGCTCCAAAACTGTATTAATAAACTAGATCATAAAACCACCACATTCCTCACCCCACAAAACCCAGAACTGCTTTCCTAATTCATCACAGATAGATTTTCCTAGCCAGCTTTCCTAGCAATGCTTTAGCTGAAGCCAACCAAAATCTAAGAACAGTTGTAAGTGTAAAATTAATCCTACAGAAGACAATAGATGCTTAAAAACAAGTGTTCAGACCTGATCCCAAAGATACTCTTTTAGTCAATCTAAACGTGAATCTGAGACTGCCACACAGAACATGGGTAAAACTCATTTGTCTGTCAGATGCAAGATGGTTCTGGAGAAGGGAAAAGTAGCTTCAAACACTACAGGAACACCTGCATGTGGTCTGTGCAGGAGGCACAAGCTGACAATGTCCACAAACCACTGACTGAAGAAAGCTTTGTTACATAAACAATGAAATGGGTTTGTTCATGCTAAGTGCCATTTCTGTGGTTAGTCACAGCAGACAGATCTCTTCCTGCCTTGGTTACTTTCTCAACAAACTGGAGAAGGAGCCTCAGGAGAAAGGAACTCTTCAGCTTCCCGAGCTCACCTCAAATGGGATGTCCCTTTAGCATTTCCCTCAAACTCTACACATCTACTTGTAGTTTCACAGTTCCAATCTTGATGCATGACAAGTGACAGAAATGTTTTTAAATGTTCCCTTCAGAGAAAAAACAAACCTGGATAATTAAATAATAAAAACCAGAATTCTTCATACTTATGTTGCAAAATGAAGTAGTGAACAATTAAAATACATCCAGATGTAGAATGATTTCCCATCCCATACTGATATAAACAGCAACCATTTCAGTTGCAAAGGAGACCAAAAATGTTGAACTTACTGGCAAAAATGTTCAAGAATTACAGCACCATGAATCTATGTAACTCTGAATTTCACATAGAAATCAACCTTTGCTCTCCAATATCAAGAGCAATGGTGAAGGACAACAGAGAACAAACTGAGCACCCATCAGCTCTTATGGACAGTAAGGAAGCTGAGAATGCCAAAACCCTGTAGCTCTCAGGAAACTAAAGTGACCACAAATTGTCAAGGAAAGCTATGTGCATTTGAAGTCTACTCTTAAAAGCTTATGTAGCAATATTTAACTTGATTTTTATCGGGTGTGTATACTCAAGTCAAGTAGAAGCAGTCTGTCTTCTGTTTAAAAGAAAGAGAAAACACTCCCAGGACTAGAGGTGGCTACAAGCAGCTTTTACTTTTTTTCTCCTGGCCATTTGACAGCATGGGATAGCTTCTGGTTTTGTGAAAAGATACTACAAACAGGTATCAAAATGGTATTTGGATTCTAAATCCAACAACTGAAAATCTAGGAAATATCTGCTTTATGGTTATCCCTGCCCCAAGTCTAGTTACAGACTTGATCTGTGCAATTAAAATGACAAACAAAGAAACTGTACAAAACCACATAATTGAGTTTTCTTATCAAGTACAGAGGAAGGGTTGTACAGGCAACCAGAAATTCCATTTGACAGTACCTGAGTTCTTGGCTTTTCATGCTAATCAGCACTTCTGAAGAAAAAACAAAATGCTTTTTAAAAATACACTTTTACTGCTTTTGAGACTTCAATAAAAAATAAAGCAGCCTGTCAGACTGAACAGTTGTTCCACATGACAGAATTGTTTCTGTAACTGGCCAGACCAATCAATGGCTGTGTCTCACACTTCTGCTCCCAGGGAGAAAGAACTGAGATCCATCCAGCACACTGGCTCTGAAATCAAAGCAGCCTTAGGAACCCACTATTCCAGCCCATCCTCACTGAGCCCACTCTCCCAGTCTACACTGGGTCCACCCACACTGAACACATCTAAATTGGCAGTTTGGTTCAAGCAATTCTTGTTTTTCATGTGAGCTGCCTTTGCTCACATGTTGGTTCAGGTATGTGAGGTTTTTCCTGAAATCTCTACCAGTAGAAAACTGTACCAGAAGCTCTGATCTTAAGGCTGGAACAAGGGGGGGTCATGCTGGTGCTGATCTGCTGCACAGCACTGCCAGTGTTGTCCACACAAATCAGATTTGTTACTCGAGGTGCAACAAGCACACTTGAGAGAGGCACTGATTATTTATTTTAGAGTTGTGCAAGCCTGAGTGCTCAGGGGTATTTCACAAGTCAAGCACACAAACTATCAAAACTTCTTACTATTTATACATTTTAGCAAAGAAAGGAATTATTGCTCACTGGCTACAAGTTACATAGCTCTCTTTACAATCAGTATTCTCTCTTCCATGGGCTAAGGACCTCTCTTGTTTCTCACACAAATTACTCCACGTGTCCAGTCTCCCTTTGGCTCAGTGGGCTTCTTGGCTTGGTGGTGCATCAGCCACTGCTGTGATCTCCCCTGCCACAATTACCTCTGATCCACTCAGAACTGATTCAGCAGAGATGCTGAATTGGCTTTATAGGCTTCATCCTTATCTTGGGGGTTCTGCCAACTGTCCTTGTGGTCCGTAAGCTCTGCACTCCCTGTGCCCACTATCAGTGTTACATCCTTCTTCCCAAGCCTTGGTAGCTGCCCCTGCATCTGAGATCACTGAAGCCTGTCAAGCCCTAAATCTTAACAAGGCAATTCTTAAACCACTAATTTGTTTTTTCAACACCTGGACATCACTTAGGTCTTACCTGCTGAGCAGGCTTGAAAGTACACAAAGATCAAGGAACATCCTTTCTCAAGAAAATTTTACATGTTCCACATGTTGCAACATGAGGATGAACTCAACAGATGAACACTGCAACATTAGAAAGGTCTGGACATTTCCAAAAGAAGGTAACACAGTGCTCCAACTCTGGAGTGTGTTCAGCTATTTTAGCACAGCATGGTTTAAATGGAAAATAAAGAACACATAACCAGGATCACTCCTCAGTCTGGCATGTGAAGGTGTAAATTCACATACCATGTCAAAAGGACATAATTCATTACTCCACGTCAAGGATTATCTTCCTCTCCATTACTGAAGGTGTCTTGGCTCCACAAATCTTTCAGAGTTTGAACTGGTAAGCAGAAAATCCCACTGGAAGCTTTTTTGTTTTGGCACTTCAGTATTTAGTCTAGAGTATAGCTGCTAAAACTCTTTGCTAACAGAAAGAGTATTTTCTTGACAAGTCAGCAAGACTTCTTAAGCTGCCATATTAGAGCACAGGGCATCTTCCTCCCACTTAAATTCACCCCCATTTATTGGTTTAATGCTGACAATTTCTTTTCTGGCTCTGAAATTTTTTAATTCCAAATTTCTGTCTCACAGACAAGTAGTATGAGGAAAAGTAATCCTCATCTGGCAATGAAGCAAAGCCTGGTTTTATTTTTGTGTATTAAATATACACAAAATTCCCAAGACTTACACCAGCCTCTGTATGCTCAGTAACACACATCCAAGCCTTTGTCCTGACAAGCTTACAATCTAGACATGAGACAAGCTACAGCCAACCTGCAGTAATCAATGTTTACTACATGACTTATCTTTTGTGCAGATAAAATGCCTTGTCTCTGGATAAACTGAGCGGAAACATTTTTGAAGTAAGCTAAACTGCTGGAAGACAAAGAACATTGGAGAACAAGGCAACTGCATTAAGATGAAAGCAGAAAAAAACCTGAAGAAGCTGGGTAAGCCAGCAGTCCATGAGCACTGAGTGAACAGGGTCTAGTACCCATTCCAGCATGTTCTCCTGAGACCTGGAGGCCCCTGCTGTAGCAACTTCAGCATCTGCTCTGACTGGCTGGGGCCTCCCACTGGCTCTGTCCTACTCATGCCAGACCTCATGGCAGCGTTGAAGAATGGCTGCAGCTCAAAAATCCTTCTACAGCACCTCTCATAGTGCATGTAACAACCTGGAGCCAACACTCCCAGAAACCTTTCAGTTCTAGGTCAGTCTTCAACAGAACAAGTTCTGGTCACTACATCCTGCTCCCACCTGTGGGAATGGTCGGGGATTTGCTCCTGTGCAGTCACACCTGCTGCTCAGCTGCCACTGAGCTCAGGGCTCCTTCAGCCTTTGAACTACACAAAGCCTTTTTCAGAAGTCATTCACTGACACTTGGAAACACATTGTGATAACCAAGCACTACACTATTTTAGTTCTATACCAGAGTAAAGACTTTATTTTTTATTTTCACCTGAAGTGTGCAACCTCCTCTAGACCTGTGAGCACATTCTCCTAGCAAGTGGCTGGAAGAACGATGAACATCAGACTGTTGGACAGCCACAGAAAAGCACAGAACTCAGAAATCTCTTCCCATAGCCATTCCACTATTTTATCACACACAAAAAAAGTATCAAATAACTTCACATTTTCTGTGGAACTCCAGCCTTCAGCCCTGATTTAGTTACCTTTTTGCTAAGGACAGATTTCAGCATTAAATGCCAGCCTTGCTGGGAACATGAGTATGTACTTTTGAACCGGTTCCAACCAAGTAGCACAACTTGAATGGGAAAACACACTTCACCAGAAAGAGTATCTCAAAAAGCAAAAGCTACTCCATTATTCTTTAACACACAAGGTTTTGCAATACAATTCACAATCTAAATTATTTATTTACCACCTCTGCAAATAATCAGTAACAAGTAAAAACGTGTATCCAAAAAAGTTCCTTAGTTGATCAAACACAGAAATATTACAGACCTTAGATGTTGGATATTACAAAACACAAAAATAGTCAACGCAATGGCAAATTTAATTTTGATGGATGGAGATGATAAAAACTCCAAAAATTACACATTGTATGTTTTTTGTAGGTCAGTATTTCAGATAAGGCTGTAACACTAAATTTATTGGGTTTTTTAACATTAAGATATAAGTGGTATTCTTCATAATACAATCCTTTTAGGCAGGCAAATAGTAATAATCAGCTCCTTTCACTTCAAGTCACTGAATGAACTTGCCCATCACACCAAGTATCTTTAACCAGGATCCTTAACAGTGGCCCTCAGCAAGAAAGCCTCAAGCACACAGAGCTCATTTCTGCTATGCCCAAACACAGGACAGGCTGTGAGAACACTGCAGAAAACTTCTGTAATTGTTGATAAACTGCGTCACTTCCAGATTTTGCATCAGATATAGGTCAGAGCATAAACACTGACTCCTCTCCCCCAAAAAACATAAAATCAGAGTTCCTCTTTTTGTTCAAATAGGAAGGAAATGCTGCTGAAGAACCACATTTTGCAATGTGCTTAATTTCCAGAATGCAATTGAGATTTAGGATATACATCCTATATGAATGCTTATTTTTTTAGCTGAATATTGAATTTGTTGTTGCTGTTCAGTTACCACTGTCCTCAATTTAATCAACGTTGGCTCCACCAACAGAAATAATTTTATTCAGAAAGGAAAATATAATTGGTTTAGAAGTGCATACTGTAGAGGCAGAACTGCATTATAAATTAACATTCTTATGCATTTCACACTCAATATTAAGCCTTGGGGGTTTCATCTGTAATCACATGAATGACAATATACCTTAGAAGGGCCAGAAACCGGATGGAAAAAAAGTCAAAGACAGGCAAGTAACGGTGACAATGGTGTCTGTAACAATGCCATGACAAGGCTGGTACTGGCCAGGACAGGGACAGGAGGGCTCGTGCCCCAGTCACACCGGAATACAGCGGTGTTACTCCTCCATGCTGGGAGGACGAAGCAGAAGTGTAAAAGGAGAAATTTCAACATTTGTCTATTTACAGGCAATCATTCACCTACTTATAATTGCCTGGGAGTTCCCTCAGAATTAAGAGGTGGGAATGGAAGCTGTTGTGACAAAGCCATAAACAAATAAGCCTGATGGCACCACTGCACTTTCTGGAGCTGTCAATGACGCATCTTTCCTATTTACTAAATTCACTTCTTAAAGGTGCTCACTAAAAAGGGGGGAAAATCGCTGAAGGCACAGGTTGACTTAGGTTCCTGTGCTATACTGTCAGACTGAACTGTCTTTGAAAAAACAAACAGCAAACAGAACTCTTCAGCTAAGCAGACTGTGATTACACTGATGTGATAGACTCAATTACTTAACTGCCAGGGGGCCTAATGCTGTTCATGCAGACAGAAGCAAAGATACACATAAAATTACTGGAATATTCAAGATATCTCTTGATATATCAAGAACTAAGATTTTCTTTTCTTTTCAGAAGTTCATTAAAAGCAACACAAGGTTTGTTTGGGCAGCCAGAAGACAAATTTAGATAAATAATAAAATAAGGACTTCTTGGCCAAAGTGTGGCAAGGACAATTCACAGTTAAAAACAAATAAACAAAAAGAACTAAACAGCCAGATATGGTCACTATGCTTTAGACACATCATTTAAAATACAAAAACTATGCCTCAGTATTTGCAAATTAAGTATTGGCAAGCCATTATGTAAGTTAGATGCAAAATAAAATCCCGAGCTATTTTTGATAAATCAACAGAAGTTGTGCTTCAACATAGCTCTTGCTGACTTTACTGATATAAAGATAGAATATTCTGGGTTTACAGCAACACTGCAGATCCTACAGCCTAAGGGCTGGTGATATGGAAAAGAAATTGTTTACATCCACACTGGCCAGATAGTGGTTTATTTAAATGTTTGTTTCAAGTACCACAGAATTGAATTTCAGAGTCACTGACATAAAACAGAAAGTGAAACCCTGGAAAGATTTGTGAGCCAAGCCCCCATCTCCTCAGTCCAGAACCTTGTTCATGGGGATATTTGCATGTGAAACAGGGAGAACTGCTACAGAAATACCAGTTACTGCATGACTGCTGCCTCTGAGGCAGCTGCCAATTCCCCACGGAGCTCCAGGCCACACTGACACTGTCAAGGATGTCCATGATTCACCAGCAGAACACCATTTACCCACTTGACAAAAATTTTTACAGATCAAGTCAAAATACAGACTACACGTCTTTTTTTACAAGCATCTTTTGAAAGACATCTAAAATTTGTATTTCACCAGGATTCATTCATAAACCAGGACTACACTAAATCAGGATTCTCCCGAGATGGGACTTACATAGCTGCAGTTTAACTATTTCAGTACAGGATTTTAGAGCAGCAAGCAATAAAGCTATTTCTACCAGAGACAGCCCTAAAACATTTTCACACCACCATTCACAATAACAATTTAATCCTGATGGGAATGACTGAGCTCTACTACATCCTAGAATACAGAGAAAACATCACTGTAGACAGCTCTGACTCAAAGACTGGGATTCAAAATAAATGGACAAAAAACCCTACCAAAATGCACACAGCAATAATTAGAAGCCAATAAAAGTAGAGACCCTTGATGCTCCAGCTTCAGGATACAGAAAGTCCTTTTAATAACAGACTGCCTACATGCTTGGTGCTTTGGTTATTGAATATCTTACAAAGCAGTGACCAGCGATATTGCTAAATACATTTTTATGCTGCTACAAGGAAAACTCCAGTTTCTATTATTTCATAGAACCTCTTTTTATTTCCAGGTGCCAGCATGGACAGTTTCCTATTCCAAACAATATGCCAGCTATTCATAACCCACGGGAAAAGAAAAGCCCCAAAACAACACCCCCCCCCCCCCAGCATCAATTCACTCAAACAGCATTTTCAAAAGGCACTACTATTTGTGAACAAAAGATCCTGGGGCTCTCAGTAATATTTGTTTAAAATTATCCATTTTCAGCAAAATGGATACTCCAGCAGCAAAAACCGCATAAGCAAATGGAGATGAGACACGATACGAGAGAACCTCCGTGGAAAAGGTAGCTTTGTTTTCCAGGAACCGTAGAGAAAAATGCCTCCATATTTACTTCACCTAAAAGCCTGGGTGAATCCAGGCCCACACTCACGATATCAACACAGTGAACACAGCAAGCTCTCCACACTCACTGCTGGATGCTCACACCTCCCTCGCACCCGCACTTGGAACCACCTTGCTGCTGAGCGGGGAGGGCGATACCCCAGGTTTTATACAGCTTTTACTGCACGGAATAAAACACCCTTGAAGGTGCATTCATTCACCCGAGCGCGAACTCAAGCGCTCCCCTCACCCTGCTCCGGACACACCAATTGCAATTCCCCACCTTAAGGCACGTACGGACCGACACAGGGGACAAATGCCCGATTCCCTGAGACCGTCCCTCTTCCCCGCAGGCACACAGACCGCAGCACCTTCCCCCCGCCCCGCACAGCCCCGGAGCCCGGGCGCAGCGACAGCGCCGGCCCCGCTCCCAGCACTCAGGGGACAGCGACTTCCAGCCCCGAACACCGAGCACCGTGAGCTCGGACACGCAGGCCGGGCTGTGCCGGGAGCCCCTCTGCCCCCGCACACACAACACACACACAGAGCGCTGCGCCCTTCCACACCCTCACACGCCCCTGTGCTCTCGCACACGCTCACACAGAGCTGTTCTCCCCCCGCCTCCCCAGGCACCTCCGTGTGCCCCGCTCCGCTCACACACCGCAGGCTCAGCGTGCCCCGCTCACAGCCCACACCTGCACGGACGCTCGCCCCACACTCACACAGCAGAACCGGCCCCAGTGCGCCCGGACACTGCCGCTCCACGTCCTCCACACCCCGGCACGGTGCCTACACGGAGAGCCCCAAACGCGGAGCCTCCCCGCTGTCCCCCACTGCCCTCAGCCAGCGGGATCCCCGCTCCTCACGCACAGCGGCCGCTCCCGTGTCCCCCCCTCGGCTGCGCCCCAGCCCTGCCCCGCCACCGCGGGGATCCCCCCCCTGCATCCCCGCACCCGGGCCCGCAGCCGCCACCGCCCGGCCCCAGCGGCCGCCACAGCGGCCCCGCGCCCCCCGCCCTCCGCGCCGGCCCCGCTGCACGCCCGCAGCCCCGGCCCGGCGCTGCCGCGGCCCCCTCACCTGCTTGCGTGGTGTCGCTCAGGTCGCAGCCGCTGCCGGGGAAGTCGCGCAGCTTCCTCCCGCTCAGGCACAGGATGCCCGAGCTGCCCGCCTCCTCCAGGGCCCGCTCCAGGCTGCGCACCGTGTGCGACTGCGGCAGAGCCGCCGCCCCCCAGTGCGGCCCGGACGAGAAGGACAGTGTCAGGTGCGCGGGGATGCCGAGCCCCGCCGCTCCGCTCCCGGCCGCCGTCCCGCTGCCGCCGCCGCTGCCGTTGTTGCCGCCGCCGCCCCCCTGCCCGGCCGCCATCTTGACCGGCCCCTCCACAACAACGGCCGCGGCCGCTGCGCAGGCGCCGCGGGGCCCGCAGGGGGCGCCGCGGGACGGGGCGGGGCCTCGCGGCGCCCCTCGGCCGCGCCAACCAATCCGCGACGGCGCGAGGGGCGGGGCTTCGTGAGGGAGCGGGCGGCCGTGTGCCCGAGGGCTCGTGTGCCGCTAGGGGGCGCTGCCGGGGCTGAGGGAGCGGGAGCCGGGACCGGGATCGGAGCGGGACCGGGATCCTCTTGACAACGGAGGCATCCCGGGAGCGGGGCGAGCCCGGGAGGGAGGATCCTGCAGTCGGGACAGGAGCCGGCCCAGTGGGCGCCGTTCCGGAGGGCGCGGCTGTGGGGAGGCTTCGGAGCCGAAGGAACGCGGGGAACATCGGCTCGGCAGCCTCGGCACCGCTGCGAGCGCTGCTCTGCCCGCTGCCCTCACGCCCCGCTCGGCTCTGCCCGGCCGTGGGGCCGCTGGGCTCTGCCCGCTGCACTGACGCCCCGCTCGGCTCTGCCCGCTGCCCTCACGCCCCGCTCGGCTCTGCCCGCTGCCCTCACGCCCCGCTCGGCTCTGCTGCGGCCCCTCACAGCATCGGCCGCTCCTCAGGCCCGCAGCTCTCCTGTGCCGGGAGCATCGGAGCCTCCGTGGCCTCTGCCTCGCAAAGCCGGGCACCGGCAGAGGCACGGGCTGCAGAAATCACCCACAAATTGTCTGGGGCAGAACAAAGGCAAGACGGGCGAGCGGCTCGCCCTGAAATGGGTGAAGGAACGCTCACAAAAGCTGCACAGACACGAATGCACCGAGCTCAGAATGTGAAAAGGCAGTGGGGAGACATCAATCAGAAGCCCCTTGCAAGGTCCAGGGCCCAGTTACCTGAATAAAATGAAATAGACCTGGTGACATATTGGATGCATAAATAATTACCTCTCCTACCATGTAATCAGTCCTTGCTAGGTGCTGCATATTTCTCTTCCAAAAATGGCTCTGGAGCTGTGATTAGCAAATGCTAAAGAAAGCCGCATAGACCCACATTTTAATGCAATTCTCATATGTTTGGTGAGCAGAATCTGCTTTTAAGCCTTGAACCTCAGGAAGATCCTTGAATCGGTTTGAATTGGTTTTTTGTTTATTTTTGCATGCATACGTCATGCCTAATTGGGGGATCTAAGGGAAATTCCCTCTCCAGGGGTATGGAAGAGACTGGCCTTCAGCCAGCAGCGTCACTGACAGACAGCTGAGCCATTATTGATCACTGAGGAGCAGAGCTAACACACGACCTGGCTGATGTCTGGGTGACATTCAGCAGAGCCACTGAGCCAGGATCCGTGAGCAGGTCCTGAACAGCGCAGGGTTCAGTGCAGAGCTCTGTGGGCTGGGGGATCTCCCTGTCCTGGCACACAGATTGCCCTTCCAGCCAAGAGCTCTGGGTGCAAAATGCAGCCGTGTGGGGAAGGGCTCCCATTGTCACCTGCAAACAGTGTGGCTGTCTGTCTCCTCTGCCCTTAGCTCGGGGTACTCACGGGGGCTGTGCCATTCAAGCTTTCAGACTAATACCTGCCAATCAGTCTGGCTGGGACACAGCTTCTGCTCCTGCCCTGAAAAATCTAATCATTCCCTGGATTCCAACAAGAAAATCAGGCCAACCTGTATAAACACTGCTGACTGCTGCCCTTGGTTGAGGTTCCAGCCAGAGGGGGTGGAGGGTGAATAAACGCAGACTGGTGTTGAGCCAAGTGTGTAGGATGATTTTGTCTGCAGACATGGAGCAGGAGGCACAGTGGCTCTGCAGCTGGCAAGAGTGAAGCAGAGCAGGAGCCACGACCAGCTCCAGTACATAAATTTTACTAAACGTTAGAGATAGTTGCTCCGAGTTTCCAAAGCATGTGGCATGGCACAGGGCCAGCTCAGTTTGGTTGTCCTCCCTCTCAGCCACATCACTCAGCCTCTTGCTCTTTAGAGCCCCATTTAGATAAAGAAAGAGGTTAAGCCCTCTTTGTATGAAATAGGTCTGACAAATTTCCAAAGAGTTAAAGCATTTTTTGTCACCACAGTTCTCACATATTAGGGGCCTTTTTATCTTTAACCAAATACTCACTGTACCTGCAGGTGCCCATAGAAAAAGCAAACCAAGCTTGCTCAGTCTCACATCTCACATCTTCAAAGGAACTGAAGTTTCCCATACCACAGGCTGGAAGCAATGTCTGAGGCTTTTCCTAACTGTTCACCAAAAATTCCCAATCTGCAAACTGTCTTGAGCAAATTGCTGCTGAGTCAGGCAAAAGCTTGAAAGCTGACTGCACGTTCCTGTGCTAGAGCAGATTTACCTGTGGGGGTCATTTATCACCTCCAGTAGCTGCAGAACCAGAACAGATGTCTGGAATGCTAAGGTCTAATTACTTTTATTTATAATTTCACAGCCTTTCGACAATTCTTTTTTCCCATGCCCTCCTTTCTTTGTCATTTCACAAGCAAAACCAGAGTTACTAGTCTAGTGGCAGAAGGCTCCCCAAACCAACCTTCCTGGCACAAAGAGCAGTAAGCCATTGCTGTGCCATCCCTGAGTTTCTCCTGTAAAACAGAGATTGTTGTATTTTCTTATTTATTATGGAAGTTGAGTAGAGGAAGAGGCAGAAATGCTCAGATGTTGCCATGAGACTGCACAAGACAAACATATTTTCTTGCAGCCATGCCAGACAGAGTCGAGTTTCAGGAGGTTGAAAATTTCTGAAAATCCCACACTGCCATGAAGATCTTCCACTTTGAAAGTCTTTGTGGTTACCCACATCTGCTCTAGCTGAGATGAAAACTCATTAAGATATGACTTCAACAAAGGTAATGTTAATGCCTCGAGGAATGAGATCTAGATCAGGCTTTGATCTATCTAACTTTCAACATGGAATGCAAGATGTGGTTGCTCAGAACTCTTGCAGTGAGGCAGCCCTTGGCACAGCTCAGAACCAGGCAGTGAGAGCTGTGTGCCTGTCCTGCTGCTCTGCCTGCTGCTGCTCCTCTCAGCCCTGCTGAGCATCATGGCTCACAGACCCAGAGCTCCCCAGGGCACTGCCTTCTGCAGAGAGCCAGACAGGATTATCTGTAGTGTTGGTGTGAAATTGATTGTGACAGCAGGGACAGCAGGAGAGGAGTCCTGGGTCACCTTTGTCACTCTGCAGCGTGCGCTGCAGGCTGTGTCCCAGGGCAGGCCCGTGCTGTGGTGAGGACATCAGAGCACAGTGACAGGCTGAGGTGCCGCCCAGGGCCTTGCACAGAGTGATGTTCCCTCCACACCTCCACAGTGCTGGCAGGCCTCTGCCAGGCCACACAAGCTCTGCCACCTCTGGCCAAGAACAGGGATTGTCAACAGCAGGGACACCCCTGAAGTTTTCAGTGCTCCTGAGTAAAGTCCTTGAGGTGAACACACAGCAGGGCTTGTCAGTCTAGATTGCCATTTGCTTAGAGAAATTAAATCCTCCTGAAATGTCAGCACTGACCATTTTTGCGGCCTTTAGAGACTTCCCTTTGCTTTAAGCAATTAAACGAGAGCTTTCCTACTGTTTTTGCTGTGCTTCTTTATAAGTACACTCAGTACTTCTCCATGGATGAGACACTGAGGTAACACAGTCACTGTTCCTTCCACACTCCCATGATCCTGGTGCCATCTCCTTGATGCCTCTTCAAATCCTTTGTGTTTACTTAGCTTATCAGCACATGCTCTATGTGTCATGGATATTGCTTTTCTACTTTGATACCTGCAGGTGTGCACAGCTTCCCACAGGCAGTTAAAATAATCTCCAAATACCTGGATTCAAGAGTCATACTAAAGTGGCACCATCTGGCCCATTTTGAAAGTGAAGCAAGCAAATTATACATATATTCCTTCTTAGATCAAAAGGCAAATGCCACTCTATCTCTGCTAAAGGGCAGTCATTTATTTGAAACACCATTTTAAAGAGCTAGAAATAGCTCAAAATACTCCAGCATCTGATACTTGAATAGAAAAGAAGCAGGCAGGATTCTGTCTAGCTGCCTTGGCAAGCAATATCTGTTCTTTAAGTCTTTTTGTACAGACCACAATGAGAGAGCAGATCCATTAATGAGAATATTCCTGATACCTTTCCCATTGGGAGCATCTGATTCATTGCACAGCTAGCAGTGCTTCATTGAGCATGAGGAAACAGTTCTGAAGGCAGTGGGGAGGGGAGCATCCCTCCTTAAAGGCATCATTTCAATCCCCACCTATTCCAGCTACACTCACTGCAAATACCTTCTTGTAGTGCTGCAGAGGCCTTTGTCCTTCACTGAGCATTTTGGTGTGATTTCAAGCAGGATTTTGAATAACTTGTTTTCTGTGCAGTAGCACACTTGTCTTGCTTGTTTCTTGGAGAGATTAGAAACATAGCTCTTTCAGTGAAGGTTTACTTTGACATTGAGAGATCCCTAAAAGCAGCATAAACTGAAACGACTCCTACATGACAAGAAGCAGCACTGCCAAGGGTGGTGTACCTGTGGATCTCCATTTACTGGAATGTTGCTTGGCTGGTCACAGATTGCACTGAAGCTTCCAGCTCCCTGTCATCCTGCTCATGTGCTGTTTTATGGGATGACTGTGGGACACTGCATAGTCCAGAGGTACAGTTTATGGGTGTCGTAGCAGTGGTTTTGCATGTGCCAGGCTGAGATGACAATTTTAATACACATACAGAGAGAGAGGGGGGAAAAAAGCCAACAACCCCTCTCTAAAAAACTCCATTTTGCTCTCTGCAGGCTGCATCTGCTAAATTTGTAAGAAGCAAAGCAAGGATTTTGTCATTCTATGTGATTGATCTTGTTTTCCCTGAGCAGAGCTCAGCGATGTGTGTACCTCAGCCACTTTATGGCATACAGTGCATACATTCTGCATAAAAACTAAATTATCATCATCAATGTAGTTCATTCTGGGAATAGCTAAAATAAAGAAATATTGGTGGAACTAGAATTTTCTTCCAAGAGCCCGAAGAAGTGTTTTGTTTTCTTCCATCTTCTCAAGAAGATGATTTTCAAGTGGTAACATATGGTTGAAAGGCCATGTTCAGCATCTAACAACAGAACATAAGCTTTTCCTAGTGATGCTTCACCAATTTTGGAGCAAGCTATTGTAGCTGTACTGCTACCAGTGTTCCTTGTGAAGAGCTGAGAATGATGGTCCTGGGGTTCTCATAAATTAAAAGGCCTAAACATCCCTCTGGTGGGCAAAATACAGTGTCACAAAAGTGGCCCATTGAATTAAGTGATTGTTTGTGCTTTGAGAAATTCTGGGAGAGGCTGGAAAGCTTCCACACCCTCAGATTCCAAGCCTTGGCTTCACACATATTCCTACAGCCACCCGGGCTTAGTTCCCAAGAAAAAAACTTGAACATTTATTAGCAATTGAGTCATGTGGTTTTAGGTCAATTTCATGAAAGTGAACAGTCACATATTTTGCAATTTTGTATTAAATAACTGTGATAGGAGGTGCCCCTGGGAGTAAAAGACAAAGTGGCCAGTGTTAATTCTGAGATCATGGCAGATTTGTTACAACAATAAATCATGACAAGTAACTTAACATGCAGAAGATTACTAAATCTACTTAGAGACCAAGAACACATTTCAGATAATACAAGTGTTTGACTGCTGGCATGTGTTCCTTTCTCCCACACTTTATTTTTGTTTAGTTTTAACTAAAAGCTTTCTAGGGCTCCTTGGGGTTTCATTGTATGACAAGCAGAGCGTCTGATAAATTGAAAGGCCCAGCCCCAAAGTAACACTTGCTCTTTTGGACCAAGTTGGTCCTGCCTGTGCCTAACAAGGGGAAGAAATACCTGGTGCCCTTGGCAGAGGTGCCCCAGTGCTCTTTGAGGGCTCAGCTTGTGGTTTGTTGCCACAGTATCAGTGAGTCAACACAAAACACTTCTAGAAGAAAGCATAACATAAATACTTCCCCCCTCCCCCACCCCTTCTTTGTTTCTTTTTTCATTGTTCATTTATTTATCTCCCTTTTTAGTTGTGAAAGTCACATTCCTGACATTTCTTTTTGAGGATGCAGAGTGAAGTCTGTCTGCCAGACACCTGCAGTCCTCTTCAGGGCAGGGGGATTGTGCTTTAGAGGAGGCTCTGGCTCTTCAGGCCTTTTCACCAACTCCAGCATGTGTCACCTCCCCTGTTGATGTGAGAAATTGCTCAGGACTGAGGTGATGGCAGTGCTCAGACATACTAAGCAAATGGGACGCTTGCCAAGATGTTAAGAGGTCACAGACTGGCAGTTGAGAGATAAGAGCACATATCAGCTCATACTTCCCAGATGAAGAAATATGGCTTGGAAAGGTTTTATCTCTGCCTTTAATGCTATGCACTTGAAGGAAAGCAGCTAATTAAACCTCTCAGCTGGTGAAGTGGAATTTGCTGTGTTGTAGTTCCACGAAAAAATGTCCTTTGAATATTTTAGAAGCTGCCATTTCTAAACTCTGCCTTTGTCTTCTTTGGTCCCAAATGTTTGTTTCACTAAATGTGATTAAATAGAAACACTGCTGAAAATCTCTCAGCTGTTGCTTCCAGAGTTTCTAAAGATACAAGTGTCCAAGATTTTACAGAAAGCCAGGAAAGCTTTCATGACACTGACCTCACAGAGTGACCAACTCCAGCTGCTGCCCCGTGTGGAAACCTGGGTCATTCAGCCTGTACCTGAGGAGACTCCAGAGCCCTGCTGCAGCCCTTCCCTCGTGTCTCTGGAGAGCTGCTGCTTTGCAGGACACTGCTCAGAGCCCTGTCCTGCAGCCTCCTTGGGTGCAAGGAAATGATACAGCTCTAAACCTCCTCTCCCAGTACATCACTAAAATGCATATATGGATACTTCCAGCCTTTTCCCAACAGTCACAGCTTCTCTGGATATTCTGGCTAAATTGCTGGGAAATCTCAAGGATTCTCTTTGGAGGAATTCTCTTGGACTAGGGCAGCTCTAGAGCCAGGTTCCCCAGAGAAAAGCAGAGCCCCCAGCACACCTTGTGTACCACAGAACATTGCAAACAAGGTATCAACCCCAGCTCCTCACATCTCACACCAGTCTGCTCCCATGCTCGTTCTGCAGGAAAATACAGCAAAGGTTATTTGCTGCTCCCTCAGCACTGTTCTATTGTTTTCTTTCGTGAAAGAACAACTCCCTGAACCAACACTTTCAGAAGCACTTGATCTTTCCAAGAGCTGTACACATACCAGGAGGCAATTCCTGCCCTGATTGATCTGCTTGTAGAAATTTCTCTCCCATTTGAAGAGCAAGGTGGAAAAAAACCACTGCATTGAAAACGCAGAACATGCAGACACTGTTCACTATTTATCTGGCCCCTATTACATATGTGGTGAGAAAGTTTATTTCACAGCATTTATCTTATGGAAACTTCAGAGAAAAGCATGCTCCTCACTTGATGCATGGCAGCCCTTTGGAAGATACTGTTCTCCTATCTCTTTTATTATTTCTTCACCTGTCTTTTAAAGTAGAGGAAGATGTTTTTTTGTATTAATTTTGTATTCAAACTGTAGAATAGCTTCGGTGCCATAACCAATGTTACAGAGACTGAAAGATCCCTGAAGAATCTGAGTTCTGTGAGAGATCAGGATGCTGCCCGAGACCAGTCCCAAATGGGTGCTTCCTCCTGCGGGCGCTCACAAATGAGAACAGACTTAATGAACGAGTATGAGCCACGAGTATCTCTGTTCGTAGAGTTGCCTTCTGAAGGCTTTTCTGGTGTTTAGAAGGAAGCAAGGTCATTCCATCGTTCACACGGCTCAGAACTGACTGCCGGGTTGTTAAGATACATCTGCCGCTGGCATAAACCCCGGAGGAGGAGGATTCGTGGGGAGAAGCGGAAAAGTGTCAGCTCAGGGGCTGGGGCACGGTGCTTGAGGAGAGAGAGATGGAGGGGAGGTGCTGATGGAAGGGATGGCCGGGGAGGGCAGGCAGCCGGGGCAGGGCTGAGAGCGGGCGGGGAGCAGCGCTGGCTGCAGGGGCCGCACAGTGCGGGGACAGCGCAGCGGGGCACGGGGGCCGGGACAGCCGGGCGGGGACAGCGCAGCGGGGCACGGGGGCCGGGACAGCCGGGCGGGGACAGGGCAGCGGGGCACGGGGGCCGGGACAGCCGGGCGGGGACAGCGCAGCGGGGCACGGGGGCCGGGACAGCCGGGCGGGGACAGCGCAGCGGGGCACGGGGGCCGGGACAGCCGGGGCGAGGCCCGGGGCGGCCGGGGCGGGCCGGGGCCGGCACATTCCGGGCAGGCGCAGTGAGCGCACAGCGCTCCAGGCCCATGGAGGCGGCGGGGCCGCAGCCCGCACCGGGCCCCGCGGCGGGGCCGCAGCCGGGCGCCGAGGAGATCGACATGTCCCTGGGTAGGTGCGGGGCGCTGCCGGGCCCTCCGTGCGGGCGGGAGCCGGGGTGGCTGTGCGCGGTGGCTCGGGCCGGGCTCGGGCCGGGGGTGGCCCCGCCGTGCGGGTGTCCCTGTCCCGGTGGCCGCTCGGGCGGAGGGGCCGTGTGCGGGCCCGGGCTCGGAGCTGGGCTGGGCTGGGCTGCAGCAGCCCGGGGCTCACGGGACAGCGGCGCGGGGGGCTCGGGCAGAGCAGCCCCGCTGACAGGGAAGGGGGCCATGGCCTCGCCGCGCTATTTATAGCAGCTTGCTGCGATGCTCGCCATTCCTCTGGCACGGGGAATGTGGACTGAGCATAAACAACCGACAGCCGCCCTGCCATGAACTGCCCAGGCCTGGATTCTGACGCATGGATGAGAGATCCTGGTGGATTATCGTGTTGGTGTCTCTGCTGTGAAAGGAAATACACCAGCACCTTTTGTTACTGGGTCAGCTTCCTAACTGAAACCTTGTGTCATTTCTTCCCAGCGAGCAGTCATTTGTTAGGAATGATGAACATTTTCCACTGCAAACTCCAACTGATCCTTTGGCTTATGCACCCTTATTTTAATGTCTCTATGAGGAGCTATAGCAACAGTGGATCCCTCATTTTTGATTTATTTTTCTCACATAGTGTTGCACACCCTTTTTCTCTTTGCTGATGTGTGATGCTCCCTTTGCTTTTCCTCTCCCTTACTGCTTCTCTGAGTCTGACCTCCTGTGGTCCAACTCCATATTCCATCCAGAATACACCTTACTCAGGGTAGAAGAGAGAATTGAAAATGGAAATGGAATTGAATGGAAAACAAGAGGCCCCTGGTGAAGAACTTTTTCCATCAGGTGGTTTTTCTATGCTTTCAGATACATTTGTGCCTTACATGAGTTAGCAGACACAAAAAACTGCAGGAGTTGCTTTATAGCTGCCCTGATAGATCTAATTCTGCCTCGAGGGCATAGATGTACCATAAGTGACCTGTCAGGATCCTCCTGCAGCCTTGTGTAGTAGTCCATTACATCGCTCTGTTAACCCGATTATGTTTATGGGCACAAAAGGCAGTGTAACAACTCATACCCAAACAAAAAAGACACTGAAAGGTGACAGATCAGGCACCTGAGCATTCAGCCCCTGTCATTTCCTCATGCTATTGACGGCCCACCCTTGGATAAGTGATCACCTCCCTGCAGAGAGTGCAGGGATGCTTTCAAAACGCTTCAGAGCATCCTGTGCTCCAAATCACACGTGGCCCAAAGGCACATTTAGCTGAGACCATTAGCAAATTCATCCCAAGAACGTGGCCCAGCATCTCCCAGCTTATTCTTTTCCTGGCAGACTTGAAAGAGAAGTCACAAAAGCAGCCTATTCTTACATGTGCTCTCTTTCTTTTCCTTTGGCTTTGCATTCATTTGGACACAGGAGTTTCTTGATAGGAGATGACAAGGGAGCAGTGCTGGAGGTCTGATAATTCATGGTAAGCACCCACTGAAAGCTGATGGTACTTCTGTCCTTGGACTCCAGTGATACATTAAGGAGCTGGAGTAGCCACTGCCTGGGAAAGGGCCTGATTTGGACACTTCATTTCTTGCTAATTCATTCAAGTTAAAACATTCTGCCTGCAGCTTCACAGATGTGCCTTTATTTTTGCAAAGCATTTTCTGGAAGATTTGAGGTTAAAAGAAGAAAATGTTGGAAAATATGAATTATTGAAGAGACATTCCTTTGCCATTCCTCTTCATCAGAAGAGCTTGAGTTAAGAAGATCCCGTTGATTGCAGACCAGCTGATTGAGAATGGAGGGGCCTGAGGTGTTTCTTGATAGAGCTCTGCACCTGGCATTACTTTATGCATGATCCAAGTAGCTCAACAGCTGTCACATCCTCCCCCTTTTGGCCACCTTTCCTACAGCAATTCAAGTCAGACCTTCTCAGAAAAGTTCTCTGCCCAGCACAGAGCTCCTGGTGCCCCTGCAGAAACCTCTTCCCTTAGGCTTGTGGGAAGCCTGCAGGATCAGATCCCTTGGTGGATGGGGTCTGAAATCTCTGTCCTGCCCGTGCTGGGGACGTGCTGTGTGGTGGCACATTTGTAAATCATTTGCTGCACTCTAATCTCCAGCCCAGTAAATTGATCCTATACTTTCTAAGCTAAGCTTAATCTTTCATTGTCTGCCCAGCGGAGCTCACAGAGCAGCGAGCTCCGTGTTTACCACGGGCAATTCCGAGCACCCAAAGAGGGAATGGCTCTTGGTGGAAAGTGCAGTTTCCATGGATTTCTCCTCATTTCATTCCAGATGACATCATAAAGCGGCACAGGCAAGAGCAGCCAGATGCCAGCGCCGTGGGCGACAGCAGAAGGCAGCAGGTCAAGAACAGGAGCTCAGCCTCCGGCTATGGGCGGCCCCGATACCGAGCCTGGAAGCAGAGGAATTTGCAAGGTAGATGGGCACTTGAGGCAGTAGAGGCTGGCCAGGCTGGGAAATGCATTTTTAGCAAAATCCAGCTCTTAAATCCTTCTCCTGTCCAATTTCGGTGTGCGTATAAGATGCGCTCAGGCCCTGATTAGCTTTTCTCCCCATAACAATGGAATATCAGGGCCCTTTCAGAGCATAATTCACCCATTTCTCTCCCTTCCACTCTCATGAATTACTAATTTAAAGTGACTTAATATCTATTCTCTATTCCCCTTGGCTTTGCATATTTTAATTATGCCTCTTCCTAATCCTCATTTTCCCAGAGCAGACTTAAATTATCCAAATTACCCCTCAGTAACTGTATTTGATAGCTCAGTTATTGAAGCTAAATTGTCACTTTTGCCAAGCATGCTATTTTTATGGTGAGGTTTTTTTATAATACTGAGTGATCACACCTTTGTTTTGTTCCACTGGCTTTTACCTACAAAGCAAAGTTGTCTGCTGCATGAAATGACATCTCTATGAACTTTTTTTTTTTTAATTAGTGCTAAGTCACTCCATGAAGAGTTAGTGATATTTTTCAGAAATATCTTTTCAGTCTTATATTGGAGTGCCAATCATACATCAGGACAGTGGGATCACTGGGGGCAATCCTGCTTGTCTCTGCTCTGCCTCCCGCCTTTGTGTTCTTGGTGACCACCACACAGTGCCTTACTGAGGATTGTTCTAGTTCAAGTCATAATGGTGATAAATGCCCTTAGCAAATTGATTTTTCTGTCAAAACCCACAGGCTTTGATATTCTCCTGCACTCAAGCAATTACTGCATCCAGAGGCAAATCCAATAAAATATTTTTCCCTATTTCTTAGATGGGAGAGCTTTTCTGTTAATTTATATAATTATTTCTGCTAGTTTTAGTATTTCATAGGTTTTCAGGGAGTCTGAATTCAGCCCTGCCAAGTGCAGAGATCTGCCATGCTGTGTGGTGCTGATTGTCAGTAGCAATTTGGGGAAGCTCAGCATGACTGGGAATTTAGCCCATAATTCATCAGGGGCTCAGTTCACTTTGGTCCCTGTTGAAATGCAGTCCCTTCTGGGCTGAGATGTGATAACCATTATCAAAATGATGATCTGAGGAGCCCAGCACTGTAATGACAGAGGAGGGGGAAGGGTATTATGCTGATTAAACCAGCAAGCAAAGTGCTGTTAATCCCTCTTGGAATATGGCTTAAACCTTCTCCCTAGTGAGGGAAAGATGATTTTTAATGACGAGAAATTTGAATTTCAAATCTACTTGGAAAAAAGAGTCTGTCAGACATGGGAACTTGTGCCCAGACTGGACTGGCTGAGCAGAGGTGCCTTTGGCCATTCCAGGTGTGCTCAGAGCCAGGCTCTGAGCACACACCCAAACATGGGAGGTGTGTGTGAGGGGCTTCCTCCCCAGCTGCTGATGCTGTGGGGTTTTATTGAAATGTTCTTATATTATTAAATATCTGCCAGACCTTTTGCAGACATGAAGCCTCCCGTGTGTCACACTTCAGGGCACAGGTGACAGAGCAAGGCCTTGGTCCCCAGCTGGTGTGATGGGGTCCCCCTTGGAGGCTGATGGCTCTGTCATGTGTTATTTGTGTTGGGTGAGCTGTGCCTGAGTGCACTGCTGAGCACAGGCTCTCTAATGGGAACAGACTGTCAGGGACACGATTTTCCAGTCAGGGCTGCCTTCTGCAGCAGTCCCTGCCACTGCCCTGATGAGTATCCAGGAAAGGCAGCTGAGCTCAGCCTCTTGTCCTCTCCAGGGTGTAGGAGAGCTGTGCAGCAAGGCTGGGTGTCCAGGAGGAGAGCAGCCAGCCAACAGGCAAGAGATAGGGACGGGCCCAGGGTGGGGGCTGAAGAGAAACAAGGCAGGGCAAAAACAGACAGGGGGAATAGAAGCAGGAGAAAAAATCAAAGGGACATTGACTACAGCAAGTCCACATGTGGTCAAAAAGAAACAGTTTGCCAAAATTGAATGTTTGTTACAAAAGGAACATTTACACACCTGCACTCCTGCAGTGAGAGAGCATTGTCTGCAAAGGAAATAACAACTGGCCCCAGAGCTTGTGATCTGTGTTGTGTTTTGTGCATGTTCCTAACCAGCACCTCTGGCCATAGGGCACAAAGCACCCCAACATGGTGTTTGGGATGTGCTTCCCAAGGGCCTGTCCTGGTGCCCTTCTGTTGTAGAGCCAGAGCAGCTCAAATCATCTTCAAGCATGTTCCAGTGTAGGGCTGGTGCTGGCTGGTGTTACCGCCTGAGGCTGCAGCCTTCATTCATTGTGGCAGTGGTGGCCCCTCACAGCAATGCCACTGCTGCCTCAGGACGCTTCATTTGCAGTTGCTCCAAGGCAGTATAAATTGCTGTCACAGTAGCAGTTGATGAAAGATCAATGTATGCACCTCGCTGCTCTGTGGTTTGTGTCAGTGAGATCCAGGGTTTGAGTGCTCTCCCACTGCCCTCTGCCAAGCACACCTTTGTGCCTGATTTATTCACCCCCAAGGTGTGGGCACACCTCACTGGTACAGCAGCTGTTGGGGGGAAAGGGCTGAAAACAGAGGGGCTTCAGTGACCTTGCAGCTGGGGATAGGATAGCAAAGTGTGAAGCAGCAGTGAAGGAAAACACACATCTGCTGTTTACCCTCTGTGTGCACTGAGGAGTGGAACATCTGGTCACAGATAATGGAGGTGCTTGGTAGACTTGGGGCACCCTTCTGGACATGTTTGAGCTCCCTGCCTTGGTACAGAGACCAGAGCACAGCATGGTGGTGACCCTGTGCCGGCAAACCCTTGATAAACTGGTGTGAAGGGCAGCCTGGTGATTCTCCAGCACTGGGCCAAGCTGAATGGTGCTGCTGACTCTGCCCAAGAGGCTCTGCTTAGGTGTTGCTTCAGGGTTTGTGAGGTAACAGAAATAAATTCCATCCTGGCATTCCAGCTGAGGCTTTGTGATTGTTGTTGTTGTGCCTGTGGCAGCTCACACAGTGACTCAGAGACTTGCTGTCTCATTACGACTACAGAATTTTATTATGTGGAGTAATTAGGTTTGGAAGCACTGTGCCTCTGTCTGACAGGGCTTTCCTGTCACTCAACACTTCAACACTCTTCAAAATCATCAGCAGGCTTAGGGGAGAAGGTTAAATGCAGGACGTCCAGCGGTTGTGTGTGTATCATGGAAGAACAGCAGGACACTTCCACTTCAATAGGAGAAACTATGGTGTGTCAAGCTAAAAGAAAAGAAATGTACTTATATATATATATATACAAAAATAAAAATTATACTATGATGTGGGCCCTCAGAGCTGCTGTGGGGTTGGCTTTGGGATGCTCAAGTCATGTGTACATCTGTAGCTAAAGGCTTTTTCTGTTTCATAGTTAATTCAAAGCAGTGTGAGCTCTGACAATGGATTGACAGGTCTCCTGATGTGGGTGTTCCTGTCTTTCTGAGGAATCAGAATTGTGAAAGGCTTTTCTCTTCTGTATTCTTTCACATGAAATAACATATGTGGCAGTCCTATATACAATAAGAGCGCTAGAGAGACATTGGAAAAATTAATTATTTAATATGAATCAGTGTGACTTTTGCACCACTATTTCTGTAGTATCACAGTAAGTTAACCTTGTAATCTATTTACAAAACTGTAGTCATAAACTGAATTTTGAAGGATGCTAAAGTAGAGGGCTTTGTTTTTAGGACCTCAGCGTTTCAGAAGGGGCTTTGGACAGCAGCAGTTCAATCGGAGGCAGTTCAGGAATGCTTTGCCTGGTGGCAAGAGAAGAGCAGCTGCTGCATTCCAAGGAGTGAGCCCTTTGAATCGCCAGGACTCGGCTCAGGAGGTAGGGCAGTAAGGAAGGTTTGGCTCTTCCCTAATGTCATGTAGAAATCTGCTCAATTTTATGATCCTGGATCACCCCAAAGAACAATCTACATAAAAACCACCATCTTTTAATGCCTGTGCACAGCATTTGTATGCATAGGTGAGTACAGACATACATGAATATGGAATAGCAATTTTACAGTTAGTTTTATAAAGCTTCTGACTTAGCATAATTTTACTGATCAGTTCCCATGGGTTTTGTTAAAAAAAGATTTTTTAAAATTGGTATGAAAAGGTTTAAAAATATTTCCATAAAAATTAATTCCATGGCATCTCATCTTACTATTATCATTTAGAGGAAGTGTGTTAAGATTCTTTGTTATTTGTTCTTCACCCAGAGCATTTTCCAAGTTCCTGTGAAGTCAAAGGACAGACTTGGTGACTTGTCAGGTGGCTCTGGTTCAGAGATATACTTTCCACCAGAGACACTGATTCCCAGTGCTGTGACAGATAATGTGAGAGGCAGCTGGGTTTTCCTGCACTGATGAAAATCCACTCAGTTAGGAGGTCATAGATGTTCAGTGAGCTTTTTAAAAAAATGCAAGTGCTGAACAGGATGGCACATTTAGTGAATGCGTTGTAGGGGTATAAATAAGAAAGCCCCAAACTGAGCATGTGCAAGGAGTGGGGTTATTCCTGAAAAGAAAGACCAGGATGACTCCGATATTGACTGTTGCTGGTATTTACAGAGAGTAATAAGCAGTTGCTAGGAGGCAGAATTCTACAGTAGCTTCCACTTTGCAGGAATAAACCAAGGGGGAAGAATATGGAAATAGACCTCAGTTAGTTAACATGATGGTCGTTGTCCCACAGAAGTCACCAGGCTGGAGCTTGGGGCAGTGTGTGTTGGAAGTGCAGGACAGACCCTGCTGAGGCTCTTCTGGTGTGTTCCATGCATCAGGGCATGGTCCAGGCAATGCACCTTCCTGACAAGAAAGAGCTGATGACCAGAAGGAAACCTGAGCAGGGCTGTAATACACAGCTTCTATGAGATTCACTCTGCATGGACTGATCTTTTATTTCTTCTTTGGTTTCTGTAGCATTAGAATGAAATGAATTAGAATTAGCATAAAACATTCTCCCTGGCACTTGTAGCTCCATGTGCAGGAAGCGAGGCACCCCCCTGGCTGTTACCAGCAGAGAGCAGCCCCTTGTGTGCTGTCCCTGCCTTCACCCCTGTTCTTGTACCAAGACTGTGCTGCAGGTGACAACTGCTGAGGTCTCCCTGCTCTTTCAGGGCACCAAGAAGAGCAATGCTTTTGCCAAAAGCAGTGGTGGGCAGCAGGAGGAACAGCCACAGCCATCTGCAAGCCCCAAGAGATTCAGAGCAGATGCTGCCAGCATCCGTGCCCCAGGGAGGAGGTAAAATCTTTGGTAACTCTGGGTTATTTTGGTTTTCAGTGGTTCTTACCTGTGCAACTTATGGGATTTTTTTTTTTTTTACAAATCATGGGATTTTTTTTACCTGTGCAACTCCTGGGGTTTCTCTCTGTATGTGCCAGCTGGGTGTGGCTATAGCCATGTGCATGTGCAGCACCAGAAAAATACCCCACGGTATGTTAGGAAGGCACCTGGAAAGAAAACAGCCTCGTGCTCCTAGTTATTAATGCCTGTATTAATGTGTGATTTTATTTCAGGAAGCACAGAAAATGTGACCTTTGTATTTTTAATAAACTTTGTCGCTTTGGGAAACTTTTGAAGGGTGAAATAGTATTTATTTTCATACAGGCAGGAAATACAGATTCTAGCCATAAGGGATGGGCAGACAGGGAGTGTGTCCCAGTGAGGGGCTGCAGGAGCAGACTGTGCCCCAGGAGCTGTGAGGAAGGCTGTGTGCCAGGTGCTGGGCACTGTCTCATCGAGATCATTATGTTCTCTGAGCTCAAAAGGAAGCTCCTTGCAATCCTTCATCTGCTCTGAGCAAAACAGGGACTGAATAACATTGAGAGGTCCTTTTTGACCTGATTTTTTCTATGATTTTCCTCCCATGTTTTTTGCTTTTAATGAGCAAAGCTCAGAACACACAAACTGTTGCCTCATTTGAGCAGAAAATCAAGTTCCTCTGAAATCCTTTGCTGGCAGAAAAACCTGTTGGGCTGAACTTGGTAACAAACAGCCTCATTTGCTTCTTACACTGCTTTTTAAGACCAGCTTGGGTTAGGTATTTTGGCATTAAATGTTAGAGATACTGGGTATGATCCTGACCTCTTTGTCTCTCTCCTTTAGCAGGCCTTTCCTGCTGAACAGAGGAGCAGCGTTCCAGCAGAAGCGGATGCAGCAGTGGTTCTCCAAAGCCCGCTTCCAGAGATGGGTCAGTGCTTGAGACATTTCCTCTGCAGCCTGCTGCTAGTGAGAAACATTCACGTTTTACCAGCCCAGTTGTAGGTTTGCTTCCTAAAATAACTGGGAGAGAGAGGTGGAAGACCTGAACGCTGCATGTATTGGTAGGAAAGTATTTGCAGGCAGTTTTTAATGCAGCTTGGTATTCTGGCAGCTGGGAAGTAAATCCTGGGAGGGTGATAAAAATAAACCTTGCAGTTTATAGAGCAGCACATGCAGGGCAAGGTAAAGGCACCCCATACACATCACTGTGCCAGTGGGAAACCCCAGATTAGCACTCACAACGAAGGAGCTCTTCAGATACACCAAACAAAATCCTGGAAAAGGAGTCACTGGTTCTGAGAGCTAATTCTTTAAAGTAATTGTTTTAAAATATCTTTTACAGCAGATGGATTCTCAAGGAGAAGGGAAACCGCCAAGGATGAGAAGGTAATTGCTGAACAAAGGTACAATGCAAATAGACAGTGCTCTTTCAAGCTTGAAGCTGGATAAATCTCCCTGTCTCGGCAGGTGGCAAGTGAAACCCAGCCCGGGAGCAATTCTGACGGTTTCTGTGCTTAATCCCCAGGCGGGCCAGCCCAGCCTGTAAGTAAATGAGGTGATTTGTTAGGGTGGGAGCCCTACAAAAGCCATTGCAAATCCCTTTAGCATTATTGCAGCTTCGCTTCTGTAATGAGTGTGCAGTGAATGGTTCAGATCCAAAATGGTTAGCAAATGATGTCTGGTTCCTTTCCCAGCATATCAGAAGGAGATAGAAATCTCCTGTATTTACCTGTAATTACATGGGAGTCTGTAATTACCGTGCCCTCATTTGTTATGCAGAGTGAGAAGAAATGGAAGCACCATTGTGGGAAGAGGTGGCAGGCTGGTTGTGCTGGCTGGTTTTGGGGTGTTGGGAGAAACCCTGTGCCCCAAAGGGACGCCTTGTGCTCGCTGTGTAAGAGGAGCTCAGAGGCTGGAAAGGGGCAGCTGCAGGACCTGGCACCCAGCTGGGGGCAGAGGGGAGGGTGAGTGAGGGCACTGTGCATGTCCTGGGTGCAGAGAGCACCCCTCAATAGCCTGGATGTGACAGTCCCCAGTGCTGAACTCTGCCTGCACGGCTGCTCTCCTGGCTCTGCCAGGGGCCAGACATGCCATGGGACATGGGACAGGTGGAGTGTGTGGGTGTGTCCTTTACTCCGTGCTGCTTTGAGAGGATGGGAAGTGCTGCCTTAGCATCCTGAGTGACAGCAGCTCTGTGCTTTCCCCAGGCCTGGATCCAAGCGCCCATTCCTGCGAAGCCAGAGAGCCCCAGCACGGGTGGCCAAGCCCCAGCCCAGGGGGGTGCTGCTGAGGTTCAACTTCCGCGCCATGGCCAACCAGGTAGAGGATTGTCGTCGGCACAGGAGGCACCTGGCTCCCTGCAGCAGCCCTGCCACTGAGCTCTTAACGTCACACTCAGGTTTCTGGGGCTGCCAGCTGGGTTTATCTAACACAACCTGGGAGGAAAGTCCCGTAGCTGTGTTGGCCAGGTTGCTCACAAAACTGAAGGCACTTGAGAAGACTGTTCAGCAACTACAGACTCAGCCCCGTTTTCCCCACTCTGATGGCCTGTCTTGGCCTGCCCGTGTGCTTGCTTGGAGCAGGGAGGTCCTGCTGATGAGTAGTCCTGGCCAGAGGGGACTGTTTCACTGTCAGTGCTTCCCATTCCTCAGAGACACGTGGCACTTCTGGGCTTTGCTCGCTCTTTGCTTTGGTGCCCTTCTTGGTGTCACATTTTACACTGAAGTATGGTCCAAGAGCCCTGGGGCAGCTGACAAATCCTGCTCCACCTTCTTCATTGCCGGCGTTTCTTGTCTGGACGGTTTGGTTTTACCTGATGCCTTGTGCTCAAATGCCATCTGCTTGCTCCTGTTCTTGCCGAGGATGCCCTGTGTCCCGGGGCTGGGAGCTGCTTGGAGGTTTTCCAGCCGCACACAGTCTGTCGAGCTCCCTGTGTCTGTGTGCTGAGTGGTTTAATTGACTAACCAGCTGTGAATCACCAGCCTGACTGATGGGCTCTAATCAATACCCCTGCTACGAGTTTGGCTGTGCTTTGCCACAGGACAGGGGACTGACTCGCTCTCGCTTTCCCCTGCAGACCAGCCTGACTCTGGATGAGAGGTTCTCTGGTCTGAGGAATAAGAGGCGCTTTACAGCGGCCAGGAGCGCCCGGCGGACGGTCACCATGCCTTAGGACACGTGCTCGGCACAGGGACTGCCTGGGACACTCCAGGCTCCCTGACAAGGCCTCAATAAAAGTCCTTAGATTCCCTTTGAGATAGCTGGTTTGGCAATGTGCTGTCTCCTTCCTTCCACACGGAGTGAATGAGTGATTGAGGGCAGGGAGCAGGCAGGATGAGCGTTTGGGCCAGAGTACAGGGCAGGTGGGGCATGGGCGGGGAGGGGGAGGAGTGGAGATGGATTTGCAGGGAAGCTGTGGGGCTGGCACCAGCCCTGTCCCCGTGCCAGGGCACCCTGTGCTGATCAGGGTGACAGCTGATAGTGGGAGGGTGCCTTCCCTACACTGTCTGGGGGTGGGAGGCTTTGAGCATCGTGTGCCTGCCCACATAGGAGACAGAGCAAAGTGGGGATGCTGCAGCTGCCCAGAGTCGCCAGCATCCAGCTGACTGCCCAACTTGTGCTTGCAGGCATCCCTGCCCAGAGGTTTGCAGTGTAAGACCCCTCCACCCTGAAAACCTGTTGCTTTGCTCTGCCAGTCAGGCCTGAGCACCTTGCATTTCTCTGTGGATTGCTGTGCTGTTCTGACTGCTGCTGCAGGGACGGGGTGAGACGTGCCATGCCGTGCTGCTGGAGTCACTGTCCTCAGCACGGAGCAAGACAGGCTGCCCCAGCCCAGATCACATTTTCTTTCCAGTGCTGAGTAGTTCTGCATTAGGGTTTTTGTAGTTGCAGCTCCACCCATACTCAAAGCAGCAGCATAATCAAACCAGCAGCAGCACTCTGATAAACATTGGGTGAGATGTTAATGAGCTGGGTTTAGACATTTGTTAATGAAGCCCTGCATCAACCCTGAGTAACTGCTCCATCCTCCATCCAGTGCTGGAACCCAGCACTGAACATGCTGGACACACCTGTTACTGGGCTCTGAGCTATACTTATAACAGGAAATATTTGATAGACTGCTTTACGTTTTACACTGAGCATCTTTTGAGATTGGACTTGGCGTTGGTTTTATAGGAATGTGTGAAATGTTGTTGATGAAGCAGTGATGTATGAGTCCAGTGCACTGAATAAAAAACTTAACTTGTCAAATGTCACCTCTGCTTATTTCCTTTCCTTCAACAGCTCTTTGGTGCAAGTTCAGCTTCTGGTGCTTTGGGGGAAACTGGTCCCCCTTAGTACCCACCTGCAGGCAGTTCACTGCTTTAAAAGCTGGCTCCAAAGCAGTGTCAGGTTTTCAGTAGGTATTTTGAAAAATCTTTGCTGTGATCTCTTATGCCTTGAATGTTATTGGCAAAATTATCAGAGCAGTCCTGGCTACTCAAAATTGTATGTTCAAAATTAAACAAATGCACCCCAACATGCAGGCTAATGAACTCTGGAGGAGACATCACCCCTTCCTGCAAATAGTCTGTATGTCATGGAAGTTAAAAAGTTGAACAAGAAACACGGTCACAGATGGCAGTATCCCTGATTTCAGTTGCCTCCTGACTATAAATATGGACAGAAGATGGCAGATTCACTAGGAAAACCTGAGCATTCTTCAGTCAGGTTGGAAAGGGATGGAGCCATTCAGTCCTGAAAGAACTGAAAGCTGAGTGGGAAACACTGTTTTGCTGTTTAGATTACGCCCTGATTCTATTCTCCAAATAAATGTTTTTTAGCAATCTGTACCTTACAATCTTTTAACCACTCTTTAAATATATATTGAGGGCTTAGGTGATAAAACCTACTTTTTTCCTAGCTTGGTTCCCCTGCAGTGCTGGGTGACTTTTTATGTAGAAGGAGATGAAACAGGCTTTGCACTGAATTCACAAGCAGCCAAAATGCATAACCATCACACAAAAAAAACATACTGGGAGAGGGCACAGTGTGAGCTCAGCCCAACAGGCATAAAATACCCCATTCTGCCACAGTGCTAAACCCACAGAATGATTGTCCCTAACAGAATTCTCCCTGCTGTTGTGCACAGCGTGAGCTGCTGCACGGGGGGTATTTGTGTGAATCAGTTCAGCTGCTTCCTCAGCCCTCGCTGGGGCACGCGTGGCCTGTGCTCATCTGACATTTCAGTTCTGTGCACTGTCCTGTGCTGTGGCCCAGCAGTTCCCCACGTGGGGACGGGCAGCAGCTGCCTTTGGCCGAGCTCCCAGCCAGGATGGCTGCACACAGGCCAGGGCCACTGTGAAGGGGCAGCTCTGTGACCTGGAAATCTGCTCTCTTTCAGGCCAGGCAGCACCACCTCCAGAGTAACATCTCCCGTGGTGTCTGAGAAGTTAAAAATGAAGAAGCAACTGCACAGGGTTAGAGAGTCCCCACAGTGCATCCCAGGGCAGGGAGGACACCAGCATGGGTGTGTGGCCCTGCTTGGTCACTGCACTGAACCTGCAGTACCACCGACCTGTGTCCTTAGCCACTTGTATCATTGCACTTCACAGCACTCGGTGGAGGATTCTTCCAGTATTGCTTTTTGCTTTCTATTTATCTGTGATTGCAAAGGGCCCCTACAATACTTCACTCTTGCCAGCTGTAGAGCCACTGTGCCTCCTGCTCCATGTCTGCAGACAAAATCATCCTACACACTTGGCTCAACACCAGTCTGCGTTTATTCACCCTCCACCCCCTCTGGCTGGAACCTCAACCAAGGGCAGCAGTCAGCAGTGTTTATACAGGTTGGCCTGATTTTCTTGTTGGAATCCAGGGAATGATTCGATTTTTCAGGGCAGGAGCAGAAGCTGTGTCCCAGCCAGACTGATTGGCAGGTATTAGTCTGAAAGCTTGAATGGCACAGCCCCCGTGAGTACCCCGAGCTAAGGGCAGAGGAGACAGACAGCCACACTGTTTGCAGGTGACAATGGGAGCCCTTCCCCGCACGGCTGCATTTTGCACCCAGAGCTCTTGGCTGGAAGGGCAATCTGTGTGCCAGGACAGGGAGATCCCCCAGCCCACAGAGCTCTGCACTGAACCCTGCGCTGTTCAGGACCTGCTCACGGATCCTGGCTCAGTGGCTCTGCTGAATGTCACCCAGACATCAGCCAGGTCGTGTTTCAGCTCTGCTCCTCAGTGATCAATAATGGCTCAGCTGTCTGTCAGTGACGCTGCTGGCTGAAGGCCAGTCTCTTCCATACCCCTGGAGAGGGAATTTCCCTTAGATCCCCCAATTAGGCATGACGTATGCATGCAAAAATAAACAAAAACCAATTCAAACCGATTCAAGGATCTTCCTGAGGTTCAAGGCTTAAAAGCAGATTCTGCTCACCAAACATATGAGAATTGCATTAAAATGTGGGTCTATGCGGCTTTCTTTAGCATTTCCTAATCACAGCTCCAGAGCCATTTTTGGAAGAGAAATATGCAGCACCTAGCAAGGACTGATTACATGGTAGGAGAGGTAATTATTTATGCATCCAATATGTCACCGGGTCTATTTCATTTTATTCAGGTAACTGGGCCCTGGACCTTGCAAGGGGCTTCTGATTGATGTCTCCCCACTGCCTTTTCACATTCTGAGCTCGGTGCATTCGTGTCTGTGCAGCTTTTGTGAGCGTTCCTTCACCCATTTCAGGGTGAGCCGCTCGCTCGTCTTGCCTTTGTTCTGCCCCAGACAATTTGTGGGTGATTTCTGCAGCCCGTGCCCGCCTCTGCCGGTGCCCGGCTTTGCGAGGCAGAGGCCACGGAGGCTCCGATGCTCCCGGCACAGGAGAGCTGCGGGCCTGAGGAGCGGCCGATGCTGTGCGGGGCCGCGGCAGCGGCGACGGCAGCGGCGAGCGGGGCGTGAGGGCAGCGGGCAGAGCCGAGCGGGGCGTCAGTGCAGCGGGCAGAGCCGAGCGGGGCGTCAGTGCAGCGGGCAGAGCCGAGCGGCCCCACGGCCGGGCAGAGCCGAGCGGGGCGTGAGGGCAGCGGGCAGAGCCGAGCGGGGCGTGAGGGCAGCGGGCAGAGGCGCGCTCGCAGCGGTGCCGAGGCTGCCGAGCCGATGTTCCCCGCGTTCCTTCGGCTCCGAAGCCTCCCCACAGCCGCGCCCTCCGGAACGGCGCCCACTGGGCCGGCTCCTGTCCCGACTGCAGGATCCTCCCTCCCGGGCTCGCCCCGCTCCCGGGATGCCTCCGTTGTCAAGAGGATCCCGGTCCCGCTCCGATCCCGGTCCCGGATCCCGCTCCCGCTCCCTCAGCCCCGGCAGCGCCCCCTAGCGGCACACGAGCCCTCGAGCACACGGCCGCCCGCTCCCTCACGAAGCCCCGCCCCTCGCGCCGTCGCCGCCGCGGATTGGTTGGCGCGGCCGAGGGGCGCCGCGAGGCCCCGCCCCGTCCCGCGGCGCCCCCTGCGGGCCCCGCGGCGCCTGCGCAGCGGCCGCGGCCGTTGTTGTGGAGGGACCGGTCAAGATGGCGGCCGGGCAGGGGGGCGGCGGCGGCAACAACGGCAGCGGCAGCGGCAGCGGGACGGCGGCCGGGAGCGGAGCGGCGGGGCTCGGCATCCCCGCGCACCTGACTCTGTCCTTCTCGTCCGGGCCGCACTGGGGCGCGGCGGCTCTGCCGCAGTCGCACACGGTGCGCAGCCTGGAGCGGGCCCTGGAGGAGGCGGGCAGCTCGGGCATCCTGTGCCTGAGCGGGAGGAAGCTGCGCGACTTCCCCGGCAGCGGCTGCGACCTGAGCGACACCACGCAAGCAGGTGAGGGGGCCGCGGCAGAGCTGGGCCGGGGCTGCGGGCGTGCAGCGGGGCCGGCGCGGAGGGCGGGGGCCGCGGGGGCCGCTGTGGCGGCCGCTGGGGCCGGGCGGTGGCGGCTGCGGGCCCGGGTGCGGGGATGCAGCGGGGGGATCCCCGCGGTGGCGGGGCAGGGCTGGGGGCGCAGCCGAGGGGGGGGACACGGGAGCGGCCGCTGTGCGTGAGGAGCGGGGATCCCGCTGGCTGAGGGCAGTGGGGGACAGCGGGGAGGCTCCGCGTTTGGGGCTCTCCGTGCAGGCACCGGGGTTTCAGTGAAAGGACTCCTGGAAGGATATTGTGAAAGCAGAACGCTCTCTCGGGGCTGTCTTGTTGAGTGGGCTTTTCCAGCACTGACAATTTATTTTCCTGATAGCATCTGGTTAATTTTCCCTCTCGCATTGTAGGGCATCTCAGGCGTGGCTACCGAGAAGCTCCTCCTTTGTGAGTGGAAAGGAACCTTTGGTGTGTTGCAGTCGAGTGCCAGCCTGATGGGCTGACTGAAAGTTCCTGTCAGTGTCTTTGCAGCAGCCGAAGCTAAGGGATCTCCAGCTGTTTTCTCCTTTTCTGTTGAAGAGCTGTTGAACAGCTGCAGGAATGATTTTGCAGACAGAAGATTCTGTGCTGCTTTTAGCCATGGTGGAGTGTCTAATTCACAAGCATATGTGGCAATGTCTACTTTAGCCCACTGTTAGTTTGAACACCCTAGAGTGCTATTTCTCCTTAGTGTAACTGAGGATAAATAAGGCCATAAATGTGATAGAACTTCCTGTCCCTCACGCTACTGTCTGTCCACAAAGCACAGAAGCTGCATCAGGGGCTCTGCTAGCTCTGTCTCCAAAGAAGAGGCTAAAGAGCAGAAAGACAAGAAGGCAGGGGAGGAGGAACAAAGTGAACTTCCCTCTGTTCTTGAAGACAATGGTGAACTTTCCACGGTTCTTGAAGATGGTGGTGAATTTCCCACCATTCTGGAAAATGACAGCAAAGCTCCAGCACTGTGGATTGCGGATGGGGAATGTCTTGTGGTGTGGGATGAGGAGTGGGAACATCCTGTGGCCCAGGAAGAAGGAGAGCAAAGATGTCACAGTGTGGGGAGAGGAGGGCAGACAGGCAGGGGCGTGGGAAGAGCACAGCGGACGTCTTTCTCTGTGGGAAGAGCACCATGAACATCCTGCTGCTTGGGAAGAGGATGGTGAAGCACCACCTTTTTGGGAAGAGGACACTGAACCTCCCTTTGTCTGGGAAGAAGACAGTGAACCTCCCTCTGTTGAGGTGTCACGGGCTGAACATTCTGCCAGCAGCACAGCCTCGCAGCCACACGGGAGAGAGAGAGGTGCCTCATACAGCTGAGTGCTCTGCTCTCTGCCCTGTCTGCCAGAGCAGGGTGTGAGGTGTGTGTGTGTGAGCATCAGCTGTGCTCAGTGTTCCTCTGCAGCTGAATGCCACAGAGTCCTTTATTGCTCTTGCCCACCCAGAGCATGGAGCTGCATTTTGGCTCTCCTGCAAGGTGGGGTCTCTCTCTTGGAGTGACCACTTTTCCTGTTGTTTTTTTCAGGGAAACCTGTGAGCCTGGGGGAGCCTGCCAAGAAGCACACTGATGTTGAGCCAGTTGGCCAAGGGTAAGTTCAAGTCAGTGACTTCTTCGCAGTGATATCTTTCAGAGCAGGACATGCTGGCGTGGTCTTAATCTCTGAAAACGTTAATGCATCAGCTAAATGCATGGTGGTGGTTTCCACAATGGGTGGCCAAGAAAGTTTGGACCAGACCAATGGTCTCCTGTCCATGGGCAGAGTTTGGGAGGGGCTGGGGTATATAAAAACTAACTATAAAACTAACTGCATCATGGCTGGGCTGCTGCTGCTGGGGCCTGCCACTGTTCCCTTGCTCTCTCCTCAGCCCTGGCTCCAGCCTGCCTTCTCCCCTACTCTTTTCCCTTGTTGTGGAAGATGAGATTTTTGTTTCCAGAAACACCTATTTTGCCCATTTTTCAATTACCTTGCCTGTTTCTGAAGGCTCTTTTAGCAAGGTTTTCCTGACAGTTGACCACTTTTGTGCTAAGTGGTGCATGGCCTCCTCCCATGGATAACTCTGAGAGTTGGGGAGTTACTGGTGGAATTGCTGAGTTAAGGTGCTGAACCAGCTGGTGGCAAGTGTTGTGGTTCCACACTGATCCTGGGTGTTCCTAAACCACTTTTTTCATGTCCTTGCCATGAAAGGCATCTCCTTTTTCACAGATGTCTCCGTCTCCTTTAGACTGTGCAGATTCCAAGGACAGTGTAGCTTCAGGAATGTCTCTCCATTTTACTCTGTGTTCAATTACAAGTGACCTGGAAGCAAAACTCCCCTGCAGTCTTTTCATAAGGTAATTTAGCTGTGCACGTTCTTCTCCATGCCATTGTGGTCTTCTTTCAGCTACCTTGCTGATGAAGATCTCTGGTTGGTGATGGAGTCCATGGATGGAGGAACTTCACAGGATGTTGTTAGCTAAAGGAGGGATGGCAGCTGTCAGCTGTGTGGTGAGGGCTCCTGCTTGTGCTGCCCATGGCTTGGACATGATGGTCCTTCAAAAGAGATGGTGAGAACAGGAACGGCTTCCAGCTCAGAGCTTTGTTACTGTGTTGTTTTTATGCCCTGGAGAAGAGACAGCCTCTTAAATGAACTGCCTGTAAGTATCCCTGCACTTCTGTTCTTTCTCTTCTAGTACTCTTTCATACTGTTGTTGTACTCTCTCTTTGGGTTTTGCTTGCTGTTCTCAACTTTGCCTTGGACCCTTTGCCTTGAGTTTGTCTGCACTGCACTCCTTGCCAGTCAAAGCAAAGTTGTGGTGGCAGCTTTGGTAAACTGTCCTTTCTAATGCTGTATATTCAGGTTGTTAATTTTTAGCCTTGTGTTTTTTTGAATAAAAACTCTGTTAAACCTTAACTCCCTTGAAGTCCCTTCCTTATTACGCTGAGATTCAGCTGACCTGAGCCATATGAGGGGAGAGTGGGCTCAGCCATGGCCAGAGCTGAGCCCCAGCATCTGCAGAGCCGGGCTGGAAGGAGGCCCTTGATGCCTTCTCGAGTGTGTCTGATTCTTGTTTACAAACTCTGGGGGGTGAAAAATGCCCCTGGAGCTGGAGGAGGGCAGAACGGGCCTGGGGCTGTTCCATGCAAGGGAAAAGCGCGGCCAGTGGCCGAGACAACCCATGCCTTTATCCCCCGCCCCCCGACTTCGGCCAAAACCTTGAATCATTGGGCGAGTCAAAACAGGGCAGGGGAGGAGCTCAGGCCGCTCGTCCCCGCAATCCGAAGCGTCCTTTGTGCGGTTCTGAGCCCCCCGGGCTTTCCTGGCCCCACGGGTGTTTCTGTCGTGCTGGTTCCCAGCAGCCCGGGCCCATCCCGGCACAGGGCGGGTGCTGCAGGCTGTTGGCAGGAGATGCGATCCCGGGATACACAGCTGGTGGCACCTGCGAGCAAAGAGAAGCACCGGTCTGAGCTCGCCGTCCGTCCCGTCCTCTGCCCTTCTTCTCCCTGCGGCCCTGCACTCACCGGGGATCCCCGAGCAGGCGCTGCCGAAACCGCCGCTCCCCAGCAGGGAACGGCTCCTGCAGGGCCTCCTTCGCCTTCCCCGCGGGCCAGACGCCTCTGTCAGCGTTCGGCCGAGCTCCAGGGCCCGCAGCGCCCGTGTCCCCCCTGGCGCCGCGGCGTGGGACAGCTCCGGAGGCATCAGCTCCAGCGGTGCCCGCCCGGCAGCGCCGCAGCCGGAACGGGCAGAGCCGGGCGGAGGCGGCAGCGGGGGCCGGGCGGGAGGGACGGGGACCCTGGCAGAGGGACAGCGGGAGCGGGGCAGGAGAGCCGCCCCTGCCGCCTCCGCGGGGCCGCCGGAGCGCCGAGAACGTGTCCCCGTTAGTCCGTGTGTCTGTTAGTCAGTGAGTCTGTTGGTCCGTGTGTCCGTTGGTCCGTGTGTCCGTTAGCCTGTGTGTCCGCTGGCCATTTGTCCGTTGGTCCGTGTGTCCGCTGGCCATTTGTCCGTTAGTCCGTTGGTCCGTGTGTCTGTTGGTCCGCGTGCCTGTTAGTCCGTGTGTCCGCTGGCCATTTGTCCGTTGGTCCGTGTGTCCGCTGGCCACTTGTCCGTTGGTCTGGATGCCCGTTAGCCCGTGTGTCCGTTGGTCCGTGTGTCCGTTGGTCCATGTCTCCGCTGGCCATTTGTCCGTTAGTCCGGATGCCCGTTAGCCCGCGTGTCCATTGGCCCATGTGTCCGTTGGTCCGTGTGTCCATTGGCCCGTGTGTCCGTTGGTCCGTGTGTCCGTTGGCCCGTGTGTCTGCTGGCCATTTGTCCGTTGGTCCGTGTGTCCGCTGGTCCGTGTGTCCGCTGGCCGTTTGTCCGTTGGTCCGTGTGTCCGCTGGCCATTTGTCCGTTAGTCCGGATGCCCGTTGGTCCGTGTGTCCGTTGGCCCGTGTGTCCGTTGGCCCGTGTGTCCGTTGGTCCGTGTGTCTGTTGGCCCGTGTGTCCGTTAGCCCATGTGTCCGTTGGTCCGTGTGTCCGCTGGCCATTTGTCCGTTGGTCCATGTGTCTGCTGGTCCGTGTGTCCGTTAGTCCGTTGGTCCGTGTGTCCGATAGCCCATGTGTCCGTTGGTCCGTGTGTCCGCTGGCCATTTGTCCGTTGGTCCGTGTGTCCGATAGCCCGTGTGTCCGTTGGTCCGTGTGTCCGCTGGCCATTTGTCCGTTAGTCCGGATGCCCGTTGGTCCGTGTGTCCGTTGGTCCATGTGTCTGTTGGTCCGTGTGTCCGTTAGTCCGTGTGTCCGCTTGCCATTTGTCCGTTGGTCCGTGTGTCCGTTGGTCCGTGTGTCCGCTGGCCATTTGTCCGTTAGTCCGTGTGTCCGTTGGTCCGTGTGTCTGTTGGTCCGTGTGTCCGCTGGCCATTTGTCCGTTGGTCCGTGTGTCCGTTGGTCCGTGTGTCTGCTGGCCATTTGTCCGTGTGTCCGTGTGTCCGTGTGTCCATGTGTCCGTTCCCCACCGGCCGCGCCCCGGGGCTCGCACAGGCCACGCGGGGCCGCTGGGCTGGGGGGACCCGCCAGGCTCGTCCCTGCATCATTGGAGGCCAATTAAAGACACTGCGATTGATAAATCGACAATGGGTACCTGCCCCCCTTGGGTTTTTAGCGATCTCATGTGAGGTTAGGTGCCTTTATGCGGGGCTGCACTCGCTGAGCTACACGTTCTTGGATGTAAAAATCCTTAATTAAGAATTTTAACCGTGGCAGTGCACAAATATGCCACGAGATGGCAAGTTGTGACTGCATTAGGCACCTCAAACTCACAACTCCAGCAAGGGAGTCACCGGGAAAAACCAAACTACGATCAGTGGGATGGAGAAGGAATGTTCACAAAACTAATCCAGTGTTCCTTTTCTCAAGATTAAAAATAGTTTTGAATCTATTTTCTGCCTTTTAACTTGCTAGGGTTCTCTGACACACGAAACGTTTTTCACAGTAGTTTCTCGTTTTTGTTTTAAAAAGCAAAAATAAAAATTGAGACAAAATCTGAGATTCTGTTTCTTAAATATATGCTAAGTATTTTGGGAACTACTTGTTAAATTAAAAAGTAATGAACCTGTTTATTGTTTCTTTTTGTGGGAGACACACCAGTCAAAAGCTGGAGACCAGTGATTGTATTCACGAGTAGAAATACAAGAACATTCCTACCTCTCCATTGCCATTCCTGTCTGATTCTTACACCATCATTCTTGCCAGTGGAGGAAATCTGTTCAGTTTTGGCCAATGATGACTCACAGGTAAAATTCTTTTTGAGAGAAATTACCTATCAAAATGTGAGGTAATATACTTATTGAATAAAGGCAATTATTACATATCTTATAGAGCTAACATTTCAACAGAAAGGGGGCTACATTCTACACCTTGTTAAGCCAAGTCTTGATCAGACATTTAAAGTCAGTTTAACAAACAATGTCATGGCTGTTTATCAAATCAAAACTGCTGAAGGGCAAGGCAGGAGAAAGCAGCTGGAAGAACTTGGAAGTAGCAAGTGTCCAGGTTAGGAATCAAGAGAGAAACCCTGGTTACAATAAAGCCTCAGGGAATGCTGCCTTCAATTTCCATGGCTTTCACTTGCATGTAGTGTGAACAGCCCCTGTCAACATTTATCCCTGCCCATGTTTGCTACTTTGTCCTCAGGAAACGTCTCTGCAGTTCATCTTGTCTTTTAGGATTCATTCTGTACAACAGAAATCCCCTCAAACTGCTGAGACCCAGCTCCTCCAGCAAGGAATAACATTCTCCACACTCTGTGAGTCTGAGTGACAGCCAGTATCACAGCGCAGCGCATCCATTCATGAACATTTACATCATTTATATCCAGCCCTTCATCTTTCAGCAGCACTTAGGTGGCTCAGTGAGCAGAGCCCTGCCAAACCCCCGTGACAGTGACGGGCAGTGATACCCAGCCTGCTGACAGCCTGTCTCACACGGCCTTGTTTAAGGAGCATCATGAGCCATGCTGCACCTCCAGCACAGCTCCACTGCTGCTGCCTGATCTGAGATAAACCTTGAAGGTCAAAGAAAAACATAGCTCTGTTTTTGGAGTAACAGGGGTGTCTGGCTGCCTTTATTCCAGTCCATGATGAGTGTCAAACCAACTTCAACAGAACCAGGGTTTTATTAAGGGCTTGAGTTCAAACATCATCAAGCATCAGCTCCTCACAGGAAGCTGAGTTGGTGGCGGTCTGTCTCACTTCCTGTGAAAGGACAGGACAAATTAGGGGAGGCTGTGCTCTATTTTGCTAGAGAACATAAAATTACTCATTTGTTCATCACTTGTCAACTCCCTGCTTCCTTGCATTCTGGTTTCTCTTTACTTTATATTTACTTTACATTTACTTTACATTTACTTTACATTTACATGAAATGCTTCGCTTCTGTTTGTGTACATACAATATATATTCATAGAAGTCAACATCCACAGGCCTTTTTTCAACAGAGATTTGAATAAGGTGCAGTTGTATCTATATGTTTTATATTTAAAATACTCTATTCTGCCCATTTCTGAATTATTCAGTAATAGTTCTCTTTAGTTACAAGAAACAAAATCTTTATATTAATGTACAGATAGCATTCCATTAACTGTAGTTGCATTTAATCTTTTTGCAATTAAAGACATTTAATCCCAAATGCTAAGAAGATGTCTTTGGAGACCATTAATTTGAAAATTTGTTTACAACTTTTGAATAGGATCTGAGGATGCTAACTTTCAACCCTGAGAAAACCACCTCACTTTTTATTTATATTAAAATTTCATGGACTTAAAATCCAATTTAAATATTCATGACAAATATGCTCCTTGTTTGGGGAGAAATGCCTGCATTAAAAGGCATGCTGATTAAACTCAATGTAGTTTTAATGGAAACAGGTAAACACTTGATTAGTGGCCAGTAAAAATCTGTTTTAATTTACATAAAAACTCATCTTCTCTTTGAACCCAAGGTCTAGCTCATTTAGCTTTATGTTGCTCGACATAAATAATTTTAGTATTGTTATACCATTGCTAATGACTTTCAGCAGAATCTCATCACATATTCTGACACGGGGTTTATAACTTTGATGTTAAAGAGAAGTTAAATAAATACTAATGGGTGAAGAAAAACATATTTTTTTTGTTCCATATTTCAGCCAGTAAGGAGTTCACCTGTGTGTGTGTGTGAACACAGACAGTGCCACTCACAGCTGTCAGCAATTTACTGCTTGTGGCAGAAATAACCTGACACCCCAAGAAAATGTTTTGGCAAAAAGGAATCACTTCAGAGTCATCACTCATGGCTCCAGCAGAGCAGAGCTGACTGGGAAAACAATTTGCTGTTGTTGTTTTTGTTTGTTTGTTTTTAAACTGAGCATTTGTGCAGCGACATCTTTCATTTAGGACTCTGGATATATCAAACAGAACAATAAGTTTTAGCATCAGCTATCAAATTCTTATTTAATATGTAGGGTTCAGAATTCAGCAATGAGACAAATCTTCCATTTTGCAGGAATCAATATCTAATTTACCTGAGCAGTGTTTCAGAAGCATTGGAAGTTATCACTAAATTGGGTATCTGTGCTGCTAGCTCATTTACAACTTATAACTCAAAAATCAATTTTAAAGGCATGTTATGCAGTATAAAATATTACACACAAATGAGCTCAAAACAACAGGGAATATGTTTCATTAGCAACTCTCATCTCAGAAAGATCATCTTGTCTATGCATTTATTCCACTGCCCTTTGTGCAAATGAATTTAGATCCTGTGTGCTCTGGGTCAGTGAAGTACCAAGGCCTGAACAACCGGCCCAAGCCAAAGCTGACCTCTAGATGAACTTTCCAACTAAATGTTAAATATAGTTGCTCATTAACAAATATTGTTATATGTGTTCATTTATTGGCAAAACATGTTCACCTTTCTGTATCTAGAAACAGCATAAGGCCACTGGCCTAATGCTAATCTGGCCTAATTAGGGGGTATAGGATCAAAGACAACTCCCTTAGATCCTCCTTGAGCCCTGGCCAGACTTTGGGAGAAAGCTGACAGGAAAATGAAACTAGAAACCATGTCAGCTGGTTTGTTGAGCAGTAACACCCGGGCCACTGTCGCAGCAAAGTGGGGGAGCCTCGTGGCCTGCAGAGGAGGAGGCGCTGCAGCAGCTCCCAGCTCCTGGCGTGGCTCTCCAGCCCCTGGCTGGGACAGATCCCCCAGAGCTGATGGCTCTTGGGTTGGATGATGTGTGATGGATCTTCCATAATCACTGTAGGCATTCTTTCCTAGCAATGGTTAGCATTGCTCAGCTTGTCCCTTTGCAACTCTTTGCTCATGGTTAGGTGCCTTGCTTAGCGTCTCCTTTTGTGATTCTTTGCGGTTTTCCATCATAGTAAATGCCACTGTTCCTTAAGCTGGGGTCTGTGTCTCTGACCCTGCTCACCAGCAAAACAGTCAGAGAACACATACATTTTCCACCCAAAATAAACATTTATGTTTGTTTCATTGTAGTGTGAAAATTAGGTTTATTACTCAGCAGTCAGCATTTTAAAGATCTAATGATTTGCTGCGTTTTGTTTTTTCACACATCCTAAAGTCATTTGACTGCATTTAACCATAGAAAAATCTATCAGTAGCTTCCAAATAGATTATGAACTACGTATTAGATTTTTGCTCTTACTTATCACCAGTTATTTCAAAAGTAAACCCCAATAATGTAATCTCAGTTAAAATAAAATAATCTTGACTCCCCAAATTAATTTTATAAATACCCAGAGAGGAACTTACAGATTTTCTGTATTTGATGCTTAGGGATGTTTTCTCTTGAAGATATAAAATCATAACCAGCACAAGCCACAAGGTGACACTTTAGGACTACTGGAAAGATATTATCATCATGACAAAATAAATAATTTTGACACTGGAATGAACTGGGCCAATTATGAAGTACACAGCAAGTGTGAAATTGGTCTAGGTATTTTCTGAAGGGGATTGATTGCTTGGCTGCAAAGAGGCAGGCAGCCAAGTGCTGTATTGACCCACAAGAAGAAGAAAGGAACTCAGAAATTTTTTATTGAGGGCTCTGCTTTCCTGTTGTCAAAGCCATAAACCAGTTTTATTTATGGAGATGCAAAGCAAATCAGAACAGTGTGCATAACTTAAAAGTCTAGCATTTTCAAGGAGAGCACCCCCTAACCTGGCACTTAGAATGGCAATGTGAAATAAATGTGTGTGTAGCTGGAAATCAACTGTACATTCAGAAGTCTATAGATCACTGACACTTGTTTCAGCAGCTGTTCTCTAATGTGCCTCAAGTGAAAGAAACTAAGTGAGAGGATATCATTTTACAATGTGCCCTGTGGACAGCTCTGCCACAAGCTACACAATCAATATTGGGCTCTAACAGCAAAGTTGGTATTAGAAAACTCTTATTCAGTACTAACCAATCTTTCTAGCCACTAGTTCTTAGGAAATCTTTGATATAATTCCCTTAAACCCTTCTATAACTAATAGTGCCATAAACACTGAGCACAAATATATACATATTTCAAACCAAGGAAAGAAAAACCACCTGAGAGCACACTTGTGACTGTTCTTCATGTCTTTTCCAGACCTTGATATAGTTTCCCAAAATTATGTTCCTCCAAGATGCCAGCATAGGCCAAATTTATACGCTTGAAATAAGGTGCTGAGGACATTCTAACAAAGTGCCCCAGGCTCCTCAGCTGAGCAGGAACTGGAGTTCCCCTGTCACTGCTCTGTCAAGTGGTCCTGGAGCTTGTCTAAGTTAAAGAACCCAACTGAGGTTATGTAGCTCCTTGAACAGGAGAGGGACATTATTTTCCTGATTGTTTATTGCTTACTTTCTACCAACTTGATTGTCCTGCTAAGACAGGTAAAGAGATAAAAGGACTTAGGAATTTCTTGGACATTATTTTACTGTGTTAGAAAGTGCAGTGCAGATCCATCCCAACTATTTTTCCTAAAGTCACAGCCCCTGTAAGTCAGTGGTGTGTAAAGGAAAAAGTCAAGACATTGCTTTTTAAAACTCTGAGCATTCATAAAAAAGCAAAACTAAACAAGACTAGCAATAAATTTCTGTGGTATGGATAAAAGTTTAAGAACACAGCAATGCCATTTATTCTCAGTAAGTCTGAGAGAGATTTACAGATTTTAAAACACTAATTTTTTTAATGTTAATTTTAGTGTATTCTTGTTTACTAGGAAAGTTTCCTTTCCCTACTGGATTTTACCATTTTTCATTCAAGAGCTACAGATTTTCTTTTTCCTCTCATTTCCTACAGGGAATAGGCTATCATGGCAGACTTTTGTTTATTTGTTTATGTACCTTTGCATTATTAATAAGCCCTGGGAAGAGGGTTTGTTACTTCAGCTCCCTCTGCTGGCTCTTCAGCAGCAGAAACACAACAAACGAAAGGTTTTTCACTCGCACTCCCTTTTCATTAGTGTTAGAGCTGGGAAGCTGCAGTTGCCAGAGTTAGCACTTCCCCACAAAGGAAGTGCAGAGGACTCAGAATACTAATGTAATCAAGAGGCTACAGGAACTGGGGACAGCAGTATCATGTATAAAATATTACTTAGGCAAGCCTGTACTTACTGCTTGCAACACTCAAGCAAGGCACACACAAGCTGAGAAATGCATTTCCTTCCACCTTACATTCTCACCTGCTTAGGATCTAAATACCAGTTATGTTATTGACAGTTAATTTGTCTTGTTTTCATATTAGGCAAAGCTTTCTCAATTATGAATATTTCACTCCCACCATTTCAAAATGTTACCACAGTGCACAATATATACTTTGAATGTTTAGGTCCTCACAAAGACTTTATACAGACTTTGCAGTTTCTCAGATTGGAATGAGTACAGCTGTTCACAATTTGAGAGTGCATCTTTAGGGAATAATCACATTTTCACTTGCTCATCTGCAAGCTTACAGTTTGTGGAAAAATCTAACCTATGACCCCTTCTGGACTCTGCACCCTATAGTTATCAGAATATTTTCCCCATATTTTCAAGTATTTTAGTTATTCACAGTCCAAATAAAATATAGGCACTGTCCTGCCTTGAAATCTCCAGGAACATGCACTGTCTATGATCTTTGAGTCAGATTCCCTCTAATTCAGACACATCTGTTAAATGGTCTCTGGGTAGGCATGGAGTCACATCAGGCTCACTGACAGAGGAGTGCCTCCACAGATTGAGTTAGAATTTTTTTTCTCCCTACTAATTCCAGTGACATGATTAGTTTTCCATTTTAGGTATCTCATTATACTGGGCCAATCTTGTTCTACTTGTCTGTTTGGCAATGAGGAAATGAGGACTGATATCCTCTCTATTCATTCCCTAGCAGAATGTTGATGTAATTTCAAAAGGATCAGTATTTTACCTTAACATGTGCTTTGAAATTACATTGTTCTTTTTGCTATGCTGTTTTTTATTACTTGCTGGTTCTTCATTGCAATCTCAAAAGGTATAAAATTCCTTGTCTTCATCCCTGTAAGACACTAACTCATGAAACACTTTCACTAGTTTAAAAGCAAAGAAAAAGTAAAGAAAAAGTATCTTATTTTCCTCTGAATTCTGCTCCAGCTGTTCCACCAGGACTTCAAGGATATTACTTCCCCCCTCCAGGAATACCTAAGAGTCTTTTAAAAACAAAATAATATTCTAGAATCTGCAAAGAAAAAAACAAGAATACCACCTAACATTCCTCTTGATTCACAGTTTGATTACCTGGTTTATATTAGCTCTCCACCTGCAGCGAAAGGATCTGGAATAATTCAAAGCATATTGTTGAAGACTGATAACTAAGCTATGACAAAAAAGCACCTTGAAGGTCCTTGCAAAAGCCAAGAGGGATTAAACAAACATATTGAAATAAATAGGGATGTATAAGATCTTAAAATCCATAGGAAATAAAGAATGTTGTTATTTTGGTATTTGATTTATATTTCAGTTAGATTTAAGTTCCTCAAAAGGATTGCCTGAAGACTTATTCTCTTGAGGAAAACAGAAACATCCCAAGTTTGTTTCTGCCCTCAGTAAATAGGCCTTTAAGTCTTCTCTGAACATTCTTGCTCTGCAGGAATTCTAAGAAATGACTACACCCTTCTCAGTTGCTTTGCTGGCAGGATAAGGAACAGGCAGAGGGTTCACAGTGCTCTTTCCCTGCTGTAGGCAGAAACCCCATCTCTCAGCTCTGCCCTGCATCTTCTCCCCTTCTCTTCAAGAGCTATTTATACACCCTAAGCTGTTTATGGCTAAACTCATCACTTGACCAAAAGCAATGGAAGTTTTCCCATTTATTCAAAGAACGCCTGAAGGTTTAATTGGGATGGCAAACTGGTTCCTTCAAGTGTGACAATCAGGTTTGACCATCCAGTAAATGGGCTACTCTTTGTACTAAACTAATCTTATTTCCCAACAAGTTTCATGCAGGTCTATTTTTCATTACAGGACACTTGGAGCTAAGAGGTTCTTATGGACATGCCAGTATTTTGACACAGTCACAATATAAAGATATTTTCAAAGGACAGTCATATTGTACAGATCACCACAGAAGGCAGGGATGCACGGGGAGAGCAAGCCTTGGCTTCAGGGCCTTCTGACATCAAAGAGCTCTGACGTTACTGCATTGCTTTTTAGAATTCCCACAAGCCTGTTTTTAACCACAGCAAAGAGTTGCTGAAGCCTTTATGAACCATATGTTCAGGATGGCAAATGCTCCACTCTAAGAAAAGCTATAAATTCATTTGCAGTTATCAAAACTCCACAATCAGTTCATTCTTCACTATAAATTGTCAAATGGAAAGTCTCTTTCCAAGAACACAAGTGAAATTTGTGTTTTATTGTACATTTCATCCTGATGCACAGCCTTGCATCACTTAAAGCATTGGAGTTGTGAGCACCTTGAGGTTTACTCTGGGCTGGAATCATGAATGGTGGCTCGAGGAAATCCCAGATCAATGAATATATAGTTCTTTGCAATGAATATATAGTGCTTTGTACTTCCAATAAAGCCTCCCTCTGTCATACACGTGTGAATGTCGTATTTTTTTTCCAGCAGAAACTCAATACTGAATTTATTCCTAAACAAAAATTTAGCCCTGTTTCACTGTTGTATTTAGAAATAATGATAAGGAATAGTTTCAAACTAAGAATTTGGAGTATTTGGCTTCTCAGGCTACTTATAACCATGTCCATAAGCATGGTGAATACTCACCAGTATCTTACACTATTTCAAATGTAGCACATGCAGTTTAAGAGCCACTACCACTGATGACCTCTGATTTAATTTATATTTTCTATTTATGTTCATGTTGTTCCTTTACTATTTCTCCTGTAAACTCCTCAGACTCGGTGCAATCTCGTCATCCATCTGTACAGCGCCCAGCACGCTGCAGATTAGTGCCTAAAGTAACAGTAAATATGATTTCCAGTGGTTGCTATCTATCAGAAGCCATTTTAAGGCTTCCAGCAGAGGCCACAATTGCTCAGCAGTTCCCAGGAATGCTTTTCTGTACAGAAAACTAATTTCTGAAATCAAGGCTGGAAGATTTTACTGCATAGCTGAGACTTTGCTGCAACCAAACGTGCATTAGATTATTTATTGGTAAGGAAAAAAAAGATGCATCTAATTAATAATTGCCTCATATTTTGGGAAGCTAATGAAGTAGCTTTGGTCTCTTAGAAAAATAATCTGCCATAAAATATGAAGTCTCTGAACTAAAGCAAACCATTTAATAGATTAACTGCAAATCAGTACTAATTTGCTTATGAAAAGGACACTTGTATTAGAGAGGATAGCTTTAATTTATGGAAAGTTAAGGGTTTCTTTATTGACAATAAGAAACTACTTATAGTTTAAACTCTGGATTTTCATATTTGCTAACAGCATTTTCTGTATTCTCTATTATATCATAGTCCTACTTTGATATATACATAGTCAAATTATTCTCACAATTACTGGAAGGAAACTAATTACTTCTGTAGTAGAAAGAAAGAAAAGGCCCCCAAAATTACAAAGTGAAATAACGAAAAAATGGCACCAGGGTTTTTTTAGAGTTAAAAAACCAAACCAAAACAGTACAGACAAGGGGATTCTAGCTGAGTCAGTGAAAGTGTGGGGATAAAGCAAGATCAGAAAGAAAAGCATCTGGTTAGAGAGCAACTGGGAGTAAAATAGGGAATTAAAATGAAGGACAAAGAAGAGTAAGGTAACCTGAATTGAACTAATAGTGCAGGAAGTCATACAGATCACAACATATTTTCCTGCTAGTTTAAACCTGATTCTTAACCCTGGTCAAGGCTGCTGCTCACTGAAGATTTCCCCATTCATGCAGCCCTTGTGTCAGTAGAGGCTCTGATGTGATTTTTCCCCTCCATTATCTGACTCCACCTCCCTGACCATCATTTCTCCTTTCTGTCCTCTTGCCTCTCTTCTGGGTAATTCCTCACCCAATAGTTTCCACTCCAATTTACCCAGTGGCTTTGCAATTCCCATCTCACCCTCTCCTGTTTTTAACAATCTGTGCAGTCCTTGAAATAAGTTTTTAAATTTTAGTTATGCACAATCCTAAAGAAAACAGAAATGTGGATATTTCTGCATGTGACAGTCCCCATTACAGAAGTAAGAAGAGTGGGATACAGTTCTTGAGCAAAAGGTCACTAGAAAGTAATTAGAGCTATGGAAGTTTCAAAAAAATCCTGCCTCCCTGCATTTTGTTTTCAAAACAGTTACAGGATTTGAGTGAATGAAATGTGTAGAATAGCTAGGAAATGGAATGCATATCACCAAAATTAATTCCTTTCTTCATGTCACAACCAAGAGGCAAGCTTCAATTTTAATCCCAGCCAGAAACAAGTGGTTTTGTTTTTGTTTTTGGTTTTGCTTTTTGCTTTTACATTTGCAAGGATGAGGAATAATTATGTGCATACCTGCCACAGGAAAGGTAAAGTATCTGCCAAGCTCTTTTTTGATATTACAATACATTGTGGAGAAAGAAAGTCTAGCCACATTTTATTATGCATTTATTTATCAAGAATCTGTCATGCACACCTACCCTACCAGATTGCAGACTTGAAAGGTAAGAACAAAGCCTGTTTGTTTTGAGTAAAGTAATCTGCAGAAAAACTCTATTGCTGTACTTAGCAAATGACTTGCATCCTCTGCAAGGGCAAGAAGGGAAAACAAACCATCAACTCAGAGAGAATGAGGTTTATTTCATCATTTTAAAGTTTCTTGAATGTAGTTTACAAAGTGATTCAGTCTACTATTATTTATTCAGTCCTCTCCCAAGGACTATCAGATATAATAAGCAGCATAAAACTGTTTGAAATTTCCTTCCATTTCCTTTATGGGTTGCTGTTTGAAGTGTGTACAAAAAATTCACCTTTTTTAGGTATTAATTCAATGAAAACAGAGGTAAGCCCAAATCAAACTAACTACTAACAGGTTCCTGAGTCTATAAATTACTATTAAAAACTTTGAGGAAAAATGCTGAAAACCACCCTGGGGTAAATAGCTCATGGCCCAGTGTCTAACTGAAATTTTCAGGACAGTTCCTGCAGAGCTGGATACTGAATACAACAGAACTGGTGAAATTCATCAAGTTTTGAACATCTCTATTCATTTGTGCTTACATTTTTTATTTTATAGAGAGCCTTCTATCCATCTTGGAAAACATCTATTATATTAAGCCCCCTACACTGATGACACTAATATTTTCTTGATAGATAAACCAGAAAATCAGCAAAAACTTATTTGGAGCTAGTGATAAATGTTACTGTACAGATCATGAATGGCAATCTTCATACCAGCCCTAAAAGCAACACAGGATACTTGGAAGGAAACATTTCTACCACAAAATCTCTTTGGCTACTTCAAGAGCAATAGCATATCCAACAAAATCCAGAGTTATTTTACAAAATAATAGAAAAAAATATTGGTTTTTGAAAACTCAAAAATATGTCTCAGGGTGTTGATACCTATCACATACCAGTCTTCACTGGAACACGAGGGTGTGCTCTGATGGTGCAACAATGTTCTGACCAGAGAATGATGCGTAAAAATAGAATTTTGACAAGATCTCACATCTCCCTTGAGTTCTCCCTCTCCTTGTTGCTTCCCCCAGAAGTGCAGCTTAACAACTCTTCAGGCACTTACTCAGAAGCACAAAGCAGCCTCAGGCATGAAACACCTCAAAATGAAGTTCCTAGCCTTTGTACAAAGCTGGTTCTGTGAGCTGCGGGCCAGTACATCAGTTACTCTAGAAAAAGATAAATTCTGCTTTTTCTGCAAGTCCAAGGTTCTGTCTGTGATGCAAGACCCAGGGAGACAGATAATAACAACAAAACCAGACAGGGGAATGGGATTCCTCAGGCACACCCACTGACAGAACACCCTGGGTGAATTGGGTGAGTGATTCTAGCCCAGCCTCCGTGAAGCTGCATCTGAGGGAATCCAATTCTGGTCGTGTTGAAATGCTGTAATGTGGATCCCCAAATTCAAGCAAGGGAAGAGAGCTCTATTTAGCAAGAACAGCAGCAGAGTGAGAGCAAACAACTGCACATTCACATATCAAGTAATTCAGTGACCTTTAGAGGCACAGATTTTGATCTAGAAAACAATTTAAGAGAGTGAATGGACAGAATACAGGTGTTGCTTATTTCTAAAGCTTAGAAGGAGAAATCTTGCTCTCAGGTAACTCCAGGCATTGCTGTCCCTGCTATTCTGAGCTGCTAAACAAAACCCAGCTGAGAGAATATGAGATCTCAATAGAAGCAAACTCTAAATCAAAAATCAGAGGGAGAAGAAGAAAAAATAAACAAGTGCCTGCAGCAGTCTGGGCACAAACTAAAGGAATGTTACCAACATGACAGATCATTCTGCAGTGACTGTTCTTAGCAGCACACACTCCACAGAGGAGGCTCATTCCCAACTGCTGAGTAGGTCCCATAGGACCTACATGGACATGGTCCATATACATGTTCCCAAAGGATGCAAGATGGCAGAAGAACCCCTAAAGCTCACGGTGCACTGGGCATGGACAGCAAAGCACACAAATTCTTGGCACATTTTCTCCACAGAGCATGGTAGTAACATAAGATGGGATGAATCACAGAGCTTAGAACAGCCTGAATCCAATCACCAGGGCTGAGATGCATTAACCTTGGACAGAGCTCAACCTTCAAAGCAGAGAAGCCAAGCAGGAGATGGTTCTCCTGCCCAGGGGAAGGGAACACTGCCCAGAGCAGCTGTGTAGGAGCACTGATATAGGGGTCTTCTTGAGCCAGGTCTTGTAATCTCTTGGAGATTTCCATCACACCCAAGACAGCTCAGCCAGCTCAGATAGCATAAAATCAGCAGGAGGACTGTAGGAGGATACAGTATGGGTAAATGGAGGTGGTATAGAATGAATCTTATCCCCCAACGAGTTGCAGCTGGACCAATTACTAAAGATTAGGAGCAGGCCTGATCTTAAGAGGCCACACCTGTAGCCAATAAGAACAAGTGGTATAAAAGAGTGGATCTGGAGTCAGATGGCTCCTGTAAGGACCAGGAACAGTCAGTGCTTAGAGGAGCTGCCTGTGGGGAAACATCGAGGAGGTGTGAAACTCTGGCACTATGGAATCTTTGCACCATAATGGTAAGCGAACTTTTGATCTATAAGACAACAAGGGCTTCTGTGGCAGTGTTGGAAACAGAAAAGTTTTAATAAAAGGCAAAATAACAAAGCTCTTTACAGAGAAAAACCAAGCCAGGGCAAGAGGCTCTTGCTTCTGGTAAAACATCTCACAAAAGTGATTATTTCTTTTTGTTCTTTTCTTTTTCTAGTAAATTGCTTACAAGGCTTTTTGGCTTCTGTCCAATTGGCTGTCCTTAAGTTTGAGATGAAGTCCCCAAGGTCCTATGAGGTGTGTTTTTACCTAATTGAGGAGACAAACTTCAGGGCTTTTTTCCTTTTTTAGGAGACAAAGGATAATTTTGTCACTCTGTGGCCAGGGGGCACATTCCTACAGAGCACCAGCAGTGTAGTTTTCCCTGGAGCACAGGGCTGTGAAGGGGAGTGTTCCCTGGGGAGGGGGGCAGCACCCACAGGGACTGTGGGTCCCTCACCCCTCACTCTCTGGTGAATGATTGTTGTATGCTGGATCCCCCTGAGGGGTTCTTTGGCCCTTAGGCTGGAACAGCCCAATCTGCTGGCTGCTCTTGAGTGAGAGGTGTCCATGTGTGTGTGAGAGGAGCTTTGGGCCATGTTCCTGCCCATGCAGTAACTGTACCCTGGGCACAGCCAACCAGGAACCTGGGAGTTCATTGGAGCATCATCATGGATGCATCTTTTTTTGTCAGTTTTGACCACAGAATTTGGTTGTGAATTAAAGTTTGTTACCTGTGAAGCTGTTTTCCATGACACCAGTACATAGTTCGTGTAGAGGAAGACAAAACTGCTGTTTATGCTCTTTTGGCTGAGAAACAATCTTGACCACGTCGCATTCAGGTGTAGCAAGAAGTACTGATTAACCTCCCTGGTAGACAGGCTAGATAGCCATGATTAGGCAAATTGACTTCCCAAGCCTGCTGTCTGAAAACATCTATTATTGGAACTCAGGTGGAATTGAGGAGCTTATTTCTCATAAGGGATTAGAACTGCAAGTGCATCTACAAGTGTATGTTTGTGAGACAGGCTAAAAAAAGGTTTGTTGCTCATTGCAAACAGAGGAACACAGCTGAGTAGAGGAAAAAGGATCATTTAACCTCAGTGCTAAACCCCACATTCCTATTGGCTTTCTCAAATGGTGATGCCTAGTTTGATTTTTTAATTAAAAAGGAAAAAAATCAATTTAAAATAGAGGATAAATCATAGTCATTCAAGACCAAATGTTGAACATTTGCTCCTAATTTTCACCTTCAGTTCAACATTCTTTATCAATTATGGTGAATATGGTTGAGTGATTATACAGGGAACCCAAACTGCCAAATTCTACCTATTTCTTATGGTCAGAACTGGAGGCATGATGAGGAGCTGAAGCACTTAACCCTGAATGTTTATTATGTTTAAATACCTTCTTGTGCAGTGGTGTCAATGCACCTAAAATTTGATAAATTTTGGAAAAAAAGCCCTGTAAATGTGTATGTACATTTGCCCATGTGTGTCTGTCTGTTGATAGATGAGGTATTCAGACACACACAGTCACTCAGATGTTGTATGAAACACCAAAGCTCTGGGCTCAGCTCTCAGTCCAATCCCAGGCAAGTGCTGCAGCCCTGGGCTGTGAACATCACCTGGAAACATCAGTGGATGCTGAATAGATGAGGAGGTGAAGAGATGAGGACATTATTTCTCTGTTTGCATGTTCAGCTGTGTGTCTGCCAAGGCTGGTTTTGAGTTTCATTTCTTCTATTTAATCTTCCCTATTAAGGTTCAAATCGAGATCACCATCCAGATCAAGACAGGTAACGATAAAGAGAGAGCTGTAAGCATTGCACGTAAAACTAATTTTTCAGATACAAAGACAAGGGTGAAAAAGAAATCGTAGGTTGTCCAGGTAATGGATACTTGTTTTAAGTTCACAGGAGGATCTTGGAACAGCATTTGTTCTAGCAGTGACAAAACTATGGGTAAGCAATTTCTGAAACAAGTGCATTCTTAGTAACAGATCTGCAGTGAAGAGATACCTCAGCTCTGCAGAATCCAGTAAAGTGGAATGACCTGCTCATAAAATCCCTTTTAAAAGCTGACCCTAGAGCAAAAATATTATTTCAGTTTAAATTAAAAAAGATAAGATAGACTTAAATGGACAGTTATATATTATTTCCACCTCCAATATCATGCTACAATTCTCTGTTGAAGAAAATACCTACCTATCTCAGGGTACCTATCCATCAGGCTGGAATAACCCTGATAATCTCTTTATGAGGAAAGCTGAAGACTGTATATGTAGCAAGGCCATGGGTATCACAGCAGGGTATAAAGGTAGATTGGTCTTGCTGGAGCAAGACACAGAGCTAAAGGAAATACTGCTGTGCAAAAATATTAGCTTTATTACACTGAAATTTTAACAATATGTATGCAATAAAAGGATTTGAGTTGTTTTTCTTAAGGTTCCTCTTGATATTGTGGCCAAACAAAAGAAAGCTTTCTATTTGAGAAGCAGCTTTAACAATTCTTATTTTTAACTGCATTAAAAAGATAAAAGTACAAGGAAAGAAAAACATTTTAAAAACAATAATTGCAAAACATGATGTCACATAATGGAAGGCCTTTTATTAATTTGAAGTGTATAAACTTAAAAGCCAGAAGAAGCTTTTAGAAGCTTCATTTAAAATATATATATTTAGAATACTTCAGTAATGATTCTACCTGAATGCTAATATGAGGGCTAAAAGCTTGTACAAAAAGGTATGATTAGTAAATGGATGCACTGATCACTGAACTTTGCACAGCAATAAATTTTAATGAGTGATTTGAGAAGCCTTAGTTGTTTATAGTTGTTGTCAGAACTGTAAAAATCCCTATGAATTTACATTTACAGACTGTTTATATCTTTGCAAATGACAACATTTGAAAAAGAAATTGAACAAAACCAGAAAAAATGTAGATTTAAAAAAATGTACTACAATGTAATTGCTGTTTTTCAAAATCAATATAGCTGAAAAAATAATCCAGGGATTTGAGTCTTTTTAGATGCATAGGCGTGAGAAAAGAAAGATCAGATAAATAAACTACATTGTACGTGACTTATCTGATGCAGAAATACTTATTAGAATAAAAAATTCACTGAGTTCAAAGAGGTTTTTTGGGGAAACTAGTACTGTTTACATTAACAAGGGTCCAGAGATTCCTACAGCTGATCTATGCCATTTTGCAAACATTAGCAAGCCACTATCACAGACTTTAATGAGGTCCACCCACAGCAAAGCTGAATTAATGCTGTATGGAAGTGCTCATATTTTTCCTTAATGTCCAATTTTATAACACTGGAGTATTATCTATATTGCTGCTATAGGTAATATTATGCAAATAAATATAAAACCTCAATGTAGAAATGAACAGCTCATAATAGATTTTTTAAAAATAAATATTTCAGTAAAATGAAGTCAGTTTGTAATGAAAATAACAAAATGACATGCTCATGTTTGGATTAGCTTTATAATTGGACTTTAAGGCAAATATTGCAATTATTGTTCCAATCACATGTTGTGTTTTCTGGTGAAAAACTTCCCATCTTAAACATCCTTATTTAAAATCAATTCTTCTCATTGCCTCAAACAGAGGAGGAAATTGATCTATATAAAAATCTATGCTCAAAATGCCTCCTTGCTAATATTTCTTCTTCTCTATTGGAAATATTAACTTTCTATTTAACCAGTAAGGGAATTTTAGATTATGCTAAAAAAAAAACAAACCAAGCTGTTGACTAAAATTCTTCTCAGTTGACCTTACCCCAGAAACCACAATTGGAATGTGAAAAGCAGGCTTTCAAAAAGGGGCATTTTTGCAATTTTTTGGAAGCCCTGAGTTGCAGAAGTGGGAATGATAATTGCTGTCATAGCATAGTGAATAAACAAAAGCAATTTGCAATTAATTCATTGGAAATAATCCACAATATTGCTGCTGCCACGAAACTTCATTTTTGGGTAAGTTTTTTTGTAAGCAGAATAATGGAAGGTTGCACAAAGGCTGCACGGGAAATGTGGTTCAAGGCTACAATCTGAGCTCTCCAGCATAGGCAAATCTTTTAAGCATAGCTTCAAAGATTGGCTACTTAATGTCAATATACGTCTCAAAATTTCTTCTATTGCATGAAATGGTAGGGCAACAAAGCAGAAAATTAGCTGCATATTTCTGGAATTATATTGCTTTTTCCACCACTGCACAAACCCCTCTTTTAATAAAATGAAGATTTTAACTAAGAGTTCAGTGTGTGACATGAGCTACCTCAAACTTCAGAGCTGTTCAAATTTAAATTTAGCTATTCTGTTTTAAAAAACTGTGGCAAAAATAGTACATCTATGAAGTCTATGAAATCATAATGCAGTACTCCTGGCTAAATTTGCAAGATTCCAGTGAGATCTAGAGGTAGAGCAAAAGAAAAAAATAAATTGGAAATTGTTTGTTGTTGTAGAGGATCACAAATTAGAATCATTTTCATAGCAACACCCCTCTAGTCGTCTTGCAGGAAAGATTGCCACGTTTTGTTTGTTTCTTATTTAAAATGCAATCTTTTACATGCTACCACATGAATAATTTCTTCCATACACTCTGAAAAAAACCCCAAACCAGTCTCTTCAGTAAGTCATGTCAAAGGTGTAAAAGAAGTCCAGGAATTACACAAACCCATCATATAGAAAACTAACTGCAGATAATATATTTACAAAATTTATGCGTATAGAATTTGTTCTGCTTCTTGTCTGAAATTTTGTCTGGGAGAGTTGGATCATGTGTAAAAAGGAAGGAACAGAAGTTGCGGTATAGCAGCTTTGGGAACAGAAATGGGAACTTTTTCCGCGCAGAAATGTGGAACAGTGCAGCGCTCCCTCCTCACGCAGCCCAGCCTCTGTCCCTCACCGCGTCCGTGTCCGCTCACACTGCGGGCCCCGGGCCGCCCCTCAGCCCCAAGCCCCGCCCACCCCGCGGCCCCGCCAATCCCTGCCCGCCTTTCTCCGCTCCGTCCAATCACAGCCGCTCTCTCAACCGGCCCGCCAAGCCCTGCCCGCTCAGCCCCGCCCCTCAGCCGGGGAGCTCTTCTGAGGCGCAGCTCCTGCTCCTGCCGCCGCGGATTCTGGAGCCGGTGCGGCCGCGCTGCCGCAGCCCCGGCAGGTGCTGTTGGTGCCCGGAAAGGGCCAGCGGGGGCTCCGGTTCACGCCCCGGCCGGGAGTTCTCCCGGGGGTAGGAGCGAGCGGCGAGGAGTGAGCGGGGTTGTCCCCCCTGGAGGGGCGGCGGGGCTCGGCGAGAGGAGCAGGCGGGCCGCGATTGGCGGGGCCGGGGGCTGGGCTCTGCCTCGGGCTGCGATTGGCTGAGCCGGCGAGGGGCGGGGCTTTCCGTGCCGTGGGCTATAAATGTGCGCGTGTGGGCGGCACTGTCAGTGAGGCTGTGGGGCCGTGGCCGTGCGCGGTGTTGCTGCTTTGCCACCCGGGAGCGCCGGTGAGCCGGGACTGCGACCTTGGGCGGGCGCTGTCCCGGGGCCGTGGTGCTGACCCGGCCCGGCTTCCGCAGTGCTCAGCGCGGGAGCGGCCGTGACCCGCCCACTTCGCCTAGCGGGGCAGTAGGGCGGCGGCGGCGGCGGCGGCGGCTGATGCGGGGCCTTCAGGGGCGGCGGGGGAAGCGGCCGCTGCCCGGGGGAGGAGGCTCCCTGAGGGAGAGGGCTGGGGTGGGGCCCCGCGGGGTTCCGGAGGCTAAAGTAGTTTGAAAAATAAGGGCAATAAAACCGTTTCACTTTACTATTGCTTTGTTCTACTTTTATTTTCTCCTACTACCACCTTATGTTATTTTAGTGTTCTAGTTATTATTCTATTAATGTATTATACTATGGCATTACTGTATTTTTATTTTTTTCTGTTACTTGATCCATGATGCCTATTAAATAAAGGTGTAAGGCTGAAAAACCAAGTGTGCTCACCAACGTGCAGTCTCTGGGGCAGGAGCCAGCCCCAAAGGGATGTGGAGCTGAGATAAATCCTGTGGGGAAGGGGCTGCAGGAGCTGCTTTGGGGCTTACAGACCCCAGAGTGATACCAAGCTCCAGGCACGAGTGCAGCTCTCAGGGCTGCTCAGAACCAGCCCCAGGAGAGCCAGGCTGCTCCCACCAACCTTGGGGATGGGCGTGACAGCTTTTAGAGATGTGTAAGTGATGACAGTGACTGATTTATGGACAGCCCCGAGGTGCAGTGAGAGCCAGGAGCAGCTTTTAGCTGGAGGAGCTGGAGCTCAGGTAGCAGAGCCAGCAGACACAAAGATGGTAGGGCTGGGGACAAAACTCTTTTTAGGGGTGGGATAAAGATGGTGGGCTGGGAGCTGAAACGTTGCAGAGCTGGAGCCATAAAGAGCCCTCACTGACAACCAGGCACCTTTTAACCTGGAAGGGCTGGGAAGATGTGGAGCTGAAACATCAGAACTGGCAGTGAAATAAAGCTTGTGGGGCTGGAGCTGAAATCACTGAAGGGCTGGGATAAGGACTTGTGAAATCACGGAAAGGCTGGGGGATAGGAGCTGAAGGGATAGGGCCTGTGGGGCTGGAGCTGAAATTTCTGTGGAGTTGGGAGAGCAGCTGTGGGGCTGGAGCCATAACGAAGATCCTGCCCTGAGAGCCAGGCACAGCTTTGCCAGGCAGTGGTGGGAACATTCAGAGCTGGAGCTGAAAGATCAGAGCTGGCAGTGAAATAGAGTTTGTGGGGCTGCAGCTGAGATCACTGTGGGGCTGGGAGAACACCGGTGCTGGGATAGCCACTGTTGAGGTGGAGCAAAGCAAAGATCCTGCCCTGAGAACCTGAAAGAATTTCAGCTGGTGGGAAGATGATCTGGAGCTGAAAGAGCAGAACTGTGATGAAATAAAGCTTGTGGAGCTGGAGCTGAGATCACTGTGGGACTGGGACAGTGACTGAAGCTGGAATTGCAACTGCAGCAATGGAGCAGAGCTGCTGGAGCCAAACTGAAGGTCCTGCCCTGATAATCTGGAGTAGCTTCACCTGCCAGCATTGGAAAATGCAGAGCTGGAGCTGAAGGAGCAGAGCTGGCAGAGAAATAAAGCTTGTGGGGCTGGAGCTGAAATCACTGTAGGACTGGGACAATGGCTGGATCTGGTGTAGCTGCTGTAGAGGTGGAGCTGAAGCATCCCAGAGCTGCTGGAGCCAAAATGAATATCCTGCCCTGAGAACCTGGAGCAGCTCCAACTGACAGGGGAGGGATGATGCTGATCTGGAGCTGAAATGGCAGAGCTGGCAGAGAGATAAAGCTTGTGGGGCTGGAACAATGACTATGGAGCTGAAATTGCAACTGCAGCAATGGAATGGAAATGTTGTGGAGCTGCTGGAGCCAAACTGAAGGTCCTGCCCTGAGAACCTGGAGCAGCTTCTCCTGCCAGCGTTGGAAAACGCAGAGCTGGAGCTGAAAGAGCAGAGCTGGCAGGGAAATAAACTTGTGGGCTGGAGCTGAAATCACCGTGGGGCTGGGATAAAGACTCTGCAGCTGGATGGGTATGCAGGGAAGGGGAAACAAGGCAAGGGAGGTGTTGGTTAAGCAGGGCATGGGAAGGTTGGGCTTGGCAAGGCCAGGAGGTGCAGGAAAGGAAGGAGAGGGGAAAGCAAGGAGGGGACAGGGGAGGCTGGGAAATGCAGGAAGGGTTGGGCAAGGGAAGGCAGTTCAAGGGAGGGTTAGGAAAGGGGAGGGATTGCTGAGAAAGGCAAGGCCTTCATTTGTTGAAAGCAGAGGGTGCTGTAGTGACCGGGGATGGAACAAAATCCAGAGGTACTTAATGAATTCCTTTCTGTCTTTAATGTCAGGGCCAGTTGTCCTGAGGATGCCCAGCTCCCAGAGCTGGACCATGGGGATGGGGAGTTGAGTGAAGACCCTGTAACCAGGGGGTGGTTGTTGATGTGCTCTGCCAGTTGTGTGGAGGAATAGAAGGTAAGAGAGTAGTGCAGAGGGCAATCTCACCCCTGAGGAGCTGCAGCTGTGCTAATCACCAAAGATTAGGAACAGGCCTGCCCTTAACAGGCCACAGCTGTGTCCAATAAGAAGATGAGTGCTACAAAAGAGTGGGGTAGCTGGCTGAGGAGGGAGCTGGAGTTTGTTGGCTGTGCTGTGAAGGAGGAGTCAGTGCTGTGAGGTGATACCCATGAGAAATCCCTGAGAAGGTATGGAACTTTTGCAACAAGATGATAACACAGTTGGGCACTCATGACTCTTTGGGCTGTGGTGGGATCCACCCCACAGTAGTGAGGCAGCTGGTGAGAGAACTTACCAAGCCACAGAGTTAAGGTGAAGGCAGGAATATATTCAGTTTACATGTAAAGAAAATCCAAGCTGCCCTTGCTACCTGCTGTATGCAGGGTACTGAAAAACATAAGGCTATAAGGAAATGTAGTTGTTAATGGGATTTTAATGTTACAGCCTACCTTGTAATAATGCATTTATTACAAATTAAAAGGCATTCACTAAAATGACAGCTAAAATATCATCTCATGTTCAGTGACCAGGAATCTAAGGTACACTTTTTGGAGTATAATGCAATTGCCTGTTGCACCAGCATAACAAAAGGATATAAACAGTTTCAATTTCATTATCCATGCCTACTGCTTGAAGTAAAAAATTGCACTAGCTGATCTAGACATTGTCCTATTAGAAGGAGACATAAGAAACTTTGTATATCTTACAGTTGTACAACCTCTACCAGAGCACCCAAAGGTAAGGCATAAACTGCTTTAAAACTACTGGTGACACAAGGTCATGTTTCTCCTTAATGAACAAAATAATATATGACTCATCCAGAATAATGGGAATATATTACAAATTCCAAAGCAAGACTTAATGCATCTCTGATCTTCAGATAATTATTTTTAATTAAAGCAAGTAAAGTGAGAGCAAATAGAGCTATAAGGGATAATTATTGAATGAGAAATATGACAGTCATATATTTCTGAGCACAATTATACAGGGATAAATTTGCCATGTTATGTTGTCTTTTCTAAGATGTTAGAAAGAACCTTACCAGCACACGTACAGACTCTTAAAAAGGCCTTGAGAACTTTAAGTCCTTCCCAAATTACATTAATAACAGGAGGTTTTTCAAACATACTGAACAGCAAATAGAACTATTAATCTCAGGGGCTGACAGCATATATTTCACCCAGGATTTAACAGTGAGAGAGAAAAGGCCACCTGGACTTGTTGTTCTAAGTGACCTTGCTGCTGCTCTGCACTTGGCTGTGGGGAAGGGGGTTTCCCTTGAAATGCAGAGTTATTTAGAAAAAAGGGCCTCCAGTTTTTTTATTAGCAACATCATAATACCAAATTAGATAAAGCAGTGCAGCTTTAGGCACATCACATTACTGCTCTTCTCAGAAGAACACAAAGCTCATCATAAGGTGGCTGAATTAGAAATGAGAGGAACTCGACATCTTTTGAGTTCCAAGGGAGCTGCCAGGTTCCAATGCAGGGGCTGTGTTATCACAGGCAGAGGGATCCAGGGGTTAAATTAACAATGTAACCCTGAGTCACTGGAGTCACACTCATCCCAGTCATGCTGCCCTTTTCCCCAGAGAGGAAAAACACCATTTCTGCTGCAGTTACTGTCAGCACCGAGCCACCTGTGACCTTATGGTCCATGAACAGGACAGATTTCAGCTCATCTGCTGTTACTTTTAATTAGTTTGTTGTACCAGTTTCAGCTTTTCCAACATTTCCCTATGTTTAAGAACAAGCAGTATGTTAACAGGGGTACGAGAGGGTCAAGTAGTGTTAAGCTCTACAAAATGAAACTCAGCAATTCGTTCAGAGGAGCCAGAACTGGCCTCAGTCTACTCCAAATTCCCTACTTGTAAATAATGTGTTAACACTCACTACAAAACATTGCTAGGATTTCAAATGTGGTTCTGCATTAGAGCTAAATGAAGTTTTGCTGTGTCACAGGCAGCAACACTTTCAGCAAGCCTACTTTAGAACAGGTAGAACACTGCCCTGCAGTGAATCTCAGTTCTGATGTGCGGGCTTCTAATTTCTAGCCAGGTCACACTTGCCAAATTTTGGGCCAGCATTTTTCTCTAAATTCTCTTCCATTCCCTCTATCCTTAAAGAATGAATATGTCTTTTGCCAAAACAAACCAACTTATTTTTTTTCTCCTTTTAAAATCAGGATAGTTTTCTTACTCCTGAAAATCTCATGAACTCTGTTTCATCCTTTATTCATCATTACTCAGCATGAGTGATTGGAATTTACACAGTATCTCAGAATAGATCAGTAATTTTCTGGTAATGTTCAGCTGTAAGTCACCTGCTGCTTAACCATAGCAATAAATTAATACAGGGTATTTCACAGAGTTCATTCCAGCTGTAGGCTGGGTAGGAGTAAATTAAGACTCACGACTCACATCCTATATTGTAACTTTTAAAATGTAAATTACTAATATCATAATAGCAGAACACTACACTCTGTTTCTGTTTGCAAAGAAGACACACTTCAGAATTATTCCTGTGCATCAATGATGTTGCTGTTATGAGACTTCCAGCTGATGGGGGCATTTTGTTCTCAGTAACAGCTGTGGGAATTACTGAAGAAGACAAGAACAGAATCTGTCCAGATAAACCTGTCTTGTGTTTTTGCTTCATGGTGCTGAAAAGGTTTTTTACTAAACAAATTTAAAGCAACCCATTAAATTTGTTGCGCAATGAAATAAACCAATTATTTCATAAACACTTAGGAGTAGAACTGATTGGGACACATGAAAAAAAAAAAGGAAAGGCTGTTGGAATATGTGGTTCATCTGGTGCCAAAATATTTCAGAGGCAGTATCTATTCTGGAAACATTTTTTGACCAAAAAAAAAAAAAATGCAGTGAGAGTGCCAGCAGCCTGCCAAACTGAAATTTACCCTGGTTCATGCAGTGACCGCAGTGGGATTCAAAAAGGGGATCTAATCCATATGGAAAAATGCTGCCCCTTAACTAAAGTTGATATTAGCTGAGTAGGAATTAAAAGAGCAATATAACATTTTACTGAGTATTTGCTCTGGTTTGTACAGTGAAAGCAGCAACTGCATGAAGCTGTTTAAGATGGAAGACCTCCTGCCTATGTGATATATTATGCAATGCATGCAGGGCTTGTCTTAGAATTAAAATGTGGGTGGAGGGTCAAAGTGAATAGAACATAAAATAGAGACACTTTAATGAATCAGTGTAAAAATACAGTTTAACTTTATTCAAGGCCCAGTGCATGAGACTGGTTTCTAAATTTCAATTTTTACAGGCTTCAAAAAGAGAAAATCACAGCAAGTACAAAGGCTGTGGTTCTCATACTAATGTGGAAACTGTGCAATTTTGGCTTTGTGTAAAATAAGTGTAAATGTGCTCCTGAATATCTGCTAGAGATTCTCTTTAAATGGAAATGTCAGTGAAGAGTTCAGAGATGAAGCAGGAGTAGCAACATTTCCAAGCCCTAATGTGTTTGTGGAGAGCGCAGGAATAATTTCTCTAGAACACAATAAAAGCCCCTCAAGGTTAAGATAACAGAGGAATGTGAGTGAATCACACACCAGGAATAACTTGAAAAGTGGCTTCTATCTCAATTGTCACAAATGCAGAAGCAGGTTTATTTCTGTCTGTAATAGTTGCATTTCCTGTACAAACATCAGTTTGAAGCTCCATCTGTTGCCAAGGACCTTTTGAAAATGTATGTTTCTTGCCTCATTTTTATGAGTCAGACAATGTGCATTGTTGGTTTAAGCCAATTATACAGAGAAATGCTTCCCGGATAAGTGTTTATATTTGTAAATTTAAGTTTTGCTTTTGCAAATGGTTGCTTTTATAAGCTGAAAATTCACTTTCCAAAGCATTTGTACTAATAAAGCTCAATACTTCAAGTAGCAACCAAATGCAAACAAATAGAAATTGAGCACAACCAATGTGTGTCTGTACATTTTATGGATAAAATTATTTTGTACAATATTTTCTAAGGTCTAAGTAGGAATGACAAAAGAAATAGCCTAAGGAGCACTATTTATGGCAATATTAAACTTGGCTGTTTCAAGAGCATACACTGTTTCCAGAAAATGTAGAGGCACACATATTCCAAAATACAAAAATTCAGTATTTAAAAGCCTTCAGAAGATTAGTTAATGATCTGATTTTGGCCTCACTTGAAGATTTCACACTAGGTTAAAAGTGAATGAAAGCAACGGGCTATGTAGGGGTAATAGCAGTGCTACCAGAGCTGCCCCTGAAACAGGTGTTCAAAATCTCATTTAGCATTTCAGACAACCACCTGAGTAGAACACAATTGAACCTTAGAATGCTCCTATTCCTCACTCCCCAACCAAGCCACATGTCCCATAATAACACTCCTTTACTATTTATTGTTGCTATAATTATTATACCATAAAAGTTTATTATGTGTTTTGCTGTCAGTTTTGTGCCCCTGGGATGGAGTCAGAGGTGAGGAGCCTGGGCAGCTGAGGAGGAGAGGAGGCAGCTGGAGCTGCAGAGGGAACCCCCAGCTGCCCTGGCTGGAGGGGAGCAACCCTGGGAAGGATCAGTCCCAGAAAATGAGCTGAGAGCTGCCTGGGAGCAGCTGGGGGTGAGAGTGCTTGTGAGGCTCTTGGTAAAATGATTAATTATCTGATACACTGCTGGGGAAGAAGCCTGGCTGCTGAAGCCCTTTGATGTGGCTGATGGCTGGTTCTGAGGAGATGGAGACCCTGGGATTTGCTGCTGTTCTGAGTTGTTTCCAGAACTGTCTCATAGGAGTGTATAAGTGATGTAAACCAATTAATCTTATTTACCAGTGAAATGATGTGGATAAATAAATCCAACAACAGCATTAGGCGCGTCTGTATTTGTTTTAGCATCATCTAAATATTGTTAGTCTAAGAATTGTTACTGCTAATTATTTTGTAATCGCATCTGTGAAAGGACACACTATGGAGAAATTCTTTTCCATACATTTTTGACAGAACAGGTTATGAAGACTGTAGAGTGAGGGCTTCCTTCCAGCCAGACTGATTCTGCTGGTGCACGGTGGGACTTCTGAGTCACAGGCTGGGGGTGGAAGTGCTGTGTCTACATCAAATGGCATGGAAAACCTTTTCCCTGCAGAATTCTCCTTGTTTTCTGCCTTTTAATTACAGAAAAGAGCATTTTCTTCCTCATGGCTGGTTTATTTTGCTGTTTGTTCTGTTTTGTTTGGGTTTTTTAAACAAGTCAGGAAGGAACTTTCTAAGAGTTAACTTGTACTGGTACTTGCCATGTTGTCCTGCTGAAGTCTGCAGAAATTGTGCATTTCTGTAATTGTGGAGCTCCTTTGCCTGTGACTGAAAAAATAAAAATATTAACTAAATACACATCTGTTAGAAACAAAACTTTTAAATTAAGCAGCCAGGCATCACACATGAAAGCTGTGCCACAAGGAGAACCTGGGTTTTTAGGGAAATATGTTTTCAGGTGCTCTCTGTGGTGCTTTTTGTGTGTGCACCTGCAGGTCATGGTAAGAGTCCTTTGTTGGTAGGGCTGATGATGGAATTCAGGCTGCAGGATTGTGTTTTGAAGAGTAACATGCTTTTTTGGATAGGACTTGCTGAAAAATGAATTTAAATATTAAATGCACCAAATTTCAGATTAAAAGACTGAGTGTGTTATGTGTGTGTCTGAACAACAGCATGAACTTACCCACTGAAGGATTTCTCTAGGAAAGGAAGCACCTGCCTGTGTACTCAGGTACCCCTCAAGATTTGTAAATGCACCACACAAAGCACTTCCCCTGCTTGTCATGCACTACTTATTTTTTTATTTTCTAAAAGCTCTACAGGTTGATATTTCACTGGAAAGCTAAAAAGCTGGATCCAATGATTAAAAAACCCAAACCACAGAACTATTTCATGAGCCATGAGAATGAAGAAAAATTTGAAAGATAGCAGGACAGGTACCAGTTTGCATTTTGAGCCACAACTCTTCAGCTTATTTCAGTGTCTCAGGATTTTTTTTTGGACAATACCTTGTCTCTGTTATTTCAAGTAACCCTCTTGCACTGCTCAAGGAAATAGACTTGACTGATACCTGACTTCAGCATCACCTTTTGAATCCCATAATCTTCTTCAATTACTCCTACTGTGTCAGGTTAGAAGTGGAGCTTGTCTGGCATTGGTATTGCAAGAAAAACCAAAACAACAACAAATCCCCTCTCTGTTCTTTTTCAGCAGCATTATTTCTTTTTGTTTTCCTCCTCCATAAGATGCAGCACGAGGTGCAGGGAGCAGGCTGAAGTTCTTGTGAGAGATCCAAAATGGGGGTTCTGTTTTTTATGGTTGGGTTTGATGTGTTTTGATGAAATTTGCTAATATATATATAGGCAGATATTTCAGCAGATGTTTCTGACTCAGTTGATTGCAAGGCAGTTGTTTTGGATCTGTCTGGAAAAAGTTTTTTTTTTTCCTGAAGCTTCCCTGTCACCTCCTTGTTGCATTTTTGAGATGCTAAACCAGACTTTGAGGAATCTTAGTTGTGCTGTCTCTTGATTTCTGTTTTTGTCAGGACTATTAAGTGTAGTTTTTTACTCACCTTCCCAGGCTACAAGGGGAAACTGCCTCTTTCCATCAGAGCCTGCCTCTTTCCCAAGCTTAGTAATATTTCAAGGGAGCCCTGAAATTTGCTGTTAATGCTGTTAACAAAATGAATATTTCATACCAAGATGAACATGGGTTCTGAGTCTAAGAGATTGTGTAGTACCAAACTTTAAATTAGGAAATGAAATATATTTAAATTATGTTGAAGAAGGCTCTGATTAACAGCCATTAGCATTAAACTTGGCATTTTATTAAAAACACATGACATGCTCAGGAAGAAGTCTGTATCTTCCTAGAAGTATTTTTCTGTGTACATTTGTCTTATTCTTTATGCAGTGATATGCTGAGCACCTTACAGAGAGTTTTATAAGTACCTGTTTTACCTGATGCAGCCAGAACTTCTTTTAAAATACTTGAATTTTGTGATTCTGTAGTGTGTCATTTATGATGCATTCTCTGAATCCTATCCTTGTGCAATTAATCTCATACATTTTTTGCTTTCAGGAAATAAATTATATTAAGTTTAGAGCAACACATTGCCATGGCATGCTCCTTGATTAGTAACTCTGGCCACAGAAGTGTGCAGCACCTCCTAAACATTGTTTTTTTTTGTACCTAGACTCCAGTGAGGTAAGGTGGACTGTCATCTACCCTTCAACTGTGGCACAGTTTTTTTTAAATTTAAGATTTATATTTTATGTTTACAAATATGCCTTTTAAGGTAATGACCTTTAAGAGTATATGTGCCTTTGTGAAGGTACAGGCAGGAAAATTAGCATTCAAGAAAGAGAAAAATAATCTGCAGTCTTTTGTTTCCAGGTTTACCCACACAGCGATTGTAAAATTTTATTTGTGTGTTTTTAAGAAGTTGACAAATATACTCCTTGGGTGAACAAAAAGTAATGAAACCTATTCCAGAGATATAAACTGAAATGTTGCTTGGTTTTGCTAGTGGTGAGATAACTAAGCATTGGAACTAGAGGCAGCAAAGGAAATATTTCATATTCTAAGACATTAGGTGTCAAGGAGATAAATGAAAATTCAAATGAAACCTGTTAGCAGTGTATCAACTTCAGAAAGTCCACAAACAACAGTAAGGTGGTGTTATTACTTTGGTTTTCTGCATGTAAAATAACATCCTTTGAAGAGCCACTTGATATTCAGGTGGCTGGCTCATAGCTGGGACTATTAAATGGGAGTTGGCCTACTAAGTGTTGGTGGATTATGGCTGGAGCAAATTATTCTCCAATTACATTTTCTTGTGGAATAAAGCAAACAAAGCTCTGATCAGATTTGTTGGATATTCTTTAAAAGCAGTTTTAGGAACCACATCCCCAAACCAAAGCACTTCTCTTTAGGATACAATGTAGGTCTGAAAGCTGGGTTGAATCTTTAAATTGAAAACTTGATATTCTCATGAAAACCTTTGTGTGGTGTACAAATAAAGCATACAGTATTTGACTGAACAGTAATAATCATAATAGCAAATCAGATTAAGCAGAAAATCCCTCAAAATGAAAGAACCAACAGAAATGTTGTTGCACATGTACTTTATTTAAAGATTACTATCATTATTTGTCTGTTGTAAGTTTTACAGACAGAGCTTATTACAGCACTGCCAAACAAAGAGATGTGAGTTTAATGCATTCTACAGGCACAGCAGTTTTGTGCATCTTGATTTAGGAGGAGAAGCTCATCTGTTCCCATGAATTATGGGGCTTTGAGTTTCTTCTTTAAAAACCTGGCTGCAAATAGAACTGGCAGGTTATTGAGGCCAGAGTGGAGTTTCTGCTGGCTGGTGATAAGAGGAGCCTGGCAGCACAGGCTCCATCTGATAGAGGGAGGACAGGCTGAATGTCAGCGCCATCATGTGAGCAATGGCAAAAGTCCCTGAAAGCAGTGGTTTGCAGAAATTTCACTTGGTTGCTTCCAGTTTGGTTCATTTTCTGCCATCTGCTCCAAGACATCAAAACAATAAGATGAAACATGCAATTATCTGCATACGTCATTTGCATAATGAGGATATAGATGTGAGTTGTCCTGTCTGACTGTTCAGCCTGGGCCAAACCAGGCTGTTTAACTTGTCAGTGATCTGTTCACTCAATGTTAAAGCATGGCTGAAATATAAATCAAACCTAGAAACTCAGAGCTGGGAGTAAAGAGCTGTGCAGAGAGTAAAGAGAGACAATTTCAAAAGTGCCATATTTAGCTTTGGGTTGCTTGAATAATCCACTGTGTAACAGCTTGATTTCCCATGCTTTAAAAAAGAGGAGAACATCTACAACTTGCACTGTGAGCCTGTGAGAGTTAAAACCATTTACAGGAGTTCCCAGAGAGGCACAGAACTTGCCAGAAATCCCCTGCAGTATCACCAGAAAGCAAAGTTCTGGGGGAAGCTGGACTCAAGTGTTTATTATTTCTTATCAGCGAAACAATCTCACTACTGTGAGTTTGACAGCTGTTCATTTGAAGGCACAAAATGGCCAACAATCTCTTGTTGCAAGGTCTTTTGAGACTAAACTATCCAATTAAGAACTGACGCCTGGATTATTTTCCCTTTTAACCCAATAACTGATCCCAAAGAGCCCAAAATGGGGGGTTTGTGCCCAATTACAAAATACCACCCAAACCCAAGAAGAAGAAGGAAGAAACAGCATGAAGAAGAAACCCAGGACAACACCCTGTTGCCCTCCATCTTGCTTCCATCCACAACATACTAAAAAATCCCCAAACCTCAATTTCTCACCAAGTGGCACACCTACACTGCTCTCTGTAATCTATCCCACAGTTTTGTGGATTCCAGTCTATCTTGAAGTCTAGGAAACTTTCTCCATGTGGGTCAGAGTCAGTGCTGCCCAGGGGAGACAGAGAAATATTCCCAGTGCCCTGGGTTTCCACAGAAGCTAAAACTGGTTCATCAGGGTACCTGGGGCTGGGGCTGCCAGACGTGAGGCAGCACAGGAGATCAACCAGCAAACGCCTTCCTTATGCCTCAGGTAGGCTGCACTCATGGTCACAAGGCATTTTTATTTTAGTTGCTTTAAGAGGAGTATTGTAGCTGCAGGGCCACCAACAAAGGAAGGACCGATAAGGAGGACTCCATGTTCTTAGAAGGCTAATTTGTTACTTTATTATACTATATGATATTAAAGACTACTATACTATACTATACTATACTATACTATACTATACTATACTATACTATACTATACTATACTATACTAAAGAATACAGAAAAGATGCTTACAGAAGGCTAAAAAGATGCTAAAGCAATCCTGTGACTTTTTTCCAGAGTCCCAACACAGCTTGGCACTGATTGGCCAATGAGTGAAAACAACTCACACTGGAGTTCAATCAAACAATCACCTGTGGGTAAACAATCTCCAAATACATTCCAGACGAGCACAACACAGGAGAAGCAAATGAGATAAGAATTGTTTTCCTTTTCTCTGAGGGCTCTTGCTGCCTTTCAGCTTCCCAGGAGAAAAACCCTGGGTGAAGGGATCATGTTCAGAGAATGTGAATGCCACAGAGGAAAAACTCCAAGAGAACTTTATCCTTAGTGCTTGTCTAAAAACAATAAAAAAATAATGGAAAGCCCCAGGGCTGCAGCTGTGGATGCGGGGAGTGAGAAAAGTGATGTTTTTAACCCTAACCCTTCCCCTGCCTTTTTCAGGCATCCCTGCATTGTCAGTTCATTGTCACTGCCCCAGAGTGATGCTGAGTTTGAAATGCCAGCGCTGTAGCCAGTCGATTTAGAAAGAAAACAATGTTTTGAACACACTTGTGCTCGTTGTCAATCTGTTCTAAAGCCGAGGGCCGGCGGGGCAGGGTGAGCAGGGAGCTGCACCGCACGGTGGCACTGATGGCTCGGCTGAGGCTGAGCTGGCACCGCCGAGCATCCTCGGCGCAGAACTGAGCTGAGAAACTCCCTGTGCCCCCCCTGGGGACAGCAGCGCCGTGCCACAGGCTGGCACAGCCGGGGGGGCTGGCACTGAGCAGGGACACGGCCTGAGAGAGGTCCCAGCACACCCTCAGCATGTGGGGAGGGGCTGGAGCTTCTGTAAGGGGGGAGCCGGGCTTCAGTGTCCCTGTTTGCTCTGTAGTAATGTCTTCTCTACTGATGATTAGGGGAAATACCTTATATTTCACCATTATTATGTTTTCTTTTTCTCTCTCTTTTTAAATTTTTAATTTTTTTTCTTTTAATGCTGCTTTCTAAAACTGCTGCTCAAAATACAATAAAAAAAAAGAGAATATTTTGACTCAGTTTTCATTAAGCAGCTGATGGGCAAAGTATTCAGACCTGTATCCCCTTTGGTCACTTTCCTGAGTGCTGGACTGAACAAGTTACCATCACATTTTTATAGAGCACAATGTGTTTGAATTACTTTTTCTTGTAATTTTATTTTGTTTTACTGATTGGATTTCTCCCTACAAGTTCATATGGGGAATTAGAAAATAGCATTGAATTCTGCAGTAATCTGATCTTATTTTCATCTCCAGCATGCTTCCTTGTATTAGGATCAGAGAAGAGCTTACAACATAGCCAAGATGATCTCTTACTCTGTGATTGAATTCTTTGTACTTGGCCTTTAAAAATGCTTCTTTAAATAGCTGCCAGCATCCTGGGACAGCTTGTTTCCAGTCCTCACTTACTGAGAACCATCTTTCTGAAAGGAAAATTGTTTTTATTGCGTTTTTTTTTTTTTTTTTTTTTTGTCAGCGTTTTACTGGTGTTTTATTATTACTTTGTACCTGTCATCCGAGTTACCATCCCCTTTGACACCCTTAGCCTTTTCCTTGCACTTTGTGTGACATCCAGAGGATTTCCCTTTTTATCGCCATGTGCAGCAAAAACCCCAGGAACCCGTGGGATTCAACAATCTGCAGATCAGTTGTGCTGAATTCCTTGTCCAAGAGCTACCCCTACAGACCCTGCTAAATCAGGTTTTCTGATTGTAGGATTTGCTGTACACCCTCACCACTGGTTGTATCTGGGGCCTTTTCCTGTTTTATTCCCTACTTGGTCATTTTCAACTGGTCCCAGTCACTCTTCATTAACTGGATCTCAGAGTAAACATAACCCCCTTTGCCATGCAGTTTTTCTGTTCAGTCTGAAGAGGAGAGGGCTTTGGGGAGACCTTATTGTGGCCTTTTAGTGTAGAAAAGGGCCTTATAACAAAGAAAGGCATTTTACCAGGGCCTGACAGGAAAATGGGGTGAAAGAGGGTAGATTGACTTGGATACAAGGATGGAATTTTCATATGATGAGGGTGGGAAGACATGGGCTCAGAAAAGCTGTGACAGCCCTATCATTGGAGGTGTTCAAGACCAGGTTAGAGGGGCTTTGAGCAACCTGGGGTGGTGAGAGATGTTCCTGTTTGTGGCAAAGAGGTTGGACTGAAGAGGTTTTGGACTACAGTCTTTAAAAATTCCTTCCAATCCAAACCATTCCACGATACTGTTAATATATCATCTTAATATAACAGTTGAGAGAAGCATCCATGAAAAGTTAATCTGTGTTAGATCAGTGAGAGGGTTACCAAAATGTTTATTTCTTTTCAAATATCAAGTCTTATATATTTACTTGCTATGCGTTAAGTGTAATTCATGTTTTATGGAAAATATGCACACACATTTGGAAGATCTGCATATGTCACTGAAAAAAACCCTGAAAGTAATTGCTGCAGATGAGAGTAGTGCTATAATCTATCTTGGGTTGTAAAGTAACACAAGATTGTTTTTCTGAGCTTATGTTTTGGAGTAGGAGAAGGAGTGAGTTCAGTAAAGGGTTCTGATTTATATGGTGATTTTTCCCCCAACCTGCTGTGCAGTGTTTAAACAATGTTAATTATTTTGCTGACATGAAGGAGAGACAGGAGGTTGTTTCACCCCACAGACAGGGAAGAATTCTGAGGAGAAGGATTTGAATCCTTCTCCATGTTAAGCCCATACATCTGCTCTTGTCTGGGACTGCTTGGGAGATATTCTTCCAAGTGATTCTCTGGCTTGGCTACACAGGGGGGGAAAGGACAAAATAATGCTGTTGTTCTGAGCTAGATAAGGTGCTACAGTGGGCTTTTAGACCTGTGTGAGAATGGCACAGTCCTTCTTGAATGTGGCAGCCTCAAAGGGGTCTTGCTGGCATTTTGCCTCTGTGTTTTCTTTTCTGAGGCATTCCTCAGAAGCCTGTAGGTCTATAAAGCTCTTGGGTTTGGATTATGTTTGCTGCGAGCTTGCAAATATTTAGAAAATAATTTTTCATAAAACATAGAGGATGTTTCTAAACTGAACTGACACATCCCAAGTTCTTACAGCTTTTCCTTACCCCACTTATTTTGTTTTCACATGTCAGAGGAGGGAAATGTTACTTCAGAAAAACATTAATGTTCTGACAAGGCTTTTAAACCTTATAATTAATGAGGAAATTACTAGATATTCATGTCCTAGATACATTGTACCTGGGCATTTTACAGACAACAACATCTCAAAGCTGGTTAACCGTTATAGGCTGTTTTCTTTAGTGACAATCATATTTTCAGACTTACACAGGAAAATGTATAAGACCTGTGTGATAAGAATTAATCAGAAAGCTGAAGATTTAAGGCTTAATTATAATTCTGTTCCAAAGCAAGGGACTGTGTGAACTGCTGGTACTAAACTGTACTGTGCAAACAGTGCATACTGATGGAATGTGCTCGTCAACCCCAGTGGCATTTCTTTGCACTGAGCTTGTTGTTCTGTCACTCAGCTGCATCACGGGAAAAGATGAGTATCTCAGGGGAATGTGATCTGCATTTTTAAGAAGGAAGTCAACCTCAAAGATGCCACAGAAGAACTAACACAGATTAGAGATAGCTGGTTTATTGACTGTGGATTCTGTATGCTTCCTAGGTGATGACACACGCTTAGCTGTTAAAACTTCAGCTGAATGCATCAGTTTCTGTGTTTCATTGCTGCTGAAATGATTGGTTAAAGAGTGCAGTCCTATAGCATAGGAAACAGTCAGTAAATCCAAATGATTCTCAAAACTTTCATAGCTGTTCCAAGATTTGTTTTAGTTTTCTTTACAGCTCAAACCTTAAATTTGTGTATAATGTTCTCCTCCCACAGAAAGAGAACAAGACTCATGACAGGTATTTTAGCCTCGTGTGTACAACAGCAAAATAGATTAAAACAGTCAGAGTAAAGGAAGTAAGACTTGAGCAAACTTCTCTTCTGCTTTCAAGTTAGAGCACTAGATTATCCTCAGAATAAAGGAGAAAGGCTAAGTTGAGGTCAGGCTGTGACCAAAAACATTAGTTCAGAGCTAGAAGTCAATGAGTAAAGTGATACAGCAGCTTCTCAGTTTGGTGAGATAAATTCTTTTAAACTCCACTGGCATTAGAAGGACAAATGTATGTCCTCAGGTGTGGGCTGCAGGGATGTAATCTGTCTTTTCAATGCATTTGATGATGAATACAAGCTTTTCACAACTATTACTTGACTTTTCAAATTTACCTCAAGGCTTTCTTCAGTTATGTGTTTTCATGCTACACATTAGAGTTTCTAAAGAAGCAGCAGAGATGTTTTGCCTCTCAGCTATTTGTGCTGCAGAAGGGCAATTAAACTGGGAATATTTATGGGGAAGTTTTGTACCTTTGCTTTAATAGATACAACAGTGCCTGATTTTGCTTCTCTCCAGCTTTATGCGAGATTGTAATTGATTTTGCTATTGGGAACAAAACTGGGCCAGGCATTTTGAGCTGTAAATATCATTGGCATTTTGAAAATGGAAGTACTGTTAAATTGCAGTGCTGACAATGGATTATCCCACATTAAGCAGGTTTCACTAAGTTTTATGTGTAGCCTAGTCATTATAATTCAAGATTTCTATGTGTGTGGGAAGCCTAATACACTATGTTTTTTACATAGTCCTGTATATATGTAAATGGAATTGTGGAACTCCCTTAATGCTTCAATAAATATGCCAAATGTCTGTAGCAACCTGCTGTTCACTGTGCCCAGATTGCTTCTCTGTAAGTAGGTATCAATCTTCAGCACTTGCTGCATTCAGCCTCTCCTGGTCCCTGATCAGGATCCATCTGTTCCACTGTATTTGGTAGCGTGGATTTTTTTGTGATAGATATAGGTTTCAAAAATGTTAATCTCCAAGTGGTGCCTGATCCCTACTGGGTTGTATTTGTCAGCATAATAGTTTCAAATTGCAAAGAGATAAAGTCATGCACTTCCAGGTAACAATGTGTTTTGTTGCTTTGTACATTTACAAAGGCGGGGCAGATTTTTTTTTTTTTTTGGTGACAATTTTTTTTCTCAGTTATAGCTTTATGAAGCTTAAAAAATACCACTTCTTTTTATTCTGATTCACTGGAATAAAGCAGAAATGTTTTTTTCTATATGGATATTGAATATTGGAAGACAAGACTGGATGCTTCCTGAGAAAACAACTTATTTGAGTTTTAGACATTGTATATTTTTCTTTGGTCTACTTTCTTCCAGAAGTGCTGCACCATGTCTGTTAACATGTGAAAAGTGTGGGAAATCTAAAGTGAGCATATGGATACAAAACCTTTGAGGATTTATTTGCAAATATGATTTGGTACAAATGAATTGGTGAAGCATTAGTTCAAATTTAGAAAATATATTATAGGTGTGCAAGTGGGTAAACATAAGGTTCTGCTGGGAATAGTTTTAAAAAGGTATTTGTGATGTACTGCCTGCCCAGAAATGCAGTTTTGTTCCTGATCTGATACGCTTGTAGTAATGGAGGCATTATCATCTGCCAATAGGCAAATGTTATGTGTGATTGTGAGTTTGATGCTCAGCATCTGTGCCTTGGGTCGTGGTTCACAGACATTAAAGCCCATTAATGTTCTGGTGGCACTGGGCTGGCAGGGCTGCAGCTGCCTGGCGGAGTGTGGAGCTCTCCACAAACCTGAGCAGTGCCCAAAGGGAGAGGCCAGGAACAGCCATGGGAAACAGTGCCTGACATCTGGCCTGCCCTGAGAATGGCTTGCAGGCAGAGGTTTTATTGGGGAAAAAATAGTATTAAGGATTACTGTGATTTGAAATTTATATGAACAGTTTTTAAAAATGAAAAGAGGTAAAGAAATTTACATGGGTGCATTGTGATGGCAGGTAAGACACATATCTAAATAGAGAAGGATGCCAGAAGATAGCGTTTAGTCCTTTAGGTTAAATTAAATAACCTCAAGCATTCACTTCATGCTCTGAATGGTCATGTACCTGCTCTGGATATACTTAGCAACCCTGAGGCAAGAAATTTATCCTGAAGCTTTGTAATAAACTAAGCTTTCCCTTTCAATGAATTATGCAAATCAGCATAAAATTGAAATTCTAAATTGAATATATGCTTGCATATTTTAAATGTTTTCAGGTTAAAAATGAATATTTCATACTCACATAACCCTTATAAATAACATCTAAGACTTGGTTAATAGGATACATAAAACTTCTGAAAGGCACAGCAGGACTGGCATATCAATGGGAGGGACTAGTCATGAATTCTTCTGCAATTTTACAGTGCTGCCCAACTTCAGAGAGGGGGAGCTGATCCTTCACAATTCACAGAGGGGAACTTCCTTTCCTAGCAAGTACCAAGGACAGGGTCACCACGGACATTGCACAGAGCTGGGCTTTCTGTCGGTTCGGCTGGGAGCTGATTGCATCACTAATTAACTGTTTGGCTGGGAGCTGATTGCATCACTAATTAACTAATTTACTCACATGTTCAGCGTGGTGGGGCCAAGGAGAAGGAATCACTCTGCTGGTTGTGCTGTTCTCTTTGGGGTTCTTGGCTCACACAAGGCTCTGCTGTCACCATCATATTTTCTGAAAAATCCTCTTCACCCAGGATTTCTCTCTTGGGAAGCTGCGAAGCCTCACAGAAAAAAGGAAAACAAGGAAAACAATATTATCTCATTTGATTCTCCTGTGTTTTGCTGGTTTGGAATGTGGTTGGGGATTGTTTATCCAACACGTGAATTGTTTTAATTTAACGACCAATCACTGTCAGGCTGTGTCAGGATTCTGGAGAGAGTCAGGAGCTTTCATTGTCATTCTTTGTAGCCTTCTGTCTGTAACCTTTCTCTATTCTTTAGTATAGTTTAGTAAAGCATAATATATTATAATATAATAAACATAATATAATATAATATAAGCCTTCTAAGAACATGGAGTCAGATTCATCTTTCCTCCCCACGATGGGGGACCCCAAAATGACCACACACTGCAACTGCTTTAAGGCTTCTGAACATTTATTCTCACTCTTATTTTTCTTACCAGACACAAAATGATTTGAGTTTCTTCATCTCCTCTACTATAAACTTCTGTTTCAGGGACTTAATATTTATTATAAATCTTTGTACACCACTGGCATTTGAAATAGCTGCTTCAGGTTCTGCTCTTGGGAAAATATTTCCATTTTTTAAAGTTTAGTCATAAAGTTGGCATCTTTGTGGCTTTTGTGAATTAGCCAATGTGATAGCCTTATTTTTGAAAATGTTAGGAATCTTTCAAAATCAAAATGTAGGCTTTTATTTCTAGGAAAATACTAAATTCAGGAAGAAAATATTTTGATGTACATTTTTTAGGCCTCTACAAATAGTTAAATTATCAAAAAACCAGTAGAGCTAACCAATGTTAAAAGCAGAGAAGGATGTAATTAGAACACAAAGAAAAGGAAAGCAAAACATCAACCCTCCTCCAAACTATAGGAGTGCTCTTTTCATACTTTCATTTTATTATCACTTTCTTTTCTACTTCATTTGACACTGAAAAGGGTTTTTAATGTAAATTTTCAACCGCCCATCACAACTACACACTCAGATGTAATAAATACATAAAACACACATAAAAATACAGGAAAATTAAATTTTTTGGGTGTTTTCGCTGTGATTCAGGTCAACATCTACAATCCCAGTGCATACACAGTACAGGCAAGCTGGAGGAATGCTCACTGGGACAGAAGCTCGTTGGCTTTTACACCCCAGCATTGCTCACATTCATCTCAGCCCTGACCTGCAGCTTTACCCTCTGTCTGCCACAGCAGCACCTCTTGCCTTTCCTTTGAAACACCTGGCTCTTTGCAGGAATGGGGGCCTGCCAAATGTGCCAATCTGATGCTGCACTTCTTCCATCGCCTTTTTTACTGGGAGTAGAGTCAATCTATAAATAACCTGGAAATTTTGTGTTGGTCTTCATACACGGTTAATCATATTACAAAAAAAAAAAAAAAAAAAAAAGAACTCCAGATAGTATGTGGATATTAATTTTACTTATCAGATTTTCTTTAAAAGTAGAATAGGAAACACAATTGTTTTTCTTCTCCCTACGTAACAGCAAGCACTGTTGGCAGCTGAATAGCTCTGTGTCACAAACAGCTAAAGCATGATACTGATAAAGAAAATCAAGTATTTGTTTCTGTGTGGTTGTTTTTAAGGATGATTTTCCCAAAGTTCAAAATTGCAGATGCCTTGTATAGTGGCATATAAAACCCAGCTTTGAACAGGCTTTAATCCTGACATATCTCTAGAGGAAAAATGATAAAGAACCCGCTAAAGATTATTCCTGAAATTCCCATGAGCTTTTATAAAAACCTGTAAGAAGGTGAGCTTGTGTGGGCTGAGTGCTTAGCTAAAGCATGCCTGAAATTTGCTTGAAACTTAGCATGGAATTCTCTTTTGATGTGGGGAATTTTCACTAATAGCACCTGATAAAGTCACTGCACTTTGTGATGCTGGCCCTAATTTTCCCTATCATAAAAAGAGAGAGAGAGAGAGAGAGAGAGAGTCTTTCATTTTCCTAAATACTTTGTGGGATTAGAATTTTCTTAAGCAACAAACCTACTTTGTAGTTCATCCACTGCTGAGACAGGTCATCTATAATGTATGAACTGATTGGTTTTTCCTCTGCCATTTTAAGAGAAGCAGCTTTCTAAGCAGAAACTTTGAAGCCAAACCATTTTCTGTAGCTAAAACCAATGAGCGATTTGACCCTTCTGAAGTTCAGTTTTGCTCCACTTAAAATCTGTTTATTTATGAAATGTTATGGATGTTTAGCTCTTAGTCATCATGTATCACTTTTTAGAGTCCTTTAAGTTTATAAATATCCAGGTCTGGGGCATCCAATACAGGAAATTAACCTGAGTCCAGAGGAGCCACTCAGATGGGCTGAAGCACCTCTGTGGTGAAGACAGCCTGAGAGTCAGGGGGAAGAGGAGGAGGCTCTGGGGACACCTAAGAGCACCTTCCAGTACCTAAAGGGGCCACAGCAGAGCTGGAGAGGGACCTTTGATGAGGACAAGGTGGGATGGCCTTAAGCTGAAGGAGAGAGGATTTAGATTAGGTATTAGGACAAAATCTTTTCCTCTAAGGGTGGTGAGGCACTTGAAGGTGCTGCCCAGAAGGGTTGTGGACTCCCCATTCCTGTGTTCAAGACCAGGCTGTATGAGGCTTTGAACAGCCTGCTCTAGTGGAAGGTGTCCTTGCCCATGGTGGGGGTTAAACCACATGTGGAGGCCGTTCCTTCCGTCCCCAAACCTTCTGTGATTTTGCATAATTGCTCAGCAGCTGTTTGCCCCCCGGCCTGTACTGATGGATTTTCCATCCTCAGCACAGGACACTGCATTTGTCTTTGTTTCAGCATGAGGTTGCTGTCAGCCTGTGGCTGCAGCTGCTCAAGGTCACCGGCTGATCAAGCGCTCCCAGTTTGTTCCTGTGAGCCCCATCTCAGGCTCTGGCAGGCTTCAGCCCACAGGGAACCCCAGCTGCTGTCACCCTGCTCTTTTTCTCAGTTGCAGTGAATGCTCATAGTTCAAACCTTTGCGAGTTGCTGTTCCTCTGCAGAAACTCAGAAAATCCTGAGTTGCTTTGCTCAATTTCTTCTGGATTCTGCTGATGCCAGGAGCTGTAGGATGCCTGTCTTTCCCCTGACAGCCTGATTCAGAGATCAGGGATGATGATGAGGTTTTATGCTACTTAGGGTGAGTCAGTTCTTACCTACTGAAAACCCTCTAAGCTGCTTCCTTGCCTCTGCTCTTTTTCCTTGGGTGTCACCAAGTGGGAGCAGCTGCTTTGCATGCCCAGTGCTCAGCAGATGGCACCCACATTGCTGTGTGTGACTGCACATCATCAGCAGCTCTGTGCCAGGCAATGTACATCAAAGGGAAGAATAAACTGTACTGGAGTTCCTGGTTTCAGTGCTTTCCTCAGTTTATCCACTCTTGAAGAAGAGGTGACAAAGAAAATCAGAAGTTCTGTGTGATTGAAAAGTCATCATGCACTATTCAGATGAGCAATATGGTTACTGGATATTATGCCCTGTCCTCACTGGGCTAGTTTGTTACACTTTGGCTCTTTTAATAACAGCTTTTTTATCTCTTGCATTCAGGGGTTAATGATATTTATACAAGAAAAACTGCTCCTTGGTCTTCAAAACAGTTTTACAGTACTGTGCTCATCAACACTGGAAATTCAAGGCGAGTCACTGTACTTAAAAGGTGCTGAGATGGAGAAGTAAAACAGCAACAAATGGAAATTAAAAGTGGTAGAATGTCTTTTTTAATAGCTCTGAGGGATGATGTGCTTATGTAGTAATGAAAAGTTACAGCTTCTCATTCTTTTTTATTTGAGACACTGAAATTGCATCTGGAATTTCAGAGCAAAGAGTGGAGCACCTCCACAATTCAGAGACACCAAAAATAAACCTTCCATCTCAGTAGCTACTTTTCCTGTTATTTGGTAGTCTATACAACATTATTAGATTCCTTTGGGAATTCAGGTGTGACTTCCAGAGGAATTTAAGGATTTAGGTACTGATGCTCTGAGCTCCTTTGGAAAGCTTAGGGAACTCAGAGTTCAACATTAAGAACTGGGCCATGTTTTCCAAAATCTATCCCAGTGCTCCAACACACCTGATGCTGGAGCTTTGTAACAGTAATGTCACAGTGGTTCAAATTCAAATCTTGAATTCCTTCCAGAACCACATTTTTAGTTTTTAGGAAGGTTGAAGATCTTGTTTTCTATTTGATAGAAAACAGGAGCAACAAAGGAACTCATGGGCATACGGGGAATTCTCTTATGTTTCTAAAACTTAGAGTGCTACAAAACAGTAAAGAGGATTTCAGAATTGCAGAGTAATAAGAACCAACCTGCCTCTGACTGACTAGGAGCTCATCTGGAAGGCTGCACCTTAGCTCCTGGGTTTAGTTCTGGGCCCCTCACTTCAGAAAGAACCTTGATGGGCTGGAGCTTGCCCAGGGAAGGGAACAGAGGTGGGGAAGGGTCTGGAGCACCAGGAGCAGCTGAGGGAGCAGGGGTGGCTGAAAAGGAGCGTTGGGGAGACCTCCTCACTTGTACAATGCCCAGAGGAGGCTGCAGGCAGGTTGGAGTTGAGCTCTTCTCCTGAGAAAGGAGTGCCAGGAGCAGGGGACCCTGGCTCAGCGCGCACCAGGTGCTGAGGTGACTGCGGGTGGAGCCCCGGGGAAGAGCTGGAATTGCCTCCTGTGGCTGACAAGGGACACCTGTGGCTGACAAGGGACACCTGTGGCTCCTTTGACTGAGAGGAGATAAAAGCCCAGGGGTTGCTTCATTCAGGATCCTGTGGGGGGATAGAACATAAGTAAATAAAGGCAGTATAGAAAGTAATCTTACCCCCTAAAGAGTTGCAGCTGGGTTAATTATTAAAGATTAGGAGCAGGCCTGATTTTAACAGGCCACACCTGCAGCCAATAAGAAGAATGTTATAAAAGAGTGGATTGGGTGGTTGAGGGGACTGGAGTCAGTTGGCTGCTGTGAGGACAAGGAAGAGTCAGTGCCTAGAGGAGCTGCCTACAAGGAACATCAAGGAGGTACAAAACTCTGGCAATATGGAACCCTTGTAACATAATGACAACAGAACTCTTGTAATATAATGACAACAGGATCTCTCCTTAGAAGTACCAGCTTGAGCTGTTGCTTTATTATTTTACCAAGAATGAATAATTTTAAGGATCTGGATGGCTGAGACTGTTGTGGGAACTCAGAACTTGAGCTGGTAAGGAAACCAGGGGTGGCTGTGAGTGTGGGGTGGCCTTGGTTACAACTCAGCAAGTGCTGGTGTGACTCCTGGATACTCAACACAGGGCAGGTTTAGATTGGAAGTTAAGAAAAATTTCTTCTCTGAAAAGATGGTCAGTCATGGGAACAAGCTGCCCAGGGCAGTGGTGGAATCACTGTGGCTGGAAGTGCTCAAAAACTGTATGGATGTGACAGTGGGGGATGTGGTTTAATGGTGACCAGGGTGCTGCTGGGCTAATGGTTGGATTGGGTGGTCAAAGAGGTCTTTTCCAACCCTAAGGATTCTATGGCTCTGTACTTGCTTTCCTTTCAGATTGTGAGTGGTGATAGCCCTATGATAAAATTGGTTTTAAATTGAGGAATTTAAGAGGCAGTATAGCACTCCATAGAAAATTTAGAGAGTCATCAAGAAAATAAGAGAAGGGTTTCTAGGGGTTTCAAATTTCATTGCTCTTTAGTGCTTTCCATTGGGCCATTTTTGACAGCTGGTGTGAAATCCAGCTGAAGGCAATTTGAATGATTACTTTTGCCACTGTCTGTTACCTCAAAGGCCTCCCCTGCAGCATTCTGTTGTCAGCTTCAGCTGAGGAGCTGGTGGGTTAATGAGGGAGACTGAAATACCTTGTGATGCAGACAGGTGGTATTCCCAAACCAGACAGGGCTGGCAGGAACAGCTCAGGGAAGCTCTGGCTGCCCCTGCCTGCAGCTGGAATCCTTTGGTTCCCAGAGCTGTCAGTACAGAACTGCTCATGGACTCTGAGATCAGGTTACAGAAAGGGAAGCAAGGACTTCAAAGCTGTGCTGTGCTCTGAGTTCTTACACGCAGCTTGAAGATCCCAGTATTTCTGAATATGCATGTCTTTAATCTAAACACCATATGGTTTTGCTGACCTATGCAATGTTGATATTTCTACCCTAATTTGTATGTGTTTCTCTGTGCACTGCCTGGTTTAGTTCTAGGAAAATGGTTGGAGTGCTGCTGAGTCAGTGCAGCTGGGATAATGAGTCGACCTACTTTTCCTGTCTCATTGGGACATCCATGCATTATTGGAAGAAAAAAATTAATTGCTACAGATAATCCTTTCCACGGTAAAGTCAATGTGGAAAATCACTTCACCTATTGCTGTATTTGCCCCCAACCCCATCCGTAAAAGCAGCCTACAGCAATAATACAAGGAACAGCACCAGCTGAGAAAAATATTAAAGTGGTGTTCATGTATAACAACTGTGCAGCCCAAGGTCATAAAGCAAGTACACAAAGCACCAAAGGGTGGGCTGCAGCAAACTACTTTTTGTAAAGTTTGCAAAGGAATGGTGAATAAGTGGAAAGTCTTAATTTATGCATTATCTTTTGATACAAGATATTCACTTTTAAAATGAGCAAGGATCTATGCAAAAAAACCTTGATTTTTATCTGCAAGTCTTTTATGTGCTGGCTTTAAGGAAAAACAATGTTCTGTTATTCTGTGTGTAGAAGTGCTGCAACAACTAGAATTTATTTCAGTACAATAGGTCTGAAATCAGAGTGACTTCCAGGTTCATGAAGCTTTATACATTTAGTTACACATTGTATACTGACCATACCTGGCTATTTGTGGGGGGATAGAATGTAAGAGAGTAGTGCAGGAGGCAATCTGACCCCTGAGGAGCTGCAGCTGTGCTAATCCCCAAAGATTAGGAACAGGCCTGCCCTTCACAGGCCACAGCTGTGTCCAGTGAGGATGGGTGCCACAAAAGAGTGGGGTAGCTGGTGGAGAAGAGAGCTGGAGTTTGTTGGCAGTTGACAACAGCTAGCTAGAATTTGCCACTTTGTCTGAGAGTTTATCTGACTTTGTGGAGGTTTTTCAGCCACGGAACTCACCTGTGGTAACGCTGGTAGGGGAGAGCACCAAGATTTAGCTTAGCTTTTTGATGGTGACAGATACACCATCAGTTTGGGGATTTCTATGCTGTGTGCCTGCTCAGAATCATCCCTAAAATAGCCCTGGGATGCTTTCCAGGTCTAGGGAGCCATGCCCGGGTTCATGCAGAGGTGCTGGCTCAGGTCCTGGCAGCAGTGCAGTGTATCCAGCACACCCAGTGTGCTACCCCAGGGTAGTTTATCTCTCCAGTTCTGGAATGAGGCTTTTGGTGGAATTAGCTGAGCTGTCCCAGCGTGGTGCACCCTCACGCAGTCAGAAATATCCATAACGTGGTCTGTGCAGAGAGATCCCTGCATCTTGACTGCCCTGATCAGGCAAGGGGACAAATCTGAGCTGGTGTGGAACACAGTGCTCTAGAAGAGATGACATCAAAAAGATTAAAAAAGAAAGAGGTGGCCAAAGCACAAGAGTTGGTAGGGAAATGTGGGCATGAAAATTACCTGGATGGCAGCCATTTCACTGCTGAATTCACCCTGGTACCCTGTGTTTCTAGAGCTCATAAAAGGGTATAAATTAACAATGCCAGCTGTCTGCATGGAGCACGTTTCTGGTATTTGCTATGTAACTGTCTTTCCTACAAAGCTACTCAATTTTCTGTGCTGTGGGCAGAGCTCTATGTTCCTGCCATGCTACCAGAATATCTGCTCCTGTCCTGCCAGCAGAGCCTGGCAGCAAACCCAGTGTGCCTGGCACAGGGAGATCAGAGCAGATTTTCCTCCCTGTGTGGAGCAGGTTTGCCTGCTGCTCTGAACACACCTGGGCCATGTACCCTCCCTGTGGGATCTGCATGGAAGAAAGAGGCTGCTGCTCATCCATTCTTTAGCAGATGTAATTTCATGGGTTTTAACAGCTTAAAGCATCTCTTGGGCACTTCCTGCCCATGTGCAGTGGTTCCAGGGCTGCTGGTGCACAGTGTGTTGAGGTACTGGTCCTTCCTGGCTCACCCCATGAACTCTGAGCTCGTGTCTCTCCTGAAAGCCTTTAGCTGGGTGAGGAGTGACAGCCTTCTCTGTTCTTGTCTGTGATTCAGTTTATCTGTGTGTTCTGTCCTCTCTCTGGTGGGAAAGGGGCAGATAGATGTTTCTTGATCTCCAGGGACCGCTTCACTGACACTGCATTTCAGCATTGAATATTGAAGTTGCAGAGATGGTTTATGTAGCAAAACAATAAAGTGCTCATAATTCTGCCTCACATGAGAAATAAGACAACCACACAGTTTAAAATAAATCTTCAGCTAACTCTAGACATATGTAAAGCTGCTCAATATTATTAGTTTTGCTCTTCCACAGTCCAGTCATTTTCTTTATTCTCCTCTGAGATTTCTGCCTGCAGTTTCTCTCTAAACTCAGCATTAGATATTCTGTTTCAGTGCAGCCCTGAAAACTGTGCATTTCTTTATTCTAACCCATGTTTCAGACATACTGAAACATGCTCTTGGACATTATTTCATTTGGAAGATTTAAGGATCTTATAAGTGAACCCTCTTCCTGTACTAGGCTTGGAGAAACTGTGATGGAGAAGAAAACCACTTGTTATTCACGAGAGAAACATATTTCCAACTAAAATACGTGTGTGTAGTGAATAATTGTAGATTTCAGTATTAATTTTCTGTTTATTTTCACCTCTCCCAAAACAGGTATATTCTAGCAAGTATGAGCAATCCTGGAACTGAGAAACTGTAACATTCAATATTATTTGGGAAGTAATGCTATTTTTTTTTGTTAGAATTCTGTTTGAGATTTCACTTGGGCTGTATGCTATTGGATTACCATCATAATAGGAATGAATGCACACATCAAGTGCATAGAAGAAATGGCAGGTAGATACACAGAAAATACATTTTGAGTTTTCTGAATGTGAATGGTTCACACTGTCTGAAAGTATTAGCGAACCCCCACAGACCTCTCCGAGTAAAAGGTGGCACTTGAGAAACCCAGCCAGGATTCTGTGTAAGGAGAAGATTCTGAAACTGTCCCATGTTAGGGAAATTACTTGAGATGACACTTGGTTCTTTAGGCCTGATAGGTATTTTATCCTATGAGGATTTAATCTATGTTATGGATGGATATGAGGAAACAAAAGATAATTTTGGATAAAGAATGCTCATGGGATTCTCTCCATAACTTTGGCTGAAGTCTCATGAAGACTGAATTTAATTAAGGTATGTTTTTCCCCCCCTACACTTTAACTGGTCTGCTTATATCTTTTAAGGTCAGCACAAGGTAAAGTTATCCTGATTGTATGTAAAAATACTTCCAGTCTCTTCACATGTTTGCAAGAGAAATTATTGTTTTCTTTGTTAGGTTTTGAACCTTGTCTTTATTTCTGTGATATTTTTCCCTATTTGCTTTTTTTTCAGTGATAGTTTGTATTTGGGAGCATTTTTATTTTCAAGAGCAACTGCAATGCAGTCTGTTTAAATGCATTGCAAAGCATGTTTGGCGTGATTGCAAAGAAAACACAGTCTAATTGTAAGATATTCCACTTATTTTTAATTGGAGTACTGGCACTACAGCTATGGTGAAGTGTAGCTGTGAGGTGCTCTGATGGGTAATGTGTCATTATACGTGCATTGAGTTTTCCTCTTTAAAGCCAGACAGAACAGGTACCAAACAGCTAGAGAGAAATCACACCACTTGTCCTTTCTGGGCACTATAGGAGAGCATTTCCTCCTAAATTTTGTTATTTAGGATACTGATAATAGGAACATTAGGCTTGGGTCTGATATATGCTTACCAAACATTATTGAAAATAACATAGAAGATTACTGAAATAGAAAGTTTTTCTTTGCTTGTCTTGATCTGTAAGAAGTGCTTTTTATTTTGGTTCTTTCGCTTTTCCATGTGCATCCAATTTTCACTTTGCCTTTTTTTTCTGAATTAAGTAAAATGTTCCTTTAGGCCTTTCAATGGCAGTTCTGCAAGAGGATAAAACAATGTTTATAATCTCTCTAATAATGAAATTGTCCATTTTTTCCAAAAGAAAAAGGCCAATGTCTTACATTTTTTGGTGGTGCAGCAATTTTTAAAAATATTTTCATAAAAAGACCTGCTTAGCTAATGAAATTTAAAATTAAGGCTACATGTATTTAAATAATCTGATCTTTAACTTTCCTACTCTAGATACATCCTATGTCCACTTCCCTGGAGTTCCAGTCTCATTAAAAGGTGAATTTATAATGAAGCTGAAGCAAACCTATTATGTTTGCATGAGGAGTCTGTTTGCAAAGCTATCAGGAATTTGATAGATTTATCACAGTAGTTCTTGCTACTCATGCTGCTACATGAACAAACCATAGTTCCAGCTATTGGAGGATAGCTGAAATATCCCTAAGTTTTAGGGATATACATTAGAATTACTTTACCAAATTGCTATTATAAATCATAAAACATAAGATTTTGCTATAAAGTTCCCCCTAGCTCTATCTTATTAAGGAAGAGAAAGTTGAGACATCCTGTTTTTCTTCTGTCACACATCCCCATTCTGTGTGATCTCCTTCTTGTGCCACTTCAGTCCTGCCTTGGAGAAAGACTTCTCCAGATTTTTAGACATTTTTTGGCTCACAGAAGAACTTATAAAGGAGTACTTCACAAAGGCTTCTGAACTTGTGAATTTTTTCCTGGATGCAAACCTAAGTTCCTGATTGTTGAGATGCTCAGAAGAGTATTACTCAAAATCAGCTTCGTTTATTATTTAGGTATTGATGAGACCCAAATTCCTGCCCTGTATTTTAGTGGGCTGGGTAAAGAGTTAGTTACGGAGACTGAAAGGCAGAAAAAATGTGAGGCTCCAATAGTGCATTGTGAGGAATACAGAAATGATTTCCTGGGGAAGGAGAATCAATTGCATTGTCTGAAGCCCCACTCTGAATGACAGTGATTCTTCCAGAGCACACAGAACTGTGCCATTAACATTAATAATAGAGGGGATTAAACATTTTGAAATTGATTATACAGTACCAGATCTTAAGGCCTTTATTTTATTACTTCAACAAGTTCCTAGTTTAAATTTGTCTTTAAAAATACTGATATTGTATGCGCAGCTGGTCTGTGTAACAACCTGCTCCTTGAATGTGCTTTGCCTCTCATTCCCCTGTTCATCATTCTACCCCTTGCATATCTTACCTTAAATTAACTTCTAAACTCCTGAGGGCTGGTAGTGAAACAGAACTTGGATTTTTCAGCACTTTCAGTAAATGTAAAATGTGTAAGGGCTGTGTGTGCCTCCTGTGAAATGATGAGGGAGGAATGACCAGGAAATACTTGATTTAAATAGGAAGGAATGACCTGTGAGTGTTAAACACCATAAAATTTCTTTGGATTCAAAGTGTTACCATCTGATGTGTCTGGAGATGTAAGTTGTGCAAGTTTTCCTGTTCTGCAAAGCAACAGGGCAATTGATATGTGAGCTGCTGCAAGAGCTGGATTAATTTGCTGCCTGGAAGGAAAATTCTGGAGCACTAATTAAAGCTCCCTATTTTACAATCTTTTCTATGGTTTTATTTTTAATTTGTGTGAATGTACTAAAACCCCAAAATGCTTATCTTGACATTGTAGCTTGTATCTTGTGGAAGAGTTACAATTTGAGAGCCTCTGATAATATCAACAGCTCTGCCAGCTGAAGGGGATGAGGGATCTTGGCTGGAGTGGGAAGTGTAAATTCAGGTTACACAGCAGCTGCTGGAATAGAAGCAAAGCTGCCTCTCCCAGGTCCTGTTTTTGCTTTTTGAAGGTGTTGACTATCACAGCCAAACTCTTTCTTAGTTGTTTTGGGAAGAGGTGTTGCCCTGGAGCGATGGGTGTTTTTCAAACGTGGTGCATTTGAGCGTGGTTGCCGTGTCTGTGCTCCTCTTGCTAGTGAGGAGCTTAATCAACATCAGCAAGGGTTTGTCATTTCACTGTTCCATAAGCTGTTGGCAGAGATTCAGAGGTCTTGCAGGGCAAATGGGAAAATTGAAGGTGTTCAAGGACTAAGAGAAGAGCAAGGATAAGAGAGCTTGGCTGTCTGCTTGAAAATGCAGAGGAAATGTACAGGGAAAACAATGGTGCCATATGGGGGCTACACCACATAAGTATAACTGTGCTGAATTGCATTCCAGAATAAATAACCCACATCTGCTTCATGATGTTTGTAGTTCAGTGTGGCCACAGCTGCATCTCAATGTTTAGAATTCTGATATTATTTTTAACTGACTAGAGCAATCTTTAAATTGGGTAAGTATATGAGCAGATTGAATGTACTTGTCCTGTTTTACAAGGAAAATTGTTCTTCGGCTTCAAATTTTAGGGATATACACCAGGATTACTTTACCAAATTACTATGATAATTTATAAAACATAACAATATCCTTTTGCTATAGAAGTTTATATTAAAATATAGTTTGTATTTTCCTTCTGGAAACTTAGTGTAACTAGACAATGCTACATTAGTTGGTTTCTGTTCACACTTTTCTTATTTTTATTTTTTTTAGTGAAAAATGCTGCCTAATTTAGACTACCCTCATTATAATCCAAGTAGATTTAAATACTTTTCCAGAGTATTATGTAAGTCAAATGAAATGATGAAAGGAACACCCTATCTGGTTGTTAAGGTCATGACTTTTATGCAGTGCTCTCATTTGAACAATCAGAATTTATGTTGTATTTTAAGGAGCTTATTTAATGATATGGTTTGCAATTTAGATTAGTTTATCCCTGAATTTTCCTCTAAAGTTATATAATGTCTTCAATTACACAAAAAGCTAATAAGTAATTAGTCCATTTTGCGCACATAAAACCTCTAGGTGAAATGCAGTAATTTGTAAAGTACTTGTAATAAACCCTCTATTACACTAATGAAATAATTAAATGAAAATATCTCCATTACATATTTCATCAGAGATTTTTTAGTGTACTTTTGCTGCATACAGATACTAATGGGAGAGGGCATTCCATTTTGCCACTTTTTATGGGTGGATTTTTTGTTTCATGCTTTTCTTAGACTTTAATGAACAAAATATTTGAAAACTACAGGTGAATCAGGGATGAGGCGAACAGCTGATGGAACTGTGGAGTGAGAAAGTACAAACTGTTTCTCATGGAAATCGGGAGCAGCTCAGGGTGCCAACGGTCCTGTACAAAAAGAAAATGCAAATATTCCTATATTTAATCCAATCATCAGCCTGGAAGTTCCAGCACAAAACTTTAAAGCCTGGTTCAGGGCTGGTTATGCTGACAGCTGCCAGAGTTGAGCTGTGTGGCTTCACCTCCCAATAGTGGGAGATTGTTACAGGGAGAGGGACACAGGGTTATTGTTACAGGGTGAAAATATAACTGGGAGATTGTTACAGGGTGAAAATGCCTCTCTTCAGGCTGAGGATGATAAACTGTCTCATCAAGTGAGAGCGTGGTCTGGGAGAAACGAATGTAGAGGCCTTTGAAACGTCACAAAATTCATGTGAAAAACAAAAGTCATGGAGGGATTGTCACAGGATGGATTTTAAAAACTCAGTGGTTTATGTCTTCTGAGCACTCTGGTCTTTTTTCTTTTGCTTTTTTGATGCACTAAGTAAATATTCTCTGAACTCTGTAAAAATGACACTTTTTGAGTTGGAGCGAAAAACCAGCTGACAAAAACATTTTGCTCCACTGCTGTCCTTAGAGCAGATGCAATTCAAGTGCCTTTCAAAGCAGGGGCATCCTAATTACCTAGGGAATCTCTCAGCTGCCTGTAGGGCTTCTTCTGCTGGACAGGAGCAGGTACAAAACCATCCCTGTACCCACTGCTGCAGCTCTGGTGTGCAGAGCAGGGAGGTTATTTTCTATATCTAATTCTTTTAACCCCTGTCTTTTCTGAGTCCTCTGAATAACTTATTTCCAAACTTTAAATCTGTAAAAACATTGCGTGATGCTTTGCCGTTCTGTGGTCACCTTGTCACTGGTCCCTCTGCTCCCCACACTGCTGTGCTGCTTTCTGCTCAGCCCTGAGATGGGAGCTCCTGGCACTGCCTGGGGATGATGGAAGGGCAATCACCTCCCGTGCTCCCACCCTGCAGTGAATCCACTCTCATTCTGCTGTCTCTTTATTCCTGCTGGGAGCAGATTCCTCCCACACAATACCGAAGCTATCACTGAGTGCTGCTCATTTCATCAGCATTTCCTTTTTGTTGCCCATTTGGGTTCTGCAACTCTTCTTGCCTCTAAGTCCTTTTTTCTCTTTCCTTTTATTAGCTCTCTTTTATATTGCTCTTTCTGTTTAGAATGGGATGCACTTCTCAGTCCTCAGGAATACATTTCTTCTCCATTCTCCATTATTCCCCCCAAGCTCAGAATTTGATGCTGATTGCTTTAGCCTTTGTACTTCATTGTGCTTAAGCAGCTGCTCAGAAGTGTAAGAAGTTAAACTATTAAAATTTTAACACATGCTTTTCCCAATTCAGAATGGATGGCACCTTTAGCATTTTCCTGAATGGGAGGCTAAAAGCCTCAATATGAATATAAATTGAATTAAATATTAAGTGAATATTGAACACATATCTATAATATGTATGTATTTAAGTGCTTTCTTATGTATATGTATTTTACCCTGATTTGAAGTTCTTCCCAACAAGAAACATTCTTGTTTCTCTAATTAACTGCAGTTATGGACTGGAAAAAAGATATAGTACTTTTACAGATAATTAGGGGAGGGTGTTTTGCTTGCTCACTTCTCTATTTTCTCATTAGACAGGCATCTATTCATCATTCTTGGGTTCTGTAGACAAGTTTTTTCTGCTGACTTAGTACAAGTGTAACTTATACAGAGCTGGCAGCTAAACCTTAGTTATAGCATTATTTTGTTGTTGGCTGCTATTCCTCAACTGCTCTTGGTAAAGAAATGGTATATATAAATTTACTCACCTCTTTCAGTGATGTAAGAGAGCATTTGAAAAATAAGGGCCAGAACTGTAAAATTAATGTTTAAAATTAGATTTTAAGACAATCTTATTGCACATTATTTTTATATGCACTGAATATAGACAGTTATTACTTCCCTTCTGCCCCAAATTTTTTGAATACTCTACTTCCTTGAAAATATTTGTTTATGGATGGCAGAAAAATCAAAATAGGTTCATACTATAGCAATAGACTAAATAAAAAATTCAAAATGAAAAATTCTCTGAAAGTATTTTGTCTTGATTTGCTTTGAAAATCTTGCTTGTCTGAGTAGAATGACTGGAAAAGGGTATTGTGCAGGAAAAGCCCTGTTATGAATGCATGAAATTTTTGAAGTTATTTTTGAATAGATTGATTCATATTCAGATTAGCTTCCTGCCAGATGGAGGGAATTTACAGTAAATCAGTTCTTGGCAGGAGAGAAATAAAAAATGAACAACATCTGCCTATTTATAAAAGTTGTCCTATTCTTTTTCTGTATTGGTAGGGCACAAATTACCTACCCAAAGGAAGTTTTATGGTCAATAAGCTGTGGGATGTTAAAGCTTACAGGGATGAGAAGGCATTTGTGTTTACAGGAGAGGCTGAACATGTTCACAGATTGTTCACAGCACCTTTGCACAGCCCCTGCTGCTCAGCACCTCTGTCTGCTGAGCTCCTGCTCCAGCTCTGGGTCTTGGAGCAAGAACAGCCTTGCCAGAAGTTATTTCAGGCTGTGATCTTGCAGATGTGTCTCTGTAGGCAAACTCAAACATCTCGCATCCACAGAAGAGGAAGGCTCATGAGTATGCAAACCCTGAACAGCCTCCTCCTGACCCGTGCGGATCAAACTGTCCTGTGGTCCTATTAATATTTCTGTTCCCAAGTTCATGCTTTGTAAGTTGGATATTGGAGAGCTCAGATATGAGGTCAATATATTTGACTGCTCCTTTGTAATGACCTTACTGTGGTGGGTGTGCCTGGGTTTTTAATGAGCAGCTTGTTTACACTATTGACATTTTAATGTGCATGTACATGAAAAGAGAACGCTCAGGCCTTCTCAGCGTCATTGATGTCCAAGTGCTGGCTCAAAGCTGCTGCAGCCAGAGGTTAGATGTCTGAAGCAGGATCTAACAGCATCCTTCTGGTATGGATAGCTCACTGCAATCTTCCAGTGATTGCAGCTCATGATCAACAAAAGCTGGAAGCCACAGGCAATGACAAGGCACAGTCGGATTTCCCAAAGCTAACTTTGCTTACCAAAAATACCACGCTGCCCTCTACTCATATATTTCTAAGTAGAAATAGCTGTAGAATGGTATTTTGTTGTGAAGTTTAGAGATAAGACATCCTTGGAATGTTGGTAATTTATTTCCTTCACCTCACTAACCAGTAGATTCCTGAAGGAACACCTGAGCAGAGGGGCAGAGTGGAGACAAAGCCACCATTGAGACTGGTCCTTGCTCATGGATCACTGTTCAAATATTTATTAAGGGTGATCTCCAGCTGCAAATCACTTGAGCACTTTAAGATCCTCAGCAATCTCCTGCTTTCAGCCCACTTCTCCCAGCATGGCCCCTGCCCTTCTGTGGCCATGGCTGGCTCTGAGTGGATCCCAGTGCTCCTCTGTTTTTCCCCAGCTCAGGAACCCCCCTGGTGCTGCAATCCCTTGCTTTGCTGTGGGATGCAGCTGCCCAGGATCTGGTCACCTTGGTGAAAAAAGTCACAGCTCTCATGTCTTTGTGAGATTTACGTGGAATGTAATAATCTATGGCAGATTTCAGATGGAAATTTTTTTCTTCTCCTCTTATTTGTGAAATTCTATCATCCTGACCTAGAATGCCAGACATTTTGATTCCCCCCAGTTAAAAATGTAATTATGTCAGATATTTTATCAGCAAATCTACAAGGAGATATTATTGCTTTCTATTTTTCAGACACTGCCTGTCAAAGGACTTAGAATTGGCACTCTTGTCCTTGGCCAAAAAAATGCCAAGGTAATAATCTCAATGCTGATAGCCAGAAATGCTGATGAATGAGGTCTGAAGTAATACAGTCATTAGATTACATTTCCTCTTTTCTGAATGTATATCTGCAATACTGCTATTTCTTCTTGGGTAGTAGAAAAAATGTGCTAATGTAATTTGAAAATTACACTAGGGAAAATGCATATTTTCAAATAATTCCCACTTTATGTTGGTGGTTGATATGTGGAACTTGTAGGTGTTCTATAAAATGACTGTATTTTGGAGACTAAATTTGAACTTGAAGTGAATTAAAAGTTTAGGCCATGATTAATGTTTAACTTATTCTGTAAAATATACGCCCGTTAAGAAAGCAGCATTACAGAGTAGTCATTTAGCATGAAATTCAGTGAATTTAAATAGGTATAACAGCAGGGTTACAGCAAGAAAAGACCATGACTATCAAAGGTGAAGCAGAAGAATTTTGTAAGGACCAAAGGACAGTGGTAAATGAATAGAAAATGAAAATGTTGTTACTTTAGTTTTAAATTGCTTTGCAGGCTGAGGTTCTGTGTCTTTTAAATACTTGGATAACAGGGGTGTTCCATGTGGTGGATGCTGTAGGGAAGGGGAGCTAACCAAGGTGTCCAGTGTTTGCAGGATCATGTAATCTGAAATAGAACCTATTCTGCAATTTCTCTTTATAGATTTAAAGCCTAGTCCTGCAAGAGACACTCACACAAACCACACAGCAGCTTTTCAGGGGAATTTGTTACTTTTTAGAGAATGAAAACTATTTCAAATATTTAGGTGTTAAAGGCAAAACCAGAAAGAGGTAGGCAATGCTTCTCCATCATGTATCCTCAGCCTAAAGTTGCCAAAATTATTGACATTTTCTGGCAGTGAAATGGAGTCAAATAACCACCCTGGAGCCCCCAGAGATGTAGGAATGTGTCTATTGAGCTCCAGTGTGTGGTTTGGTTTGGTTTTTTTCCCCTCTGTGTCCTATTCCTGTTTCTCAGTCAGGTCTTGAACTCCTGCAAACCTCTTTGTTTACAAGAAATGAGTTGAGACAATACTTGCACTTAAATATTGCAGGTGATTGTTTTTGCCCTCCTTAGGGGTAAGAGCATTGCAAGCAGTTGGTGCAATCGGCTCTTAAGCACATTTCCACTTTCACAGTGTGCAGTTATGAACACAAAAGAAAAGGGGAGGAAGCTGGGGACTTTCTGGTTAACAGCAATTATAATTTTGTGTGTGTTTCTGAACATTAGATTTTTGCTGAAGACCAAGACACTGTAGGCTGTGCAGTAATTATTTAGTATTCTATCAGGGAACACAAAACACATCACTGACCTTGAGTATCTCAGCAATTGTATTCAAGAAAATGAAAATTCATTTATGCAAATAATAAAGGACAGTAATTAGATAACATATAATTTAATGCTTGGAAGATTTCTAAAAATTAATTTGAAGTTACTAATGGTGTAAAATGTCAATTGCTTTTCACAAATGTGTGTTTTCTTACAATTCATGTTTAAGGAGTTTAATCTATACATTTTTGCATATGGTAATTCAAAGTTTCTTCAGTAAAGTGCTGGAGCACATCAGCACTTCAATTAGGGAGCATTCACTGATATCAGGGCAATTATTTACCTGAAAAAATCTCTCAGAAGTGTTTTATTATAATATTTTTGGAGTGGCAAAGCAAGGGGCAAGGTTCTGCAGTTAAGTTTGCAGCTCTCTGGCATTCTAACTACTCTTTCAAACATTGCTTCTTCAGACCCTCCCTCCTTGTATTTGAAAGAGAAATAATGAGTAAAGCTGAGTAATTTTGGGGCATGATGAAAAATGCAACAAAACAAGCTGCTTTTTCATGGGCTTTAACAAAGGCTTTTATTTTTAAATGGCTGTTGAATCATTTTGCTTGGCATTGATTGGCAAACACTGGGAAGAATCCTTTGTTGTCCATTATTGACATATGGGTTGGCTAGACATGCTTATGAACCTCTGCAATTTTGTTCTCAGTCTGCAATAATATTTTATTAGACATTTTATACCAGAAGTGAAGGAACAATTTTGAATCCTGAGCTTTCACTACATATTCATTTACTCTCTGAAATATCCTGGAGGAAATTTGACTATAGGGATATTAGGATGGGCAATGAAATTTGAACTGAAGTCAAAATAATTCTCTATTCAAAATACAGTTTTCTTAGTGCAGATATCAAATAAAAAATGAAAGAGTTTAATTTTAAAATGGCCTGGCCCAGTGTTCAGCAGGAAGATTCTAACTGAAGGCAAAAATCAGTTTGTATTCCCTTTGAGGTTTTGGTTTCTTTTAAACAGTAAGTATCTGTATTCCCTGATGTTACAAAATTCAAATTCTGAGGATAAAAAATATTTATGCCTTATGTAAATATATTGGAAAATTCTGGATTTCATAAATGGCACTTTTTTCTTTCCTGCTTCTTTGTTCTTATCCCTACATGTTAATTGAGAGAAAAATCATGCCATAAATGCATGTATAAATATATGGGATGCTTTCCAACAAGGTAACTTTTCCATAATCTTGTTTTCCTAATTTGACCTAAGAATGGGGAAATTTGCTCCCTGTGTTTTGTCAGAACTTATATTTAAAATAGAATCAGATTACCTACTCTTCACAGCCACAGAGAACTGTTAATTAACAATAATAGCAAAACAATATTTTGACCTTCCACAGCCCAAAAGTATGCTATTACTAATTAACATAAATTGATTATGTTTAGTAACAAGAGCAGAGTCAATAGTGCAAAACACTGCCATAAATATTCATGAGAATGTTAAATGTGCCTATTTCAGGTGTCTTTGTGTCACTTCCTGAGTTCTCTTGCACTGGCTGGGCCTTTGCCAGACTAAATGAATACAAGAAAAAGGGATCTTAAGACCACATATTTTAGCACTTAAATTTGTTTGCCATCAGAAATTCCTGCAGGAATCCATGAAAACTCATGTTTATCTAATTATGGAACCAGCGCCTGCTTAGGAAAGTTGAGGTCTGTATTGAAAAAAATCCCACACTACCACTTGTGGTAAAAAGCTCCTTAAGAGATGTCAGACATCTCCCATTTCTGATGCCACCTGTGTCTCTTTAGGCAAGGAGGTGCTTTTATTCCTTTTATCATTGTTATTCACTGTGTGTCTCAGATATACCAGCAGTAACAGTGGAGTTAACCAAGAGAAAGAAAAGACACTACTAGAAACAAAAGAATCATAATATTATAGCAGAAAACAATTCTTTTTGGTATAATTTGTAACTGAATTAATAGAAACTCTCAACATTTTCATGGTCTGCAAGGTTTCTGTAACCATACCCAAGTTCCTTTATACTTTCTGCATGATCATGAACTAGACAAGTTTCATACTCATTTTATTTCCATTTTGAAAGGATGCAGTAAAAGTGAAAAAAATCACAAAATGACAGAATTGTGAATGATTGAAGTGAATTTGCTTAGGAGAAAAATATATTGATAAAGTATTTTGTTTTGCTAGTCTTTATCAGAATGATATGCTTTTTAAATGTGAGAAGTTCTGTAGAAACCGAACCACTAGTTTTTTTCCCCTATTCTTTTGCCATGAAAACAATGTTAAATGTTTGAACAAAGAACCAATGTTTGTTATATTGGTTCTTTAATATATCCTCTATTAGAATTATTTAAAACCACTGCCATTCTCTCCAGAGTTACAGGCTCCTTACCTTCCTCTGAAAAGAGTCATTACTGGCATATTTAACAGAAACTTTGCTTGAATTTAAGGTGGATTTTGCAGTGTCTATCTTTGCTGATTTAAGGTTGAAGAAAAGTGTAGAAAATGTAGACAAGAGATAACTAAATACCTTAGGTGATTGAAAAGATGTGAACACCAGGACATAAATCCACCTGTTACACCTTTGGCTCCTCCATTGCCTACATTGAGTCCCTCTGGGCCTTGCCTCTTGGAGGGCAGGGGTCAGTCAGATGGAGTGATGTTCTGCTTAATGTGAATCTCTCAATTTAGAATGTTTCAGAGAACTTACTGATGATTAGAAACCTGTCACTTGACAATACAGGGGCATATCACACCTCAAAGAATTTAAATAGATGTTGGAAAACTTTTAAATACTGTGGCAATTTCTGCTAATTTTACATCTTTGTGTGGTGAAGCTATTAATGTCCAGCAGTGGCTTTGTGTTCCTGGGGAATATTTTTATTAAACATCGATGGTGTAGTAGAAAAGAGTGAACCTTCAGGAATCACTGCAAGTCTGATATTTTCAGCAGCTGTCCCTCCTGTCACTGTGCTGTCTTCAGTATCTGAACTCAGGCAGAAATCACCATGAGCATATGGAAAGGAACTGAAGTGCAGTCCTGAGAAGGACATTGAGGCATTGAGATCTGAGTCTCCCAGTGCATTTGCAGAACAGCACCAGTCTTTCAGCTGGAGTGAGGCTTTGAAGCTCTCTGAGAGAAACCAGTAAAACCTCAAAGCACAGTTGGTATCATTTTCCCAGGATCTCCTGATTATATGCCATTGGCTTGGAGAACTCATAAGTCCCTTTGAAAGAGAGTCTGGTGTGACAGTAAAACTTTTTTTCTGGTGGAAAAGATCTTTCCCGCAGTATATTCAGTTCATTACTTGCTTTTAAGATAAACCTTGTGGAGTGTAAGTGGAAGAGGCTGATTGATGCCCTACCTCTATCAGATATGCAAAGAGCTTGTGCATCTGCACTCTGTAAACATTTGGAGCAACAGACAGTTTTGTTTTCTTTGTTATAGCTGTGTTACACGAGCACTGCAAACACATTGCCAGTAATAAAACGTTAAAAGCTTGCCAAAATCATTAGGTTCTATACACTTATTATTAAACTGAAGAAGTGCTGCATGTTTATCACCAGCTGCTTTTCTGAATGTAGTAATGCACTAGAGAGGCAGAGTGCTGAATCCAGTAAGCACTGAAGAGATAATATCACTTGTCTCATAAAGAATCACAGATTGGTAGAAATGTTTTCAATTCAATTATGGCTTCCAACCTCATATGGCTTCCAACCTCAATTACTTCAAGAATTTTTCCTGTTAGTTTATGGAGATGCTCAGAGAGAAATATTCTTTTATGTAATTATTTTTCATTTGATGAGAAACAGAGGAAGCAAACCCAATATGGTCCAAATTTTGCATGCACAAGCCAGGTGGCAAATACACATTACTCTCAGAGTACCTGCTTACCCTTGAGTTTAGGAAGAGTTTATTTGTAACGACATTCCAGACTGAGAAATGCTTTCCTCTGGATGAGTAGTTTATGATCTTGCCAGAGTGCCCCTTCGGGGACCAGCCCTTTCAGATGTGGTGGCAGCACAGTTCCTGTGTCTCTAGGTGGAATAAGGAACAGCAGAATTTCTACTTTACTGCTCATCCATCCAGGCCTTATGCAACCGCTGGATGAAGCTGCACTGCTCATTTCCTGCCTCACTGGAGAAAAATGATAAAGTACAAGTTTTTTTGCTTTTGCATATGCTGATATAGAAGGTTTTAGTGGGAAAGACGGGGAAAATATTTTGTTTCAGCAGTAATAGGACAGGGTCTGTGTCATTCCATTCTCAGCCCATTTCTGAATGGAGGCTGTTCTGCCTGATGCTAAATGGCATCTACAGCTCCCTAAAGGTGTCTGTGCATCCCTGGGCTTTTTCACTGGCCCAGGACAGCAGCTTCTCTTTCCAAGACTGGCAGTGGTGCTGCACTTGCTGGTGAGGGAGGATTCTTGAACATTAATGCAGATTCTTGTGGAGAACAAAGGATCTGGATACCACGATACTGCTAGAGTTGAATATTCAGAATCTGGATAAATATTTTCATGGTGAGTTAGCTAAGTTGTGAATGTGGATGGTTTTCCATATTTCTTTTTTTTAATTTTTATACCTTTCAGCATTTTTGCTTTCCTTTTAAAATTTTTCTCCTTTTCATCTCGTTCCCTCTATTTTTCTGATAGCATCTGCACTTTTCTGTGGAGTTTACCCTTTGGCTGAATTTGATGGTGAAGTAACTAAGAGCAAAGTGTTCTCTAGATTATCTGAGCTAAAAATAAAATATGTGTTGGCAACATCTTTTCTATTGGTAAAGTTAGTTTAAGATGTATTGTTGAGAAAAATCAAAGAAACTTCACATATAGTCCTTTATGAATGAGTTGCTTTAAAAAACCCAACCAAACAACAACAAGCACCCCAAACAAAGCAAAAATCCAGCCTTTCTAAACATTTTATATTTCCCCCTTTACCTAAAATACTAAAAAAAAAGGAAAAAAGAGCAACTTAGAAGATAATTTCACATAGCTAATAAAATATAATGGCAATTGTTTGGATGACATAGAATTTGACTTCATAGAAATTTGACCAGTATCAATTAGAGAGTTCTCATGTCCCTGCCCATTGCAAAAGAGTAATTTTGGGTCTCTCCTGTTCTATTAAAGGATATTTCAATGGAATTAATAAAATTTCCATTTACAGGCATGAATTGGGTCAAAGTGCTCTCAAATGAGTGCCTCAATTTTGAACTCAGTAGGTGCTAAGTGCTGCTTGTCACTGCCCTCAGAAATAATTTCCATGGAATAAATGTGTAGCCACAGTGGAGTGTCTGATATGCACCACAGGCCCTATGTAATCATTTAATTCTTATGAGATCAAATGATCTCACTCAGAGGTTTTTCATTTATGTTCTTTGCTGGACCAGAAGCAAGAGCACACCACCTGTCAGGTTCCACCTCAGAGAGGGAAATGTGCTTGGAAACTTCCCAGGCACAAATTGTCCTAAAAGCCATGCCCTTTTGCCTCCTCTACAAGTCCTAACACTCCAAATTACAAGCATCATTCTCAAATACATGAAATACCTGTAGGAGATTTGGTACCCACTACCCAAAACCTTGAAAGGGCGGTGTGTGATGTCTGTGTGATTTATTTTTTGGCACTCAAGGCCCCTTCCCTATGCAGAGGAGCAATTGCCCCTCCCAGGAAACACTCCTGGCTGTCACAGGTAAGGATTTTCAGGGCAGATCCTGCTCTGAAGGATCCCACTTGCAGGAAATGAGAGCTGTTAATGCCTCTGTGCTTCTCTCCCCACCTTTGAAAGTCAACCCTGAGGAGCCAGAGTGTGGATAAAGCATTAGAGGAGAAGTGGCTTATCACAGCTATCATGAATAATGCATCTGGGCTTCACTGAATATGTGTAATGGCACTGCTAACATCTTTAAGATATGTTTTAAAAACAGTGTATTAATAAACATAAAAGGTATTTCTCACCTCAGCGATAAAGACTACGCTGCTGCAATGCACTTTTGTGACAGAAGCCATATTTCTGCAGTTAGATTTATTAGTGTGAAGAAAATTGCTCTTCTGAAAAACAAGTAATACAGACACATTATTACTGTTGCAGAAGGTGTTATTAATCCATGCCCTGCCTCTCCAGTTGCATGGACTCTGTTTATTATCTGCAAAAAGAACATGACTGCAGCTTTCTCTAGCAAATCCTGCCAGCAGCTGCTCTATCATGAGACCTTTTCTGCTTCATCTTTATTTTCATGGGGAATTTTAATGTCTTGATGCAATTTTAGGATGGGTTCACTTGCTATATATAAATAGAGGTGTATGTTGATAAAGATTTCAGTATTTTTTCTTCTAAACTTTCTTTATGGATTTAAATAAAAGCAAAATGAGAATGTTATTGTGCATGGTAGAGAGTTGGAGAGGAAGAATTAATGAGACATTTGTAAGAGCTGCCAGAGAAATAGCTTTGAAATCTCAAACAGAGGCTTAGTGCAATCAAGAAATATAAAAAATAAGTGTGAGCAGGAGCCAATAACATGAGAAAATAATCCCATTTAGCAGATGGTTAGGAGAAATGATTGTAGGGTGGGCTGTTGAACAGAGATACTCCAAAAAAGGTCTGGTAATCCATGTGTGTGGAACAGGAGATAATGAAGCACCTCCTGGATTTCCACTACAGTTCTCTGCAAGTTCAGCAGCAGATTCCTGTCCTGAATCCCCTTCTCTGCAGCTGAACTAATTGCACTTCCCAGAGTGTGCTCAGCATTAGTGAGGTCCTATTTGTGTGGCCTTTGCTTGAAATGCAAAGACCAGTGGATTTGAGGAGGTTCTGACAAAATGCACGTTCCTGAGCAGCCAACAAGGTAATCATGCTTTACTTGGGCATTGATTTCAATCTTGTACCTCCTGTAATTCAGCATGAGAAATTACTGTGATTACTCATCTCCTTTCATGGTGTGAGGCAAATTGCACTACACATCTCTTTCACTTTTTGTTTTATTAGTTCAACTTTTTTGGTCCACATTTTCTTTCACATTATTTTAGTAATGATGAGAAAGGAATTGTTTAGGATTCAGTTCTTTTAAAGGTACCTCTTGCTGCTCGTGGCTTTCTATTTTCCAGGAGCATCTGAGTGGCTCTTGCATTGTCTTCCTTCATGATTCCCTCTGCCCAGGCACCAAGTCTGCCAGAGTTTAAATTAAAATTATAGGTGAGGATGGGCACAGGCTGCTGGGGGTGCAGCTGGTCACGTTTATTTACTGCAGCTGGGAGAGACTATTTCTCTACAGCTAAATTCTGCTAAGTATAAAACAGACAGGATCAAAGTACTCCCAAACAAGACCCTAATGGATTTCTTTGAAGAGAAACTGTCTGAATTATTTATTTTTAGTCTTATGTGGCATAATTGGCTTAGAGAAGTCATGCTGTATCTAGTTGTAATTAAAATAAGGTAGCATTTTTAATATTAATAAATAGTTTTTCTATTACTATGATACAGTGATTAAATGGGGTATGAACCTTATTAAGACTTGTTTTTGCTCACTAACAATGCATGGCTGTAATTGACTCTTGTTTGATCCAGTGTTTCTCTAAATTACAAAGGACAGAGCTATCAGATAAAAATGAAATAGCGCAGCATGTAGATTTCACAATCCTTTTTGAAATGTAAATGTTACAAACCATATTTCTTATATGTTTTCAAGTTATGTTTGATATTCGTGACGATTGCCCATCGTTGCCTTCAATTACAAGTCCACTTATCAAGGATAACCTCTGTGTTATTCACCCCATAATTGATAAATCTCATCCTTTCATTAAGATGAAATGAAGCCTTCCCTAATAACAGTTATAGTGCCACATGATGCCTGAGGGGACAATATAGTGCTCTTGACTGCTAAAATTGTAACACAAAACAAATTAGTGGCAAAAATACAAGTTGCCTTTTCCCTTCACCAAAATGTTTTGTTTATTGCATGGATCTGAGGTGAGAGTAAATTAAAATAGTCTCCAACAAAGTCAGTCAGCTGCTTCCATGGCAATAATTTTGGTTTTAGTTCAGAACATTTTTAAGAAATGTCACTAATTTAATCTTGAAACTGAGAAAGGAATGCACTTCCTTCTCCACCTCTGCAATATGTGGGAACTCTACCAGAGCTTGAGAAGCAGCAGTGAGATTTGCAGCTTTACTCCTTTGTTCTGTGGATGTTGGAAAGAAGGTGCAGGGGACAGGCAAGCTGAGCTGTGGTGCCTGCTTGCCATGTTTGTCACAGCAGGTCTGAGCCACCCAGGTGTGTCTGCAGCCCTTGCAGGGACAGGCTCTGATCAGGATGTGCTCTGCAGCTGGAAGTGAAAGCCCACAAGAGGAAAGTTTGATTTGACATTTCTGGCTACATCTGAAAGTACCTGGCAGGGAATTTATATTGTAGAAAGGAGCCTGTGGGAATGTAAAGTTGGTGGTAGAAAGAAAAATGATCTGAACAACAGATAGTTTGTAGTATGGCACACATCTGCGAACCCCAGTGGACATATTCCCAACTCCAGAATTCCTGTCAAAAGAGAAAGAAGAACCACATAGCAAACACTATTATTGTTTTGTACCTGACCAAGTGTGTCATTTTTGCCAGAATTACATCCAGAAGGTAAATTATAATATTTACACAGCAGAGCAGAACACACAGGCTACCTTAGAAAAGTGCTCAGTGTAATGGAGGATTAGCTGTTGACCTTACTGAAGTGCTTTGTACGTCCTAATGCCTAGTTTCCCTTTATTTTTTAATGGAAATTTCCCCCACTCATTATTTTGGTTCTTATGCTCTGAAGCTCCCAGCAAGGCTTCTCATTTTGTCCAAACTGTTCATATTAATATGGTTGTGCAACTGCCCAGTGACAGCCTAGTTTGGCATCTGCTGGCATCCATCTATGTAAGCAAACTCATTTTGCTGCTTGCGTGTGAAAAATGTGAATTGTCTTCTCCTGAAATGTCTTCTATCTGCATCCATTCCTCTCCTTGCAGATACCATCAAATCACTGTGGTTCTCTGAAATTCTAAAATATGTGTTACTTAGCTTTCCCCATCAAATCCTGAGTCTATTTTTCCCTCTGCAGTATCAGTTGTCTGGATGATGCCTTGTTTTCTTAGAAGCTTTGGTATGAAAATGAGGCCTTTAATTCTTGCCCATTCCCCAGCACCTTCTGGTGAAAACGTGATCTTTTTGAAGGTTTGGGAAATGGCAAAGCACACATAATGATTTTTTTTTAGCAGCTTAAACCAGCATTTGCTTCCCAGACTGCAGCTTCACATTGATTAGGTGGTAGATTTTCTAGATTAACTCCTGACCACTAAAGCACTTTTGTTCTCTCCCATGCTGTTGGGAGACTTATTGATTTAATTGAAGGTGTTCTCAAGTTTTTCAGCTGTATATATGTCTTTTCCTCCTTAAGCTGTTCACTTTACTCATTTTTATCATCCTGTGGGCTATGACTGTTTTTTTCTTCCCAGAGGTTATGAACTAAAACAAACACTCAACTACTTTTCAAGAATCTGCTTGTAATTAACTTGGCTTTAACTCACCCTCAACAATAGATCAATAACGCCTGTACCTGCCACCTAGGGAACTTCCCTGGGGCTCTATACACATTAGACACCAGAATATGAAGGTAATTTAATTTAAAGAAAACAGAAATGGGTCATTTTAACAATGCAGTGGCATCTTTGTGTTGTATTTAATTGGAAGCCTTGTATGACTGTGATATTTTTACTTTTCTCTCCTGCTAGGTATTTCTGAAAATTAATAAGGCACAAGTTAATAAAACCAATGAAATATAAGGATGTTTTTACACCAGTACAAGACTCTCTCTCCTTGCTCTCTTTTTTCTTTGTTTTTCCAATAGTAGTGGGCACATAGTAAAAAAACCTACTGGTTTTGTTTTAGGCCAGATAGTGGAATTATTCAAAAGTTTTTTGCTGTTCCCCAAACTGATACTTCAGGTGGTATAAAGGTTTGATAAATGTAGTGCAGGATCTGTGTCAGTGGTTAAGAACATGCAGAAAAATACAGAATTTGCTCACTGCTCTGCACCACGTTTGGAATACTGGCTCATTTTGAAACTCCACATTTTTGTTCTTAATATAGAAATCTTTAGCAATTTGTGGTTAGGCAAAATTGTCAACTGTAATGATAAAGAATAGCATATGGGTGTATGCAAATACAGCAAACACCCTTTCATTCCACATTCAGGATGATACAATTCCCATCATCTCCATTCCATTAGCATTGCAGATACAAAACTTGCTGTGCTGCCAAGAGAGTTTACATGGGTTTGGTAAAATCAACAGCAACTCTGCAGCTGAAGTTTGAAGAAATCCTGAGTTTTTCTGCTCAAACATGCCTGTTGTTAATTTTTCACATTCCAAATGAGTCAGAGGAGGACAATTTGGATCTCCATTACCAGGGCACTTTTTATCCCCCATAACTGTGGTTCAGTAGGTGTCCAGCTTGATTTAAATGCAAAAGTGTTTTTAGAAAAATCTTATCCCTTTTCCTCCAGTTGAAAGAAAGGCAGAGCAGAAGCTGTTACTTTCCTTGTGGTATATGGTTATGAAAAAAAGAAAAATATAAGAATCTAAGGGAACAGATTAGCTGAAGGCTAATCTGGGAATGATGGTTGCAAACCTACCAAAGAATTCAAAATGGTATTTTTTTTGGGTAGCACTTAACTTTTTTGAATTCCCATTGCTACAAAGAAATTTGAAAAAGTTCCCTATGATGTAAAAGTATGTTATGCTTTGTTAAAGTGAAAAAGTGATTCATCAGGAAAAATATATTTACTTGTTGGAAACGTCTGTGAAAGGAAAATTGAAGTATAGAGAAATATTACAGTATAATTGGTGTATAGAGAAAGTTGCCAATCAAAAATAACAGAGAAACCATCTGCCAGACAGCTTCTGGTGGATCCCTGGATGAAGTTTAAAATACTTTCATTGCTGTCTCTGCCCCACCAAGGGGCTGCTGCTCTCCCTGCAGAGCTCTGGGCTCTTTGGTCACAAGTTATGGGTTAAATCACCACTCAACAGCATGAGCTGAGACCTTGGGGATGATGGAAAAGCACCTTAATCCCCTTTCTCCAGGTCCAGGAAGAGGGTTGGAAGGCAGGTGAAGATACAACAATCTTGGGCTCACAGGAATGAATTCTTTGGCTGTGACACCCAACATGAATTTCCATAAATTTGGAGTCCTCTGGATGTATCTAGATGTTTTCTGTGCATGTGTGAAGTGGCTTGGAGCCTCATTAGGAAATTTGGGAAAAATGTTTTGTTTAAAAAGATTACTGTGGATTTTTCAATGCCATATTGGTCTCTGTTTAGAGAAAAACCTTCTGTAAATAAATAAGGATGAATTTCACAGATCCTGCAGAGTGTTCAAATAAGCCAGGATTACCCTGGGCACTGTCAGGGCTGTGATACACAGGAAAAGCACAAGTGCAAGTATGGACTGATGCTCTCCCACACTGCTTTTCCAGCTGCTGTGTTTGCCTCAGGTCTGCCTGACCCAGAAACAGTGTGGTTAGAAACTATGGGTTTTTCTTCCATGACTTTTCTCAGTTGGTTCTTGAAGCCAAGTGAACATTTAGCTTCCTCAGCATTGTGCAGCAGAACCTTTCCAGGCTTAAATGTATTTGATTGGAAGAATTTTTTTGTTATGGTTGCTTTTTGATTCTGCATCGCATTATCCATCTCAAGCCCTCTGCTACAGAGGCAGATTTAACTGGCAACTACACCCCGTAGTTACAGAATATTTATTTTCTGTTAAGTTAGTTTGGATTGCTGGGTAAATACCATCTGGTTGTGGCAATTTGTTACTGTTCACTTGTTCTGAAAACTCTTCACAGTAATATTCCTATTTGAGGTAAATCCTTCAGTGGGTTGTGCTGAAACAGCCTGCTCAGCATGAGTAGCTCCCAGATCTCCATGGTGAACGTGGCTGTGTCTTCCATGAACTCTTGTCTCATATTGTGATCATCAGATCCTTCTGCATAGCTGCTCACAGGTTACCTAATAATGTAATGTGAAGTTTTAAGAGAAGTTTTATGTTTAGTTTTCATGGCTTCTCCAGATTTGTTGGTTTGTTTTATTGTGATATTACATACAACTTGCTAGAATAGCAAATTTCTTGCTATTGCTTTGTTTCTTATATGGAGAAGTCTTCAGATTTTCATGGGGATTCTATTAATTTGGAAATATGTCATGTACCATTGTGATCAATGGTGTAATAATTTTTCCCCCAGTTTTTTTCTTGGTAGTTTATATACATGCATTTGAACTTTCAAATGTGCAGTTTTCAAATGCCTCCTAATACCTGAAAACAAGAAGGTAAAATTGATTTTCAATGCTGACTGCCTTGCCTTCATAGGGACTGGAGCTGTTCATAAACTTCTGATGTTTGCCCTGTGCTGTCCACTGTTATTTACTTATTATGTGTATATTTGAAGCTCCTGTCCAGCAGCATTTGCACTTGCAACTAAAATTACATCCCTGTTGCCTGAGATTGTTCCAAATACTGCCTTGGGTAGATCATGGAACAATGCAGTGAGGAGCGCTTGTATTGTGCCTCTCATTTCAGCTCTGAAGGCAGAAATGAATTTATAACTGAGAGTTGAATCTGATTCTATGAAATAACCCAGATTACTTTAAACACTTTAAATTGTTTGGTTGCTTTGTTAGTAACTCAGGTATATTTGGAAGAATAGCTTGAGGGATCATTCTTGGCTATGCAGACTGGGGGATTATTGACCCCTCATGGAGGAAATTTTTATAGATAACTGAAGAATGGCCTGGGCTTGGAATTTTATGCTCCAGAGTAACATGTGTGACCATAAACTTGTCATTTAAAGAATTTTCACTGCTGCTGGAATTCTTCCATTTGGAAAATTAGATTAGATTATGCTTGATACTCAAAAGACACTTGTGCATTTTGATGTTTTATTGGGCTGCAAGTTGTCCATAGACTGAAGCCAAGAGACAGAAGAAAATTCCAGTTTCCATGCTGCACTATAAAACTGTGTAGCTCTCTTTTGAGTGGTGAGTTTATCAACAAGGTTATTGCTGAATACTTTTAACAACTTTTTTGAAGGCATCCCTGACAGCCAGAAAATTGTACACCATAGGGGAAAAAAAACCACACCTTAGATGATTTAATGTCAAGGACAGTATCCCACATATTTCTGAAGATGTCAGCAAGTAAGTGGCTACAAGTTTCTGTAAGGTTGCTGTGTTCCATACTGAGCATTAAAGTGGCTGCTAACTGACAGCAATGGTTCCCTGTGCTGTTCATCAAAAAGGATTATGCAAGGCAGTGACACCTTTAGTGCAGTCAATGAGGTTTGTGAAAACATTACCTTGAAGAAAGTGTTTTTCAGTGACCATTAGTGGAGCACTGAAAGTGGTTTGTGATTTGTTTTTCTTCGGGGAGTAAGGAATCCAGTGTCCAGGTTCACTGACTCTTTGCTAAGAGGCACTTTGTCTCAAAGACAGTAGCAATAATTTGGAGAATGTCCTGGAAATAGTTGCCAAAACTGTAAATTGAACTGTGGTCTGAGTGCTGAGCTGCTGCCAGTTCTGGGCGCTCCCTGATGAAGATCAGTCACAGTTCTTGACTTTGCTGTTCTCCAATGTCAGATGGCTGAGCAGGAACAGGGGCCTCAGGGGTGTGCAACATGCCTTGATGAAACAGGACCTTTTATTTTAAATAAAGGTTGCAAATCATTATTAACTGAAGAAATTATAGGTTTTTGTGAGTCTGTGTTTTACCACAGGGATGTGATTATGTGTAAAGTCATCAGAAGTGTGAACTTTAAGAAAACAGCCAGGGAGACATTTCAATAACGTGGATGACATTCTTTAGATCTTTGAGAGCTGATGATTAAACAGCCTCAAACTTTGAGTTTTGTGTTAGAATTTTATCAGAAAGAACTGGGAATAGTGAGACCTTGCTAAAGAAGAACTCTTATTACCATATTACATATTTTGTAATTTTTAAATTTTATTGAAAAATTTCTATTTTGCTCCAACTAAATTAATTAATTTTTGAGAAACAGCTAAATTTCTGAAAGGCAGAAATCAATTTCATATCCCAGATGTGCAACTTGGTACAAATCAGTGTAAAAGATGGAACCACAGAACTTTCAGTGACATAAAATGGACTTTTCCTTTCTCTTCATGTGTTGTGAGGGGTTTTGTGGTTGTCATGTACTTCTTGGGTTATTCTTTCTTTGGATATGTTTCTAAGTTCTTTCCTTAGTGTTTGACTTCATCAAATGGAGCTTTCAGAAGCATGTCAATAGCAGGTAGGGAACTTGGTGTATCTACCAAAAAAGCACAGAGATTTTTATTCATGTGAAGTCTCCAGGGAAGTGTGGGCAGCAAGAATGTGCCAATGCCATTTTAATATTGTTATTTCAATGGTTTCTTCAAACCACAAGTTATTGCTTAGAAAGTTTATGTTCCTAGTGCTAAAGGTTATTTGTTTCATTGGGAAAGGATCCAAAACCTGTTTTCTAAATGGCTCTTTTGTTCTGCACAACCTGCATCCCAGTGTTTTAGCTTGAATTGGACTTGAATGCAAATTAATGCCATCATATTTACTTTCAAAATGGAAAATCTTTTCAGATGTGGGAGATTATGTTGGAGTCATGGAACTCAATGCTTCCCAATGGTTGGATATATCAGCATGCAGACCATGACATTTGTGAAGACTGCATACAACTATTTGAGAAACATACTCCAGAAGTTTATTAACTTGATAATGATTTAATAGTGCTGTTGTGAGAAGTGGAAGTTGGGTTAAAAGTGAATTAGAGAGGCAGGGGTGTCCAGCAGATTTTTGCTATCCTCTGGAATATATATATATTTTTTTTTACCATACAATTTTTTTCTGAAGAAGAGATGCTTTGCTTGACGTGAAAGTTTGCCAACATTGCTCCCACTTACAAACAGGGAGAGGGACTGCAATTTGGCAACTATCAGGCTTTTTGTGACCCACTTCTTATGCTTTGTATAAATAATTAAACAGCTGGTAAATAAATGTATCTCTCCTGTCTACTGCGGTTTATAATGTAATACATTCTTATTATTCTTGGCTTTGGACATGCCAAATTGTATCCTGAGCTGCCTACAATAGTAATGTTGCTGCTGAATTCAGTCTGTGAAGGGCACTAGAGTCGGTCTTAGAAAAATAGAATTTCCTATGTCAGCTCTGCCACTCAGTTACTGTGGACAAGCAATTTTACCTCTTCACTGATCTTCAGCCTTTGTCTCTCTTGGCACAAGCTGTATCTTATTATGCTCTTAAATCTGGAATGTATTTTGACATACTTGATCAAGTAGGGCATAGTCTGCCTGAAAAAGGGCTAATGAGCTGATTTAAATACCTCCACCTTGTTACAGGCAGGAGTGGTTTAAGAGCTGGATCAAGCATTTAAAGTGGGAAAGGTTTGACCGTTCTGGGTTTGTTTAGGGTTGTGTGCGTGTTTTTCTTTTGTCAGGCTTTTTTTCCTCCTTTTAAAAATAATTTTCCTTTGATTCATGGCTGTTCTTCTCTGTGGCTTATCACCCTTCTCCAGCTAAAGGTTTTCAGCTCCTCACAGCTCGTTTTGGGAGTCCTTCCTTTTCCAAATGAACCAGAATGAGCCTGCTCAGCTGGAGGGCTGGGGCAGAGTCCAAGTGAGCTAATCTGCCATCTGCCCTTCCCTGGCCAGGAGTGGGACTCCAGAATTCCTGGCAGAGCTCAGAGGGGCTCCGGGATGCTCTGCCTGCCCACACAGGGACTGGAGCTGAGCGCCCAGAATTGGCTCCTCCTGCCTTTCCTCTCCTCCTGCACAGATGTATCTTTTCACTAAATGTGGCTTTGGTTTTACTTATTAATAATTTCTTTTAGTATATGAATTTCTTGGTCACTGGAGTATTTGATATGGTGAGATCCTCTTCTGTTCTTCCATCCAATATCGTCAGTTGTTACCAAGTCACTTATTTAAAGAAATGTTTACACCTGGTAATAGCACCAAACAAATTCATGGGTGAATTTTATGGGTAAAATGATGAAATAGTGACAGCATATTTTAAGAAATTAACACTGTTCTAGGAAAAAAACTTCAATTGCCATATACACTGGGAAGACAGATCGTTCCTGAGGTATTACAGTCAGTGGCAGAAAATTATTACAGTAAATACTATGTGTTCTTTACAGCAATTTAATATAATCTCTGTATGGGTAAATGGATGTTACAGTTCTATAAAACCAGTTTTTCAGCTCACATCTTCATGTCTAAAAAACCAAACCATTCCCAATTAAATGTTCTTGTAAAAACATGTATGAAGAATTCAGCTACTTCTTTGGCAAATAATTTATTACATGGGTAACCCAAATTACTTTGCTCTTTGATTAATACAAGTATAAGCAGTATACCAAGAAGGGAAAGATTTTTATAATTATTATCATGGTAAAGTAAATGATGTGAAATTGCAGCCAGCAAACAGTCTATTGTTCACACACTGCACCCTTGAAAAGAAATGCCAGATATATCTGAAACATATGAACAAATCTGAAAGCTAATATGGAGCTGATCCAAAGGCCACTGAAGCAAGTGGAAAGATTCCCACTGACTCCAATGAGCTCTGGCTGGGGGCCAGTGACAGTGACATTCAGGTTACCAAAGGGCCAAGCTGCCAAAATGCAATTGGAAATTTTTCTTGTCCCTTGCCAGGCTCCATGGGAGAGACATCAGCTGTCTGAATTCTTGCAAGAGGAAGCATATATTTGGGATGTCCATTTACTCCTGTACAGGCTATTTATAAGTGCTGAGGAATGACAGGCTGGGTGAGGTGGGACCAGAGTGTGTCGCCTGATGCCACCTCCCTGCTCCAGCAGGGTCATCTCAGAGCACAGGATTGTGGCCAGACAGTTCCTGAATATCTCCAGTGAAGGATTCTCCACAGCCTCTCTGGGCAATCTGTTCCAGTGCTAGTTCACTGCACAGTAAATAAATTCTCATGTTTAGGTGCAATTTCCTGTGCGTTATTTTCTCCCTGTTGTCTCTTGTCCTCTTCCTTGACACCACCTTTTTACAGAGACCTTTTATTTTCAGTCCCACAAAGCATGTCTGCCATTGTCCTAAACCTTGGATATGCTGAAAATTTAGTTTTCTTTCTCTGTCTCATTAACTGTGTCCTGTGACAATGATAATACCTGCAGCTGCCCACCATTAATAGGCCACAAACAGGCACACCTTGCTGGTGAGAATTTTACCTACTTGGTCCCTAACCAGCTCTGTTTTGGAAGTCAGGTGGAAGGGTTTCCCATTTCATTGCTGGTTGCACTTCTTACTTGACAACCTGCCAGGTTTGGTGACTCTGTTTTAGAAATAGCCTGTTTGGAAAAATATACTTTCTTGATATTAGGTACTATTTGATGGGGTAGTTAATTTCTGGCACCTTTACTGAGCATTCAGAACTGTGGCCTCTAAGTAGTGGTAGAGAATAAAATGAACTCTTAGTGAACCAATTTTTTTACTGGAATTTTACTTTTCAGTGAGCCATGCAACACCATTTTAAATATAAACTTTGTTTACCCTGCAGAGCAAATTTTGCTTGTTATGCTAAATTATGCTAAACAGAACTATATGGAGAACCCCTTATTTAAGTTAAACTCAGACAAAATGCCAATCAAGTTTTATTCAGTTTTTGTTCTTTTGTTCTTGCAAAATCCTCACTTATGGCCAGCTATCAAAATAAAATACATCACAGTGCAAACTTGTTTATTTCAGAGCATGGAAGAAAACATAGAAAAATGGTTTCTTCAACCAACCAAAAATGGTATCTTCTTCACACTAGGAGAAGATATAATATAGCCATGACAGAAATATATAGCAATGATTTCATTAAAACCTTTACAATTACATTTTTACAATAGTTCAGGATTGTCTATTTGTATGTTTTTGGTTTTTTTTTCTGTTACGTTTCTTCTCTTTGGATAAAATGGAAGGCTCAGTTCCTGTCAAGGAAATCCACAGTTTACCTAGTAATATGCAGGATTAAAATCTGTGGATGACTCAGGGATCACTCTTCCTTGTGGCCTACAGTACCACTTTGCTATGTTTTTTCCTGTTAAGTTGGAAAAGAAAATCTTTAAGACTTCATTCCTGAATTCTGCTAAAAGAGCAATCTCTGACTCTTTGGTATGTTGAAAAATCAAACCTGAATACAGTGCCAAGAGCAGAAACTTGTGTGGAATATCATTATCTGAAAAATAAATAATACTTGAAGGTTTGCCTAGTGCTTTGAAATAAGAAATGCCCACTTGGCTTACAAAAAACTTAGTATAATTTATATACAGGGGACATATTAAGTAAAGCTATCAGGGTGATATTTTATGAAAAATCCCTTTGCCAGGATTTCTTCTCCTGGGAAGCTGGGAAGCTTCAGCTTCTCCCTGTTTTGCTGCTTGGAATGTGATTTGGAGAATTGTTTACCCAGCATGTGAATTGTTTTAACTTAATGACCAATCCCAGTCCAGCTGTGTCGGGACTCTGGTCAGTCACGAGCTTTCATTATCATTCTTTAGATTTATCCTTCTGTCTGTATCCTTTCTCTTTCTATAGTATAGTTTTAGTATATCATTTCATATAATAGAATAGAGTATTATAATAGAATTCAATAGAATACAATATAATATGGTATTATAATATAATATAATATGGTATTAAAAGATCATAAGATCATAACATAAGATCATAATATAATAATATAACATAATATGATATTATAATATATCAGCCTTCTGAGAGCTTGGAGTCAAATTCTCATCTCTCACCTCATCCTGGGGACCTCACCTCACAACACCACATCAAGCTGTGGCTTTTTTTGGTGTACGTGTGTTAAGATGTGTATTGGCAGATCTGCAAAACAGCCCTCAGTGTGTTTTCTGCATGGGGTGTGAGAAACCAGTGACCAGGCTGGTCCAACCAAGAGTGGTGCTCCTGATGGACTGGGGTCCCTGTCCACCTGCAGGTGCTGTGAACAAAAACCACAGAAGAATGGGGAGAACAGAGGGAAGCAGTAATCCCAGGCCCTTGCCTGTGCATATATTAATATTCTGTACACTTGCTGCAGTCTTTGCTGTGCCCAGAGCTGCCAGTAGCTGATTGTACAATCATCAGGTGATGATATTGTTGTACAGTGATGGTATGAGTTGTACTATCATCATGTGTAATATGCTGATGAAGCTGTATGTGCCCTTGATTTTATTGCAAATCTTTTCTGTCACACTTCTGTGCTGATGGAATGCATAGTTTTACACTCAAGAGAGAAAATTTTCTATGCCTTGCATATTTTATTTGTGAAAAAATAACTTTTTGGTCCACTGCAACACTTACAGATTGAGCTATGTATCCTAAGTTACACTGCCTGTTAGCAACCATAAATGAGTAAACAAGAATTTAATCAGCAGTTGAGGGGTGCACATTGCTTCCATTGCAATGCTAATTTTATTTTGTAAACACGGGGCTTCTTAAAATTCACTTTTAATGCTGAATATTCTTTCAGAGCCTCTGTTGGGTCAGGAAGATTACACTTAAAAACAGGTCATGGAATTTAAGAGGATATATTTGTGCTGTCCTAAGTTTGAATCAAACCAATTATTCAGTCTTTACTGAACAGCTTGCCACTTGGAATTTTTTGTGTAAATTGGTCTTTACTAGAGTAAATGCACTCTGGTAGAGATTTGTATGTTATCAAGTAATGCAGTTCTTTTCTTCCTCTGAAATTAATTATTCTTGGAACCAAGCTCAGGCATTTTTGCCTTACTGAACTTGTAACACTGCATTTTGACTGCTTCCATTAAATTTAAATATATATTTCTAGTCCATATTAAAATCCTAATTTCATTGTTCCCTGGTTTTAATCTGCCTTTTTTTTTTTAAGTAACTGCAATTTAGCATAACTGTTCAGTAAATAGCTTTATAGTTTCTTCTTCCAAAGGTTCCTTTTCCACAGTTTATTTTTTCTTTGCTGGCCAGCTAAGATTCAAATGTGAAAAATGAAAAAAAATTGTTTCATGAAGAAAAAGAAACTGAACATGGGTATCAGAAAGTTGTTCCTTGACAAGTCTTCAGTTTTACTGAACCCTTTGCCCAATTAATTGTTTCAGTATCTGAGACATCTCAAGATCAAGAGAGAAGCAGCTTTAATTCTCTCCTTGTTAACAGTGAAGTCTTTTATCTTTACTCAGAGAAAAGGGTTTTATTTTTCCCTTTCATTTTCTCACAGCTGGGTTAAGAGAGATGAGAGTGCATTTGTTTGTGTGTTTTAGCAAAGCTGGAAACTCTCAGCTCTTCCTGGGATTGGCACAAGTGTAACTTAAGGACTGGCAGCAGAAGAATATTGGCAGCCTCATTTGTTAAAAATAGCTCATATAAAATATATATATTGTTAATACAGAGGCATCAGCACATCCCCCAAAATGGGTTTTTACCTGTCAGAGCACTGTGGTTCTTGGCATGGCTGAAGGACAGCAAATGGCAGTAAGCTGAGAACATGTTAATAAGTTGGTAAGAATGCTGATAAGCACTACTTCTTGCTCTTTCCCTGCCTCTTCTGCAGTCCTGAAATAATTCTGAGTGTGCAGTAGAAGGATTTTGACATTTGTATTATGGTCACTGTCAAGTTATTCCTCCCTCTCCCCTGAAGATGCAGCTTCACAAAGTCATTATGGTGAAGTAAAGAGGCCGGATCAGGCAGCTCTTGCTGTGCTTTCAGACAACTCTTGCCATCTTCAGGCTGATTCATCTGCTCTGAGTTACACACTGCTTAAAAACCCACACAGGCTCTGGGTGACACAGAGAATACAAAATACGCTAAGGTTGCTTTCCAACTCCTTACAGTTATTTTATCTCTTTTGGCCTTGGTAAGGCAAATCTAGAGTAATCTACCTGAGAAAAACAACTGCTTGAGATGCCAAGAGCAGAGGGCATTCTAGGGCATTGAAACTCTTGTTATCACATGCATAATTTCCACAGGAAACCTAAAGCTCAGCCTGGCTATGTATTCAAACATGGATTTTAATAAGGCAGGTGTTTTACTGACATGCACTAGTTCAAAACTGACATAGGCAGAAAGACAGGAGACATTGTTTCCCTCAGATTATTTAGGTACAACATTTACTATTCCTGTATTTGATTTTGCACCACTATCAGATCTGCAATTACCACACTCAAAACCACTTGAAATGTTCTAGTGAATTCTATTGTCTAAAAATATGTCAACTTTTGTGTCAAATGTGAGGATGGAAGTTGTCATTTAAGCAACAGAAAAATGTCTCTGCTAATTGCACATTTAAAGCAAAAGAAATAACTGAATTAATTTAACTCAGATTTAAGGAAAAAAAAAGTGATTTTATTCATCTGACAACATGTTGAGTTTGGTACTAATACTTAATTTGACTAAGACATATTCATACAGTCAAATTTCACAGACCATTGAATAGATGGTTGAGAGGACAAGTAGTTCATCACAGTTCCTGCCACTTGATCATCTGGAGGTCTTGGTGACCTTATAAAAGGTTGAAAGTCATTCTCATTCCAGGCTTTTTGGTAGCTAAAACCACTTGACAATACTATGCCAGTTCCATTCCAAGAGGTTCAGTGATTTCCAATGACAATAAATGAGCTGTCTTCCTGATCAGAGTAACTGTAAAATTTTGTGATGTTTCTATACCCATCAGAGCACTGGAGTCTCTGCAATCATCCTGAGCTTTGAATGGGCAGTTATTGTGCTGTATATTGATCTAATGTTGTATGAAATCAATGCCTTGTGTGCAGCAACAGCAAAACGTTCTGGGATATCTGGATTAAAGCAGGATTTGATTTGTAGATGAAGTTTATGTCCATATTTACTTGTGTTTTCTCTGAAATGAATCTTTTGAAGTAGGATTTCTCTAAGCACTCTGCAGGTGAGCACCTTTCAGCCAATGGGACTCTGGTGCAGGAAGGGGTTCTCTTAATTAGACCTTAACTCTCAGCTAAGGATTCACAAGATGGAATGTTACAGCAAGGCAAATGGAATTGTCCTTGCCTAGGACAAGGGCAGTTAATTTGCTGTGACTAATTGGAAAACATATTTGCATATTAATATGCAAAATGAAAGTGCAAGCTGTGGTTTTGCCAAGCACAGGAATCACGTATAAGATGGATGTATCAGGTAGCATAGTTGAACTCTGCATTACTTTGCATACTTTGTTCTCTCATAAGTAGGAAAGTTGTTGAATTAGGGATGAGAGATGCCCACATTTATCAGCATAGAAGGTAAAAGGATGAACTGAGACAGGGAAAGACATGGACAAAAATAGGCAAATCTGTAAAACTTATCTATTTCTGTATTCAAAAAATCCAGTACTAAAGAAATGAACATTAAAGAAGTACCCTTGCAGACAGCCCCTCAAGGCCCTTATCTTTACACCAAAAGGTGGATTTGAAAGGCATCCATTCCTAGACTTCTGTACAGCATAGCTAGGCAGTGGGACACTACAATCACAGTGATTTAATAAAAAACCTGAGAGGTAGAGAAGACCTTCTTACAGTGTCTAGGCAACATTTCCTTTCCTTTGGCACTGAGGCCTCTAGGGGTAGAAAGGTAGGAGATGCGTTTGAGAAGCACATTTTTTTAATCTGGTAAGGCTGCTAATTTAGGCTTAGCTGAGAGAGACTCATCTGAGATGGGCACAGTTAATGAAACAGCTTTATGAAGCTGAAAAACACTATGAATTGCAATTTTCCTAAGCTCTTTTTAAGTGGGGAGAAAAGGAAGTCCTCCTGCACTTCTCATCTGGAACACTGAAATTACCTACTTGTCCAAAGACTCTCCTTGTAGTGAAAAAGGGGTAGGGATATGAAATCCAATTTGTTCTTGGAACTACCTCAGGAATATTTCCCTCCCAGATGTTTTTGTTGGAGCAAATTGCACCATTTGATGCACCTTGTCCCCAGGTGCTGTTTGCTCCAGTAACAGGATCTGTTTAAGCAGATGAAGGTGGTGGCATTCATGGAGGCATCTGCAGGTACAGAGCCTGCCCCCACAGTGTCTCTCCCTTCTGCTTTGATCTGCCTTGCTCCAGCCCCCTGATGTGTCTGTGTTTGTGTCTTTGCTTTTCTGTACAGGTGCTTCTCTCCTTCACTTGGCATGCCTAACACAAAACAGATCCTTGAGGTGATATTTCCACATGGAAACTTTCTTGTTCCCCCATGATCTGCTGCCTACACCAGGAGCTGTCTGTTCTGAATCAAAGGGTGGAATACTCCACTCTGGTTTTCCTTTTCAGGCACCTGTCAGTGTCACTGTCAGCTCTAGGAACTTCCTCCTGTCTCTTATTCTGCCCACAAATCTGAGTGACACTTCTGCCCCAGCTGCTCCCACTCTCCACTGAGCTGACAACAATCTTCAGCAGAGGAAAGAAAATCCTCACATCTCCAGCCATTGCTATTGCTGCAGGTTTTTCTGCAGCTGTGTCCTCAGGACAGCCAGTGGCAGCAGGCTGACAGCACTGCACTGCTCTGCCCTGCAGGGATTTGCAGCTTGTCCTTGGTGCCACTCCTCTGTCCCAGGGTCTGTGGGACAGCTTCACCTCTGCTCTCAGCAGCCTTGCTGGTGCTTCTTTGCTCATTCAGGTAACCTGAGAGGGGAGGAGGTTGTGATGGAAACAGTGGTGATACAATGAAATATTAAATAAGATACACAAATATATATATTTATGCATGTTTATGTATAAGAAAAGGATGCTCTTCTATCTTCTCTCATTCACAGACCATCCCTGTTGAATTTGGAGATGTAACGATAACCATCGCCTTCTTTGTGTGCTTTGTGCTAAAGGGCTCAGATTTCCCCCTTATACAAGATATTCAGGAAATATTTTGCAGTCTAACATCTATCCTTCAGTTTATATAGTCATTCAAAGTTTATATAGTCATTCAATTAATTCACCTGAAAAATAACTTACCTGTATTATTTATTGTTATTTTTTCTCATTAAAACAGACCTGACACAGGACACTGCTACGGCTAAACCACTGGGTTTGTTTTTTTTTTTTTTTTTCTTTATTATTTAATAAACATTTGAGTCTTAAGCTGTTGTTCTTTGCCATCTTTAGACTTTGAGTTGGTATTTATATAGTTAGATATAGATTTATGGTTGGTCTAATGAAGGCCAGTGAAAGTGGAATTGTCAAAGGCCTGTTGGACATGATCCAAGGAAACATTTTCAATGCTACCAGGCTTTAATGTACAACCTGTTCTTCCTGCAGTCACAAAATTCCCCTCTCTCTTCATCTATTTTCTTCTTTATTAGCAACCTAGAGTTGGATCAGCTCATACAAGATTATTTCTGCTCAGGTTGTAATACTTTAGATAAATTTATGTCTGTGAAAACTTGTAATTTTCCATGTTTTGATCAATGTGCACATTCTGAACCCATCCTTGCTAAAGTGCCCTTTGCTGAAGGGCCCATGAGCTGGAAATAATTTCACTTTGAAAAACATCCAGTATATTATTAAAACCATTTCCTTTGTCATACCCCTACCCTGTTACTCACTGTTCCCTTCAGAGGGGCTAATTAAACGTTATGCTGCTAATCAGTGTTGATAGATACAAAGTACTGTGATGTCTTCTGGCTTTATGGATTATGCTAATGGCCATCTGCCTATTATTGATAATTTGTTCTTCAGTTAGTGGAGGGGGAGGAAGGAGCTGTTTGGTTAACTGTAAAAGGGAGCTATTTGGTTTATGATGCATTCAGCTGCATCACCAGTTGTCTTTGGCTATTAAAGTTACTATAACTGCAAAGAATATAGTTTCATCAAGGTCTGAATTTTCTCCAGTTATTGTACATGAAATTTGTATGTTCAGACAGCTGGAATGCATCATGAGTGATAAGAGCCTGACAGCAATGAGCTTATTAAGTACTCAATGTGTTAAACCAAAGGTGGGATAGATACATGATTAAATTTCATACTGCAGTTGTCTAAAATGCTATTGGCAATGAAGAGTAAAAGGCCATGAAAAAAATCTAACTAAATTCTGTTAACACAGAAATCTCTATCAAAATCTGTGTGTATGGAGGCTGCCTCAAATAACAGAGTCTGAGCATACTCCATCAGCAGCTGGAAAATTTCAATTATAAGAATTTGGAAGCTGTGCTCAGAGAGGTAATGTGTACTCCTGTTTTCATGTAGTGTGATTGACAGGATCAGATATTCTCCAGTATGAAACACACTGGATAACAGTCCTTTAGCAGCCTATTAAAATTTGCAAAGCCATCTCAGGTTGTACTGAAGTTTTCCTCAGCTGCTTTGACTGTTTTATTTCTCAACCAGAGCAGAGAGCTCTGACACACACTGAGAACAGAGGAAGCTCTGATGCTGTCAGCAGCAGTTAGCTGGAAAATATCCACAGATATTTCAAAACATTTCAACACACAGTTCACTTTTCTGCAAAATTTTTTATTGCTTCTTGATGAGCTACTGAAACATAAGGAAAAACTGAACTCAACTCTGGAATATTTTGGTAGGAATTTTAAATACAACACAATAGAGTTTTTCAACAAAATTTTCTCTAGAACTATTTGGGAATCATGTCAACACTTAAAAATAAAGGTTCTAAGCAGTAATCACATTAAACAGCTTACAAATTTGAGGTTTTTTTCTTGAGGAACTAGGTAAGTGTGAAGCTTATGAGCAGATTAAATTTAATTTTCTTCCAAGACCTTAAACTAATCTAGAAATACTCAGTGCTCAGAAAGGGAAACCTTCCAAAAAGAACTTGAAAATCCACTGAGGGAGACAGGATTGTTATGTGGAAGGGCATAGTCTGACTGATGGAATAGCAATTTTTGGCAAACACTTTCAGGGGTAACCACTGAGTGTTCTGTAGCTCCTGCTTTTCATTTGACTTTACAAGCAGTGAGTGTGAACAGGAGATATCAGTAACAGCCTCAAGACTCCTTGCAGTAACCAAAACTTCCCAGCACCAAGAGTCTGTATCAGGATTCCTGTCAATGCTGGGCACCCCTGAGACTCCCCCCAGGCAATCTGGAGGAACTCAGCTTGAATTCTGTGAGCGCTTTGAGGAACCACTGAAATGCTGAAGCAGTGAAAACTGAAGCACTGAACAGTGCAGTTTGCTCTGAATACAGTTCTTATAAACCAGGAAGGGATGAATGGCCAGATTTAGCACAAAATGAAATTATTGCCACATATATGATCTCTTTAAAACCAGCTAATATTCTCTCAGGCAGCGGCAGAGCAGATTTCTGCATGTTTCTCATGCAGAAATGTAGACTTCCATTAATGAATCAACCTTACAATTTTGCAGAGATTTTATATTGATTTCCAACCCCTGATGGCACTAATAAGCTACTGAAGGTCTAATGAGCCACACCTAGAGCCTGATGACCCTCCAGCCCTTCTAATCTTGCCCTCACTTTTTTCCCAGGGTCCTTATTTAAGTTCACTCTTTTCTGTGTTTTGAAGGTCAGGAAGAAGTTGCCCCTTCACCCTGTAAATGTTCTTGTTTTATTTTTATTTTCTTTTTAAAATTAATTTAAATTTTTTTTAGTCCTGTGGGTATCTTAGACTCCCTAGGTGCTTGTAGGTGGAGTTTTGTAATTTTCAGTTATACCTCATATTTGTCTACTATGGCTAAAGACAAAATCACAGTTGTCAGGGGTTCCCCATGACTGATAACAGGTTTATGTCCTAACCACACTCCTGTTTGCTTCCCTCAGGGTCACTCCTGAATCTAGCACATTGCTAGGACTTCCCCAGAGGAAAAAATATTCTTTAGTATTGTTATATCCAGCTGCCCATTTGAAGACTACCCTGAAAACATTATTATCTGCTTCCAGAAACTGGGAAAAAAAATAAATCAAGAGGTATTGTTGAATCTTAATATTGAAAGAACTGACTTTGGAAACAGCTGGCATTTGAATAATAATAATAATAATAATAATAATAATAATTTTTGTCTTTGAGTACTTTCCTGCTTGTGGGTTCTTATTTTTCTAAGCAGGTGATATTTTTATAGGTAATGTTTATTATAGACATGCTCTAGGAGGTGTTAAGTGACAATAGTGTTGCAGAAGAGTCACTGACTCAACAGCACTGGCGCTGCTTTGCTGTTCTGCTTTGAGGAACAGATGGGAGGATAACAAGGAGCACAAACCATGGTGCTGAATGCAGAGGCCAAAGGCAGTTGGGTACTCCAGTAATGGATATTTGTATATCCAGGAGAATTGTGCTTGTGTGTCCAGCTCCTAACAGGAATTCTAGACAGATTCTTAAGAAGCATTTTCATGAGTAAAATACCCCAGCATGGTACCAGCTAACCACTACTGTAAAATCTTATATCTGGCTTCTCAACAAAGCTCTGAGAACAGTTTCTGGCTAGAATTGCCCATGGAGAGGAGAGAAATAGCTCCTAACTGGAATTCCACGGGAACATCAAGGAGGGGAGCTCCCTCCATGCTTCTTCAAGTGCTTTTATTGCAAACCTGGTTCACTGACCATTTGCCTGCTGGGGTGGGGAATAGAGACACTCCTTTGAAAAAATGTTCTGCACAGCACCAAAGAAATCAGCTCTGTGGTTGTGAAAAAGAACATTGCCAGATGTGAAAGGCTGACTGGCATGAGTTTATTATAGAAAGCTGGAGCAGATTATAATCAGAGTGATCAGAGCAGCCACTTTCTTGTGTGCTGACACCTTTGTTATTAAATGCAGTAGTCCTCTGAAAATAAGCCAAGCTGCAAAACATCCTTGTGAAGGTGCCCCAGAGATGATGGGGCAGCTGCAGAACTTCTTACTCACTGTTTTCATGGGGGAAATAAAAAGACACATTACGCCCAGATGAAGATTTTTAATTACTCATAACTGAAGTGGGCTACATCTGTTTTCTATAGCACTGTAAGGAGTGTTAAATAAAAGACTGTAAAGTTTGTAGTCCCCTGTGCAAATGAGCATCCTGGGGGATTGGTTAAGGCAGTCAAGAGAAATTCAGTGTTTAAACTAAAGCAGAGTCCCAGGAGAATAGACGTGGAAGCATTGTAGACGGCAAATTGATCTTGACATGCAGCATCTTTTGCCCAAACCCAGTGCATTTCTTTGGATACTCATGAAGAGAAATAAACGTTGAGCAATTGACTTGAAAGCAATTTGTGCTGGGAATGATTTTTGTGAAGTGTAGCTTTGAAAGGACCTCACAACTTGTCAAGGAACAAACAATGTTTTAGTTGACCAGCTGGCAGTAGAGTTTAAAAGCAGTCAAAGAAAATGAAGTAAACTGAGTGTTGATATAATAACCTCATGACTTGTGTTTATCACATAAAAAAAGTTGTTGGCTTTTAAGTGAGGCAACACTTCAAATGACAGAAGTGTGGTTTTAGTGCAGTTAAGCCATAGATTAAACAGTCATGGGTTGTTTAAGCCTAATGAAAGAAGAAAAATACATCCATGCTGTGTTTAAGAGTGTGCTCCTGTCTTGCCTAATTTCTGTGCCAGCCAGCATTTTCTGTGAGAATCTGAGCAGCTCATTGCAAACACATCCCTGTGACTCGCAGCTTGTGCTTCATCCTGCCCTTTTGTTCACAGTCACCTGCAGAAGAACCTGTTTGCCCTCCCTGGGGGTAGCAGCAGGAAACAAATCTTGTCCTGCACATTCCAGATTTGACTGCAGTTCCACAGGGCAGCCTGTGTTAGTGAGGGAGTCTGCCTCCTTATCACTGCTCAGAATATTGCAAATCAGACTGTCAGGATGCCGTGGATTTTTAAAAAATCTTCCTTGGTGTTACAAAGTGACCTTGGTGCTCTGGGCTTGTTTTCTGCTGTGGCTATTTGGCTTTGTGGTGCTGAGCTAGATTCTTGCAAGCGCAACATTGAATTTTAGCAGGAGATTCTGGTGTCTGCTCTGGCTGAAGAGGAGCAAGGCTGCAGAAACTGCCAGGAATGTGATGCTGAGGATGCTGAACAGAGACACATGGAGATGCTTTTTGTCATGGCCAGAACACATATCTTAGTGTAGTTCACAAGTTTGATTACAGCACCACCAGAGGATAAATTTATTTAACTTCTGTAAACATGAAACTACCAGTAAATAATAAACTTACCAGGGAATACTGCATTTTGCTCTGCATTGTTTTGCACTAAGGGTTGAGGAAAACGTGTTTAAACCCAGAGGATATCGTAGTGAAATATAAGAGATGAATCCTTAGATTGAGGTTTGCTGTGAGGACAGGGCTCAGGTGTCACACCTTTGCAGCAGTGAAATCTATTGATCCTAAGAGGACACAGCACTTTAGCATGATCAGCACAACAGTTCCCAAATTCCTGAGTTCTCCTGAACCAGAATGAGGCAGCAAATTGCACTGTGCATATTTACACTACAGTACTTTAGGAGGAGAGACCCCTCATTTGGTAACCTAGAGAGACAGAGCTCTGTTAAACAGTGGGTACCAGGAAAAGAAAGCATCCAAATACAATTTGATGGCAGACATGAGAGTCTGCCAAAGGTGTAAAGGATTCCTTGTGCAGAGTTACATACTTGCCCCTTTTTCATGTAGTCTCCTTCAGTTTAAGAAAATAGTTTCAATTGTAATGTGATTTTTTTTCTCTTTATCACATTTTTGTGTGTTATCCTAAGCACATTTGTATGTGTTTAACTCTGATTTTGATGGGAATTTGATGAGCATGAAGTGCTTTACTGAGCAATGACCTTAGGGAAAGCCCTGATCATCTCCCTCACCTGTGATCAGCCTGATGATCCAGAAAAGGCAAACTTGGTGTAGACAGCAGCAGAAAGCAGCACTGGACTGAGTTGGCCAAGCCTGAGGGAGCACAGAGAGAGGCACCCAAGGGGTTGGAAGCAGCAAAATCCCCTCCAATTTGGGAGCTGGAGGATGAAGAAGTTCATCACCAATTTTATCTGATTTCAGCAGGAGCAGACAGGTTGCAGGAGCAAAGCCAGCTTGTGCAGCTTCCTGAGGTGTTGGAATCTGTGGCAAGGACTGAACAAATTCCTTCTCAGACAAGTGACCAAGTTGTACACGAGCAGCTGGTCACTAGGAACCTGTGGTCTCAGCTGTTGTGGCTGTGTGTCAGCAGGGATGCAGCCATGTCACCACTGACTAGTGGACCTGAACCCTGAAAACATTTTAATTATGTACAATTTTGCAGGTTTCAATTAGTAATAGCTCTAATAAAATATCTCACAGTTATCCCCTGGACAGTTTTTTGAGTGGAGGAACACATCTTGGTCAATACTAATCTATTAGCCATGTATGAACAAAATTCAGTTAAACTTTTCTCCCTGATCAGAGGCTTTGCTGAGGTGTTGCAGCTGAAGGCTCCAGCAGCAAAATGATGTCCCTTTCAGGTTTTGTGTTGGTATTTATTCTTTATTACTTTATCAGGAGATTGCATCACTTACCATGCTGACTTTTTAAAAGATGAACAGTATTAAAAGCTTAGGATGCAAACAGAAGGTATAATGATGTCAGTAGGGTCTTAATTTCTAAGTGAGTCTGTGTCTGACCTGCAATGATTTCCACCTTAAATACTGTTTTGCACAAGACAGCTGCATAAATGTTTAGACAGAACAGTGAAGAACAACCTGAAAACCAAGGGGGCATGTTAGGCAGACTGAATGTAATCAGCTCAAATGGAATTTGGGCGGGACAATGGAATTAATTAAAAAAATATAATGTGGGGGTTGAATGGCCAGAAGAAGTGAGGATGCAGGTGGATGCCACACTGGAGTGAGGGCAGGGCAGGCAGAGCCCTCATCTCCTGCACTGGAGATCAGTTCTGGCTCAGAACAGGCTCACAGGAGGAAGGGCAGTGCCTTGTCCGGTTTGTGTTGAAGTGTGGAAGGTGTGACATGAGAAGGGGTCTTTGGACTCTTGTGAGAGTGATGCTTTTTTAATCTGCTTCTGCACCAGTAAAATCCCACAATGAAGCAGGGAGATTCCAGTAGATGAGGTATATAACTGGAAATGAGAATAACTTGGTTTTTCTTTATTGCTAAGCCTTGGGGGAAAAAGGTACTTAAACCTGGCGATTTGCTTTGCCTGCCCAGAAAATAGGATAACAACACTTTCTTATTAAAAACCATCTGAAGCTTAATTCCTTGCAAGGTGCTATGATATTTTGGAAGAAACTTTTCTAACATGTTAAGTAAACCAGTCCTGTTCAAGCTTGAATTCCTCAGAGTCACAAGCTGTGGAGTGGTGGTGTCCATGGGGAGCTAAAGCACACACTGGGAAATTGCTGATGGATTCATTTCAATTTCTGGAAGCATTTAATGAGGCACCTACTGGTGAAATGAGAAAGAAGTAAAGTCCAGACCTCTAGAATGTCATTTTTCCTGACCTCATAGCTGGAGATAATAAAATCCATTCTTCCATCTGCCCTATTTTTTTAACCAACATCTCAGAGCTAGAGTTAACTTCAGAAGCACCAATGTTTTTTCTCATTTCCCTTCTCCTTATTGAAACACAACTTGGTGAGAATGCAGGGGCCCAAAATTTGGTAAATCATAGAAAAGATTCAGAGAAATCCTATATTTTTCTTCCAAAATTCCTCTCCAGAGGAGCAAGGCAGAAAATTAAGTCGCTATAATTCCATTTGTCCTGTGATTCCAATCTTTTGCAATTCCTGTATTACATGATGAATTTTAGAATCAGGGCTACAGGGTTTTTTTAGCATTCTCTCTGCATGTGATTGGCCATGGCTCTGCCTCAATGTGGGGATTAGGGCATGAAATGAGTGCCTTATTTCTCTTAACTGCATGTGAATTTTAGGATTTTCTGTTTTGTTCAGAGCAGTAGCTCAAAGGGATCTACTCTGCTGCATTTGCTGAGCACCAGCAGAGCAGCCCTGACATTCTAGGATGCTTTAGTGGGCATGGCTAAAATGAAGAAAAAATTCATGCTTTTCTAGGGAGCTCCTTCATGTTAAAGCCAAAGAAGAGAATTTTGTTTTTTCTTTGATCTGCCTCCTATAGGTAATGGATCACACATTCAGCAAAATAAAGTGCATGTATGTCAAATATGTGGTTAAGGTTGTACTACTATTCTGTTGAAGCATACAGCAAAGTAAATTAATTACAAGTTAACATTAAAGAAAATTTAAGTCTTCTCTCTAATGAAGCTTATGTATTTTCTCTGTTAGCCTCAGGAATTAACCACCTGGCAGGTACTTATCCATTGAGGTCTGAACTTATACCCTAACAGTCAATATAATTTCCAAAATATCATTTCATCGTATCTACTCTTGTAGTTTTCTGTTTTGTAAGGAGATTTTGTCAGAATATCTACAGAAGAGCCCCTTTTCCTCCCACACCAATTCTTGCCACTGCGCTGGCTCAACTTAATCTGTTCCATGAACAATTGCTTCTAAATGCATTGAAGTGCTTTCAGTAGTTTCTTTGCTTATAGCATTGAAATACAGGTGTTTATATTTCCTACATCCTCCTTGGAGAAGCATGATAATGTTTGGTTTAGAAAATAAGACATGCTTGACGCATTTTTTTAAACCATTGATTTTTGTCTTGAACTTTTGCTGTTTGATTTTAAAAACGAGGACTCAGATTCTTAAAGGGAATGTGTAGTTGAGAAGATGAACTTACCAGTAAGAATTTGAACCTAAGTACAATCAGAGATCAGCCATTAATAAAATGGTGCTTTTTCCCCCCTGTAAGATGTATTAACTGCACAGCAAGTATGAAGGAAACACTCACTATGGCAGGTCTTATCCATCAGGTAGAAATGAAATACAAAAAGGTCATGCAGGGTGTTCAGGGGAAGCAGCGCTCTCTCCTGTTGTAAATCACTGAGGGTGGTGTCAGATTTGACATATGAGTACATGTCAGATGCACTTTTTTTGGCCTTAAAAATAAAGGAGAAGTCAGGGTCTCCAGAAGGAGCAGAGACACAGGGTATTGTGTGCGGGGAAATTGAAATCCTGGGGGTGGGATTGGTACTTTGTGTCTCTTTCTGGGTTAATTCAAGCAGCTAAGCAGCTTGAGGCAATATGGAAGAAATAAAAGCTTGACAAAACATTTCTAAAATAGCTCTGGAGGAACAGAGAAGTTGACAGGTGAGTAGAGTAACCAGACTGCCTGAAAATGCTTCAAAACCAAGTGTGTTTGTTTTTGGTGTTCAAAACTGGGTGTCTTGAAGCCACAGGATACAGGACAGGTTATTGTGCAGCTGCTGGGGCAGGAGAAGGGAAAGGTGAACTGAGATCTTTGTGCATGGCTTGTGTGGGAGAAAGGCAGCCCTCTGCTCGTGGATCAGCCTGGAAATGGATCTCTGTTGGCAGAGATTTCTCTCAGTGTAGAATCAGGGAAAATAAAATTTCGTATTCCTTTTCACTTAAAATCACTGAAAAAAACAATGTGAGCCAGAAAAGGGGTATTCTTAAAGAATGTTAAGAATTCTTAAAAATGGTTGTTGAACTTTCTGTACACCTGGAAGATGCCCTTTCACCCGGACATTTCCAAACTAGTCCAGACTAACTTCTACATAGAAAGAAACCCATGTCAAAACAAACAATACATTATATTTTCAATTTGTCCCACCTATTCACCTTCCAGTAACAGCTATCCATGGACAGGCTGAGACAGAAGCCATATAATAGAGCACAAAATGTACACACAAAGGTACATAAAGTTATTTGTTGTAAGATTGGATGCTTTTTTCTGGATACTGGGCAGTTGAGGTGTCTGTGCCTAAAGGATCTCACACATTGCTGTGCCCACCAGGAGGCACAAGGACCAGAGACTGAACTATCCGTGACAATTTGGAGAGCATTTTGAAATTTTTACAGGATTAAGGAAATTTTCAAAGGCAAATGAGGCTTTATACTGAAACTTTATGAATCTGTGTGAAAAATAAACTGTTTTCCAAGATTTGAGTACTCCTATCCCTAGATGTTTTTGAAGAGCAATATGAAGTGTTTTGAGATGACACCTGTAATTTTATTTTGATGAATCCCCTGTGGTGAGTGCTCTGAAGTAGAGAGAAATACAGTGGGAAAGAACTGTTGATGGAAAACACAAACAGCAGAGAGAGGATGGATGGACTGAAGCTGGAAACCAGACTAGACACATCTAAGGCAATTTAAAGGAATTAAGAGCATATACTAAAACTGACAAATGAGTGACAGGAAAACCAGATTAGAGTTCAGTGCTGGGAGGAGACATGGCCTTGTGGATAGCTGATGATATGGAGTGTAATGTGCCTGGTGCAGCAGGGCAGAAGAAAAGGTTTCATGTCTGTGATTTGATCTTGGTGTTTATTAAAACAGTGTTGTTTGACAAAGTGAATGTGAGGAAGGAGAGCAAAAATAGAGCAGTGTGCCAGGGGCCAGAGAGGAGGAATACACAACCTTCCTGACATCTCAGGGACTCCTGTCCTCAAAGTCAGCCCACGTGGAGCTGTGGTGGAACCCCCCAAACCTGCCCAGGTGAGAGCACCTGAAGGGAGATCTGAGGCAGCTCAGGGCTCACAGGGGAGCTCAGCTGAGAGCTCATTCTGCAGCTCAGAGAAGCTGCAAAACTCGCAGGAATCCCTCTGGAATTGCAGGCAGGCTGATGATGCCCCCAGGGCTGCAGGGAAGAGCTTTCCAGCAGACAGGAAAGGTAACACTCCCCCCAGGGTGTAGCTGTTTTCCTCAGCCTCTCCAAGGACTCAGGCTATTCTGAGGTGATTGGCTTGCAGCTGGGTACTGTATCTTGGCAAAAAATATGTGAATATTCCTTATACTGCTGTCATGAAAGGCGTGCTTTAAAAATTCAGGAGTCTGGATGGAAGCAGCTATCTGGACTGCTTGATTCCATGATCTATTTCAAACATACTTGACAGAGAGGCACACTATGAATGTTTTCAGGCTTTTCCCCTAATAATTTTTGATGCTGTCACCTTATTTATATAGCTGAGGTTGGCAGCTCGTATGTTTCCATGAAAGTGCTATAGAAAGTGTCAGAAAAAAAATAGTATAATTCAGTTTTAAAAGGCAATTAATCAAGAGACTTGAATCTACTGGAAATGAGGCTTCTTTAGTTCCAGTGCTCAGGAAATTTGTTCCCTACTAAATTTTAAAATATAAGTAATTTTATGTTAAAAATGGCAGAAAACAAGGAATGCCACACTGGACTGAAATTGGTGAGCCCCTGAAAAACCCTTGCCTTTTCACATGCCAAATGCAATGCAGGCAGAAGAAAACAGCTGCTGGCTGAGTGAACTTGAGGTTACCCATGCTGGGCTAACAGAGACAGAGATATTCCCAACAGGACGTGCTTGTTTTCCTTCTCAACCAGCTCAGCAAGTCCTCAGCCTGAAAGAGAACTCCTAGGGAGAGCTCATTTTTCAGGCATTCTGCAATTGTCATCTTTTCACTTTTATATGTGCTGCAGAAGGGTTCTACAGTAGGAAAAATTTGAAGAGCAGCTTTTGAAGTGCAAGGACAAATCAATCAATTAAAAGCTGTTATGAAGATAAGAGCAGTGCTGCCTGCCTTTCATGGTGTCTTTGTTCAGCACCTAAAAGTGAAAGGTTCAGATCTAACTAGTCTCAGGCACAGTAATTTGAATTTATAGTTGTTTGTGGCTTTGTGGAATCTGGCTATACGTACAATTTGAAAGGAATCCACTGAGGTCTCAGCATAAAAATGTGTTTGGAGAAACTGCCTTTGTATTCTGTGACAAAAATGATTGTGTGCAACCAGCTCTTAATTCCAATTTTGACAAATTGGCTTGATTTGTTCTTCTAAGGACAATAAAAGAGGACCATTAAAGAACTTGGAATCAAAGGATGTGTTTCAATGTAAATAAACATTGAAGTTATAATTATTAAGTTTCTAAGTTGCTGGAAAATAAAGTAAGCACAGATAAGTGAATAGCATACTTTTAGCGTCAGGATTTACTGCCTTTACTATGATTACCTTTCAACAGTAAATTGGAGAAGAAGAAAAAAAACCACACATGCAGAGTTCTGCTCTCAGGTTATTGCCAAGCATTTTCTGCACATATTATAAAAGGAAAAAAGTGCTAATTAATTTTATTTTTGCATATTTTAATGCCATAGGACATGTACTTAGTAAAGTTTAAAAATGGGTTTGAAGAACAAAAAAAATAAGTGTTCATGATCATACTTGTGAAAGTTACAGATAGGCACATACCTGTCTCTTTGAAGCTGAGAAACCTGGCAAGTAATATGCAACAAGGTTGTTTTTTTCCAAAAAAGCCTCTAAGTCAGGCTTCTAAGCAAATTCTAAATTTGAAATACTTAATTTTTCAAGGGGCTTCACTTGCAAAAGCTCTATAAGAGTACAGTCTGCTCTCTTCTGAGAGCACATTTTCAGTGATATATATTCATATGGCACAGATGTTTGCATGGGTGTATTTTGTGGAACCAGCTGATTTGCACCATTTATTTCCCATTTCTGTATCTGCTGGTGCTAACAGGCTTTTTACACCCCCAGCTTGCTGGTGATGAGCTCTCCATGCCTCTGGGGTGGCCCTGCAGAGCAGGTGTCTGTGCCAGGGGGTGACCTGAGGCTGCGCCCGTGGCTGGCAGGGCTGGGCCCTGGAGGCAGCACAGTTTGCATGAGCACATCCCACACAGTTTGCATGAACACATCCCACACAGTTTGCATGAACACATCCCAACCCAGCCCTGCTCTGGCCAGGAAACTCTGCTGAAATGTTTGCTGAGAGTGCAATCCCACCAGGCACAAACTGCACTGGATCCTCCTCATCTGAAAACTCAAATAAATCCCTTTTATGTACTTCAGGTAGATAATTAATGATTGAAGTAGAGAATACTTAATGTTCATTTTCTGTGATTTTGTTTTTCATTTCTGTGATTTTTCTTGGGCTCATTTTCTGTGATTTTTTTCCCCCAAGTTTTCTGAGGGATTTCAGTGTGGTATTTTTGAGGTCCCCCATGGCAGGAAGGAAATGATTGAATCTGACTCCATGTTCTCAGAAGGCTAACTTATTATTATTATATTATGTTAAAGACTGCTATACTCAAACTATACTAAAGAATAGAAGAAGGATACTTACAGATGGTTTAACAAGATACTAATTAAAAACTCCTGACTCTCCTCAGAGTCTGACACAGCCTGACTGTGATTGGTCATTAAGTCAAAACAATTCACGTGAAAACAATGAAACAGACACCTGTTGGATAAACAATCTCCAAACCACATTCCAGAGCGGCAAAACACAGGAGAAGCAAATGAGATAATATTGTTTTCCTTTTTCTCTGAGGCTTCTCAGCTTCCCAGGAGAAGAAATCCTGCGAAGGGATTTTTCCTGATACGACAGTGACACCTCAGGATTTCTCACCTGAAGTTGAAAATATTCATTCTTCTATGGGTTTTCTGTGGCAAGGCTAGCTGGTTTTGTTTTCAAACTAGCCTACAGCAGGACATGCCCCGTGCAATATCACTGGGTGTCTTTTCAGCTCCTGCCTGTTGTCATTTCAAAAAGCAGGGTAGGAGGGGAGTATATGAAATTTGTGTGCCTGTCAGATTAGCCAGGTTTGCCTCTTGCTCTTAAACTGAAAATATTCTGAGTTTGTGATGCCATCAGAGACTTTCAATTCAAGCATCTTGCTCAATTGCCTCAAAGTATTGCAGGTAGAGAAAGAAATAGTTTTTTAAATTCATCTGTCTCCCAAAAAATAACCAAATGTTAGGTAGTATAAAAGAGTTTCTTCAGTCAGCAGCAAGGTGATGCTCATCATTCCTTTGATCTGGTGTGATTTATCACATCAAGAGGAGATATATCAAATTAGAAAACTATCAAGGAATTTTGCTCTTCCATGGGGAAGATGGGCAGAGCAGAGATGACTCATGTACATCACACCTTAATTCTGCTTTTTGATAGTTCACACTTCAGCAAGCAGTGACAGATGCTAGGTAATAGAATTGTCATAGCCTTTATTTTAGGAATTGCTGGGTGATTGTGGATGAGTGTTCACCATAACCCCTGTTCAGGAGAATACCCTGGAATGTGATTCCTTCCCTGGCATTAGTGAGAAGGGGAATTCAAGCAGATCTTTCCCCTTGTGAGATGCTTTAGGCTGGCCAAAGCCATGGAGTGAGGATATCCAGGGAAAACAGCTGCATCCCTGTCACTACAGTGCTGCAGCTGACAGTGTAGTGCAGATGAGATGGTGCTTTAAACATCTTGAATTTTAGGATGATTTGTTTTTGTCACTCCATTAAATTTCGTCTGTCTGGGGCTACTTCAGGACTAGATCAAGAAGTAAATAAATATTAAAGAATAAAAGCATGCAAAAAAAGACATGAAGCACTCAAAATGTATTGAATTTTTAAGTCACTCTTAAGTTTTGGTCAAACCTTTCCATACTTTGAATAGCTAGATGCCTGCATTTGGTCTGATTCCCATGTTTTGCTATCATCATTTTTTGGTCAGAGAATTGAGGAATTATTTGTTACAGGTGGACATCTGGAGGCCAATCAGTTGCTCAAAACTGAACTGACTTACCAATTTAATAAAAAATTTGACTTTCTTGATCCCATTCTTGAGGCAAATGTAGACTAGTCTCCATACTTGTCATTTTCTCTAACAAAATAGTGCCAAACTTCCTTATTGATACTGAAAACCTTAAAAAAATTGGTAAAAACAATGTTGTGATTTTTTAAAAAAGTTTTTCTTTATTTGTTTGGTCCCTTCAAACTTATTATTCCTAAATTTTTTTCCTGTTCACCTTCGGGTTCCTTGGCTTGTGAACTAGAGCTTATAAGAAGTGAGAAAATAGGAACATTTTCTTCTGTTAAGAGTTTTCTGAGTCCCCACTTCTGCAATAATTGTAGAAAGAGGATTCTGCTTTTCCTGGTAGCAAACACTGTTTCAATACTGATATTCTGAAATAAGATAGTTATTCATGGTGCCATACATGCAAAAAACAAAAACCTAATTCCATATTTCACAGGCCCAACAAATAGCATATGAATGTGACTCCTGAGAATAAAATAAAACTTTATATGCTTCTGAAGTTCTTTGTCATTCTGACTTAGAAACTTAGCCATGAGCTAATAATTGCTGGTTTATGTTGGCTCACACAAAAATATACAGAAAAAGCAACCCAGGGCTCAAGGGAGAAGAGAAATAGCTGAAATAGAAGCCTGAGCTACAAAGAGAACTAGAGTTAATAGTGGCTTTAGTTATCTGCTTGTTGCAGAATATTATGAAACAGAGACAAATATTATATTCAAATGAGAATTATTTTATCAGCCAGTCAAACCAATTAAAGCTCCACCACCATGAGAATACAGATCCGTGGTGTCAAATTGAATTGATACTGCCCAAAGGACTCAAAAATTCCCACATTTTAGAAAGAGTGCTCAGTTGATCTGTGGGTTATGGTAAAACCAGGTTTTTAGTTGTACCTCCATATCTTTAGCCATAGAACTATGGAGTTCTATTCCATAGGAGCATCCAGTCACAGTTTTAAATACAATTTCAAAAGCTAAGATTATAAAAACTGCCCGGGGGGGAGTACTCCATTCTTTTTTCTCACAGCCAGATTGAATCTGGCTCTTGTGACTGTTTCCATGTATGCTTTTTTTACTAGTGCTTCTCTGAATATTAGCATTGTTAGAAATATAATGACAGAAATATCTGTTGGTATTTTAAAAAAATCTCTTTCCAATCTGATTTCTCTGCTACATATCTGAGTTATTTCTCTGCTAAACTGCTTCTGCTTTCCCTTGCTTGAATAGGTTGGTTTAGTGGCAAATTGTTAATGAAGTTCAAGTGATTCAATGAAATCAAGAGGAGAGAAAATGGCTTTATGAGGATTATATGTATTTCACCTACTGAGGATGGATGTAGTCCCCAAGTTATACTTAAGCCATTATTTCAATGATTTGCTGCTTCCTAATAAGATGATAGCTAACAGCAAAATCCAACCTAGGTTCAATCTTGTCTAAAGTAAATTTTTCTGACAGTGCATCTACTTGGATTGTACCTTAAACTCCATCCAGACAGGTTAAACTGACAATTTGGTATTAAGTCTTTTTTAAGTGTGGGTAATCTCTGTGAACAGCATGGTAATATTCAGTTCTAGTCACTTTTAGTACTTCCCTATCTGTAAAAAGGCAGAAATAAATTATTAGTTAGAGCTACAAAGAAGAATGAGCTAATTTTGGCCATGACTTCATATTCACAAAAGATAAGAGAGAATTAATGCATTAGTATTTTTTTTAAAGAATTTGTTATTTTCTCCACTTTGTCTTTCTGGTTTCAAGTCTGCACATAATAGACACACAGAATAGCACTTGAACATGAACTATATCTTGGAACAAATACCTATTTATGTTTATTTCTAATCCCATCATTGCGTGCAATTGAAGTGTGATTCATGTAACAGCTCACAGTTACAGGTGTGCAGGAGAGGCACTGTAATATTTGGGATAGTGTGGGGAAAAATGACTTTGCATGGTTCCAACTTTTTTCTAAAATACTTTAAATTTTATGTTTTCAGACTTCATTTTATTGAAAAATTGACCACCCACACATCTCCTGCTAATGTATTTCCTTCTGTGAAATATTGATTTAGCCAATGTCATGTGTGGAGGATGCTGATGTCTTCTGGTGCTGTTGCACCTGTTTCACAAAGGAGAGAACAATGATCTCCAGTGCTCTTCCTTTTTCCCTTTTAATGTAAATGTCAAGTTTTTCCCCTTGGTTTTCTAGTGGTCCATCAATTTCTCTTCACCCTCTATAAGGTTCAAAAGCTTTTGCCATTTTATCCCTTGCATCAGACAGCAGCTGGCATGCTTGAGGTGCTCTCCCAAATGGGTACAGCAAGGTTGTGGCTAAAATGTGATGTCTCTCTGCTCTGCTTGTTCTGCTGCTGCAAAAACAACCCAGGTATGCTCAGCCCAGGGGCCTTCAAATGAGTTTTCTTTGGTAGTTAAGTGACAGAATAACACATTAGCATTTCAGTGAGGCACTTGGTGATTCATTTTCTTCTTGAAACTTCTTAATTTGCATATATCATATTGTTCTTTTTCACTGAAATTAGAGTTGTGAAGAGACAGGAATTTATATTGCAGTTGATGTGTTTATTCTTACTGCTGAATGTTATTCATACTGTTGATGTGTTTATTCATACATACTTGGCTCTTTTTCTTCTACCTTCTTGATATAATAAATGGTTTATTCACACAGTTCTGCTGATTTTTTTTAATATTTCAAGGTGTCTGAAAATGATTTTGAATTTTGAGACTGTCCTTTGAGATCTCCAATTGATTCCAGACCAGACAGTCTGAATTCTGAAAGTTTGAGTGCATTTCTGCATTCCCAAAAGCTGCAGCACCTGTGCATGGCTTGGGAGGAGAAGTTTGAAGGGTTCAGGACAACAGAGAAAAACCTGCAGCACGCAGAGGATAAAAGATTTTGATGTAATTCCTCTTGAGCTCCCAGCTGCATCCATAGGCTTCAAGGGAGTTGCAGTGTTTTAACTGCCCAAAGAGCAGAGCAATCTGCAGCTGGTACATGTTTCTTTTGAGGGGGAGTTTTGTGCCTCTGTAACACACAGATTTGGCAAGAATTGCACTCACTGATCCCCTCTCCCAGACCCCTTTCACTTCATATTCTTTCCCTCCCTGAGTTCCAAGTTGTTTTTTGGGTTTTTTTTAGGCCTTTCCCACTGGGCTAGATGATACCAATTAACTTTAAGAGCATTCCTAGGGGGATTTTTGATTTGTGCTTTGCCCCCAGCTATCTTCCTAGACAGTGCAGGGAAGTGAGCCAGGCTTCAAAGCTGCTGAAGGCTGAGAGTTCCTTCAGAGCAGGGGAGCAGCTGGGGAGTTTGTCACCCTTTGAAAGCAGGGCTGAGTGTTTATCTCCCCTGTTTGATCAGCGATCCTCCTGTCAGGATTACACTGCTATTGACTGGTTACTTTGTCTTGGCTCTGAACCCAGCCTAACTCAATTAGCCAAATTTTACTTCCCTGGGTTGGCCTGCCTGCTTTCTTCTCTGAGCTTTCTCTGCAGATCAAACTCTTCTGAGCTAAAGAGCTGAGCTAGCTAAATCCCCCCAGTAGTTTCATTCAGGGTTTTGTTATCACTCATGGGACTTGACAAAATGAAAAACAAACAAATAAATGAGCTTTTCCTCAAATGCTATTCCCTGAGTGACTTGTTTCACCTCTCACAAAGGAGGTGCAGAGATAAAGGAGAATTTAGGCTGACTATATCAAAATCTGAATTAGGGATAAAATATTTTATTCTGCTATCTCTTCTCCTTCAAAGAAGCTGACTGGCTGCTTAAAGAAGAGGATAGCCTCATCTATAGAGTGAGGACGCCAAGCAACCAAATAATTTATTGCTAAATAATAAATGGTGTGCTTTCTTCTTCAGCTATATTTGGTGTGTTCTGGTTGGGCTGTACATTTAGAGAGAGGTCCTTGCTATTCTTAGAAACAGATGCAAAGCATTTGGAAGAGGCCTGTGTGAAATTTCTGGTTTAGTGATGCTACAGCCTGTAGGACAGGGAGCTCTCCTGGGGCTGACTGGCATCCTGGATTGCTCATTAGAGAGGAAGAGAACCTCCACAACATCAAAGTGCAATTTTTTGGGCTACTTTGTGAAAAATATGGATCAAACATATGCCTGCTAAGCCTTCTCAGGATTCCTTCAGTGCAGAGCCCCATTAGGGAAGTCCAGGCTACTTCAGTGATGCTTGTGGTGCCAAAGGCATCACAGCAGCTCCTGTGCCAGCTGTGCTGGGCATGGGCAGGTTGTTCCAGCTGTGCTGGGTGTGAGCAGGCTGTTCCAGCTGTGCTGGGTGTGAGCAGGTTGTTCCAGCTGTGCCAGGTGTGAGCAGGTTGTTCCAGCTGTGCCAGGTGTGAGCAGGCTGTTCCTCCAGCTGTGCTGGGTGTGAGCAGGCTGTTCCAGCTGTGCCAGGTGTGAGCAGGCTGTCCCAGAGATGTCTGCTCTCTCCAGCAGCTCCTTGGACTGTCAGGAGGGACAAATTCTCTCATTTCTCTGACACTGACATGCAGCTCTGGGATTGGGGCTAAAAGAGGAGGAATCAAGATCCTGCCCTGTGCTATATACACCTTCCTCTTGAGGAAGCACAGCTTGTCCTCAGCTCTCACAGGAAATTCTGTTCTTGTAGTAGGAAATGGGCAGTTTTACCTGCAGGAGCCTTTGGCAAGATGGAGGAGGGACTGCAGGCATATTTTGCTCTTTGCTTTTAAAACAGCTGGCCACAAAATTCTAAAAATTTCTGCTCCAAGAAGATCTATTTTTCTTTAAAATGGCCAAATTTAGCAGTGGCCCGTGGCAGGAATGGGCAGGCTGCAGGAGCTGGGGTGCTGGGAGGACAGAACTCCACTGTGTGGAGCATCCTCTGTCTCCAGTGAAGGGAGAGAGGCTCTGCCTGGGAAAGGGGAGCTGCTCTGCTCCTGCCTGACTTCAGACAGCATCAAGCACACTTGCTCTCCTGATCCCTTGCTGCTCCTGCCAAGCTGAAGCCCTCTTGTCACAGTTCCCTCTCTTTTCCTTTGCATTTCCTCCTCCTCATCATTCCAAGAGTTCTGCTGGGAGCATGAGCATGCCCATGGGTGATTTCCAAATTAAGAGTGGGGAAGCATTAGGGTCTCCAGACCCTCTGTAAGGTCTGGATCTGAACCTGATCAGGCTTCACTGCTGTCTTTTGTGGAATTATTCATTAAAAATTTATAAAAATATGTATAAATAAATTCATAAAAGTTGAAGCTTCCTTCCTTATTTTGCCCCACTGCCTCTTCTCCCCAGATTTAAGAGGAAGAAGCAGCAAAGAGAACGATGGTAGCCTTAGGCAAAGGGCTGTGGAGATGAGACTGGAAAGGGAGAAAAGAGAAAGCTGAAAACTTTCAGCACAGTCTGTCGGCCTTGGGCATGGAATATGAGCCTAACAGGTCTGGAAAGCCTTCACCAGTGACTAATGATTGTGTTCCTCTCTGCAAACATTTTGTAATATCTGCTGCAAATTATGTTTTTATAGTTAATTAAGTACATGGGACAACTGAATGTGCTTTCTGAAATCTCTTTGTTCATGCACTGCCTGTGTTTTCTCACTTGCCTGTGCTGGACAGGTTCAGCTGTTAAACTGTGGCCATGTGGGAGCCTCTGCAACCCAACCCTTAGATATATTTTTCTCTTTATATGCAGGCAAGCCTCAGGCTGGGCTGTGAAAGTGTGAGAACTGGCTAAAGTAAGAAGTATTTCAAACGGAGGCCAGAGTAATAAAATAATTATATCTGGTATTGGTTGACTTAAACTGCTGACTAAAACTGTGCTGCATCAAACTGCTGGGACAGCAGAATATCAGACTCCTGCCTTTAAAATAAGCCCACTTTGGAGCTTCTGGACCATATTCACTGGTGTGTCACTTCTGCTTATGCTGGTGTGAAATTAATTATAAGCAAGCATTTATTGCAGTATGGTAGAATAGGACAACTGTGTCTTCATTTATTACTGTGCCAGAGAGACTGCAAATAAAACCTAATTCCTCCCTGATGGAGATGTGCATAAAATGCACTGAAAGTCTCTGAAGGAGTTCTTACAGGTCTGAACACATTAAAAAAGTGAGTAGAGAGAATGCTGTTTGTCTTTTTCCTTGGAGATCATGTTGTATAATTTCAATATGGTCCTTCTGGAAAGATCCTAGGGCCTGGTTACTGCACCTCTGTGGTGATCTCCTCTGCTTAAAGAATGTCTGACCCCATATGACACTGAGAAGGTGGGGTAAGAAGTGCATGCCTAAGCAAAAGTAAAGAAATTGACAGTTTTTCTTAATTTTTAAATTTTTAAATTTTCTTAATTTTTAACATTTTAATTTTTTTTTATTTTTCTTATATATATAATATATGTTAAATATTTGCCAAGAGGCATAAAAAATAAATTTTTAAGTATCTAGGTCAGATGTCTAGTGTGAGAATGAGATTTTAAAGATTGCATGTTTACTTTAGGGAAATTGTGCAATATTAATTAATTGAACGTTAGGTGGGTGTTTTTAAAGGGTAAGGCGGGCAAATAGAGCACCACAAACTCATTGAAACATGAATATTCAATGGTTTCTTTTCACCTGAATATAATTGAAGAATCATACATTCCTAAAAACAAGCAAATTATACTCAAAATATTGTTACCTCTTCTTTCAAATCCATTAATTGGTTGGCCTAGGAAGTAGATAAGTCAGCTGTTGTGTTTCATGGTGCTTCCTTTTTGTTCCTTTGGAGTTACAAGCAGTTTTTCTGGAGTAGGGGAGGGAAACCAGGAGGGAAACCTGCATTTCATACTGTGATAGTATGATCTGGTGGGTTCTCAAATGCAATACATATGCAAATCAGAAGTGCTTGAAAGGATTTCAGCCACTTTTAGAATTACATCAGGGAGAACAACATAAAGAAACTTGCCCAGATTCACTGCACTCATTAGGAAATGCCTCAGAAACCTCCCTGGTGAAATGCAAATGAGATTCATAAGTCAACACAGGAGATGCAACAGACCCAACTCTGTGAAGATCAACTTCCCAGAGACATCCTGCCACGTCAGTGTTAACATCCCTCTTTTAACTCCCTGCATTAGAAATTCACGAGGCTCAAATTTGTTGTGTGTTATGAATTTGTAAATTGAGACCATGACCTTTTTAACTGAAAGCAGCAAAACCCACACAAGAAAGGAAATCTTTATAGAGGTAGCAAATGGGATGTGGCATGGTGATAGAAATAAAAGTATGACATGGTTTTTCTTCTCCTTCCAAAGGAAGCCCTACTGTATTTTAAAGATAACTTCAGAATTTTTAGATTTCTGTCGTTGTGTTGGTTTCCAACTTTCATGACAGATGACTGTCAAACGTCACATGAGGCTGTGGCCAATAACTGGCATCATGCTGTAGGCTTAAATCAGATTTTAACAAGGCTCTTCCATGGCTCAGTCCCTTCTTCAGCAAAGATTGCAGCCTTTCTCTGCCTACCAAGATTTACCAGCCAGTTGCCAAGATCAGTCTGAGCTGGTTATTAGAACAGCATTTCTGCTTTTGTTCCCAGGAAAACCTGTCTCTGCGTAGCACACTGACAACAGCAGCAAACAGGAAAGCAGATGTGGGCTTCTCTCTGAAGAGACTAGTGCCCATCACGTGTTTATGGAATCTTTTTACCTAATTACTCTATATGCATAGCTAAAGGAAGAGTAGAAAGGGATCTATAATATACTACCAGATTTTTTTCCTACTGCAAGTACCTTGTGGAAGTAATGAGATAAAAGAGTTTTCCTTCTGTCTTTGCCTGGGTGGAGAAGTTGAGGTGGGATGAAAGGTGGTGGGAGATTTCTTTGTGGATTTTTTGTTCACCCTATATACCTGCACTTGAGCACTGAATCTTCTGTAGTGGGTTGCAGTATTTTCAATTCCTTTCATTTAACTAAGAAAGAGTAATGGTTATCTCATGTTTTCATCTGAAACTCTGTTGAAGAGGTTCAAGCTGTGGATATATTGTGGCTTGTAGATACTTTAATGTTTTCCAGAATGGCTGCTTTTTTTCTTTAAACATGTTTTCCTTTCTGTTTCTACTTGCTTGCTGCTTTCACTTGACTTTAAACTGCAAATTTTTGGGGTGCAAGTAATGCAAATTTCTCTGTGCAGATGTGATCAGTACTCAGAGATCAGTCTGTTGGCTTTGGGGCTCTGAGAAACAGTCAGCTTTAGCTGGTAATTAGTAAAGCAAATAGCACTAGGAGTGGAGAGATGAAGCTCCAACAAAATTGGGTTAAAGACGTGAGAAGGAAAGAAAAGAGAATTAAACAGAGAAATGAAACCCATGGGCTGGGCCAGTGTCCTTCTACCATGTGCTGTAGCTGTACACAGGTGTGGAAATAATTGCCACAGCTTACAGGAGAGTCAGAATAATGTAATGGTCAAACAAATCAGGGCTCATCCTAGCCAGAGTCTGGGTTGTTGTGTGTTGTCTCACAGCCTTTCCCTGCATGTGGGGAAAAGGACGTGGTCAGACTTACACTGGTTTAAATAACATCACATTTATTCCCTTGAGTTGTCTCAGCTCTGCTAATGCTGAGTTAATTTTATGTTGCTGGGGATACTCTGGTGTTCTGATCTTTGTCGTAGGTGACAAAGGTAATATCTTTAAACTATTTGGAAGAGTGAATAATTTCTGTGTGCTTTCATCTAGGTAAATTTTTCAATACAAGTTTGTATCAAATATGGTTATTTACCCCTTAAATTCTCTTAGAACATAATCTGTTGCTTCTTATTATTCCCCTAAATACAACAGAAAGGGAATTCATTGCTATTACTGTACTTACTATGTATAAAATACCCAGATACACTCAAATATACACTGAAATACTAAAATGTAAGCCTTTGTTTATGGAACCAAATATTTTCTGACTCAGGAAAAAGTCTTTTCAATAGATTTTGATAGGTAAGTTAGTATCTTTGTGTGAGGGGTTTGAATATACAATATTTCCTTTTAAAATACCATCTTATTGTGAGATTTTTTAGTTGAATAGGTTTTTTGTTTTTTCCTCTCCCAAAAGATTAGCTTAACTTGAACTTAAGGATAGACTTTTCTTGGCAGGGATGCACTTTTTCCTGATTACTAGTAGCAATTATGTAGTTTTTAGATGTATTCTGCAATTAAAGGCCATTAAGCACACCATATACTCCATGATGTGTGTTGTTCAGTAGAGTGTAGCTTCTGGAACAATGTCACCTTGATTGCAAGAAATACTTTGAAAATAAGATTTCTGAATGTGCAGAAATCCATAAGGAAGACTAAGAAATCCTTGTGAAATCTGAGCCAAAATGTGTATTTTAAACAGTGTAAAATTACAAATACAATTATTCTCATGGCACATTTTATTTGATTTTTAGTTTTGGAGAGACCAAGTAAGTTTGGCTGATTTACTTTATGGAAAAGAAATAATGACTCCTAAGTGCAGTACAATGCTAGGGGAGGCTTCAGCTTGAATCTCCTCCCAGTCCTTCACCTTGTCTAACAGCAGACAAGCTGGAAAGCTTTGTGCACATTTAACATAAGTGAATGTACAACTGGAAATTCCTTATGGCAGAAATCCTGTCTGCTTCTGTAAAATATTCTTCACAGCAGTGGCTCTGTGCTCTCCAAATACCAACAGGGCCAGTAGAGACAACAAGAAAACCCCTCTTATTTTGGGTGAGAATCCATCAGGGCAGTCTAATGAAAATGAGAATAAATGATGTGCCAACAGAGAGCTTTTGATGAGTCACTGTTGCATGAGGAATCTGCCAAGCCATTTCAAACGGGGGAAGAGAAGGAATAAAGAGCCCTTAGTGAGATGGAGCAGAGCCACTGCAGTCTGGGTCTCCAAATAAACGACAATGATTCCTCCAAGTCAGGCAGGGAAGGGGACTTGTGGGGCACTCAGATTTTCTGGAAAAATCTCTTTGCCCAGTATTTTCCTCCTGGGAAGCTGAGAAGCCTCAGAGAAAAGGAAAACAATAATTATCTGATTTGCTTCTCCTGTGTTTTGCTTATGTGGAATGTGTTTAGGGATTGTTTATCAACAGGTGTTTGTTTTATTGGCTTTCTGTGAATTGTTTTGACTCAATGGCCAATCAGTGCCAAGCTGTGTCGGGACTCCGGAGTTTTGTTTGACAGTCTAGTGTGGCAAGGGAGAAAAATGGATTGCCAGATGATACTCAGTAAACACAGTTCTGCAGTTCTAAGCACAAGGATACACTAAGGAAATTTTTAAATTGAGCGCATGTAGATAAAGGCTTTGATTTTTGCACAGGATGCGTGTGTTTCAGGATGGTGGCTGTCCCCAAAACACTGGTCCAAACAAGATTTGTGGGACTGTAGCTCCTTGTGGATCTGATCCAGACAGCAGAGCTGCAGATTTTGACTCTGCATAGACTCAAATGTCTCATGTGCCAATGATTCTGTGATTCTGAGGCAGTGGAAAGGGTATGAAACTGTTTTTGAGAATTTCCTCTGATCTGTCAGAATATTAGGAAGTCTCTCCTCATGAGATCCTTATTTCAGATGATTTTTAATGTTTCAAATAATAGCAATAATAAAAAGAAACAATTGTCAGTGCTGTCTGATGCTGCCTTAGGGCAGCAGTTGTTTATGGGTTTGAAAGAGAACCCATAACAGATGATCCATGTTGGTAAGAAATTCACTCCAACTCACAGGGATCCAGGAGCCACAACTCCAAAATCAAACAAACTGGCAATTGAGTTGTAACAAAGCAAAACATGAATGAAAAGTATTTGTCTCTTGGAAGTTGGACCTTGGGCAAGCAGGTGTCTTGATGCAGAGTGAATAACTAATCAACAGAAGATTTGGTCTTTGAGGCTGTTTCCCATTAGAGCTTTTCCTGTGTAAGCACTTATTGGCTGACCTCAAATAAAGCAAAGCATCCCTTTGAAATAACAGCTTACTTCCAGGGCATTTTATCCCCAGGTGACTGGTGTAATCAGAAATGAATAAATCATGTATATATCATGTAGATTTGCTTGTATTGCAGTATTAGGAGTCTTTAAAAGTGTAAGAATGCTCTTATTAGTGTGAAGGAAGGGTTGTGTGGGAGAGAAACTGATGTGGTGAGTAACTAGAAAAGATGAGAAAGGACAGAATAATATGGCTGCTAGACACATGGGTAGAAAAATGATCATGCTCATTACATTGTCATCAATCCTTGTCAGCAGCAGTGAGAAAATTACTTGTGCTTACAAATGTAAAGACTCTGAACATAGGAAAACAAAAATAAACACCACAATTTAGATATGATGTCACCTGGTAGTTTTTAGAGTGTCTTCTGCAACTTTTTCCAGGGAGTTTGATTACATTTATTTCAGTTTGGTGTCACTAAGAGCTAAACCTCAGTCAATGGGTTTCAAGTATCTCCAAGCAGAAATGTGTAATGCTTTGTCAGGCAACACTGCTGTCCCATCTCTGCTTTGAGCTGGAAGTAACAGACAGGAAATAAGAAATCAAGAGAAGGAAACTATAGAATTGATTAATGCAAGAACATTACTTTTAACACAGTAAAAACAAGAAATGTATGAGGGTATGTTCTCTGGAGGCCAACACCCTTAGCTCTCAGGAGCTTGCACACCCTAGAGCAGAAAAAAAGAAGCTATGCTTATGAACAAAACAACTGGAGTCAAAATCTGTTATTCCAGAGATGGACAAAAAGGTTTGAGTGCTCATAAGTTAACATAATCTATATATGGATTGTGAGTTTGGGCGCTAAGTTAAACAGCAAAATTATGTAAACCTTACTCTTTGTCAGAAGTTCAATGAAGACTTAAATAGTTCCATTACACTTGTCTTGGAGGGAAACAGAAGAATGAAACCCTAATCTAAGATCTGATTTTAGTCAAAATCATTGCATAACCAGTGGGTTTAATGTTTTTGAAGGCAGTTTGATGATTTTTTTTCCCTTTACATGACCTTTTATTTTTTAAGCAGTGTGACTTTTCCTCTTAGGAAAAAAAATAAAGCCTGCAGCAATCTAGTTTTAGCAGCTGCTGTAAAGAATATAGTTGATCTGAAGAATTTCTCTGAAGCCCCTGCATTATAGGTTACAAAGCTCTGGGTTATTGTTCTGATTACACCTTACCCTGTCTGTGGAATGGTTTAGTGCTCTTCCTACCTGGACACCCTCTGTCTCTACTGCATCCCCAAACATGATACTCAGCCTTAACACACACTTGAACCTCTAGAACTATTTAAGAGAAGCTATTAATCATCACTTTGAAATTTTTGTACTTGTGAGCCTTCTACCTCTCTGAGCAGGATGTAATTATGTCAGTAAAACCAGCAGCACTATAAATCTTTTGCTTTGAAACAATTTGCTTCGAGTGTTTCAACAGAGAGGCAAAAAGAGCCGAGTCTGTTTGTAACTTTGTTATGCAGAGCCAGCCTGTCACTGCGCTGAGCATTATGTAATGTTAGCAAAATAGAGGCAGTGCCTACACATCTTATGCTAGCTGCTGCACTTTATAGAAAAACAAATATCAGTTTACAAAAGCAAATATCTCTGGAACAAAGAGCAAAAGCTGTAATTTCCACTTGGCAATGCTGGTAAATAACAGCAAAAGCATTTCAGAGCCATTTCAATGGCAGTGCTGGAGTGCACCAGTGCAAACAGGTGTGAAACAGAGCAGTGAATGCACCCCCTGAGCACCTTCCTTTCCCTTTCCCTTTCCCTTTCCCTTTCCCTTTCCCTTTCCCTTTCCCTTTCCCTTTCCCTTTCCCTTTCCCTTTCCCTTTCCCTTTCCTTCCTCCTCTCCTACCATCACCTTTTTCTCATGACTCTTTTTGTGTATTTGGTATATTTCACTTCATATCTCTTGGATAGTTGATCATTATCATGTAATACATAGAAAAATGTAAAATTGCAGAAAAAAAAAGGAAAGGACTTTGAAGTTTTTTTTTTTTCCTTACCTTTTAATGTGTTCCCACTGCACATAAGATAAAAGCAGGCAAAAATATTTCTACACCCAGTTGCTTTGTAGAGTTTGCTTGATCCTCAAGAGAAAAAAATGCTTCTGTACTAGGTCCCCTTCTCCTTTTTAGGAAGTGTAACAAGATTTTTCTAGGATAATAAAAAAAAGTAGACACTTTCTAATAGACTGAGCATAATCTTCAGGAGTCCAAGTGGTTGGTTTTTTTTTTATTAATATAGGGCAGAATGTAAAGTTTAAGTATAAAAGTGAGTTACCCTGATTCTCATTTTCAGACTACCTAACCAGTACTTCTTCCTTTGCACATTATGATGTCCCAACAAGACTTGGATGTCCTACATTCCATTCTTTTGTCTCTTCTAATGTGTGCATATATACATATATATATATATATATATATATATATATATATATTCATGCTTGGTCTTTTAACTGGGATAAGGAGTTCCAAAATGACATTGATCCTGTATTTTTTCAGTGTTCTGGGGAGCAGATGTAAAGGCATTTCTGCTGCTTCCTTGCACTACCTGCATAAGGAAGATGGGTGGTGTCAGAAGGTATAGAAAGGTAATGAATAATTTGATTAAGGAACTGAATTTAAGTATGGTCTTTGAGTGCGCTGTTATGAGTATTTGGGATCTGGATTTTTAATAAAAAGGCATGGCAGACTCTGTTGCAGGTTTGATGTTTTTGCCCCTCTCCAAACTGCTGATGGGAATGGTTAGATTTCCTAGAACTTCCTATTCAGACTGCAAGTTTCACTGACTTTCATTAACTGATCAATTTACCTGAAACTCACATAACACCTTATTGACACCATAATGCTTTTGTATTTACCAATTTAAAAAGTAAAATAATTATGAAGAAGTGGCTCTGTGCCATGACCTCTTCCCTGAGGTGCTTGTTCCAGTGCCCAACCACCTTCTGGGTGAAGAACCTCTTAATGTCCAAAGTAAACCTCCCCTTACACAACTTCTGGGATTCCCTTGGGTGCTGTTCTTGTCGCCACAGAGGAGATCAGGGTCTGCTCCTCTGATTCCCCCCCGGGGGCTGCAGACTGGTGAGCTCTGTCCTCAGCCTCCTCCAGGCTGAATGAGCCAGGTCACCTCACCCTTTCCTCATATGGTCTCCTCTAGACCCTTCACAACCTTTGCAGCCTCCTTTGGATGCTCTCTAACAGCTTTAAATCCCTTTATTGTGGCCCCAGCACTCGAGGTGAGGCTGCCCCAGTGGGAGCAGAGCCAGACAATCCTCCCTTGGCCGTGCTGTCCCCAGTGTCCCCAGGACATGGGGGGTGTCCCTCCTGGCTGCCAGGGCTCTGCTGTGACTTTGTGTGCAGCTCTGCTCTGACCAGGAGCCCCAGGCCCCTTTCTGCAGCTGCTCCCCAGCCTCTCATTCCCCAGGTGTCCGTGAGTCTGTCCCTGGATGTCACCTTGGGAGCTCCACCATGTGGAGCTGGAAATTACCCTGTCTTGCTCAGTGCTAGAACTGGAAACACAGATGCAGATATTTCAAGCAAACTTGCCAGTTTTATAATTGCTGTTAAATTCACAACTTAACAGACAGAAGTTCAATTTATATTTCATTATTATGCTGTGGTACTCTGAGTAATTTTTTTCCTCTTACAAATATGTAACTAAATCTTTCTTACTGTATTCATCTTAATTCCACTACTGAAGTTCTCACAATAGCTGAGTTTTCAGGAAACATTCTCTGATATATTACTTAATAGTTTAGTTCTTTTTAACCTTTTATATTTTTTACATTTTCAGCCACTATTTTATTGTGCCTTAAAATAAAAGCAAAGCTTAAAAGCCATGATTTTCATCCTGAGAGAATATTGAAATGAAAGCACATATAAGAAGGATCTAATTACAACATGCAAAAATAGAGTGCTGCAAATCCTTCATTTTTAAAGAACTTTGTTTTGGATTGAAATTTAATCAAATTGCACTTGGAGTGTTTGAGTTCAAACAGAGAGGAAGGCTCAGGGTATTAACCCACATCCTGTAAAGCCTCTCTCCTGTGCTAAGTCCTTCTTCACCTGAGCGGTCTGACTGATGTCAGGGGCTCGAGTGCTCATCAGCCCCAGGTGAGAGAGCACAATTCCCAAGGAAATGAGCCCTCGCAGCTCTGCCAGAGCACATGATGGCCCCATGATGTGCCTGCATCAGTCTTCTGTTCTCCACATGCCACAGGGAAGAGTTTCCATGGCCAGTGCAGTGACAGTGCAGGCTCTGGCAGTGTGGAAGGATTAAAAGCAGTGCCCCGGCTGAAAACTGGTGCAGAGAAAGGATCTGATGAGTCTCACCAGGTATTTGACCATGAAATAGGAATGGGAGTGGTTTGGGGCACATCCACTAAGAAAAGCCCACAAGGCAAATAAACTAACACCCAGGGAATGTGATTTATCCAGCTTTTCACAGACATTCCAGAGAGTCTGGTGGACAGAAAAAGTGAGAAAGAAATGGGGGAAAAGCAGATGTATGTCACAAATGCCAAGTATAAACAGGGACAGATTGTTAAGAAGCAGTTATTGATTCTTCCACTTTGACTGATACCTTCTACTCCCTCACACCACACAAAATTATTCATTTCTCATTTTTCTTACAACAATTTTCCCATTTGCTTTGGTACTTAATGCATGACCCCTCAGGTTTCAGCACAGCTTCCAGTTATCTTTCAGCAGTGGCTTCTTCTGCCCTGCCTCCAAGCAATTAGCTGACTAAACCTGAGCAGATTGTGTGGGGCAGTGAGGAAACAGGAACAGTGTGTTTTATTATTCAGACATTGCCTGCATCCTCTGTGCATGTTGCTTGTCAATGCTCTGCACAAGGAATGAAAACAATTCAGGTAAATAACCTGGTCAGAGATTGCTTAACTCCAGTGAGAGATGGGGGATAAAAATATGGAGCAAGAAAGCAGTGAAAATGAAATTAAATAGTAGGTTTGAGGAAAATGCTGCAAATATGTTTTATTCTTGTTTCTTCTTTTTGTTCTTTTGTTGAAATAAGAAAGATAAATGTAAGCTCACTTTGAAGCTCCTTGTTCTATATGCAGAGGGTGCATCTTGGGGTTGTTTTGCTCTCTTTTAATGTTATTCAATTAAAATACTGTTTTGAAGTGGAGGGTGTAAAGTTCAATCTGAAATTTCTCAAATTTCCTTCCCTGTATGTTCAATAAAATAACCCAGTGTATTTATCTGAATTTAAATTTTTTCAAGTGTCAAAAGCTCTTTATGTTCAAAAATCACATACAGTGTCAAAATATCCAAGTATAGTAAAATATCTAGTTAGAATACCCAAATAATTTATAGCTAAGTACAATCCTAGGGTTCATGCAATATTTCCAGTGTACTAGAACATAGTACAAATGCCTAAATGAGATGAATCACCCTGAAAAAACTGAACTGAAAAATTGCTTTAACCTTTTTGAAACAATGCATTTTGACATTTCCAAAATGTAACAAGAGCCAAGATTTCATGTAGACTTTTCACACTGAAGCTGTCATAAAAATCAACAAGTTCTTATGACGCATTTTGAAGGAGAATGCATTATATTTTCAAGTTACAAAATGGCACTGCAGTTAACCAGTCATTGCTTATCCTTCAGTTGTTTATTTTTTGGCATGTATTTTTTGGAACATTTTTTCACCTTTAGTGGTTGAAATTCTTAGGTCCAAGTCTACTTTACAGCAAGGATAACTAATCTGAGCCAACTTCAGCAGGTCCAAACAGCCAATACCCCCCCAGAATGCAGTGGTCTGATGGTCATAAAGAACAATTGTACATCAGTCCTGTGAATTTTAAATTTTATCCATGATATTCCTCTTCTATGGGAAAGCATTTGATGAGCAATGGAATAGAGAGGTATTTTTGGGAAGATGAGTGATCACCTATCAATCTGAAGTCTGACTGAGTCTGTAGACACTGGTACTGCACTTCTGCTCCACAAATGGTTTCAGGTCCCCAGATGACTTTTCCTGGAGGGAATTGAATAATTTTTTTTTTTTTTTTTTTGGTAATAGTAAGGAAACTTGATAAAAAAATGTTGCTTTTAAGATATTACTCCTTATGCCATTTCCAACCAGGTACAGATGTTCAAGTTACAATAACTTTCCCTCAACTCCTCTGTAAAAAATGGTGCTGTAGTTGTTTTCCTTTCTCTCCCTTTATTTGAGTCACAGTAACTTGCCCTTGCAGTCAGATTCAAGTTTGACAGAACATCACTGGAAATGAATCTGCTCTCTGCTTTACTTGTCTAAAGCAGAATCCTCCCACTGCAACAAAAGCAGTCACATCATGGCAAAACTGGCTGATCTGCTAAATCCCAGGGTGGTGTTGGACAGAGAGGAGAATGACACGTGGCTTTTCAGAGCTGAACCTGGATAATAAATCCCATATTGGTTAGGTCTTGGCAGAGGAATGGAAGTGGTTAGAGTGGGTGATAATTGAACAGAGTGGCTGCTTTTCCTCTCTAAAGAGATCAACTGCTGTTTCACACACATACATTTTTTTTTCTGGTGACTTTGACAAAAGTAATTGAAAGAACTTCCCACAAGATTTCATTATATGAGAAAGACCCGACAACAAAACCAAAGCCCCCACCAGCTGTGTCACCTGTAATAAAGTAGCATAGCAAGGAAGGCTCTCTGGATCAAATCCAAAGCCCATTTTAATGAATTCAGCTTTTCCCCTTGACTTCTCTTAAGTCTCAGGAGCTTTTACTGAAGAAAGAATTTGAGAACACTTGCTATTGTATAGGATTTAATATATATATTTTTTCTTCTGTTAAGTCTTCTAGTTATTTTATACGGACCCATGACTCTCTTACTGAAGAAGGGGTTGCTGTAGGCTGGGAAAGAACAAGGTGGTGAACTTCCAAAAGGCAGATCAATGATGCGAATGAATTTTATGCAGAAACACACTTTTGGAACTGAAAGTTGAATGATTTGGTGTGGGAACTATTCCTAATAAACCTCAACCTATTCCTAATAAACCTATTATTCCAAATAAACTTCAAGATATATAATTTTTAGATATGGTGTTCCTGAAAAGGAAATTCAAGGTGGCAAGTGATTCAACTGTGTGTCAGTGATGATTTAGGTTGGAGAAGGTGAATGGCTCTGTCACATTGAGCCCTGTTTTATTCAGTAATTGTGAACTGAGTGAGATTTGTGGGGTGGGAGATCCCCTCTGTACCCAGCAGATTTGAACTTTGTACTGACAGGCAGCATTTGCTCCCTGCATGGGGATCTGTAAAAGGGTCATAGAAGCTCAAGTAGAGAGAAGAGCCTTAAAAATCATACAAAAGAAAATCAAAGAGGTCAGCTGTTATATTTATTCAGATTTACCAAAGAGGTGTCTTGTCCCCCTAACCTTGCTTGTGCTGGTGCTTTTGGGCTGCCTTCCTGCCTGGAACTGTGCTGTGAGATGGGAGCTGCTCTTTGACTACACTGAGTTTCTCTTACACATGTGCAGATAGCCAAACATTCTCCCCCTTTCTGCTTAGATCTCTGTTGCTGATCCACAATGCTGCTTCATTTTCCTGTGATGACTATTTGTTGCTGCAGTGTGTCTTTTTATATTCAGTTTGTGCGCTGAAAAATTCCCAGACAGGTGCACAAATGTCATCCAGGTACTTCTATAGGAATTACATTTCTGTTTTTTATGTACTGTGGTGGAAACTCTGCCATGAGCAGTTTTACACAGGTATTTAACTTTTTAAAGGGAACAAGAATTGCAATTGAATAAAGATAATTTTCACTGGCATAGATTTGAAAACATTTCCTAAGGGTGTTTTAAAATTATAACTTCTCTTCTGTCAATAAGGAAAACAAGGCATTGGAGAGACTGTAGGAATGGCCTGAGAGCCAACAGGAATCTGCTATTTCAAAGAACCAGAGTTAACATTCAAGAGCCTGGATGATATAAATTTTTATCACTCTGATGAAGTCATCTGTGTCCATTTCTACTGACTGGAAAGATAATATTGAGCTCCAGAATATTGATGCAAGCTTCAGATCACTGTAATTTAACTACAATATTAACTATAACTCAGCCCTCTCACACCCTGTCTGTAAAATAACTGCCTTTAAAATGGCTCTCAAAGTTTTGTTGACTTCCTTTTTAAAATTTTAACACAACTGCAGACTTCTGACATTTGATGTTGTCCTTTGGTGGGAAGCTAAGTTATAGTAACCAAAATAAGAAAATTATTAGGCCTGAAACTTTTGTTTAAATGATAAACCAAGGAACAAAGTGCAAGGTTTCTTAGACCCCACTTTCCTCTCTAGCGTGCTCCAACATGGAGTGGACCTGTATTTGATTTCACAGGTCCTATGCTGGACCTGTATTTGATTTGTATTTGATATATTTGATGTATTTGACCTGTATTTTGACCTGTATTTGATTTTGTTTTGCAGTAGATGCCATTGTGTAGTCATAATTTCATTCCAGCGTTCCCCCAAGTAGACTATAGACAATGTAAGTGTCTACATGTAGGTCTGACTATGAAAGCTGGTTTGTTGGGGGAAAAAAAGGAGCTCCACACATTTGGAATTTGTGAATAGGTGTGATGGGCTGAGTTGCAGCTCATCCACTCTCAGCACCTCTTAGAGAGAATGCCTGTGTTACATATTTGCCATGTATACATATACAGTGCAAGGAAACATCTCCACTTTGTAAAACATCCAGGAAAAAGCATCCTTTTAATGCTGTGCCTGTGAGACTGATGAAATATTTTCTAGAATCCATATTAATGAATGACTTCTCTCTATGGATTGCTGTGCTGGAAGATGGGAAGGGCTGTCCCTTCTCCTGCTTCTATTATTGGTATTGCTTCTTAGTGTCACACTTAGCCTGGGATGTGGCACCACCTCTCTCTGCTTTGTAGAGCTGGAGGCTCAACTAGAGGGGAAACTGCAAAATATTCAGTATTTGGCTGTTCATTTGGCTGTTCAATAACATTCTGTATTATGGCTGTTCTAATCCTTTTCTTGAGAGTCTGTGCTCTGCCACAGTCTGCTTCCTGCTTTCACACTTACCCAGTCTGGTTGCTTACCTTCTGCTTTGGAGTATTTTGTTAGCAGTTATTGCTTTGTGGAAGGTAATTGATTTTAAGTCCTTGCAGGTACCAGCAGATGATGCAGATGGGTGAGCACACCTTTCCTGGGCTTGCTCCCCACCAGAGAACCACAGAAAGAATTTCTCTGAGTAAGGAGAGTATATTGAAAACTTTACCTAGGGGGGAAAAAAATGAAAAGAAATGTCCTGGGCTTTTTGCCTGCTAGAAAACTTCCAATCCTGCTCTGTGAAATGAGTTTTGTTCCACCTGTCTCTCTCAAAACAGCACAGTGCAGCAGGAGGGAACTCTCAGTGGTCAGCTGCCAGTGAAAATTCTCTTTCAGCTGCTGTCTCTCAGGTCTTCTTTCTTGCTGAAGGTCAAGGTTTATTTAAGGATCTCTGACCCTGCATCTGGGGCCTCTTTGCTCTGTGATAGCATTTAGCTGCCTGGTCTCAGCCATAAGGAGCTGTTCAGGGCAGTTTCTCCCTTTTTAATCTTTTATTAACAACCAGTGAGCCTGACTTTGTCTGACCCTTTCTGCTTCTTGCCTTTATTTATCTGCCAGACATCAGCCCAGCTCCCTCAGTGAGCCTTGGATCTTGTGAGTGAGTCTTGTTTTGAAGAATCCTGGGAAGAGCTAGTTGGGATAACTTTCCTCTTTTGGATGCCTTCCTTGGAGCTTGTCTTATCTCAAGTCTTTAAAGGAATGCCTCAATACAGGCAAACCCCTTGGAGTTACAGGTTATGGTTAGTGCATTTTGCCCTATATAATTCTGTCCATGCGGGCAGGGATTTTTGTCTGTCCCCATCGTGCACTCTACACCCGGCTGAAACATTTGAGATTTCTTAACTCATCACTCTGAAAGGAGACTCTGATTAAGTGTTGTTCCTCTGGGAATACTGGAGTACATTGTACCCCAAAGGAGAGATTTTACAAAGCTTTGCAAGAACATGGAAGGGTTAAGCTGCAGGTCTGTCCTTGTCTGGCTCAGCCCAGTGCTGATCAGCTCTCTCTGTGTAACTGCAAATTTAATTATTTCACAGAGGCTTTGTTTGGACCCAGCTCTTTGCCAGGCTGTTCCCTTGGCCAGCGGAGCACAGTCCTGTGGAAATCACATATCCTCTGAACTGAGAGAGACAGTTCTCTCCCGGGATTTTCCTGGGAAGCTGTGAGAAAGTTCAGAGAAGAGAATGAGAAACAATTCTTATCTCCATTTGCTGCACTTGTAGTTGTGCACATGTGGAATGTGTCATGGAGATTGTTTACCAAAGGGTGGTTTCTTAATTGGACTCTGGTGGTGGTGTTTTGATTGATTGACCAATTAGGTCAAAGCTGTATTGGACTGCCTGGCAAGGGTGATGGGTTTTCCTTGATAGCATAGTATAGTGCAGTAATTATAGAGCAATGGATCAGCTTTCTGCAGCCATGGAGTCAATGCTAATTACTCCCCATTCAGGGGACCATTGCCACAATACAGTCCCAGCCCTGCTCTGGGGCACAGCTCAGAATGGAACCCCCTCCCCTGCAGCACTGTGCTGCCCTGGTTCAGGGGCTGGAGGCAGGGCTGGAAGTCAGGAATTGCAGCCAGACTCTCCACACTGCCCTGAGATCATGCAGGCCACCAAATCATGCTCATTGCCCTCCCAGTGCCACTCGGTAATCGTTAGAGAATAAATCCATTAGAAGACCTTTGGGATATGAGAATTATAATTTTGCAAAACAGCAATCACTACAAGCATTACCCTTTTAGCTACTGACAGCCAAAGTTCAAAAATCTCGTCATGTGCTGGTTCCTCAGCAGCTGATAAAGGTTAATAAAATGGAGGTTTAAAAGGCAGGATTTCTAAATTTTTTATGCTCAGAAAGGATGACTTTCATTTTATTGGACTGACTTAACCCACACTTTCCATTCACATGGAAACTGCACAAATCTCAAATTCCTTCTTGCATCCCATGGAACCATAAACTCAAGGCCTTGCTGCTGTCACAGCTGGCAGAGAGGAGATTGCACTGCCTGAAGTGAGGCTGGTGTCTGTAAATATCACTGCAAGAGAAGATTGGTGCAGTGGCCTCTGGAGAATGGCACATCTGCTTCACTGAATTATTGATGGTAATTCAGAACTGGCTCCTATACATTTCTAGCAGGAATTCTTAATGCAGTGGAGTATTAAGATTTTGTAGTTTACCTTTATTATGCTCCTGTATCTCTGAACATACTGACCTGTGGTATAAGACAAAGATGGGTTGCAACAGGAAGGATTTTAGAATTCATTGATTTATGTTGGCCCAGCTCCTTAGAGTTAGTGCAAATTTCATGTCAGTTTGAGAGGTCTGTGCCTCCTGTCCTGTTTCTCATTAGTAAAGGCAGGATGAGACAGCGTTGTGTGCCTTTTTACAGGTTGCCTTAATATTACATATTCCTCAAATGTGTACTCTGAGATTATTCTGTGCCTTTTACGTAAAAAGAGAAATGCAAATATCTTGAGTTTGTGGTACTACACTGAGTTCCACTGATTTAAGACAAAAATAATGACTTGTTAATTTGAGGCTGATTATATTTAAAATTGGGTTCCTTTTTTGGCCTCTGCAGTTTCTGGGGATGAGCCTGCTCTGAATCACTATGCCAGAGGCAGGCTCATAGCTGCTTTCTTTTGTTTTTATTGAGGGCCATACTGAACCACCAAGGGTATTTAGGGTAACAACACTGAGAATCCAGTTTTGGTTGCTTTGTTCATTGTATTTGCAAAGGCTTCACATGTAAGAGAAGACTGTAAATAAAAGGCTTTAAGCTTCAATCAATGATATAATCACAGAAGTGGTTGTTAATACTGACTTCATAGTTGAAAAGACACATGAGACCATTTCAATTTTTACATCAAGTTCCACTTGAGATGTCTCGATTAATATTTGTGTTGGAAGAGAATTAGCAGTCAGATGGCTGTGGTACGCTGAGCAGTTTGTGCTCTATAATTATCACCCTATTAGTAATTCATGTTGCATGGTCCATCCAAATCCACCCAACATCTCCTAAAACAATGACTCGGATCACAAGTGGCTGATCTGCCCTTTGAGAACCTACAGGTGTCCCTGGCCCTTTTATTAAAAAATACCCTCTGGCCACTGTGCTGGAATGAACTATTTTGCACACCGGCGTTAAAATGATCAAGGAACTTCCCAAAAAATAGGATTGGGGTGGGGTTGTGGACTGGATGAAGGAACTCAGCTTTCAGAGGTCGTTTGACTGGCAGTTTCAGTTCTCTAGAGCATTCCTAATATCATAACACACTTTGTTTTGTAGATTTTACGGAAAAAACAACAACGAGGATTTGCATTGAATGATGACTTCCATCTGTGCCCCATCTTGGAGTGCTGAGAATGACTCAGTGTAAAGTTATTCATCATGGCCCCTATACAAGATGAGTGCAGAGATGGACAGAGACATCAAGCAACTTGCTCAGGGCTGTAAAGTGAACAAAAAATTCCTGTGAAAGCCTAATGTATTTTTTTTTGACCTGCAGAATTACCAGTACTTTACTGCTCTGATGTAGCTTTGACAAAGATAAATTATTTTATGCATTCTATTTATTGTATTTTTAGATAAAACAATGAGGGTACTGACTGAGCTTGACCCAAATGGAGAAGTTAATAAATACAGAAGAATTTTTTAATATACATAAATTTGATATCAGTCTTATTAAGATTAAAATAAGCAATAAACTTGTCAGATACTGCCATCAGTAGCACATGGGATTTCAGGTGTAAGAGCAGCAAAATGTACATAATAATAATAAAAATGCAGTCAAAGCATTCTGGCAATGAATGAATGCTCTTGCCCTGTAACAATTTTCAAGAAAATTTACATTTTTAAGACCTGATCCTTTATTATTTCAGCCTGTTTGCAGTAGCACAGGAGGAGCTGACATTTCAAATAATTGCTGCAGTAACAAACAATGGAAGCATTTATCACAATATGCCAATTAATATTTGGAGGCTATTCAGCGCATTTAATGAAGGCTGAAGATAATCACCCTTGTTGTGTATCCTAATGTCCTCCACATCCCTGCCCCAAACACTGCTTTGATCTTTAAGGTTATTTTTCTTTAATGTAATGGGTTTTGGTTTTACCAAACTTGGGGACTTTGGATGCATAAATGAGGTATCTAATGGTGCAGATCAGCTCATGCTTGGAGATAAATGTGCATACAATGGGCAAGCGTGCCAAAAGGGGAAACTGTTACCCACACTCATTGTTTAATTTGAATGATTTTATGTGTTGGAATGATGGCACCTATACATGCTGCTTTTCCTGATGCTGTTGTGTTGAGTGCACAACTTAATGAAATGACATTTGATCCTCTCAATTTATAGTCTCTCATCTCGTTTATGTTTGCTATCAAAAGGATAATTTGTAAAGCAAATGTTCTGTTGACCTGAATTGGCAGAAGCATTTTTCAATCTGCCAATTTTTCCATTTAAATGAAAAAGAATTAAATTTATTAGCCTATAACTTTCTCTTTCCTTTAATGATGGGTTTATCATTCTATTTAGCATTTACTCAGACAGTGGAGTAACTTTTAAGACCAGAAGAATGAAGCATTTGCATCTGCTTTTAACCTGATGTCAACAAAATGCAGATTGGGTTGATTTCTTTTGGTTATGGCTGATCAGAGCAAGAATAAGACATGGGTGATACCACAGCAGGAATTTGTATTATTTCAGATACATGGCAAAACCCAGCTGGGGCTGATCCAAGCAGGAATGGACCTAACTTCATGTCTGAGCTGAGGAGTAAAGGGGAGATAAACACATCTCTCTCCTGGATGCTGCACAAGAGCTGTCAAGCCTTAACTGTGGTCGTTCATTTAAGCCTGACTTAAGTTATGGCTGACTCACATGAAGTTCCAGGTGTTCCAGTTTCTTTCCTGTGGCTTGTTTGTAACCTCTCTGCCTCTGTGGTTCCACTGGAGATCTACTGTTCCCTGGAGTGACACTGCTGTAGATTTTCTTGTAGCAGTGCATTAGCGTTGCTCATGAATTGTTTGTAGCATAAATGTTTTTCTTTATGGCTTTTTTCTGGCTCTAGACATCTTAATAGCACTGCTACAGCTGTTTAAAAAAAAAGAGTATAAAGTTGGTTGGGAATAAGGCAGCTTAATAATATAATTTTGCATTAATTCCTCAGAGAAGAGCATGTTTTTTAATATTGCAGGATGTACAGCGTAATGCTAAGTATAAGTGGCAAAAGGATGTATTTTTCTTGACTTTAATTGCTAATATTATTGAAAAAAAGCCAACAGATGCATCAAAGACTTTATCCAGGACTAAGACAAGTCCTGCACAAAAGTACTTGTATATATGAAGATGCCATCTTTTTTTATTTTAAATGAAATATGAGAGATGTCTTGGGTCATGAATAATAATAATTCACAGGAACAAAAGCCAGTGGCAGAAGTATTAACATGTAGAAATGAAGAGGTGCTGAGTGCTCCTGAATGATGACAGACTTTGCTCTTTCCTGCATCAGTATCTGCCTCCCACTGTCCTGACAAACAGCTTATCTGCCTTTGCTCATGTAGACTCTTACCTGAACCTCTTTATTCCCAGGGGAAGCAATCAGTAAAATTGCACACACATTTCTGCTTCTCTTCCCTTCCATCTCCTATGATATTTTCATGGGTTTTTGCTTCTGTATTTCTGCTTCAGACTGAGCTGATATACTGCTTAGGTTTTTCCAAATCCATTCAGACATTCCAAGTGATCTTTTTCAGTCATGCTTTGCAAGTTCCCACAGTGGATGAATTCCAGGCAATGTCTGCTTAGCACAGTGTCCAACTGCTGCTGCAAAGTCATCCAACAAGGAGCTGTGTGTCACTGACTTGATAAATGTTTCTGCCACTTCCCTGAAAACTTTCTTCTTCTCCTTTCCAGTGATTTTTCTCCCTTCTGACTTTCTGTAACGTACAGCTGATAAGCAAATTATTTAATACCATTTTTTTTTAAACATAAATCAGAATTAACCCATGGATTCTGAGGTGTTGAGTTAAACTCAGTTCTGTTGAAAATTGTTGTTATTCTAACAAAATGCATTTCAATTGTGGTGGTATTTCATGTGCTCCTGACAGAAGCCTGAATTTGGTGTGATACCATTCCAAACATGAATGACTGGCACTGATGGTGCAAATACAAGACAGAAGCAGGTCTGGAACAGATCCCTCTGGCTGTGCCAGGGCTGCATCCAAAATGCTGTTTTTTTCCATGTGATTGGAAGATGGATGAGACACTAAGTGTTAATAAAACAACAACAGAACCTCTGCAGACTGCAAAGAAGTGCAAACTTCAATTTTCCAAAGCAATGCTTGAAATTGTTTTAAAAGGACAAGAAAGCTGTAAATTTTACGTGGAATATGAGGCCTTGCTGAAAAGTAGTTGTGGGTAACTGCAAACACCTATAGATAAGCATGAATAAATCTGCAGTAGAAGCAGGCTACACATTTCAGGTTTGTGGCATAACTCAAATAATAACCTGTTTATGTTAGAAAGGGTAAGAGAGGACAGGTCCTTGTTTAAATTTTATTCTGTTGAATCTGAAGCTCTCTGTAATACGCTCCTCCAGAAAGCCTAGCATTTAAATACATAAATCCATGGAGGTTTTTCAGAGAGGTTGCCTCACAACCAGAAGGCAGAGGCTGGTGCCCACAGGGGCTGTAAGAGAAGATTCTGTGCTGGCTCAGCTCCTTTTCCAGTCCTAGTGTTTACATAAATAAAAACATTTATAGCCACAAACATTATCACCCTAAAGAGACCCACAGTCAAATGCTGTGACTACAGCAATCACAATAACATGATAAAAAAGTACCAGAAGTTGCACTTTTCTGGTAAAACACCAGTTGTAGTCACCTTATGCAGAAGACTCTGATTTAAAGATTGATATATGAATTTCTAGGAAATCATACCTTAAATCAAACACTCAGATTTTTTTCATTTATTTAGACCAACCCTTCACAAGATTAGAAACAAAATACTAATATCTTTGCATTTAACATCCAGTGTGGAAATACCAAACATTTCTGAAATAGGTTGCATTCTAGAAACAAGATGCTGTTACAGAGAGTTGGCAGGTGAACTCTGTTCTGTATTCTGTGCTCTAGGCTCAGCCATGGAAAAGTCTTCATTTCTAATCACTCAAGTCTCTAATAAAACAGTATAAATTCACTATAATTTAATTTCAAAACATGGCTATATGAAACAACTAATATTAAACACATTTCATGTTTAGAATAAAAACAGCCTAGTTTTTTTGCCTTTTTTTTTGTTTCACATGGCAGCCTGTCTCCTCTTGTTCAGGTAGATGTGTGATCTCTTAAAGCACTTTCTAGAGCTGCTTTTCATGAACTGTGGGTGTAAAAGTCTATCAGATCTTAGGGCTTAGGGTTGGACATGAAAGCTGTCCATAATTAAGTCATTATTTATTTAACCTATCTGCTCAGTCCTCCAAATTTGGACTGAGCCATTCATTTGAGACTTAGTTTGAAACATAAAATAAATCTTCCCTTGAAGCAGAGCAATATGTAACTGAATATTTTCATACAAAATCTCTTTCAATGTACTTTTCTCTGTCCCTAGGAAAAGAACATTAGAATTGTTGGTTTTTGAAAAACTTTGTGTATAGGTGCCCAGGGTCTCAGTTAATTTGATCATATAACCATATCAAGAAATAGGTAGGAAAAAATATCCTTAAAAAGTGTCAGTAGAATGCAACACAGGGAGAAAGGCTCTATTCTAATGGTTTGTGCCTGGATGTAGAGCAGCTTCCTCTAAATGCCTGTTTCTCTCACATGAGGCACAGAAGAAGGGTGTTCCTGACTTGAGAGAATTACTGAGGTGCACAAGCCCATAGGGAGAATTTGGGGTTTTGTACTCCTTTCTTTTAGAGCATTGTGGCAAAATGTTGGCTCATTTCTCCTGTTATTAGGTATGCAAGGTCCGTAAATATGATCCATGTATGCCTTGAAATTTCATTCCATTCCCCTATTTGCTGCCGTCATTGAGAGAACACTCACATGCTGCTCCCTGTTCCCTTAGGCTGCTGCATTCATTCATCCTGGAACATGAATTTTCCCCCATTCCTGTTTGGTTATCAGCCTAAACTCCCAGCCTGTGGTAATGAAAAGTTATAGGGAGAAAAAGATGTGCATAAAGAAGTGTAGGACTGGAGATTAAACTCCCTATTGTAATTCATGTTATGCTAATGAGGCACATAAGATCATTCAGAGCAGGGTAATGCAGTGATAATACCAAGAAACTGACATAATTTACTATGGGGAGCCTTTACTTAATACATCATACTCCAGCAAGAAACTTAATAAAAGGAAGCTTAACACATAAATACCACCAAGAAGTGTAGAAGATAATGCAGCATTTGATCAGAATAATACACAAACACTACTGTGAAACCTAATTTCCAACAAGTTACCCAGGAATCAAAACATACATATTGCTTATTGCTGCTGCTGAAGCAGTAGCTTAATAACTAAGGATACCAGAAGAGGCACAATAAGCATTTCCCATTATTTATATTCCCCTGTTGCCTATAATAACCATATAACTTAATATTTGATTGAATGGTCTGGATATGAAAGCTATTTCCCTTGCAAATTAATCCTAGCACTCAGCTGCAGAACAGCAAGAAGTGTTACCATGGCACTGTCATGAGGCTTATCCCATGACATTTTTCCCTCAGTTTTATTGATGCTTCCCTTTTAAAGCCACCCAGTTTCATTTACTAATATATGTATATTGTGCCCTAACAGGTTTTGACTTCTATTCCATCAAGGGTCAAAAAACCATCATTGTTGGATTGTTATTTGTTATTATTAGCATTGTGAGAGTGTTTAATATCTCTCTGAAATCCTGCAATGTCCATTTGAATGAGATCTCATCATATTGGTAATCCCCGATGAAATGTCTTTCAAAACCTTGGCAGAGGTGGGGAGGGTGGGAAAAGAAAGTGAAAAGACTTAGTGAGACTCTAGTGCCATGATTTAAGAGCTCTGACTCACTGCCTGGGGTCCTTGTTTCTCTTCTGCCTCATGTCTGGAAGCTGTGACCTTGCACGTGGAAATAGGTTGATCTGCAGGTGTCACCTGCGTAAATTGTTGCAGAGAAGTGCCAGAATTGATTGATTTTTTCCCCCCTTTTTCCTCCTCTAAGTGCTTTTATTCTGGTGAACTTCCAAAACCAAAGTTAAATGAAGATTAAAAAGCTTGCCAGGTTGTTTTCTGTCTCACAACTAAGAATCCTGACTTCTGCAGCTGATGGACTCACTCAGTCCTGCTGGGCACGATGCCTCCCAGCTAAGGACAGGAGAGATCTCTGACAAATCCTGGCTTTACAGCTGCTTACCTTGAAAACTCTCAGAGTCTGGCTATAATTCAGAGGTCACAGTGATTTAGATTCTGCTGAAGATCTGGAAACTTCTGGGAATCTTGGTTTGGGATTTCTTACATCCATACAGTAACTTGATGTGATCAGCTCCATATTCTGGGGCCTTGATTCAGCCATTGCTTCCAAAGCTTGTACACTTTCAAATCCAACCAAAAACAAACCTGGTCTGGCAGGGAGCCAGAACACACAGCTTCTAGGGTTGCCATTGGGGTCAGGTGAATCTCATTCTTTGTCTTAAGGCCTTCTAACCATTTATTCCAGCAAAATCAGTGTGTCCTTTCAGAAATCCCCTAATTTCAGGAGCATTTTCCAGAACAGGTGATCAGGACTCAAGTGGGCTGAAACCAAGATGCATGGACAGAGGTCAGGTGGAGAGGCTGGAAAGGAGATGTAACACTGAATTCACACTGTGTGTAACATAAAGTATTACAGAATGAGCCTGAGCTGGTAATTTTTGACTTCTCCACGTCTCTAGAATTGGTGGAGTGCTGTCTGTTCATCTCACAGTGCTCTTCTGACACACTTAGATCTCAGTCCAGTTTCCAATCTGCCCATGGGTTTTAGAGGGGAGATCCAGGGGACTCCTGATGGGGCCAGCATTGGACTGGGTGCCTGAATCTCAGGGTGTTCATGTCAGTAATGCAGTTTCTGTTGTCTTGTCTGCATTAAATGTCATTCCAGATGAAGAAAGCCAAATGTATTAATGCGTTATCTAGGCTTTAAAAAGTCATTTGGGTTTTTTTTTTGCCATATTTTCAGTCAGTTGTGGAAAAATAAAACCAGTTGGTCAGTATTCAATATTCAAATATTCAAATGAAATTAATGATGTCAACTTGTTTCCCACTATCAGTAAAACAATAATAACATAATCCTTAATCTACTTTTAGTCTCCTGTGTGAGAAATGGAATACTCCATGATTTTGTCAAGCATCCCTATTTACCAATTAGAGGGATTTTTTCTCCAGGACTATGTCCATATAACATTTGTTTACATTTACATTTACATTTACATTTATATTTGTAAGTAAAAATTGATTCAGGGAAAAAGGGTCTGTTTTCAACAATCTGCCAGTTCAAGTCTCTGTACCTTGCAATGGGTGACATGAAATGACACTGAACTAATTTATGCAGGGTTAATCTGTCAGTTATCATCTCAGGGAACTGTGATAGTACTGATTTTGATCCCTAATTATAATACATTAAGTAAAAATGATAGGTTATTTTGGTAAAAGAGCCATCAGCCACAATGGACAGCAGCTGTTATAAAACAGAAGTTAAAATTCAGAGCTGCTAATGAGATCTGCAAACTGACCTGCCATTTCAAAGTCCTTTATATTAAGTTTGTGAAAAGAACATGTTCAGTTTTTGAGTACATGGTGTTACATAGTCGTTTATATTTACTCCATGCTATTTATTGATGCATGTGATTAAAAAAAAAAAAAGGCATTTCATATGATACATACTAAATTTATAGACAACCAAAATGCCATTTTGTTAGGAGAATTGCCAAGACCAGTTAAAACTGAGAATCTAAGTAAATGTTTTCATGACTTTAAAAAAAATGACAAAATGTGTTTAAATTTATTATTTTTGTGGTGATAGCTGTTTGCATGGGACAAGCACACAGCAGATAATATTTACGAAATATTTCTCTCAGTGTTCATAAAATCTGGATATTTAATGGTAAAAAAACCCCAAAATCCCCAAAACTGCTATCAATTCAAAGGCCTTCTCCTGCCAAAGGACTGGTGTCTCTTCACTCAAGTTGCTGGATTTTAATTTTTTGCTATAAATTAAATAACTCAGTAGCCTCAGCTAAACAGAATTTAGTCCATTGGCAACGTTAAACAATATTTTTTTGGCATATAATTATCAGGCATTTAGTAATAACTCCTTTAAATTTGTTTGGTTCTGCTTTAGCTTTCACTATTCCAGGAGTTTTCTTTCTTTTTCCTATACATTTTACTCAATCCTAACACATGATTCTTCTTTGCTTTTCATTGTTTCCCCTTGACACACTAATCAGGCTGCCAGGCCACTCAGTCTCAGCAGGGCCAGCATCCATTTAGCTTTGCCCTGTGCCTGTCCCCATGTTCTTCAGATGTTTTGCTTTGACTTTGTGTTGCACCATCTTCAAGAAACCTGTTTGGCCATGGAGAAAAAGGCATGCAATGAGGCATCAATAAAGGGACAAAGTTCAGGTACCCTGAGGAGGTAGAACATCAATAAAAAAGAAGGAATGAGTGCCTCTGAGGAAGATAAAGCAGTGTGATTCACAGCTCTGGAGAATGCCAGACAGGCATGAAATGTTTGTAAGGTAAATAATAGCCTAAGATCAAAAAAGCAAACAAAAGCAGATGAAGCACAGTATCAAACAGAATTTAAGTAAATCATTAAAAGAAAAACCTATTTCTTGAACCATAGGACACTAAACAGCATTTAATTAAAAGTGTGTTCTTGATCTTCTCATGTGATTAGTTTTGCATTACTCTGCCATTTTTTTGGTGATATTGAGGCCAAAGGGGCTGGTGTCCTGGGCTGAACAAGATTTAAATAACAGAACTTGTGCTGAGGTTAGTGAAAAACTTTGATTTACTCCAGTGGAACCATCAACTTGTCTATTCTTAGACCCAGAAAGCAATTTTTCCTTGACACCTGCTGTTTTATCTCACTTTCTCTCTCTCACTTAATGTTGTAGCTGGCAAACACAGGGCCTGGAGCTGTGCCTAATGCCCTGCTGGGGGAATCCTTGACCCCTTTTGTAGGCAGGGCTGCCTTTGGGTGGACAGATAAAATCCAGTCCAGAGGACTGTGCAAAAAAATTAAAGGAAACCTTGGCCACTGGTCATCTTTCCTCAGGCTTCATAAGGAGCAAACTTAAAGTGGCTCATATTAGTGTACAGCTGCATAAATAACAGCTTAAGAGCTTTTGAGCTTTTCAGTAATATGTGGTGATATTTTAAAAATAGAAGTATTTAGAGTAATTTTTTCACATTTGCTTTTCAGCTTACATCTGAAACGGGCAGTATTAAGTAGGCCAAAGATCTTTACATAAGTCATTGTTTGCCCACATTAAAACAGAAGACTGTCCACCTCATATTACCCACAGGATGCTCCTCATTTGTATTATCAAGACATTCAGATGATTTCTTAGGTAACAACTGCAGGAATTGCTTTTTCTGTACCAAATGTTTTACAAATATTGATAGTGTTTTAGCCTTAGGGCTTAGCTAGCATGTTATAGATGAGAAGAAAAAAGCAAATAAAAGGAAAAATGTACTAATGTTTATTCTACAAAATCAAATAAGTGATTTAGTGATTGGTAAGACCCCTATAAATCACTGCAGACTGTTTTCAGCAAGCTTCTGAAATGAATCTGCTCTCGTGTTTAACACAGCCAGGCCTGCCCAGAGCTCTGGCCTGACATAAATCAACTCTGTTCATACCCTGACTGCTGTGAAATGCAAGTCTTGATTCTCAGATTGCCAGATCCCTTCCCCTAGGGAAGAAAGCTGAGTGCTGTGGAGAAGATATTCCAAAAAAGCAGCCAGGATCTGGTTTGTAAAACCCTCACAGGAGAGAACAGATCTATCACCAACCCTTCTGTGTGTTATACAGCAAGCTTGGTGCTGTGATATCATAAAAAGGTGGTGCTAGGTCCTAAGGGAGTCATGGGCATGCTTTTATGAGGATTTTTATTCATTTAGTATATAATTAAAAAAACAAACTAACACCAACACCAACAACAACAAAAAAGCCAAAAAAGAAAGCCTGTATGTAGATAAGCAACACTGGAACTCTCGAAACAGAAGATACAAATTGCATTTTTATGCAGCTCCCATATTTTAGTTTTCTTGTAGATTTGTAATCCACAGGCCTTGTCCCAGCTAGGGGTGTCAGGAGGAAAAAGCCAGGATTAGTAAAATCAGTCAGATGCCTCTGGGTGTGATGGCAGTGCAGGGTTACGTGACAGACAATATTCTCTTAGATTAAATACCACTTTTGTAACTGTAACCCAGTATCTGCTTCTCAGTTTCTCTAACACTTGCTTGAGGTACATTACCCATATAATTAAGCATGGTTAAATGATAATTGCAGTCTTTTTGCAAAGTAATTCCATGGCTGTTTATGCTTTGCAGAAAGCACATTTTTAGAAAGTGCATTTATTTTGCATGTGTCAAGGAAAAACCCTAAATGTTAAAGAAGCTGCAAAGGAATAATTGCCATAAATTTACAAAGGAATTACTAGGTAGCATATGCCTGAGATTGAATACAGTACTATATAAATTTCTGTCAAGATGCAATTGTATTTTCAAAATGGCATTACTTTTGTATTATTTAAAAAAAAATAAAAAAAAGCAGTCATGGTAAATGAAAACATTTGTATTTGGTTATGGGTGATAAATTATTTAAGTAAGCTACCATGTTCTTTTATGTATAAAAGCCCTTTGTCAGTGATACAGAAACCCCTTTTACACCTAATTCTGGAGACACACAAAGGATGAACTCTTTTGCTTTGAAATTTCTTCTTTTGAGCAAGGATAATACAGTGAGCAAAGAGTAAGAAGGTCTGTACCTTCTTTTTCTAACATGCAAAGTGTCACTTTGCATGTTAGAAAAAAATCCTCATAAACACTGGCTTCATCTGCATTAACTTCTTAGTTTGGATCCAGGGTACACCTGTGAAGCAAATTTTCCCAGTTCTGCTGTGGAATCTCCTGGCCTCTCTGGATGTGAGGTTTGGAGTGAGACTGTATGCTGGTGCTTCCTAAAATCTCATTTCTTTCTGGAGGGCATTCCAAAGGAAAACATATTTCGGTTAAATCTGAGGGAAACAATCACAAAGTAATCTTAGAAGCAGAATTTCCTTGAAGTAGGTTTGGTTATTTATCATTGTGATTTACATTTCCTTTGGGAGAGTGGCATTTTTTGGGTAAAGGATTGTTTGCTTTCTTTTTGGGAGCACTCTGCTCTCTGAAAGCAGTTTGTATTTAGGGAGAGCTGGTGCCTTATTCCACAAGTATTTAAAAGTAGGCTCGATTATGCTGATAATTCATTTTAATTTTATTCATTGTAAATAGTTTTGGCCATAGAGCATCTCAGCACGGGGCTGAGACCTGGGGTTGTTTGGCCTGGAGAAAAATCCTCAGTGTGGATTTTATCAGTGTTGATATTTATCTCTTGGGGGCTGTAGGGAAGAAGGGCTCAGGTGCCTCTCAGAGGTGCCCCCTGACAGGACAAGAGGCAATGGGCACAGACTGAAACACATAAAATTCTTTGTGAATCTGAGAAAACAATTCTTTTATTGTGAGGGAAATCGAGCACTGGAACGAGTTGGCAAGAGAGGCTTCAGTTTCTGTCCTCGTACCAAACTGTGCTTTGGGGTTGCCAAATCTTGCTGGAAGCTGGTGCAGAATGCACAGGTTGGTGCCCTCCTTTTCTGCATATTTCTGTTCAGGTTGCTTTTGCAATGAAGGAGGCTCATGCTCTTTCTTCTCTCTACTGAAATGACTTTTTCCTGTAAGATTTGCTTGGAAGGGATGTCAAAAAAATTCGCAGAAACCAAGAGTATTAAATACAAGAAGTCTCTGGAGGTGAGATTTGCTGTGCACATCCTGCCACAGTGAAATGAAACATTGCCTCTCAGGTGCCTAAATCAACTAATTAATCCATACTACATTAATTATGATGATGAAAAGCTAATCATAACTTATTGGCCTAAAAACAAATGCAAGTGAATGAGAGATTTTCAAGGCTGGCTGGTAGCCCCAATCCAACATACTCCAGAAATCTGCTGGAGGTACCAAGCAGTACTCACCTGAGTAGTGACTGCAAGTAAGAAAAAATCCATTAATTCTGGGGCCATTTTCAAAGTCAATGGAAAAATTGTTAGCATTCTCTTCATAACTAAAGGTTTTGTTAGACTTCATGAAACATTTATACAAGATTTTCATAATTTTTGTCTTTGTGTGACATTTATGAGTTCCTCAAATGTTCTTATAAACATGTACTTTTATAAACATATTTCACAGAAGACAGATTACAGTATTGGACAATGCACATTTGTCTGGAATATTTACAAATTTCAGTCTCTGGTGAACTGCATGTTTATAGCTTTAGACAAGACTGACAATGTTGTAGTGATTAAGAGAGATTTCTGTGTTGGTTTTGATTACTGTGGCAGCAAAGCGTATCTGCAAGTGACAGAGTCAAATGTATCTCAGCCAGAACAGAAGGGATGTTAAATCTGGGATGCCCCTGTTGGTTTGCCTTTCCTTCTTTCTGTTTATCTCAGCAAATTATAGTCCTGCAGAGACTAGTTTGGATCTGAAGCTTAACCTACATTCCCTTAACATCTGTTCCTAAGGAGTAAAAACATATGAATTTGTACATGCTGATTCATTTTCAAAGGGAGACACTTCCCATGAAAAGCATTTCCACTGAAACATAATCCAAACACTCTCTAAAAGACAAAATGAATACTATAAACCAGGCTGAGATAAAGAAAAAAAAAACAGAAAAAGAAGAAGTGGTGCAGGGATTTTCACAGTAATTTTTCTTTTCAAAGCCAGTGCAGGTAAGTTAGCACAAAGGTAACCAACATAATGCATAAAACAGGAACAAAGGAAACTCTTGAAAATAAAACTCAAGTGGGAGAAGACACCGAGTGGAGAAGCATAGGATTTGTCTTGGCACAATCAAAACTAATAAACCAGGCAGGGAATAATGGCAAAATGCAAATTCTGAAAGTTAAAGCAACTCTATAGGAAGAGAGTATTGTCGTGGTGGAAGGTAATCAGCCTGAGGGCATCACAAAATCATCCTTGACTTAAATCAGTTTTATAAATAATACTGACATACTTCATATAGGTACTGGCAAGACTGGATAGGTTTACAGAGAAGCAAATTTATCTAGGATAATAAAAATAAAAGCATTATGACAGATTTTCATCCTGGGACAATTTCAACTGTTGTGCTGCAGGGCATCAGAGCAATAACCCAGTGGTAGAGAATCCAGTCTAGGAACAAAACAGACACTCTAAATGCAAAACTGGATATTCTGTACTATTATGGGTAATGTCTTTGTTGTCACCATAACGTGGAAGCAAATGGCAAATATTTGTACTTTTGTTTGTTTGAAATTTTGTCCAAAATCTTCATACACAGGGGAGATCGTCTTACATCATTGGGGAGCTGGGGACTTGCTTTCTGTTTCAGTTCTGTTTTTAAGAACTGCATTTTCCTTCACATCTGCTGTCTTTATGTTTGAGTTTCTGGTGGCTGGGAAGAGCTCTATCCCCACGTCACAGCTGGAGAGAGAGAGAGAGAGACAGTGTTCAAAGTTGCTTTCTTCCTTTTGAATGTGAAAAGCAAATTATATCTGTGTGCCAAGTGGGAGGAGGAGAGCAGGCTGCAGAGGGGATTGTGCTGCTGCTGCTGCAGGAGCACTTTCTTGAGAGCCTGCAGATGCAGGGGAGCAGTGGTGAATATTGTAGAGACCCCTCAAGGGCCATACACCCACAGACATGGGCAAAATGTGCTGCTGTTTCCAGGACACCCATTAATGCTTGCTGCTTCTAAGTTTCTTTAGACTTAGCCTGAGAAGAAAGAAGGGATGGAAAGTGTTGTAACATTTGGTTTTATTTATTATCCTGCTCCGATTTGATTGGTAATAAACTAATTTCCCCCAAAGGAACCAGTTTTACCCATGGTGGTGATTGCTGAGTGATCTCTCCCTGTCCTTATCTCAACTCACAAACCTTTAATTGTGTTTGCTCTGAGGAGAGAAGGAAAGGCTCACTGGGGTCATCCAGCATCAAGCCTTGGCCAACCCACTTGACTTTTTTTGGTGGGAGAATGACCTCCTTGATTTCCTGAGATGTCTCCCAGCCAGAATTGTTCTGTGGTTCTAAAGCTGAAATCACTTTATGGAAAGGAAGTCTAAGTCTGTGAAAAATTAACTTATCTTTGTTTTTAAGTACTGGGCCACAGACTTGAGCTCACTGGCTTTTAGCTCACAGTTCAATGTAACTGCCTTAAACATCTTATTGCAAAACCAGTGTCACAAAATGGACAACCTGCCATCTTTTCCAAACTTTTGGTTTGTCTCCAGGTCACTAAAGGTGCATAACTAAAATGCACAATTGTGCACAATTATACCTGTCCAGGCAGCCTGGTTCTGTGCAGACAGTGGGATTTTCTGTTTTCTGGAGTATTTCAGTTCCTTAAGGACAATTGATAGTTCTGACAATGTGTCTGACCTGCCCTGGATGTTGACACAGATAGAACTGAAATATTTGCTGTCAGCAGCCAGAAACATGATCTTAATTCAAGTGGATTTCTCTTTTGCTTCCCAGTGATTCCCTGTAATATTTATATTGGCAAGTTACTTTATTTACTGTATGTGTATTTAATACTTCACCTTGTTTATGGATGTATTTTTCAATGCCTTTTGATAAAGCTCAACTTTTTCTTAAATTTGTGTAATTCCTCTTAAATTCCCACTTCTAGATGAAAGTTTTATTATGGAGGAGGGTTTTCATTCTTCTTCACAACCTTGAGCAAATCTGTGGGAGAGATTCTTCCATCAGAAAATGAGAATATAGTCCCTTTCTTCCTGAAAGCAATTCAGGTTTTCAGGTGCACACCTCAGGAGAAATAGGCAGAGTTTGTTACCAGAGCTCACGTGAGGGGAGATGCCCCATCTGAGCCCCTCTGCAGCACCAGGGCACCCTGCTGATGCCACTCATTTCTCTAATCTCTAAATGTGCTCCTGTTGGCTGGACCTTTCTCAAGTAATAGTTATGTATGCTGCAAATAGAAGGGGAAACCCCTTGCTGAGCTCTTCCCTCACCATTCTGTTTTCTCTTTCATTCATATTGCTTGAGCAAGTGTGTACAGCCTTGCATGTCTTCTCCAGCAGACACAAAAGTTAGCAGGATTTTTCACTCTTTTGTAGATACAAAGCATACTCATGAAATTTGAAATTTTATTTATTTTTCCATTGTCGTTTTCTTCATTTAAAATGTACCTAGTAACTCCTTTTATCCTTTTACTTTTATCCAAGCAACATGAATATCCTGATGTTGCATGTTAATTTATCCTGACATGCGGTTATTGCTGTAATATAATCCACTGAAAGCTCACCTAGCAGAGACATTTGTACCTGGTGTGATGCAATATTGGATGTCCAGTGAATTTATCCTCCTAGCTGCAAGCAGTGCAGCTCTTCGTCAAGCCTCTGTCTACTTCAATAAAAAAAATAATGAGCATGAAGACTCCTTCATTGTCTGGGAACTTATTTCTGTTCATGGAACTGCTTTTTGCAGTGAAATTAATGGAATATTAAAGGTTCCTCCAGCTTCATGGCACATCAGTTGGATGAGCTAGTACGTACTTATTAAGACCATCTTGATATTTTACAAGCCATTTCATGTCTTAGTTCAAAGAAGTTAGGATGTCTTTTCCTTACAGGAAGTGAGAAAAATATTACAATTTTACAGTGAGTTATTTTAGGGTCAGCTTTTAAAAAAAACTAAGCGAACTGGCAGTTGCAGTTCCCCACAGATGGCAGATAAAGTGACTAATATTGGAAGATCTGCTTTAAGGATTCTGTTCATGTTTCCACTGTTTTGCAGATGGTTTGTGAAACAACTGACAGCTTCACTTTAAACAACAGTATTAATCAAAGTTGCAAAGCTTTCTCTCAGAAATTTCTCCCTGTTTGGGTGTTAAATAATAAAAAACAAAACACAGAACATTCTGTACCCTTTCTCCCTCTCCAGCAGACTTTGTTATCTCTGCCATGTCCCAGGTTTGTTCTGCCTTGTTGAGCTCCCCAGCAGCTCTGCCTTTGGCCACAGCTCCTGTGCTGCCTTACTGACAGACTAATTGCTCTCTCTTGTAATATCTTGTTTTTCACTCATATCCTTATTCCTGACTTCCTCTCTCACATTTTTAACAGGTTTCTTTTTGCCACAACATGTCTAACTCAGCAGATGTGGGGACACCTCATTTTCTACAGAAGTATTTCCCCCTTCTCTTTTCTCACCACACGTCCAATATTACAAGTTACCCTATTAGGAGTAGTTATTGATTCCTTCCTGCTCATTTATGTTATCTGCAGTTGTGGTGAACCTCAATTCCTTTATCTTTTTTTTCTTCTCTGTAGAACTCTTCCATTAATTATGCCCATTCTTGCTGATTTTAAGGTCCTATTCCTAAGCTTAGTAGAAAATATGTTTTATCATAAATTACAGAGAAATAAAAATACAGCATTATAGATAAGGCTGTCCTTCTAGACAGCTAATTACACAGGTTGTCCAAAATCCAGTTCTTCCACCTCTTGTTCTGCCTTTTTACCAATGCCTCAGTCTTGCCCATGCCTTTCAGACCTTCTCTCCATGCATCTATTTTACCATTTCCCCATTAAAATGAAAAAAAAAAATTAAAAATTAAATTCTCTTTGTGCATATATTATTTTTGATTCTTAAATTTATTTTTTACCAATTAAGTTGACACAAGTATACAAACTTGTCTGGTTTTGGATAGAGATGTTGCCTTAACATGGAAGTTCTCTTTGGTTCTTTCTCATGAGGCTGAAAGTAGCTGTTTATTAACAAGAGTGATTTCTTGTAGCTAAAATAAATAGTCTGTTACTGTCTGGTCACCTCCCAAACCATAATATTTCCAAAATACATGGGCAGGCTCTGAGTTTTGGCAGTTCCTGCTACTTACCCATAATGGACTATTAGACTGGAAGCTAAGCCAAGTAAATTTTCTCTCAGCTTAACTTTTCTTCTGGCAAATGCTTAATGTGTATGGTGTTTGCATTATAGCAATAAAGTCACAATATTCACTTAGGTTTAGTGATTTATAGCAGAAGCTTATTTTTTATTTTCTCATAACAAAATTCCTCACTGCAGAGAGAATATAAGTGGAAATTCACCTACCTTCACTACTTTTCAGCTCGATAAAAGTGACATCTGTGAGAACTCCATGTGAAGAGTTTTTGAGATCTGAATGAGGCTGAGAAATGTAAATGAAGGAGGATGAAAAACAGCTCAGATGAAATGCAGTGAAAGAAGAGAAGAAAAGTGAGAAAATAAAAAAAAAAGCAAACCCAAATGTGATTGAGACTGGCAAAGAGGAAAAAGGGAAGCCCATGAGAATTCATTCAAGATTAATTGCAGAAACTGTTAAAACCTGGAGTATGATTTTTGCAGCATGTGTTAATCTGTCAGCAAAGTGGGGAGGTGACATAGACAGCAGGAGAGAGGTCCTGGGAAACTCAAGGTGAAGCTTGAGCTGACATTAAAAGAGGAATGTCTTGCAGGCTCAATCTGCTCCCTGTTCCAGAATATCAGGAAGGACAGATTTTTTATTATTTAATTTTGAAGTGGAGGAAGCTTGATGTTTCAATATCCTGGGTACTCCAAGGTGGAAGTTCAGTTAAAACAACACTTGGAATGGATAGAAAAAAAAAATCCAAATACAGTTCTTTGACTTAGTAGTCCAATTAATGAAAATGAGATTTAAGACACTAGCTAAATGTTCAGATTTCCCTAATTATCTTCAGAAGAAAAGGAGCATTTATTAGACTTCTCATCAGCTCTACAGAATGTGAAATTGAGCAGTCATTGCAATGTCCTGGGAGGAGAAGAGACTGATAGGAATTTGCCCAGGGGCTTGTTAGGAATGGGTGCAGTGCTGAGGCTTCCCACAGACTTACACAGAGAAGGAAGGTTTTGGGTCTAAAGATTAACACAATAAACAGAAATTTAATGGATATAACAGCTAATATCCTCCGTGAGTGCAGTCAGGGTAAGCTGAGGGTTTACACTGAGATTTCTTAGAAAAGAGTGTGGCTTTTAAGTAAGGATGGACACTTCCTATTCTTTGAGAAATAAGCAGTGAAACAACTGGTGAAGATAAAGCAGAAATAAATTACATTGCTTTGCTTCATTCTTCTAAACACTGATTTAAACACCAACCAATAAAGGGATTATCAAGGCTAGAAAGAGTCTTCCAAATGGCCAGTGCCAGAGCAAGCACTGGAATGGGAACACAAAACTACCATGGCTGAAGTGGATAAATTCTGAAATATTGCCTGAAGTTTGTGAACTAGAAGCAAAGTTCTCACAAATCCAAACAACTTGAAATGCACTTTTTTGACTAAATGAAGTTCATTCTGCTGAAAGTCTGAATAGAAGGAGCCAAGGTAGAAACCTCCCCACAGGGCTGGTGTGGGTGGAAATAACTTAAACTGTGTGGCACATAATTGTGTTATGTGGGCGAATGTCTGAAACTGAGCTTTTGACATTTCAAACAGGTGCTACTTGCAAGCTGCAGTTGGTGAAAGTCACGTGCAGGTCTGGGTGACACCTGGGCTAAACAAAGTGCCATGTCCTGAAAGCTCCAGGTAAGCACGAGGTGACCCACAACACCAGCAGTGAGGAGCTGAGCACTTGTGCTTCTGCTTTTGGACTGGTTGGGACATTCAGGGGCTGTGGGAGCTGGGGAAGGAAGGTGAAGGTCTGGACTGGGGGAAATATCTTGGAAGTGGGAAAGGATCCTGGAAATCTGAGAGATTTGTGGAGAGGAACATTGGAGTATGCTCAGAGATCTTGGCTGGTAATGCCTTGTCTGGCAACTTCCCATTCCTAATATATAAAATGTTAGTAACTACATAACTTTTCCTATTAATTAAAAAAAAAAGAAACCTAAAAAAACTAGAAAGGAAAATGCTTTCAAAACATGGATCTCCAGAAATATACTGACATCCTGAAGCATATTGCAGGGTGAAACCAAATAATTTATAACCGAAAACCAAGGGCAAAGTCTTGATTTGGATAGATGTGCTTTTTAATCCAAAAAATTGGATTCTTTTTTTTCAGTGAGCTCTATAGATGTGAATTTGAAAGGGGTGTGAAATAGTAAAGAATTGCTGGTGAAAACATGTGGAGAATTTAAATGGAGAAACTAGCAATTGAAAATAACTCTTTTGGTAATAGGGGAAAAGTTGCCTGCAGTTCACATCTTGGTGTTTGACAGGGGGTGTTACCCAGGAGAAGCTTTTTGCTTTAGAGTATCTGTGGGTGGAATCATGTGGAATTTACAGGTGTAATCTTCTCCTCATCCCTTCCTGTGGTAAGTTTTTTGAGTTTTCATGGAAATGGAATAAATTAATATTCCTTTATCAAAGTATTCTTTCAGTTTTGGAGAATTCAAGATAGGTTTGTGGAAAATGTAAACACGGCAACAGAGGCTCAACCAAAGTGTGAGACTGATGCTGCAAAAACATTCTGTGTGAGATTAAATGAAGAACAGGAAGGGAAAGGAAGACCTTGTGCTGTTCTTATGAGTCACTACTGAACAGTTAATGAAATATTGGTAAAGTTTACTGATATATTAATAAATATTTTTAGTATATCAACAAAATACACTTTGATTTCCTTTGGGGGATAAAATTAATGTATAAATCTGACCTTTTTCTCACTGCTGTTACTTTTTTAGCTTTGTAGAAGCAAAAAAGGGAGAAAATGGTTGGATAACATACATGAGATGATGCATTAATATGTGAATATGGTAGGCATTTGAAATAGATTAATGAGGAACGTCCTGTGCACAAATAACGTTTCACAAAGGGGTTTATGTTTAGATCTGACCTTGTCTGTCTTTGTTCCTTCTCAGTGTAACACCCAGAAGGGTTTGAGCAATGGGTACAGAAGGGTTTGAGCAATGAGTACAAATGCTGCTGCTGCCTTGTTGTGGCTGCCTGAGATTTGCTGCTAATGGCCTGACTCATTAGAACCCACTCCTACCAAGATGGACTCAGAAAGTCTGCAAAATAAAATAGGCTGCCAAAAGCTACCCAGGTGTAGATACATCAAAATACTAAGCACCAAATTGCAGCCACTGTTTGTTTTACCCACTTGCCTTTATATTTTCCCAACATCTCTTAAAGCTGATTTTGGAACATACTGAAGTAATTTCAGCTAAAATGCTTACATCAAAGGATCTCTCTTATTTCCACTAATTAACATTGCTGTGGTAACAGAGCTTTGTATTTAATAAGAAGCAAACTGCTTTCCTAGGTCTTCATTCTCTCTATTTTCTATTAAACAGAGGATATTTCATGAATACTTAGCACAACCTTTCCCCTTGTCAGAGAGCCAGGCTCCAACTCCCACCTCTCTATGGATGTGTCTAAACAACAAAAATTTTTGTAATTGCACTCACCATGTCCTGGTATATTTACAGAATTGTTAGGAAAATTGAGCTTTTTTGGTAACTAAAGGTGCATATTGATTTGAAAATTCAAGACCCTTCCTTTAGGATGATGTGCTTGGAAGTGGAAGGACCATGTACTTGTTAATTTATAATGCCTTTGACAGTTTTCTTTGAGGATTAGGCTCAGAATTGTCAGTCCAAGTCACAAATAGAAGGTGGAATAAAGCTGATTTGCCTACAGAGGATCTGTATGCATAAAGAGAGACTCTTGTGATCATTCAGGAACTTAAAATTAAGTAAAGCATTAAACTAAATAAAAATTCTCAACACTGTGCTAACCATCATGAAATAAGAATCCAGGACCTCTTGCTGTGCAGCCTCTGCAGGAATCTGCTGAAAGGCACACGGAGTGCAGCAACCACCAAACAAGCCTCATTTTTTTTCTTCAGATAAGGAGCTCATCCCCTAAAAGTCTTAAAAAAACCATGGAATTAAATTACTGCTTTGCACCTGACAAGGAGCCCCTCCTGCCTCTCTTGCAGTCAAGCTCAGGAAAAAATGTCCAGGTTCCTTTCTAAAAGTGGTGAGTGTTTAAGTGCCAGTCTACCCTGGAACCTTTATTTAGGTAGAGAGAGCTTCGTAATAGCAAAAAAAAAAGAAGTTTTTTTTTTTTTTTTTTACTTGAATTAATTACAGAGAAATTTGATTAATTTTTATGCCTGCAAATATGCTGTTAGAGCATGAGTGGTAGAAGATTCCTTGAAAAGTTCACAGAGCATTGATTGGCCTTTATACATTATGCAAAATAAATCCAAAAATCAGAGGGGGAGGAAGCATTAAAAAAACCCCACTAAACAAACTTTATTGAAAGAAGAGTTCAATTCAAATGCTTGAGACATTTATTATAGGGAGGTTTTCTGACCTGCATATGAAGACTGAGGATGGCAAAACTAAAAAACACCAACTTGATAGTCAGTGAAACTTACCCTTTGAAACCAAAAGTGCCACAAAGAAGAACTGACATCAAGGGACACTCAGAGAAATTAAAATCAGTAAAAAAAGCCCCACAGCCAACAAACCACTTATTTAAGCGAATAGAAATTCTTCGTAGTCACTGGACTATTTAATCCAGTGACATAATAAAATCTCTTTAATTTAGAGCCTTTAAGATGTGGATAAACTCCCTATCAGCTCAGATTTATTACAATCTATAATTTATGTGCTGAAAAAAATCAGAAACATGGTGAGACCAATGTGTAAATATTTACCAAAAAGTATTTCTATGGGAGAACCTTTCCACTTCAATATTGAAAGTAAAAGCGGCTTTTTTTTTGTTTTTTAATGACAGATAACATAACCCCAAATCTGTCTTCTAAATGGATAAGATTTCATGAGAGTTTACTGGAAAATATTGTCCCTTCTCAGAAATCAATGAAAATTTGTTCACATAACTGTTAAAAAGTGGAGACGTTAGATCATTCTTTCTTCTTTATTTTCTGAGGACAAGTAAATGACAGAAGTGCATTATTAGCCACAAGAATAATGTTTAAAGGATTAAAATATCCATAACATCTCTATTTTTGATAGGATGGAGAATGTGGTACTAAATGCTAGATTAGTGTGGGAAGGATGGTGCACCATTTGCAAGTGCTCTGCAGTAAAATGGAAGGAATTTGTGTATATAAAAAAGCATTTAGTTGATTTAACTATGTTTCCCAAAGCTTGCAAATTGGGAGATTTTACATTTCAAACTCAAGAAGGCAGTCAGCAAAGCATTGTTCAGCCTTTAAGGATAATCTGTCACATGAATCAGGAAAGCCCTTGAACAGATAATATTGCCATTTTTTCTTTTGACAGTACCAAAGCAGCTTATGAATTTCCCTGACCATTCCCTTAATCCTTCCCTGAAATCATTAACTCTCTGTAACATCCCAGTATGGTGCCTTAAAACAGAATATGTAGAAAAATATATAAGCTCACCATCTTGACACAGGCTCAGGAAGATCATTTTGATCCAGGCTGAGTTTCTTCACTGAGAGTTTTGGGGTTTTTTTTAATTCATTTGTTTTTCTTGTGATGGAAATACTGCAAGTGAATGAAGTAGGAATGCATTGCCAAAGATTCCATATTGCCCATTTGCACTCACAATAAATAGGTTCTCAGAAGGCATAGGATGTGAGTAAATTTAGCCCCAAATATAGATTAACCCCCCCTATTGTTTATGTAAGGTGTTTTTTATTCCATTTAATCGGAATGATTTTCTCATGGTTGCCCACATGGGAAATTCTGTTTCTAGAACTCCAGGCACTGAAAGGCAGAGACATCTTGGACTGAAACCTATGCCAAATCCAAAAGTACCACTGAATTATTGCCTCTTTTCTACCCACACAGAGTGAAGGAGTTGGAAGGTGTGAATTACATTGTATTGAAATATCAGCAGTCTGTAAGAACAACTTTAGAACAACTCGATCTCAACTTCATCAGGAGCTTTTTAACTTTCAGTAAAAACTTTTTAACTTTCACCAAGTGAAGGCTGTACCACTGAACTTTATTCTGCAGCTGACCTGTTCATGAACACCACGAGCTGCCTCTTATGAGAAGAGAGGTGGCAAATGAGGGTATGCATTACCAGATTATCCCAATTAGGAATTTACAGTTAACTTGGAGCCGATGAAGTATCTCAATAGATTTAATAGTTAATAAAGACAGACAGGGGTGGGATTATCAGACTGTGTTAAAGCCACAGTCCCTTTAGGGGTGAGGTTGTGTCCAGGCCCTGAATTTTGCCAATGGAATGATGACAGCATGGTTCTGTCCTGGCCTCAGCACTCCCTAGAAAAGCTGCCTTTTCCCTTGGATTGTACTTGATATTGTTGAAAAAGACCTAAATCTATGTTCCCTGCTTAGCAGTTAAGAATATTACCACAACATTTTGCGTTAGTTTAAGCGCTGAGATTTTTTTTTTCCAAATGTCTGTGGGATTTAGCTGTATAAAATCCATTAGTATTGATAGTAATTGGAGGCTGTGTAGCTGGATCTCTTAATTATCTTTGACTTAATTTAAGCATAGAATCATAGAATATCCAGAGCTGGAGGGGACCTTACTCTCCCCTCTTCTGATGCAAATAATTACTTGGGGAAAAGAAGTAATAAACAGTAGATAACAACCTCTCTAAACTGATGAGTGCAGCAGGTGGTACTGTATTTTCATAATGGCCTGTTCAGGTTTCATATCCAAAACCAGATCTTTAAATTACCAAACAAAATTTCATAACATAGGAAGGCTATCAACACCCACACTCAAATCATTAATTTGGTAGGGCTTGCTTTTCTTTACCTCTCAGCAGCATTGTTGCAAAGAAAACGCACCAAAAAGGAAAAAAAAAAAAAAGAAGAAAAAAGGTATAAGCAAACGACATACAGTTACTATGGTTATCACAGTTTTAATAGAACCATTTCAAGGATATTTATCCTTGACATTTTGAAAGTGAAGTTCAGTCAATTGTGCAGAAGGGAATACAAATGTATGCATTCATCCTGACTTAAAAGAATATTCTTCTGCTTCATATTTTTTTTTTTAACTCTGCATAGCTATGAATTCCAGTCTTGGGTTTTTTTAAAAGAATTTATTTACCCATCCGTGCTGCTTTTCAAAATAAACATGAAATTCATCATCAAAAAAAGCTATTTTGTTGTCCAAGTTTGCATTGCTGATAATGACAAAGAAAGAAAGAAAGAATCCCCACAGAACTCTAGAGAAGACAATTTCTCTAGCTCTGCTTTTCATTTAATGCTTCTTTAATAGGATATAAGTTTTACAAAATGGGTTGTTTTTTACTGGTGATAAATCATCTTGGATGTTCACAACCACTTATCCAAACTGCTATTAAGCTTCCTTCAATGCATCTGCAACCAAGAGCATCTGTATTTTATAAATGTTGTTTACAAACTCTTCTGTGAGGGCTCCCTGTTGAAAAACAATGTATGCTGATCAGGCAGATGTTGCAGTATCAAACACTTCATATATCAGAAGTCAGACTCAATTTCTGCAGACCTGGAGATCCACTGCAGCAATTACTGCAATTGCTGCATCAGTGTAGCAGTAATTGTGAAAATTTAATACATCGCAGCACTGAAACTTGATGTGTGTTTGACTGGGTTTGTGTGGTCAGGTTTTGGTTACCTGGGGGAGTGCCTTGGGGTGGTTTCTGTGAGAAGGTGCCAGAGATGATCCCCATGCCCAACAGAGCTCCAGGATGGACCTGCCCTGGCCAAGGCTGAGCCCAGCAGTGCTGCAGCACTGAGAGACAGTGATTATGAAGGAGGAGCAGCCACTGCACAAAAACAACTGCAGCACAAGGGGAGTGGGAATGTGTGAGAGGAGCAGCCCTGCAGACAGGCAGGTCAGGGCAGAAGGAGGGGCAGGAGCTGCTCCAGGTGCTGGAGCAGAGGCTCCCTGCAGCCCCTGGTGCTGCCATGGAGAGGCAGCTGTGCCCTGCAGCACAGGGGGATCTGACAGCAGGGATCCAGCCTGGGGAGGGGCAGGGATGTGCCCAGAGGGGCTCTGACCCCATGGGAGCCCACTTGGAGCAGGGTCCTGGCAGGGCCTTGTAGAGAGGTGTGGAGGGATAGAATGTAAGAGAATAGTGCAGAGGGTAATCTCACCCCTGAGGAGTTGCAGCTGTGCTAATCACCAAAGATTGGGAACAGGCCACAGCTGTGACCAATGAGGATGAGTGCTACAAAAGAGTGGGGTAGCTGGGTGAGAAGAGAGTTGGAGTTTGGTGGCTGTGCTGTGAGGATCTGCTTGTGAGAAATCACCAAGAAGTGGGAACTTTGAATAAGACGACAACAGAGAGGGGCCCGCTCTGAAGTGGGGTCCTGGCAGCACCATGCAGAGAGGTGTGGAGGGATAGAATGTAAGAGAGTAGTGCAGAGGGCAATATCACCCCTGAGGAGCTGCAGCTGTGCTAATCACCAAAGATTAGGAACAGGCCTGCCCTTAACAGGCCACAGCTGTGTCCAATAAGAAGATGAGTACTATAAAAGAGCGAGTTAGCTGGTGGAGAAGGTGACTGGTGTTTGTTGGCTGTGCTGTGAGGAAAGAGTCAGTGTGGTGAGGTGCTGCCTATGAGAAATCACCAAGGAGGTATAGGAATTTTGTGATAAGGTGACAATGGAGAGGAACCCACTCTGGAGCAGGGTCTTGGCAGGGCTGTGCAGAGAGGAGCCCAGTCTAGAGCAGCTCTCCTGGACTTGTGACCTGTGCAGACCCAGGCTGAGGCAGCCTGTGCCCAAAATGCTGCACCCCTTGGTGAATGGAGTTTGTGAAGAGCTGCAGCCCATGGGAAGGGCTCTGGAGAAGCTCATGGAAGACTGTCTCCTATCAGAGTGACCCCGTGCTGGGCCACAGGAGGTGTGTGAGGAGTCCCCAGTGCGGAGGAAGGAACAGCAGATATCACAAAATGTGTGACAAGCTGGTCACATCCCCATTCCCTGTGCCCTGTTCCACTGAATGAGGGAAAACTGGGAGTGAAATTGAGCCTGGGAAGAAGGGAGGGGTGAGGGGGAGATGTATTAAGATTTGTTTTCATTTCTTGTTATGCTACTGTGGTTAGATTGGTAATAATAAATTAAACTAATTTTTCCCCAAGCTGATTCTCATGACAGTAGCTGGTGATTGCTCTCCCTGACCTTATCTCAACCCTTGAGCCTTTCCTCACAATTTTCTCTTGCCTGTCCAGAAGAGGAGTGATAGAATGGCTTGGTGGGCACCTGCAGTCCAGCCAGGGTCAACTCCCCACAGTGTGAGGACAAGAAAAATGTACCCAGCAAGAAATGTTTGCTGTCTGTGCAGGCAGGAGAGCTCCCAGTTAATATTTCCTGTGTGTTCACAGGAAGGGGAGGGTGTGGTCAAGGAAAGCATTTATAGCATTTAAATAAGATGTAGCAAAGAACATTCTCATTGGAATAATTGGGCCAGAATGAGACAAAATTGGGAGACCTGACAAGTTACAGTAGGACAGTACCAGTTGGCCTGAAAAATGTCTCAAAATCTGTTACAGAAATTGGGCTTTGGATGCCCAAGACTTTTGAGATTATTTTTTATTTCATCTGATGTTTGTGCAGTGACTTGCTATCATACTTTGAGGTATTCATAGGTTATTAATAGATAATACTGTAATGAAGTGCAAAAATCTGAGCTGCTATGTATTGTCTCTCAGTGGAAAATAGAGTAATTTTGCATGTGTTCTTTATCACTGAGCATTGTCTACTAAAATTTAGGAGTAGACTGATAGGACTATGTGCTTTGCACTCTCAGAGCACACTAATGATACACAATCCCACTCTGAATTGGATCCTCCTCAATGTTTTTTTCTTCACAGATGGAAATCAACTTGAGAGAATTCTGAAGGTGGCCCAATGGCAGAGTGAGGAGAAGAAGCCTGTCTTTTCTTGAAAATATGTATCTGCACGTTCTGCCTCATGCTCTGGTTTGTATTTTAAGTCTTTCTTTTAAAATAACTATTTATTTGTGTAGTTCTGCCTAGGAGAGATGTAGAAGAATGGAAGCAAAATCCAAAGGTCCTGTCTCACAGACATCTACCTTATATAAGTCTATTCAGAATTTAAAAGCAGTTAAATTTTTCTCCACTGTCATGTCTGAAGACTCTTCCAGACCTCATTTCTGTTAGAAACTGCTTTCCAGCACACAGTTACTTGTGGTGAGTTCATTTGCCTTTTGTTCTGGTGCAAAGATTGCCCTTAAGCTTGAACAGACCTTTTTCTCCTGAGTCCTTTTCCTGCCACTCACACTTCAGTGGGTGATCACAGCTTCTCTCAAGGTTCATCACAAACCAGAAAGTTGCTTGTCGTGGCTTTTTACTGTGTATATTTTTACTTTCAGTTCATGAAGGATTATTTAATTCCTTCAGTACCAAGCTCTCAAACGCACGTGACTTTCCTGCCAGCATTTTGCAGTGGTCAGAGTAGATCTGGGGGAAAACTTAACTAGTGGGCTAATGACTGAACCTGGTTTTTTTCCCTTTTAATGCTGAAAGTCCCTTCTCAGCATTAAGAAACCACCATTAGTTTATAAAGATGTCTTGGATTTGTGTTTGTAACCTGTGGGCCCCTTCACACAGGACTGAAAACCCAAGTTGTTGCAGTTGCTTGCCACCAAATTCCTTTGCAGAAACTCATCCTTTGCCATGCAAACACGTGAAGGACAGGACTTGGGAAGAAGGGATTCCTGAAGTCCTGCAGAAAATCCTGAAGATCTGCCCACAGTTAATTTATTTTGTTTTGTCCTATCTTTGTCATGCCTCAGGCACCATGGTGGGAGAAACTGGTGTGTTGCTGTAAGAGAAATGAAATCCTGGTTTATTTCTTTTTTTCTTTTTTTCCAGTTACCTTGTATTCCTGTCTGCTGACCACGTGTAGGAGTTCCAGTGTCCTGTTTCAGTCAGCATCAGTGAGGTGTCTGAAGTTAGGTAAGCTCTCATGTTCCTCCAAGTAGCTGCACAAGCTGTACTGGGGCTGTGCACAAATTCTGCTGCTTCAGGTTTGCAGTGAATTTGGCACATACAAAAAGTATTTACAGTTCTTAGATATTTGACTGATTTAATCCCTGAAAAGAAAATTAAAAGTAATTTATATCTTTCATAAAAACTTGTTGGATGGTTAGGAGTCCATCATTAGCTTATTAATTATGATATCCAGTAACAGGCTCTGCTGTGTTGAGGGAGATGCAGCCGTGTGGTCTTTGTCTGGTTTGCTAAATGCTTCATTATTCCTCCCAGCTGGAGTTTTACTGTGCAAGTGTTTGTTTTCTGTACTGCATTATAAAAAGAATATGCTGCTGTGGAGTTATGGCAGTGAGTGGGCAGCACCACGTTTTATGTGTGAGTCATTTTTGTCCAGAGACAAAATGTGTGGACAACAGATTCAGACTGAATATATAATCTTCATTAACTTTTATTTGTAATAGATTATCCTTGTGGTACATTGCAACAGCAGAAGGTGCATACATCAGACTGGCATAAAGCAGCTCCAAAATGAGTATTGCATTCATCTGTGCTCACCTGTGGCACATAACTCATGCAGGGTCTTGACAGGAGTATAAAACCCCATGATTTCACCACCTGTGTGTAAGGACAGTCTGCATGATGAAAGGGGAGGAGATTTAGGCATGAGAGTTGTTTTTCAAAGGCTTTTGGGAAGCAAAGGTTGCAAGTAGATACTGAGTTTTTCAAGTAGATCTGAAAAGGCTACATAAATAGCCTTCTCTCATTTCCCAGGAAACACAATGTGATCTTCACTAGTGTTTCTGTAGGACCCGAATTGCCTTTGTCCAAGGATGCTTGAATGTTTTATGAAGTATATCTCATGGTAATTAATGTGTAAATTCTATCCTGTCTCTGAAAATAAATGCTGATGGCCTTGATCTTCAATTACTGCAGAAGCTTTGAGTCAGAGAGACCTAAATAATGTTACTCAAGTTTGTTTTTTCCTTGTTGACCTGTTGTAGGGCTCTCTTGCTTCTCTTCAGGGCTTCTCTCCATTGCTGAAGCTAAATTAATTGTGCAATATCCTATAGTAAATCTGCAAAGATTTGAGAAGTCCATAGCTTCCTCATATAGTAGTCCCTCTTTATCACCATCATTCCTGTTTTGGATGCTCTTTCAGTGTGTTTATTTTCCTGAGGTTAAGGTCAGAGCCCAGGTGCCTGTGTTGAGCCTGGTCTAGATGAGCCTGGCTCTGCTCAAGTGGAGCTGCTGGAAGTCAGCTGTACCAGGACATGTGTTTGCCCCTGGAAAAGGGCTTTGTAGGCTCCAGGGCTGGGTCCTGAGAAAAACCTGATTCCATTAGAGCTGCTGCAAAATCCAGAAGAGCACAGAACCACAGACCTGTGTTGTAAAGCACAAGGGCTGCTGAGCATTCTCCAGCTGGAGCTTCTGTTAGGTTTTATCACTTGGTATATGATGCAATAATGATATAATTATTCAGCCCAAAACCTGCAAATATGTGCAAACCCATTATTCCAATGACATACATTAACAAGATGTTGTTGGGAGTAGGCAGAAGTACAAAAGGCTGTGCTGGTTTTGGCTGGCATGGAGTTAACTTTTGGTAGGGGGCTGGTTTGAGTTTGTGTTGATAATAGAGGGATGTTTTATTTACTGCTGAGCAGAGAAAAAGCCTTCCTGCCTCTCACTGTGCAGCTCCATGGAGGAGGCTGGGGGCACAAAGGGTTCAGAGATGAATATAGTCAGGACAGCTGATCCCAGCTGACCACTGGGACACCCCAGACCACAAGGCCTCATGCTCAGCATTTAAAGGTGGGGAAAATGGAAGGAAGGTGGGGTGGGGGAGGATTGGAGTGATGGCATTTGCCTTCCTGAGTCACTCTTAGAAGTGATGGAGCCCTGCTGAACACCTGCCTGCCCATGGGAAATAATGAATTAATTGCCTGTTTTAACTATTAAAGTGTCTTTATCTCAAGTTTTCCTACTTTTACCCTTTCAATTCTCTCCCCCATCTAGCTGGTGGGGGTATAAGAGAATGGCTGTGTGGGGCTGAGCTGCCATGATAAAATCCTACACACCTAAGGATTAATGTGGTAGATTTACAGATCACTGTGTCTGTTTGAGGACGGACAGTAAATCTCACAGGCATTTGACCCAACAGCCACAAATATATCAGATTAAAGATTTAGTGTAAATCAAAGTAAAAATCCCACATTTTGCAGTTGCTTAAAGCTGGTAACTCCACTGATAGTCATGGTGGAAATGGGGAAAAAGAGAATATCTCTCTTGGTAACACTGTTGAGGAACACACCTGATGCAGGTGAGCAGCAGCAGGGAGAGCTCCTGAATGAGCTCTGGGGTGAGGGAAAGGAGCCCCAGGTAGGGACTGGGACTGCTGACACTTTGCATAACAAGGGACACCTACCTGTGGTGCAGGAGCAGAGGGCTCAGCAGAAGAGCCCAGACTCTCTGGGGGATGGATTCTGGGGGTGTGAGAGCCCAGGGATTCCGAGTCCTTCCCTGGAGGCACCACCTCAAGATGGTTTTGTGTTATTGCACTCTGAATAAATTGCCTTAAGGATGTCAAGGTCTGGCACTCAGCTCTGGGAAGCCTGAGGTTGAGGAGGTAAGGAAAACTTAGAGTATCCACACTGATTTCAGCTATTTTTGAGACTTTTAGTGCTGTGCTGCAGTCCTGTCCTGAGCACCCTAAACTCCAGGTTTCATTAGATCCAGGTTGGAAAAGACGCTGTTTGTTTAACATACACTTTGTAATACATACATGTTTCACCCAATAAATCATTAAGGGAGTCTGAGCTAAAAATAGCACTTTTTATATTATTTCTGGTTTCTGTTGCTTGTCTAGCAGGTGTGAAGAGCTGTGGCTTTAAGGTCAGTAGTCAGTGTTGCTGATGTGAAAGAATCCTTTGTATCAAAGGCCAACTATTACATCAGCGATGATTTCAGTATTATGCTTGGTATAATGATATGTATCAGAAAATCAGTGTAGATAATATTTTGCCTTCTACTTAAAAGAAATATTTTTAATTAAATACAAATTACACCCAGAGTGCTCTAGATGTAAATTAGTTTTGTGGAAACATGCACAAAGGATGACATTCCCTCTCCGGTCTGTGGCTCCCTGATGGCTCATTGTATATAGACATTAATCCTAATAAAGGCCACAGGGACTACTTTAGATCAAACACCCTGGAAATCCCCTCCTAAAGAGGGTATGGTCCTGATCTTGGAAATTGCAGCATTTTGGTAACTTTTTATCTGACTCCTGCACAGATATGGCTAAACAAATTGTAATTTCTCAGGAGCAAGAATTTCTGTGGTGATTGTAACAAACAGGCTGGAAAGATGGGCCTTCTCTTTCAATAGACTTCTGAGATGAAATGAATTTCAGAAATCCCAGGAAATGTAATGTCCACTTAAAAGTTTTATAGAATTTTCTTGCATATGTGTAAAACTTCTGAGCTGGCATCCATGAGGCCTCTATTTTATTCCAGTCTTTTTGTGAAACCACACAAAATCTCTTATTAAAATGGAATCAAAACTTGATTTTTATTCCAAATTATATCCACATTAGGTAAACTGGCATAGCAAGTACTTGTGAATTTAAAAGCTTAAGAAAAAATATCATTAGCATATCATTTGGCTTCTCCCTGAGTGCCTCTTGCTAGAAGCAGACAGAGAGGAGACAGAAGAGAAAAAGAAACTTGAGGCTGCCTCAGCAAATATAGTCTTTAGTTTGGTATAGGTTGCTGTAAATATTAGATTAGGACTCTTAAGAATTCTCTAGAATGCTACAAGCCCTAGGCTTGAAATAAAGGCATAAGTTGTGAAGCTGTTTGGTACATGAATAACTTTTACTGCAGAGACCAAGAAAGAGATGCCGGTGTATGATGCCTTCAGTCATTCTCCAGTGCATTCATTTATTCTGATTACCCCGAGGAAGGCAGCAGATTTGCAGGGCAGGATGCACAGATGAGGAGCCCTGCTGCTGCAGAGGATTTCAAATGCCACTGCAATGTATTGGCTGTGCTGCCTGCACTGCAGCATCTCTTTCAATCAGCGGGGCTGGGATCAGACTTCAAAAAAATCCTGGTGCAGAGAGCTGGAGATTTAACTTCCTGCCTTTTAGGGAGATGCAGGGTGTCTGTGACCCTTTCTGTTAAAGGGGGAGCTCTCAGGTAATCCTTCCTCAATGTGTGAAATTCTCTCTTGGGGGGAGGCTGCATTAGAAGCAGCTCCTGTGCCAAGCACTGGATGTGTCATTCCCAGCCCCTGCTGAGGGTGTTCACACAACCTCTGTCTGTGGAACAGCTTTAAACACCTTTGCATTCCTCTCTTCCTGGGCCAGGAATGGATTTGTGCCTTAAGGCTGCTCCCTCATGGACAGCCTGGCAGCATCTTCACCCCTAAAGCACTGAAGAAATGTGGGCACCCAAGCAGTAGTTTGGTCACCCTCCTGACATTGATCCTTAAGTTACTAGAAAAGAAACTGCAGTTAAGTACAGAGGCTTTTACAGGGGGGGCCTAACCCAAACCAGCACCTTGGTTATGGAAGATTTTCTCAAAATTGTAAGAAGTAGGTGAATTGTACAAGTTCCCTTCCCCTGGAGGAGAATCTCTCCTGATACTTGATGAAGAGAAATTTCCTTTAAGGTGAAAATGAACTAAGTGAGGGAAAAAGCTTACAGAACTTAAAGGAAAACATATTACTCATTCTTTCTAATTTTCTGCAGTAACCTGGCTGCTTTTAATAAAAGTTTCTGAAAACATAATTCATCATAAGCTGGCTTATGTTGCTAGCCTTGGTAGAGTGAATTTGATTTTTCTAGGAGAGTGATTAATAATTTTACTACTTCTTCCTATTTATGGTTTACCATGAGGTCAATCAATTCCTTAGCTTTGTCCTCTAAGTTCATACTGTATTCTATTAAAGATGTTAATTTGCAATCACTTACAATCCTTATGTTTTAAACTTCTGGTATAATATGTGTTTGGGCTCTTGTTCAAATGAAATCACTTGCAAAACATGGAAATGTTTTAATAATTTAAAATTAGCTAGTCCTGAAGTTAAAAATTCTGATCACATCAAATTTGGGCACCTTCTGAAAAATGCAAGAGCATGGCAATTGTACTTTGTGTCCTGGTGGCTGACCTTCCTTTGCTAGTGCCTTTGTTAAACACAAATTAATTTCACCTGTACGTAGTAAAAGTTCAGAAATGCAACAGGTGGAAGTCATCTGGTTTTATTATGGGAAGGATTCAAGGGCAGAAGGGAGTTCTGGGCACAGAGTTTGCTGTTCTTTAACATGTGCTTGGGGAATTCCAGCACTGGTCCCAGTTTTCCAATTTCTGTCTTGTCAGTTTGTTCTGATGATTTCTTTACCCCTTGACTTGGCACTTCCATGTCAGGTTTGGATAAATCCCACCAGAATTCACCAGCCTCTCCTAAAGTATTGGAACTCCTCTTGCAGGCAATCTTTCAGCTACCAAATGGCTTTAATTCAGGTGTTTGTGTGCACTCATCTTGTGTTTGTAGCTAATATGGCTCTAAAGTATTTAAAGTTGGCTCTAAAGTGTGTAAGTTTGGACTAGGGCAAATATGGAGCAAAGTGGGACCAGCAAAACAGGCAGACCCTGTACAGGTTATATGTGGGACAATTACATTGGTCAGTTTAGAATAAAAATTTTGTTTGTGAATAAAGTTGAAAAAGACATAAAATATGAGAGCACAGCTGGGAGTGCATTAATGTTTTTAATTATGTCAGTGTAGTTTGGTGATAAGATTTTTCGCTCTGCCATGTTTTCAAAATAAGGAAAAGAAAAAAACTCTGCATATATTTTATTTATGGAAGGTGCTCTTGATGTAAATTGCAGTAGCTTTAGTGATCTCTGTCTCTCATCAGCATCACCACAGTGTAGAATGTAATGATCTTTTTAAGGCTGAATAATTTTTTCTATTTTTTTCTTGCCACAATAAGGTCCATTTCACTTCCTCCTGCCCACAGTCTGAACATCTCAGTGGCTGAATGAATAGGAAAATGGGAGTTATTAGTCATGGAAAAATAAAACCACCTGTAGTCCTTGCTTGAAGAAGCAATTACAATAATCTATTTCTATTGTCATAGTTTTGCTGGAAACATGAAAACAAATGGGGCTGCTTGAAATTGAATAATGTTCTTAGTAATTTATGGTGACAGTTATTGTTATTACAAAGCCAATGCAGAGTAAGAAAAAATATATCAGCTAAAGATGGAATGGGTGCTTTGCAAATAATTTATACAATAGGAAAGTGACAGTTTTCACTGGTTTTGATCACCACAAATGTTTTTCCCCACATCCTATTTTGCTCTTAAGTACCATAGAAATCTCGAATTAACCATGTTCTTTATGCCAATGAAGGTAATTTTGTACCTGTATGTATATGTGTCTAGATGTACATGCAGCCATATGTTAAAAGCCCCAGTTATTCAACAGATTATTATCTTTATTCAGTAATTCATCCCTGTGTTTTGCAGGGCTGTGCAGCCTCAATATATTTTCTTTCTTTGCACCTCAGAATCCATTTCAGGGAGATTAAAATTGTAAAACTGAGCTACACATTTCTCTGAATGCAGCTTCACTGTAGAATGTACTTTAAAAATAATTTCCCCAACCTGGCATGCGTTCAAATGCTTTACTTACTAGTTTTATATCACACTGCTTAAAATAATGGTTTCTAAAAGTAAATTCTTACTCTTTTTTTTAAAGAGGACTATATTTCTACATCTAAGGGAATGTAAGGGCAAGATTTGCTTAAAACCTCCATCAAAACCTAACAGATATTTCAAGCTGCATCCCTTGGTATTTCTATTAGAAGTGTGGTGTTTTCAACATTTTTTAAAATGGAAAACAATTTGAAAGCATTGGTCCTCAGGTAGTATTTGTGTTTCTGACAATGCATGGATTGCTGCATTCCCTTCTTGCTCAAACACAGTTTATGATGTTATAGTGAGCAATTTTCAAAACTGAAAATCTGGTGGCTGCTTGTCCTTGACACCAGATGTGGTGTTTCAGATATATTAAAGGCAAGACTAAAATGACTGCACTGTTTTCATGGCTTCAGCAAAAGAATTTTAGCGGTGCAGACATCCTCAACACTTCAAAACTACTTGCATATTTTTGGCCAGAGGACTGAGGATGTGGAGGAGCTGGATTAGTGTAATAAACCATTGTGCTCCAAGTTCCCAGTCAAGAGTAAATTGTTTTATAAAAAATGAAGTGCAGTAAAAGAACGTTCAAGAGAAATGTGGTTTCAGGAGATTCTGCTTCAGAGTCTTTAGAAAAGATTAAAGGACTCTGCTCTCTGTGCTGTAAGGAGGAGATGTGTGTTTATTAATGCCAAACAGAGCTCTGGGGCTGGGAGTGTACCTGGCTGCCCCTTGTGTCCCATCCCTGCTGCTCAGGCAACAGAAATGTGGAGTTTGAACCATTTTGCTTTTTCTGGAGGCTGTAGCAGAGATGATGGTGCTTGTGAGACCTGCTGAGGCTGCAGCAGTGCAGAATGACACCTCAGACACTGCAAGCAGAGCAAAGGGGTCCCTGCAGGTGGTTGGGAGGCTTTCAGAGCCCTATGTGCTGCCTGTGCACACAGCTGAGGAGGCCACAGGTGTAGGATGGGAATCATCACCTCCAAAACCTTGCCAGGGTGTTTCAGCTGCCCTAGACCTGCTCCTGGATGTGTGGCACCAGGGAAAGAGCAGAATGTTGCATGAGTCTGTGCCATGGGCCCTACAGGTGCTGCTGTGCCCAATTCCAATGCTGTTTTATAAGATTCCTTAAAATAGAGAAGGGAATAGCTGTGGAAGAGTGAAATATTCCTTCTCGAAATTGCACAAAATTACTGAAAGGAAACATGCTGCCCCTGCAGTTTTTCTGTCCTGTCATTAAATTCAGCTTATTGCTTGCACATCACAACACTGGGAAATCAGATCCCACATTTGGTAAAGAAGGAGCCATGGGCTGTAACAGCCCAGGGAGGAGACACTGAGAACATTTCTCTCAATAGGCAATTTTCTTTCATGTGTGTTGCATCTACGGAAGCTTTCATTAACAAAACCCGTTTCCTTATGGTTTCCCAGCTATCTCTGATATTTTTAGCACTGAGTGGTTGGTAAAAGGTCCATAAACTCTATTTTAGACTCATGGAACTTACAGCACTGCACATCTGATGTTTGTGCGGTAATGGCTCTAGCAAAGCATTCTAACATATCTAAAGATTTCTCCTTTGGGTTTTAACTGTTTTTATAATATGGTAACTAAGCAATAATGTCTGTAATCCTTGGGCATTGTTCCTTCAGCAGTGTGTTATAGCACAGAACATAACTGAGAGGAGTTGTGGGCAAATGCATGAGACACTGAAGAAAATAGTAACACGAAAAGATTTAGTGAAAGGCAGTTCCAAATGCCCTCTAATATGTGGGCAAAGTATAAAAGTGTCCAAGCTGAATTAACTCATTCCTGATTTAATAGGTTAATTCCATTTTGTTTGCTAAAAAATGGGATTGGATATTCAAAACACCAGCAGCAAATTAGACAACTGAAATAAAATTGCAAAGGTTCTGAGAATCATGACCTGAGGATGTATGTATTTTTCTGATTTGCTTTTACATGAACACTTATTGCTAACAACCAAACATTTACCTTTAAATTAGTCTTACAAGGAATTTTGCAGGATGGTTGCTGTGGGAAGGCGTCCTTGCTACCTTGACTGCAGTGTCAGCTATGTAATTCTGTGATGGAAGTTGCTTAGTTTTGTTTCCATTTGGTTTCTATTGAGTGCTTTGCCTTCCACTAAGTGCACCTTGGCTTGTGTAAGCATAAAGTCAGAAAAATGAATATTGAATTTTTTTGGTGTATTTATTCATTCTCTTTAAGTGCCTTTCCATCAGCTCACACCTAATAAAGGTAATGAAGTTGGTTTAGATGGGCAATAGCATTCTGTTCAAAGCACTGACATTTCAGATCCAACTCTTATTTTAAAGAAACTGGCTGCATAGTGATCATTTGAACATGAGTTTGGTGCCTCGTTGAGTTCATTTTATGTTAATGCACAGTATTCTTTCAGATTTTCTAAAATCATCTATTATTGCTTTTTCTCATCTGAAGGCAGTGCAGCCTTTCTTTCCTCACTGTGATGCCTGGTGTTGAACAGAGCAGCCTCTTGTGCAAATAATTTGACAACTCTGGGATCGTTGTTGTTGCAGCTGGAGTTTTTTGTTTCCCTGGTCAGATGTTTTTGGAGAGCAGATGTAACAATCAGCCTCTTTCTGTTTGCTCTCAGCACAGCTGCCCCTGCAGGGCTCTAATCACACAGGTTATCATATTAATATGCATTTTTGGATATTTTTGTCACCAGGCTTGTTTTATGCTGTGAGAGATTGTTTGTTCCTTCTTGGTTTTACTGGTGCTGTGGATCCCAAAGCTGTCTCTTGTATTTAGCCACTAATCTATGCAAATTTACCAGATCCAGAGGGATTATAATATAATCCTTGTGGGTCCTTCCTTCTCCTAGGGAATAAATAAACTCATGAACGTTTCACACTAAATAAACCAAAAATGTTACAGATTGCAAATTGCTGAGCTGGTACAAATCCTGTTGGATCAGTATGTCAAACACTGTGTGCCTGAAAATGTGAAGTAAATTAATATTGGAGCATTAATGGAAAAAAAATCAGTTGTTCTGATGTCATGAAGTGTTTCATCCCTGAAACCTGAGTGGAATTTGGAAATATCCCACCTTTTGAGAATACAACTGTGTGGATTTAAATATGTAAGAATATAATTTTGGGATAGGAATTAAGCTTTGGAAAAGGAACAAATTGCTCCTCTTTCACACAAAGTTATGCCCCTCTTTCATTATTGTAAAGATACAAAATCTACCAGTTTGGGAGGCACCACAGCTGCCTGTCCCTTGCTCCTCAAAACATTTCCTTGGATATAGAAGATGGTGTAAAGTAATTTAGCAAGAGCCTTGGAAAGCCTCAGAAAAGCATAATTTTTCTTGCCTGACCCTCATTCTATGGATATGTAAAGTCCAGACAGCCTGCTGCCAGGAAGTACTAGAATTACTCAGATCTTAGAAACTCTGACTGAAATGCTGTCTTGGAAAACCAACTCTTCTGCTTTTTTTAATAAATTATGAGCTTATTTGTTTATTTATTCACAATGTTACCTCTTTTTAACAGTGTAATAGCTACTAGGGGTTACTTTGATCTTAGTAGTTATCTGATTGCAAGATCTACTTAATTTTTTTATACTGCAAATTCACCACAGTAACAAGAAAATTAGATATACAGTGACTACTTAGTAAGAAATTATTCAACTTTAATGAAAGTGAAACGTTAGCTAGCTTTGAACTACTACTGCATATTGCATGTTGTTTTGCTTCATAAATAAATCCTTTTGCATTCACAGTTGTAAGTGAAAATTTCTGAAATACATATTCAGATAATTAACAATTAAAGATTTCCTTTTTCCTTTCTTCTCCTTAACAATATTTTAAACAAGAAGCCCTTGGCAAAAAGAGAAAAACATCAGTACTCCAAACCTGTAAAAACTCATGAACTTTCAGTTTTATCTGCTTTGAAAAAAAAAAAACCAAACAAGATAAGGATTAAGTAAAGGACTTGGTGCAAATCCCATTGAGGTCCCTAGAAACACCTTTACAGTGAGCAGTGGATTTGAATCAAATCTCTTCTTGTCTGCATTAAAGTTTTAGGCTTCATCCTGTCAGCATGATATTCCCATATATTCCAAACAAAATCTGCACTGGCAGTGAAATGACCTCCAAAGCTACTCTGTTTTCATAAATCTATTTTTTACTCAAGATAATTCTATGGCCTTCAAAAAGATGGATGTTGGGTGCAGGCACAAATTTCATGGAAGATCATTCCACTCTTGAATTCCCCCAAATCAGCTTTGTTTCATAATCTTCTCATAGTCTCATATATGAGCTTTAATTTGGGCTTAACGATGAGTTTTTGCATATATTCACTCTAAGGTCTTTATATGACCATGTGATTCTACCATAATTTTTCCTTCTTTTGGCTCTTCCTCAAAAAATTGCACATTGGATACTAGATTCCTACAGAATTTGTAGTAATTCCTGCATGCCTGTCACAGCACAGGTCACAGCTCACTCTGAATTTCATGAAACAAGAAGGGATGATCAGTGTGTGGTAGTGGCTCGTTCTTGTATTTGGTAAACAGTGATATCTTATCTTAGACTGCTGTAGGTTTTTCCAACAGTGGTTGGAAAGATGCTGTAAAATTTGTAATTCACCTTATGGGATTCATGTTGGGCCAATTGGTGAGGATTATTTTTATCTAATATGTGTGTTGGTGCAGTGGTCCCTCTGTGTGGATTTGCACTGATGTCCTAAACGCAGAAACTGAGAAGCAGAGGGAGAGCTGTTGGTGTTTTTGTTTCCATGTCATTGATGGATCTCAGAATCTTTCAAACTTTGTGAAGAAAAATGGATTAAGTGATTTTTCTTACCACCTAGTGTATGTATTAGGGTATTATTCAAAGTAAAACTAATAAAAGGATATTACAAGAAGCAGAATTTTAAAACTGGATTAGAAGGGTTGGATGATTCTGGATGTTCTTATCATGAACCAGATCTGGTGTTCTTATGCAGTTATCAGTGTGCTGATGTGTACCTTGCAATGCTTTGATAGAATCCAGGTGTAAAGCTCTGTGCAGTACTTGGTCAAGACTCAGCAGAGAAATGTCTACGCAGCAGTAACTGTTCAACAGCTCTAGGACACCTTTGCATGTCAGTGCCTGCTCCTCCCAGCCTAGAAAGGTTGGAAAGGTAAAAAGGTTAATATATGCAGTATGAAGATTAAGGGCCTAGTGAATTACCCCTTTGTGAAACTGATAAGGAAGCCTAACAGGGACATTGGTTTAACTTCCCAGAGATCTGACAAGAAACACAAAAATTCAGAGGTCTCACTATTTTAGCTAGCTGAGAAAGCAAAACTGCATGGGTTAAAATCCTGCTGAGCTGTGTAAGAACTGCAGGTTCTGCCTGACAAGGGAAACCAGCCAGAAACAGAAACCCTCCTGATCAGCCTCATGTCCTGTTCAGACCTCAATCTACAGCACAAAGATGGATGCAAACCCTTGCTGTGCATGTCGGTGTATTTGACTGATAACAAGCACTTTCAGAATGTGCCAGTCTTTTATTTCCATGGCACATCCATTTCTGTTTGTCTGTTGTCCTTTGTAAATGTATTTTTCCTTCCTGTGAAGCAGGGTGCCTGTTCTCCTGTTACCAATCATGTTGACTAAACTGAGGTACTACTGCACTTCCTATAATATTAGCCATTATTTTGTCTCCTCTGCTGCCTTCTCTTCCCTAGAACTGTTTTCTCAGTGTATAATTAGTGTCTTTCTAGATTAATCAAGCAGTTATACTTTGCTGTGGAGCTGTTTGAGAGGAGGCTTTTGATGTGAATGAGCTGTGTGCATGAATTATTGAAGAGGATTTCACTTGTTTCCTTTACCAGTGTGATTTGTAATGATGCTGCCTCTAAGAGGGGTTTCACTCTTACTACCTGAGTTGGTTTTGCTGTGCTTTAATCAATGCAAACTAAGCACTAAAGGCAGAAGTCATATCTTATTTCAAAGTACTTAATAAAAGCTATGCGAATCTTCCAGCTATCAAGAGCATCTGAACTCCCACTTTTGTTTTTTTCTTAAGTAGTCAAAATAAATTTGGCTTCTACTTATTTTTTTCCATGAGAATAATATTTGCTAAGTAGTATAAATAGTGCCTATGAGACTAACTTTTCCCAGTGAGAAAAGGAAATTCTCCTTTTTAGAGGGATATTATCAAATTGAATTTATCCTCTGCCTCTAAATATTTTAAATATGAAAATCAACAGTTAGGATTGTAACACCACTGTGAATAGAGAGTAGGCCTATCCCTCTTTTTGAGTCACCCTGAAAATGGGTAAGCAATATGTAAGAGGAGAACTTAAAATGGGGCTTCCAGACCCTTCTCCTTTTGGAAATTGTTTTCCACCTGGATAGGGTGATTAAATATGCTGCAGGGATTTTGCAAATAGTGTGTTGTGACTGGAAACCCACTGGCTCAAGATCCAGCTTGGCTCTGAGTGTTGAGGGGTTTTAGATGTCTCTATTATTTACCAAGAAGAAGATCTGAGTAAATACCACGTGCTTGAGGAGACAAAAGCATGAGATATCCTGAGATGCATTCTGAAAATGTTTTGTGGTGCAGAGCTCCCTCTCTGATCTCATGCAAAGTCTTACACATCATTTTCCACCATAGTTATTGAAACATTCCCTTAAAAGCAAATCAAATGAATTGCTGAAAGGAGCTGATTGTGGTCAGATGATCATTTCATCATTTCCTTGATTGTTCTTCATAGCATTGTTACATCTTTCAACAGTAATTTATCTCTTGTTTTTCTACTTAGTCTGTCAGGATTGTTCTTCTATTGCAAATAATGGAATGGGAACTTACTTTGGACTCTGGACTTTTGCAGCAAGAGAACAAATTTAAGAGTTACATTTACCAAGATTAAAATTGCACCCAGTAATGAAGCCCAACTGAAATGTGACTCAACTTCTGACTGATGTACACCTGCAGCTCAATGCTGTTTAATTAGAGGCATGAGTGTCTGGAACTGCACCTGTGTGTGAATTAGAGATGCAGATACGTGTTTGCCTGCAGAAGAGGAGGCAGAATTTCAAAAACTGGTGAAATTACAGCATTTGAGCTCTGAGGGATAGATAGTGATGATATCTGGAGGATGTTTGGATTGCTCTTCCCAGTTCTCAAAGCAAAATATTTTACATTTATGAGCTTTGTGTGCTTCAAACTGGATTAAGATCCTGAATGGATACTTGTTCTTTAGAAAATTTGAGCAACACTTACACTTTTTTTTTGGTGTAGAGCAGGATGTGCAGCAGTGCCTTGTTTCCAGTTGCTGTTATGTCCCCCTTTGCACATGTTCAGTCTGCACAAGCACAGAATCCAGATGATTTACAGAAGATCAGGTCAGCCCATGAATGCTCCTGTGTGGTCTCATGGTCCAAAAGCTCTCCTTTTTCATTAATATCATGGGTCTGTCCTTTAGCTTTTCTGTCACTGTTTTACCTTTATTTTAAATCTTGGTATATTGTTTTCAGCTTATGTTACATTGCAGGACCTTCCCAAGTCTTTTACACAGAGAATGTTTAAGCTGTGATGTGAGCAGCAAAGTGAGGAACAGTTCTTCCATGGACACTAGAATGAAAATTCTTGACTGCCTGAGTGGCTTTGAAGGTCACAAATTAAATCCTTATACAATTTTAGATTCCTTCAAAGTTTGTCTTGGAATAGATATGATGACAAAAATCAAGCAAATAAGGCTAATTAGTTTCAAATAATAACCCAAACTAAGTTAAGATTTAATTTTTTCTTTAAACTGCAGAATAAAACCTCAATTTAGCAATCCACTGATCCTTGAGGTTCCTTTATAAAAATCTGGATTTACTGACCATCTCTGCCTATTTCTAACACAGAAACCTGTGATTCAATGTTGGCAATAGATAATTTTGAACAGACTTGGAAAACAAATGGGAAATGTACAAATACTGTGCAGGTTGAAATGTGTAACTGCTGATATTTTTTTGTCTACTTTTGAGTCAGTGTCTCAGTAAGTGAATGACATGGCAAATGTTGATTCCATGGTGGCACTGTCTGTACACTTCTTAGTGCACCCAACAGGAATTTTTCATTTCATGCATCATTTATAATTTGCTGCAACAATTGAGAAGTCTCTCTCTATGTGTGTGCATATATAAATACAGATCTTTTTCTTAAGAGGAAGAAAATATGCCTTGTCAGCCTTCTCTAGGCTGTCAGACTTTTCCTGTCTGTAAAATCTGATGGCATAAATTGAATCAATTCAAGTTTCTACATGCACTTACCTCTGGAGGAGATGGGAAAGAACAATAAAGTAGTTGATGAAATTTCGGCAGTTAATTATGAGATATGTTAGAGATTTCAGTAACATCCCATCTGTTGCCCAACTGCATCCAGAATTAATTCAGACCTGAAAATGGAGAAGCCTTGAGAAAATTGAGATCATGAGGACTGGCACTGTTAACAAGGGTATCCCTGTCTCCAGGGCTTTTCATGTGGTGTTCCATTGCAGAAGGACCAAGGTGACAATTCTCTGTCATTAATATTTCAAAGAAGTTGCATGGTGGGTTCTTCCGGATTGTTTTAGTTTGTCTATTAAACACTGATATTTCAAACTCACTTGTTGATTTCTGCTCAGATCATATGAGAAAGTGTCCCTTTGATCTGTCTTTTATTGTAGCTGTTTCTGTAATTCTTCAGACATGTTGGTGCATTGCAGGGGATTTTATCATTATTTGAACATTTCATAGGTAAATATGATAGCTTTCTATATTTCCAAGTAGGCTTCTCCAGTGGAATACAATTAACATGGGAAAAAAGGATCAAATGACAAAAAATGGTGCTATATAGTCATTTATATGTTAATATAAATTAACATGCTTCTCAGAATGTTAATTGAAAGAGCAGTTTGTTTACTTGTTAAATTTTGAAAGACCAAATACAAAGTCCTAAAGTTTTAGTTGCATGCTAAAAATCCATTGCAGTTTTTACCATGAATTACATTGAGCTATTTTATTAGTGAAAATAATCCTTCCTACTGACAAATGCCAAAATAAGAATGCTTAAGGTGCAAAAGTGGTTAATACCATGAAATGCAGACATTTTTCCAGTTGGCAAGTGCAGATAAATCCCAGTAAATGATAAGAGAGATTGATACAGGCAGGACAGATGGCATGAATGACCAAGTTACACAGACCCAATGATGTCTTTTGACTTCACATTGCTCTTAAGGTTTGTTACGATCCCCTAGAGAGCCATAAAGGGAACAATAAGGACACATTGTCTTATCTTCTTGGTCCAATGATTGCCAAAGTTGTCTGTTTACAAGAAAGTTTTTTTGAGTAAAACACCCTCAGCTGTTTTACTGCTTTATACAAGATGAAGGGGCTTCTCAGGACTGTGTGTGGCCAGCTGCTCCTTGCTTTGTGTCTCTACTCATCCTCATCAGAAGATTTTTAATCAAGTGCCTCTGTTTTTTCTGTTCTTGTTCACCTGGTTTGAGACGTCTTGACCCTGGTGGCTGCCTCCCTTTGATTGCTCTCTGGAAATGCAACCTCCTGAGCAGGTTTGCTATAATTTACTGCATGAGTTGCTCTTTCATGCTCAATGTTTTCTGGCTGAGATGTTTGATGGTGTGCCCATAAAACTGGATAGAAGCTGCTCTGGGCAGAGGGGACAGAGCTGGGAGGTGAAGGGGCACAAATGCCCCAAAGATGTGCCATCCTTGTCTGGTCTGCCCCAGGTCAATCCCTCTGACACTGGAGCTGAAATCCAGCCCCTAAAGGGTGCAGGAGCTACACACAGGGGCATTCTGTAATTCTTTCTTAACTGCTTCTTATGTACTGCCCTAAGAGAATGAAACCCAGACAGAGCTTTTGCTCTTGCTGCCTGTTTAGCTATCTCTTTTTTTCTCTCATTTTCTTGTGCTGAGATAAAAAAAAAAAATAGATAATTGAATATTCCAATGTGGAAAGGGCTGAGAACTCCCTTTTAGTCTACATGGGAGAAAAAAACCCTGTTGAATATATGCAAAAAATAAAAAAAAAGGTTTGGTCAGACAAAAAGACAAAGAAAAATCCTCAGGCATCTAGAAATACCACCTTGAAACAGAACTCCACTGCAGCTCACAGAACCAGCTCCTCTTCATCAAACCCCTCCTACCAGTCACAATATTGAGGGAGTGTGCAGCCACAAGCACAGCTTTTCTGTGGGCAAAAAACTTTCTTTTTGCCAGTAGTAACATATAACCCCACACTTACTCAGCTCAAAATTCTGTTTTACTTCAGGTTTAATAAGACAGAAAAAATATATTGGCAACACGTTCTAAGCACTTCTACTTCATTATGGTTTTTGTTGAATGCAAAGATAACTCATTTGATATGTTTTGCTCTCAAAAGAAAGTGTACTGTAATCAGTATTTCAGATGTTTCAAACTTAGGAGAGCGATGGTTCTTGTTTAGAAAACATGAGGCAGTATTGGAGAAATTAAATTAAATTGCTCAGCAGTTTAGCTTTTTTATAATGGCAGCAGAACAACTCAGGCTTTAAAAGGTTCCATAAAGAGTGCTATGTTTTTCCAGCACCATTATAATTAAGGTTGATGGATTGCTAGGGAGGAAAAGAATAGTGAATTTTCTGCATAATTTTTAGAGTTTGGATAGAAACTGAAAAACATTTAAACACCTACACATGGACAAAGCAGGCCAGGCAGTTCTTTTTCCACTACATAAATCCTTCTTGACCTTTGAAAGTAAATATAAATAATCTTCTAAGAATTGTTTACGTTACCTTTCTCTGAACTTGAGGTTGAGCCATCCATTTGCTTGAGCACACCTGTGACCTCCGGTAATGTCACTTGCTTGGGTGGGCTGTGCTTGAGGTTCTGCTGAATCCTCACTGCTGGCAAGGGAAACCTCCTGAGCTGCTGTCATGGAGAGATGTGGCTCTGGACAACTGGCAGTAAGGCTTGATGTATCCTCCCCACCATATTTTTATTGGAAATTTCCATAGTCAGGAGTAATTTTCTAGTGTGATCTCTCCCCTGTTGTTCCCTATCCCCTTCACAGTTATAAAGGAGAATAAAGGAGTCCAAAGGACATGCTCCAAAATGTTGCCTAAATATAGGCCAGTTTTCTTAGTACCACAAATTTACTCAAAGCTTGTATGGATTTAGGTCAATTCAGTGGGATTCTCAAACATTCTTAGAAGATAAATATTTGGTCTTAGTCTGAACCTGCACAAGGCAGGGAGAATTAGTGCATACACACATTCAGCAGAGTGTTTTCTGCTTGAGCTTTGGTTTGTTAGTGGTTTTGGCTGGAACAAAACTGCTTCTGCTGTGTACTTTGTGTGCATTTTAAAGCATTTTGCGCTAGCTCCTGATGAGTCCTCAAGAGGAAATAGTCTGACATCTGTGATATTTAGCACATCTTGGAAGTTCTTTGTTTCTCTGGGTGGTTTTCAGCTTGTACTGAGGTGTTAGTCACACATTCGTGGCCAGGGCTATCCTTGAAGAAGGGGAAACCCCATATTTTTCTCTTTATAAAGTGTATTTTTTTTTCCTCTTCATTTTTCAGCAGTAAAACTGTTATTGTATAAGGCTTTAGAGCTAGATTTGTAGGAAGAGACATTTATGTGATCTGATATGTCTGCTGTGTTAGTACAAGACACTGAAGAGGGATACAAATAAAATATGTACAAACCAGCATTTTAGTTTTTATGAATTGTTCTATTCCATTGTGCTTAGTTTTGTTAGAAAAATTACAGATGGGAGAACCACAGAAATGCATGACTGAAAGTACCTAAAAATGGTATCACCATGTATGGAAATGGAAACCCCTCATGGACATTTCTGCTTAGGAGGTAGGAAATTAAGTCAGGTATTGATGATTTTGTAGAACTACCAGGGATTTTCAGCATTCTCCCTCCAGTGATAAAGGCAGTTGTGACTTTCCAAGAATGTAGATACATTGATTGTCATATTCCACAATTAAACCTGCTGTGAATGGAAAGAGCTAGAGTGGAAGAATTTATTCAATGCTCATTACCTGTGTTACTCCTATGTTTTAGCAATGTGAGTGTCTTAATTCATAAGAGATGAGAATGCTCTTCTATTTTGAAAAAATCATAAATCTTGTGCATGTTAAACAACTTTTAATAGCATTGACATCAGTGCAATTCATCAGCTCTGAGTTCCATATGTGCCAATTCATCAAAACAACAATCTTGTCAGGTACTGTCCTAATAAATAATTATTTCTGCATCCAGCCCTTCTGAAGGGCTTGTGAGGTGCCCTGATAATTCATTAGTGCTAATGTTGGGTTAAACCTTTTGTGATCTTCAACAGAGTTGTAGCTCATTGGGTCATTTCTATTTTTTTTAATCTCCATAAGAGCAAAATTTACACCTTTTGTTTCATTTATTATTGACAAAATGAAAGGGAATTACTTGTAGGATCATCTTGTGAGCAACTTGTATTGATAAATGTCATGCTATTCATCTGCAAATTCCTTTTTCTATAATAATAGTAAATATTTAATTGTCATGTTTGAAAACACAGTTAAAGTTTTTTCTAACATTCCTAGGTCAGCAGCATAGGATTTAGGAAATGGAGTTTCAAGTCTTATTGTCACTTTGAGACAGACACTTAAACTGCTGGGTAAATAAACCTTTCAACCCAAACCATTCTATGATAGTAAAGGACCGTAAAAAATAATCTAATTCCAACCTGGTTGGAATGGGGCTGACACACCTTTTTCCTGAAATACCATTTTTTCAGTGGAATAAATACTGAACTACTCTGATCACCCTCATAAAGCTCTAATAAGCTTTATAACTTGGTTTGGGAAAGGCATGTAAATAAATAAAATAAGAAAGAGATGCTCAGCTCATAGTGAATTGGAATTAATTGGGCAAGCTAAGTATTTTCTACTAGTTGGTGCTTCAATAAATTGAAGCATGGGGATATGAACTGGGCTTGAGAGTACTCATCAAAATGCAAGTGGTACCTTCAAATCCTGAAAAGCTGCATAAGAGTGAACCATGTCCATCTAACATATACAACTCCTCCAACAACAGCTTTTTTTTTGTTATTTTGTATTCTTAAAAAGCAGTTGCAATAATTTGAGTATTTAATAGAAGTAGAATATCTGGCTTTGCTCTTTCAAGTAAAATAAAAATATTTCCTTTCTATTCTAAATATTTTAAGAACACTTGAAGGAAATTCAGATATGAAAGTCTTGCTTTATTTCATAAAGCAAACATTTTATTTTTGAAGCATGGGAAAATGTTCCTTTTGTTTCTAAACTTTGTGAATTTGACTGGAATGCCTGAAAGATGTTAATATTGCCAAAAATGCATTTCCCTGAGTCCAAGAGAGAGGAATCCCTGTTCATCCCTCGGCAGCTCTTGTATGGGTCCTTCCCAAACTCTGTGCATCAGGCCTGTTTCTGTCAGTGGTGTTACCCCTCCAGGTGAACAATTAGCAATTAATTAGCTCCTTTGGCACAGGACAGCCATTAAGCAGCTTTTATTTGTTGTGCTGGAGCCCGGGTGTGCTGCAGGGGCTGGGCAGGGGCAGCTCCCTGCAGCCTCACAGCTCCTGCTCCTCTCATCCTTCCCCTGGTTATCCCAGGTTATCCATGGTCATCCCATGGTCCTGAACTTGGGAGCAATATCAGATTTCCTGCAGCATGCACAGTGGCTCACAAGCAATTAAAAGCATCTCCAGCTGACTGCAGGTGACATTTCCTGAGCTCAGCAGCTTCTGGGCTTTGATTAGGAAATGACTACTGGGGAAAGAAGGTCATGTCATCTCCTGCTTCTCCTACAGATGTGGCACTTAATGTGACTTTTTCTTTTCAGCCTGCCTTAGTAATCATAGAGCAGCTAACAAAGTTTTGTTGTTTGGGACAATATTTGGGTGAGTGGTGGGTTCTTCTAGTGGCAGCCAAGGAAGATTTTGTTCTGGGGTTGTCTAGACTAAATAAATTCATGAATATAGATTTCTATGGACAGTACATAAAGGGGACATTACTCAAAGTATTTATATGAAAAACTCTGAAATTCTGTATTTGTAATTCCTACCTCTGTTCAAAGAACAGTTTTACTGAACGTTGATTTAATTGCATGTAAAGTATAGCAAATCCTGAATATAAGAACAATAGAAAAATATAAATAAGTGGAGACAGGTACAAATGGATAATTTCTCTGTAGCTTTGTGTGCATTTATTAAAATCAGACTTGGGAATCACCCATCACATTGATCAATAATGTGGAAGTGTGATGTTTTTCATTAGTTGCAGCTTTATAAAACTGGAAACTTATTTTGCTTCTTCCTCATCCATATTCTGATTTAAGATTTGCCATGAGTAGCTCTTAGGAACAGTTGTTACAGAGTTCTGAGCACAAGAGTATTGTTTCATTCCCCCTTCCAGTTAAGAAATATTCCATCTCAAAGCCCTCTGCAACTGCTAATTATTCAGCACATCTCTGGGAAGCAGTTTAGCACCAATCCCAATTTACAGCAGAGGCAGCAGACCCTGCTCAGATCTTGACTCTGAGCTGCTCAGCAGGAATTGAAGTCAGATCCTGAGTGATGCTTCCCACCACAGGGGAGGCAGCTGCTGTCCTGCCTCCCAAAGCCACAAATTAAATCAGGATGGGGATTTGAACTTTGGGCTCCTGCAAATGCTGATTTTGTTCTGCAGCTCCTTGGCTATTCTGGTCTGGCACACACTCAAAGAAGCTGCTCTAATTCAAATAAATAATTAAATATTAATTAGAGCAGAGGCAGGCAGCCACAGCCCAGCAGTTTGGTGTGAATAAACCCACATTTTCTTGTCTAGAAAATGTATTCCAAGTAGGAAGCTTTCTGTTGAATTAGCAAGCAGTCTGATTACCTAAATATAAATTGAAATCTATATGAAACCTCTTTAAAAAACCCCCAGGAGCTAATAAAACAAGAGTAAAACAGTATTTGTAGTTCATTTCTGATCAACTGCAAAGCACCTGTAACTTTGTTTTCAGGGTTCTGCAGTCCTGATGTAAATTTACAAAATCAAGGAGAGGCAGTTTGAGGAGCAGCAAAATACTTGAAAACCCACTGAGAAGGGAGGCAGCTGAAGAGCAATATTGGAGGAATAATTTGTAGCCCTTGTATGGTGTTTAAGCAAATTTTGTTGTCTGGTTTTGTTAGCTGACAGCTTGAAGAAACGGTAAATAAGAAAACAGACTTCTAGAAAAAAGGCACTAGAAATTATTTCCTCTAAACAAATTACTTTAATCAAACTAATCTGTTTTGATGCCTTTTTGCTTGGATTTTTGCTTTATTATTTTTTAGTTCTGTTCCAAAAAATGCCAGCTGTTCTGCAGTGCTGGGTTTTGCAGGGAGCAGGAGGTTTTGTCTAGAGAGGGAAATCCAGAGATCCCAGCCCAGGCTCCACCTCAGAGCAGGAGGGCGCTGAGACCTCCCAGAGCATCCTGGCTCAGCAGCAATAGAGGGATCTTTGGGGATATTCTGCCATTTACTCCTTGTAAAACACCCATTTAGTGTGGGGAAAAGGAAGTCTGATTAATTTTCCAGTTTGCAAATAGTTTTACAGCTGTTGCTCTCTTCTGTTTTGATATCTTGAAAATTGAAGAGTTTTAGGATTTTGCTTGAAATTGGTTTTCATCTAGGAAGGCAAGGTAATTCTTACTTAAAAATTATAAAGGGATATTATTAAATGACCACAAAATATTGAAACCAAACCATCCACATGAGTCGTTACAGATTTTTATTTTCCTAATTTCAGCTATGAAATATTTTTAATATTTAATGTTTTCTTTCCCCTCTTAGACGAGGGGGGGTGAGGGGGACAAGAAACTTAAAACTTTCCAAAGTTTCCCAGAAACTTAAAACTTTCCAAAGTTTCCCAGAAACTTAAAACTTTCTAATAATTTTCAGCTTATTTCAGAAGAACGAGAGCTCCTTATTTGCTGATTAATTCAGCAGTGGGAGCAGCCCAGAGTTCATCTCTGTAACTTTGAACCAATTGTCCATTTGAAGTATTTAGAGAGAGTGTTTTGGGATCCTAAGCACAGATTTGCAGCCTTGCTGGAGTGTTTGAGGTTGGATGGGGCTGGGACAGGCTCCTCTTCCCCTCTTGCCCGGCAGACAGAGCAGTGGGGATGGAGGCAGCACTTTCAAGTCCAACCTCTGTGGTACCAAACTGGCAGGGAGGAGACATCAAGGCAGAGCTGAACTTGCTGTGGGAATGAGGAGCCTGGGCCATTTCACTGTCATGAGACTTCTTAGCTGATCTGCAGCAGAACTGTTCCACAGTTGTGTTTTTTGCCTATTAATCCTGGGTACTTATAAGCTTACTTAAACTTCTGTGCATATCCTGAAGTGTTTCTCCAAACCCTGCATGTGCTTAAAGCAGATGAGGTCTCAGACCTTTTCTACCACAGCGCCTCATTTACATGCTAAGCTAACTGAAAATGGAAATAATTCTCCATGTGGCTGGCTCAACAATCCCAAGTTGTTTTACACCCCGTTCAAAAAAAGAAAAAGAAGATTATTGACAACTGAAGTTGCAGAAATCTCAGAAAAGATGTCTGTGTGAGAAAGTGTAACTTATCACAAAGGCTGCATATTTCTTCTCCTTGAATGCAAACACACATTCATGTTCTTCTGTGTCATTGCTGTATAAGTTTTAAAATGCCAGATAATGTGTTGTTTCTTTTCCAACATAGCATTAAGCATTTGCATTAGAGCTGGGCAAGCAGGAAAAACAGTGCTACTTTGTAGATTAATTTAGCACTAAATTTTAAAAGTCCTGAATATTTACCTGGCTGATACCAAGAGGACAAATTTGAAATGGTTTATGGAAACAAATAGTGATAGCGTGGGTGTTTATAAAGTCCTTCCTGGAGATGATGAAATTTCAGTCACTGCTTTTGTTGTAGGTTCATTTTGCAAACTTTGTTTTAACTTTTCTCATACCTGCTGTCTCTTTGACACAGACAGCAATTATTTTTACTCTGTACTTCCCATTAAAAAAAAACCATTACCCCACTTCCCCCCAAAAAACAACTTCAAAGTGTTTGTTTCTGGCCAAATCCATATTTTCCCCAGGATCTGGCAAAACTTGTCTCTTTAAGCAGCTTCTATGATGAAGGTCTCAGCATCTCTGATTCAGCCCATAGTCCTCTCTGAATAAAATTTGTAAGGGAACCTGATCATTTCAGCTTTAGAGTAGGGTAGATTTGGGTGCCATATTTTATCCTGGTACAGCAAAATAACCTGCAGCAAACACACCCAACTTGGAAAGCAGCTTGGAGTTAGTCCAGAGGCAAACAGTGAAATCTGGGCCTGTTCTTTCTGAGGACTGCTTTGTTTGTAAGATCATTGGTGGAGCTTTGATAGTCCATGGAGATAATCACTAATTCGTGGGGTTTATCCCAAAAAATGGGTGGTTTGGTGTTTTTATTTCCTTCTATTTGTGCAAGAGGAGGTCATAATTTCATTGATTTAATACACCAAGTGTTCAGCTCACTGCCCTGAGTGTGATATCACAATCCAGCAAGACAAACAGGGATGTTCACCTGCAACTGCTCCATCATTTATCCCATGGTGCCAGTCCCTCTGCAGTGATATAATCATTTAATAGCTGCTCTCTTCAGACAGGTAGGCTTTTAACAGTCCATGGCTGGCTGGCATGAATTTGGCATTTCTATTTCATTTATAGTTTCATCCTCCATGATTGGTCTTATCAACCCCCTGTCCTGTGGAGAGAAGAGAAATCTCTTCAGCTGAAGCTTTGATGGTCTTATTTGTCCAAATTTGCACTTCTGTCAGACTCTTGGCTGCAGCTCTATATTTCATATGTGAGGCTGTTATGATCCATTTAAATGCCTATGGGGATCTCAACAAGCTTTTTGAAAAGATTAATGACTTAGCTGTGGTTTTTATGATAGTGTTTCCAGAGAAATGCCTGCATACCTAATAAGGTTATTTCTACAAGCCAAAATTTGCATTGCTTACCATAAAACACAAATAGATGGAGTTTAACTACAAAACATCTGAAGGTTTACTGCCCATTTTTATCTTTTGGAGATCACTTTTGCAGAAGAAAAGGTAGAAAAGTAAGGGGAAAGGGAAATAAATGCAACAGCTTTAAAATGACAGCAGAGGAAGGATAGGGATGTGAGGAATTCTGTATTTTTGAATCTTGTACCATATGGATATACCTTTGTAAGGCTCTTATTGCCAACAGTCATGTTTTTATTTGGACATGACTCTTAATAGGAGTAATTTAAATTAGTGTTGGAGCTTGCATAACATTTATTCAAGATTTATGTGAGTGGTTATAAAAAGATTAACTGAATCATTAGCTAAATTGCATTTCCTAATGAAACCACCAAGCAGCAGGCTGGAAGGAGAGGTTATGTTTGTGCTTTTGTTAAACCCTTGACCTAGCAGAGTACAAGTTTTAAAGTGCATTTGAAACTTCTGTGTTAAACCATTTAATGAGTGTTTGTTAAACATTTATCAACCACCAGGAGCCATCCACATGCCACAACTGGTTTGGGCTAAAATTTGACTGATATCTGTTCTGCTTTTCAAAATATGAAGCATTCGCCTGGCATAAGTCATTTATTGTGAAGTTGAGTGTGACAACACCTTTATGACGGGGTGGTACTTTGTTAATAAAATCAGACTTCTGGTCCTTACTTTCTCTAGATTTGTCTCTTTTGTGTTACATATTAGGAGAGCCAATAATTTAAATGGGATTTTTTTCTTTTCAAATTGTGGTGAGTAAGCTTAATAGGTAGTTTCTATTCTAGCTCTTCTTCTAACCCATTTTACAGGTTAAAGGAATTTAAAAGAATTAAAGTATTCCTGTAGGACTAGTAGACAAACCTGAAATTAGAAAGTTGAAAATTTAACATAAAAGAAAACTCACAAGGGAAAATAATAATTTTAGACACTGTCATCATGTGTTGCCATCACCTTAAGTCTATGTAAATGTGAGTAAAATCTCTCCTCCTAAATGAATATGTGTTAGGAAAAATGCCTGCATTTGCAAATAAGTGCAGAAGAAGCAATCTTGATTGTTCAGATATAAACCAGAGCAGAACAGATGCATGGTTCTGTGGCATATATTGCCTTTTTTTTTTTTTTCTAAACAGACATTTATTTTTATAAAATATACAGTGATTTTCCCTGTAATTTCCTTGTTGCTTCATAAGAAAAATGGAGAAATGATAATATTAGCTATTGAGGACATCTTCCAATATTTGCAGAGCAAATCTGTTTGGAACACAACACGTTGTTTGACTCTAGATGCCATACATCTGTTGTTTGATTTGCTGTTAGAAACATTAGATGGTACAGGGAAGGGAATGATGCTAATAGGCTCTCTGCTGGTGTTGCAAGCCACTTTTCACAAATGCTGACTGTGCCTGGGCTCAGAGTTTGTCAGAGGATGAACAAACAGGAAAGCAGCTCTGCCTGGAGCTGTGGAGTCCTGTGAACTCTGTAGGCTGCTCCAGTTCATGGGCAGAAAACATCTGTACAGCCAGGAAAAAATCAGAACAAAGCCTGTACATCCATGCAGTGTGCCCAGGGCACCCTCCTGCAAGGCCAGGGTGTTGTGTGGGGTGGGAATCCTGGCAGAGCCTCCTTGGAGGCCCTGCTGAGTGTCCCAGGTGTCACATCTGCCTTGCACGGGGGCTCTGCAGCCCTGGACACCCCCAGCAGGCTGAGGAAGGGCTTTGGTCCTGTCCAGGACGCTCAGCCTGTGTCCCCCTGATGGGATGTGATGATTGGGATGGGATGGGATGTGATGGCTGGGATGGGATGTGATGATTGGGATGGGATGGTTGGGATGGGATGTGATGATTGGGACTGAGTGCTGGCAGCTGTCCCACTGAGGATGTGCAATTCTGCTCAGTTCTGGGGAATTCTGCTCAGTTCTGCTCAGTTCCTTTTTTCTGACAGCTGTTGAGTGAAAAACTTTCTCTGAAGGCCCCTGACCTGGGGATTTTCATATGATCTCGGTCAAAGCTGATGCTTCCGTCAGCTGGAAGATAGGCAGATATTTTCTTATTTTAGCCTTATGGGGTTTATTTTAGGATGGCCAGGGTTTCCTTTTGTTTTATATGTGGCTGTATGCACATAATTTTCTAATTAGGGTCCTTAGCATAGTTTTTAATCTGAGTGCTAAACTGCACACAGTAAATCACTGTATTATTCACCCAGATGGTGCCAAAGTCCCACAAACTGGGTTATACAGCTACTTATGTGAGTTCTATCAGGCTGCATTTCTAGTTATTCTGATTTGTAATTTTGTCAAGACAATTGCTCTGCTGAAGCACAGTGTAGATTTAAAAAAGCAAGAGGAGTGCACAGATTCACTTCTCAGAGTTTGGAGAGTAAATTAGGAGTATTTGTTGTTGAACCTTTTACATTATTTACCTTTTAGGGGGTGGTGAACAAGGAAAAGACTAAAACTGTTTTCCTTATTCCTAACACTTTGTTAGTTGTGTGTTTCTCCTTCAGGGTTACCATGGTGATAAGAGTAATGTTAAAGCCTAACTAGGCAGGTACTGCATTAAGCTAAAATCATTTATCCTTCTTTTCATCTGCAAAGTGCATGGCCAGGAGATGAATGGCATCATTTAGAGCTCTCACCCCTCTGACAGGCTGCTGCAAGCTCAGCCCCAAGAGTTCACATTGAAGCATGAGCAGAAGTTTTGCTGGCCTAAGTTGTACTGCAAAAGGAGGCTGGCTTGCAGAAAAAGATCCAAAATTATAAATATATTGCTGGAATCGATAATAAAATTCAGTAGCAACAACAATAAAAGCCTCAGCTCTTCCCTATTTGATAAAAAAGAAACAGAGAGTGGAGAATATTCTGTCAGAGGAAGCTGAATGATTTCTTTTTATAGTGATTTGGAAAGTGTTACTTACTTCAATGGCTCATTAGCTCTGCAAGGCAGGGCTCTCCCAGCTGCACAGGCTGTTTCTCAGGCTCATTGCTGACTCTGGTGAAGTTGTCCTGTTGTGTTGTTTGGCTCAGGTGTCTCTCCTCAGCTTGCTTTGGTCCTCTGACTGTTCTGAGCAATGCTGCTGATCTGCCACAGAGGAACCACAGCTCCACACTCCTGTGAAGATCAGCCTCGAGAAGACTTCTGATTATTTTATTTTATTTTATTTTATTTTATTTTATTTTATTTTATTTTATTTTATTTTATTTTATTTTATTTTATTTTTAATTTTTTTAATTTTTGTTCTCCCCCCGCCCTGTGCTTCAGGGCAGTCATTTTTCTCTGCACCAGGCGGATGTTTGTTTGTCCTGGTCTCAAAGACCTTCAGATGACACCTACAGCAACTTTACAGCTCCAGGCTGGAGTTTACTCTTCCTGTTTTGACTTCCTCTTTGTATATAACTCTTAATTGAACTTAATATGCACATATATCATTAATACCAATCATTTGTATCAAATTAGAGTGTATAATGTGGTTCTTCCAGCAGCCTCGTTCCCACCTCCCCAAAAACAAATTAGTACATTATATTTTAATTTTACTCCCAAGTAAACTGTGAGGTTTCTAGATTCATTTAGTATGGGGTTCTTAATTTAATTGTTGAAAAATTAATTGAATACATTCCTCTTAAGCAAAATGGAAAAATATTATCTTTTGGTCTCCTTCCTAGGTTTGTTTATTTATGGCAGATGCAGTTAATGGATATTTCTAATGCCTTTTATGCAGTAAGTAGATTACCTAATGCCAGCTATTTAATTTCCAATATCTCACATTTTCTTAGTTAGGCTCATCAACATATTTTTACATTAATTATTTAACTGCCATTTTCAATCTTTTCAGTCAGGCACACTTCTGCCTACTCAGGGCACAATTAGTCACTGCATTATTATAGAATTAAACCAATTTAAGTGAATAAAAAGAAATTTGCACATTTTGAACACAGCTACATTTTGTTCTGAATATTTTTAGCCTGAAGATTGGCCTTTAATTTCACATTAGGACATTTTCATGTTCTGAAATGGGATAGCCAAGGCTTCTGCAGTTGTTTTCTTATTTTAGGTCCTGAATTGCTTTTACATTCTACCTTGACTATTGGTCCCCCTTCTCATCCACCAACAGCAAAAGACAGTGGCACAAATAAAACAGTTTTGAAGTACTGTTAAGGGATGGAATAAATCAATTAATATACAGAAATGTGGTCTATCCATTGCCATTGTTCCTGTTGCAAGCACAAAATTCATAACTTATGTTTTTTTCTATAAATGCCAAATCATGAAATTTCAGAGTCACAACAGATGGTGGGCTACAACCACCACTGACCCAAATATTTTTTATTTCAAACAGTGTTTATGGATATTTGATTCAATACTTAGCACTCATAATTTTGGAAAGAATTTTTTATCAGAGGCTGAGAGGGTGAAAGGCTTAAGCTCTGTGTTTGAGGCACAGTTAAGGTTCTGTTCCATGTTCTTGTGCCCTAGCTATTGGTAAAATACTGATCATAACAGATGGTGAATTTATAAACAGTAGAATATACTGTTGCAACTTGAAAATTAAAAATAAAATATGGCCATGATATTTTCTAAGTATTTTTGAAACCAGGAACACACTAGAGAAAACCAATATTCAAGAAAAATATTTTAATCTTGGGGAAGAGCAGTGCCTCCTCACGAAACAGGTCAACTCTCCTTTTCAACTTTTAATAGGATTGTGAAATTAAAGGGGGCTTATTTCATTACCTTGTTCATCTTTTTTATCTGCATTTCTTTTTGCTCTTTTGCAAAGCAAGCTTTGACTCTTTTGGGATATTAACCTTGATTATGCAGCAAGAGATATGTTTTGCATTCTTAATTAACCATTAGGTGTGTACTTGGATCAAAAGTATTAATAAACAGTTAGAAATACTACAGGATTTTTAATGTGTTTCTTAGAAAGATTTATTTTATCATAAAGCTTTCCCTAAGTGTGAGAATAAAAGGATTGATTATTAACATGAAAGTTACCCTAAAATGTGAAGATTTTCCTTTTTATTCCCAGATGATTAAGTCTTGCTTTCTGTTTGTCACACAGAAAAAATAATGCCATCACTGGACAAAGTTTTAGTATATTTCCAATTTGTTATGCTTAAATGATCAATAACCACCATGTGAGGCTTTCACAAGTGGATATTTCTCCTAATTTGTTCCTTAACCTCATGCAAAGTGTAAATCTTCCTTCATGAGGGCATGTTCCTTTTCTCGATGCAGTCCTGGAGAGCTGCTCCTTGGCTTCCCATCTGCCACAGGGAAAGTCTGTGAAACTTCTGCCAGTGCATTGCTCTGGAGCTTTCTGAAGGAAGAGTCAGTGAAAGAGCAGATAACAAATGTTAATGAAGTGTCTCCTGGGGGGCTGCCAGTCCTCCTTGGCTTTCAGCTGCCCCTGAGGTCAGTGGAGTGAGCACTGAGTTTCCAGGGCTGGCATTAGAGCTGCACCATTTGTGCCACCAGGGCTGGATGTGGGTGTGTCAGTCTCATTGCCAAAATCTCATTTAATGGTGTGACTGCCTTTGCTCAGGGGATGGCTCTGATTTCTCTTTTGCTTGCAGAATCTGCTTGCTTCTTTTGAAATTTAAACTTGTTCAGTCTCAGCCAAAAACTTGACCTTGCAAAACTTTACTGACACAAACAGTGTCAAAGTAAGGCTGTTTGTGTGTGTAATTATAGCTCATATGAGTAGAAATATGCAAGACTGACCTTTAAAACAGGTTCTCTTGGCTATCATAACTGAAGAAAATAAATGTTTTCCCTTTTAATTTAGGTGGTAAATCTTGCAAATAATTTACAGTATGAATGAATTGCTTTTCCTTTTCTGAAAAACAAAACTTAATTGTCATAATTGGAAAACATATTATCCTGAATATAAAGGGCTTTTTTCACAAAAAGTTTAGTAAGGCTCTTTAATGCTGTAAAAGCACTCACTGTGTGTCAGCAGGACCCACATTAACCCAGCAGACTGAAACTGCTCCATCCATTGACTCAATGGGCTGTGAAATCCATTCTCTCCATGGGCACTGACACTCTGGACCTCAGTCTAGTGGATCCTCAGTGGACTGAGGCTCCCATGATGAGTTACCAGGTGAAGGATACCCCCTAATAAAACCTATTTTAGGCCCTGACAGATTTAGAGTATCAAAAAAAAAGTGGAAAGAACTCATTTTTCAAGGTTCTTCAGTTTCATGTATATTTGATAGTTAAAGCTGTTGTATTTAAGGGTTTTCAGTGCTGTCCAAGCTTCACATAAAATTTCCCAAAGTGCTTTATTTATTTTTTTTAAACTTTTGAAGCTAGGTTGAATTTTCAGTAGACATTTGAGGGACAGACATTCCCATTTCTCGCTGCCAATGGCTGGAGCAGATTTTACATCCTCCACCCTTCTGTCAGCAGCTCCTGTTTCTGCAGAACTGGTGAACAACCATGGAATGGTTGGATGGGTCCTGTTCACACTTCAGAGTCTGGTTGTTTAATTAACACTGCTGGGTGAGGTGGTTTAAATATGACCTTGAACTGTGCAGGATCAGGGAACAGTGTGTGTCTCTCTCTGATATACATTTCCTATGGCTCCGGCTTTGTTTTTCCTTGTTGATGCTTCACCCCCATTTGAAAGGGTACAGAAAGTTACCCCTAGAAAGCTTTCCAGTTCTTTCCGCTTTCCTGCTGGGGTGGCTGCTATCTACTGCAGTATAAAAGTCATCCAAAGAATTTCATTTGAAAGCCAGGAAGATAACAAATCTTTCAAAAGTCAGATTTTCAAATTTCAGCTTCAGAATTACTCAGGGCTTCAGGTTACAGGCTGGTATGGTATAAAAGGTTGTAAGTTTAAGTGGGATGAGGCATTCTCTGCTGCATTCTGATTCTGACTAGGTGTTGAAAATACATGTAAAACTGCTGGCATAGGGAGGGGCAGATGTTAACTTGGATTTGCCTTTTACCTCTTTCAGTCACTTGTTATCCTCTGGCTTTCATCACTGTCTGGTAGGATCATGCTGGCAAAGTTCTTGAAGTCCCTGAAAGGAGCTGCTGGGGCAGAGAGCTCTCCCCACTATTCCAGGGTATGTTTCTATTATATTTGCATTGCCCCCAGATGAAGGCAGGAATGATGCATCTGACTCCATGCTCTCAGAAGGCTAATTTATCAGTTTATGATACTATATTATATTAAAGAATACTATACTAAACTATACTAAAGAATACAGAAAGGATACTGAATGCTAAAAAGATAATAATGAAAACTCGTGACTCTCCAGAGCCCTGACACAGCTTGGCCCTGATTGGCCAAAGAGTGAAAACAACTCCCAGCAGAATCCAATGGAACAATCACCTGTGGGTAAACAATCTCCAAACACATTCCTCATGAGCACAACACAGGAGAAGCAAATGAGATAAGAGTTGTTTTCCTTTTCTCTGAGGCCTCTCAGCTTCCCAGGGGAAAAATCCTGGGCGAAGGGATTTTTTCAGAGAATGTGAATGCCACGTTTCTGCCACTCTGAGTTTTGGATTGGAGCACAGCCCATGAAACCAGACCTGTGTCAGCAGCTGAGCCAGCATGGACCCCAGTGGGCTCCTGTGCTGCACCTCCCTCCCTGTGCTGGCCCAGCTCAGAGCCCAGTCTGCCCCCACCCTCTGTGGACCAGGCAATAGTCAGAGTCCATCCCTACACAGAATTTTAGCTCTTTCTCTATAGAATTAAAAAGAATAATATGTATTTTTCAACAACTAAATGTCTCCCAAAGGCAAAACCTTTTAAACTGGGTATGACCGCGATATGAAAAGCTGCAGGAAGCTGGCCCTCAGAGATAATGAAATTCTGGGTTTTTGTGTTAATTGATGCAGCAGGAAAGTGGCCATTTGTGCATATGCCTGCTGCTAACCTCCTACCCTGGGGATAATCATTTATAATAAGGCCAACCAGTTCCTTGTCAATAAACAAGTTAGAGAACGTTTCAAAAGGGTGCTGTGATTATGATGATTTTGCTGTGAGCCAAGTTTATCTATACATAGTTAAAAAATTGTAAAAACTCCACAAGACAGACCAGATAAGTATCTCTAGAGAGAGATGAGTCCTGATTGTTAACTTTTCTGCAGCATCTCCATACCCATGGAGGCTACAGCTTTATAAAATGAAAAGTAACAGATAAAGAGGAAGTTTGCAGTGGAGATTGAAGATTATTTTATTAATTTAAAAATTATAATGTCTTAAATTTTATCTGCTTAGAATTGAATGAATCAAACCACGATGCATTGAAGTATTAACAAGATTTCAATTAAACTTTGCCACGGTGTTCTTACTCTGTTCTTCTTTCCACTACCAGGTAGGAGGAACCCCTTTTATAATACACCTGTAAATGTTGGATCCCAATTGCCACATTATAATGTGCTGATAATATAATGCAAGTTCTGCAAAATATCTATAATTGAGTATTTGTGAGGCTTGATAACGGCTCCTCTAGTATTATAGAACTTTAAATCTGTATGGAAGTTATTTCTTAGCATTCATACTATTGTAACAGTGATTTCTATTTAATATTATACTCTATTTTGATTGTATTTTATAATAAAGTACAGCAGGATTACTTATCAGATGATTCTTCATTTGCATAATGAGCTCCTTGAATTTCTGAATTTGGAAGCAATCATCCCAGAACCTTGTGTTTAAAAACACATAGTACCAGGAAAAGTGTAAAGGAAAATATTTCCTGGAATACAGGGTTGTTTGAAGCAGAATTTATGAATAATGATCTTCAGCAGGTTCATGTGTTGGTTGTGAACAAAATAAAATATTTGATGGATGGCATATAGTAGTAAAAAAGTTCCAAAATGCCCATTTTAAATTTATCATCAAAGTGTTCACCTTTTCTGAACTCTTGCTTTAACCAACCAGTGTCCCTAATTTTCTTGGAATGTTCATTACATTTTTTATTTATACATATACACACACATACATAAGCACATGTATATGTGTGTGTTACTTAGTACATATGTTTTTGTATATTCAGTTAGGTATTTATGTACATATTGCACATATTGTATGTACACATTAAATTTCCCAGCGTATAATTAGCAGCATTGGAAGTTTCTATGCAGACTGATTTATTTGTTGTGCAATAGCCAAATTTTAGACCCCGAGAATATTCCACCTCTCTCCCTGAAGTCTGAGCAACAGTTTCACACAGCTCACTTGTTAATTAGAGGTGCCATCTACGTCCTGAGGTAATTTATATAGGCTGGCAGTCATTCTAATGCCCAGCATATCCCCACAGCTGCTGGATGTAAATCCCCTGCAAACAGCAGTGGTGAAAATGAGTAAACCTATGTAATATACCTGTGTAATTTGCTGCACAGAATTGTTACCATAGAAAAATGTTAATTTAAAATCTATTATACTTGAAGATTTCACTGTTAAGCAGCCACTGTACCTCAAGGTCAGGTGCTGAAAGAATTCAGTTTATTGCAAAATGCTCCCTTTTGTTTATTTGGGTGTGATCTTTCTGTTTTCTTTTGGCATTATTATTCTAATTTTAGGAGCATAAGATATATATATCTTATATATATATAGTATATATTTTACTATATATATAGCATATATATAGTATATATGTATATATCTGTACTGTAAATCTATACACTATATATACACTATACTAATATAATTTATATACTATATTACACACACACATATAAACATAAAACATACTATAATTTATATATATATATATAATATTTATATTTATATATATATAAATTATACTATAAAATAAATCTGTATGTCCACATATCTGAGGAATTAGGCTTCTTGGACATCCTTACTGTTGAATGGAGGGTATGTCAGTCCCTTATCACTTTGAATTCTCGCCTGTGTAATCAGTATTGATCTCTCATGTGCACTTTCTGGGTCAGTAAAGCCCCTAATTTAAGGTCTCCATAGACAAACCTGCCTAAATCCTGCTGTTTAAAATGCTTCAGAGAAGTGCTACTTCTACAGTGGTTTCTGTAAACTTGTGTTCTGTCTGGATGATTGAAGTTTATGAGGTATTAGTAAATGTGACAGTGCAATCTCACAGTTCTCCTATTTAAATTCATGTATTGAGGGTCACCTGCCCTGATGTGGCCCGACAGCCCCATTCCTGTGAATGCTCCTCTTGCTAATCTCAGGGACCTTGATCAATGATTTCTGTAGAAGGAAATCACAAAAGCTTTAGGGAGGAATCAGACTTCGTTGCTCTTTCCCCTGTATTGCTTTCTTAACATCTCCTTGCCAGGCTCAGTGTAATAGGATGGGGAAAGGGTTTATTCTCCTTACTCTTGTCAGGCAGATACCTTTAAGTTTTCCCTGAGATATTGTCTTTCTTGCTCTGTTAAACCTCTAAGTCACTGATCTAACCTGATGGAACCAAATTTCCAGTGGAAAAGTACAGCTAGGAAAGGCTCCCTTCTGAAAATCAAATCCTTGACTGTGCAAGGTGAATTCAAAAGATAAAATCTCATGGTTAGTGCACTGCATTAGGATTAGGAAAACTGAGTTTTTCTGGTCAGCTCTGGACTCCTTTCAAAATGCCTTGGGGTCACACCCTTAAATATATGTGAGTCTATATTTTGCTAACACTGGAGTTTATGCATGTAAGATGCAGATTCTTGGAAACATTTTTTTAAATTTTTTTTCTCTTTTTAATTTTTTTCTTTTCTTTTCCTTTCTTTTTTATTTTTTTAATGATTTTGTTGTTCAGTGAATCAGAATAACAGGAGGCTATCCTAGAAATAGTTCTGCTCCTACCCTTGTAGAGGCGTTATGACCACAAGTATGTTCAAATAGGGGAGATCAACAGAGAAAATCAGTCAGTCAGGGGAGGATGCATATGCAAATTGCTGTGTTTAAGTCAGGCACCTCGACCAGGTTCCTCTGCTGAATGATTGGGAGCAAACCCATCATGAATTATTTTGAATTGCTCAATTTGTTCACTCTCTTTAATTTAGAAGATGGCATGCAGTTGATGTGAATGCTTAAAGATTTCCAACTGGGTAGAAGACGGCCTTGAGATTTTTTCAAGGGGTCTCAGGGACAGCAGATACCTTTGTGATACAACACAATGCTAGGGGAGGTTTCTAAACTTTAAATAAACATCTAACCTCGAGAGTTTTCCCCCCATACTGAAGTCACAAACTTCTCTGCATTCATTAGTGTTTTGTAGCTGTGTTTAGCCATCCAATGTTCGAATTAAGGATTTCTTGTCACAGCAGAGCTTGCAGCCTGGGAACATGGTCCAGAGGAAGCAGAGCATGACTAAAACTCTGGCAGACAGATTATTGGCTGCTGGTGGCAGGAGGAAGTCTCTGAACTAAGAACCCTCAATAAACAGAGACAGCCTGAACACGGCTGGGACAGGGAGACTGAAAGCTTCTGAACCTCAGCTGGGGGCAGGAGTTAAAGCCTGAGACCTGCAGCTGAATATTCCTTTACTCAGACCATGGATTTTTGATCCAGACACACAGCAGCTAAAATAAATCCTGGAACAGGCAATCAGCTCATGATTGCACGCCTGCTGGAGATCTCAGTCATGTCAGTAGGAATCAGCCAATGGAGATGGATGGTTATGTTCCCTCTCTGTGGGATCTGCTGTCCGATGAGCTGCTTGAATCCCTGCACACCAGGGAGCGCAGCATCGGCCACGTCAGCCTTTGCCTGCTGCTCTGCAGCAGCTTTGGAGGTGCTGCTGGAAGTTCTGCCTCACTCAAAAAACGGGAAATGGAGGCCTGGAGAAATCCTTTTGTGCCTGGTGTCTTGACTTACTGAGGAGGCATTTGGGAGAGTGGTGAGGGAAGGGAAGGAGACTGCAGAAGTTTTTGGCCGAGGCAGTGCTGTGGAAAGCTGAGGTTTTTGATACAGTGTGTAAAGGAACATTTTAGCAGTTTGTACAGATAAGCTGTTCCATTTGTGTTGTAATGGTAGATGGCAGCAAAATGCAGCAACTGCTAAATTTCAGGACCAAACTCTTGATAGTTTTCTTGTCCTTCTGGGAGTTTAGAAACACTCTAATAAGAGTTTTTGTTGTGGCTGACATGGGGCAGCACAGGGTGAAAATTCTCCTTAGGCTTCTATATGCAACAAGATACACTGGTTTAAGAAACTGCAATGTCAGTCATGTTAATTAACCCTGAATTTGCTATCAGTCTGCAGGAGTTGCAGTAACTGTGCTTTAGCCTCCCTTTCTCTAGGAAGATTCAGCCACATCTCCTTCCCTTGCGGGCTCTGGGCTGTTGGGCCACAGACTACTCTGTCCCAGCAATGTTGGCCTCAGTAAATTGATTCTGTGATCAGTAGCAAGTGCCCACTTCCTTGTGAGAAGTTCATTGTTAGTCCTGACACAAACCAGAAAGTAAAATCTATTTCAGCTTCACACCCATAAAACGTTGCTGCTGACCTCCTGGTCTCACATGTAAGAAATCAATGCCGGCTCCATTAATTTGGAAATTGTTGTGTTTTGCCCTTTTCTGAAGTCCCTGTGAAAGTTTTATGCCAAGAGAAGGTTGTGCTCTGCTTGTAATTGAATTCCTGGTGAATTATTTAATTCAAAATATCTTAGAGTTAAGCAGTCCATAAACTGTATTTTCCAAACTGATCCTGCAAAACAGAACAGATCACGTCTGTAGATTGCAGCACTTTGCTGCTGCAATACAAATCTGTCTGCAGAACAAGTAATGGCACAACCACTTGGACAAATGCATCTTCCCAGACATGCTGAAGGGAATTTGTATAGGGAATTGGACAACAAATATAGGCAGAATGCAATCTTTCACATCATTAGTAATAGACACTTTCTGTGTTTTGTGATTTTCATCAGATTGTAAGCTGCATAATTAGGAAGAGATTTGCAAAGATATGAAATAACCAAAATAAATTAGGTGAAGAGACACAAATGAAAAAGCAATAGTCTTGATTTAAATAATAATTTTTACTCATAGTTTGGCTAATTTACTGAGGCAAATTACATGATGAACATATTATACTGATTTCTTATGTACTAGAATTTTTTTCTTCTGGGATTTGCAAAATGCTCATGTATTCCTGTCCTGCAGTATACAGAAATATTTAAGAATAGGCTGCAGCACTGACATCTTTCCTGTTACTGTTATTTATCATTTATATTGCAATAACATCTATTGCCTGCCCTCTGATACAAATGCAGGGAACGTTTCAAGTCCACCCTCTAACGAAAATATAGAATCCAAAGAGAATTTTATGAAAATTGAGGTGTTCTGTGACAAATGAGATTTTGCAACCACTTATTTATGCTTATCACCTGCCCTCTTTCTTTGGAAAACAAACCATATGGTTTTCAGCCTGCAGGAAAGATGCATACAGCCTCTGTTGTAGCAGATTGCCTCCAAAAAGTTGTCGTTGGGCTGGTTCAACATCTTTGATAATCAGTAGCAGTCTTGGTTTACCCTACAGTGAGACATGTCTGGTTTAGCTGAGTTTGAATGTTTTTTCAATTATTTTTTGTTGTTTTTTCTGGGCTCAGACTCCACAGATTTATATGAGTGTCCTTGAGTCAGGCATTCCTTCTGTCCAGGCTATGTAAAAATAACAGTTGAAGATGAAGTTTAATAAATCCAAGTGCCCAGTCCTGCACTTTGGCCTCAATAACCCTGCAGTGCTGCAGGTTGGGGATGGTGTGGCTGGACAGTGCCCAGGCAGAAAGGGACTGGGGGCACTGATGGACAGCCAGCTAAACATGAGCCAGCAGTGTGCCCTGGTGGCCAAAAAGGCCAATGGCTCCTGGCCTGGGTCAGGAATGGTGTGGCCAGCAGGGCAGGGAGATCATCCTTCCCCTGTACTCAGCACAGGTGAGGGCACACCTGAGTGCTGTGCCCAGCTCTGGCCCCTCAGCTTGGGGAGGACCTTGGGACACTGAGCACATCCAGAGGGGACAGCCAGGCTGGAGAGGGGCTGGGAACACAAACCCTGAGGGGAACCCCTGAGGGAGCTGGGGGTGCTCAGCCTGCAGAAAAGGAGACTCAGGGCTGCCCCCATCACTCTGCACAGCTCCTGAAAGGGGCCTGTGCTCAGCTGGGGCTGGGCTCTGTCTCCAGCAGCACTGACACAACCAGAGCACACAGCCTCAAGCTGCACCAGGGAAATTTAGGTTAGATGTCAGAAAGAAATTCTTCACAGAAAGAGTGATTGGGCACTGGAATCATCTGCCCAGGGAGGTGGTGGAGTCACTGTCCCTGGATGTTTAAAAAAAGGCTGAACGTGGCACTCAGTGTTGTGGTTTAGTTGATGAGGAGCTGTTAGGTCATAGGTTGGACTAGATAACCTTTAAGGTCTTTTCCAACCTAGTTCATTCTGTGATTCTGTGATTCATCTCTCATGTGGCTCTCCGAAGAGGTTTTTCCCCTCTACCCTCTCTTAGTCACAGTGTCCTGTCTGAGAGGATGCCTAAAATGCTTGGGAAAATGCTGTGGAGTCTCTGAAACAGTCACACTCTGGGTACTGACACTTCTGGCATGCTTTTCTCAGACCACAGGAGGATTTTGCCCTTGTAAAAGCACCTGCTTTAAGTCTGTGCTGTTGTCCCACAGCCACCAGAGGAGGTGCACTGGTGAGCTCTCATGCATGGCATCCATTTGGCTGGGGGCTCCCTGGGGCTGTGTGCAGCTCCTGTGGCAACCAGGGGTTTTTACTGGGGAGCTTGGTCTGTTGTACTGATAACAGCTTTTATAATTTGTGCTGCAGCAGTGCCCAGAGGGTCGGAATCTGACAGGGCACACTGTGCCAGGCAGAGCTCAGGCACTGTGGAGATACATTTACAATTAAATTATGCTAGTTAAAAATGGCACCTTCTCTTGCATGCACAGCAGAGAGAAGGGTTCTCTAAAGCCAGCTGGGATTGCCCATCTTTCCTAGACCCATCAGCCCAATTTTCAGTATCAATCACAAGAGAGGGGCACTTGGGACCCCAGGAGGGGATGACATTGTTTGAGGGTGAAGTTCAAACAGCACAGATGTGAAATGCTTTAGGATCCCAAACCAAAGGAATGATTTTAAATATAAACCTGCCCAATAGGAGGTGAGAAAGTCCATGGAATTCAATATTTAAGCCCTCTCAGTGAAGAAATCCATCTGCACCATCCCCTGCCACAGATCCCCGTGGACATCAGCCCCCCTTTGGTGGCCTAAAGGGACAGCCCTTGATGTCCAAGCTGTATGTCTTGTGGGATGGCAGAATGCAGCCTGGGTTTCCAATTATTAATTAAATGCCCAGTGAACTGGAACAACAAAATAGCAGCTGAAGATGATGCAGATTTATTCTCTCTTTTTTTTTTTTTTTTGTTTAGCTATCTAAATGACAGATAGGAGCTGCAATTCTCTAAGGCCATGTGATAACTGAATGACAATGTGAGAATTCCTTCTGTTGCAGAACAGTTGTCTACAAAAATTCACTCATGATTTCACTGATTGTTTTGGAGAGCTAAATGAACACATTAATAACACTGAAATTGTGGTTAGAATCCTTTATGACCCACTGAGTTTAACCACTGGGTGTTGCATTCATGCCCTAGCAATTTATTTAATAATGTTTTCCCACCTTGAAACTTACTGTATCATCCCAGATCATCTGTTTGATATGGTTGTTTCAATTGCTCAGCTGGCTCTTGCTAGTGTAATTTAACATTTTCATTAGCTCAGTAAAAGAAGGAATTTAAGGATTTTTATGTTTCAAAGGCGTGATGTGTGTCATGGTGGGAATCAGGTAGGAATTACTATTGTTTAATGAATACTTTATGGATTCTGTAAAGTAATTACATGGTGTAATTAAATTATTTGAAATTCAGTTTCTAACTTTGTTTCCTGAATAGACTTAATTTGATCTTGGGGTAGGGAATAAGTTTCTTTCAGTTAAGCCCTCTGTAGGCAGAATAGAGAATATGTCATTTACACATAGGTGGCTTGGGACTTCATGGGAAAGAAAACCAAAGAGCTTCCTTGTTTTGATCTATTCTCTGTTTGATGGCTTGTGTTCAGCATGGGGAAGCTGCATAATTGCCATCAACTACTCACTGAATTAGCTTGTTTGAAATCTTTTCCAATAATTTATTCTGCAGCTGTTAACAGTAGACTTGTAGGTGAAACAATGTTTGTGCTCAGTTTCTCAACAGGAGTTTCCATTTACCACAGTCACGCAAGGACATTCTCCTACAGACAATTCTGCACATAAGGGATTCAAACATGAGCTAAGTATTTGCAGAGGCTGATCAATTAACTCTTACTGAGGCCAACTAACATGGAACTCAGTGGCCACTTGGTTATTAATGTAGCACTTGTGCTTTGGCCCTTTCTGGCCCCTTTTCACCCTCTTTTTGGGACAATTCAAGGTGAAACTTCACGAATTCAAAGATTCCCAATGTTTTTGTTAATTTTTCTGGGTAAAAAGTAAATTATTTCTATCTTACTTAGGTCTGAGTTTTTTCTGTTGGCTAGTAGGCCTTCTCAGGACATCAATTTTCATTTGCAGGAATTTCATTACAGTTCCTTAGAGGACCCTTTTCTGCCACAGTCCATGGCCCAGCAAGTCACACAGACCTCTGGATTTTTGCACTGGTTGTGTGACTGTCTTAAATGGTTATGAAAATTAACCAGCTCTGTATTTACCAGCTTTTAGGGTAAAAGAGAACTTTATTCAGGAAACCCAGAGTAGAAGCTTAGGAACTTACAGAATTGAAAGTCCCTAGTCACTGAATTAAAGCATGGGCACAGGTTTGGAGATGGAATTAAACAGATGTTCTGATGTTTTAGAATTTCCTTCTTTTCCTGCATGGAATTACAAGTCAGCTTGGAATCCTCACTGTGCAGAGCGTCTGAACCTCAAATCTTGGTTCAGGTCCATCCTCTCACTGTGCTTAGAAGCAAATAAAGAAAGTTTTCATGACTTATTGAAACAGTTAGGAGGCCTGAGCCTGCAGTTAAACAGCCAAGGTCTGAGTATATCACAAAATGTCAGAGAATGAACTGTGTTTCTGAAGGATGGAACCACCAGCAGCGTGTGCACTCTCGGAGGAGCTGACCAGTTATTTACTGCAGAGCCTGCACCTTCACTTCCAGAAAAAGGAGTGCATTTAAAACATTTCAGTACAAACAGCCCAGCTTTTTCATGGAAAATTAAGTAATCATGCTTTAAGGGAAGATGGCTTCTTTAAAATTTTTACCTTTTTTTTTTTTTTTTAAGAGTTTTAAGTAAGCAGCCCAAATGAATATGTTCTCTAATTCAAGTCTTAAAAATGAGACTGTGCTCAAGATGGACCATAAGAGAATGCAACCTGCCAGCTTAATTAAGTTTCTGGAAAGCTTCTGGGCAAAATTAATATATGTGGATGAAAGCCAAAATCAGCCTGACTGAACAGATTTTAGCTAGCACACCACAACTCTGAAAAACACAGGAACCTTAAAGAATGCAGCCTAGCAATATTAATTACAGTGGTTAGAGAACTGTCTATCCTTTTTGTGGATGCCAATCTGCATTTATTGTTGCTTATGTCCGAGCCAATATGGTTATCAGAACAATCTTAGAGTTAAATTAAAAATTAGAAAATGATTTGCCATCATTTTCTGCTTCAAACTCTTATTAAGCAGCAGTTGATGAAAATAGAAAGCTAGATTTACTCAAATAGCCTCAGTGTGAAAGTGAATTAGTTCATAATGCAATAAAGGCCTGTGATATTAATGTTCTTTATGAACATGAACTCCTAACTTGGCCTTTATCTTTCACTAGAGAAGGATCTCTGCATTAAACACTTTCTTACTCTTGTCAGCAGACCCTGTTCCAGAACACTTGGAGCCTTCAGCAGTGCTTTGCATAGGAGGCTGCGGTCACTTGCCACAAAGAGAAGAAAACACAAATTTTTCTGCTCTTTGATCCTCTAATTCTTCATGTCCATGCTTTGCCACGGTGATAGCTCTACTGCAATCCTCTGTACTCCCCTGCTTTAATTTGCAGCATTACAATGGAGGTGGTGTGGGAAAGATAGGTCACAGGACCACAGAATCAGCTGAGTTGGAAGGGACCCATGAGGATCGAGTCCAACCCCTGGCCCTGCACAGAACAGCCCCAAGACTCACACCCTGTGCCTGAGAGCATTGTCCAAATGCTGCTTGAGCTGGGCCAGGCTTGGTGCTGTGACACTGCCCTGGGGAGCCTGTGTTTAACTCAGCTCAATCACAGAGCTCATCCTGACGTCTCTGCTGACCCCACCGCCTGCAGAGGGAATCACAGCCCAGGAGAAAGGCCAGCACCAGAACACACATAACCTGTGTTGTTTGTCTCTTGCATATTTCCATATGTCACTGGGCAGCTCTGGTGAGCAGCCATGGGAAATGCACACACTGGAGATGCAGGATTGCCCTGCATTATGTGCACGTGGTGGTAATTCAAGAGAAACCAATTAACTGATGTCAATGCAGAGCAGAGACATTCTGGTGTTTTAATTACCCCCCCGAAGGAAGGTAAATATTGCCAATCTCTCTCCTGTTCTATGAAATATTTCCTTTCCTGTGAAAAGGGCTTTCACAAAAGCTCTCCTTCTCAGTGTTCACTGCCCAGGAGTGCTCTGAAATGCTGCCTTGCTGGGACTGCTTTCACCAAGGCTCTCCTGGAAAGGTGAACAGGGCTTTGAGTGGCACCCCCATGGCATTTCTCCACAGTGTTTTTGATGACAAAGGTCACTTAGAAAATTTCTTTGAAAACATCTTGGTACCAGAAATTTTATTTTCTTCTGCTCTTCCTTTGAATTGTGGCTACAAGTAAGAACCTGGCATTCATCAAGTTGAAAACTCTAACAGATTGACCCAATTTTCTCCTGCCATCAGCAGGCTGTAATGCTTAAAATTCACCCATGAATGGTCTGTTCCTGACAATTCTGCCCTGTCACCCAGCAGTGGCAGAGCCTTGTCCACCTGAACCAGGTAGTTTCAAAACAGCAGAAAACTGGAACCTGCTTTCCTATCTGATATAGTGCTTGCTTGGATTTTCTAACATCTTAGTAATGGGCTCTTAAGCACTCACTGTCTGACAAATGAACACAATAGAATCACAAAAATTTCCTTTCCTCACAACATTATGCTGAAAGTAGGGGCCCAATTGACCGCTCTGACAGTTCAGCAGATTTAGTGGTGCCAAATTGTTCTGCAACTGACACAGAGAAATTTTGCTCAGATTTATGGTTGAACACTAAAAAGGCTTCAAATAGGTTTTGAAGCAACAAAGACATATTTTCCTTTCAAAGCCTTGTATCACCTTCTGGAGTACAAAGGTAATACTTGCACATCATGTCAGATCCCTCTTGCTTTTTCTGGGTATTAGTGTATCAATTGTTATGAATAATATAGGAAGGATACCTGTTTCCAAAGAAGTCTATAGCAAAACTCCTTCTGATTTCAAAAGGAAAGTCCTTTCCCTAGGCTCAGATCAACCAGCTATGGCAGTACCCTTAATTCACTAACACATTTACAAATGTGTATGCACAAATATCAAACCCAGGACATTATATAATAATGTTAAAAAGGAGAGTCTGGTATTTTTATCTCAAAATATCTAATCAAATTTCATTAAGATTAATGGAACTTCATTTTCCTCGTGCTCATGTCACATTTGGTTTTAAATCATGTCTGTTATGTAGCCTGACAATTTTTCATGCAATTATCTTCCAGGAATTAGTATAACTGAGCAGTAAACTATTAGCAAAACAGGTGTTGATCTGTACAGAAGTAAATGTAAAATATGCTTTAAGTCTGATTATTAAGATACTTTGTTTATGATTTGAGGTTATTTAAAAACCAGAAAGAATTTTGAACTTGGACTCCTCTCAGTATGCTGTATTTTAAGGGGTTTTTTTTTGATTAGTGAAGCTTATATGTGGAGTTCCATAAAAGCATGCATAAAAACATGTAACCTCAAGACATAAGAGCAAATTAATTTAGACAAAATGGAATTATTTATCCCTGAGGTACATTGGTGGCAGTAAGCCAGTCACTGATTTGGACCATCGTGTTTTGTATTTTTACTTGGAAGTGGTTTCCCTATGGAGCTGGCTTAATCCAGGTAGGCTGTGGAGGTGCCTTTGGGAGAGCTGCTCGCTGCACATTTGGGGGGTTGAGATCTGCAATTCAGTAATGTTCAGGATTACAACTTTTGCATGGGAGATTTTACCAGCTGGTTGAGGCAGCTCCAGTGTTCTTAATCCTTGTAAATATAAATGGATATAAATATCGGGGGATATATTATTTCTGCAGGGAGAAATAAGCTTCAGGCACAACAGTCACAGTCATAAAGCATCAGCAGTCTTCATGAGAGAAATGTTTCTTGTTTTCCACCTCCATTGTTTGTGTGCTCCACCTTCCTTTGACATCAGTTTTGCCTTTGATTTAAATGAGAACTCTATGGGACATGGGCAACTTTAGTCAAAGCTTTTTCACATTTCCTTGCTTCATGCTAATAACTGAGCTTCCAGCACTTGGATCAAGGGCTTTGAGTGAGCCCTGTAACTTTTCTGCCTCTCTCCATCTCTTGGATACATCATCTGTGCTTAGTAGCTCATGTATAGTTGGATGCCTTTAATGGGCCATGTCTGAAAGTTCTGAATTTTGGACAAAGTTTAGATTCCTGCCATCTTTTTTAGCCCCAGGAAATTGAAATGCTGAAATTCAGAAAGGCCAGACATTATCCTAAATGCACTTCTGAGGTGATGATAGAGCTCATATTGTTTCTCTGGAAAGCACTGATGTTTCTACTCAGAAAAGATTAAATATTGCCTAATAGTTGTAAAGTTCTTTGAAGGGTAAATGTGCTATACAAATGATACATTATTTATAATACTACTACAATATGCCTCAAGAAATAATCATGGAACTTAATAAGAAATTAATTTTCCCTGGATTTTTTTTTCAACATCCCATAAAAGTTAATAGAAAATTACAGTCCTGCACTTAGAGTCTAACATAATGATTCTAAAGACCTATAGGAAGGACATATTGCTCCCTTTAGAGACTCTTCTATGAAGATTCCTATAGACTCCTGCAAGTTTCATCTCTTTCAAAGTTTGCAGGGTTTAGTCTGGGGGATTTTGGTGGCCCCTGTTTATTTATTTATCTTTTTCAATACATAAAATGAGAGTTTATTAATTCAGGAACCTGTTTTTCATGTACTTTCTGAAATTGCCAAACCACAAGTTAAAGGATTCTTATGCCTTACAGAAAAGCAGCATTTGCAATCAGACTTCTACAGAGAAAAGAGAAATTTCATTTTACCTGTCACTTCTGGCACATCAAGAGCTGTTACAATGTGTTTAAAATGCATTTACATGGGGTTAGTTAACATAAATTCTTTGTAGAACCTTTGATGCCAGTGTTGCTAAGTGGCATTTTGCTAGTCAGCATTAGTCTCACACATTTTCACGAAGCATAAAAGCAAACATATCAATTTTATTTTTTTGCTATAATTTCCATTTTGCTGTCTTCTCTTTTTGTATATTTTGTATTTTGCATTTTGCGTTTCTATTTTATGATTCCTTGACTGTTTTTCTCCACTTCTCCTACTCATTCACATAAAAATATTTTATTAACAAGACATAATATTGCAAAAACTTTTTATTACATTTGTAAAAAATATCCAAGGCATTAAAATATCAGATAGAAGATACTGTTTTATGAAGGTTTCATCTTCAGGACTGACTTAGTTTGATTTGCTCTGACAGAGCTTGCTTCTTTAATCAAAACAATCCCAAATTACATTTGAAATTCAAGGAACTGGCTGAGTAGAATTAGGAGGAACTACTTTACATTTCTTATGAAGTTGAGGGACTATTAAGCAGTACTTCATTAATTTAAATTCTTTGTGAAAAGTCTTCAGCCTTGAGACTATTGTCACAGCAAAGGATTTGAGAAGTGCAAATACTCAGAATACCCTGTGGAGAGTTTCTGTACCTTGGTTTTATGGGTGTCTGGGGGTCCATCAGCATTTCTTTTGCCCAGCTTCAAATAATTGAACTTTGCCCTCAGCAACCAGCTCCCCAGAGCTGTGGTGCAAGAAGCAGCTCCCAGAGGCCTGAGAGGAGAGAAAAGGGAAACAAAAATAGTCAAAACTGCTTCCATTTAGATAAGAATGAGCCTTTGAAAATAAGGGATGTGCTGTGGAATGTACAGATGAGCTATTCCCAGCATTTGCCTGTCAGTACAGAGAGCCCTGTCTGCAAAGGGAGGAACAATTTGTCACAAGGCATTTCCAGAGGCGCTTTGGCACTAAGGCAGCCTGGACAGGAGGGATCTGTGGGGCTGGGGTGAAGTGTGGGCTGTGCTCAGCTTCTCAGGCCAGGCTGGGATGGGCACAGCAGTGAGCAAAGAGAAACTCTGCAAACTCCTGGGGTCTGCTCTGGAGCCAGGGACACCAGGGTCCAGGGCAGGTGTGTTGCCTTGTTCTAAGATCTTCTAAGCCTTCTGATGTTTACATTCTTGTAACAAACATTCTCACACCGTTTTCTGTAAATATTGTTTTACATTCTTTCCTAGAAGAGGAGAAATTTGATAGGCTGTTGGTTTGTCCAATGTCATTGAAGAGGTGGCACCGCCATCCTCCAATCCACTGTCACTTTTGAAAATCTAGAAATGTTGAAGTCAAAAATTAAACTACCCTTCTTTTTACCTTGGAAATTCCAATGTCCATGTTGTTTCGTTTCATGTCCTAGAGTGACGCAGGCAGGGCTTGGAATGTTTGGAAGGAGCAGCCTGTGGGGAGCACCCTCACACCCTGCTTTGTCCCCTCTCTGTGAGGAGGAGCATGGAGGAAAGAGACTTTCCTCAGCTTTCCTCTGACTGCTGAATAAAGCCACAATATTCAATATCTTTATTAAGACAAGATCTTCCAAAAAATTTGTTTTTGGACCAGTCAGAGTTGTTATGTGCCCTGATCTTTCCCTGCTTCAGGCTTGTGGGAAGCTGAAATTTCTTCACAGATTTTAAACTCAAGGAAATAATTATTTTCTTTAGAGAAACAGCTCTTTTGCCTGTGTTTCCTTTATTCTTTGACTTTAGGTTATGATTTTGCTTATAGCATATTCCTACCATTCCTTCAGTCTTATTTAATCTCTCATGTGTAATTTAGGAAAATCTCTCATATGCAAATAATGTAACAAGTGCAAGACAAAACTTGACTTCTGCTATTATTGAAAGGCCTTGTCAGTCAAGAATTCTTGTGCTTTTTTTTTCTGAAAGAGCTGCACTATAACAACAATTTTGTAATTTTCAACAGGGAGAGATTTTTCTTTACAGAAGCAGCTGGGAAACCAGATGGAACGTCTGTGTTTCTTTTTTTTTAATCTTTTTTCCTTCTTGCTTTAACTAAATTCTCTGCCATTAGAGCTGGTTCTTCTCCTTGGAAAAAAGATGTGGTTGTTATATTCTCAGCATGAGATTTGAACACTTCCTCCTCTTTTAGGAATTCCTGTTGAGCTGCAGAGCTGCTGGGTCAGTGCTGGGTTTGTTCACCTCTTGGAACAAATGCACACAGTGTTCCATGTGGTACCAGGTGGTCGCAAAGAATGTGTGTAGGAAGCAAATGGGAGTCAAATTCTGACTGAGGAATACTCTAAATTGACCTTTTCATCAGGAAGGGCTCCAAGTAGAGGAGCATGTCCCAAGACTTTACCTGAAATAAAATTATTTCTCTCTTCTAGCCATTTTGTGGGTTGGAAGATGTGATCAGACTTGTTCCACTTGGTTCCTCCAGCTCCCTAACAAAACAGAGGGAATTGTATTTCAAGTGTATGCTCTCAGTCAAATGGTTTCCACATTTCCCATCTCCGGAACTAGCACACCATTCTCAGTCTGAGCCACAGTTTAAAGTTTGTTTTTCTTTTTGATGGTACCAGTTGAATCCTAAACCTTTAATCTCCCCCACTTTGATATGTCAGTGAAAATTTAGAAAGCAAAAAAGTGTGTGTACACTTACCTGTCCTGGTGAAGCTAAATGGTACCAAAGTCTCAATAGTGAGTATTTGTGTCTTATTTAGAGCTTCAGGCATTTCTGGCTCTTATATTTCTAACTTAGATTTGCTGAATCACTTTTTTCAGTCTTAATATGTAAACACATTGTTTCCTGATAGAAGTGCCTCTACTGTCCTCCAGCCAGCTGTAAAGTCAAACTGAGCAAATCTTCCTTCAGAATTTTGAAGTTTGATAGAAGTGTAGAAAATGAGGAGTTACTGCTTAAATAATTTAAACTTTATTCTTCTATTAATACAGTTCTGCAAGAAGCTGACATTTCTGGTAGCCTTTCATTTAAGATGTTTTCCCCGTGGAAGTCTTTATTGTACAACCTGTGAGGAAGTGATTTTGCTGGTTTTAATTCAGCTCATATAATTTGTTCTTCATAGCAGGGGATAGCTCCTATAATTTTGAAGAAGTAGTATGAAAGAGCATCCTCACTTCACATCTTTCAGTGCTATTCAGCAGGGATCCTTTCAGAAGATACACACTCTTCTTTGCCTGAGGCATCAATCTTAAAAGTAAATTATTAAACAAATATTTATTGTATCTCAATAATTAACTTAGCTTTAATTATCATAACCACACAATTTCTCATGTCCCTTTTCAAGCATCACCTCCTTTGGCCTGTTAATTTCTGCCATGTTAAGCCATATGCCAACCCTTTCAAGTAAGTCCGACACTTCCTCTTTTACTAATGGGTTCTTTTCTGACATTAGCATGACGCTGACACAAAATAGCTGCTGGTGAGATGTGAATTCAGCTGTGATCATCAGCAGGTGGAGCAGGCATAGTCAGGCTGATTTTTCTCTCCATGGGAAGAGCTCCTTTTTGTTGATCAGTTTTTGGTTCCATCAGAAGCTGCCATTTCTGGATGATTAACCCAGGAACCGACATGTGCCAGGTACATGTGTGGGTACTTGTGGCAAGCAGCACCTGCGGTCTGTGGAGATCCTACATTTCTGTAGGACAGTGCCACAGGGGGGACAGAACTGGAACATTTGGGAGGTTTCCAGTGTTGTGCATTTCCACAGAAGTGGATGTGAAGGGCAGCATGCTTTGGGCAGGGTGTGGGGCTGTCCTGCAGCTCCTGAGACACCCCAGGGGTGGTTCTTGTTAGAGCCTTCCCTCAAGGGAGTATTGCTTTTCACCATTATCTCAGCAGAAAACAATGCAAAAACTCATTCCATGCCACCAAGGGCACCACCCCATCCAGAGTGGGAGCATGATGCTTTTCCTTGAACTTGACAGAAGTGAATCAAAAACTGCTCATTCTGTTGGTTAATCTTGCAGCCTTGCCCACTGAAGTCTGTATCCTCTCCCCTTTCACCAAGGCCATCAATGTTTTATCTGCCTGGAAATATGCCAGGCTGTGCTAGCTTATTTTTTTTAAATTTTTTATTTTGCTGTGGAAGGTGCAGATGGCAGGATATTTATTTACCTTGATTGACTTAAGAGGGTGCAATATAGGACACAGGGCTTTCAGTTTTGCTGTTTTAAAGGCAGAGAGCAAAACAGCAGAGATGCTGCTCTGCCAGTCAAGGCAACTTCCCAAATGCCATCCGCAGATAAAAGGATCGCTGACATATCTGAGCAGAACAATATGTCTTGGCATTGCTCCTTGCCCCTTGTTTAAGAGCCAGATGGTAAATGTTGCCTTGCCAGGGCTCTATGTAGCAAAAAGGGGAGTTATTTTGCTAAGGAAATGGCAGGCATGTCAGAATCAATAGCCTTGGAGAGCTCACAGTCCGTGCCTGCTCCTGACACATCGAGGGAGGCAGAGGAGGGTGAGCAGGAGCAGGACACTCACAGTGAGAGGTGATTCTGTTCTACAGAGTGAGCTGGGCACTCCCAGTGAGAGGTGATTCTCTTTTGCGGGGTGAGCAGAGCAGGGCACTCAGAGTGAGAGGTGATTCTGTTGTGCAGGGTGAGCTGGGGACTCCCAGTGAGAGGTGATTCTGTTCTCAGGGTGAGCAGGAGCAGGGCACTCCCAGTGAGAGGTGATTCTGTTCAAGCAGGGCAACCTAACCATATTTGCACACTTCTGCCTTCTGCTCAGTGCTCAGGAGAAGCTGCTGGGAGGTTGATCACAGCACTTCATACCTCTGTGGAGTGTCTGCAGGCTCCTGCAGAGGCAGGTTGGCATTGCCTGCACCTGGCTGTGGGGAGGCAGTGCAGCTGCAGTGGGGCTGCTGCTGCATGCAGAGCTGCTGGTTGTTCCCATTGTTTGTGCAGGTGTGATGGTCAGACCTGTGGAGAGAGATTCAGCCACACCTGTCTGGACTTGGTGATTTTGACATGAGGTCAGCAGTGTGGGAATCCATAAAATCAGAGGGTTTTGGGAAAGCTGCAAAAGGCAGCCCTCAGAGACAGCAGGACTGTGATTAGAGCTAAGCAGTAGCCATGAGATAGGTCAGCAGAAAAATTATGTAAGAAGTAGAAAAGTAAGGACAAATAGAACAATGGTCTGTGTATTAATGCTTGTCTAGAATAACTCCCTAAACTACAGAAAAGTTTATCTAGCAAGATATTAGGAAGTTTTAAACTTAATAATGGAGCTCTGCGTGTTGTGGTTTAAGGCTTACAAGCAGGTATTGTATTTGAAATAAGCAAGCATTGTTTTAACTGAAGGTACCTGTGGTTATAGTGGTTGGATAGAACTACTGTCAGTGTGCTTTTGCTTTGTGTGATTGGTCAAAAAGCTTATTAAGTAAGTTGTAACATTAAGTTCTTTGTCTGCTGCTTGGAATGTGAACTGATGGCATCTTCCCATTGTCGTAACCATGTAATGAGACTGCTGCTGGAAAATAAACCAGCTCAAGACATGTTCCTCAGCAGTCCCACCCCATTTGTGATTTGTACATAGCCCCCAGCTGGTGATAAGCAGCTCTGCTGCATGTCAGGGAAAAAGTGCCAAGGGCAGCCCAGCTTGTAAGAACTTCCCTCTTGTGTTGTACAGAAGGAAACACAGGAAAGGAGGAATAAACCAAAGTGTAGAGGCAGAGCTGACATTTACTATGGCCAGAGGACAACCACTGCATTGGGAATTTCCTATGCTTTCCTCACTAACATATACCTGATAGATTTATGTTGGCTCCAATTTGAAATTCAACCAACTTCTTTAAAAGAAATTACAGAGTCCCATAAAGCAGAAGAATAATGGATGGAAAAGGTTTACATGCTTGGAGGGAAATTGGAGAGTACTTAAATGTGATAAAGCACTGTGAAATGATTTACAGGATTGTTTTGGGGTGGGAACGTTATAAATAATTTATGTTCTTATAGGATAATTAAACAGCTTACAGGACATGGTCTTTTCAGAGTGACTGGTCTGACTGCAGTCCTCTATTACTGGACTGAGAAATATATTTAGACTCTGTTCTTGGCCATGGAGAACATTTTTAACAGCCTGTTTGAATATGGAAGCAAATGAGGAGATATACTAGGTGCAGGCTCTCAGCCATTCTAGCCAGGGTTGGAAGTAAAACAGCCTTGCAAACAGGAGTGTGGAATTAATTTTAAAAGATTTACCAACTCAAGAAACTAGACAGCGGGATTTAATTGAAGTCAGAGGAGATGAGAGGTAGCTAGATTAATCTTGGAGGCTGAACTAGTTGATGAATGGATCCCTTTTGTCTGTTCTTAGTTGATATTAATTTCTGGTGCTATACTCATTTTTTATAGATTTATGCCATGTATTTTACAGAAATCTCACTGCTTGGGCTGGTTAAACACCTTTCATTTCACCTACTTTGTTTTTTAATATATTCTGTTAAAGGTTTATGATTGTCATCTAAGTTACAAGACAACCTTACCAGTCCTTTACCTTGGATGACCCTGTTTTTAACAGAAAGCCTTTTAAAAATCATTCACCAAAAGGAGAATATTAAGCATCAAATATAAAAGCATATAATAAAAAACCCCAAACCCCAACCACATTAAAAATTCAAATAAGAAATCCTCAGGAGCCCAAAACAAATGTCCTTGAAAACAAGCCCTGGATGTATCAAATGTATTAATATTTCCTATGGAGTTAGGAGTCATTGTATGCCCTTGACAATGAAATTCCATTTTCAGGGAAAAAAAAAAATCTATCTTTATTTCTTTTAGAAGTGGTTGCATGTGTCCCTGATAGCCAACCATAAAGGTGTTATTTCACCACAGATTTAAAAAAAATACATAGCCACAGTATGTTCTTTTATTTTGCAGACTTCTTATCCATTATGAATGTATTTCAGTCGTGGAACGGGATATGGACAACTGTAAAGATATTATTAAATGAAATAACTCCGTTGATTAATAAATACCTGAAGTCCAGAACATGTCAGGAAAAGAGCAATATTCAAAGAATTGGGAACAAATCAGATCATAAGTTATGGGCTGCCTAAAGAAACAGAAATGCTGTAAGTCGGAACCATGACTATAACACAAATAGGTTACAAATTAGTAATTCATATTAATTATTCTGTCCCTGTCAAGGTCCTTTAACAAGTTTTTCTGAATATGCTCTGTTTTCTTATATGCAATAATAATTTTGTACTTTTTGTTAGTACTTTCATTGCTTGCTAAGGACTTGACATCTAAGAATATTTTTAATGGGTCTTTTCCAGATGGTGCTCTAAATTTGTGGATCTTTATGTTCCATGTTGTCACAGTTAAGCAGAAGGCACATACGGGTTTCTGAGACTGGCATGTTAATTTTTCACTATTGCTATTTATATTTCAAACATAAACATGCAAAGCTTATGCTGACATATGTGTATGTGTATGAACACTAATTATTGTAATTTCTCAAGACCAAGTAGAGCTCATGTCAGCTTGGAGTGATATTTCCCATCCTTCTACCATCTCTGGTTTTACCAGAGGGGTAAAGCTACAAGTAAGAAGGTTAAAACTAGCAACTCTTCTTGGCACATTATTACATACCCTGGAATTTATTGCAAATTAACCTTCCATAATATTTCAAATGTATTGTTGGTGGCACAGCATGGTCAAGAATGTGATTGTTTCTTAGACTCCATTTCCAAACTTCTCAGTGACTGGCAACACTGAAATGCAACGAGGAGGAATAGGAATATTCTTCTCTTCCTGCCATTTGTTCCTTTCTCTTTGGCACCTTTGCTTCATTAGCTTTATGCTTATCAGTGCCCAACAAAGGTTTTAAAGTATAAACATGTTGAATTCAGGGGCATATTCATCAGGTGTTAAGACAGTAATGGATTTAATGTGGTAACTCCCACTCTGGCCTTAGAGTGCAGTTGGAATGAACAGATTTTTTGGCTGAGACAGAGGCTGCAGCCTTAGAGATTCTCTGCTTCAGCAGCTCCCGAAGTTGCTGCCACTCTCCCAAAGGATCAGATTCCAGTGGGCATGTGAAACACACTTAGCAGGACAGCCACAGCCTGTGACTTCCATTTCATGCCTCAGGGTTTCACCATTAGGAGCTCACTCAGAGTGCCCCCAGTGCTGCTTGGGTGCTGATGGAGACGAGAGCGTCTGCTAAGGAAGATTTCATTTAAACTCCCTGTGCGCTCCAGCACAGAGAACATTACGTGAGCTGCTTGATTGCAAGTGATAGGAAATGTGCTAAGCCTGCATTTATTTTATTTTGTTTTGTTTTATTTTTGGTGCTAAAAGGGGCTTAGCCATTAGGACTGGGGTGTTTTAGAGCAGTCAGAGCTACTGCTCTTAAGCAGTCCTCAGTGAGGACTGTGCCTTCCTGCAGTAGTGTTGGAGTGTGTTTAGTGGACAAGAATAGATTACAAGCAAGATTCAGTAAGAGGAAAAAGGATTTTAGAGTAAATTATGGCAAAAAGTAACTTTTCCCCCCCCACAAGATACCTACTCAATTTTACATGTGTTGGATAGAAGCCACAACCTTTAAAGCAAAGAAGTTAAGGGCAGTATTTTGAAAGCCTGACTGGATTTGTGTTTCTGGACTCAGGTAACTTTCCAGGCAAAGAGCTTGTAATTTTTAAAGTAAATTTTTCAAAGTGCCTAGGAGATGAAGCCAGTTCTCTTGTCTGTCTTTAAATCTCTTTGCTCCTATTTCTGGCACCAGAAATTATGCTTAATTGCCAGTGATGAAGTATGGCTGGCATCACTTTGCTTTTCATAAATGGATGATTCGGGTTCATTTTGTTCTGAGAATTGCCCTTCCTCAGTCATTGTGTTAAAGCTTGCAGAATGAGGTGATAAAAAGTGATATTAAACATATTTTAAAATCCTTAAGACTGAGGTGAGGAACTGTGCTGTGGAGACTGTGTATAGATGGATAGACTTGGACAGACTTGGCCACAGCTTTGTAAATATGTACTCAGAGAAAAGTTACCGCTTTACTAGTAAGAAACTACACTAGCAGAAGTCTATTTTCAGAAGAGGAAGCAGCAATTTTACTAATAAAAGTACTGCCAAAATCTTAAGACTAAGGCTCAAGAATTGCTGTCACTGCCCAGAATTATATATTAAACTTGAATTTAAGACACAGAAATAAAAAGAATTCTTCTGCCTTTGCATTTTCTGGGTCTAAAGCAGTAAATCTCAGCTTAAATAGATTCATTAAAGAGGAGAAAGGAAAAGACAGCAGTATTCCTAGAGAATGCTGGGAGTAAAAATTATTCTTAACTGATATATTTATCTGCAACATTAATTTCTCTTACAGTGTAAATCTGCGTTACAACTGCTATCTCTTGTCTTGAAACTTCTGAATTCTATCATTTTAGTGGACGTTAGAGGCCATAAACCAACTTTCCAGGGAATTTGAGCCTCTGCACCCAGCAGAAACACTATCAGCAATCAAGGCTGGGCTCCAAACCCTTAATGAATACTGCAATTACCTCTAGCAAACATTTCCCAGTGTATTAATCCATCCCTGTAGTCCAGGATGTCCTGGGGAACAAGGACAGGAACTTCACAGGCTGAAAGATGGATAGCAGAATATAGCTGACTAAATATTAATTAGTGCAGTAAGAGTACACTGTTCACTTTGCTGCTTCAGGGCCTCAGTTGCCCTGGCCTCACACAGGGAGAGGGATGTGGGCTGTGCATGATTCATTACAGGTATTTATTTATTCATTACAGGTGTTTATTTGCCCTGGCTATTGTCAAGGGGCCATTTGAATGTTGTACCTACAGTAATCCCCTTTTAGTCTGTGTATTTTCTCTCTACATCTATCTATCCTTAAGGTGTGATTTTCGAGCAAATTTTGCCTCTCTGGTGTCTTTAGGAGTGCAGAGGAAATGTGTTGTTGCACTCTCACATGAGGTGAAAACTGCTATGAGATAATTTCTTAAATGTCTGTGATTCTTCATGTGAAATTGAGGCTCACTTACACCTGACAGAGCAGCCTTTTATAGCACAAAGCTGTTGAAAATTGCACTGTCTAAACCCATGCTATTAGGAATATCACTGGTCATAATAAAGGCTGTAATTCTAATTCTAGGCAGGTAATTTACAGGATTGTTTAAATATTCATTATGCATAGGCTTAAAATGTCAGTATATAGTCTTAAAATTCCACTACTTGGGCTTTCAAGGTCCTAATTAAAACAACATATGATGATAATAACATATGATGATATCTTCTCTTCCTTTATTTAGCATATTCCTACACTAGATTTGCAGTAAACTGTTTCAGGCTATAAGAAAGGTGAAAGGCTCTTGTTGTTTCCTGAAGCATTTTGTAAAACCTGAGTTATTACTGAATGAGGAATACACGGCAGTGGTAACTTGCTTTTTTCCTTGGGCATGTTATGCATTTCTTTCAGTAATTTATTGTTAACTTTTAAAGCAACCTTAACTTGGAAAAGAAGCACTAGGCTTAATTTTTGCTTGAAAAATGATGAAAGAATGAAAAGAAAAAATAATATTTTCTTACTGTTAGCTGTGTATTCTCTCTCCATTGATGCAGAATGAGGCTGGGATGGCAGATACAGTACATTCACATATGAAGCATCTTATCCCTGCTAGGCAGGGTTTAGGGCTTTGTAGCATCACAAAGGACCATCACTGTCCTGACAACAGTTTGAAGATTTTCCTCTGGGATGACTGCATTTAAAAATGAACTCAGAGCATGGTAGACTTCAAAAAGAGCCTCAGAGACTTAGGCTGTGACAGAGCAAGTCCCATTTGGCAGTCACAAACAACGTTTGTGGGATTTGAGGACCTGCCATGCCATCCTGAGGGAGTAGTAAAGCTTCCAGGGAATGGTGCAGGAAAAGAGGCTGAGGTAACCTGTGAAGGACAGCACTGCCATGCTAAAAATCTCCTGCAGAAAAACAAACAAACAAAATTGCCTGAAAATATTCTTTTAAACTTTTGGAAAATATTTGTATTTTAATTACCTCATATTTCATGATCTCAGCTAGTCTGTGAGCCAGGCAGCTCCCAGGCTGTTTGGAGCAGAACCATGCTGGCAGTGTGGCACTGGGCACCTACTGCTCCTGTTTGGTGCAGAGCCATCCTGGCAGTGTGGCACTGGGCAGCTACTGCTCCTGTTTGGTGCAGAACCATCCTGGCAGTGTGGCACTGGGCAGTTACTGCTCCTGTTTGGTGCAGAGCCATCCTGGCAGTGTGGCACTGGGCAGCTACTGCTCCTGTTTGGTGCAGAACCATCCTGGCAGTGTGGCACTGGGCAGCTACTGCTCCTGTTTGGTGCAGAACCATCCTGGCAGTGTGGCACTGGGCAGTTACTGCTCCTGTTTGGTGCAGAACCCTCCTGGCAGTGTGGCACTGGGCAGCTACTGCTCCTGTTTGGTGCAGAACCATCCTGGCAGTGTGGCACTGGGCAGTTACTGCTCCTGTTTGGTGCAGAACCCTCCTGGCAGTGTGGCACTGGGCAGTTACTGCTCCTGTTTGGTGCAGAACCATGCTGGCAGTGTGGCACTGGGCAGTTACTGCTCCTGTTTGGTGCAGAGCCATCCTGGCAGTGAGGCACTGGGCAGCTGTTCCTCCCTTGGCTCTGGGGAGCTGCCCCAGGCTGGGGTTCCCCAGTGCAGTCCTGGGCTAAGGCAGCTGTGGGCAATGGGCTGTTCTCACAGGCTGCACCCTGCTGCAAGCAAAGCTGGCACCTTGCTTGGGTGTCTGTCTGTCTCAGAGGGATTCCCATGTCCTCACAGCCTGGGTGCCTCTGTGGTCCTGGCCAGAGCTGAGTCTGTGTGGGGATGAGTTAGTATAATCTGTAGTAAACCACAGCCTTTTTCCACATAGTAAGCAAATGCTTATTTCTGGGCTTGGACCTCCAGATACTTTCAAAGAGTAGTCAGCTATGTTTGGGTTTTGAGTACTTAGGATGAGGGCTGAGCTAGGATTTTGAGCCATCTGAAAGCTGTTTAATGCCCGTCATCTCAAACCACTCTGCTCCTTGCTGAACCCATCCAGCAGAGCACCTCTGCTGCATTTGCACCCTTCCTGCAGATACAAACTTGGTCCTGAGAAGAAAGACAGCAGAGGGACATGATTTACTCTAGAATGTCTACAAGCAGTAACACTGTGGTGGAGTTCTTTGTCTGTGGCTGTGCAGGTGATTTTTCTGTGCCATGCTTGGGTGTAATTCCCAATCCCTCCTGCTGCATTCCCTCTTTGCTGTGCTCATCATTTAATAGGGAGGCTCCCAGGTCTGTGGGCAGAGGTGACACCTCAGCTTCTGTGATTTGGTTTGTAGAGCCCAGCACACATTGCAGCACCTGTTTAATAGTCCATCTATGACTTCAGGCAACAGAAAAAAGTAATTTTTAGCTTAAAAAGGGCAATTCTGGAGCAAGGTAAGCATTAGGAATCTAACCCTGGGGCTGCTGCAGTACACTGCAAAGTTCCATCAGGCAGCAGTGCTAGTCCCTGGTGCTGGAAGGGTTGTTAATGGAAACGTGCAATTCTGCTAAGAGCTGTTAAAACCTGTTAAATCATTCTTGCTATTTGAGAGACTAAATACAAATTTAGAGACCATCATGATGCTTCTGGGGATTTTTTCCCTCACACTTATTTTGCTGTGAGTTCTTCATTGTTATGTCCAACATTGAACTTTGATACTGTTTAAAGTTTCAGTCAGATAACAGCAATGTAAAGTTGGCTTTTAATGAAAAATACTCATGAAACCTGAGGGAAGCACATAGCTAATAAGGTGACATTTTATACAGCTGAATGATTAGCAAAAAACCCCAAACAGCTTGGGAGGGATTAACTGCCCACTCATCTCCACTGGGAAGTAATTTCTGAACCTGTAAAGGAACAATGATTTAAAATTTTTGTGCCCTTTTTCTTAACCACCCTCATTTTGTTGTCCAGAGGATGCCTTTGTTTTCTGTGCCCCAGCCTCAGCAGTCCCAGTGACTGTAGCTGTGGTTATGCCCTCCAAATCTGTCCATTAGAAGCATTATTAGATAGAAATCCAGAGACATGACAGAACCTGTGTGATCAGTAGAGCTCATGGCAGAAGTAATGCAGGTCACTGATCAGAGTATTCTGTGATTTCTTGCCAAAACATTTATTCAATTTTGAATGTCAGCACACACTTCTACCACAGTGATTTAGCCATCAGTGGGGTGGTGATCAGCAGTCACCCAGCCTGATTATCCACTCCCAGTAAATCATGAGAAAAAAGGGCCAGATGTGAATCTGTGAGGTCAGGACCACACAGTTTCCATATTTAACTGTGGAGAAATCCATCATGCCTCACTCCGGTTGAGGAAAACTAAACATGAGTAATGAGCAGGGATAATTGGGAAGTCAGCAAAAGGATTCATAAATTCTACACCAGTCAGTAGTCCCAGAAGTCAGCACTGTCACAGGGAGGAAGTGTGCCTTTGAGCAGGTGAATTAGTTTCTGTATCAGTGCTGTCACCTGTCCACCACAGGAAATGGCTACTGAACATGAGAGAGGTGAGTAATTGTTGTTAATATAATGATGTTATTAGTTGTTAATATAAAGATTTGTGTAAGTACACGTTTTAATAAGCCATTTTGGTTAAAATTATTGTTCTTGCCTGCGGTGTTCACGTTCTCTGAACATAGAGAGACATAATTCTCTCTCCCAGGATTTTTCCTGGGGAAGGCAGTGAGAAGCTCAGAGAAGAAGAGAAAACAATTCTTACCTCTGCTTGCTGCTCCTGTTGTTTGGCACATGTGGAATGTGTTATGGAGATTGTTTGCCCAAGAAGATGGTTGTTTGGATTGATTGGCCAGTTGGGTCAATGCTGTGTCCTGACTGTCTCAGACAGCCACAGGTTTTTCTTTAGTATCTTGTTAGTGTAGTACCTCTTTAGTATAGTTATAGTCCTGTATTAGTGTAATATAGAATAGCTTAATAAGGCTTTTGTTCAGCCTCCTGTATCATGGAGTCAGAGCACATTATTTGGTGCATGGGGGTCATCCAGCATGCAATAATTGCCAGTTGTTAATTAGATGCTGATGGGAGCCCTCCTGTGAGGGAATCCTGAGACTCCCCCCTGCTGCCCAGGGAGTTTTGCTGTCAGAGCACACCCTGGGTGCCAGTTTTCTGAACAAACCCCCCTAAAAATGGGCTGAATCAATCCTGTTGTGATGTGAGCAACAGGACATGAGCGGGAGTGTCTCTTCCTGGGTGAGACCAAAAGAGGAAAGAAACTCTGTTTTTCCTCTGTGTTCTGAGGGTGGCAGGTGGAGATGTGTCTGAGTGACAGATAAGCACAAGCCAGGTTCCTCACCTGTCTTCTCTCTGAGTAACAGAAGTGCTTGACACTTAGTGATGGCTGATTTATTAACTGGGTTTGACCTGCGTTTATTGAGTTAGCACAAGCAAAATAACATCTGCCAGCTTCTGCCACTGTCAATGAAAGTTAATGTTTTAATGTGGGTATCTGAACCACAAACATCCTAAATCTTTCAATTTCAAGACTTGCCCATGCCTGAAAATTAAACTATTCCTTATTATACTTGGATTGTTTTGCCATTTTTATTTAAATATATTTATGTATAAATGTGGAATCTAGTTTTATATATAATGTCTTTAAAAAAATATATGCAGCCTGGTGCAGAATTGCAAAGCTGTTGGTAGCAAGCAGTACAAATATTTACAATCCAAATGAGCAGGAAAAACATGTGCTGTTATGCTAACTTACTATTGGAAGCATGTCATGCATGGCTAAACAACTCAGCTTTAAAAGCTGAGAAAATGTTAAATGGTGCTGATTAAAAAGAAAAAAAAAAGAAAAAGAAAAGGTCCCTAAAGGCCAAGAACTCAAACAGATTTATTCCATGGAAAATGCAATCTGTTTTCAGACCCTTGTACAACAGCAGCCTTAATCTGTTAATCAGTAAGACTTAAATAATTATTTTTATTTATAACAGCACCCTAAATGTTTAAGCTGTGTTCAGCCATATGGAAGCACAGTGTTCAGAGCCATCAGTCCTTTCATGCATTGCACATGGAGAAGGACAGGTCAGAGAGCACCAGCCAAACACAGGATCAGGGGCAGGAGAGGTGGTGTGCAGCACATGTGAATTAAATCAACAGAGTCAGCTCTGGAAAAGGCACTGGCTGTCAGACAACAGCTCTGACTTCCCTTCCCCTCTCTCCTAGCAGCATGACTAAGTTCCCTGATTTTTTGCAGTTTTCTTCCTAGTCCCCTTGTCACCATGATGTTTTCTGAAAAATCCCTTTGCCAGGATTTTTCTCCTGAGAAGCTGAGAAGCCTCAGAAAAGAAATGTAAACAATGATTATCTGACTGCTTGGAGCGTGGTCTGGAGGTTGCTTACCAGCAGGTGCATCTTTGATTGCTCCCATGTGAATTGTTTTTAATTAATGACCAATCCCAGTCCAGATGTGTCAGACTCTCTAATCAGTCATGGATTTTTATTATCATTCTTGTTTTAGCCTTCTGATGTATCCTTTCTCTTTCTGTAGTATAGTTTTAGTATATCATTTATTTTAATATAATATAATATCATAATGTAATAAATCAGCCTTCAGAGAACTTGGAGTCAGATTCTCATCTCTCACCTTGTCCTGGGGACCCCAACACCACAACAGTCCCTCTATATTTAGCAAAGAGGGTTTTTTCTGTACCAAAGCCTGTTTGACACTGGCTGTGTGTGAGCTTTTCCAAGCCAAACTGAAACCAGATTCCCAGCAGGACTGTTGGTGCCACTGCATTTCTGTGTTACAGAAATTATCTTCTGCTGGAATACCCCTGTCCTACAGCTCCCAGACCTAATGGAAACTCTGAAAATTGGTGTTCAGTGAGTACTACTTGTAATAAAAATGAAAAATGAGTTTAGTTTGGAGTACTGCTGGTAAAGCTAATTATTAATAGCATCCCACAGGGACACTGAAATGAAGAAAAGTTGTGGTAAATATTCCCAAATTAAAGTGGCATATCTACAAATCACAGCTGGTAATAGGTAGCTGAGATTTTCATAGCTGTCCTGGATAAATAGTAGAAGTCTTCTCTATGTGTTTATTCTGCATTCCTAAACTGGATTGCAAACCCTTACCCACTGCAGCAGAAAAGGGTGCATCTTAAAAGCCAGTTAAATTTCTCTTCATATGATTAGCAAATGAAGGTGAGAGGCAGCTGGGGCCATTGGCTAATTCATAGCTTAAAAATATACAAATATACTCAGTAAGAGGTTTTGACCTCTTAATCAAGGGATGGGATTTGTTGGTCCTTTCCCTCAATAATAAAAATCTTTTTTTCTAGAACGATGAAAGAACACTGAAATGAAGGATGTGTTCTATTATATGTCATGTATTGTAATATAGAAACATTTAAAGCATCTTTCTTTTGGTTTGGCAGAGTTTGCTAGAGATATAACAAAATGAAAAGCATTTACTTGAAGACCCATCTCCTTTCTGAGCTCTAGATAGGTTGGGTTTTTTTATGTGCTCGACTGAAAAGAGAACTTGTCATATTTAGGTATTGAAAAATCAAATCCAGTTCTCATTCTCCACTCCATAACAGATGATTAATACATTGTTACATAGTACCAGGCTGCTCAGCTTCCATGTTCCAACACCATTATTTTTCCTCTGTTGCCAAATACCAAGAAGCTGTAGTTCTCTCTCTAAATGTAGCTGAGGCTTTCTGGCATCCAGTGTCATGTTTTTTGTGTGATAAATCTACCATTTTTACAGAGAGCCTGAGTAAGGTTGCTATATCTCATTTCAAACGTTTAAATTTTTTATTCAAACTCAAACCTACAAGGTAAAGAGGAAAAACTCAGGGATGGTGTGAGCTGAAGTGCTGCAGAGTCAGAATGAAAAACAGTGAGGAAAGCAGAGCTCAAGAATGTTAAGGTAAAGGTCAGTCACACATTACATATGGTTTTCTTGTGTACCATAATGTTTCCTTTAACTGGAAAAAGCTATGAGTATGCTTAAAGCAAATCCCTTGGGAAAATGCAGAGTTCAAATCACAAGGGATGGGCATTATCATGAGCTGGCATTCAATAATAAAAATTAAGTTGATTTTAATTTCATTATTATTTTTCAATTAAAAAACTGTCAGACCCATGAATGTGCCCTGCTCTGACATCAGGAATTCACCACATTAGTACTGCAGATGGCCACAGAGAAAAATCAGAACTGGCCAAGATCTCTAAAACCACCTCTGCTTCTTTGAGTGAGCCACAGTGCCAATGCAGTGACAAAAAGTCCTCACCAAGGCCCTTACTTTTCAGAATGTCTCCTTGCAGAGAAAGATGTAGTTTCAATTTTGTTTGAATATTTTAATGTGAAGTTTTTTTGGTTTTGGTGGGGATTTTTTTTTCTGTGTTGAACAAATAGGTGTTTTCTGTTTATGTGGCTTAAAGGATTTAATTTGTGATGGGCTCCACATTTGGAAGTATGCTGTATATTCCAGCTAGTGTCACTGAACTCCAAATCTATTGCTATTGTGTTTATCACTACTAATGGGTTATGGTTTAATTAGCAATGGCTTGTCATCTGCAGAGTGTATAGGTGTGATGTGCCTGACTTTGCATATAAAAGCACTGAGGTCACTGCTGGATAAAGTAATTTCAAGTTCCATACCTTGGTCAGGGTAGATATGTTGTGTTATCAAGTTGTCAGAACTGCTAGATGGTTTCATTTATTTTCTTTGTGGTATCTGAAAGTCATGCCAGCATCTGCTGTTATGGCTTCATTTCTGCATAGCTCTTTAATTTGTAGAGGTCTCATTGACAGCAAGAAAAATTAATACTGGAGCCAGTGGAATACATAATGCCTGCCTGCAAAATGGTGTCTCATCACATCTAAACAAAGTTGGGAAGGTGAGGGGAGGCATTATGATTCCCCAGGATAACTGGATTGGAGAACACAAATGTTCGTGGTTAAAATAAGAGCAGTGGTGCCCTCAGTGCTACAATAAGGTTTCACATAAACTTTGTGTTAAAACTGTGCTCGTAGGAGGAATTTGCATGTTTTTAGGGCATTATGCATCTGAGGTCTGTTTGATTAAGATTTAAGTGTGTATGTGAGAACCTGATAAATGTGAGTCTCATGTGACTGGAGGGAGTGAAGGACAGTGTAAAAATAAGAAAGCAAAATAGATAAATACTGAAATGAATAATGTAGTACCTTGAAGAAGCCAAGAAAGGGAGAAAAATATATGAAATGTCTCTCAAAAGGGAATGGTGTTGTCGTATTTCTTTCAAGGCAGGGAAAAACAGGGTTTGAAATTACAGCAATGATATTCGGGAAATGTTTGTTGGAATATTAAAATGTTTCTATGAAACTACATTTGGATTGATTAAAAAGGGATTTTCAACAAAGTCCTGAATAAAACTCTCTATGACCTGTTTGAATGGATGGGGAAACAGTCACAAAGTAGGAAATTTGCCCATGACCCCTGAAAAGATAAGAGGAAGTGCAGAGAGTCCAGGTACCATTGCTTGCCTTGGCCTTTGCCTCTGAGAGGGCTCATCCCTGCTTGCCAGGGATCCTGAAGTTCTAGATGGATATTTGACAAATTTGGGGTTTTTACTTTCTTCTGGGGCATACAGAGATAGTTTCTGTTGCCAGTATGCTAGAATAATTGTATAAAGAAGGTAAACCAATATACTTATTCTCATTTTCCATTAATAAATATTTCCAAAGCCTGCCCAAGGTATTGCTCCGTCTGGTCCCACCTGGCATTTTGAAGCACATTTCATTTAATGTGTTTAGGATAGATTTACAAACATAAAGCCGAAAGCAGAAGTGAGGCTAAGCAGGTACATAATTCATATTTCTATCTGTCATGTAGGCTGTGCCCCTCAGCTCAGAATTGATTTCAGTGTGGAGAATCTGAGCTGTGCTCTATGTGTGACAGCACTTTGGGAAACCCAAAAGTTGCTTGAAAATGTGCACATATCAAAATAATCTGGAAGTTACCTAAGAAGATCGAGTAAACACTGATATCATGGGTTATTTTAAATTTTGTGCTTATTTATTTATTTTAAAAGGCAATGTAACTCACTGTATTTAAATCAGTTTTCGTCAAAGCCTTCATTCAGGAATAATATATTTCTAAATAAAAAAATTTAGAATGATTTAATGATTTCATGGCTTTCCCACTTGGCTCAAAGAAAAAAAAAAATTTTCTTCTGAGTTCCAAGAGTTTTAACTGGACTCCATGGCCTATCTCCCTCTAGTATTAAATTACAGCTGCATATATATAATAAAATTATTTATCAGTGTTTGCATAGCACTTCTCATTCAGAAGGATCCAGAAGTACTCAATAACCTTGAAAAATTATAATACAAACCACACCAAGGCATACTTTCCCCATCATTGAAATGCAGGCAGGATGCTGCTCTTGACAGAACAATCTTCTGCTCTGATATGGTGCATCCTGCATTCCTGTGTTATTGTGGGCTGCTCTGGGGAGGGCATGCACAGAATGGCAAATGAAGCATTGTATTTTGTATGTTATTTTTTATTTGGGGTTGTTAAATATAAATATTGCAAAGCCATTTCTGTCATAAGCTTTCTATACTGTGATCATTTCCCCTGCTTGACTGGAATATTAAGTGTTTGGCTGGAAGTATTGTAGGTCATTTGCAGTGGCTGTTCAGATACAGACCTGACCTTCATCTGCTTAATTCCCTCCTTCAGCCACAAGCAAACACTTGTGGAGATTAATGAGAATTGTCTGTCACCTTTCTCTGAAGTACTAAAGAGTTGGATTATAAAGTGAAGTTGTTTGTATCTTGCATTTGGTGGCTCTAGAGCAATCATCTTTTAATTTTAGTGATTCTTAGAATTAGGAGTTCAGTGTGAACTTGAAATGTTCAAATGAGTGGATCAAGGAGGCAGTGAATGTCATGTGGTAGCTCCTGAGCAGGTTCAGTGTGGGAGTTTGTCCATTATCCCATATCCCATTGAACCATATCCCATTGTTCTGCGAAGGTAACAATCCCAACAGGCTGGACACTGAGGTAAATAAGTCAGCATTTAGCTAGGTTGCATTCAGATAATTTTTTGCTGCTTATGATGTGTTTATTTTTGTTTATCACTCCCTCCTCCTATGTTTCCATAATCTCTGTGCAATTGCAGAGTTAACTTTTCTTATGCCCACTCCAAGGAGAAGTAAAGCAGGAGAAATAAGACAGGCATCAATGACAGTGTCAGCTCCTTCTTTCAGACATCAATCATCCCTTCCAAGTGCCTCAGAGACAGCAGGCTTTGGGTGAGCAGCAACACTTCATTATTTTCTTCACTTTCTGTGGAGTTCCCCCTGGTTAAACAAGTCCAGGCAGAAATCACAGAGTCCAAATGGACATTTGCTCCCTTCCTGAGGGTCTGACCTGCCTCCCTGGTGAGCAGCCTCTCTTTGGCAAGCTGAGCCCTGAGGGTTTGTACATGGAAATACACAAATGGAAAAATGAATGCAAGCTGTGTCTGTGCTCTGAGGCACTTTGCAATTACCTGGGGGCTACAAGACCAGTTCTATTGCAATTGCTCCCTGTGGGAGCTTTTCAGAAAGGTGCTGTGTGTTTGGAATTCTCAGCATGTCCAGGTCTCACCAAACTGTCTGAGGCTTCATTTAGGCAAGGGCATTTCAGAATTCAGTTTTATGTATCTCACTAATGGTGTTGGAAATGCCTTTGGACCATGCCTTGGAAATGGCATGGGACTCACAGTTTTTGATTCAGTTCTTTACTTTGCTGAATCACCCTGTCTGACCCAGGGCAAATCTAAAAACCTCTCTGGGTTGGATTTATCCCACCTGAATTCTGATATTTAATGAGACACAACGTAGTCATGCTGCTGCCTCAGGCTTCCTGAATAGTTAATGGCCAAATGTTTGGCATTTCTACATTGCTGTATGTAGATCTTTCCCTTAAATAACAAAAAGCTCCAAGCTTCTGTTTTCTCAGCTAAGGTCTTTCACTTAGTTTGTCTATACTTGTGTGGGATAAAACTACTGAAATCTTTGCTTTTGCTTCTGTCTATAAAATGTAGAGTGCTTGCTTTTTCTCCTCTTTTTTCCTCCTAGTTATTCTCTCAGACAAGTATTGTCTGCAACAATACAGGTCTGTTCAAATGCAGCCTTGATTTCCATTTTCTAAATTCAGTATTTTTGCCCTTTCTTTGCTGTAATAATACAAATAATAACAGAAGCTCTCCCCTTTTCTGCTTTGCATCAGTCAGATTTCATTTCCTCTGCCAAACTATGGGGCTATCTAATTTACATTAACACAGGGGCAGCCGTTAATGATTTTGGAATTAAATGTAGCAACTTATTTCCCGATTAAGATTAATGTATACCCCTGGCAGGACTCTGAGTGATAGGAATCTGTCCAGGAGGATGATTGGCATGTGCATTCCATGGAAATGGTCCTGTTCTATGGGTGTTGCTTCCCTCCCTGCTAAGCAGCCTTCAGTCACTGTTCAAACTAAGCCTCTATTGCTGCTGCATTTTAATTCTTGCTACTGGCTGCTGAGTGTTGAAGGCTTGCAGAAGTTCCTAAGAACATTGCCTGCCTGTATATGCTTTGCTCTCATGGAAATACATCAAATGAGTGAAGCAGGCTAAGTGTTGAGCTCAGAAGTACACATACAATCTAGCTAGAGTTAGTGCTTTGTTTTTAAGAGTTCTGATTTTGAAATTTGAAATTGATTTATTTTTTCATTAACTCAGTTTTATTAGATTTTTCTCTATCAATTTAGGTACAAGAATCTCCACAACTTGCCCACACTTTTATCATGCCTGAATGCTCAAAAACCCAATAGGAATTTTCTGGTAACGCAACAAAAGATTTCCTTTTTAAATGTCACCTTCCCTCAACAAATTGATCCAAACTATGTGATTCTAAAAGTTCTGTTATTGCCACCTTGTGCTGTTTTTTTCTCCCAGTTTTTACAAGGAGACTGTAATGCCATGGCTCTCTGAGGATGCAGAATGCAGAAAATGACCATGGTACCTGCAGTGTTTGTCTTCAGACCAGGCTGACTCCTAGACAATGTTGTCAGGAATAAATAATAGAGTGACATTTTTGTAGACTGAGCCAAAAAGATTCCCTTATTTTAAAACAAAGGAGAATGACAGCTACTGCTCTCAGAAGAAAAGCTTAATCAAAGCTTAATTCCCTCTTATAATTAAGTCTTCAAAATTGATACATGACACATTCAAGCATGACATTTTTAATTTAATTAATTTTCTAAAGACTAAAAAACTATCTCTGATTAAAAATTACAGTATGCCAAACAAAACTTGCAGAACCATACCAAGAATTCTCTGCCTGTGGTGCTGCAAGAGCCAAACAGGCCCAGGGAGCTGCAGCAGCACTACCGTAGGAACAAAATGAGACCTGATAAATGCCAGGCTGGTTCCTCTCCCGGCATTTCCTTGAGACCTGGGACACAGGGGTCAAGGTTACATAAAGGAGGACAGGAATGAGGCCTGGAATTTTTGCGTTATCCTTAATTATCTCTATTTGAAAAGAGGTTCCCACGGTGGATCTCAGTGAAAATAGTTCCCAGGGATGAATTTTGTTTACTCCTATGTTTCTGATGATTGCTGCCTTTATCCTTAACATCATTTCAAACAATAAATTGAGTAAAAAAAGTATAAAAAAATTAAAGGTACAAGTAAAAAAAAAAATCAAAGGTACAAATTATACATTCACATCTACTGTTCGGAAGGGTTGATGTCTGGGTGTTTGTCTCCAGAAGTTCTCCACCTGCTCCTCAAGGATTTTCCATCCTGTCCCACAGCTTGGTTGAGTATTTTGATGCTTGTCACCTCGTGAAGACAGTACAAGGAGAAGAGTGATGGAGAGAGTGCATTAAATCAGACTGTAATTTTGCATTTCTTCTGAGGAGCTTTCTAAAACTCAGTCCTTGTAAGACAACTAGCCAGTCTTTTGAATTGGAGAACACTGTATGGGGTCACAGTGAAACTGTTCACATCAGGAGGAGTCATTTGGAAGCACCTTTATCTCACTTATCCTCAGTTTAATAACCTGTGCCTCTCCAGCAGGTGTCTCCATGCGGTGATTCCCAAAACAGGAAAGGAGCAGATGTTGGTGTTGCTGCACTGAATTTAACAGAGCTAATGCAGGCTTGTCACACACAAAGTGTAGGGACAAACTGTTAGGGGTCATATTGTTACCAGTTCCCTCTGTGTCATCATTATCAAGTAAATTATTTCATTGAGAATTTTGAGAGGACAAGCAGCAGCTGCGTAAGTGAATTCCTTTGTCCTATATTCTGGAAAATTTCAAATATAGTTGTCTTTCTTTTGAGACTGCTTGCAATACGTGGTGTTTCCTTGAACTGTAAGGTGACTTTTCTTATATTTTTCAGATGTAGAAGTTTTGATTCACATAGTGATGTAATATTTATATATGTTTTCATAATACATTCCAGGAAAGGAATGTACTGTGCCTAGAGCTCACTAAGAATAATCATTCTTTGATGAGCAGATATTAAGCACATATTCTCTCTGGAATTGCTTCAGGAGTGTCTTTGGTATAGCCTGCACATTGATTTGAAAAGTTTCTGCTTAAGAACTAGCCTGTGCAGGTGGGTGACAGTGCTGAAATGAACTGGAATGCTTTCCTGAAGTTTTCTCTAAGTTGATTCATGCAGGTAGAGGTACTGTTTGTTCTTATATAAAAGGTAAACAAGAGCATTTGGGTCTCAATTTATTGGAAAGAACAGAAGAATTAGAAATCCAGCATGATGCATGGCTTGTTCTTTAGAAGCCCACATATCTTTGAACACTTGTCTTGCTTTTTTGATGCTTGTACTTCCATTTCTTGAGTTACAGACAATTGAGCATTTCTGCCAGCTGCCTTCAGAAGAGGTAATTTGTGTTTTGGTGCTACATCCTCTGAACAACAGCAGATTCAGTTAAATTGCTGGAAAAACATCTTTTGCTAAGTGATATTTTCCAGTTCTAGTTCTTGCTTTTGATTTAAGCTTTCCTTCATATTTTCAGGATGTCTGTGATGTGATAGCTCCTGAGTAAATCTATGTGTATTTCTGTTCTTGGAAACTTAAGAATCAGTTTCAGATGATAGTGAGAGGAGAAAGTTTTGCAGAAAGGAACAAAACCACTCTGTCTTAAATAATTTTTGCATGTGACTGTCCTCAGATTGAGGACAAGTGGAGATTTTATGGTTGCAGTTTACAACCCCATGATTCCTTGGAAGTTGGTGTAAACTGATGGGCAGAATTAGACATTTTTGTAATTTCCAGCATGGATGTTGGGTTGTGTTTTAAGGTTCTCCTGTTGACTTTTATGTCAGGGTACCTCTCATTTCTATGCAAGCACCTCTTCCTTATCAATTCAATCTTTTTGCTGTAAATATATTAGGAGATATAAATATACATATATTTTTTTTGAGGCATCTGAGACCAATTTTTTTAAAAATCAGAAGCAGACATTTATTGTAATTATTTGACATTTAAAAAGTGAATGCTAGCTTGGCATCTTTTCCTTGGTTTTGTTCAGCTGAATGATGAGTACCTCATAAGCTGTGTTGATGCCAGTGAGAAGCCCAACTGGAGCAAAGCTGAGATTCTGAATCCCTGGTGCTAAACCTGGTCTGTATTTTAAGATCTGCAGTGTCACGACACAAGTGCCAGCAGATTTAATTTATTTTGTCACACCTGGGCTGGAGTTCCTTTATTCACAGGGTGATTGGCAGGTTAACACTTGTATCTTTTTTTTTTCGTAATTTTCTCAGAGTTATCAATATTATTGAAAGTTACCATATTGAACAGAGGTTGCCCCACCCCATCTCCCCTGAGTGCCATCTCTGCAAAGGGGTATCTTGTACTTTTCCACGCTGAAGTAATGTGATTCTTGCTGAGAGGATTCATTCTCTTCCCCCAGCCCAGCAGCCCTGGGCTCCATCAGTTCATGGCTGCCTGGACCTTGCAGTGCCTGGGAACGCTCCACGGAGCAGAAAACAAACCCACTCTGGATCTCAGAGCCATCCCACCAGCACACAGCAGCTTTCCAGTGTTTCTTAATCATTCTGAGCTCATCATAAAGATGTGGCATAAATGCAGAAAGCATTTAAATGCCATTACCTCTCAGTAATGGCAGTTTCATTGCATGACACACGGATCCCTCCTCATTTGGTTCTGACCTGCACAAAAAAGGTCTTTTGCAGAGGTCCAGAGGAATTATCTCCAAGGGGCTTTGACTTGGAAGCAGCTTGAAAGGAATGAAGAAAGAAATTCTTTTATAAGTATACTTTTGAAATACGGCACCTTTCAATAACTGAAAAAATTACACTAGAGCAATTAATAGAGGGTAAAATGAGGTACTCTAACATGAAAGTAAAGCTCCATCAAAGAGAACATAAAATATTAGCTATTTGCTGGGATTTGCTATGACAAAATGCATTTGGACAACAAAGATCATGAATGGCTTCTGGCATTTATAGAAATTACAATGAATGAATCAGCTGCTAATCCAGGGCTCGAGGCACTCTGGGTGTACAGATGACATTTGGAATAAGTGACAGTCGTGTTTAAGCCACATGGACTGCAGTGAATTTCCTATGGAACCTTTTTCCAGATATTTTGCTCACCTTGCTGCAATCCGCTGTCATTTCAAATATATCTCCATTTCACTGGGTCCCAGACAACTGAAACATTGATGAAACATTTCTAAATTATTATTTCTAAGCATTTCTGATGACTGTGAGAGTGTGAAATAAAAGCCTCTGAAACTATATTTATGTACTCCACTGAGTTCTAATAATGCTGGGCAGCTCTGCCTTTTTAAATGTGTCACTACAGCTATTTGAAAGACTATTGCACTTGAACATGTAGGAGGTCAAGAGAGGAGAAGATGAAATCATTCCATAACAGAAATATCAATTGAAATAATAGACTTTTTTTGGAAGTTTATATAAGTACCAGTTTAACAGTAGCTGCCCTTTCAGTTCATCTCAGTTATGACCTGCTAAATAAAAATGCTGTCTGAATAGTCTAGAGATGATTTAATTTCTTCCAGTGGGAGTTGGGGATATTTTTTTAAGAGGAACCTACAAAGATCGAGTTCAAATCTCATGGGCAAAAAATTTAATTTCAAATTTCCAAGTTTCTGGCAAATAAATTGAAGTAATTATTTATGATTTATTTAGGAAAAAATAAAGAAGCAAACAATACCTTTATTATTAATTTAAATATTCTTCAGAAATAATTTTTATGTAGAAATTATTTCGTCTGCCATTGGAAGAACAAATTGAGGGCTGGCCAATTTGTGCAGTTTTAATTCTGATATTTACTGTATATCTTAGAAAGTAGATAATGAGATTTCAGTTATTAATTCAGGGGTTTGCCTTTGTACATGATCACAGTGAATTTGGTGGAAATTCTACCAGTGAAAACAAGACCTCACCCTGCATTTTGTCCAGGGAGTGAAGGGAGCCACTGCTGGCAGTGAGCATGTCTGGGTCTTGTGGTGATTTTGGCCATTGCTAGAATGTCTCTGTTGAAATTTTCTTACTGTCTGATGAGCTTAGATAATAATATTTTTTGTGAAAATAATATTGTGGTTAGTTATTAATAATATTGCACTGTGATAGTATCTCTTTCACACATCTTTTATTGGTATTTTTGGAATTTTATTCTTCTTCGCGAAACCCATTTTTTTAAACTTTTGGAATCACAGTTAAAAATTAAAAGAATAAAAAGATTTGCTTGAAATTGTTAGGGTTGTATAACAAGTTTCTGATCCTTAGAACTTCTGAATCAGTTCAATGAGAAAACTTTGAAGTAGGCTTGAAATATGTTTTAATTTGAAAGTCTCTAAGTCAAAATGAGGTCAGTTATGTGCTTATTGAACAGCGCTTATATGGCTAAAAGACTAAGAAATCAAGGAAAATGCTCATTCTCTTTTGTAAATAATGAATTCTTTCATATTCCTAAATTACTGTGTCTGCTCCATTTTTCATATCTGAAAGACTGCATTTGTTTACATTGACAAAATACATGTAATACAGTCAGATTCTAAAAATTATTCTAAAATTATTATATTAGTGAAATATGGGCTATTTATTAATTTTTAGTGTTACTTAAATGATCTGAATGTTTTGTCTAGTTTTAGATTACACATATTTTGCCGCTTCTCAGTTTTGTTTTGTACAAATGCAGATTAAAATTTTAAACTCTGCACTGCCCCCATAGACTACAGAACAGACTTTGCTTTTACACTTCCAGTGCTCAGAAAGGCTCATTCCCCATCTATGAAAAAGCTGCCAGGCCTTTATGGTCCTAACTTGGCTAAATACTACATCAAACAGCAGAGCATATAAACAATGCATGTGAACAAGGCACTGTCTGAAATTCTCCCCCAGCTGGCTGGGCAGGAGTTTTCATTTCCTACATCACTCAAAACTTGCTGTAGTGATTCCACCCAGGAGGCTTGAAACAGTTAATGGGAAAGAAAAACTTCTTTTTGGGTTGGAATAGTTTTTCCCCTCTTTTGTTTGTGCAGAGTAACAGCTCAGTTGTTTGCTGCGTGCCTCCTCCTAGAAAACACTGAATTTGCTGGAAATCAGGGACATTTTTGCAATATTAACCCCACTGACACTTCCCTGCATTCTGCTGTGTCCCTCACTTGCTGAACCACAGCACTTTGTAGCTCAGCTTTACTGAAAATTTCATTTAGTGGTTTATGGACTGTATTTTAATTTTGGTAATGTAAATAAGTTATGAGCCAGCAGCTGGATTTCTGTCTTACTGCAAAAAGGATATACAGCATTAGGAATATCAGGGAACATAATTAAAACCCAGATCTGTGAAAATACTGTTTACAGTTGGTAGTAAAGCAGGATTTTGCTGGATGTAGAGAAATATTAAATTCCTTAAAGTTGGAATTTAAAAGTCAGGGATTCAGAATTTGACCTAAATCACGCCAGCATAAAAGTAGAATTATTTCATTGAAGCTGATGGGATTTTCTAGAGTTAAAGTACTGTAAATAAATTCAGTATTTCTAGGTAAGCAGTCAACTTGGAGCCATCTTAAAAAGAAAAAAAAAAATCAAAAGAAGTCTGAATCTTAATTTTGTACAGCAGTGCTGCCTTTTTTTCCCCTAAAGCTTAGTGTAAAGTGGCACTCACTTGATACTTCAGCACTGGACAGTAAAGCAGTCACATATGCCTCACTATCAAAGCTTCCTATTCTGCAGGACAACAATCATCTTTATGGCTCTATTGTTCTGCAATTTTTTTAATGTTTGTGTCTGCTCATCTCTTAAAAAAATTATAAATAATTTGCACTGTTTACAGATGCATTTTAAATCCTCTCTTTGCGTACAGATTTGTTAGGATTACCTGTGTGGAACACAGGGAAAGCCAGGCATAGGGTGCTCAGTGTTTGTGTGCTGCAGAAATTCACCACAATTAAAAAAAAAAATCACCATAGAATTTATGAATTTATTTTGGCAAGTTGTTTTACAGCAGTTAATTATTTATATAAATGAGGCAAAATTATTGTGAAAAATCCAATAAAAAGCTCAATTAAAACCTAAATTATAAGTTTAATCAGAATCTTCAGCAGCATAAAACCTGATTTGCATATAGTCTCGCTGAAAAATGCTTTCTGTAAGATGAATATTGCACTTTTGTGCAGTCTCAGCTCTATTAGTTATTTCTGCTGCATAAATGATCATATATCATTTTATCGATGGCAATTTTCTCTGCAGCTGCAGTTCCTGTAAAAAAGAGATCAGTAGCTCTCCACCTTTATACTGAGAATTCAGAAGGTTCCTCTTTTGTGTGTATGAGCAGTATGTGAATCAACACAAATTAGGAAATCCAGAGTGTTCCAAGGGAAATCTGTCCCTATCCATCCATTTCCTGTTTAGTTATACTGAATTGTTTGCCTGCCATCATAAAAATCACATTACTGCAGTAATAGCGAGTTTCAGAAAAGCTTTCTCATTATGAGTAAAAGCCCATAAATCTCAGAGTATCAACCATAGGAGAGTCCAGGCGGGGAGGTTGGTGTGCTCAGGGGCACAAGGGAGACCTCAGGGGAGCTGGTGCCATTGACTGGGGAGGGAAACTGCACTGGGAAACTCCACCTCTCTTGATGCCACTTTGGAAAGAGAAACAAGGTCATGCAAGGGAGAATTCAAAGCCCAGATGGTGGAATGGCACTGGCTAAACTCTGCCAGAAAGCTGCTTTTAGCACCACAGAATAGTCAGGGCAGGACGAGAATACAACCTGCTCCTCTGATAGAATATATTCTGCAGAGTTACATCTTCAGATTTTGATGTGATTTCATTTCTCATTTCTTTTTCATCTTCCTTCTCATCCAGTATCCTCAGGCTTAATGTTTAGGTCTCAGTTATGTGAATGTATATTTATTGAGACTGAGAATAGTGAGTCAATGGAGATCTTGTTCCACAGACACCTGTACATGACTCTTTGGTTATACTTGTTGTAGGAAAGTGATCTGTTTCAGAAAAGTATTTGACTAACAATGATTTGTGAACAAAATAAGCATAATGCAATAAGTGAAAAGTACATCTGTATATTCATGCTTATGTGAGAGGTTTCTTGCTTCAGGATGAAAAATTGTTGTACAGTGGTTGTGGTTTCCCACAGCAGAACTCCCTGCATTCATTCTCCAAGGAGGAATCAAGGAACAGTGATCACTGCCACCTCCATTTTTTTTGTACAGCCCGATGTTCCATCATTCAAATAACTCCACAGCTCCCACAGATAAGCTGCTGGGGAGGCCAGGGAGTATCACTCTCATCTCCTTTCATCTGGCAGCAATGCAGCAGGCTTGCTTGATCAACGTCTGTAATGAGGGCTATAAGAGAGCACAGATACTTGGATCAAAGGGTAATCTCTCTCTTTTATGTAACTGCAGAGCCTCACATATCACTAGATTATTCTCTGCACTTGCTGTAAATAATTCTCCCCATCAGAGCTAAGCACATTGCAACCATTGCCTCTAAATTATAAGATGATCTACACCACCTCCACCTCTGTGCAGTTCCCTGACCTAAGGTTGCTTATTTTCACTCAGCTCCAGCTGCAGATTTATGATCACAGGATTGCATTTTCTCTCAAGGGGACATTTTTCTTATCAAACAGAATTTTAAACAACATTTCATCATCACCTATTTTTATTACTATACTTTGGAAAGTGTGGTGAAAATATGAACTTATCTCTGTTTATTCAATGAAAAGCTAAGAGCTCTAGCATGGGTAGGAGAAGGTGTAGTTTCCTCTGTAAGGATTTCAAAGAGACCCATCCTGTCCAGATTGTCTGTGTGCTCAGTTACCTCTTTAGGTGACCTCTGACATGTCAGGAGGAGAATGGACACTCAGCCCCAAAATCTTTCTTTACAGCTGTAGCCATAAAGACACCTGAAAGCTGTGAATGTATAGCCATTCAACACCTTGGTATCTAAAGAAGTACTGAAGGTTGTGAATCACCCTGTGATTCTGACTTAGAGCCCACCCCCGTGGCTGTGCAGCTGTGGGGGCTGAAATGAGCACAGTGCTGTAGCTTTCCATCATGCTGATGCTCCCCACAATGTCTAGAAAAATGCATAGGGCAAAGGAATCTGGTAAAGGAGGATTTGTGAAAGCCCATGGAGGGGTTTCAGAAAATCTGGAATTCTGTTTTAGCCAACTCATATGGCAGGATTACAATCCCCCAGAAAAAGAATGAACTCCACTAGGAAAAATCAAGCACAAAGCAGCTGTAGCTGTATGGACAGTGTGTGGAACAGAAATAACCTTATCTGTCTGAAAGCTGAGACACAGCAGGACTACTGGGCCTATTCCAGGTTCAGCATGCCTCAGGGGTGGATAAGGTACTTTTCATAGCTGAGCTTTCACTTTGCTCATTCCATAGGAGCAGATACCCAGGAGAAGACAGTTTTACAAAGAGCCTTTCCTTGGGGAGGGTTGGAGGGGGAATTACTGCAGCAGCAGCAGTGAGCCCAGTGCCTTCCTTTCCTTTGGTTCCACTCTGGTTCTATTCTGTTTGGTTCCATTCTGCTTGTTTCTATTCTGCTTGGTTCTATTCTGTTTTGTTCTGTTCTATTTGGTTCCATTTTGCTTGATTCTGTTCTGTTTGGTTCCATTCTGTTTGGTTCAGTTTGGTTCCATTCTGTTTGGTTCCATTCTGTTTTGTTCTATTCTGTTTGGTTCTGTATGGTTCTATTCTGTTTGGTTCTGTTCTGTTTGGTTCCATTCTGTTTGGCTCTGGTTCCGTTCTGTTTGGTTCCGTTCTTTTTGTTTCTGTTCTGTTTGGTTCTATTCTGTTTGGTTCCGTTCTGTTTGTTTGGTTCCATTCTGTTTCACACCTCACACACGTGGTATCACGCACCCTGGGCTGTCACCCTCTGCCATGCCCCTGGACATCAGGCCAATTTTCAGTCAGGTTCATTGTAATTGTCACCTGCTGCAGTGAATTGTCTCCAAACCCACCTCTGTGTCAGGCTTTGCTGCTCAGTTTCAGATGTCATCACCCTCTTGTGATAGGCGCTGTGATAATGAGACAGGTAAAGGGCAGAGCAGGAACTCAAAGGGTAATGAAAGGAGTGAAATACAGGGCTTACACCTCACAAAAAGAGTAAGGCAGTCACTGTTGTTACAGGAGAAACACACTGACAGGCCAAATAGAGATGAACCTCTTAATGCTTCAGCTCTAGTGGAGCTGAGTGATCATGATTGCTAGTGGGCTCTTAACTCTCCTCTTACTGAAAACTGATGCACTCAGTGTTCCTGCTTGTGTCTATCCACACAAGGGTCAGTGTGCATGGAGATGAGAATTCTGCAAAATGCATACCCAGAAAGGGTGCAGAGTCATTTTTACAATAATCTGGGAGACAGGATACTGCAGGGACAAATTTGTCACAAAGATACTGAGGCAAAAATATTTGTGACAAAATTTCGAAAGAGGAATAAATTCAGGAGAAGCATAAAGAATTGCAAACTCTTTAAATTGAAACCAAAGAAAAATTTGATGAGTTGCAAAGAAACACAGAATTTGTTCAGTGAGCAGAGGTTTAGCTGAGGTGAAGCTAGAGATGCTTTTCTCATAGAATTGTTTAAGGATATGTAAGAAATAAACCTTTTACTCCACAATGTGATATCACAGATGATGAAGGGAGGCACAAAAATCTATGAAGAGAAACATAATGCTTACTTTTTGGCATGCCATTGAGTGTTTTAAATCACACTCCATGGATGGAATGTGAGCTTTTAACTGAGGTCCATGGAATCCTAAATTATATGTCTCAAGTAGACTAACACATACCAGGCACATGGATTAAAAAATTTAGCTGGTTAAAACCCAAAAGGTCTGGTAAGACAGATGTAGCTTTTGAAGTTAAGTAAAGTTGACAACATACATTTACAGAGTTCAAATGGCAAATGAAAAACATCTACAGTGAAGCAAAAGGAAGAGACCCATCTTTCACATATAATTGAAATACCTGAAGGTGCAATGCTCAGACAAGAGGAAATAAAACAAAATGCCAAATGTAAGGGATATTACTTGTGACTTTACACCATCAGAAAAAGAACTAATATGAACAGGAGGGAAAACTAAGTCATGAACAAATAGAGTTTAATATTTCCACATGTATAATTTTGCGGATTGAGGTGTTGATGCCATAATTATTTTTTTCTTTCTTTCATTTGACATTGTTGAGTGTGACTTTGTGCCACCATGTGTGTCTGTTAAGCTTTGAGCTGGCAGAGCATTCCCATGCACTGGCAGGCAGGCTTCACATCTTACTGAGGGGTGACAAGCCACAACTGACTGCAGAGCAGTGCCTTAATTTCTGAGATTGGGGCTTTTTATTCCAGCACCCTTAGCTTTTCCCTGCCTGTCCAAACTTTGCAACACAACCTGTGAGGTTTCCTTTCTTAAATCTTTTTCTTCTCTCCAGCCAGGAAGATCTGTTCTTTCAAACGAATATTCTTGTTTTCATCTCTCCATTCTCAAGCAGCTGGTTTTGGACCTGCCACCCTTGGGTGGCACAGCAGCACAGATTTCTCCTGCTGGGCGGAACTTGGACTAAACCTGCATAATCCAGAGCAGTGGAGGAGAGCAGGGAGGTGCAAGTGAGCCTCCCCCAGCGCTCTCCAAGTACTGAGCTGGCTGGATCCCTCTGCTGAGTACTTGGGACAATGGGATTTGCACCACCAAGGGCTCTCCATGGGGTGAGCTCATTGCATGAGCTGTTTTGTAAGGGTCTCTCCACATGGCTGTAATTGGGAATTTAGACACAAAACTCAGCTCCTGTTTCACTGCACATTGCATATCCTGTCAGCTTTTCATGGAAGCATAAAGGGAACTGTTCAGTGTCTGCCTAACAAGTGCATTTCTGGGACTGCTCGTGCTGTTACTGGTGCCCAGTGGATGATGGCACCTGGTTCAAAGCACCTGAAAGGTTTAAATGATACAGCAACTGCAAGAGCAAAATGTTGGACAAAACAGGCTGTCTAATGAAAGTGATAAACGTAATATTTAAAAATATTAACAAAGAGAGGAAAGGGAATGAATAAAAGGAGAAGGGAAACATTTAGTCTGGATAAAAGTCACCCCAGAACAGGTGACAAACAATGGGTCCATGAGCTATATGAGCTATCAAAACAGGAGAGAGGCCAGCTGCCTCTTGAGATGAGAGTCTTACACGTTGCCAGTTGAAAGGAAAGGAGACTGTATTTTCCCCAAATTCAGAATACATCCACACATAATGGTCTAGCTGGTGGAGGGGACAGGCGTATGTAAGTTCTGCCTCAATTTCATCATTCTTTTCAGCACAGAATCAGGTTTGACAATTTAAAAAGTTTGTCTTCATTTAGCTAATGCAATGAAATTTAATGTCATACAAGTTACTCCTTCAGCTTAGACATGCTTAAATTACTTACAAGCAGACTGATTTTATCTGTCAGTCAGGAATCCATTATGATTGGTAGTTTGTTCATATATTTTAGCAAATATCAAGTAGAATCAGAAGTTCTTCCCTTCAGAAATTAGCTTAATATGTCTTTGATATTTCTGATTGTAGAGCTTGGTGTTGTTAGTTAGTATGCAAATTCACATTTCAGCCCTCTGTAGCCTACCACTGAATTTTAATGGAGTCCAACTAAAGTACTGGAATAATGGAATCATGATAAAGTAATAAAAGAATAAAGACACACAAGTAGAGAGAAAAAAAAATCATAAACTTTTGCCTGGAAATTCCTTAGCTTGCATCCTGGTGTGAATTGTACAGGGTGGAGTGGCTGGTTTTGCTGTCCCTTGTGCCACAGTGAGAGGAGGAGATTGCTGTGATTCCACAGGTCAGCAATCAGAGAATAGCAGGGCAGCCATCAGCTGCAGACTTCCTCCCATGAAAACGCTGTGCCCATCAGCCTGGATGCTGCAGCCAGCACAACCAGACACTGCTGACCTGCCTTGAGTGCTTGTTCGAGACTGGATTATTGCAAATGCTGGAGGAGCAGCGTGGCTCACATGTATGTGGTCTGTCAGAAATATTCAGTAATTTCCATCCTGATGAGAAGGGCAGAGGTTGCTCCTTACAGAGGAGACTGAGTAATGTATAAATCTGTCAGAAATATATTTTATGTGTTTTGGTTTATTTTCACGATCTCAAAACAGATTTCAGGCACGTCACAATGATTACATGTAGGTGTCCATTTCACAAGCCAAAAGTGATCCATGCTCATAAATATTAATTTCTGGAGATTTGGTGGGTAGGGATTGCAAAAGTTGCACACTAAACTTTAGGTAAGATAACAGTGAGCTGGATTGAAAAGCTGTTGGGAGGTATTCAGAGTAATTTCTGACGGTAAGGGAGAGACTGTGTAAGGAAAATTTCAGCTGATTGTAAATAAAAGATGGAAATAATTCAAGGGCTGAATTTGGCCCTAGCTTTTAGAGAACAGACAATAAACGAGGCCCAACCTCATTTGTGGTGTCTTACAAAGATATATTTTGTTACAATTGTCAGTAATGAGAAGCAAAATGGAGTTTATCTTACCAAGTGTTTTCTTTCCTTAAGATCTGTGCACATACATTAACAAATATTCTTAGCTGAGAGGATGCTAAGAATCTTCAGAAATTTTCTCTCATTCTGAGAAGTCTTCAGGCTTCTTCCTCTGGGTGTTCCAGATTTGACAACAAATTGAACTCAGATTCTTAAAGGTAAAATCATTGTGAATTTATTATTCTACTGTTAACTGCTGTCTCTCACAATTTATGACAGTTTCAAATGTTCTGTTTTGAACTTGAGTGGATTAGAAGATAGGTGTTTGAACAGTCAGGATTTAAGTTTTCAAACACTGTCTTGCAAGAATTCAGCATTTTTCTCTTAAAAGAAAGTCAAAGTTTTTTTCACAGTCCTTATGAGCCTCAAAAATAAATTTTTCATGAGGAAAACCAGCATGTTTTGAAGATTTGCAATAAAAATGTTGGCTGTATACTTGTAGTGTTCTGTACAATGGGCTTATGACTGGAACCATGCCATCCTTTTTTCCCCAAAGATATAAAGACAGAATGTTCATGTTTTCCAGATACTATTTTCCTCTTTTCCTACCTGCCTGTCTCTTTCTATATATGTATATTTTAAGAACAGACTTTCAAGGGGGAAGGAGTGGGGAAAGGCAAGGAAGAATTATCTGGAAGATATTATCTCCTTTTTAGAATTAAGAGTTACAACCACAGCAGTGAAAATAAGGAAGAAACAACCACTGCTGTTTGCTTCTCTTCTGCACTAAACCAGATGTGTTTAAACAAACCCACTGCTTGGGCTTGTTTAAACAGGGAGGATAATCTGTCTTGATCAGCAAAAGATCCAGCAGCCCCAGCCCTGGGAGGCTGCAGAGCCATTTCAGCATCTCCTGCCTGTGGTGATTTCCAGCTCCTCACCAGAGCTCCTGGGCTGGGACATGGGGCTGGGCTGACTGCCAGTATCACCTCCAACATCCATGTAAATTTATTTAACAGCATCTCTCCACATCCTCTCTATAAGCATCTCTATAACAGCAATGCCGCGCTGCACAGGTGTAGAGCCCAGCAGATAATAATGCTTTTAATGAACCAGCAGAGATGGGAAGGGCCAGAAAATCCCTTCTGTCTGCACTGGCTCTAAAAATTTTACTCTGCACTTTTTAAAATACTAAATGGCACTCTGAGAGCTCAGGAATTGCTTTACAAAATTGGCTTTTGGTGTGAAAAATAAGCTAGCAGATAAAAAACTTTGTTGGTGTTGTTGTTGACAAAATCTGTTATAAAGCTGTGGTATATATTGAGAGAAAACTAAGAAAGGACTCCCTGATTTGTTTTGGTCAGAAGTTATGTCATTAATCTACTCTCAGGGTCAGTTGGAGGTGTGAGCAGAAAATAAACTCCTGTAACGTAATAAAAATTCTGACACTACCTTCCCCTGCAGCATTTACTCTCTCCCCTAATGGGAAGTCACAGTTTACATGTATATTAAAAAAAATGTAATTTATCTCAACTTATCTCAGAAGTTTCTGAGTCAGTCTTAAAAAACACCTTACTCTGGGACTTTGCTGGGAACTTACAGTATTATTGAGTATGTTTTATCAATTGGAAGAGGGTTTTTTTTCTGTTTCCTTTATATTTTTGTCAGGAACAAGCAGATAAATTGGATTACTTTTGCAGCAATAACCAGAAAAATTGGATTAACCAGATGAACTGATAAAATCCCTTCACATTGCCAAAATGCCCAGGGATTTCTTCCTGACATCTCCATTTCTATTAACATCTTCCCCCTCCTCATTGTTTGAGATGCTGAAATGTTTTTCAAACTGTATTGTGAAGTGGCAGCATCTGGAAATTTGGGTGGTATATGATCAAGAAGCTTGATGACTCTTGCTTTAAAATATGGGAAAAGGTGAGGGTCTGTTTCCTTTGGAACTCAAATCTCCCACCTACCACAGGCTTCCTCAAAGAATGCTGTCCTTAAATAATGCCAGTCAGCTCCTCCCTGTTTCTCCTTGCTGTCCACCCTCCCCTCACCGCACAACAGGATTTGTTTTCCACCTCTGACAGATCCTGGAGCCCTAAAATTCCCTCTGCCCAAGATCTGGCAGAATGTCCTTTTGCTGCTCTCACTCCTGTTCAAGGAAGCTCATTACAATTCAGGGAGACTGATTCTGGTTTCTCTTGGAGTTTCACATTCCTGGCCAGGGTGAGAAGGTTTCAAACCATTTGATGGTAAAATTTAGAGTGTGCCGAGTGCCTTGGGAACACGCACAGGTGACAAACCAGCGCCGCACTCTGCTCCCAGGGAGAAGCACCATTAAGTCAGTGGGCAGCTACGGCAGGCACTGAAGTTTTAACACTGCTTGTTAAGGCCACCAGCCCTAACACCCTCTCTGAAGTGGCTTTAGGAGCTGTTCCTGGCATGGAAAGCAACCCTGCCCTGGGTTTATTTGGTTGTGCCTGCAGTGATGTGACTTGAGAGGGAGGAAAGAACTGGGAATGATAGCGATAGCCAGGACTACACAGAGGTATGGTTTTTTCCTGCTTTCATTTGAAATGCTGTGCCAAACTCAAAGACACTATTTACAGAATATTAGCTTCTTTTGTTCATTCTTTGCTCTCTCAAAGGCATTTCTATTATCCATTCACCTTTGTGTTCACCCTCTATTTCGCAGTTTTTCTGCAAGGATGGGGCTTTTCACAAAGAAAAGGACCTTTTTCACAATTCACTCTTATAACACAAGGTGAAAACTGATTTTCACAAATTCATATTCAACTCATGCCTGGATTGAATTAAAACTACAGAAGGACAGTGAATACATTTTAATGTTTGTCTCCATTCACAGTAGCCTAATGGGATCCATGAAAGTGTTTGAGGTGTGAAACCCATAACAGGTTTTTGTGCTAAGTATGAGTTGCTCCTATGACTATCCCAGCCTTATGCTTAGGCTTTTGGTTGTTTGGGGACTACAGTTTTTATCTCTGCTCTGTGATGTACTCATTATGTTATTTTTCTTTAAATAATGTGGAGAATTTAAATATAATTAAAAACTGGTTCACATTTTGAGCTACTTAACCATCTTTGTTACTGGATTCCGGGCTCAGAGTAAGGGATGTTGAATGTTGCCTGCAGCTTACATATAATTTCTTTTTTATAAGTCAAACCCTTAAGAAGCACAAAGCTTTTTTAGCAGAGTTTCAGTGAAAGCTGTTTGGCCAGAGGGATTTTTTCACTGCCACATGTTACATCCTTCCATGGAAGTGCAGTGCTGCCATTTCAATTTGTCTCATGTGTAGCTATGTGTCTCCTGTAACTGTGCAGGTTTTTCTCTTAAATCTCTTGTCACTAATGCTAGTCTGGAACAAAACCTGGCTCCACAAACATGCTGTACAGAGGAAGACTAGGTAATAAGTGGTACAAGTAGGAAATGGCACAGATATTCAGGTTAATTTTCAGCAGACTAATCTACCTCCCAGTCTACACAGCCCAGATTTTATTCAGTTATTGAAGGCCTCTATTGGTTCTCCCTTCCACATTCTCTTTCCTTTGTTCTTTACACTTTTTTTATCCTCTTGTTTCTTGTCCTTTGACATCACCTCTTGTCATAGTTGAGTTGGAGACAATACAAAATAACACACTTCATTTTCAGAAGGCTTCAAACCCTATTTTTATTCTAGCATGCATGCTTTTTTATACATTCTGTAAAACTCAGTAGAGTTACACTTTACTCATTGGTCATGAAAGACAAAGTGCTTATTGGAATAGACAGTTGCAGGTTTGCCTTTTTTATCCTTCTTTGTTTCTTGGTTTCTATGTCAATGACATTAGTAGGAAATTCTTTCAGGGGTAAATGTGGATCCTCTTACCAAACTTCTCTCTGGCTCACAGAAGTTAGAGCAAAACCTCTCCCACTACCTCTCACTGTGAGGTGCCCACAGATCCCCAGCTCCTCTTTGCCTCACTTTGCTTTGAAGTCAGCAATCATTTCTTCAATGACATTGACACAGGACTCGAAGGAACCCCAAGTTTGTGACAAGACTGAATTGGGAGGAGCTGCTGACTCCCTCGAGGGCAGAGAGGGCTGAGATTGCCAGCTGGGTGAGGTCTGACAAGAGCAATGCCAGGGCACAGGGCAGCCCTGCTGGTGTTTGTAACTGGGGAGGGCTCTCAGGCACAGGGGGGATTGCTGGGCTTGTCCTGTCCAGGGCCAGCAGATGGATTCAGGGATCCTGATGGGTTCCTTCCGGCCCAGCATATTCTATGGCTCTGTGATTTCCTCCCAAGACAGGGATGGGGGAAGGAGAAAGCACATTTGGCTTTAAGACCAACTTGTAGAATAGGTCAAGAAGCCAGATCTAGATAGATTTGGACAAGACTGGAAAGCTACTGGGTGCTTTCCTCTTGCTTTGATTTTTTAAGGTTTTTTAAGCATTTTGACGTTTACATTCTTGTAATGAACTTTTTCACACATTTTCTGTAAATAACTCATTGTTTTGCATTCTTTTATGGAGGAAGAGAAATTTGATAGACTGTTAGTCTGTCCAGTGTCATTGGAGAGGTGGCACTGTCACCCTCCAATCCACTGTCACTCTTGGAAAACTATAAACGTTGGAGTCAGAAAATAAACTGCCCTTTTCTTCACCTTGGGAGCAGCAGTGTGTGCTTGTGTTCTTTCGTGTCCTATAGCAGCACTTTCCTTCCACACTGATCCAGCTGAGTAGGTGAGACTGGTTTAGAGGAACTTTACCCTTCTAACCTGCCTCTCTTTAAAATCCTAAATTTTAAAGTGTTTGTTGAAAAGCAAGATACAGAGTTAGAAATTGGAGGATTCATGTTTGAGTTGCCTTAAAGCTGGGTATTTATTCTCTGCCAGCTGTCTCCAGCCACCTGTTTTTCTGTGAATATCCCATCCTTAGATTGGTTCCCAGGGAAATGAAAGGAACTGTCCCTGCAACCAGGCTTTGATGTGAACAAAATAAGACTTAAACATACCTGCTAGGATTATATTTCCCATACTCTGAGACATAAGTTAGTGCTTTCCTCCCAAGCTTACTGACTCAAATCCAGTTTGATATCTGTTTCTGTGCATTGCATTGTTTACACTATTTGCTGGCAGGTAATGGGATTATTTAGATAAAACAAGCAAATGTGTTTTATGCAAGTTTCCTGCCAGTATGGCCATGTATATGTGACAGGTACTAGACACATGATTTTCTTTGGTTGAGATGAAAGGAAAAGCCGTACAAATAGTTTCTCTCACCAAGCAAAAAGTGCAAAGCAAAATATTGCATTGCAGTATTTTAGAAACATGTAGGAAATGTACTCTCAGAATGTTGTGGATTTGTCAGTTTTTGCTGGAGGTAACTGACTTTGCTTTTGCTGAAGCACCACAGGAGCCAGAGATGAAAATCCAGTTTTTTATTTTTTTTCCATTTGCTCCTGCATGTTTTCATAGACCAAATGTTAGATGGAAGGTCAAGCCTGGGAGGGAACAAGTAGATATCCAGAATTTAAAAAGAGAAAGATCCAGCTGGCAATTTAAGAGATGTTGTTTGAGAAAACAGTGGCAAGGGTATCAGAGGCTGAGAATACATTGTTGTTGCTAGGAACTTTGTTTCATCTATTGCTTTATTAAGATGGAAATATGGAAGAAAGAAATGAGATGGGGAGTGTTATGGGGGTTATACTACAAGACTTTTGAGAGGAAGGAGACACAGAGTGATGGTTTGGTTTACATGAGCTGCTTAAGAAAATGTGGCTCTGAAAAATCTGTGATTGGTGGAATGAGGAAGGAGGGTTGAAAGATTAATTATGCAGGGGGTTTTATGTTCATTTTTTATTGCTGAAAAAGTAATCTCAGGAAAATTAATGATTCCATTAAAGAGGGACAAAATAGGGGAAAAGCAATGTGATGGCAAAGCAATGTGATGGCAAAGCAACATGCTTTTGCAGTGGCTACTGCAGCTGAAATGCTGTGAGGGAAGCTCAGGGAGGACCTGAAGGCACTGAGGGAGCACAAGCAGCAGAGATAGAGGAGAGAAGCAGCTATGAGTGCTCAGAGAGGTGGTGCCTAATTCTGATATCATTCACAACATTTAATGGCAGAAACTGCTCCGCAGGAGTCAGAGGAATTTCACAGCTTGAGACTGGTGGGGGGTTTAGGACTTTTGACTCCTTGTTGAAAAGAAATGTCCTGCCTGAAATCTAAAGCCCTGGAGTTGAATTTAAAGAGGAATGATGAGTCACACTTGGAAATAGTACTGTGGATGCCTCAGGACCGGCTATACAATATTCTTTTCCTGATTATTGTGATGATGACCTGAAACCTGCACAAAGCCATTATGCAGCATTGGTAATTAATGAGGTTATGCTTCAGGAGTTGAGCTGGTTTAACTGAGATTGGTTTGTGATATGTGACAAAGCAGCAGCTGGGTCAGGGAGCCTCTCTGTAGAGCTGGAGCTGCTGTTTCTGCTATTCTTGGGGCTGAAAGTGTAGCTGCTAGGGCACTTGGATACAGAAAAAGGGGGAATTATCCCAGACAAATCTGTAGGTTACAGGACAACAGTCCATCTGGGAATTGCAGACATTAATGTTCTCTAATGCCATCATTATTACACTGCTATCCTAGGTAATTTTTATTGGAAGAAGTAGTAGCAATTCTTATTCTTAGGCTGCCTGCCACTTCATGTTATAGAGGGTTCTTGTAACCTTTATCTGAATGTTTTCAGCACCTCATCTGCTTGCAAAAGACTTTTGAAATTCAGTGAAGTGGAAGCCTTCAGGGTAATAAATGTTCACAAGTAGAATCACCTGGGAATGTTCTGTAAAAGATTTAGAGGTTTTCTGTTTGAAAATTGCTGAATCCCCTAAACTGAATCTTTCCTGATCTCAGACTTTGGACAGATGTGGAATGGAAGACCTGGTCAAAATGAGAGAGAGAAAAAGACATTCACAAAATAGCCATTATCAACAAAGAAAATGAGACAGAAAATTATCTACCTGAGAACAGTCAGGCACCCAGCACTTAAAATACTTAGAGTTCCTCATATGGGAGGCTCACATTTTAATTGCTGCTCCAGAATAATAGCCTGAACCTGTACTTTTAATGTGCAAGATGAATGCTATGCTGTCTGAGCTCTGGGGTTTGTAGTTATTCCTTCCCTCCTTCATTGGAAATGAGAATTTTATCTTTGACACACATGATTTTGTTAACAGCATGGAGACTCCTAGGCACCCGCAGGTCTCTTTGCAGGTACAAAAACACTGGCAGAGCTGAAAGAGGAAGTTGGACCTCACCTGCAGAAAAGTGGCTTCATGAAAAATGCATTGAATTACGTAGACCTGAGCCATGTCAGCTGAGCCAAAACAATTTAAAATCAGCGTGGTTCTAAAGCTGGAGCTACTGCAGGACTAGGTGAGCCACAGTTTGTAATGCATGTGGCACACTCAGCCCAGACTGGGTGGTCTGTTTTCAGCACAGATAGAATAGTTCTCTCTGTGACAAGATGTTTCCAAACCAATTCATCTGAAAGATGAAGCTATTCTGTAACTCAAATTACTATTAGGGAAAAGTCAGTTCATAAAAGGTATAACTTCTAAACTCCAAATTATATGGCTCTTAAGGTGACTGAGTCTATTCCTTATTGATTCCCAAGTGTCCTCCTCTACAAATACTTGGATATTTATACTTTAGTGGTGTATCTCCAACAAAAAAAAAATGAAATGGACATTTCTGCAATTGCTCTTTGCAGCAGGTAAAGTCATTAATCACCTGCAGTACTCTCCCACTGCAGCATGCCTGGGGATAATAAACACCCATTAGAAACCAACAGAACAGACAATTCTCTTCTGAGCTGTGTGGTTCCCTGTAATGAAAATGTTAGTCAATAGAGGATATTTTACCCCATTGAAATTCTTTTCTATTTGAGATGTGAATATAATGGCAATGGAAAGTGTTCAGGTGATGGTTCTATAAACTCACATGCTCTGTTATTTCACTGTAGTCACACAAAAGTGGTTTTGCTACTTCTGCTCTGTTGGACTAACTTCACAAGTAAATTTTTCATGCAGTTCCTACATCTTGTCTGTCCTCAGGAAAAGACAAAGAAATATTTTTGTGAGGAGAGGGGACTCTTGTCCATGGGGCACAGAATTCAATATTTCAAATTATCCACAAACGAGAAAGGAAGATGAAAGGAAACTAACAGTGATATTTATTTTTATAATTTAGTTTAATGTGGGAGTCACAGGTTCAAGTAAGTACTTTAGAGTGATGCTGATGCATCCCAGTAATCTTCCTTGTCATGGGGATTTTTTGCTCTAGAAGATGGAGAAAATGGCATTTCCTTACTTTAAAAAGACTGAAAAAGTAATTATAACAGGGAAATACTTCAGGAACTTGAGGCTGAAGAGCTGCATATTTCTTCCATTATGAAAACTACTTGTCCCAAGTTTATTCCATTTAATCTCACTCTTTGTTTATTAGATTTTATTATTATCAATACAGTTTGCAGAAAATTACATGAAGGCCGCCTTAAATCCTCTCCAAATCAGATCCTGCATCCTCTGAACTGTACTCAGCGAAACAAAGGTCCAAGAGCAAACTAAATGAGGAAAACCTTGGCAAAATGTGACTGAAAACATTTTCAAACCAACTCATATCTGCAGTACGTTGCTGATGGTTGCAGGGTAAGTGAAACATATTCACAGCAGTTAAAAAATGCTGGTTTTCAACAGAGGGTTTGCATGTTACCGGTGTGTTTAGCTCCAGTTCTGTGGGAAAAGAAACTCTTCAGACAAATGTTAATACATTCTGCTTTACACTAGGGCATGGGGAGGCACGGCCAATTACACCTTTAAATTGTGAAGAGTTCCTCAACTGAGTTGCTTTCCCCTGTCTGTATCCCCCAAGTGTTGCTCAGTTTTCTGGAAACCACAGAGCTGCGAGGGAGAGCCCTCACGTATAAACACTCTTTGTACCAACTGCTAAGTGGTTTTCTCATTATCCTTTCAGCTCCCTCTTGCAATTGTTATTTAAATGGTTCGCTGCAGACACATTTTAATGGTTCAAATAATTTTCTTTCCTTCTTTCTTTCTATTAGAGGGCAGTGTTTTCCCTCTTTTTAGAAAATAATAACAATACAGCTTTGTTGAGACATCAAGTTGCCTTTAAGGAACAGAATTTTCATGAAAGTTGGTGGATTCTTTTTTGCAGTAGGAGTAAATGTAGCTAAGGGAATTAAAAAAAGAAAACAGTCATAAAGGCAGAAAATTAAAATTCTTAAAATAATTATTATAATTATTATGAAAACACAGAAATGAAATTATACACTTGTCATGCTGTAATAATGGGGTATTAAAAGCTAATTCCCTAAGTGAGCTTAGCTAACAAAAACTGGATCTGGACATCAGGTACCAAAGGAATTTTAGATGTTTGCAATTCTGGTATTTGCCACTTAAACTTGGAGGCATTGGAAATTCCCAGCACCTGTGTTTGATGTGTCTACACTTTGGGACAGCACTGGGCTCTTTCTTTGTTCTTTAGGTCAGGAAAAGGTCTCAGAAACATTCTAAGTACCTTTTATTTTCTCCCCCACTCACAGATTTAAGAATGTGAATTTGCACATTAAACGCTCTGTGTCTATAATTTTGTAGTAATAAACTCTGAGGCTTTAAAACTGTATGTGAAAAGTTTATTGAGAGAAATTTATCTTTGCAATTTGTTCACTTTTTTGGAGATTCACCAGCATAAATCAAGTGAACTATTTATTTGTAATTGCTGATTGATTTAAAAAAAATCATAATAATGGTACTTTTGTTAGGAAATTCTAAAGGCCCAGGACTAAATTACAGTTTTCAATGCTCTTTGCTTTGAAAAACTGATTCAGAGAAAACTGTACAGTGGTCTGTGATTTGCTTTTCATTTCATCTAATAACTTTTAACATACTTGCTCAGAAATTGGAAAACATGAGACCTACAGTATCAAGATTGCATCTCAGGCAGAACATATAGCTTCTAAAAATTTTCATTTTACTATAGATATATTTCTGATGAAAATTATTACATTCTTCTACCAAAATTATATGTCCAGGTTCTCCACTTCTTCTATTTTCTTTGGCCTTTCTTTTTCACCCAGGAACAAAATGAGATTCAGATTAAACTTATAGTGGAAAATAATCTTTTCTTCTGCCTCGAAATTCACTTAACTATGGTGCAGAATATTAGCAAATTCCTTTCATTGCCTATATTTATCAGGCCAGACTGTATTGGTTAGAACCTTTATTTTTGTCAGATTTTATTTTCTTTTAAAGATGTTCTGTCTCTAGATGAAAAACTTCCAGTATAGCAAAGTATTGAAATTGTTTTGGGAGCTAAAATGTGAACTACAGGCAGATTTTAGCTGCTATAAATCTTTTTTAGCTGCACAAAAGTGAAAGGTTAGGTTATTTCAACGAGGTACCAGGCAAAGAATATTTTAGATGAGGAAAAGAAAGATGAATTGTTGCCAGCACATAATTCTGTATGTATAAGTTATTTGTCTGAGAGCTGTCCATCCTAACCCATTAGTTCACGAGAAGGTTACTCTGTTAAAGGATCAATAAGGTTTGCGAGCACTGTAAGGCTGTGCAGGGAATGTTCAGACAGGATCAGCAGGATCAAAGTGCCACTTTTTAAGTCCCTGTTTTTTAAGCACCTTGGGAAGGTGCTGGCAGCTCCTTGAGCTCCTGGTGGCAGCAGCAGCTCTTGTTTCTCATGGGATTCAGACACCTGAGGAGCCCCTGATGTGATGCCACAGGACCAGGGTGTGTGTGCATGGAACAGGTACAGCTTCCAAGGCAGAAACCATCCTCACCCCCTCCAAAGCCTCCTGCTCAGATGGAGCTGACACCATTTGCTGGGGCAGTGTCAGGATGATAGCAGAGGCACAACCAACACCAAAGAAGGCTTCAAACATCTGCAGCCCTTTGTTTTCCTACAGTACAACCTTTTATACTGTTCATCTTACATGCACTGCCCCTGTGTGCCCTCTGCTCCCTTGGGTGGTTGCTCAGCACACCTGGGCACTCCATGGCTCACTGCTGTCAGTGCTGCTCACAGCTGTGCCCACTGGGGATGAGGCTGGGCCAGCCCATCCCAGTGACCCCAAACTGTGCCCCCAGCACAGCCCCATCCCCGTGACCCCAAACTGTGCCCCCAGCACAGCCCCATCCCAGTGACCCCAAACTGTGCCCCCAGCACAGCCCCATCCCAGTGACCCCAAACTGTGCCCTGACACCACAGCCCCATCCCAGTGACCCCAAACTGTGCCCCCAGCACAGCCCCATCCCCGTGACCCCAAACTGTGCCCTGACACCACAGCCCCATCCCTGTGACCCCAAACTGTGCCCTGACACCACAGCCCCATCCCCGTGACCCCAAACTGTGCCCTGACACCACAGCCCCATGCCAGTGACCCCAAACTGTGCCCAAATTGTGCAGGACACTGCTCTCTTCAGGAGAGTGTTTTTCCAGGGCCCTGAGCACATTAACGAGCCTTGATTGTCTGGAGCAGCCTCACCTGGGATCACCGCCCATTCCCCCTCTGCTTTTCTCCTCTTCAGGAGCTGGAGCTGTGGCTCCTACTCCTTCCCTGAGCTGCCTGGCAGCTAGCCCTGTGTCCTACTGTCCCAGCTTGCCAAAGGGGGTTTTGGAATTTACCTTGGACTTGTTTTGTTATTGCATCTTGTCAGAGGATCACTGGATGGCCACCTGAGCATCCAGCCCAGCTCTGCCTGGATGCTGTGGTGCTGCCCCAGACAGGTAAGATTGGCTTGGTCAGACTCAGTTCCTGGTCTGTCCTTCCTTGTGGAACAGCTGTTTCTGCTGCTCCCTGATATGTCCATTATCTGTTTCCCAATTGCATTTCCAGTGGGAAAAAGATAAAGTCTCCCAACCCTTGCTGAGCATGAAGTGTTATCTTTGAACTGCAAAGTGCATATCAGGTGCAAGTGGGTCTGTCACACTTGTGTGAGGGCACTGGTTGAGTCTCTTTGCTGATTTATCACTTAAAATGAGCTTTCCATTTGCTAGAGGATGCTTTGCTACTAAGCTTTAGGTTATTGAGCAGTTCTGTTAGCACTGGAAAGTACAGGCTGCTCTGTTGACTTTGTTTCTGTTTATTTGTTTGCTTGGAGTAAAACTACATAGATTGTTTTCACCCACCCCACCTGAGTGGGAAGAATGGACCTTTGGGGCGTCCAGCAGGGTGGTGCTGAGGAATCCATTCTGTGCAGGTGGAAGAGGCTGTGAATTGCTGGCTCTCTGCATAACCAAGGGCACCTGTGGCTCTGCCAGGTGCACTTACTCAGGGACAGGCAGGAGCTGAGGGGACAAAAGCCCAGGGTTTGCACTGTTTGGGGTCCTCCTCAGAGGCACCAGGTTGGGCTGTTTCTGTGTCATTGCACCAGGGATAAATTGCTTCCTGCAACAAGATAACTGTGAGTCAGCTATGGGAAACCTGGGGTGAGTGTGGGATTTGGGAGACACACAGGGACCTGTCAGGCCCCTACAAAGGGGCTTCAGTCCCAGCAGTGACAGTCTGGAGTGCTGTGAGTGTTTGTTGCTGCCAGTCTTGTGAATGGTCAGACTGGGACGTTTCCCTAAGGAGAAATTCCAAAATCTGATTACCAGAACAGAGGGGAAAAGAAGAGTTTTTGTGTAAATATATTGAAGTCGGGAGGGACTAAATGAGGCAGAGAGATGGAGAGCAAATCCTACAACTACGTTCCAGAAATCTCTGCAAAGAGAAGACTGAGCAGCAAGAGGACAGGGTTGTTGGAATGGAAATTTTGGAGTGGGAACAAATGGGGTTGTCATGAGGAGATACTGGAAAATTGGTTAATGAAATGTGGTAATTCTTTAAGCTGGAAACAGAGACTCAAGGAGTGCCCTATTCTAGGAATTGTTGTACAAGCTTTGGCCATTTAACCTTAGTTTCACTAACTCAGAATCTTACACTAAATTCGTCTTTGATGTTTCAACAGAAAGGGTGTAAATTCATCTAACTTAGTTTTTGACTGTGGGATATCTAGGAGAGTGGGGAATATGGACTTGAAGAAGCTTTAGAAAACATCAAATATCTTTAAAAGGAGCCATAGACACAAGTGAAAAGCTTACTGAGTTAAGAGTCCTGGGTTCTCATGGAACTCTCAAGGAATTTCAGCATTGTGTTCTGGCACACAGATACTGAACCTGCTGTGTCACTTTGAGCAGCTGGACTGATAATCATTGACCTTTGTTGTTAATCTGGCATTTAGAAAACTCTTAGACTTGTAATACATGCCTCAATACTAAAATGTTTTAACTTTGAGATTTCATTTCTATGTTTTGGTTGTGAAGCTGTTACATTTAATGAGCTATTGACAACTAGTGGAAGATTCAAATGCATCCAAATCTCAATTGTCAGTGAACCCATGGCTGTTTCTTTTCTTCTTGGAGGGTGATATAAACAGTAGGCAAAATTGTTATTGATAACAGATGTTTGCAAGACTGCAGGATAGGAGTTGGTTGCCTTGTTAGGTCCCGGCTGAGAAAATGTTGCTATTCATAAAATTGTTGGCTTTTAGTAGGAGCTGGAATTGTCAGTGATTGATCTTCAGATTGCTTTCATTATGGGGCTTACACATAGAAAGAACACTGTGTGGGGTTTCATTTTTTTGCCTTTTTGCCAAGGAAGGTCATTTATAACATTAGCTCATGAATAATGGCCAAAATAGATTGTGAAGCTCAGAGAGCTTCATCCTCAGAGTGTGTTAAGCTCAGGGCACACTGAAGATTGACATTAGGTAACTTTGCTATGCAATTCTTCTAGACTATTTAACTGCCTCTCTTATTTTTTTTCTTTCTTGAGCATTAAATCTCTCTGTCAAGACCTCTCCCATAAAACAGTATCACTGAAGATGAGTTAGCTCTAGAAGAAAACACATTTATTATCTGGATAAATATTTAGCATATTTCAAAGGAGGGGTAATCTTTACTCTGTCTGCTGGGAAAATGACCATTTCCCTCTCTTTGATCTCTTTTAACTGAATAATTGCTACATTCCTTCACAATTTTTAAAGTATTAATACTTAGTTTTTTGAGTAGGTTTCATGGTATTTCACTGAATTTTTAATGTTCAGTTGAAATACAGTTTTGTGAATTCTTCCTAGTCCATATATTTTATTACAGTATTTTTTTCTGTAGAAGATTAGAAAGAGTTCAATACAAATAATTGTGGTAGTATCCAGCTGAGTTAATTTCCCAGTGGATTTATCAAGAGGTGTAGATCATATCAAAATTAATTACAAAGTCTTCTATAACTTATTTAGCAGAGTCTCTGCTTATTTGCAAATAGCAATTGAGGTACTACCAATAATAGGAGAACCTGAAGTCATTGAAGAAAACTAATTAAAAATTTGTTTACATTTAGTAACAACAGTTCAGATCAGAATTGCCTTCCCAAGTGATAATTCTTTGTCAGTTTTTTTCATTCATATGTTAGCTAAGGCATGCGATGAATGATTCAGGCTAATTCAAACTGCTTTTGAAATTCACCAGCAGCTGTAACCAGGGTAACGTGTAATTCTAATCTTAGTTCACTTGAAAGTCTTAAGCTGTTTTTATCAGATCTTGTGGTGAGCTCTTCCTTTATATATCAAACATTCATTTAATGTGAATCTTCTGTCCAAGGAACTGTCAGGTTACTGCAACACTCAGTGGGTGCAGTCTCTAGATTGTAATTGTTGAGGCTTTTAGTAGGACTGTTGTTTCTAGTTAGTTTTTCATTATGTGCAAGCAAAGCATTTCAATATATTAGTTTGGTGATCGACTGAAAAAATATATTTTCCAATTGTCCAAGTATGGGAAAGTGAATGCCAGAAGTCATAATATTAGATGGGAAACTGAAGCACAATAACTGATATATTTAGAAATGTAAAAATTTCCCCTGCTCCTTTTCCTGGTGCTGTGCTGAGCCCTGTGGGCGATGGCTTGGGGAATGTCCTGGGTGATTCCATGGTCCCATGTGGGTGATTCCTTGTGCCAGCTGGGCTGGGGGATGCTGTGGCACAGCAGGAGCACAGCTTTGAGTGGGGCAGCACTGAGAGCTGCTGGGCTGATCAGCAGGAAATGCTCCCTGTGAGCAATCCTGCCCCAAGTGCTGCTGTGCACAGGTGGGGACAGTGCCAGAATGGTTCAGCTAACATGGCCACTGGGGTGAGACTGGAACAGACAGGAGTTATTTCCATCAGGAAAGCTCTCACAGACACAGAGAACCTCTCAAAAAGAGCCCTTCCTATAATGGCTTGGTCATTTGGAGTAGCAGCAGTCTTCTACTTCCATCCTTACTGGGGAGACTCACCCATGAGCATCTTGATAGTTAGATGGATGTCAGTATGATTTAAGATGGAAAGAATATATTTTTTTCCACAGTACAGTTGATTAACTTCTGTTTTCGATATTTATTTTTAGCTAAATGAAAAAAAGCAGTAGTGATTACCCCAAGTTGTTACAGTGCTCATGCATGATGGATATGCTATCTAGAACACAGTTAATTTTCCTTCTAACTGCATATTGCACTTCCTGCAGTGTCAGTTATATTGAATGATAAAGTTAAAACCACTCTGGGATTTAATCTTTTTTATTAAAATTGTCAACCATATGAAAAGGGAACCATCAGCATCAATGGAACCTGTACTGGCCCCAGATGCTTGTTATTTATGTGCTCCTCTGGGGTATCACATATTGCTGAGCAGGCTCTGCAGAAAGTCACACATTTCTGAAATACAAAGAGAGACTCCTCCTGCCAGGGCTATAATTGAGTTTTACATAGCAGTCATCTAAACAGAACAGGAAGAGACAGTTATTCTAGCATTGACACAGAATACATACTGTGTTATTATCTCTCTTTCCATATTTCTAATCAGCTGTTCTGGTTTGTTTTAACTCATAGTAATTTTTTATTTTTTTTTTGGAAAATAGAGCAACTGCTTCCTCTTCAGATGCAGCCTGCAGTATAGGTAAGATTTGGTAAACCAGTTTTAAGTCTATGCATTTGAAAGATTTCATTGTTGATAGGGCTAAAAAAGAGAAGAATGCAGCCCTCTGGGCTAATGTGTAAGACCGGGATAACTGAGTGTTTTGTTTTTGTAAGCTCAGGGTCTGGAATTTCCAGTTATGACCTTTCTAGGGAGACTGAAATGCTGATTCAAAGTCAGTCTTATTATTCTGGAGCATAATGGAAACTGGAGACCAACACTCAGCCAACAGTGACTCCTCTGCAGGGACAATTAAATATATGCACAGAGCCAAATGATGGCCTCACTTCTTGGGTGGTGATTGCTTAATCTCTTTCTTAGGTGAGGAACTTTTCATGCTTTTCAAAACATCTGAATCCCTTCCTGCAGCAGAATCCATCTACCATTGTGCAAATATTCAGTATTAATTCTAGACCACACACAGATCTGAGTGACATCAGACTAAGACTGCAGTAACCCCAATTAATTTTAGGAGGCTTATTCCAGGTTTATCCTACTCAGAGATAAAAATGTGTGTATTTATCTTTGAATTGCATGGCACAGACTATTATAATGAGGTGCATTGAGCTCCATTCTCAGCATAAATTAATTTGGGGTAGCGAGTTAAAAAATATTGTTGCACGCCAGATTGACAAGCTAGATGGTCCCTTATCACTTCAGTTAAGGAAAATATGAATGTTAATGAATCCATTTTGTTCTATCACTACTTTTGCAAAGAAAATTCTAACACCTATGGGGTTTTGGTGGTTTTTTGGTGTTTCCTTTCTAATTGATTAGTGAGGATACTGGCATTTGTAGGAAAAAAATTTGAAATTCTAGCTGGTTGAGCAGCTTTTTTCTTGATAAGAGTTGGATCCTTTCAACAGAACACTTTGACATTTCTTAAAAAAATTAATTCCTTTAAAATATTCATTTTATTGGTCTTCATCTATAATTTTTTGACAAATAAAGGTCAGTGGTGAAGTCTGGTTCATCCTCCTGCATTCAGATGTGAGGCAGATCCTTCACCTGTGTTCTTTAAGGCTTTACCTCTGCAATGACATCCAGCTATGGTGGAAGGACATGCTACTCTAGGAAGCCCTGTTGTGATACACATTGACATAATTTCTGAAATAAAAATCCATTTGATGGAGGAAATGGTCAGAGTTTAGATGCAAACACAGTAATTTCCTTTTCCTTGTACCTCTGTGTTCTCGTGGCAATTGAGAGGGACCTGGATAATTTCTTTCCCCATGGTGTCCCCATGCCCTTCTCAAGCTGTGGGAACAGCTTGGCAGCCTCACCTGGGTGACAAATCTCACTGCATGGAAGGGTTCACTGTGCACACCATGGAGAGGGGAACCAGGGTCTCTGCAGTGCACAGCTCTGCCTGCTGGGCATGTCCTGCTTGGCCCTGTCTTTTCTATTCAGTCAGGAAAACATATTTTATAATGAAGCAAACAACGAAAAAAAAAACCCCTACTTGCAGTTTATGAAAGCAAATATCACAGCCTCATTTACTGTGCTGGGAGGCTTTTATATGAATGCTGATAGAACTGTGATTTCAGTCATTCATTTTATTATTTTTTTCCCTAGTTTTTTATATTTTCACCTATCTTTTATGTTGAATTTCATCATGTTTCATTACTTGAATTTAGGTTGTGGAATGGGTGCCTATTCTGTTTTAGGCTTGGTAAAGTACTGCACAAAGTTATGAAGCTATTAGAACTGTGTATTGTCTCATTTTAATAACAATATAGCCTTTGGTTCAGATAATTTTATTATTTCAATAAATGCATTATATGGAATTGGTGCCTTTTTGTCTGTGGATGCTATTTTATGACCACTGAATAACCATTAGTTTTAGGAAAGGGAATGAGAACTGCAATGCAGTACAGAATTCCTCTTCGGCTCTCTTTTTCATCAATTTGCTTATTTAATGATTGGAAATCCAATTGATGGTCAGGTATTTCTTCTAAAACCTTCTTTATTGTTCAGAGAAATTTAAGAAATAATAGCATGTGACATTTTAATAAAGAAATTTGGCTTTATGCTACAGTCAGTATGTTTGTCTAGAAAACAACCAGCCATAAAAATAATGAAGATTATATTTTTAATGTCTTTTACCTTGAATCCAGTAATCAGAAGAATTATGTCATTTAAAAGACCTAATTTGAATATAAATTTGTAATTATGTTACTGAAAGCTTTAGTAGTTTTCTATTTAAATCCTCAGGGCCCAGTCTGCTCTCAAAATGATGTCATTGCTCTACTCTGCCTGAGTATCTCCAGTGCTGGAACACATCTTGACTTATGACCATTGAAGGAGGAAAATAGAAAACCCAAAACACCACCTTGTTGCATTTATTGTAGGCTGACCATGTCCATTACTCCAGATATTTTAATTTTTCAATTACGGAAGGAGATAGGCTTTAAAACCTGGGATGTTCAACAAACAGGTTTTTCTCAGGGAATAGACTCTGGATTACAATAAGAAAACTCAGTTTTAAGACAAAATCAGTGACATTTAGTAAAGTTGACAAATTATGAAACAAAGCTCTTAACATCTGTTCCACCGAAAAGCATATTCCCATGCATCAGAACATCAATTAGTCCTTTAATTATGTAGGTGATTTGCATAGGCTGAGAAAGCTTCATGAGAACATAGAAAATTTGCAGTAAGAGAGTCCTTTTAACGTGTTTTCACCTGGAATTTTTTTTTAAAGGGTAGCTGTTTAGAGAGTTTTTATTTAACATCTGTGTGGCTCACACTGGTAATATTTTAGGTGTTGAACGTGTGTAGGTTCTAAAACTTAGATGATGTAAATCTCAAGGGAGGTCAGAGGGAGTCTGCTGCACTCAACATTTGCAGGTGTTTTGTAAATCATCACTTTAAAATATGGGATCATGTTCAGCAAGCTTGAGATTTTGTGTGTTTTGTCTGGTACTGCAGAGAGACAGGAAAAAGAGGATGGCTGTTTTGTGTCTAAACTAATTGGTCTGATTTTAATAATTACTTGAATGATCTTAAGTATAGATCTTATCTTTTGGCCTCAATGAGTTCAATATTTTCATAAGTTCCATGAATTTTCAGCTGGGATTTTTGAGTTTGCTTGTTTATTTGCTACAGATTGGTTTTAATGCCTTTTCTTTGCAGGCAGGGGGAATTACTGTAATTTTCCCTGCCAGTCCCTAAAAGCCTTACTGATGCTTGGTGCGCCTTGACAATCAGCTCCAGCTCTGCTAGCAAGAGCCCTTACCTAGATTAATGCTTGGGGAATTGGAAAAAAAAAATATCTTGAATTAATGTTTAAAAATGAAACAAAGACTATGCATTCCATGAGTGTGAGACTGATCCATTTCACAATGCAGTTTTTTCTGCACCCAGTAGCACACTGCAGTAACCCTGGGGTTGTTCTTCATTGCGTCTTTTCAAACGTTGCCAGTGAGCGTATGCTTGTGTCAGACTTGTGAGAAAGGCAGCAAAACACAGTGAATTACATTTGGCAAGCAATTCTTAGCTTTGAATGCTCTTCAAGTCGCAGTTTTATTGCATTTTTGTTGATTTGGTGAAGTGTTACAAAAGTACTGCTTTTGAGGTTCTTTTTTGGGTTTTTTTTGTTTGTTTTTTACCCTACATGAGCAGATCTATGAGCTTGATATGATACTTTTTTGAAACAGTTTTGCCACATAGGTTTTTTTGGAAGAACAGAAGGTGATGCTTGAATTAAGTATTTTTCAATAATCTTTCAAATTAATGAGAAAAAGTTTCCAATTAAAATCAGCATTTGATTAATTAGTAGTTGACTTATTAGGAAGGAGACAAAGTCAGGAGTGTTAGGATGCATTCAATGCAAATCAGGGGAGGAGAGTGTTACAGGCAAGAAACCATCAGTGCCTCAAAGGATCCTGGTTGTATTTCTGTAGGACATCCTTCAGCAGCCTTCTCAAGTGGATTTGAACAAACTAATAAAGAAAACAGCTATAATTTGTAAGCATTTTGATGTTAATCAGAGCACCCATCCTTCAGCCTGAGCATTATGTGTGACTGAGTATAATATTGTGCAAATGGCAGATTATCATGCCAAAATAAATGTCAAGGACATGTGCACATCCTCGTACAATGTTTGAATACCAAATATATTTGTTCAGTTTTATTATTTTAAAAGATATCATTTCATTTTCTGTTTTGGTACAGCAGGGACAACAAACATATCAGCTTTGAAAGAGAAAGAAGTAGCACTTAGTTTTAGAAATTCTGTGTCCTGGAGACACTCTTATAAATGGGTACAATATTGCTTTTCTTTTTTGGTCTTCAGGTGGAAGTCACAGCATTCAAAAGACAGTACAATACTCAGCAGAGTGAAATTGGCCCCACAGTATATTCATTCTTGCAGATTCATTGCATTTTCGACACCTCGTTTCTTGATCTAGAATATCCTGAATTGGAAAGGTTGCATGGGGATCATTGAAGTTCAACTCGTGGCCCTGCACAGGACACCCCAAAGTCCCACTCTGTGCCCCAGAGCATTGTCCAAAGGCTCAAAAAACCTTCCATGGTTTCATTTCCATGGTGTCTTTTGCTTGTTTACATTTGCTGTATCATCACAGTCTAAAAGTTATTAATAGCATGCATAACACAATGCAGCTTTATGGTTTCTATTCCATCTGAAATATCAGTGCAAAATGGCCTCAGCTCTAAGGGAAGCCAGTGATTGACTGCTTTGTTCCGGTTATTTAAATTAAAAATTTGAAGTAGAAGTAGCAAAGATTGTTGATATATTATCCAGAATTCAGAGGAAATCAATACAAGCCTTAATGGCCTTCCCCCACTGCTCTGTAGCTGCATTAGTCACATCTTGAGAGAGCACTTTGGACATCAATCAAAGAAAAAAAATCACTGTATTTTCATATTGTGAACTTTGTGGCAGCTTGTGTGTGATCTTGGCAAGCTATTTCTGAAATTCTGCGAGAAAAATGCAAGAGGAAAAAGTTTCTGAAAGGATGGTAGGCTTTAAAGCATATACAAGCAGCAATTCAGACACAAGATAAACTCTAGATAACCATCTTTTACTCTTTTTGATAGTGGAATGAATTGGATAAGTAACCATGCATGCTTTTGTGTTGAACCAGGGCACCAGAGAAGAGCTGAGCAAGAACAGCCATACAACAGTGAACCAAGGAGAGCATCTGCCCAATCCCAGAGAGCCCTGTAGGATACCATATAAATGTAAATAAATACACATATAAGTAAAATACTTCTAACAATAAAGAGGATTGGTTTTAAATCAAACCCCTGCTCTAATTCATGCTTTACTATTCTTCTCTCTGGGGTAAAGACTTCGTTGTTTCTGATGGCGCTGATGTAGCCATCTATGGATTGGACAAGGAGTATCTACCAAAACCTTGTTTCATTCCTGAAAATGAGAGAAGCCTGTGCCAGGGAATGAGGTGGGACAGGAAATTCCTGGAGCGCCAGTATCTGGCCCATGAACTCTGGCGCTGTGCTCTCAAGGGGACACCATTTTCCCTAGCCCAGCAGAGATGGAAAACCAAATAGGCTGGGACCCAGTGAGGGGATCTGACTTTCACATCAGTTTCTTTCCAAAATTACCAGGAAATTTTGACAGCACATGATAACTTTTATTCTAAGGATTTGTAAGAAAAGCACACTTCAAAGTTCTTCTGATCTGTGCCTGCTCATGTGAGCTAATTGTGGACTTAGGTTTTCACAGAGAAAAGCACATGAAATAATTACATCTATTTGCCAAGAATCAAGTTTTTTCAGAAGGCTGAGGGATTAGGCTTAGGTAGAGAATACTTAGTGACTTAAATATGGCTTGAAAGCAGTTCAGTAGAATTTAAGCTGCTGTGATGTACAAAAGCATTTTGGTCTCATGTCCATCAAACAAAAGAGGAAATGATTTGGCCTGAGTGACTCTTTCAAATATGGAACCAGGAGAAAAGTGCTTTTCAATGCCCTCTTAGCAATCCCACCATGTCCAGACAGGTCTAGCAAAGATAACAATTGCTTCAAGAAGTACTTAACAGATTAATGTGGCTCTTGCCGATTGTTCCTCATGCCTGCAAGATGGTAGAGATACTGCAAAGGTTAAGAGGATACAAACTGTATTTAGACTGTAAATTCCACATTGAGGATGGATTTCTTTCTATGCAGCTTTTCTGTAATCCTTGGTATAGTGGATAAATCTTGATATTTATCTTGGATATTAATGTAAGAAAAATAAGCATGAATAATAGAAGCCAAAGCTGTGTCTCCCATTATATCTTTCAGTCCCTCATAGTGGGAAAATGATTGTAAACTGCTTACTCTGAGAATGAGTCTGACCCTCAGAAATTGAGCCATGTCCTAAACATATAAAAAGAAGTGCAGTTGGACAAATGCCTTCTAAACACCACCTGAAATATAAATAATCAGGAGTTCATGTGTTAATAATTTGTCCTGCAGTTTAGTACTTTTTGCACTTACACCAAAAAGTGCAGGAAATAGAGCTGTTAATAAATTAAATTCAGCATAATTTAATAGTAGTAATACTGCATTCCAAAAGACAACAAAGCAGTGATTTTTGCAAACTAAGTATCCTCTCAACCTTTCATTATGGCAGGGTGATACTAATCTGGCCTGCAATTGGAGAGGGATGAACTTGATTAAATTATCCCTTTAAATACAGCATTTGGTTTGGCCATGAGTAGTAAGCTGAGGTTAGTGTCAAAATAACAAAGTTGCATTTATTTTGTTTGTTGCCCAGCCAAATAAACACTGCATAGTTGGGTTCCTCTGCCCCTTTCATTGCAGTGAACAAATTAGTCTTTTGCCTCTCTGATGGAAGGGTGATAAGCCAGCAGGTTACTCTGGGATCAAATTAGAGATGTTATCTGTTCCTGAGGGACAGATGACCTAAATTTGACTGCCCAAAATCTTCAGTTTCTAATAAGAGTGATGTTTTACAGTCCCATTTCAGACTTTGGATTTGACTGGGTGACTGTTTTTACCTTTTTAGCAGTGCAGGTCTCTTCTGCAGCTGCAATGATACCTTTCATGCTGTTTTAACTAAAGAAGAAAAGATATGTTAGAGTAGCATTTTTACCCTTTGAGATTTCTCCTGTGTTCTATTCTGTTTCTGGTATTTAATATTTTCATTCTGTTTTGTTGTCAAAGCTGTTAGGAATCTGATGGATAAAGCACCACTTATGGTCAAACCCCAAAAAATTGTTAGGGATAAAATCTCGCTCTGGTCATCAGTGCTCCAGATCACACAACAATGAGTACCCCAACCATCCCTGCCCCTTTTCTGTACTGGTATTAAATGCTTCAGCCTGTTTCAGGCAACTCTCACAACTGAACTCATGAATTGCCGAAATGTCTCTGTACCACAGTCCTTGCCTTTCATAGCATTTGGTGCACTCAGCAGAAATTCTTTGGGGTCTTTTTTTGTGGTGTCTGAAGAGTATTTCATGCTATGTTCTTCTGATAATGCTGCAAAAGAAATAATGGTATTATCTATTTTTTCTGTCATAATGAAAACTTCATTTGGCTCAGTTTATTATGTCCTATATTGCAATTAAAGATCTATAGAATTCATTTTCTCTTCAACTTTGTTCCAGCACAGGCTTTTAAGGTGCTGTAGGAAAGGAAGGTTTCCCTATCTTATCTAGAGATACAGTTGAAATTCATAGCTTCTAAAGAAATTTTATACTGCTACAATGATTAATGGCTACACATTTGCAGTTCCTATTTGCTCCAATGGCCTTCACACATGATCTCTTTAACTTGAAGTGTATAATACCATCATCTCACTTCTCCCTTTTTAAAACATGTTAAAATTCTTCCATTTTTTGAAATGTATACTTAAATTCAACAGATGAAAAAAAAATTACAAAAGCTGTGCCTCTGCTGTCATTACAATGGGGATGGGTGCCACACCTACATTCTACATTCTCCTTTGTAAATTTTGTGTATTTTCTCTGTAGGCTCTGGTTGGATTATTTTGTGGTTGTGGAATTTAATTCTGAAAGAGCTGAAGCTTGGCTATTTAGCAGCTTTCCTTTTTTTTTGACATTCTTTACCTTGTCATTTCACCTGCAGGAAGGCTGCATTGGAAAGGCAATTATTTCTGTTGTGATTTCTTAAACTCATGAATTGGCTTAAAAAGCACAGAGCAGTTCAATTTTAGTCACTTATCCATCTCTTTCATGACTGAGAGTTATATCCCCTGTATGTGGTAGCTTGGCACAAATAGTCCAAAGAAAACAATCTCATGTGATCTTACCTTCAACTTCAGAAATAATGCCACTTCTCTGTGTTCCTTTTGCCACTTGTTATAGTTAAACTGTGTACTCCTGAGTGCTGCAAGTAAAAGGTTTATTGATTAGTAACAGTAAAATTTATGTAAGGCAACAAAAACAACCATATTTCATTCCCTTCCCGCTCACCCAGCAGATGCCAGTGAAAGTTTATTTGCTCAATGTTGAGAGATAAGTAAAATCACAATGAAAATCTCTAAATAAGTCAAAAGATCTAATAAATGAGCTGTCAGTAGAGCTGTGAAAAATTAGGGGAGGAATGAAGAACATACACTGCCAAATTTAATGGCTCACATCATGAGACAGATCTCCCTGGGGTTATGATAGACCCAAAAGATGGGTGAACCAGAGAGCTTCTCTCTCAAGGCAGCTCAGAGCAGGGTCTGACTGAAAGGTGATAGCAAATGATGACAAAAACGTTCATGGATTTTTGTCCCAGTGACCTGGCCTGTGTAATTTCCTCCTTCCACACTCTTCTGGCTTGCTGAGACCCTGACAGCTTGTACACGTGTAAAAGCTGTGATTCTGACCAGCTGGGCTCCTTGGGCACCTCACTATGGAGGGTAGATTTCATTTATTTCTGAGAAGTCATGATCAAGATGATAATTGTAATAGACATAGGGGGAGGGAAAGTGTGATCACTGGTTTCTCATCCTTGGTATGACATTTCAAGGAGATGAGTATTTCACAAGGATCTGAGTAAAACATTAGTCATTTTTTCTCATTTGCATGGTGGTCTATAATTTGGAAGTGGAAGCTTTCCAAGCTACATGCTCTGTGTATGTAGGGTTCTGTGAGGTACGTAGAATTTTTCCAACTAAATTAACTTGATACATTTGAAATCGTTTGGAAGTTAGATCATAAAAGTTCTGTTGACAGAAAGCAGAGTGAGGCTTTTCTGTGTTTGGCCTTGTGAAGCAGAGATGACAGAGGATCCATTTGTGCTCAGCCTGCGTGTCATATTTCAGGATTAAGCAAATAATAATGGGAAGCCAAACTTAATTGATTATGATTTAATCCCCGTGGTGTGATGTGATATTTTTGCATTTAATTCACTGCCCTCTGACTCATGAGTCAGATTTGACAGTGTTCTTCTGGAAGTGCTTGCAGTCCTCAGTAGCAGCCAGAATGATGGCTCCAAGCAGCTGGGGAAGAGGAGAGGTTCTTGGGGAGGAATATTGCTGTGAACAGCAGAGTGTTTGGTGCTGGTTGCCTACTCAGGGAGACCATTAGGTTTCTAATCTTAATGTCCTACTGATGAAGTAAAGCATTTCTGATAGAGAGAAGCTCCAGTTTGTATTTCTGGCCATCTCTTCTGCCTGCTGTGGACAATACTTTTTTGTTCTTTTGCATGCTATAAAAAGACTGACCTCTTCATGACTCTCACTAAGGGCAAAATAACCAAAACAATTCAGAAAACAGGTTCAGTCAATTTCTTAACAGGAACATTCTTCCCTGTTCACAACACTACAGAACTGATTTATTTGGCTTGAGTTTAATGCTTTGACCTGCCAGATAACACTTTTAATTTCTAATATATTTATAAATTATTTGCACTCTCTTTTTAAGCATCATTTGGTATACCAGTATAAGAAACACCTAGAGAAACAGATCATTAAGCTCAGTTTCCTGTGTCCAGACATTGAGTTAACTGAGTGAGGGCCAAAGTAGCATATGAGCCTCTCAAATGACCTTAATTTGAACTCTAAATGCATGGCAGGTTCAGAACATTTCAGGATAAGCCAGTCGACCAGGACTGTTCCTCTCCAGTGCAAGTGAATAGTTTGCAGATATTAAAAGTATATCAAGCAGCCCACTACGAATTCAGGAAGTCAAGTTGAGAGCAATTCTACTTTTGAACTGGCTGAGGCAGGAGATAAGCATTTTGTACAGCCGTAATTCAAATACCAAACTTTAAGAAGTCAGACATTGAGAGCTTCTGCCATGAATCAAGATTATTTAATGGACTTAAATCCTCTTTGAGTTTTTACCATAAGTGAATTTTGTGAGTTCATCTTCACATCAAGGTGTTCCACTCTTGCTCAGAAGAGTCCCTGTCCCTGCAAGTTACCGAGCAAATTCAGGGACCTAAACAAAGTCTCAGGAGCAGTGCCCCAGCTCCAGTGTGAGTTTGATTGTTGGTTTCTCTGTGAACTGGCTCAGGCTCTGTCATGTGCTGATATGACTTTAGCTGTCAGCTTTGACAGCTGTTCATGCATAACATGGGCACACCTCCCATGAACCTTCCATGGAAAAAGTGCAAACAGTGGCGCTGTGGCTCCTTCCAGAATCACAGCTTTCTCTGAGTGCTGGAAAATTCATCAAGACTTTTCCCATTGGCCTCAAATGGCTCTGAATTAATGCAGACAGTTATGCCACATATAAAGACATGCAGTGGTCTGCTTATGAGTCCCTGTAGTGATACACTGATAGAGATTCTCTTCCATTCAGTATTTATATCCTTTCCTTCCCACCTAGCTTAGTCATTCTAGAAGAAAAGAATTTTCTCCTGGACTCTGTGACTGCCTTTCTCCTTTCTCATTTTTCTTTTCTGGGGTGACAAACAGCAAAAATGTAAGTCACCTTTACTATCAAAGAATTAGATGTCTTTTCATGGTTACCTGGGCCATGTATTTCTGTAATGTGAGTGCAGGCATTTGATATTCATGCAAAAAAAAAAAAAAAAAAAAGCACATTGATGTACTTAGGGGGGGATCAAGTGTTGTCTCATTAGCATTAAACAGCTATAATGGGAGAAAGATGAAAATAACTACAGAAACATGAGGAACAACAAAGATGAAAAGGAAGATGTGAGAATGGTACAAAAACATGGTTTCTTATTTGTAGGGTAAACTTGAAAGGTACCCTTCTCAACCTGCCTGCCTTATAATGTATTCAGAAATGGAAATTAATCAGCAGTTGTTTATAGCTGTGCAATTCTGGCTCAGGGATTGGATATGATAGTTAGCAAGCAACCTGCAGATATTAAGACTAAGCTGCAGCTCTTCCACAGAGCTGCCTTTTCCCATTAATTCTTCTCCATAGCCTCAGTATCTGAGCTTTTTTTCCCCTTGACTTTGATGTATGAACATATTTCTCACCCTGGCTGCTCAGAGTCTAAGCTATTATTCCTTTACATTTGGATCCATTAAAATTTTTTACACTTTATGTGAATTTCTCTATTGCAAAATTTTATTGATAATTTCTGATATTTTCTGAAACATAATAATCTAAGTTTAAAAGCAGAAAGCTTCAATGGAAAAATGGTCTAATGAAAGTCCAATTCAGTCAATTAGATGTGGTTTATTGCAATTGTTTTTCAGTTACTTTGTATGTATCTTTAACTTGTTTCACCTTCTGTTTGGTTGTGTTTTGTCCCAGAAACTTTCTTAATGTTGATACCAGTCAATGCGATCCCATGTTCTCAAACATCCTAACAGTTAGACTAAAACACACAGGTTCTTTACCACTTCCAAAGTTTTGTAGATGGACATGAGTTATGATATCTCTTCTAGACTGGAGTTAATCTAAAAGATGTGAAAACTGAAGGATTGGTTATTGTTGTTCCATCCACTTATACCTATACCATTTGAGTTTTTTCAGTGGAGGCAATTGTCTCTTCAGATTAGAATTAGATTAGATTTTTAAAAATTCTGAAGAGTTAGTGCACACAGATCTTCTGCTGATTCCTAGTGGTCATTAATTTGCAGAATGGTGGCAGAGATATAATAATCCCAGTGGGATTATTTAGAAATTTCCTCTGGAGCTGTTGCCATTTTGCTTTGACTCTGCTTGCTCTCAGCCAAATTCTGAGGTGCAGCCTCACTGAGATGAGAGCAAACACAAGGAACACAAATCAAGGGGACACTGCCCAACTTCTGTGCCACTGGGATGTCACCAAGCAAAGATGTGCTCTCTCTCTCAAACCAGGCATGTGTGGCAGAGTATTTTCTTTGTTAGCCTCTGCCACTCTGATCCAGCTGTAAAAACTCTGACATTCAGAAGTTTTGGGCCAGAACTCAGAATATCTTCATAATTCCTCTGCATCTGAGCACATTATTTTTATGACAACTAATAATTTAAATTGCTAGTTTACACTGGTGCGTGTGTTATCTTAGGTAAAGTTTATTGTGTACTTCAGTGTAAGAAACTCTGTCCAGTTCTAACTCCTTTAGTTTAGTTAATTGGAGGGCACTACCAGAGTAGTAGAAAATGCATTTCTCATTGCTGTATTGAATGGTTCAGTAAATGACATTCTTGGCAGAACTTCTTAAGCCCTCAACACTTTCATAACTATTGATCTGTTTTTGAAGCATGGAAATTCTGCTCTGGTGATGTTATGCACAAAAAAACTCGTGTCATGATCTCTAAGCCATTACTTTGTTTTACTTAGTTTGTATAAATGTCATTTTCAGGTGTTCATGAAATTTTCCTCAGACAATATTGAGTGATTAAAGAAATTTCAGGATTGTAAAGAAACATTGTCGAAGAAAAATATTTCACAGATAAATTTATTTGTACAGAAGTACATCTGACTTTTCATGGTTATTTTCTTGACTCATTTACTGTGATTCTGGTGGGGGTTTTAATCAGTCATGTTTCACATATGATTTTCCTCTTAATGAAAGAAAATTACTGATTTACATGCATGCTTGATATGCAGAGCTGAATGAAGCAGTGTGCTTGTTTACCTGGAGGACACGCATCAACCATAGAGCTCTTGATCAGGGTCATGTTCTCTCCCAAGAACACAAGCTTTGGACGTGCAGAACAAACCTTAGCAAAGGATTTATTTTCCTCCCTGATTGTTCTGTCTCATTACTCGTTCCTTCATCCAGCTAAAAAAAATACTTCAAACACATGTTGGGTGTATGTGGTGGCTCATGCTGGTCTCACAGACTGTCCAGCTATAACATTGTGCAGTTGAAGGATAACTGCAATGCCAGGAACTGGGGGGTTATTTAAAATGTGAATGGGTAATGATGAAATGGCTTAGAAAAGCATCTCAAATTCATAATGGCCATTCACATAAATAATACTTTACCATTTCCTATCTGTCATCCACAGTGAAGATTTGTGGCACCCTTTGATCAGATGACTTGTCCTTGAAGTACAGTTAGAATTCCAGTGTGAAATACCAACTGCTCTGCTGACAGAATGAGTTCAGCCAGCAAGCATCAAACACTCACCATGGGAACCCAGGACAAAAGAGTTTCAGCCCTCGGGCACAGCAACCTGCAGCCTGGGTTGTGTGAGGGTCCTGAAAGATTTTAATGTTTAACAATTAATTCTGGTGGTGCTAATGTTAGTTAGGCACTAATATTATTTATTTATGAAGCAGTACAATGGCCTGTGCTTACCTGATAGTCTTTGCAAAGTTGTCATCTCATTCTTTAGGAAGCTTCTTTAGTCTCCCACCACTTAATTTTTATTGAAATATTTTTTGCAAGTAACTTCTGATCTTAGTTCTAAATGTATTGTTCTCCACAACTTTACTCTTTTATGTAGATAAGCCTGTGTTATAAAAGGAAGAGCTGACTAATAATGCTGGTTGTTAGTGTGGGAAATGACTTGAAATGAAACAATAATAACATAACAATTATATCCCAATTGATAGAATATATGAATTAGCCAGGTGATATATGTTAAGCCTTTAGAATTATGATTTTTGATGACCTAATAGTTGAAGGAAATTAATATCTATCCCTCAGCCGTCAGTCAGGGAATATGTCTATAGAAATTATTTAGCCATACCAAAAGGGTTTAAATTTGTTTGAATTTACTGATTTCATGTTGAACAGTTGTCATCCATATTCATGTAGGCCCTGATTGTGCTATGGAGCTGCTGAACTCTGCAAATTACTTCACAGCTTTCATGCTTTCATCATCCACAAGTTCCCTCTGGCTCAAATGTCTAAGTTGCCTTTGTATGAAAATCAAGTTTGATAAAGTACAACAAAATAAACTACACCGTGTACTCCTGATTTTTGCTGCCCACATGGAAACAAAACTTCAGCAAACATTTGGATCCAGGAGTCACTTTACCTACAGTGCAGCTTGGTCCTTAGAGCTTGTTCTGTCACTTCAATTTTTCTGAAAAAGAAAGATTTTAGATGTGACAAAGGTGACCAAGGGGCTGACCTTGAGCAAACTCATGCTGCTGCTTGTATGGAACAGGGAATACTTGGAACATAAAGAATTTGAGTATTTGAATGCAAAGTAAGGATGACTGTAGTTTAAGTAGAGAATGCTAGTCCCATAATGGAGTCAGAACATTTCTATATATACCCTTTCCACAGGTGTTTAGAAATGGAATTTTCTTGACCACATGCAATGGATGAAGATCTTCTGTCAAAGCACAAACACTTCACCCAGGGCTATGCTGTGTTTTAGACTGAATGCACATTTCAGATTTTATTCTTCCATCACTGTTCAATCAAACATGAAATGAGACAAAATCATCATGATATACTAGCACTGAAATAATTATTCTTTTACATGCAGTGCACTTTTCTGATATTAGCTCCAGATTTGCTTTTGTGTGGTGAAGAAATAAAAATTGATAATGAATAAGCTCTTATAAATTAAAAGAATAACAAATTCATATAGATCAAATATACTCTTCAGTTTATTCATTCAATTGTTATGCTGATACAGATGCATACTCTGCAGGGTCTAAATATCTGAGGATACACTGCTTTTCTATAAGGTATGACATAGATTTAGGTATTGTGAATATGTTAAATTCCTCAGCCTTATGTTTAGGCAGTGAATAGGTCATGGATGGGCTTCATGATCTATTTTGCCATAAGCAAACAGATCCCTTCCTTAGCAGAAAAGGTTTTTTCTAAATAATCAGTTTTTGTGATAGGGTCATAAACTTCCTTTAATAAAATAACATAGTAATATATTGATTTTATGCAATTTTAATGTATTGCTTTTAGACTTTTATAAGTCTAGCCTTTTTATAGGCTGAGGAAGGCGCTCCTGCTCAGAGGGCTGGAGCTCCTCTCCTATGCAGATGCCTGAGAAAGTTGTTTAGTCTGGAGAAGAGAAAGCTCTGGGGAGACCTTACAGGACCTTCCAGCTCATAAAGAGGTCATAAAAAAAAACAAAGAGTGACCTTTTACACAGGCAGGTAGTGGCAGGACAAGGATTTAAACCAAAACCAGGAGATTTATATTAGATGTAGAAATCCTTCCCTGTGAGGGTCTAAGGCCCTGGCAGTGCCCAAGGCCAGGCTGGACAGGGCTTGGAGCAGCCTGGGACAGTGGGAGGTGTCTCTGCCATGGCAGGGGTGGAACTGGGTGGGCTTCAAGGTCCTTCCCAACCCAAACCAGATAGAGATCAGACAGTTTCCCACAGGAGTTCAGTGACTCCTTTCATAACAGGTCCTTCCCCAAAGGGATGCACTGGCTGTGCTCACCCCTGTGATGCTGATCATGGCTGATATCACTCACCTCTTGGAAAGGAGGGAGCAGGGCTGAAATCTTGTGCCAGTCCCCACTCAGGTACAATAGCTGCAAAATTAACAATGGGTAGAAATTATTTTCTTGAACCATAACATTTATTATTCGTGTTAGTCTTCAGAGTGACTTGGACTCAAGTCAAAATCTATCAGAATAATTTTCTGTGAAGATGAGATGTAATTTTGGCCACTTTTTACATGACAATTTCTTGCTTTAGTAATCATTGAGAGTTGAATTGCTGAAAGTTCAGTTCTTAGCCGTCTGAAACAGTCTACATTTGGGAAAATTTTTAGGTAAAAGCAAGACTTCTCTTTGATAGGTAATTTTCCACATGACTAAGGGGCAACAAAAGGTTGTTTTTTCTCCCTTTTTAGGGACTAGCTCCATCACATTAATTTGATTATCCTAATACTGTTAATATTTAATGACTGCTAAGTGTTCTAGGAATCTAGAGCCTGGAGTACATATTCTTTTAGCTAGATTTCATAGGCATAGGCCAGTCTTCTTACTACCACAAATAAAATAATATATGGGTCTGATTCTGCATTAATGGAGTCTAAGGTCCTACTGCCCCAGTGGTATGGGTTCAGACCCTTTGTATGGGGTGTGTGTAAGGTGAATACCTGCCTAGTTTTCCAGTCAAAAGCTACATTAAATTTTCCTGGTGCGACTCAAGCTCACAAAAGAATGGAAATTCTCAGCATTAAGCTTCTAAGACTTCTGTGCAAAAGTGTGACTTGAAGTTGGGTTACAGCGGTTCCCTGTTGTGCCTTGATCCTGCTCACAAATGTCTGGTTTTCTGTTGGTGCAGACAAAAGTTAAAGTGAAGTATTTTTAAAAGTTAGGAGGGATAAAAGAATCCCCAAGCTCTTCTGGAGATATTAAAGCATAAAGGTCTGCAGTGACTGAGGGTTTGAGAATCAGAAAATTTCCTTTGTGTGTCAGTCTGGAAGTGGTAAATGGAGCTGAACAAGGGTAGCTCTGTCTTGAGGACACAAGAGCATTATGAAATATAAGTGTTGTCACCCCATGAAGGGCCACATACCCCGAGTGTCTGTGGTGCTTTTTATAACAGCTCAGAGAGCCTCCATGGTGAAATGATCATTTGATCATTCTGCACTATCTTATTATTTCACTAGGCCTAATAATTTACAGAACCCAATTTGACTCTACAGAAGGTTTTCTATTACCTTAAAATTATGCCTTTTCAAACACTTTTCTTAGGGAGGAATGGAGAAATATTTATACTGTAAGGTAATGAGTCAGGGCACTGTGACAGGGTCTGCTGTGCAAATTAGGAGAGAGATGGATCAAGGCAAGTGAAAATGTAAGAATTCATGTTGCACAGGCTTGGTAGCTACAATATTAGTGTGATGGCAATAGGAAGTTCCTCCTTTTGCATAAAGCACAACTGTTCTTGTGTGTAAGTGAACTTTGCAATGCTTTGCTTGAAGGCCTCTGTGCACTCCTGGGTAGTAGATCAAGCAGGTGATGCAGATAAATTGCAGGACTCTTCTCCTCAGGGGTGGAATAAGTTCAGCAGTCACTTAAGCACTGAGGCAGCAGTATCTTGTTCCTAGGGTCATCCTATAAATATTTATAATTTTGTAATTAGTTCAGAGGCAGTTGCTGTGGAGCCAATCAGTAGAAACTGATAAAGAGAAGAATTTTTAATATGACCCATTTAAGTGCAGCTCCTCCACCCCTACCACACTTAGGGGACAGAATCTCTACTTCAGACATATTTTACCAGTCTGAAATAGTTATGCTGCTAAAGCCACTTTAGGAGTTCAGTGTGGCATCTAACCTAACAGGAATTGATTCAGTACATGTAGAATATGTTAGATATTAGAATAGAGTAGAAAATAATATAGTAGGTGAGATACCTCACAGTTACTGATACAAAGTCGTCTTAATGCTCAAACAAAGTTAGAATTTAACTTTTACCTTTTCTTCCCGTTTTTCTTTTGAGAATATACACTGTGAGCTTACAATTGTGTAAATGAAGTGCACATTGACAACTCATGAGTCAAACTAAGGGGGTGCTTATTACATTGCACATGAAAAAACATTCTTAATAGATTGTTCATCAAGAAAGCAAAGTGACAACTGTGACTCAATCTTAAAAGCAGAAACAGGTAATAAAAGAGAAAAACAACTAATGACAAGTGCAAGATGCTCTTTCATGCCTCTGGAAATTCCACTTACTCCTTTTTAAACCAGCCTGACTGTTGGAAAGAGAATTTTGAGTATTCAACTTTTAAGCTGATGTTCCTTTTCACATAGAAACAATCCATTGACTGGATTAATTTAAATTAGATTAATTAATTATTTTGATATAGATTATTTTCACATTCTAAAAGGGATTTCCATTGACTTCTTTGTCTAGAAGAATTTGTTTTAGTTCATTTCATCCAATTGACTTAAATTGCCTAAGGTGACTTGATGTATGACCTCCTAAAATTATTTTAGTTATCTGATGAAACTATTTTCTAATTTATAGTTGGGAAAAAATTAGAGAATGGATTCGGATATCTGGGAAATGCTTTAGAGTCCCAGTGTGCTCAGCCTGTTGCATGGAAATTGCAGACAATTACAAGTGACCTTGACTGTGCCTTGCAAACTGCAAAACGTGACTAATCAAGTGCCCTATATTTTTTCTTCAACAAAATCCAAGGAATCAATTAATAACTTTGTTGTTCATTAGCTTATTGAATATGACACTAAAATCACTGTTTGTATGCAAAGACAAGCACAGTGAACCTTCTATTCTTCAGTAAAGCAATGAGGAGCCTGGATTCAGCTCTGATGCATCAGTAACCTCAACCATCATGAGATCCTTTTGTGCACAACACTACAGAAATCTCTCTAAGTCAGCTGGAAAACAGCTGCTGTGGTGTTCATTGCTGCTGCTGTTCAAATCTGATTGAGTCTTCCGAATCTTAAGATTCTAATCCTAATTATAATCCTAATAAACCATGTGTATTGCTGGAGTTAAGGAGTCCACCATTTTTCCAAGGTTACACTCCTAGTATTGAACTGCAAGTATGCACTGAGTTAATACATAGTAACAGTAATGCTGGTTTATATTTCAAACTATATAAATACATCCAAACCAAAGCTGAGATAATCATACCATGCCTTTATTTACCACTGTGATTGTTGCAAAATAAAGACAAAAATGTAATATCCTAAAAGATTCAATGGGCCAATACTTGTCAAATATCAAGATAATGCATCAGTTTTGATGGATGTTTAAAACATATTTTCCTTTTGCATATTTTTCCTTTGATAGAAACTAAACCTTCTTGAAGTACATAATGAATGTACTTTAAGTGTTTGAAGAGAATTACAGTTTTTGGAGGCTCTGTCCAAGGTACTTTCCTAATCCACAAGTTTCACTTGAAAAATCCTGAGGACTTAGACATATTAATTGAAGTTCTTCAGAATGAAACAGCATGGTTGAATGCTTTAATAAAAAGATCACTAAATCATAAGAAAAATACTGTCAGTATGTCCTTTTTATAAAAGTACTTTTTAGAGTGAGGCAAAGCTCACCTGCTGGCAATGTCTGGAAGTCCTGTACAGGATCAGAAAAGAAGAAATCAATGTGACTTGTCTATTCATTTTTCCAGCTTCTTGTGGCAGGTTCTTATATAAAGTTTTAAGGGACAGATCTTGCACGTCCTTATGCAGGTAGTTTTCATTCATAGGAGAATTCCTTTGTGAGCCATTGGAGTTACTAATTTTAAGAGAGGCTATTTTGCCTTTAATATCAAAGGTTTTTCATAGCTGAAACATATTCAGAAGCAGGACAGGTTGAAAAATACTTTTCTCTCATGGCAAAAATGGAGAAACAAAATGAAAAGGTCTGGCCTGGTGTCTGAGGACAGGAATAATGGCATTAAGAGTGCCAGGCATAAAGTGTCCTACCTGGACCTACTCCTGGGAATGATGAAATTGAAAGTCAGAGTCTGCACAGATTAATGTGCATAACCTGTGATTTGGCTACAAAGAACTAGATAATAAAGATTGTTAAATGGTTTAGTTAATTTATAAATTGAAAAGTAAAAAAAAAAAAAAACCTTGATGGCTTTGTAAGCCTTCTGTTTGTTGTGTATTTAGGTCAACTTAATTGTATTGGCATCAAGAATGAAAAGAAGATTGGCAAATGTAAATATTACATGCCTAATGAGACCCTCACAAATATTTCATTGTATAATAACCAGTCCAGAGAGAGATATTTATGTAGGGGTTGCAACAAAAATTGTGGCCAGATCTCTTACTTGCTCATTGAAAATTCTCTGTTAGAAAACAATTACATTATGTAAGCATGGAATGCAACACAAACACAGCTCAGTGTATTTGTAGCTGCACCTTTATCCTTAACATAAGAGGAGGAACAGCAATTAAAACGTCCTGTCTCCCAAAGCTCCTGATAAATATCTACAAAACCTGGAATTAAGAGTTTTAAAGAAATGCATGTGGTAGAGGAAGATGGAGGCAAGAGAAGACAGAAAGCAAAAAAGAGAAATTGGTATGGATGGAAACTTTGCTGAAATAAGGCTCTGTACAATGATATATTGAAATGTCTTTGGTTTATATTTCTGTAGACACTTCAGAAGTGAAGTTCCACTGCCCCCATTTCAAACAGCCTGGATTAAAGACCTGGATTAGAGACAATATTTTGAGATCCAGTTATGATCAAAGTATATCATCCGAAATCAGAAAAGACAAATTTGGTTTTTTCCTACAGTTGTAGTTTTTAGCTCTGATGCTTTTCTTGGTCTCCTCAAATAAAGCAGAGAGAACTTTTTATTTTTTTTTAAAGAAAGCTTGAAAATTGGCTGCCAATGTCCTTCTCTGTCTGGCAAAATGAGGTGTCCTTGAATGCACTTTCATTGCTGCTTTAACTTCTTTCTCCTTCATGCACTTGAACCAGCTAACCCCTTACCAAGTTCTGCTCCCAGCAGGGATTAGAATGGCTCCCAGATCCCAGATCTTCACTGCAACCCTCCTGCAGCTGTAATATTTGCTGCGCATTTCCCAGACACCAGGGGAAAACCCCAGCCCATAATCAGCTGTCAGAGACACAGGACACTGAAGAGTGAGCCTGATTCAGACAGTTTTACTGCACTCAGCTTCCCCCAGATGCTTTTTGATGTGGTCAGATGCTGGCATTCCTCTTCCCGACTCCTTTAGTCTTTCTGAGCAGCAGTGAGCAAGTGCTCATGGAGAAATGGCATCTTGAAAATTAATTTGGCTTGGCTTTTTAAAAGCCATTCTCCTCATCACTGACTTGATGCATCCACTATTGCTATTTCTGAAATTCCTGTTTGGCATCTAAATAAAAATACTTTTCAATATTCCTTTGTTCATTAATGTGCCAATTAAAAACTTTGCCTCCCCTTAGTAAAACACAGGAGCATTGAGCTCTCTGCCTGTCTTTGTTGGGACCTGCCCCAGATGTGTTCATTATTATTATTATCTGTAACTATTTTACAGATGATAGTGCAATCAGACATTGCTACATTTTGCTTTATTAGCACGCTAATCTGGCAGTTCCCAAGCATGATTCACACCATTTCCCCTGGCTGGTGGGTAGATGTGTGTAGCAGCAAGGCTTCGTTTGCTTTTCTCAAATCTGCCGCATCACATGTATGCTATGGCTCCATCTGCCCAACTAACTCAGGGTTTGTGCCTTATCCCTCTGAATTTTTATTAAACATTGGATTTTCCTTCTAGGCTTGCCTGGGTTTAACTTTTTGTTTTATGATCTGTCTACAAACAGGATTCCACGAGTGTCCTTAGGGCAGTGAAATGCCTCAGAAGAGGGATCTCACTGAAGATGGGTTGGGTCTGTGCAGCAGGGCCAGCAGCACAAAAACTCAGGATATTTGTTCAGCTCTGTTAGCAAGGATCCTGACCTCCAACTCTTTATTGCTCTCGGGACATATAATCTCTTTCTAACTCAGTTAATTGAAGACAAGGAGGAATTAGGATGAAAACTGGTGGTGGCCAAGGGGTACTGGGTATCTGGTGATCCTGTCACAAAGAGAGTCACAAAATAAGTATTCTTTCTTACTGCTCTGTAATAATGATGATAATAGAGCTGCTCTCTTCTATGATTTTAGGTCTCTTATCTAAGAAATCTATCTGTGAAATAGTCTGTTCTTTACCAGACAGAATTCTCTTTTGATCAATTTATATTTTTATCAAAGATAGTTATTCTGGGGCAGGCTGTCTGTCTTTTAATTAGCTGAAGAAACATCAAAGGTTTTGGATTCCATCCAGTGCAGAACAAGGACATTCTGAAATCTCAGAGATTTTAGCATGAAAACCGCCTCAGTCTGAAGGGAAATTCATGGCCAAGTGAACGTGCTGAGTGAGGAGCATGAGCTGCACGAGCTCCCCAGGAGACCTGGAGAGGAGAGGAAGACTTCTGAGGAGGAAGGATGATGTGAGTTAGAGCTCGTCTCCCTCCCACAGCAGAAGCCTTGCCCGAGGAGCTGAGCTTCAAAGGCTTTCCTGCAGATAACCTTCTACTGCAGGCAGTGGCTGTGGAAAAATCCTGGGAGGAAGTTGAAAGAAAATAATCTTTTTCAGGGATAGGAGAGTCAATGGCAGCTCTGAGTCAACTGAGTCTGTGTTTTTATTTGTTTGTCAAAAATAGGCTCACGTAATGATGACATTGATTTTGTGTCACTTCTTTTTCTTTTATTTATTTATTTATTTATTTTTTTCTCCTGGCACTTTGGGCAATAGGTCTCCAGACTGCAACAAAAATCCCATATATTTTTCCAGGAAATACTAAGTAGAGCTGTCTAAATGATAGTGAGGATGGATGCTGGTTTGGAGCATCTTAATTATTCTGAGAAAAATGTCATGGTTATAATTTAAATTATGTGCAAATAAAAAATCCTGTGAAAGGTGCAGGGAATATTGAATTAGTATCTCAGTTTAATAGTGGACAGAGTGATTTAGATAAAAGTTTGAAAGCTGAGCAGGCACAGCTAATGGAATCAGTAAGCTGAGAGCAGGGAACAAGGATCTTGTGGGAAATGTATACAAACTTCATTTCATTTGTTTTAGATAGCAATTGGCCTAGAAATGTGATACCTATTGATTTGGCATTAATGATGATCAGAGACTGATGGAAGCAACAGAAAGCAAACAAATCCCAGAAAACATTTATGAATTTACTTAGGAATGAAAGTCCATCTGTAAGAATTCCTGAAGAAGAACAGTTTTTCTGGGATTCATCAGAGCTGATGAGTTCAGGCAGAGGCTTGGGGACATACCTGTGTAGGCAACATTTACAACTCAATGGATAAGGCTGGACCTTTTTATTTGTTTTAACGATCTTGTCACACAAAGGGAACCATGAAAAGGATCTAAGAGAAAAGGGTTTGTTTTATAGGGAATAAAGAGACCTCCACAAGTTTCTCTGGTTTAGTCCCTCATTGCAGTCAGATTTGATGTCCCTATCCTGGCTGGTGTGAGGACTGAAAAGAGATCCAGTCTGATCTGAGCCTGCAAACACTTTGTGGAATATGGACCTACAAAGTCTGATCCAAAAGGCAGCAGAACAAACAGGAGCCAGTGAGGTGTCCCAGTTACACACCCACCCTCCTGCATCCGCAGGCACTGTGGAGCAAAGCACAGGATTTCTGAGTGATTTTACTCTTTAGCATCTATTACTCTAAACAGTCATGAAGGGCTATCAATACCATTATCCTAAGGAGGAGAATTCAGAAGCCTTTTATTTGTGCATGGAAGATCTGGCATTTAATGACTTGGAACATTCTTGCTTGAAGCAGAATATATTTTATAACACACCAGCACCCCCCCCAAGCACTGCAGGCTTGTGGGAAGTGCTCAGGAGCTCCCAGGGACCTGCACTGTGGCTCTTGTGCTACTTCCAGTTCTTTATTAAAAGTTTGAGAAATACAGTTTTGGTGTAGCTTCTGTGGATTCAAAAAATATAATCAGCCATGGTACTGCACAGAGTAGGCTGATAAGAAATGACAAAACAGACTGTCATGTTAGGAATTTAAAAGGGACTCACTCTATCCTCCCTTATTTCACTCTGTTAAATACAGATATGTCATTTTAAAGACAAATTTGATCACTCGTGTTGTTAAATTGTAGAGGAGTGTGAAGTACCATGTTACAATTGCAAATTGCAACCACAATCAAACATGTACATGGAATATTTGTTGCAGGACAAATGCCTTTCCTATGTCTCAATCCATTGCTGGGCATGCTTTTTATTTGTCTTTCATTATACCTTATTTCTGTCTTCATGAAGTAATGACAATTTGCTTTGAGAAGCTAAAATGAAGAAAAAAGTTTGATTCAAGTGGGTTTGTTTCTATTAGCTGTTAACCAGGGTGAAAGAAATATGGTATAAAGCAGCTCTTGGTGTTTGGAAACTCATGTATCACTCATGTCAGTATGAAGAAAATCTGTCAGGAGAAAGTAAGAATAAAACTTTAAAGTTTTTTTTTCTATCTCTCTTTGCTACCAGGAGTCACAAGAACCTGTTTTGTTTGGACTTTTAGAAAGAATAGTCCCTCTTTGCTGGTACATTTTTTGCCACAAGCTTGCTGGGTTTCTGTTCTTGTCTCACCATTCTCTTCCAGTTCCACTTAAGTACAGCCCCAGGCCTAGAGCTTTATAAAGACATGAATCACAAGTTCTCTGGGATTGGCCTTTGCTATTTAGGAGCACCAGGGTTATGGTGCTAAGGAAACAGTGAGATTTGCTCAGCTCATATCCACCAGTCCCTGAGGGAAGCTTCTCTTAAGCCAAGCAATCCAAAACAGTTCACAGTTTTTAGTTAAATATAATAAACAGTTTTAGTTTATTTAACTAATAAGTGACAAATTCATTTTTGAAATTAATTTGCCATTTATTAGTTAAATGAAATGTCCTGTGTAGAGCTGAGTTTTGTGAACCGCAGCCTGAGGCTGTGGTGGGGCAGGTTTTGTGTGACTGAGGATGGCAAGAATGAGCATAAAAGCTGCCTGTGGGCACTCAGTTCCCAGCCAGCAGCGAGAAGGGTTTCTGTCATGCACAGCATCTCAGCTGAAGCACTGGAAAGGGGAGCCCACTCAGGCTGCAGCACTGCCTGTTTCCCTGCGCTGGCTCTGAAGTCTGGATTCCTTGATCAGATGTAGATATTTCCACCATAGATGTTCAAAATCTCTCCTGCCCGTGTCTGCAAGAATAACAGGACAAGCAGATCAGGCTTGCCCAGATGCCATTTTAATTCTGTACTTATGGAAATGGTTTAGCTGGTAATTAGAGCTGACCCAGTTCACCTGGGAATGCTGTGAACAAAAAAGCTGCTCATGTACATTATTGTGCTCAATTAGCCAAGCAAAGCCCTGTTGAGAATCAGGCTATTGTTTAAATATTTTTAGAGCCAAAAAGTACAGAGAGGGAGAGTTGACAGCTGAAGAACAGCAGGGGGATTGTAGCCCTCAGAGTTTTTATTTGTATAGGAAAACAAACTCAGAACTCTGCTAGGAGAGTAGCTAAGGAATTTACACTGTAACTGGTTAAGGATGTAAGGGGAGCCCAAAGATCTTTCCCAATTATCAATAGAATTCTAACTTCTGTTTCTCTCCTGTTTCCCCTAAGTTGTAAAGCAATACCTTGTAGAACCTACCCTTGCCTTTTTATTTGCAAACTTCAGATGCAAACTGTTAACACCTCTAATTTAGGGTGGTTTTGGGTTAGGTTGTCTTCAGTCTGCAGTTATTTTCTTAAGGAGGGTGCTTGTTCTAGCTAATAATAATATTCTCATTTTGTAGGGGAACACAAGCCAAGACTGGATCAGGACTGCTGCACCCAACTAAGACCCCTCTTCCTGGCAGTGCCATATTTTGTTGAATGTAAAACGTGAGAACTGAGGCCTTTATTGATGTAAAAGTGACTCTGTCCATGTTCCAAGGAAAAAACATCAGTAAAGAAAAGCACAGATGCCTTCCAGAACTCAAAATCATAGAATTGTAGAGGAATTTGGGCTGGAAGGGACCTTAAAGCTCCTCTGATTCCAACCCCCCTGCAATGGGGAGGGCACCTCCCACTGGACCAGGCTGCTCAAGGATGGAACAAATCAGCCAATTAGACCAGACCTGTGTATTTAAATGAGATATTTGAATCAATTACTGCAATCAACAGCATAGGGCAGACAGCTTTTGCAAGCAGTAAGAGTTCAACTCTGAAAGCTGGACATGGCAAATGACAGCAGGTTTTCTGTCTTGCTGTCAGGAGATTAACAATCTGTGGCTGCAGAATAGGCTGTAGGGTGAAGTGGATAATGCTGGCAGATTTAAGAGCTCACAGTGTGAGGAGATGTGATTCACAGCTGGTCAGGACTGAGGGGAGTCAGGGACTAGATCTTATGGCCAGCTGTGGGTCCCTGAGGGCACACATGAAACAGTGTGAGTCATGTAACAATTATGGACTGACAGTGGAAAGAGATTGTCTGATCCCATAAAATTCTTTCCTAGGTATGAGTACAATATTTCTCCTCTTTGTTCTCATTTAATGATGAGGTCTGTGTTTTGGAATGTTGTGGGAATGTTAGTTATTAAGAAGCTAGAAAAATACTGTGTTTAGCCTTCTGATTTGAGTTTTTGCACCTGCGAAAACACTGTGTCCTTGGGCCTAGCTGAGCGTGATAACGAGGAGTCAGAGAGACGTGGGAAATGGAATGTAAGCTAAAAGAATGAAGAAGAGTTGATATACAGCTTAATGAATAAAATGCTTTGTTTACAGAATATGCATGAGCTCATTAACACTATTATAAAAGTATGTAACCTAGATCAATAAATTGGAGACCAATAATCATCAACCCCTAAGATGTGCATGTCTCCCCTTCGCCTTCCTCAAATGGTGATCCTTCCTTAAATGGAGACTTTCCTTAAATGGTGATTTTTTTTCAACAGAATGTTGCTTTTCCTGTTTCTCATGTCTTGTCATTCAGACAAGTGCTGTGATTAGGAAACTGAAGGTGTGTGTTGCAGTATAAAAGTAGCTGATGCCATGAAGACAATCAGCTGGAGTTTGCTGAAGCAGAATTCAAGGATTCAGCACCTGAGAGGAGGGGAGATGACCTCCTCTGAGTACTCAAAGGGATGGGAAGGGTGATTGTCAGCAAAATGATCAGACAGCTGATGGAAACAGCAAGATACAAAACAAGCCCTCCTGCCCTGTTGGTTTTTTTGGATTTTAAATTAACTGTATTTTTGCCTCTTACATTTGTGCATTTTTTGCTGTGTTTTTACAGAGCTAAAATATATCTGATAGTACTCAGAAATATTAATTTGTACTTTGTACACTTTTTGCTGCATGCTTAAATGTGCACATGATGCAACTCACAAATTCTAATCAAGAATGTAAATCCCAGGGAAGTGTTGAAGTCAGATGTCATCTGAATGTTTAGTGTGATTTCAACGGATGGCATTGAACTAATACAGTTGGGAAGAACAATTTTTGTTCTCGTAAAGAGTAAAAAATTTGTAAACAGTCATGGAAACAAAGAGAAGACTTCACAGGTTTTTTTGGTGTATGCACTTGTGTGTGTATAGATGTCATTTACATTGAGTTGCTCTGGAGATATTGCCTCAGAATTAAAAGGTTCAGGTCAGGTCTGATGCCAATACTTCTCAGATAACACCACTAATGGATTGTAATAATGGAAATACAGTGGATAAGGGTACAAGTGGATAAGAGTACAATGGTTGTTTTCCCTTCTGAATTTATTCCCTTTCTTTTATTTTTGCAGCATCAAGAGAGCACTTGTAGCACAAATCCAGGGGAGAAGAGGTCTGGTAAGGTGATGGTTGTTTCTTCTTTCAGTGTTTTGCAGACATGTATGCCAGTGTTGTGTACACTTATATAACAACACTAAGTTTATAAATGGTGTTAGAAATTGATTTCTGAATTCATGACAGTAAAAACCCATTTAAGACAATCTGAGTAATGTAAATGAGAATACAATGTTACACAGCTGAGTGTTAGTCCATTCTGCTTTAAAATGTCATGCTGAATCTAGTTTTGAAAAAATCCAGAATCCCTATTAATGAAGGGTGTTCTTTCTACTTCATCTGGTAATATAGTTTACATACTGGAAAAGTAACCAATTTGCTACTAAACTATTCTTCCAGTGTTCAGTCTAGAATAGAAGTGATTGCTGCAATAAACAGAGCCAAAGTGGTTGTTAAGTTCTCCCTTTCCAGGCCTGCTGAAATATTGTTTCCACTTTTGAAACAAAGGCATGTTTATGTTCTGCGGTACTGTTGGATTCATTTCATGAATAGATAGAGTTCAACATGATTTGCAGTTGTCATAAGGCTCATCAGTGCTACAAACATTTTAGTCTCGATAGAGAAGGAAAATATATTTTAAAAAAAGGTAATAAAAGAATGTCTATATTTCTTGCCAAACTATTTGTAAAAGGTGAAAACTGTTTCTAAGTTGTCATGCAGACGGCAGCTTCAAAAAATAAAATGCATTTGTATATTTTGGAGATATATTTAAAGGAGAGTCATAAACTTTGTTTTGTGTGTTTTATTTAAATTTGATCTTTTATAACTGAGTTGAGAGGTCTTGTTTTGCAACATCTTTCAGCTATTTCTGTGTAAAAGAATGGATTTATGTTTATGTAAATTATTATTTACATAATTACATACATTATTTACATTTATTTTTACAAACTGAGATTGAACACCATCTTCTTCTTTAACTGGTTGCATCATCAAAACTCTTTTTTGGAAGAGTCCTAATTTGGCTGATTTGGTGCCCCTTAAGCCCAATGTGGGAGTTAATTTTTAGCTGTGTTCTATTGAGAGACAAAAGTAATGAAATTCTAACATTTTTTTAATATGTGTCAAAGCCAAATCTGCACATCTCTTATCGTGGAGAGGCTGAAGACCTCTTGCACAGGAGCTTAAGCAAGCACAATAAAATAAATCCTTGGAGCAAAACCCTGGGTCTTGCACTGAGTCAAGGGCTTTCAATTCTCTTGGAAATCCCAGCTGTGTCCTGGACCAGCCCTGCATCACTGGCTGCAGCAGGAGACTTTTGGTGCTGCAGAGAGAATCTGTGCCTGATGATTCATTTTTAAGCTTTAAACAAATCAATGAAATGTAAAATTCTTAAGACCTATTCGGTCCCATGGAGAGAAAGGAAATGATGTTTCTGCCCTGACTGCATGGCTATATTATCTTCTGATAATTGGCTTTTGGGCTCAGTAATAAAATAAAATTTTTTTCTGCTCTCTGCACAATCAGACTCTTTATAAGGAAATGACAGCAGTGCAGAACATAAAATGCAGTGAAAAGAAGGTGTGGAAGGCAGTGCATTAACCGTGGTGTGCTAGCAAAAGTAGCTGGGAAGAAGTAACATGAGAAAATGTCAAACCAAGGAGCTGCGTGCTGGGTCCTGGTGCTTGTCACATCCCTCCTGTGGGGAGCTTCACTTGGTGTCAAAGCTGGGTACAACTCCAGGTTTGAGGGTTTCTGTTTGGTGCTGTCTTCATATCACTGTGCGCTCTGAGATTTCTGCAGGCAAGTGCTTTGGTACTCACTTAATGAAAAAGAAAGTGTTTTCTTATTTCTGTTAAGTGCATAATGGTATTTCAACAGCTAGGCAAGAAGTGCTCATCCAGTGAAAAGTTACATTTTGCACATTAACCCCTCTTTAAGAGATACAGCCAGAGAAAGATGCCTTGTCTTGCATTTTAGTAACATATAAAGCACCCTGCCATGGGGTTCTTTGCCCATTGTTTTATACCAATGAAGACATTTAAGATTTTATTGACTTACATTTGACTCTGAGGAAAAAAACTGAAGGAAAAAAGAAGCAGTATTTAGTTCTTTATATATTGATGTTTGAAAATAAAACGCTCACAACTCTGAAAATCCAATCATCTGCAGTAACTGTTTTTTTCCTTTTTCTCTTTGGAAATGGGTGAGTTGCTACAGATTTTTCCTGCCTTAGCTGCTTATGGAATTCCCCGTAAAAAATTGTATGTTCTGTTATGCATTTACTATGCTTTTGTGACGGATTTTTTCAGATATATTAAATGCCTTTACATCACATAAATGTCATAAATATTGTGCTTTGTAATCTATTGTACCAGGAAATAACCGATTATTTATCAGTTGAAGAATCAGCTGTGCTCTGTATTAATACAAGACTTTCCTTAGATTCAGAAGGTAACTAACAACAGTTGGGAACCATTTCTGACAAGTTGACAAGAATTTAATAATTTTTCCTCTCTCTCATCCCATGTCCATGGCAGTGCACATGTAGAATCCAGTGCAGTATGGTGATTATTTCAATACAACATTATAAACAAAGATATATATACAGAAACACAAATTTCAAGTAGGTCAGTCACCACCTAATGTATATTCTATTTCACTCTTGAGTTATTGGTGAAAATGGTTTGGGAATCTTACTGAAACATTCAACTTTTATTGCTAGTGTCCCTCCACCCTGGTGTGTTACCTGTCAGGGATTTGGGATTTTTTTGTCATGCTCTCCTTAGCAAGAAGATTTATATTAGTACAAATGAGTGAAACCCAGCTTTTTAGGTGCTTTGAGAATATTCTTTAAACTTATTATAGTATTAAATCCTCTAGCCTTGAGAGTTTAAAGGAGTATTTCCGAAGTATGCAGATACATTTTGTTCTTTTAATTTTTCTAGTATAAGAACATTATTTGACAAAAATACTCTGGAAACAATATAGAATGCATCTGGTGTGTTGCTTTTATGCCATATGGCTTTTAGAAATGTGAAGAGAACCTGAAATCAAGGGGCTTATGTTTCAGTTGTCATGTCATTCTTAAAATGACCTGTTTGGTGCGGATTCTCTGATTGTCTCTGTCTTATGTGATTTATAGCAAAAGGACATAATGAATCTGAAGTGAAGTCACTGGCAACTCCTTCCATCTCTCATGCAGGTTAAGCCCTAAATCATCATGGTTTGATTTTTAAAGCATAAATAATTTCAGAATATGTGTTTGTTCCTGCATCCTAGAGTTGCATAAGAATGGATTTACTTTGGTGCCATTTACTAAGAACAAAATACTCTGTTTATTTTTTTTTTTCTAAAATTAAGTAATGATGCTTATAGTTGTTGCTGGAATGGGCAGGTAAGGAATGTTTTAACTTAACAATGTCCTATATTGAAGTGTTGTTATTTCATCATAAAGGCTTTGTATCCTTTCTGTCCTTGTCTTACACATTGATGGGTGACCTTGTTTTCCTGAAAAAAAACCCTGATCTCTTTAGAGAGAGTTAACCTAGAAGTATATTATGTTCAAATCCATCAGGAAGACTCAGGTGAACACACACACAAAAGAGATGCATTTCCAGGACAAAAGTATTTGCTGCTTACCACTGAAGTGTATCAGAAATTCCAAGAAAAACAGAGCTGAAAAGCTGCCAGGCTTTGTCATGGTTCTCTGATACTTCTCACTTTGTTTTCTGTGGTCAACAGAGTTCATGGGAATCTTGGCTTTCATTTTCAGTGGAATTGTTTCTGACCATTGTTTGTAGAAAGCCTTGAAAATCTGAAGCAAGGACACCTAAGAGCATCAGAAAAATAGGAGGCAGGGAAGAAACTTTACAGCTTTTCTTCAAACAAAGTTTCATGGCTTTTAAGGCAGTTACTATGATTTTTGCAGGGCACTAAAGTAGTTTTGTTTTTTTTTTTTAAAGCTTTGTTCTTGGCAGTGCTAAAAATAAAATGTCGGGACATGTTTAAACACATTCTGGGAATAAATCACAAGGAGATTTGAAGCTGCAGCAACCAGTGGGTGACTCCACTTGGGATTTCTTGGTCTCCTGTGAGAATCCCACCTTATAAAAAGCAATGGAAATTTTATATATCATGCAAAAAAACAGCCATGATTTTCAGAGTAATTGAGTGTGTATGCAGAATTCTGCTGCTGATCAATAACAGTGTGTCTGTGCCACTGATCCAGGTGATATCAGAGTTAATATTTTCCTATATAAAAATTGTGACCTTGATCAACATGACCTGCATGTTGAGATTTAAATGCCCTGAAGTAATCAAGTTCCAGCAGCCCAACTTTGGCCTTAGTTTGGTTGTGTTGTTTTATAGTTTGTAGTCCTGGAAGGAGCTGCTGGGATCCTTGTGATGTGTTTGTTTTGGTAATTGTTACAGGGAGTTTTCTTTTTCTCATTGAGGTTATCATGATTTATCTCACTAGAAATTAGCAGACTTGTAGTAGCTGCAGTACAAATGAATGGAAAACCCAAAATGTTCTTTGTAACTAATTATAATTTAGCTTTGTGTGGAATTTTAGTAAATTCACATTGGAGCTACCATTAATAAAACACTAATTGCCAGCTGTATGTGAGCCAAGTTATTGCAAGGTAAACACACAGCACAAAGAATATTGGAATAGCTGGAGAAGTCCTTTCAGCTGAGGGATGGTTAACTATAAACACACAATTTTCTGCAAATTTCAAGCATTCCATTCACAGGTGTTAAGAGTTATTTGGTGTCAAATAGTCTTTTTAAGCATGAGATTGTGGGGGGAAGAAAACAGAGAGGGAAAGGAATTGTGTGGTCTTGCAGTTTTACAGTGATGTGTTTGCAGCATCTCTGTAACTGAGATCAAGTGAATCTTAGCTGTACTTCTAAACAATTCTTCAGTAACAGAGGGAATAGCTTTGGAATCTTCAAGATCAGCATGAAATTATTAAGGGGTTGCTGTAATGCCTGACTAGTGAAAGCTTTATCCCAAGGCATAAAATAAAATCTTCTCCAGTGTTTCACATTGAAATGGCTTAGAAAAAGTATTTTTTAATGACTGAGGAAAGTTATTCATTGTGAATAACTGGAACTGGAATAACTCTTCATTGTGAAGAGCTGGAAAGCTACACATTGTAATTCTAAAAGAAGTCAGATTTGTAGCAGGATAGAGATACTTGAGATTGATCCTAGGTATGTTTTTACCAAGTAGACTAAGGCTTTTACTAAATGGAAAGTCATCTGCTGGCAGGAGGTGTCAGAACAGAATGGAATAATGCTTGTATTGGTTCAATGCACTCCAGTAATTTGGGATAAATGAATTTAGAGAAAATAAACTGAGTTCTCTTAGACAACTTCAGTGTCTCATAAGATCTGTATTAATTTGAATTTGCAGGATGGTTTTGATTTTTTTTGGTGGTGTCTGATGATAAAGAGGAGGTCCTTGATCTAAAACTTTTTAAATGCAAAAATGCCAGTGCTCTGTTTCGTCCCATGGCTCATTTTGGATCCCTTGCTCATAATCAGCACTGTGATTTCTCCACAGATTATTTTACTATAATACAGGGAGATTACCACTACAAATGCATTTAATAGGATTTTGTTTGTTTCACAGACTGAATCTTCCAAAGGCCTGAGGCTCTTTAGCATAATGCATGAAGTGCTCCTCACAGTATTAAACCCCAGTGGAACACACACAGCACCTCTGTGCAGGACATTAATGAGATACCTTGTTTTCCTTCCCCTCTCTTGGATCACCTAATCCATTTTATGGATGTGTTTCATCCATCTCCTCAGGAGTTCAGAGCTCCTCTGTAAGAGGCGGTTTGCATTGAGGGGTCACTCAGGGTGTCCCAGGGAGCCCTGGGGGGGTGAGGGGACACAGAGCAGTGCCCAAGGAAGCCAGGGCTCTGAACTTGGGGTTCCCATAAGCTGCAATGCTGTTAAGTTGTATATTTTTATGGAAAAACTAATGTTTAAAGCATTGAGACCAAAATCACTAGTTACACCAATTGTGGATGTGTTTTAATTAAATTGTTAATTAGTAGAGATATGTTTTAGCCCCATATATATATATATATCACAGAAAGATATGCATAAGAGATAAGAATGTCCATTTTACAAACCGTATCCCTTACTGAACAAAAGGTGTGTTTTGTCACTCTAATGAATATTTACTGCAGCTAGAGCTGCTGAATGCAGTAGCATTTTCATTCTGAGTTGTAGCATTTGGTTCTGGTTTGTCTACTACTACAAAATGTGGAGAGGTGCATCTGGGCATATAAATAGTATGTGAAGAGTTTGATAAAATGTTTTTTATCAAACATTTAAGTAACAAAAATATTTTAAATTAAAGTAACAAAATTAATGACAGCCAACTCATTAATAGTCATCTTTGATACTATGAGAAGCCTTCAGTAATAAGGAAAGGGTCGATTAAAATATTTCAAGAAACTTGATCTCTGTTACTACTCTGCAGTGTAAGCACAGAGCAGACTGTGGGTGTTGGAAATTCAAGCAGCCCTGGATCAAAAAGAGATTTCTACCCCTGATTGTAGCACCCATGCTCATCCACACCGAGCACCAAAGGCATGGCTGCTGTTATCTGTGAAATCCCTGCTTTGCCAAGGAATTCTGGAATTGACATGGTCTAACTCTGCTGAGCTGCTGAATGCTCTGCTGTGTGCAGAGTACACGGAGATAAATAATGTGGGTGGGTTTGCAGCAAGAGCTGATCTGGAGTTTTGGGGATGCCATCACTGCCTGGAGCTTGCAGGTTTAGAGTTAAAATCAGCCAGTCTCAATCTGACTTTAATGGACTGGTCAAATCATGAAGAGGGATGATGGAGTTTGTTGAAAACACAGCTTTTAAAAGGGAAAAGATGTCACTCCTTTCACATGGAAATTTTGCAGATATTTCCACGAAGATTTTGAGTCTATGTACTGTTTGCGCTGGGAGATGAGGAAAGACTTGAGAAAGGAAGCTAGGAACAAAAATATAAACAAAAAAATAGTGTTCAGAGGAACTGTGAATCCACTCCTAAGGAGAAATCAAAAGCAGGGACCCACCTGGCTCTGGAGAATGCAATAATGTTTATATATTGCCTGATTAGATACAGTAAAGGAAAGGAGTGAAAGGGTGGAATTGAGGTCTTCCTGAATTGATGTGTTTCAGTTGCTGACAATAAACATGTTTATTAAATTTTCTGCCAGTGGGAAAGACTAAAGGAGCAGACCATCTAAATACATTTGTGTATTATTGTGTTTTTATTTTTCTTCCTAGAAGCTGTTTTGGTTTTAGGACCCTCAGGAGGTCAAAACTCACTACTTACTTCACCAGCTCATAAGGTTGGCTTAAAACATAATGAGATTTTTTAAAAAGCAAAGAATTTTTACTGCTTTTTTATTTGTTTTCTTATTTTTGAACCTTAGGTCTAACTGTATGTTGAGAAACATTCATTAAATAAAAGCTGTGAAAACATCTTGGGCATGTGATTTTAGGAATCAGAGAGGCAGCTGCATGGCTTGGAATGTGACTTTATTTAGCATAATCATTTCCTAAAGTTGATAATTTTATATACTTATGGGAGTCCCAATGAAACTTTGAAGAGCTGTGTTTCTTAGTTTTGATTTATATATTTATAAAAAATATAAACATATATGTTTTGATTTATATATATTATATATATATAGATAGATTTATATATAGTTTTGATTTATAGATGTGTCTTCTGTTCATACAGAACATTTAACAGTTCCTTGAAATGGTACTGCTCTAAGAGGTCTGAATGGTCATTCACAGCTAGCTAGAACCACCAGTTCTCCTAAAAAATAGGCCATTTTACTTCAGGAAATGAGGCAATTTTCAAGTCTGCTCTTTATTTGAAACCCGAGTTGTGAAGTGCTATGATGAGCTCTCACATTATCCTCTTCTTGAAAGGAGCCTGCACTATTAATTTAGTGAATGATTCTATTTATAGTTCTGATTCCACTAAAATTAAGAAGCAAAGAGTTCCTTTCAAAGTTTAATGAAGCCTTTTGACTATAATTAGATGTGTTCTCTCAGATAAGGACTGGTTGACCAGTTGGTTCATTCCTTTAATCTTGTCCTGTTAACCCTTATTTTAACTCCAGTGTGTGACAAATCTTTGCTGAAAGGCTGGATGACCATTCTAGAGTGCCACCACCTCCTTCTCACGGGGGAAAAGATCAAGCAGGGACGCAGCACCACAAATACCTTATTGCAGTAACTCTGACAAAATCTTCAGGCTCTACAACCTCAATTTAGTCACCAGTTACACCACAAAACTGTCTTGTGAGTCAGGGGAGCAGCAAAGAGCTCTGTGTCACTTCCTGCGCTTTAATTCTGTTTGGAGAAATCTGGAATGTGGCTGGTGATGTGGTGTTGATGAGCTAAAACATTGGGTGGAAGAGACCCAATGCTGTTGGAGCACTTCAGAAAATATTTATGAAGATTTAACACAAAGTTATCAAATATGTCAATGTATAAAAGTCACCTGATTTTGGATGTTGTGCCTTAGTGTCCTTTATGTGCTTGGTAGTGCTTGGGCTGTGCTGTCACTAATTGTGGAATGAGCAAGTGGGGGCAGACAGCTGGAGAAATGTTTGAAGCCAGGGTGCTTGTCACAGGTTAAATCCTGCCTCAAGGTGTGCAATATCAGCAGAGGAACCATTTGTTCTCTTGGCAATCTAATCTTCTATAAATGTTCTTCCTCTTCAGGGTGGGTGCTTTTGGGTTACTAAATATTTATCAATGCTAAAGTCTTTTTAAAAGTGTATCCTTATCTTTATTGTATGAAGATAACATTAACTAGCCTGGGGGAGAGGGACATGAGGGAGCTGATTGTGTTCTTTTATTTCTCCCAAGACTCTAGCAGAAATTGTTTAAAATGTATTCCCAGCTCTTGCTGTTGCAGCGAGAACTTTTGGCCTCTTAAAAATGATATTTGGATGTGTAATTAAATTTGGTATAGATACAATATTTTCCTGAAGTTTGCAAATTGTTCTTCCAGAGCCTTGATGCAGATTACATGATATAGCTATTAAACATGCCTTATCTTTCGAATGGAAAGCAAAGATTAATGACTCAAACTAAAAAGATGCATTAGATGTGTGTGATGAGATGCAGTCGTGCAGTGATGTAGGAATTGGAACCAGAGAAGATGAAAATGTTAAAATGAGATTAATAGAGCCACATGCTGAAGTTAAAAGAAAACCAAAAAAACAAAAAACAAAAAAACCCACAAAAACAAAAAAATACCCATTCTGTGCAAGGGAAAGAAAATAAATGCTTGAAATAAATGCTTGTTTTGTACATATTAAATACAATTATAATAACTCTTCAGAACTGTCTGTCTCTCAGTTGTAGTCTTACTTTGGAGTGAGCCTGCCTGCAATTTTAGCAAAACAAAAACTTCCTGGGAAGAGAAGAAACTCTGCAGAGCCTGTTCTGTATTCGTATATATACTCACTACTAAAAGTTCCAGAGAAATTTTAGAAGTGATTGTATATACAAATAAATTCTATTGGTAAATTTGAACAGATCTTAATCAGTTGCCAGGTGCTGTGTGTGGAAGGAGTTTCTCCCCAGACAGCTTGGTGATGACTTGCTGGATTTTATTTTGCTCTACTATACAGAATATGTTTCAGTCCACGTGCTGGGATCACCTGAACATTTTGATCAGCAGATTTCTGTCCTTGTGGGTAACAGAGGAAGGATGATCCCAGCTGGGGGCTCTGCCTTGAGCTGTGACAGGATCCAGCTCCACTGTGCATGAGCAGAGCCATGTCCTGGCCCAAACATCACTTGGGAGGTGCTGGGAGAGGCTTTTTTGGACTGACTCCACCATCTGAGCAGCTGCTGTTCTTACAGAAGTTAATTCTTTAAAGATATGTGATTTTTTTCCTGTCTGTGAGCAGTGTATTGGTACAAATGTTCGTATAACCCACCAATACAGAAGATGCTTTGTCTTACACATGAAATATTTGGTTATCTAGTTGTGTGCTCTGCTCAGGTGAAAAGGTGGTGTGGTTAGTTTAGTTTTGTTTATGGAAAATTTACGGAAAAAACCAGCTCTTTTATCTTTGTTTTCATGTATAATTGACCATTCTGGTAGGCTTCTTTTGAATGGGAAAGCTGGGTTAATTTCTAAATTGGTTGAAAATTACATTAATTAAATTGGACTAATGAAATAAATTCATTATGTAGCTATAAATTAAGATACTTTAATCTCTAGGTAAATCAGGTCATAGTCAGGACTTCTGTCTCCCAGGAAGAAGTTACCCTGATCTGTCATCACCTCTCTGTGGGTGCTTGCTGAAGGAGCTGTTCACATGAATATTTTCTAAAATTCCTTAAATGTGAAGGTTTAACTGTTGAAATTGGTGGGCTGATTTAGCTCATTAGTTTCTTGCCTGCTTTAGGTGAATCTGAGAGCACTTTAACCAGCAGAATCTGCCAGGTTAGTTGAGTGTCCTGTCCACTGGAAAATATTGTAGATGACTATTACAACTTCCACCAAATTACCTAGATCTGGAAGAGGGTGTCTATCTGCAAACTTTCCTTTAGTTCTCACTCCTTTGGTAATTTTACAGTATATTTTTCTTCAAAATGGGAGTCTTTTTAATGAGCATTTCCTTAAGTTGTCTTGCACATGGTTACCTGTGGAGAGCCTAATTCATAAGTAATATATAATGGGATGTGATGTAAGTGGTATGACTGAGGAAACACCAAAAAAAAAAAAAAAAAGTTGTAATGGTAGTAGAGGTGGTAAGTTTTGAACTATTTTAAAGTTGTTGGCACAGAGGTAAGTGGTATGGGACTTACTGGCAAGGTTTAATAAATATGGTTTTTTTCACCTGAGGATTGAGACCCATTTTAGGGTTGTGGAGAGACCAGCAATTTGGTTCCATTTAGATGTAGGAGTGAGTAAATACTTGCAGAGAGTAATTACAGTCTGGTTTTGTTCCCCTGTGGAGGAGAAATGGAAGTGGTGATGCCAGGAGAGGAGGACAGCTGGAGGGAATGGAAGGGTGGCAGGAAGACAGATGAGGCAAAAGGGGCTGCATTTCAAAAATGTTTGAAAAACTGTCATAAGTGGTTAGACAAAGTTTAATGTTAGATTGCAGTAGAGGAAAAACCAGCACAGAATAGCTGAGTGATTGATGACTCACTCAAGATTCAGTTAGGAAAAAAATAATCATCTTTAAATAAACTGTATAGCACTTGAGATCCTCTGATACTGTACTGCTTCAGGTACAAGAACCACTGTGCAGGGCTCCAGTTTGGGATAGAACTGCTCTGAAAACTTGGTCACTGCTGGCAGTTCATTTCTGGTCAAACCCTACTGGCCCAAATCATCATGATGTCCATGTATCCCTGTTTCAGATAGTTGGATGTGGCCAGAAGGGTGCCTTGGCCATCTGCACACTGCTCTGAATGCAGCCTTTGCCTGATGGTTTCTTCTCAAGAAGAATTTAAAAAAACCTGCAGTGGATGAACTGGTGACTCCGAGCTCAGCACACATTGTGCCTGTCTCACTAACAATAGGGTTCCTTGGTCTGGGTCAGGTTTTAGGTTAGTATCATTCACTACTCTTAATAAAGAGCCCACAGTGAGATTTCTCCTGACAGGGTGATGATAGAACATGTGTAATACTCTGAAACATTCTTAAAAATACCTGCATACCAAGTGTGAGGGCACTGGACAAAGAATAAGAAAAAATACCTGTTAAAAAGGATTACAAACAAAGCAGAAAGGATGGGTAAAATATTGAGGGTGTCTCCATTTTAGAGGTGAAGATATGAAGCTTGCAGAGCTTGTTTAGAAATACACAGAAAGCTGAGAGTCCTTTTGAGAACCAAATCAAGCTTGACCTCCAGCTTCTTTATTGTGGAACCAGGCCATGAGATACTTGCAGATTCCTTCAGAAAGCCACACCAAAGCTTTTTTTCTACAGGATATAACATTTTTCCTGTCTGGTGTAGTGGTGGTATTAAAGCTCATTAGAATAATCATAAGTTTAAAGGCTTCACCACTTAATCCCAGTGAGTGTCGCCTCCAGGACATGGGTTTGTGAATGTCACATTTTCTTGCAGTGACTTTCAGAGAGCTGCCCGCAAGGTTTGTCAGAAAGGCTGAAGGATTCCTGTGGTGCATCATGGAATGGAATGTGCAGGCTGCTGAACTTTGTGTGGATGCTTTTTTCAGAAATTCTCCACAAAACCTCACTGAGGGCATCCCAGCTTCAGGAATGTGTATCAGGGAAGGCACAGGTGGCAGTTTGCCATGGCAGCTCTGTGACAGGAAAGGTGGGGGACTCCAGGGAGGAGGAGGAGGCTGGCTCATAAGCTGCTGGCATCACTGAAATGTGAAATTCTGCTGTGCACTTTTGGAGTTTGGGATGTCTCTGCCTTTGTTGAATCCTACCAGAGATTGCTGCTGACTCAAGCCTTTCAGTGGAGAGATGGCTTTTATCTGCCCTGGGGTAAACGGGAGGTTACTCTTCCTGTGTAAATCACATGGGGGTTTTTTGGGGTTTTGGTCAGTGGAAAGGCTTCCTGCTTGGTTATCTTTAATACTTAAAAAAATTGAAAATCAATGAGTCTGTTTGCACAGTGTGCAGGTAACGCAGGTGTTTTACAGAATGGGTTGACTTGTAAGTGGATATTCTCATTTGGACTAGTTAAATCTAACTTAAGCTTCCAGGGTCTACAAGTGTTACTGCCTCTTGTGATTAAATGCTCTAGGACTTAAACTGATGTGTCCAAGATCAAGTCTGTTAGTCCAGACTTGCATCTCAGGTATATTTCTCATTTCAGGCTCAATAAAGAGTTTCTTTAAGCACAGTTTATAAAATTGGGATAGTTTCACTGTGCAATGTGTTATAATCTGTGCTCTGGCGCAGGTAATGCAAAATCCTGGATCTGTTTCTTCCACAGGTTATGTAGAATTCTAGGACATGACAGTTTGTGTAAAGGAGTAATGTGTGACCTAAATCTAAAAAGACCACCCAAACACAAGCAAACCCCAACAAGAGCTGTTTATTTTCAAAGCTGCAGAAAACAGAGATGAAAACAATATTTTACTGCTTCTACTTACCTCCAGTGCCTTTTAGAATTATTAATAGATTCTAGAAGTAAAAGACATCGTTTTACTGCACAATAAATAACCTAATTATGCTTCTTCATATAAACATTCTCAGAGATTTTTTTACACTGGCTAAATTTACCAAGAATAACAATAGATATGGTCAAACGCATTTCTTGAACAAAATGATTGTTCTGGTTTGTGTTTCAAGACGATTTTTGTTGTGCCCACACCCCCATCTCTGAAATCCTGAAGTTGTTATATGATACAATATTGTCAGGATTGTATCCTGACAATACAATCAGTATTGTCAGGATACTGACAACACCTCTCATGTTATGAGAGGTGTTATCAGTATCCTACAGCCTCCCCACATCATTAATTCAGATAAAGAATTTGTGGATGCTGTAAGATCACACTGACTTTAATGAAAATTTCAGTGTGGGCCCATGCTGCATTTTTGGTTCAGAACAACAGTCTATAAAAAAAGCTATGGGAAAATCCTTAGATATTTTTAGCTTTTTAATGGCAGAATAATTTCCCATATCTTCAGGTATGCATCTGTCCAGAGAAGCACTTAAACTGGTTTTTAACTTCAAGCAGTCAAGTAGTCTGGAGAGGTTTTTCATGCTCTTAATTTCATGTGTAATTAAGATGAAATTAGCCTTAGGTTGGGTTCTTTGAAAATGCCCTTTATGGAGAACAGTAACCTGAGTCAACAGTAAAATAATCAAGGTTGTTATGACAATAAGTCAGCAGGTACCTGCTGTGAAGCATTGTAGAGTTCTTGCCTTGCATCTGATGTTTTAAAAGCAAGAAACAAATACTTAAAATCTCTCACTGTGGAGAGATTGAAAATGAAAGAAAAATCCTTCATACTTTTCTAATGATTTTACAGTGTTTGATAGAAGGAGAAAATGGGGGACAATGTGGAGGGGGAGTAGAATTTGAAGGCATTTGGCTCTGGTTTGTCATTTTCTGCAGAGTGTCTGCATGAGACACCTGAGACTGTTCCTCTGCATTCCACCTGCAATCTCAAATGCCCAAAAGGCTTTTTATCCTCACCTTTAAAAGCAAACTCTGTCTTGATGTCTCTCATTCACAAAGACAGATGAAAATAGCTAAAGGGCAGTGAGCTTGCTTTGGGTGATATACAGGGGAACCTGCTGTCAGTAATTATTACTTCAAATAATAAAAGAAAAGGTAGAGCAGTCAACTTTGGATGTGAACAAGTACTGAATATTTACATCTGCTGGCTACAGACAATTGGAACTGTGGGGCTCTGCCTACGAATTGGGACAATTTGTGCTTGGAATAAATTTAGTACCAAATCTCTCATTGCCTTCAATTATGTAGGATGAAAGTCTAAAGTGGCAAATTGCCATGAACTAGGTTCAAAAAGGGAGATTTTATTAAGAGTGTGGTTAAATGGAAATAAAGAAAATGAGATGGTCTTGTAGTTGTTCTTCCTGAATTTAGATATTTGAGCAAAAACTGCAAAAATAATGGTGCAGCTTGAGTCATTTTGGTGTTTCTTAGCCCTTTCCTCTGGTTTTGTAATGAATAGGGGGAAAACTGTTTGTCTATGAAGTGTTTAATGAACAGGTTCTGGTTCATCTGGTACTGAAATCCTTTGAAGTGATAGGGCCCTCTACACATGATAAACAGCAATTGAATTATCCTGCTCTGTGTTTTTAAAATGTTTTAGTTCCTATAAAGGGATCTGACCTTGCTCTTGACATCTTGGATTTGGTCAATATATTGTTCTGTTACAAAACTTGAAAGACAGGAATGAATTTCCTGCCCTTCCAAATATGAGTTTTATCTTTAATTTTTAAATACAAATATTTCTTTTTTTTTCAGAGCTAATTGTACTATCCAACAAACTTTGGATGGTTTTATAAATAAAAATTGAACATGTTATTTTAAATAGTCTTAAGGCACAAGCTTTGATTACATTAGCTGATGGGTTGGAGTAAGGAATCATTTCAATCTGAAGGTTAAGCTCAATATCAGAATTTAAAAAAACTATGAAAAAGTAGTCAATGAAAGAAAAGTAAATTGGTGAGTACTGCAAGGAACCAGTAGTTGTTATGGATCTCAGTGCAGACCAATTCAAGTGATCTTATGCAAGCTGACTCCATTTTGATCAAGTCCTGTCACTTAAATAATCTGGGATATTATGATTTATTAGTACTTCTCCACCTGTATTTTTGATGTACCCAAAGGTAGTGAATTTCAAAATTTTGCAGTGGGGCCAGAAATGAATGTTCTTTGACTAGGGTTCTTTTTCCCCCCCTACTGTTAATTTCCAGCACCATCCAACAGTAACAGCCTTTCTCCTAAGAAAAATGTTAATTAAAATCAATGATGTCCTCAATTAAGTTGTCAGATTACTTGAAGCAAGTATCTCAGTGTAGAAGAGAAGATGCTAATTAATACAATAAATTGTTTTAATTTCTGTCTCTTAAGCAGATCACCACACTGTTACCATTGTGAGTGAGATGGGAATTACTGGCAAACCGTTGTTTGAACCCCATAAAACCTGCTAAATGAGCTCACTAAGAGACTTATACTGAACCCAAAACTAAAGATTCATGTTGTACATTACAGCTTTTCCCTGCCAGTGTAAGAAGCCCAGCCTCTTGTGCAGTGTTTCTTATTGGAAATGTTCAATGTTTTCAGCCCAACATCCCCTCTGCATGAGCAGAAGCTTCATTTTCATGTGTTTAGTTATAGAAATAACAGAGAAAATGTGCCTGCACTCCTAAAACTTGTTTGCACTAGAAGAAATTCTGGTGTGCAAATGTTTTTCCCTGTGCTGAGCAAGAAATCCCCCTTTATTATTCTGCTTTTGATTTCCTGCCTGGCTTGACAAACTTCCCTCAGCCATTTAAAATTTCTGTGATAGGTGAGAACATCCTGGACGCTGCATGTAACAGATTTTTGTCTTTGGGGGGGTGTAACACGACCCTTCCTCTGCCTTTCAGACGGGTTAGGACAGGCCCTGCTGTGAGTGGGCCAGATGTGGAGATTCTGCCCCAACAGCAGGGTTTGGATGGCAGAGCAGCCCCAGGTTCTGAGCTGCTGCACTGCCACAATTCTCAGTTAAGAAGGTGCTGCTCTTCCACCATGGCATGCCAAGAAAAACGTGGCTTCAACAAGGAAAGGCAAGGATTTGTGACTTTTGAGCATCCAGCTAACTCCATGACTTGCTGCATAAGAATGTGAGGAAAAGTGTATTTTCTGCTCTTCAGAATATGTTGGCACCTTTTTTTTGTGTTACATAAAACTAAAAGCCTCTCAAAGCATCAGGCTCAGCAGGAGGCAGGGGTATGAGTAATCTTCACTTTGCCTTGTTTGAGGCAATTGGTTTTGAAATAACAAAGCCATGCAAACCTGACAATACCTGTTTGTGGGAGTCTGGCAATATGTTCATTTACTTGACATCAGAGAGAGAAGCACAAAAATGCTGTGAATTTTTCTTAAGTGCTGGAGAGAAACTGAAATATTTTTCTTTATGGGATTATTGACCATTTTGTCTAATATAAACTCCTCTTCCATACTGTCTGCTTAAAATTATGTATAGAAATTTAAATATTTTCATATTTAATAATTGAATTTAGTCTACCTCAGAGCTAGGGAATGGTGAGATGATGTAACAAGCACTACAGGCAGTGAATTTCTCAGCCTGAGTTTGGGGTGGCTTCACAAGTAGGAGTACTGAAAATATGTTAATGTGGGTAGAAGTTATGTATCTGTTAACCACCTGCATTCATGTAATAATTCTTTCATTGGAAACTGCTGTGAATTCAGTGAAACAAGACCTGATAAGGAGAGGTAATATCTTCCCTGTTCAGTAGGAGGGGAAAGATATCCCTCTAAATCTTTCTGAATGTTGCTGGAAAAAAGAAGTAGGTCAGTAGGAGCTCTATAGCATCTCATCCCATATAATTCCCTTTTACACATTTTAAAAAATCAGCTGAGCCCTGGCATGAACTGCAGGATGAACCCAAAAGATTGGCTCACCATTGTGGACTTGCAGATATTTCTTCTTTGCTGAGTCACATTCAGCCATGGAATAACTAGAAAATGTTGCTGAACATTGACCAGCCATCATTAGGGAATGTTCTTAGCATTCATTACTAAATCTTTAATTATAAAGGAGTTATTGAACAACACTCACCTCTAATATTGTATAAAATAGAGCAGTTTTTTTCCTGTTTACTTTCACTTAAAAGTTGCCATCTGGATCTCTCAGGGAAGGGGAACTCACGCATTTTGAACTTCTGATGAGGCACTTGCTGAGGAACTTTACATTATTGGCAGATACCTGAATGCACTGGACAAGGCATCTGCTTACAGAGCTAAAATTGTGTCTGCCAGACTTCAGGGCAAGAAGCACAACCATTAATGCTGGGAGATAACTGCATAATATTGCCTGACCAATCTCAGGCTTGATGTGTATCTTTAGAAGGATAAGAATCATGGATCTTTTCAGTTTTTGTTGAGCTATTCCTAAAACTGTTTTTTCTACTAAAAATTTAGCTTCCTAAGACAGATTCTCTGGTTCTATTAATTGTGTTGTATTATCTGGCACTGCCTGAATTTCTCTTTCTAGTGCCTTCTAAGGTTTGTATTTCCAGAAGTTCAAACCTGTGGAGCTGGATCAGCAAGAGCAATATGCAAAAAAAAAAAAAAAAGTGAACTTCAGTGTCATAAATAGAAAATCATAAAGACCTTCTGAAAATTATTCTGGTTTTGCAGTGAAACAAGATCAGAAGCTCCTTCCAGTTGCCATAAAATTTGGTTTCCCAGCTTTTTTTTTTTTTTTTTTTTTTTTTACTCCCCTCTCTCTGAATACAAAGAAATCTGGGTTCTTACTATAGAGACATAAAAATGCCTGCTAGGTTAAATTTAGTGCACCATGCAGCTTCTTATTCTTTTTCAAGCAATGTTCAGAACCAAATGTATTGAAAGTGGGCAGAGGTAGTTGTGCAGAGACTGCCCCAATGTGTTACTCTTTGCTTGCTGTAATATCTTCTGCTTCACGACAAGATTTTGAACAACACAAGTTATTTTTCTGACTGGAAATAGAAAGGAAGGCATAAAAAGAGCTATTGAGAAAGACTGGAATTTACAACAGAGATTTACAGATTCAGCTAGCATTACTACAATAAGAGTGTAAGGCAAATGTGTATAATTTCTGCTTCCTGTGCTGTGCTTCCATCATGGTACACAGAAATTGAATTGGGACACAAGCACTCATGTCTGGACTGTGAACAATTGCCCATCTAGGCAAATCTGACTGCAAAGAAAGATGAATGATTCCTGGTAAAATGGGAAATTCAGTAATTCACAGAATAACCTAGTCAGAATAACTAAAAAGCTGAAAACCCTAAGGCAAAGAAAAAAACCAAAAGATGCACAACAAAGAAGCTTAGAGTAGGGAACATAAAAAGAATGGCTTTAATTTCGATTATTCATCATCAGTACCAGATATGATTTATTAATGCATGCTGCCCTAGGTGGAGAATAAATCCTACAGGGGAGAAAATACCACATGAGGATTAGTCTCAATCTTGTTTTCAGGATAATCTGGATCCAGCAGGTCCTCCAGGTGGAGCATGTAGTGCAACCAGCTCCAAAGATGAAATCTGCTTGAGTGCCAAGCAAAAGATACTAAAATTACTGTTGAGCAGATAATATCTCATTATAAGATTGCATTATAAGGTCTTTACTTCAAAGACCTCTAAGGGTTGTGCTGGTGTGTGTGTGCTGTCTCCCCTGGTCCCAACAAATGGAATTATCTTTATCTACCAGTGGTTACCTCACCAGACTTTTGCAGCTGTTTGTGCAGTGCGTGTGGTGGCATGATGAAATAGCCATCAGTTATTTACACAGAATCACAGAACCTCACCACCTTTTTTTTTTTTTGCTGTCTGCAAATTGCAAGGAAGAGCTATAAAGAAAATTATCATAGCTAAATTTTTGGAAGTTTTATTTAAGTGCTATCCTATAGATGGCAACATAGTGTAAAACTTAATTAAAAATCTTACTGCAAGAGATTCAGTGGCTGTTAAAAAGGAGAAATATTTTTCCCTTTTAAATGATCTCCTTGTTTATAATATTTGAACATAGCTGATTATTTGAAAGAGGATGATCTTTATACATTAAAATGAGAGATTTGTGAAATACAGCAATATTTTTTTTTAAAACCAGTCTATGAAATACATTTCTTTTTGTGATCTAAACCAAGAAAAATCTTTTTCCCACTAGACCCATATGCCCTCTAACAATACACATTGAGGACAAAAATCACACCAAAGCTGTACATATCTGATATCTAGTTCTGATAAAACTGGAGGCCCTGATGACTTCTAAAGTAGGTTCCTGATAGAAATCAGTGTGGAAGTGATAACTGTTGTAAGAAAAGCCATTTCTGAGCACTCTGAAAGTTCAATTTTGGTGTTGAGGCAGTGAGACAGAGGCTCTGGGAATCCATTTGATGCATGCCAGAAGCTTTGTATACACTGCTAGAAGTCTGAATGGCTGAAGAATTTAAAATGGAACATTTATGGAGGGATTTCTTGCTACCTGTTGATTGCAGAAAGCTGAAAAATTGGATAAAAGCTTTCTGAAATATGAATAAAACTCACTGAAGCATGAATATCTGAGGCTTTTGATTCTGAATTCTTACCTTACAGCATCTGCTCTTTAGGGCACAATGGGCCTGGAGCAAATGTTCATGAAGTCCTGTGGTACTTGTACTACCTCTGTTTCCTTCCCTAATTATTTTAATAATTTTTTTGTCTGTCCTTTTCACGTTTGGTGAAATAGTAGCCATTCAGGTTTCATTCTTAACACATCTTAGATAGAATTCAAGTACCTTTTTATAACATTCACCATGAAAAACATCAAAGTGTTTGTCTTGGTATTTGTTAATCCCAGTTTAAAAGAACAAAAACAAACCAAGCCAAGGCAACAAAAACTTCACCAAAACCAAACAAAATATTTTGTCTTCTACTTACATAATTTTTTAGAAGGCATATCATATCAGGAGAGAGCATGTTATTTGAGAAATAGTGACACCAATTTCTAGATGTTTGTCTAATTTTATATGATGTTGTTTACATATTTGGAAATAATTGTATCAACTATTGAAATAATTGATGATTCACTAATATGCTCAGTGTAACTCATATTCTGTCCTGTCACTTTTTTCTTCTACAGACAGGAAAAACTGATTTAAACAGGTGATCTTGAACACCAAATGTCTGAAGAGTTAAATGTATTCATTTCCTGTTGTCAAATCACCTGAGGTATAATTGAATTCCAAGTATAAGTTGAGACTTCATTAGGAAAGCTTCCTGGAAAGCTATTTGTATGGACAATGTAAAATTAATGATTTTTATGACACAGTCCTCTTTTCCCTCCATGTTTCTGTTGTATATTTGGATGTTCCTTGGCTGTGAGCACTGGCAGCTGTCATGGTTCAAACCCAGGTGACAACCCAGTGCCACCCAGCAGCTCCTGCAACCCCAGGGACACGTGGAGGAGAGTTGGGAAAATAGGTGAAGTCCTTGGGCTGAGATAAGAACAGTTTAATAGCTGAAATAAACCAATTAATAATGTTAATTGTGATGAAAAGGGAGACAACAAAAAGCGAGAGAAAAAGGTAAAGCCTAAGAAAGGCAAGTGCCAATTGCTCAGCACCCACTGACCAAAGCCCAGCCTGTCCCTGGCCAGTTTATAGACTGGACACGCTGTGCCATGGGGTGGAATATCCCTTTGGGCAGCCCAGGGCAGCTGTCCTGGCCATGCTCCCTCCTGGTTCTGGTGCACCTGCTCCCTGCCAGAGCAGGGGAACCCAAAAGTCCTTGATTGAGAGCAAGAGCTGCTGAGCAACAATTAAACAGCAGCATGTTTTCAACATTATTCTCATCCTGAATCCACTACCCAACACTGTACCATCTACTAGCAGGAAAATTGATTCTATCCCACTTGAAACCAGGACAACATTAAAAATGACCTCATTTTTCCTGGCATGAGATAGCAGGTATTAGTTATCTAACAACTGTTGGTTTGTCATGGTGAACCACTAGAACTGAACTGGCCAGGCTGCCCCCTGCTGCATTTAAAAGCAATTTTCTTTCAGAAATTCAAAAGTATCTGAACTCAATGTATTCTTTTAGGGAGAAATGAGATTTCTGTGTGAAAGCAGGCAATCACAAAGGACGTGAATCTTTTGCAGAGACTTGCATGCGTAGAAGTTAACAATGCAGGCTGGAATTTTTGGCAAAAAAACCAAAAAGGGTAAAATGGGTGACTTTTCTGCCCTGACTGAAATATTTGAGAGAGGAAAGGGCTGTGTTAGGGTTTAGGATTCCCTTCCCCATTGACCTAGATGAACAAGAGAAAGACCCCTGATTCTTCCTTCTCCCCCATGCTCAGCACATATCAGTCTATTTCCTTAAGTGATCTTTTTGTTTTCTGGGTATCTGTATGTATGTTTTCTTTCTCCCTTTCTCATAGGTGTCATTGTCTATTACACAACAAATTCTGAGTAGCTCCCTTTCTCATTTCTTACTTGATTATCACAGCTATCTTCTGTAGTGAAATACGTTGGAAATATCTATATCTGGAAATGCCAAAAATACCCAAGCAAACAAACCCAAAAATAATTTGTAAAGATGCAACAACACTGCCTTACAATGTTAACCTTGTTAATTAATTGAAAAATATTGAGGAAAGGAAGATGTGACAAGAACTGTTCTATTTATTTGTGTTGACTTTCAGTCAGGAACTGTTTACCCATATAAGTGCATTAAAATGCATTGAGTATTTTACTTAAAGGTAAGCCAATTATGCAGATGTTTATCATGGTACCAAAAGGCAGCATATGGTTGCACATTGAGATGGAAATAACAAAAGGCACTAAATACATGTTAAAATCTTCTGAAAACAACTATTTTCTATCTGAGTGCAGGAATGCCGAGAGGTTTTTTGTTACAGAGAATAATAATGACAGCAGAATCAGGACTAAATATGTTCCTTGATATTTTAAGCAACAACCATTCTAGGAATAGACACAAAAGGTCTGGTTTTAACATTAAACTTTATCCATCTTATTTGATCATCTTTGCTTTTTTTTATTTTTCCCTTGATACTTTTCAAATGACTCTTCCTTTATCCTCTGGTCCCCTTCATGGTTTCATTCTGGCCCCAGCCCTTTTATCACTTTGTTACACTTCTGTGTCTATGAGTTCTGTTTTACTTGTTCAAAGGGCCCTCATTTTGATCCAGAGGGGAGGGAGGAGAATAAAGAGAGGTTTCCTTTCAGTTTTAAAAACTTACTGATAGGAGATCTGAGAGCTTCAAACAAACCTCTTTTACTGTTCTTTACAGTTTTCTTCTGATCTCACACAGCAATGATCTTTGTTTCCCTCCTCCTTTTTTCTTCTCTGTCAAATGGGTGAAGAATCTCTTTCCCTGTATCTGTTCCTCCATTTTCCAAAATGTTGCTCATTTATTGTTCTGAGGATGTGGTGTGGTTAGAGCAAGCACTTTACTTTTGGTTACACAAACTTTCCCAAGGACTGCAGAAAGGAATAAGAATCATCTCTGTACCCTTTTTACTGTGGAATCCCAGTTTTTTGTCCTCCATCCCAATGATGTGTTTGGTACTTCTCTTTCTGAGGAAACTCTTATTCCTCAGAAAATCTTTCATCCTTGAGGAGAGAGTCTCACACAATACCTGGAAAATTAATGAAGAGATGTGAGATAATGGCAGTGTTGTGTTACATTTTTCCCCTTCCTACTCCACAGTCCTGTTTGCATTTAGTTCAAGGTAAAGTGGAAGGAAGTTTGAAGGTATGTGTGTATACAAATATGTATCTGTGAATATCAGTTTTTGTGTGAAGATCTGTCAAATAAATTTGGTGGGCAGAGCAGCAATCATTAAGCTTAGAAAATTTAAATATGGGCAGCTTACAGTTTCATCATTTCAGGAATTCAGATGTCACAAGTGATAAAATGTTCAATATTTTAAGTCTCAAATTGACAACAAACCACCTGTGATTCAACAAAGGAGCCAGCAATGTCTGGGTTAGTGCAGTACATCTTTAAGACATAAATACTGAGGAGGGGGAAAAAAGAACCTTTTTTCCCCCCTGCATTTGCTTTTCCTTTTCCCTTTAGAAGTCATTACAGCTAATTGCCAACAAGGATTAGCTTTTTCAGTAGGTTATTCTTACAATGTGTCATTTTGAGCTAAACTCTGAACAAATGCAATCATCTAAAAGAGAAAACAGAGATTAATCAGCTCATAGTGAAAGAAACTTGATTACACAAAAGTGGCAAAGCATAAAACCCCTTGCATTTGCAACCCGTAAAATATTAATTAAAATAATTAAGATTAGGGCCTAGTGCCTGTAAAGATCTTTGTTTCCTACTCCACTTTTATTTTAGAAGTCTCTTGATTTGCTTCACTTGAGGAGACACTCAAGCTGTGTCAATCACACACTGAACCAGTCTGAGATAATCTGAGTTCTGTTCTCAGCTCCTGGGAGTAATGCCTTGGAAGATAAGATCTGGGACTTGCTTGCTGTCTCTCATTTTTGATTGTGCAGGGATTTTAGTGTTAACACTGCGAGGGGATGAAAACAGCGCCAGGTGAGAAAAGAGATTTCCTGTGGATGAGGACAGTGAGACAATTAAATCCAATTATCTCTTAAAAAAAAAAAAAAAACAAAAAAAACCCCAAAAAACAAAAAAAACCCCCACCAAACCAAACCAAAAAACCTTTAAAAAGACCCACAAAAAAATCAAAGCCAACCAAAAACCCCCATCTGTCATCCCTGTGAAACCCCCAAACTTTCATCACTCCTACAGTGTCACTCTCCCCATGTCATGGAAGAAATGAACAGAAAGAGAACCCAATCTTATCCTCCCGAGGGAAGAAATGTTATTAAAAAAATGATAGCTGAGAAGCAGAAGGCAGAGAGAAGAGAGAAGGGTAAGGGAGGGAACAGAATCAGGGCAGTGGAACAGAGCCAGGGCTTTGGGAAGTTTCCTAGTTTGCAGTTTGATTTGTGTGATGCTGTTTTAGTGCCTGGAGTGGAGAACAAGCCCCAGCTCAGGCAGGGGCCGCCAGCTCTGGGCAGCTGGGCAGGACAAAGCAGCACAGAACATACCCATGGCAAGGTCAAAGTGGGGAAAAGGAGATTTGAATTCTTTCTTTACACGGATGTTTTCTGAATTCATCTCATTTTTTCTTGGGAAGATTTATCCTCAGGAGTTTTAAGGATCATTATGGAGAGATTAACACAGATTTCACCCATATTCACAGCAACAGAAAATGCTGTATTCTACTTAAGAAACAAATATTGTTTTATTCATTAGACTCTAATGCCTTACTGACTGCTGGAGTGCCTTCCCAGGCAGGCCTGTGCCCAGGGAAATGAAACCTCACAGGTTTGGTGCAGGAAAGGATTAGGGGTTTGTTCATGGAGGCTTTGCTGTCTGAAGTCTGGTTGTTTTGCCCAGGAATTAGAAATTGGTTTTGAAGAAAGTTATGGTCATGATAACCACACCTAAAAAAGCACTTCAGGGCAGCAGAAGTGAGTGGGTGAAAGTGCTTTCAGTGATTAACCAGGTAGCAAGAAAAAAAGCCATTTGTTTTCCCATTTTGGAGAGTGCAGTAGAGAGGATAAATTGGGATTTGACTGTGTAACCTATGCTATGAGGACAAAAAAAACCCATAAAGTACATCTGTAGACTGTGCTTGATATTTTTGTACACATATTTTCCTCTTCCTGGAGACTGGTTGTTCACTTGAGGTGCAATGAGCTACAGATAAACAGCTTAGATTATAGTTCTGTTCAAGTGCTCCTAATGGGAGGGACAGGTGGAAAGGGCAAAGCCACCAGGGGAGGGAAAAGCAGGAATGCAGAAACAAGCCCTAATAGACTCTCCATGGATGTTCTAAACCTAAATCTGTTTAAACTCATTATCTTGGCCTGCTGAGGTCTTTTGGAGCCCTGGCCTGGGGTGAATGCAGTGCCCATGGAGCTGGATAAGCTGACTGATGGTGGATCTATTCTTGGGTCACCCACAGGCCCCTTTCAGTTGATTTTTTTCTGAATCTCTGCTGCTGTCAGTCATGCATGCCCTTGGAGAACAGGACTTTTTTACTTTACTAATACTGATTCTCCCTGCACAAATTGTAAAAGGGATGAATCAAGAAGTAAAAAAATCTACAAAATCTTTATAGAAATTCTAATTGTTTATTATTAACAAGTTTACTTAAGGTGCTAAAAAAGACAACAAGCACTAGCATTTTATTGATTGCAAAATGGAAAAAAAACTACCTTTGGCAATGCTAAACAGGAAGTTTTCACTAATGGTTAAAAAACTAATTTGCTGTAGTACAATGCAATCTCCAAATCCCTATCCTCCTCAGCTGATTGATCATTCTTCATCCCATGGCTGGCTGAACAATTACTGATCTTTTTATTTGGTCAGCAGGATGCTTCCTTGCTGCGTGTGGGGCTGTAGCAGAACTCATTGCCATGCCTCTGTAAATCAAAATCTATGCTACCTTGCTCCCTGAACACAAGAGACCCGGGTCTAAAAGTGCTTTTACAAAAAGAGATAATCCATGACAGCAGACATGGGGGGGCATATGTAATTTACCTGTCACCATTCACCCTCCAATGCACTCCAGTAACAGATTTTTGGCACAACATTTTAGTGGAAAGAGATTTTAAAGCTGCACCCAAATCCATTTTTCACTCTGAGAAATATTTGATGTTTAATTTGATTTTATCTCTCTCCCTTATTTCTGTTCATCTTTGGCGGTGAAAAGTGAAGAATGGCCAAGGCAGTGACCTGAGAGGCTCACAAAGAGTGATATTAGAGGCAGAAATATGATGTTTCTTTTACCCTTGCATTGTGCTGCATGCGATTTTGCTTTAATGTCTCATACTCTGTGCACTCATCATGCCCTCTGCAGCAGCTCTGAAGGAATCTCTGCAGTTCTGCAAATTCCAATTTTTTTAGGTTCCCTACTTGGTACAAACTTGTGAATTTAAGGATTCCCTATTTCAGTGAGTGACTGAGATCACTCTGAACCCCTGTTCTGAGTTTTGATCTCTTTCCAGATGAGCTGTCTTTGCCTTGGAGGTGTCGTTGTGTTGCTCACTGGGTCGTGCCTACTCTTCCCCTCTGCCCTGACAATCTGTCAGCTCTGGGCTGATATTTCTATTTCTCTATTTAGACCCTCTCTGGTTTCCTTTTTTAGAACTTAATTCAGCTTCTCCTTTCCCTGTTCCATCTCACTTGAAGCCAAATATTATTTTGTTTACTGCAGGGCCTAACAACTCAGTATGATAGAATGTATACAGTGGTATTTTTTCTGTATCTTACCCAGCTTGGGTTATGCTAATAGCAATATTGAGCACATTTATACAATTTGAAATAATTACACAGAGATTAACTAATTATTCAGCACAGGGGGTAAATCAAGGAAGAATTATCATTTGTTTTTAAATAGAATAAATGAAGATACTTGCTCAAGTTCTACAGTGAGTTGGTGTAACAGTAGGTAAAGGTCTTGCAACTTTTTATTTTTTGAGAAATCATCTTATAATGCTTTTCAAGAGTCAGTGTGTTTTAGCTGTTTACTATATTAAGGTGGTCTTGATCAATGTACTTCTCATTACAACATCAGTGCTGTTTTAGCTGAGCACCTATGAAGAGTGAATGTTTTCTATAATTACACCTGTGAACACCTAATGCAAAAATTATTGGATAGACTGGATTCACTTTGATATGAAGGAAGTTTAGGTTATGCCAATATAGGCTGATTGTATAATTAACAGCATACAAATTGATTGAGTCTAGTTTTTTCTTTGGTTGGGTTGAAAATTATCATCTTTATGATTCAATATGATGCAACCACTCACAGTTCAGAAAACTCTAACTACATTTCAGTTTAGAGCATTGCTGAAAGAAACAATGAAGGAAAAGAAATTTATTACAAAGGGTTCTAAAATAAAGCAAGTTGTTTTCCCTCTCTGTTTCTTTTGCTGCTATTTCAGGACAGTAAAACATTTAATGAACTGTAAACAAAATTGATTAATTTTACATGAATGCATAAGAAAAAATGCAAGGTTTTATGCAGACATTTGCCTGAAGGCATAAAGCAGTACCTGGGATCCCCAGAGCAGCCCTGCATTCTTCAAAGGTTGTGGAAAATTATTCTACACTACTATTTTGCTGCAAAATAATATTGTGGGCATCTTTCTAAATGTAGTAGTTTGTGAAATTACTTAAACTGATTTTTATTTTTTTTTATCCACCTTGGATTCTATCCACTTAATCCATTAGATGTAGTCTCTTGGTTTGTGAGTGAACATTGCGTTTGCTCCAGCCTACCACTGAAATTGAAAATATGTGTAGAAGTGGGCCAGGACTGACTCATCTAGAACTCTGCTTAAAATGCTTTTCTGGTTGACAACAAACTGTGGGTTACTGCACATATATAGAGTTTTGTGCCCATTTTTTGTCTTCATCAACCCCAAATTTCCCAGTTTACTCATGAGAGTGTCCTGAGGAATGGCATCAAGTGCAGAGCTGAAGTCAAGACAGATTGTCTCTAATGCCTCCCCCTTATCTGCCAGACCCATTATCCTGTCATGAAAGGAAATTGGATCGTTTTGATGAGATTTGTTCTTGACAGATCCATGTTAGCTGCTTTTTATCACATTTACTATCCTGTAGGTGCTTTTAAATTGACTCTTAAATGATTTGTCCTGGTATCTCTCTGAACATTGAAGTTTGACTGGTTGATCTATAATTTTCTAGGCCCTTTCCCTCTTTTTGGAAAGACCCATGAAGTTTGACCTTCACCAGTCCTTTAGAAACTTCCCTTTATATCTTTAAGAAACTCTTGAAAATGAGCTTTAATGACTCACAGATTGCATTGGCTGGTTTCCTGTGTACCCTTGGGTGAACTGAATCTTGTCAACTTGGATGCATTTAATTTATCCAAATATTTTTCACAGCTTCCTGTGGCCTATTCATCATCAATTCCGCTCTAATGCACAGAATTTTTTAAACTAATGTGTGATATACTCCTTTAGAGGTTTACATGCATGTATTATAAACATCCCACTGTACATGTACAACCCCATTTTATTAATGCTCATCCCATTTAAACCCTCAAGATGAGCTTTACAAGGCATCTGAATTATTTTCAAATCATACAGTTACACACAGGAACAAGGAAATTGCATTACTGGGGAAATCACAGTTACTGAAATCTGTCTGTGATCTAATAGCAGGTGACAATATATTTTAAGAATATATTTTAAGCAGGGGTGCAAGTGAAGAGAGGATAGATCCTCCATTCCCAAAACCTTTTTAGGACTAACTGAAATGGAGGTTTAATTCTTAGCATGTGTTTTTTCTCATCAAAACCCAATTTCTTTTCAATGTCTGATTCTGTCAGTTGTAAAGATGGATTCTTCTACAAGTTAAGCAAAATGTTGACTGTTTGAATTTAAACTTTATCTGTATCTTTATTGGGTGTATTTTTGGAAAAAAAAAATCCAAGCAGTATTTACAGTGATTTTAAAATTTTGGGACTGTTTTTGTTTTTAAGGAGCAAATACTGGAAAGGGTCTTGTAAAGTGCTGTCTTGTGGGATTCTTTTTTTTCATTTGTTTTCTATATGCAGAGGGGATTTTTTTATCTCTGTTTGGGTCTCCAATTCAGATGCATTCTCTATTGCTCAATTTAGACAAATGTTTGTTACCACGGATTTTCAAAATTGCTCAATTTTCCAGGCTTGTGCAAGGATCCCCCTGTCCAACCCAAGTTTTTCAGCCCTTCTCATCCAGTCTGCAATGCATCATTTCTCCTAATGGTGACGAGGAGAGTGTGCAGCTTTCCTAAGAGTCCCAGGGACAACCAAAATCCTCAAGGACTATTTGTGTGTGGCCAGTACTGACTCAGCAGAGTTCAGGGCATTTTTTAAAACTACAAGTAATCACTGTTTATTTTGAGCACTATGGTTTCCAAAGGCAATGTAATTTGGGGAGAATGTCTATGGCTTTGATGGGTATGTAGTCTGGGATGCAGAATTCATGTGTGAATTTAAACCTCATGACTCTGTAAACAGACCTAAAACTAATATTTCATTACTTCTGTGTTCATAGGTGAAGGGTTCTTGCTCTGAATTTACTCTGGAGTACCTGTAAAATGTAATTTTTAAAAAAAAATCTGTTTATTGTGGCTAAGAAAGACCCCCGTGAAAAGAAAGGGGGGAAACATCTCTTCCCTCACTGCATTTTGTCTTTCACTGGTAAAAAACCCAGCAACAGCACATTGTCTAAGCTGCAGGGAGAATAATGGTAGTATTGCCAAGTTTAGCAGTGATATTTTAGAAGGAAAATTCTCCCAAGAATTTTGAAGGACTCTAGTGATTAACATCTATTTAGATTGAAATAGAGAGATCAGCCATCACACTTCAGTATCTTTAACATATTTCTGCATTAAAGTTCTGTATATTTTTCTGGAATCATACCTGGCTGTGAATACTCATTTTTCCACTTGCTCCACATGCTTTGTGTGCTGTAAATTGGCTCAGCAAAGGCTTTTGCTTAGCCTGAGCTCTCTGTGCCAGGAAACAACTCTGCCCATCTGGTACATCTATTCAGCTTTTGTATTTCTAGCTGATTATGTCAGGATCGGGTCTTCCTGAGAAAGCTGGGTTGTTCTGCTTTGCACCATAGTCTGGAACTTTGTAGTTTTGTTTTCATTAGATAAAACTGGAGAAAAACTGAATATTTTGGTCTGCAAGTGGTGACTGGCTGGAGAAAGCTGTGGGTCCTGAGTGCCCATGCATGTGAGAGATGCAGATTTGTCTCAGAAAGATCTGGAATGTGAAATTCTGGCTGAGTTACAGCAGGGTGCTTAATCCACTCTAAATCATCCTAAGTAAGGAACCTGAGCTTGGCTTTCACCCAGTCTAGGATATCTTTTATCTTTTATAGTGTCTTTCACACATTTTTGCCTGGCAAATCAAACTGAAACAGAAATATTGCAGCTCTGGTGACCTGTCCTGTGGCAGACATGGTTCTGTCAGTATTTCTCCTTATTTGTCAGCAGTTCTTCTTTCTGTTGGAGATCCCAGCTGTAGAAGCACCGAACAACTGGTGGGATCCTGCTGCCTGTGTCAGGCTATGGCTGCAGCTTGTTTTACAAATTCACAAGTCTCAGTCGGTTTTAGGAGTCCTTAAGGAATGAGATAGAGACCTCCCAAATATTGAGAATCCCAAAAGTTTAGGGATGTGTTTGCTAACAGAGGGGGAGAGTGAGTATCTGAACTCTTGTTGAAATAATAGTATGGTAGGCTAAAACGTTTTTCATGTAAATGCTGATATTTAAATTTTTTATTTCATATTCTACTTAAAAAGTAAGCTGTACTTGCAAGCTGATAAGTGGTGCAGTTGTCTTAAGTGACACATCACTAAGAACATTTTAAATTTCACATGCAGTGGTTTCCTTCCCTTTTTTATGTGAAGAAAGTGGCTGTCCATGGAAAAATATCCTGGCATTCCTTTTAATGTCTGTGTACTTCTAAAGATCAATTCACTTATGTTCTGAATAGTGGGAATGCAGATCCAGCCTACAGCATGGCAGGTCTAAATATAGGATATTTTCACCTTGCTTTTGGTTCAATGTGCTTCTGAAAATTGTAGCCTTGGCTCTCATTTTGTCATTATCTGCTTGCAGTTTGTTGAACTTATTCTTCCTGGAGGTAGAGCCCTTCCCATTCACTCACTTACTCTCTGGAGAATGAGCAGAAAGTTTTTTCAATAACTGGTTATGGCTCTCACTTTTCCCCACAATTGCTGTGCTATTCATTTCCAGTGTAGCAGTGGCCAAAATTACAGGTTTACCTTGCCTTTTATATGCAAAATATAAGTTGTGTATCACATCCATGTGAAATATCAAGGATGTCATGAGTGTTAAGAGGAGTATTCAGGAGCCAGAAAATGTGAGGGGATTTGTTAATCGGAATGTAAAGAGTACAAGAATAAAGTTTAGAAATTAGATCAAATTATATATTCCCTTATCTTGCCCTTACTGTTGTCTTTTATAAAATTAGCATGATTTCCTAAAAAAAACCAAGCAAAAAAAAAAAAACAATGGAAGAGAAAGAATAAAGTTCAGTTTATGAAAATTTTGATTAGATAAAGAGATGTGTTCACATTTCTCAACTAATTAAAAGTTTGTTCTTGAATATGGAACATGAGTGACTGTAAGTATTGGACTCATTCTGCCACACTGATTATGAGGAATATTGTTGGATAAGATGTCAGGAGACAGGGCTGCTGTGCCTTTTTGTAAGGGATAATGGAGAGTAAAAAATTATAATAAAATAGCTTTATACGGAATATAATTTCAAGTTTAGACATTGTGGCTATGTTGCTTTTTAAAAATATTTTTTAAACAATATTTATTTTTTATTTCACATTTTTTTAAAACTGAAATGCCTATATTTAACACTCCTTTTTATTCACAAAGTATCCAAAAAGGATTAGTGTGTGATAGCCTGGAGGAGCTCTCTTTTTGCACACCTCACTGCATTGCTTTATTGTGTTGTTGGGACAGACAGGTCTTAGAACGATCCAGGGGTGTCACAAAAATGTGGAAATGATTTTTGATTTAATTTATATGCAACTTGTGATAGATGTGAGTCCAGGTGGAAAAAATGTGTTTTCTTATTTATAAGCAACAAACACAAAATTTGTTATTTTTAATAAACCTAATATATTTATTTTAATATACCTAATACCTATCAATTATATGCCACATAATGGATATTTAACAGTTTTAATTTCCCTTCAAACAATGTTTCAAGGACATGTAACTCTGAAAAGCTCCCAGCCCTTCCTGAAAATTAGAAAATTATTTTCATCTGGGCAGAAAGCAAAGGGGAGCAGCTTTTGAGGATCCATGGCTTTTCTAGCACATCTTTCCTATATAAACATCTTGGAAGAGTTATGTATGTGAAGAGCAAGAATTAGAATTATTGTCCAAACTCCACTGTGGAAGTTCAAGCATTATCAAAGTAATTTTCTGAGTAGGGGAGAGGCTCAAATACATGAAATTCTGTTTCAAATGAAGTGTGCTCTTCAGTTGTTCTGTCCCCTCTATCCATTTACTTGAGTGCTTTTAGAAAGATCTTTAACCAAGAAATTTTCTTTTTGCCAAGCAACAAATGAATAAATAATACTAAAGTGTCATTAACCTCTTTGTCTTTAATTCCAACTCTGTATCCATCAACAGCTTCAAACTCTTTAAGAAGCAATTTGTATTCTTTTCAACACTGTCACATTTGAAAAGTGACTTAGGAGCCCCAGGGCAAGAATTTTTCTGTTTTGATTTCAAAGAGAGACAAGTCTCTGAGCTTTTTGAAATTCTTGCTATATCTTCAGGTGAAAAAGAACTTGGGAAACATTAATTTAAGTCTCTTTTTAAAAGTTAATGCAGAGATCCAAAAATCACTTGTTACTTTTCTAGAGTGAAGCACAACTGTCTTCTAATTAGTTCTTTTTGTTTATTAAGTATTTTCTCTTTTTGTATAGAAAATATTTCAACAGAGTGGTAATTGAAGTTCTTAAAAAACAGATTTTAAATTATGAATGATACTGTTAGGGACGACAGCTATTTCAAATAGGAGACAGTTGGTGAAATGTTGTTGAAAGTGAAAGATAAACTGTGAAGGATTTCACAGAAATAATAATAGGACAAGTTTGTGTCAGGTAACAGAAGCCCAGAGGCAGAAACTGATATATTATAAAAGACAGAATTTATGGCTTGTTAGATAAAGTCACAATTCAACGCAGTGTTCAGACACATGATGCTGGTGGGGGAAAAGGCATGTAATGAATCAGGCAGACAATTAAGAGAAAAGCCAGATCTAAAGCTGACTGGTGTTGTATTGCACTAAATAGTTATTTAGTTGTTTGCACTGGGTGTTCTGTATTTGTACTGAAAATCAAGATCAAGCAAGCTTTTGCCCTTCTGACTGTGTAAAAGTTTGTCACTGGAAGCAGCGGCTCCTTCCTTTTCCAGCTGGAGAGGAGTGTGTGAAAACCATGGATGCACCACACATTTATTTCAGAACAGTTCCCCACAGCAGTGGCAAGGAAACAGTCTCACAAAGGGTTGATGTTGCTGCATTTTTTCCATTTTCTGCATTTTTTCCATTTTTCTGCATTTTCTGCCTCAAGACCCATTGGTCCTGTTGGGCTGGGAACTTTTTATCGTTGCACATTTGTAAAATACCTACAAAAGAATTTCTGCTCTAAACAGATGAAGGTGTTGAAGGGGCACAAGGGGCCAAGGGATGCAGCAGAGCAAGGGCAGAGCTGTAAATTGGGGCTGCAGAGAATCTCCTGTCACGGTGTCACCAAGGGGGATGCACAGCCCTGTCTGCCTCATTCCACCCTCCAACACCATCCTAGATCCCAGTGCCCACCCAAAACTGCTCCCTCCTTTGACCTTTGAGCCTTTGCCTGGGGTGTTTAGTGTCTGCTCAGGAAAAGTGAGGAAAAATGCATTGTTCCATAGAGGAAATCCAGGGGGGGAAATGCTACTTGCTGGCTGCTGCCCTTGGTATCAAGTATTCATTAAGGCTGCAGCCTTACTCTTTATCAGGCCTGTCATGTTTGTGCTTATTGCTGAGGTTATTTTTGAACATTAATTGGCAGTTTAAGTAACCTTGTCCAATGCTCTTTTGCTGCTTCTTTTCCCTCGGTTGCTTTTCTCTTCTCATTCTCTACACTTCTAATAAATATTTCAAATTCAGTTGTTGCTTTTTATTGCACTTTGGTCACAGAAGACTGAGAGCTTGGCTTAATCTGCACTCTAGAATGTAGATAAGGCAAAAAAAAAGAGGGAGCAGAGAATTCCTGGGTCAATGATTTTGGGAATAATGACATAAATACAATACTGCAAGAAGTCTTCTATAACTAACTTCAGTCAGTCTGCAATGGTGCATTTTGATTTCTTTGGCAATGTATTATTTTTTAAAAAGGCGGTGGAATTATCAGAGGAGGAGGGAATTGTGATGCACTGGAAAAAGAATAAAATGAGGATTATTTCCCTTTTTGACCTACTTTTAAAGATTTGTTTAATATCTTTATTTTTTGGCCTTTTAGTTATTGTTACATTGTTAGAAAAATAAGAAGTAAGACTCAAAAATGTATTTGGTATGTTACAAAAGGACAAGAGTGTATGCATGGGGGGATGAGTGAATTTGGTGTGTATTGCTCCAGGATTCAGAAGCAGGTGGTGCAGGGATGCAGTACTGGATGCAAAGAGCTGCTGGGCTGCCACCAGTGCTGAGCAAAACTGAAATACCCTTAGCCCATATCCCCATGAACTTCCTTTTCATCTTACTGAATAAATATCTCTACATCTCCAGCATAACCACTCTTTTCAGCTAATATAATTAATTGCACTAGTACAGTTTAGTAGCCTTTTTCCTTTACCCCTCAACTCACATTCCTGTTTCCTCAGATACATTTTTACCTGAGGAGCATCAAGCAAACATTACATCCTCACACTCTCTACATCAAGATTTAATCCTTATTTTTATTCATTATTGACTTCTGGTTTGTCAGATTTGTATTTTTTCATGTGTTTTTGGAATGGTGAATATATCTGCAATTTAATATCTGCATAAATTGGTTTTTTAATTTGCAGTCTTTATGCCTGATAACTTTTAGAAAGGCAAAAAGGACTTGGACGTAATTCCTGCAATTGTCAAATTATGTGTTATTTGGAAAGCACAAGACGCTGGACAGAAGAATGATACAGCAAATCACCAAGCAGTAATTCTGGATGTATTTAGTGAGATGATATTCTGATTACCATCTCATTTGTTGCATCTCAATGTAAAACATAGACCAAAGATTCCTGTCCCAGGCAGAAACTGTGACTGGGTTTTGTTCTTGTGTAAGGGAAGGACAGTTCCTTGTGTTTGAAAAATTCTGGAATATGTTAATAAGCTAATTAATGAAGTAGTCAGAAATAGTAATAAGATATGTATATATGCAAAATAGTAATAATAATAATCAAAAGATAATTGCTGGTTCAGTGTTGAGGAGGTACACAGAGTTTCAATGAGCTTACACTGACACAGGGGATTTTTTTCACTTTTTGTGTCTTTTTTACTCTGCTACTGACATTTTAAGGCTTCAAAGGACCAGGAAATTTTAAAATGCCATTGAGACTTAGATACTCCTGATGCTATTGTTATGTGATGCTCTCTTCCATGGATGATTGCAGTGTGTTTGTTTAATCAGATTACTTAGGTGAGGCTGGTGCTGAGGAGGTTGGTGATCATTCATGATATGATCATTCAAGCTCCCTTAAATTCAAAAAATTTAAAAATTCTCTGTGACCCTAAATCCAGAGAGTCCAGAGGGAGTAGATGTAATGGGAGAAATCATCCCTGAGAAGATCTATAAACCAATTGAGTTGAACTTGAATTTTTACATGTTTTCTATCCTACGTTGTGCTGTGCCACAATGACCTTGATCTGCAAACTCAGGAGCTGGGGTTCCAGTTCAAAACCTTTGCATTTTCTACACAATCTGACAAAGGTTCAAAACCTTTGCTGCATTTTCTACACAACCAGCACAGCCGTCCACAGCCAACATAGCCTTGATCTCTTCTGATGTGGAAGTGCTGTTCCATTCAGGCTTCCAATTCTCCAAAAATACTTTTGTGAGGCAGCTCTCATCACACTGTTAGGGGAATTGAATGAATAGAGCAAAAAGAGAAAAGGGACCCTCAGTGAAGTCAGTGGTCTGGCTGCAGATGTAGGACTCTGATATCCCTGGGTTTAATACAGGTCATTTCCTGGGGGTTGTCTGATATTTGTCATATTCACATTCCAGAGGTATCACTTATAAATCAGCTACAAACACCCCATGGGTGGCATAGGCAGAATTTCCTGTCATGCTTTTATGAGAAGAGGAATCTTATGTGTGAGGCAGAAACCTTGATATTGCCCTGGATGATCACAGTGAGCTGCCAAAAGGAAGTTTGTGCTCTGAAATAGAGGGGAAAACTCTCTGGATATCATCATTATCAGCTGCATGTGCTTGTGCTGAGATCACTGCTGTAGGATAATGGAAAGCTTGATGTGGTACAATTGTGTGTAAATAAACTCAATATGCTGTGACATGAATGATTGCTCCGTGTCAGAGCTGTAACAGGGGAAATGAGGAGGCTGCTTTGCCACTGTGAACAAAGACTGGCAAAGGACATGAAAATGAAGGCAAAAGCTCCAGGTGTGAAAATAGAAAATAGTTTAAGCATAAGAGTAAAAAATAGCAAGACAGAGTAAAAAACAATTTTACTGCACAGGAGACATTTCAAACATAATTGCTGCACTTCAGCATGATTAATGAAACCCCAGAATTCTGCAGAATAAGAAGTGATGCTGGAATAATAGGAGCTTATTTTACATATTATCATCTGAGATATGAAATAATGCCATGAGTCTAGTTGCATTAATTATAGAACTACGTGGCTCCTATACGGATATTTCCTACCTAAATCCTTTAACCTAGCTTGAAAGAAAATTTTACTTAAAGAGCATTTATTAAATTTTCCAAGAAAAAAAATACATAATTGTTTTAAGAGAAGGCCTTTTTTGTTCTCTAGGATATAAAATTTTTGGAGTTATTTTTTGATTTGTTGTTGTTTGGTTGGTTTTTGTAGGGGGCGTTTTGTTTCATTTGGGGGGAAGCTGCTTGTTTTATTTTGTGTGGTTTGGAGTGTCTTGGGGAGGGAGATTGCTTTTGCTTAAATGGTAGCTGGAAAAGATTTAAAAAATGGGTTTATATTTTTCTATGCCTTCTGTTTGATAATATATCAACACTGTAAGGAATAAAGATGAACATCTGTAGAGGCATGGCCAAACATGTAAAAAGTTTGGACTGAAATATGAATGAATTTGTTAGGATGAATTTGTGATCAGCCTCACACACAGAAAGATGGTTCTACTCCTATCTGTACTGCTCTTCTGATCTTTAATTATTGTTAAATTCCAGTATTCTGGTAAATAACATTATTCAGACTTGAAATTCTCCTTTGCTGTCTGAACAGCACAACATGTTCTTATCCAGAATCACTTAATTTTGCTTAGGATTGATTCCAGTTCAACTTTGGTGAAGGATGTTCATTATTCCAAATGCTCTGAATGTAAAGGATGGTGCCTTGCTCTGCAGAATCTCCACCTGAGTGTGCAGCTGCATTGCTAAATCATGTTAATATGGTCAGAGAGCAGGAAGACTTTGTCAAACACTGGACAAATTATTTCTGTTTGCTTGCAAGTGCAGCTGTGCCACGTTTTCCTCTTCATTTTCATTCTGATCTTAGTGAATTCTCAGGTTTAATATGTCTCTGTCACCTGCAGTAGCAAGATTTCCTAGGCAGAGGTGCAAAATATGGTAGAGATACTGCTGAAAACTGTCTTTTGAAAACATTGTGTGCAGGACAACCAAACTATTTTTATTTCACAGTTTCTTTGCTGATAGCTGCAAAAATTTAATAACATAATTGAGGAAGAAAGAGTCAGACAGCTTGAAATAATATGAAACTTTTTTTAGCTCCTGCTGAAAGAGAAAAGAACAGCGGCATGCTAAGAAAAACAAAAAATCTATAAGCAGCATTATGGCTTCCAAGAGGAAAAATTCACTGAAGTTTTAAGGCAGTCTGCTGATCTCTTCTGCTGAATTCCTGAAGTGAGAGGCCAAGAAGAGCCCAACACTGTTCACCCATGTCTGGAAAAATCCTCTCTATTCTGGGTTCCTTAGTTAAAGAGTTTTTGAGTACTGAACAGGTACTTGCAGAAAGCTGGTTTCACATCAGCCTCACTCTCTGAGCTTTAGAGCACAACTTTTGTAGGCATATCCTTTAAAGATGGGGTCAGGTGTAATTTCTTGTTCCTTGTCTATCTATAATGATTTTAAGGTCTTTCTGCTCATATTCAGCCATTCCACATTTGACTGTGGATTGTTTCTTCTCCCAGTGGCAGATATGGCTCACTAGGGCAGCATGTCCTACAGGTATAAATCACTGCTGATAGTGAATTGAAATAGTTTACTCAAATTAAGGAACTCAAGTTACTTTACAATGCTGCTCTATTGTAAATGTTTTCACAGAAAGTTTGATTTTTTTGTTGTCTTTCTTGATATGGTCAGACATTGCAGTTAGCAGTTTTCTGACAGCCTTTGTTTCTCAAGCAGAGGGAAAATCTTTTTATAGAAAGCTGTAACAGACTGTTAAATATCATCTTTTAGCTGATGTTTATTCAGTGCTAGAAATGTCTATTGTAGGCAGCAATTTTTTTCTGTAGAACTGCCATAAATCCCATCTAGCATTTCTCTCTATTGTATGATCCCCTGGTCTCTTAAGAAGACAATGGTAGTGAATATCAAAAATTCTCAAGTACATATTATCCCCTTACTTCATTTTTGATCCAAGCACTAATTGGAAGGGTGCTGAAAATACTTAACTGAGTGAATAAAACCAGTAGTTGAATACAATTTTACAGTTATTATGCTCCAATAATTTCTTTCTTAAGCAACAAGGCATGAATTATAAAATAGTAATTTATAGCTAACATGGTTTAAGCATGAGGCCAAAAGCCAAGTGTCATTGACAGTGCCATGGATGAATTATTACATCGTCATCCAAACTGTGAAGCTGCTTATGTGATCATAATCTGATTATTAAAAAGAATGAAAAGCATATTCATCAATGTACTTAGTGTCTTTTTAAAGTATAAGCTCATGGAAATATGCATTCCATTACGGCATCTTGCAATATGGAAATAAAGGTAATTTTATTCTGAAGATTAAATTACACACTGGTTGGGGAATTTCTGGAAGTCATCATCTCACATGGTTATTTTCCATTTAGACAAGGTTTGTCCATCTATTTCTAAGAGAGTGAACGAGATAGAGAAAGATTCAGAACTTGACCAAAAATTAGAATTTGTGAGATGTAATTTTTAAATTTTAGTAGAGTCTCATTAGTAGGAATAAGTAGATAGGTCCAAGAACAATAAAACAAATTGTTCCTTCTTGCTTCTTTCTGCATCCTGATCTGTATACTTCTCCCCTAGAGATGAATGAAAACTCAATCATCCTCCCTCTGCTTTAAGTACTAGTGTGTCTACCCTGCCTCTGCTTTGTTGAAAGGCTCAAAACATTTTCCAAATGATTCCGAGGAAGCAAAGATTCCTCATGTTTGAAATAGATGTTAACTCAGTCCTACATCAGGAAAAACCTGGAAAATAAGTGTGGGAAATATCTGTGGCTTCTATTTTTCTACTTGGTACGGTAACTGTCAGGCTTCAACTTCAAGCTGACCTGTGTTAAAACGTGGGTGTGTCCAGCAGAGATACTGACAGCAGCTAAAGGAAGATTTACTACAGAACCTGGGAACTGTCAAAGAATAAAAGGTCTTTAGCAAATTCATGGCCTTTTGATGGTGGTCATTGGTGTATAGGATTTTGCACTTCAGGAGAGGAATGAGGCAGGGCAGATATCCTTTAACAGGAAGGAGCCTTCCCATCATGTAAATTAATAAAAACACCTGGTTTTAAGAGCAAAAAGTAGTGTCAGAATGAGGTGGACCTAAGATGAAGCTCCCAGCTGATGTGAGAAAAACCCCAATATTGCTTTATGGATTTTTTCCCTTTGTATCCTCCATGGATTTGGCTATTGGAGATTCATGTCTTAGCTGCCCATGTCTTTACATATATGTACACCTGTTTTTAAAAAGCACAGAATTGAAGTAAAAGGAGGTTTCTCTTCAGGGGTACAATAGCCACGAAGTCTGAGAGGATTAGAACTGTGGGGGTTAATTTGGGCTCTTTCACTTCAGAAAAACCCTAATATTGCCTTATGGATTTTTTCCTTTGTATCCTCCATGGATTTGGCTATTGGAGATTCATGTCTTAGCTGCCCATATCTTTACATATATAGCTGTTTTTAAAAAGTACAGAATTGAAGTAAAAGGAGGTTTCTCTTCAGGGGTACAATAGCCACGAAGTCTGAGAGGATTAGAACTGTGGGGGTTAATTTGGGCTCTTTCACTTTGGTGTTCAAGGTCCCTCTCCCCTGCTCCCCACCACCTGCCCAGCATTTGCACGTGCTACATTCCACATGGATTACAAAGGAAGAAAGAAGAAATTGGAACTAAAATATGTGATGTAAAGCAAATAAACCCCACAGCACTTCAGATAGTGCCATCTAATTAGACTATCTTTTTATTCCTTCCCTTATTTTGGACACTGCAGGTGTCAGTAGCTGGAGGTGCAGTTAAACATTCAACACTTTATTTTCTGCTTTGTTTTATATGTGGCAATTGGACAGACAGTCCCAAAAGGTTCCTTTTTATTATGGATTATTCCCAGTGAACACCCTGGCTGTAAGCACTTTGTGACAGCAAGGTTATTGTAAAATGGCTTTTTTTCCTGTTTGAAGTAGAACTGTAATACTGAGAATAACTTTTATGAGGCCTTGTGGGAATCTTGCTCTTTATGAAAGTCAGTGATTATGTTCAGAGGCTGGAATAAATGTTCCTATGAACCTTTTAAAAATAAAAGAAAGAGGGAAAAAGGGAGGAGAGCATTTGCAGCTCTAAGGGTCAGGTACCCTATTAGATGTAGTTTATCAGATTCCCTGGCCCAGCTCTCACCCTAAAGTGAGGTTAGACGTGCCAGGGACTGCTCTGAAGAGCAGAGAATCTGGAGGGCAGGCAGTGTTTTCATCAGTCCTCCCAGGCAAAGTGAAAGGGTTTGAAAGGGCTTGTCCAGTCTGGTGAATCAGCAAATTATGGGACTGCTGCCACAGCCAGGGGTTCAGGCTCTTGGAGCATGGGACCAGGCTTTTCTGCTTGTAAAGACAAGAAACAGAAATCCTAAGGAACTCTGCTTCTTCTGAATCTGGGATGAAGTAGCTTCAGGAAGGTCTGTGGGCCCAAGTATTTTGAATGTGTGAGGATATCCAAATTCTCAGCAGGGAGCAGTCATGAACTGGGGTTAAACATGGTCCTTCCATATTATCCATTATCCAACCTTTCCCTCAAATCCATCCAGTTCCTCCCAGAACTGAATGCTCATTCACAGTGACATGCACTGGGGTTGTTTCCCTCTTGTCTTACACACCTGAGGTCTGAACAAAGCCTGTTTGATAATAATGGGGAATTGTTTCCCATGGTAGGTTAAACAAATCTACATCAGAGTCCTTACTGCCCTCCCACCAGTGGTTCACCAGAAGTAGAATCCAAGTCAAATATTTCAGAAAAGGACGAAATGGGTTATGTAAGAGCAATGCAAGAAGAGCCTTTGAGAGGTGTGCAGGGAGGCTGCAGCAACTTCATTGTCATGCAGCTCATCAGCATCTGCCTGAATGGAACTTTATCCTTGTAGCCCCTCTCCATTCTGTGTGAATGCACGGCAGCCCTCAGGAAGTGAAGGGCAGGGATGAAATGAAATCAAGCATCTCAAACCCAAGTTTCATTTTCCCTAGTGTTCACAAAGATTAATTGAAATACAGTTACAGAAAAACCAATGTGAGACCCTGAAAAGTACCTTTAGAAAAATGCACAGATGTTTATTTACAGGAGAAATTACTTTGTCTCCTGATTACATAACACATGTAAAAGAATACAAGAAAAGAGGTGGGAGATAAAAGGCCACTTGTACTGAAAATATTTTAAACTTATTGTTATGCTCACCTATTTTCTGGCACTGGAGAAAAATAAAATATTTGCTGAACTGAGGTACATCACTGAGTTCAATGCTGAAGGAATATGCTGACGAGTCACAGAGTTTCAGGGCCGCAGAGGCAGGGTGGTTAAACACCCAGAGGAGCACATTTTCACAATACACAGTTATACATGGATTTGCATTTTCATGGGAGATCTTAAAGAGGAGGGAAGGCAGGCAAAGGAATGTTAACACTATCAAGCAGAAAATGTAATTGATTTTTTTTTTGTTGTTTGGTTTTTAAGTGAAGAATTTATTTGTTTCTTTTATAATATAACACAAACAGCAGAGTAACATCTATCTGTGAAGGGCACTGACAGTAGTTAGAGTTGGGCCAGGCCACCAGTAACTCATTCACCTGCTGAGAATGAGTCATGAAGCCTCTCAAACCTGTTTTTCTACATGCAGAAATCTGATTTACAAATTTTTTCATGAAAAGTAACTTCTCTCTTGTCTTTTTTTAACAAGCCAGATAGCAAAGGAGTCAGCAGCTTGAGAGTGGAGATAGAAATGTAGTTTGTGTTGTGTCCACGCTGGTGAATGTTGTTGCGCTAATTTTTCCAGGACTGCTTCTCCCTGCTCCCTCTGAGCACTTTTCCTCACTGCAGCCTCATTGCAGTTATGTCTCATTGAAGTCGATGTATTTTAGTGCAACACTGAAATTTAAGCAGCTGCTTACAAGTCTGAGGATCAATGTGTTTCAAGCCATCAATTCAGAGAGTGTGAAACCCTTAAATCAGAGAAAATTCCTTTGTCAGCTTGTTCACTGGATGTAAGACCAAGAATATGGATTTCATGAGTTATTTGCAGCATGTGCTGCTAAGCAGCTGGTGTTTGTGCCATGCATTAGCTGTGTAAGAGCAGTTCTCATCTGGAAGCTGCTGTAACATGAGTTTTGGAAGGGAAAATGTGCTTTGCATTGTTTCATTGACACATAAGAGAGAGAACTTTGACTGTGAAGCTTTGCAAGTGAGACACACACAAGTCTAATCCTGTAGATTTCTTTACTGCTGGAACAAGGCAAAACTGTTCTTCACATCAGCTGCTGCAGACCTTGGGTGGTGCATCACTGGTCACCTCTGCATCCTCATATTTATGAGCTGATGAGACCCTAATTCATTGAGTCTTCAAGAGAAGGAGCCAGTGGTGACAAAGTCACTAAATTCTGCTGCTTCCTGACAGCACCAATCTCATTAGTCTCTTCTGTTGTTGGAGGAAGCAAAAAGAAGCAGAGAAACACTGAAGGAAGACCATAAACCACAAATTATTCTTATGCTAGAAATAAAATGTTGGGTGTTCTAAAATATGTGGCATGTTTTTTGCACTTTTTTCTAACAAATGTGGAAGTTTGCAGTGATGTACCTGATTTCTTAATAGGACTTGCACTTTGCAAGTATGAATCAGTCATGTGCATGTATTTCCTCAACAGGTAAATCAGTGTATGAGACAGATTTTAGGTTCATGATGTTTTAAAAGTAGCCCATGAGACAGGTGAGTTTCTGTGGATTTTTATAGAATCTTCCATTATTTTTGTTTGTTGCTCATATTTTTCTCTCTATTATGCCTGTTTCTTTGTACATTTTTATAAAGCTTTTTTTAAAATGTAAATGCTCTTGGTATTTTCTTGTAATAGGAAAGTAGAGAATTCTACACAATTATGTATTTTTGCCATATGTGTCTCCCAGTATATTTAGAAATACAAGTAGCTTGGTATTGAAGGAATGAACATGAGCTTGGTCTCAATAATGACAACAACACAGCTCTGTTCTACAATGCTTAAACCTTTCCTGAATACTCTTTGTCTCTATTTTCTTTGTTTCTTTCAACCTCCTTAGGGCAACAAATATTTGTAGAAACTGCCTTTCCAATTGAAGCTAATATATAGTGAAATTACTCCCTCTGCTTAGAGTGGATATGAGATGTACAGCTATAAGTTATGTTGAAATCATATAGAGAGAAATGTTTGGTATTAGTGGGAATGTTGTTGGCCTTTGACCTCAATTTTAGGTTTGGAAATCACTTTCCTGTGAAGCGCTGCAATTATTGCCGTGCTTTGGGATTTCATTGAAATGCTTTTAACAGCAATAATATTATGAGAAGGCTAAAATGTGTGCTTCATTAGAAATTCCATCCAGAGATCATGGCAGTTTGTGTTAAAAATGTGTTTTAATAATCTCTTCACCACAACAAGGAGTCTCTTTCATATGCTGTCACTAGCTAAAACGGCCTTTTTTCCACTCAGCTTTTAGCTGCTCTGTGATATAAATTTGTTGCTCATTTCCATTAGGAGCAAACATAATATTTTGGCAAACTATTCTTACAATCGAAACAATTTTTATTTTTTTTTAAATCAGTTGGCGCATTTGATTTGCCAAAGGTTGTGTGCTTAGAATGACTTTACATTTTAATTAGAGCTGCAGCAATCTGTTAGCTAACTCTGAACCCTGAATGAACACGAGTCTCTAGGCATGTTTGGGAAAGCTCATGAATTCCCCTAATGAGCTGTCGGAAGGGTTCCATAAATAGTGTCAAAAACTTGTTGAAGGACCCTCCAGATGTATTCAAGAAGCTTGAATGAGCAAGGGCTAGTACAAAATGAGTGCCACTGGGCTGAATATTTCTGGAAAGGTCTTTTGCTCCTGATATAGGGAGAATTAAAGGTCATGCTTGAACCTTTGCTTTGGAGGGGGTGTTTTGGAGCATGGGTTGTCAAACATAGCTATTAATAGCTTCACTGTTGTCTCTGGAAGGACAATGTGATCATCTCCTTCTTTGCCACAACACAAGGGTAGAAAAGGCCTTTTCTGTTCTCCACTAAGCACTGCACAGGGATTTGAAAAGCCAAGCTTCTTTGTGGGGGGGTTCTTGGAAATAGAAAAAACACTGCAAGGAATAGAATTGTGATAGATGATAATTTTTGAATGGATCAGCAAATCAGAGGAAACCTAATGCCCTCGGCATTCCCTTGGTGCCATTCTGTAAGGGGAAGAGTCCTTTGGACAGTTTCTGCTCTAAAGGAACTGAGAGACACAGGGTGATGATCTCCTCACAGGTCACTGGCCTATAATTCACCTGGGGATTCACAGAGGGCCAGTAAATCCTCTGCACTGTTCACAGCTGCAGGGTTGTGGCACAGCATCTTTTTGGAGCTCACAAGGTGTGTGGATGTCACTGTGCAGGGTATTCTCAGGAAGATGTGGCAGAGTAATCTGCTGATGGTAACAGCCCTGTAAATCACTTATAACTGAAACCATTTGACCAGATAATACCTTGAGTTAGAAAAGTAGGCTTCTGTTCTCTAACCATGTGTCAGTAGTCCTGCTGCTGTCACTGATAGAAATACCTGAGTGATAACATTCTATGCTCTAAAAAGTATGATGAGAGCCTCTAGCCTATAATTGCAGTTTGTGCATCTTCAGGCCAGAAAAGTTTCCTCTTGAATACAAATGGAAATCTAGACTAGGCATTCAGGTATATTAGCCTCCCACAAATCATATTGATCAATGCTTTATATATTGAAGTAGTTTCTGTTTTGCTTTGTTGCTATTTCCAGGAAGATGTAAAGATTTCTTTTTTCTTTGATTCATCACTGTCATTTAGATCAATGTGATGAATTACTTTAATTTCAATAAGTGTGTGTATTTGGACCTGTTGCAGAACACCACAATACATAACTGTATTATTTTTGAAAATATCATCTCTACCACTGGAAAATTTTGCTGCCCTGCCTTCCCCATTAGCGAAACCAATCTCAGAGTTCTCTTTGATTCTCTGCTTACAATACCCACACATGCCTGTGTACAAAATGGTAGGATGAAAATATTGACTTCCAGTACAGAGCTGGAGATTTTGAGTCCAATTCTTTACTAGTAAGTGCAAACTACTGCATCCAGGACAATTCAGTGGCAGTCCCTTGGCCTCTTGGTATCCTTTGGATACTCTGCCGTGCTCCATTTAGAATACATAATGTTTCTAAAGTGTTTGCTGATTTTATTAATGAAGGTTTGTCAGCTCTTGTGACATGGCACTGATTAATCTTTGTCTAGTTTCATATTTTACACAGGAAAAATGGCTTTAACACTGACTTTAGCAGCCTGACCCTCCCCTCAGATAGGAAACCCAAATTAAAGTTCCTTGCATGGGTTACCCAGTACAGCTTCAGTGCCCACAGCAGGTACAGAGACCCTGCTCTCAGAGATATCCCTCTGCACTGGGATATCTAAAGCAGGATTTTAAAGAAGGTTTAAAGACAAATGAGCAAGAAGGAGGGAACAAAATGTTAATAGTAAAAGAAATGAAAGAGGTACTTGGCAACATTTGAACTATGATGTGGTTTTAAGGAAAATAAAGCCTGTATTCCTCCTTCTCCATTTCTTTATCCTAAGTGGTGAGATATTCTCCTTGCTAAGCAATATCATTAAAAATGTGAGGAAAGGGGCTGGTGGTTTTTTGCTTATTAATATAAAGACTCTGCAATAAGGTAATATAAAACTGAAAACTGACAGCTCAGTATGGGAGCACCTGCGCTGCATCCCACCAAAGATCAGCTGGATTTAGTGTCCTGTCTCTGGGACAGTGGCTAATAAAAGGAATGTCAAATGAAAGGAAGGAAAATACTAACCCAAAATTATTTGGGTACCAGCTCTCCATGCCTCAAATTCTGGCATATATACCTATGGCTTTAACAGGCTGAGGATTGGGGTTTAAGGAGGTGATATTTGGATTTCATTGACAGTTTCAGGTGCTCATCTGAGAGGGTGTTGTGATAACCTTCATGGATGGATGAACACATCTGGTAGCTACTCCTAAGGATCCTAATGGCTTAAATAAGTGGGAACTGATGAAACAATCTGTCCTTCAAACAGCTTTCTCCAAAATTCCTGACATTCAGCTGTAACCATTGTTTACCCATTTTAGGAAATTAGAGGGTTTAATCTATGCTTCATTATGTTGTTGCTGCAGTTTAAAAACAGAGCAAATTAAGGTAATGTAGATCTTATCTCACTAACTAAATTCTACTGAAAGCTTCTTTGAACCTTCTTTGAGAAAAAAAACTTTCTTGACAGAGTAGATTGCCTTGAAAACAGATAGAGTTTGACTATGACTCTCAGTTATGTCTTTAATATATTTTATTATATTTTGTTGACATATGTTACATCACATCATCTTCTGGTGTTACTGTGTCCATTTTTTTACTTAAATTTCTTAGCACTCTATTCCCATTAAGTTGGTAATTATTGTATTATTTTGCATAACTTTTTAAACTTTATTTCCCAGGTATCATCAAATTCTCTGCCTTTCCTCAGGCTAATGAGAGGCTCAGTCAGAACTGTCATGTTTGAGTTCAATAAGCACCCAGGGATGTTTTACTTCTGTGAGTTTATCTAACCACTTTTTGAACCTGGGTAAAGTGTTGCTATCTGCACCAATCTTGAGGCAATTAACAATAACACTTAACTATAGTAGGTATGATTAAGTTCTGCCATTTCTCTACTTTAAACATTCCATCTAAGATTAGCTATTTCACATTATAACGCCTATACAAGTATTTATTTTAGATGCCAGAAAGTCCCAATCTGTTTTCCCTTTCCAGCAGTTTGATTACAGGCAGTTTGCTGGTCCATACACAACCATAACAAGGAATTTTTAGTTAGTTTGTTTGATTTTTAAAATTCTTTCCTTAAGTTGGGGCTTTGAGGACTGCTGGGTAATTTTGGACTTTCAACTATTTCCTCTTTCATGAGTCTTTCACTGCCTCTGTGCAGTTAGGGCTCTCTTGCCTTTCAGTGCATTTCTATTGTTTTGCTTTTAATATTTATCACCATGCATATATTCCTGCTGTTTTGTCACTGATTGCTCAATGTTTTGAGGTCCTCTTGCAGTATTTTTTCAGCCAGCTCTCCTTTTTTTAGCACTCTGAAATACTTCAGTATTATCAGTGAAAACTTACACCTTTATTTATCTGTATTTCTGCATTTTTTGATGCTTCCTACATGGCAAATACATCTTTGTTTAAGCAGTGGGAATTTTTAAACTTTAGAAAACAAACATCAGCACTCGAGTTTCTACAACAAAACCAGTCCTGTCAAGGCCAAACCCCTCTCCTGTTCAAGTGTATATATCATGGTTATACAAAGTTGGACAACCTTTTCTGAGGGCTGTATCAAGTATTTAGCCTCATGTTTTCAAGACTTCCAGCTCTCACTCAGTTCAGTAACTACACAATGAAAAAAATTCAAGCATTTATAAATGTAGTGCTAGTTGTTGCCAATTTTTAACTGCTGCTGGGCTTGGAGGATAATTACTGCTTGGTGAGAATGGGAACACTGCAGCCCGAGTGCTGGAAGAGGCTGAGCTGTTTGCCTCCAACAAGGCTTTGCTGATTTTACTCCTCCTGGATGTTCTTTGTGTCTGTTACTGTGAAGTCAACAAATAACTTCAAAGTTTCTTGATTTCTGCTTGATATGCAAGTAAATGTTGTTAAATAGCTCCCAGATAAGTGGTGCTGACTACCATTTGAAATGCCATCACTGAGGAATTTTATTCCATTCTTTGCTGACAAGTCCAGCAAATTTTATTTGGCAGTACTTACAGTACAAAATATGTGAGAAACGTGTGCTGTGCTCATAAGAGATGCACCACAGGATGTGAAGTATTACCAACCATTAGAGCCTCCATCAGTCACATCTGAGATGGCATAAATCAAATAGAATAAATTCCCACTTTTAGAATAAGAATTGTTTTGGCAAGGGCACCATGACACAAATATTGTGTTGGAAAATAATTAGAAATAGAGCAAGTATCTGAAATGGCACCCATAAAACTGACAATAAATGTCAATGTAACAGTGGGCAGCCTATGTTCCTGAAGAAACCCTGATGTGACTTGCAGTGAAGAAAATATAACTTAATAAATATATATAGTGGAGTACAAACAAAGCCACCAAAATTTAGAGCCAATTTGGCTGATGGCTCTAAGTTCATGTTTCTTATGTATTAGTGTGTATCAGTCTTCTCTTGGTAGTTGGGGATTCTCATGAATAAGTTAAACAACTTTCTGGTTTCTAGACTTATCAGAAGCACCCTGTAGGTTTTAGCTGCACTTCAGGTATCAGATTGTGGTATTTTTGGGAATTACTTTTTCAGCAGCCTCTCCAGCTAAGAAAGGATAACTATTGTTTATGAAATTCAGAGTAAAATGTTGTGTTCTCAGAGAACTATAAATGTTGCATCTAGTAGACCAGGTTATTTGAGAAAAAAAACCCTTGTCAGTGTCTATGAGATACAAATGTCCATATAACTACAAAATTTAGCTACCTAGCTGACTGGATTTTTGCCTTTCATGGCTAAAAAGTAATGGTTTTTTTCATATAGAGGAAAACTTTACCTGTTTTTGCCAGTGCAGGCAGATTTTCTTTATCTATAGACAACAACAAGTCAAAATATTTCAGAATGAAGCTGTAAATTTTCCTCATCTTTTTATTGTATGGAGCTTACTGATACTTTACATCCTCATAAATCTTCCTCTATCACCATCTGGATCATGTGAATGCACTTCCATGTGAGTTACTGGTACTCCTGTACTTTTCCAAAGGGATCTCACTGTAATATTTGATCAAAGAGGAAATGACACCATTGTCAAAGAGTTTTCAGCTATTTGAGGACTGAAAACAGAAGTTCAGTACACTACAAATCGAGATTGCAGCTTAGTTTTGGTAAGAGTGCTTTTGTATAAAAGGGTTTTGGAGAAGGATTTTTGACAAATGTAAATGGTTACAGCCACCACTGTAATCAGGCTATAAGAAGAGTTCTCCTATACAGATGAATAATTTTTGAGTATAAGACTAGGCTTCAAATAAGATTGGTATGTTTAATGTAGATTTAAATAATATGGAAGCCATTTTCCATGAGAAACAAATCTCACCACCCCAGTTTGCTGATGTCAGTTTGCAGGAGGTGCTTGGCACTCCCGTATTTTTTGGGATATTCATTAAAAAGATGAAAGTGTCGAAGCACTAACAGCTGGCTTTTGTTATTGCAGTACATTTATTCATATGGAAGTCAAAATCAACAGCAAATTTTTGTAATGGAAATGGAGGTTTAATGCCATACAAACATTGGTGTAATTTAAAAAGAGGAAAGTATGAACTGAAAATGTGCCTTGATGATAACATTAAAATAAACTAAAAACATTTAAAATCAGTGGTATTTTATGCACTGAAGTATTTTTATTACCAATTACAAAAGCCAACTTTTTGACATCTAAATAGTAATGGTAGATAATACAGACTCATTCATGAAAGAGTGTTTTAAAAAACTTGTGTCATTCCAATACATCAAAACACAATGGATGTTTAATTAGAGGAAAATACCCTCCCTCAAAAAAAAAGCCAGTGCCTGGCATATCAAGTAATTAAGCCCTTGATTTCAGGACTGCAACTAAAGATTCAATGTATGGCAGCATGTATTAAAGTACATTATTAATTGCAATGTTTTATAATATCTACTATGTAGAAAATAAAATATTAGTGCATATATAAGCATCTTAATATGTAGGTTTAGGATATAGACTGGGTGCTACTAACACTTGGAAAGGTCTATATTGATGTAAAAATTTGAGTCTGGATTTTGAAAGCACTACTCACTAACAGAAAACACGGAAATCTTGAAGGTTTTTAGAACAGAAAAAAAGCAGTTTAATTTTTGGTTTTGGATTTTTTTAATGCTTTTGAATTCTTGTCTTTTTTAATGTAAGTAAACAGTGAAATAAACACGCCACTCTCCAATAACAATATTTGAGTTGGATCTTATCCTGGTTTATATCTTCACTTCTGGAGCAAAATTTTTCCATCAGTCTTCTGAAGTTGATGCAATCCCAAGGTTAATAACTGAAAACCATTAGCAATAATAGTTGTATGAGTGAAAGAAAAAAATCATTTGTGATCACAGCATGCTCCTACATAGATTGGCAATCCAGAGGAAAAGAGATATTCAGATGCAAAAGAAACATGTAGTACTTTGGGTCTGTTACAAAATCAATTTAGCAATCAGATAATTGAGCCAAAAGAAAGGTACAAGGAAGGAATAAACTTTTAAAAAGCTTGGCTTTCCTGTCTAAGTAGTGAAAGGACTTGGGGATATGCCCTTTCTGGGAGATAAATTTAGTTTGGCTGCAGGTAGATCTGTGGCTTCCTAAAAGTATATGGTTCTCTTCCAGCGACTTGCATGAGAGCTCTCTCTATTTTTGGTTTTAGAGAAAAGCAGGACTAGTTAGAACCAAACTGACAAATGCTTGAAAATGTACTCTAATGTCTTGCCTTACATAAAGAGAGTCACAGGTGTACAAAACAGAGCAACTTTAGAGAAAAGTTGCTGGGCAGTTTAAGGTAGCTGCATCATTAAAATGTCAGATTTTCCTATGCTGTGAGACAGAATTTGAAAGTGATATCAAAGCTAGCAGGATAAATCGCTGGTTCCACAGGTTCTCTGGTGCAATTACTAGAAGGACAAGATGTGAAAGTGGAGGAAGATATGAAGGAATAAATATAGATGACATTGCAGCTGCAGCTGGGGGCAGAAGCAAAGAGTAATGATCTAGAATCTTTTGAAGAAATGATTGCTTGCTACAGGTTTGTGTTCTTTAAGTGATTTAACTAAGCAACTTTGTGGCTACAGCCAAACTGAGCTACAGTCATGTTCACAATTCTTTGTATAAACTGTGATGTTTCTTGTAGTGCTCTGTAACTATTAAATTGCCTATGTGTTACCATCTGAAAAAACAACACAAGAAGCAGCTCCAGGATATTTCTTGCTGTCCTCAGGTGAACTGCAGAGCCTGCAGGGAGCCTAAGCCTAGGAAGTTCAGGTGAGGCACCAAAAAGGAGATTGCTTGCAAAATCTGCAGGAGGAAACATCCTAAATTCAGAAAGCTGCAAGAAAGTGGGACCTGGATGTTCCTTTACTTCCTTTCATACATCCTCCTATATCCCCTCTCCTGCCACTGCTGTGGATACCCCAGAGGTTTAATAAGAGCTCTAAAATGAAAAATTGTCTGGCCCACAAAGACCTCTGTAGTGCATGCTGGTGACTATGATTTAAGTGCTAGAGTCATTGAGTTTCCTCTGCAAACCCAGGCTATTGCTCTAAGTTAGATACAGGAATAAGCGCACTCCTGGCCATGGAGCATGGACTATCCGTGTGAGGCCCCAAAATAAACTATACACCACCAGAGTGAGGTTTGCTGGTGTTTAGGAAGAAATAATTATCCAAGTTATCTTTTTATAATCCTCATTGAAGGCTACTGTAATAAAGAGAAGAGAAAGAGTTTCTTAGGTTGAAAAACAAGGTTGAAATGATCCTATCTGAGAAATATTTCATGAAACCACACCAAGAATCATGTATCCATGAGATAAAGAACGGGCATTAATATCATGTTGAGCACATCTGTGCCCTGTTTGAACCGTACAAACAACTGAAGCTGAAGTTCCATAAGAAATTTTACAGAGGGAAGGATTTGGCTGAAGGCCTGAATCTAGGTTGTGCCACAAATTCCATTCAACTTAACAAGCATTTTAATTTATTGAGTGCACCTGCACAATAAAGTAAAAGCACTATGTAATAAATTGAGTCTAAGTTCCCCTTTCACAGGGTTTAAATCCAACATGACAACACATTTTCTACTGTTTTCTTTATGGTCAAAAGAAAAACATGAAGATTCAGCTATTTAAAATAGACAATGTAAGAAATTCCCCCTATTTTTCTGTTGGTAGATTTTGGTTCCTTTTTCTCTTAATCTGTAAATTAATTTAGGGTTGAATGATTACTGAATGGGCTGAATGATTACTTCCTGTGTAGCAGGTAGGCAGATACTTGACTCCATAATAAAATCCTTGCTAAAATATTCCATGCATGTGCAATATCAATAGCAGTTAAAAAAAAAAAACCAAACAAAAAACCCCGAAGCACCTAATTTTAATAAATTGAAAGATATTGTCAAAAAATATGAGGAAATTTATGTTTTTTCCCCACCTGTTGATTTTTTGTTTTATCATCTACCATCAGTTGATGAATATGTTGGGGATTTAGTGGGATTTGGCTTCATAGCAGAGTTAAGATTGTGTCAAAATTTTAGATATTCTTCCCTATGTGACAAAATTGCCTTAATGGACTTTTATGTCTTCAAGCAGCAGAGAGAGTAAGAGGTCATTTCCCTTATAATGACAGTAGAAAAGATTGCTGCAATGGATGCTTTTGATCTCAGGCATGATCAGAGCAGCTGATGTTGTGCTACTGCTTCATTTGCAGATTTTTCCAAACTAAAGGGTTTGCCATAAGCCCAGTATGCCTTGACCCTGTACAATCCATACACAGAGCAGCCTTTCTCCCCTGAATCATGCCTCTGGCCACATCTGGTGCTTTGGTTGTTTGAAAAAACAACCAAATCTGATAGCATTCCAGTGTGGAACTCAAAAGCACCTGGAAATATCATGATGGATTTGGCTCCTCAGTGATAGGACAGCAAAAAAGTGGATTATCCACAGGGTTCAGCCACTTTATGGCAGGTTGAGGCAAAGTAATTCAGAGGAAATGAAAGACATCTGCCTGCTGCAGAGCTCAGGAAAGCTTTTGACCATGAGCTAGAGATGAAAGAGTTAATAGAGAAGGCACAGCAGATCCATGAAATTCAGCACTGTGGCAGCCAGAGAGCAGATGAGAGTTGGTGGTGGTGGGACAAATGTGATCCCAGAGTGCTGCACATCAGTCCCAGGGGACACTCCACTCTTGCCTTGCAGCAGGGAGGAAATGTTGCTGCCCAAACCCTGCTAGTTTTACATCTCAGGTAGCTTTTGCCCTCTTGCCAAGCTCATTGTTAGAATTTATCAATTTTTTCTGCTCATCTAAAGCCAAAGAATGCTGCATTTGGGGTAATAGCACATTTTCTTTGCTTGTAGAGGTGGAAAAATGGAAAATGAGCAAAAATAATTTTGGATTGTTTAACAGAAAGACATGATTACAAAGAGCTGTGACAGTAACTCTCCTTTTGGCCTAAAACTGTTCTTGATGAACAGTGTTCTCATCAATTATCTCTCAAATGGGGCTTGCTGGGTAGATTTTGAATTTTCTGTGTTACTTTGGCTGATGCTAACTGGCTGTCCTTTGCTTTTAGCAATTCTTGATGTTTAACTTGTCTTTTTAGGAAAGCCTCATTTCCCTATTAGATATTCATCCTCAGCTGACACAACTGCACACATCTTTGCTCAGTTGTAAGTTTTGGTGTTTTGTTAATTTCCTTTCCTAGCAGTCTTGGTACTGTAGCTGGGAAGTTCGGTGAGAGTAAACTTATTATTTCTCTAGGCACTTTAATTTTATTGATTTTTTAGAAGAGATTAAGTAAATATACGATTCTTCCACTGATGCTTAACTTTAGGCTGATGAATAATCCTGTTTGTCAATATAGGTAAAATATAGATTAAATGTTGTCCGTATCATGTTTACTTGAAATGGTTGTCAGTGTGGCAGGTCAGTGAAAAGTGTGGACTAACAGGTCCACAAATTTATTCCTTGAACATATTCTTTATCTGCAAAATAAAATGTAATTCTGTAGGTTTCAATATCTTAATAAGCTGTACTGGGAGATGAAAATGGAAGTATATATTTTTAATCACGGAAGCTGATATCTGTATAATTTATCTATATAGCTTTTGAATAATCTTTGGTATTATGAAAATTGCTGTCTGTATATCTGACTCTAACAATTCATAAAAGACTGTCAGATTAGCTTTTGTCATGTCAGACCCAAGATAATTTGCACCATTAAAATGCAGTCATGCCCGGCTCTTGTTTAACCTCAGGACAGTTGATTACTTGACTGAACTGAGAGAAGAGGAGAGGAAAAAAATATTTTTTCCCAAAGATAGGAAAAATGGAGTAGGCAGGGAGAACAAGAGATGCTTCCTAGAATCACATACAAAAAACCCACAGGTGATAGGAATTTACAGCATTCTGCAGGAGGAGGTATTCTTAAGGATTTTATCTTGAAGGAAAAATTAATTATTTGTTCATATACCCTGTGTGATGAGTGGATCTGTACCTTCATTTCTTGCTTCATGAGGACGAATCCAAGTTCCTTGCAGCACCATCTCCATCCTGCCGGGATGTGCATCATTGCTTCACCAGCATTCACCAAGAGTGTGTCCAAGAGTGGTGGTGAGCTGGGACAGAGCTTCCTCTGATCTCTGCTCTTACAGGGAGATAAGAGCTGCAGGAAGTTCTGTCAGTCAGCTCTGTCAGTGGCTCTGAGTACATGGATGATCATTCTGTCAGCTCCTAGCAGCAGCTTTGTTGATCTCCCCTTTTTCTAGTCTTTTGTGCTCCTGTTAAAGAGAGGTTGAAATGTTCTCTGGTTAGGTCACAACTATGGCAAGAGGATTTTTTTCCTCCTTCAGAATTTTTTTTTACTCAATTTCAGTTTCAGGGTACAGAACTTCCTGTATAGCACAGAGGAGCTCTGATCAGGGAAACAAAGGGAGAAGGGTGGGTGTAGAAAATGTGTACCTTGTAGAATATATGATGTATATCAAGGCAAATGTTTCATTTCCTTCCTCAGTGATGTCACATTACTTGCAAATGTGAAGTGAAAGTAGAATAGAATGTTTCAGTTGGAAGAGACTTAGAAGAATCATCTTATCCAACTCTTTGACCAATCCAGGGCTGACTAAATTAGAGCAATGTTAATTTGAATTATCCAAATGCCTCTCAAACAGTGACAGGCTTGGGGCTTTGAACATCTCTCTAGAAACCTGTGCCAGTGTAAAGAAATAAAATTATATTCATATAATATCTGAATTGTTTGAAGAAAGGAAAAGAATATAAGACAAAAAACTGTGATACTATGAGCATGGCTAACGTGTGCTGAGTGAATGGAGCAGTGGGAAGGAATTCAGGAGGCTCAAATAATGTTTTGAGATCTTTTACTGTCTACCTTGTAAACTCAAAAATTTCCCTTTTTTGTCTCTCTCTGTTACAGTCCCAGCCATTTATCTTCTCTAGTTAAAGACATCTTTGTAAAAGGGAGTGGTTTTATGTTGTGCAGTTAGGAGAAATAATTATATTAATGTCTCTAGCTATTATTATAAACTAAATAACATCTAGTGCACATTTTTAAGCCTTTAAATCCTGATGTAAGAATCCTTAAAGTAGTTAATGGAAGTCTGGAGTATCTGTATCTTGTGGAGATTTTAGGCAACACTCAAACAGCAGCATAGTTTTTAATTGTAACATAATTAATAACGTAATTTGGTGCAGGGTAAGTCCCTTGTTGCACAGTGAGTTCTGCTGTGCAGAGCATTCTGTCCATCAAGTTTCTGTATATTCACATCTCATGGGGCATCCTAAGGAACCAGTGGTAGCATGAAGATTCTTTTTCAGCAGCTTGTCTAAAAAGAAAAGAATCCAACTGCTCTGAAATGTGGGATGGAAATGATTTTATCCCTTTTGCTTATGCTGCTGTGCCAGCTGCCCCAGTGCAGAGGTTGCAGTGAGAAGCAGCCCTGGGGTGTGGGTTTCACACAGCACAGCAGGGCGCACTCTGCTTCCCATGCCAAACCCATCCTGCAGCAGACAGGAGTTCTAAAGGAGATCCCCACGGGGGAGTGATAAATGAATGCAGCTGAGGAGTCAGGTCCAGGAAGGAGCTTTAGTCTGAAGATGCAGGGCAGGCTTGAACAGCTGCTGACATTAAGACAAGCAAGGCACAGCCTGGTTTTGTACAGAATGCACAATACAATGAAAAGGTGGAAAGGATGGTGTCCATCAGCGGCAGTGCTCAACAAATTACCCATTTCTTCAGCTACAAATATTCTCTGACTTTGAAAAGGCTTCCAGAAAACTGGAAATGAAAAAGAAATAAAGATAATTGAAAAGTTCTGTTCGTCTTGAGGATTTTCAATGAGATCTTTCAGTGTAACACTGCAAGGAGAGGACCACAAAATGCACTAAGTGTAGTCGTTGGCTGTACAGAAAATCCCAGATATTTGCTCTCTGTAACACCTTACCTGGTTTTTAAGATTTGGCACACGCTGTACGTGGTAAATACATGTTCATTGCTGCTATTCTGCCTTTTCTTGCTGGATTTGACAAGTAAATATATGTGAGCATCCTTGTGCCTGACTTTACATTAAGTGAGAGGAAGAAAAGCTCTGTGTGCTTATTGAAATAGAATAAAGGACCTAATAGCTGAGAGGAATATCAGAGGGGAAAAGCTTGGGAAATATTGGTGAGGATCAATTAGAAGTTTGCAGTTGCTGGAATAAAACCCTCCATGTGGCTGTCTGTGATGAAGAAAACCACTCTTCATAGGATGCAAAGTAGGCAGTCAATTAGCACTCAATTAAGGTGGTATAAAAGCACTGCAGTATATGCAGTAAATAAGATGAAGGAGGTTCTTAGGCTTTTGTATTGCAAGAGGTGTAACATTCTCCTTTTCATAATGCAGTGCTCTCCTCTCACATTAGGGATAGCCATATTCTAAATTTGAAAAGAATCTAGTTACATTTTGATTAGAAAATCATCATAGTAACTTAAGGACAATTATTTCTAATTTGGCTTGCATTTATCTAAATTATAAGAAGACTAAATTATGTTGTCTCTGTTTATTGTGTTCAAATGAAATATTGCTCTTTGTCAAATTTATCACACCTGTTATCTTACTACAACATTGTCCTTAATTGCTATCACAGTTTCACAAAGAATTTTGAGTAATTAAAGAAATTTAAATGTCTTTCTGAAACTAAGGCAAGGTGATTTCCTTCATCCATCTTATCAGCAATGAATCTTACCCCACAGAATAAATATGTATGTATATATAGATATGATTTTTTTTTTGAGATGGAAAAATGAGTTGTATGCAGTCATTGGATCCAAATAGAGATAGTCATTCTCTAACTCATTCATTAATAGACATCTGTGCTTTCTAATTAAAATAGTGAGATATTCACTCCAAAACAATATTAACTGCTAAAAGACCACACTCTTGTCTATACTAATGACATAAGCCCAGTATTTCATCCAGGTCAGGAAATAAGTAAGAACTTCAAAATTTCCAGACTATTGAAATCATGCTGTCTGGTGCATTTCCTGAGAGTAAATAAAGAGAACTACAGTAGAACTGAATCCTGAGAATTTCATGGCGAAAAAAATAATATTTTTTCTTCAAGGAAAATATCTACTGCCAATTTTTGACTCAGTTCTTTAGGGTACTAAAAATATAGAAGTCTCCCTCTGCTGGTCTAGGTCCAACTTTGCTTGGAATCAAAGAATGAAAAAGTAAATATGGTTCATGAAAGAAGACCAAGAAACCAAATTAACTGCAGCAAACATTTTTGTTAGGTATTTGGGAAAATGTTGTATTCATGTGAGTGGAGAACAGACCATTAGGAGTTTTGTAAAAATTATGGAAATTTCAATTTATGATGCATTTCCTTGGATAATGGACATTTTATTCTGTATAACATATAATTTCCTTGCATTATAATAAAAATAACATATTTGCTGTTATTAGTTTCTCTAGGACCTGCAGTTACCTCTCTAATTCTGTTACTTTGTACCCTATTTCAGTTTCTAAACAGAGGGTATTACTTCTATGTACTAAGCTTTCTGAGTAGAAAGTGAAGACAGATCAGAGCAGGAATCTTCCCTGTTTTGTTTCTGAAGTAATTACTGAATTATTGTCCTCCTATTCATGCGTTCCTGGCTGCCAAATTTAGGAATTTCTCCTTCTGTGAAATATGAGAGAGCAAAACAGGCAAAACTGCAAGCCAAGGAGAACCTGCCAATTCCTGAAATTATATTTTTGCATATCAGATTCTCCAGCAGACAGAGGACTACCTAATTTGAATACTCATCTCATTTAAGACCCTGCAGTTGGACAGGACCATTGGAGATGCTGCATCTCCACTGCAGACTGAGATTCCTTTAAAGGGTTGGCAGGAGCAATAGCAGCTCAGTTTATGAAACATTCTGTTGCACTGCTAAAGAAACTGTGTGCAATATTCTTTCTGGGTTTTGGCCTCTGTAAGGAAAATTCTATAAAAACAGTGGCAATCCTACCACCACCCACTCTCCAAAGAGGAAACACTCATTTTTCGCACTCCTCTTGCATAGGAAGGATGGTGACTAAGGTGCTGGAGATGAAAAGTATTTAAACTTTTCTTCTTTTTGCCTCATAACCCAGATAAAGAGTCAGTTTGCAAGAATTTGAGTCAATTCACAACACTTTCCACCCTTACCAAGAGATATCTTTGGCAGTCTCTCCGGGCACGCAGTCAGCACCAGCTGAATGTTTTCTGTTAGCATCACTCCAGCAGAATATTCTGTGTTTTCCAAGTTGCTGAAGCAAATGGGAAGATTCACAGGGATTTCAGTGGGAGATGGATCATGTCCTTGCCCATCATCCTGCCTGATCTTTTCTGACTGCTGCTGAAAACTCTCTCTTGTAAAAGAGCCCCCACAAGGGTGTGATGTCACTTGGGCTCATGAATCATGTGTGTAGCTGTTATCACTCTCTTCAGTGCGAACAAGGCTGGTGATTTTGTAGCTGAGTGCATAGTTTAGGATTTTTAAAGCAATATCTAAGTTTAGTCTCTTAAAGTAAATAGGTGATGCGATGAAATGGGACTGTAGGGCTTGATAGAAAGGTCTTTGCATATCCTTCTAAAGAAATTCAGGTACTGCTCCTGGCACAGCAGCAGCTCTGAGCTTTCTAGATGTTGAATTTCAGCTTTGACAATATGTTTGAAAAGGGGATTGATTTTCTAACGGTCACCTAAAATTTATTAAGAGACTTTCAGTCATTTCCATCTCTGCGAGACCAAGGTGTGTGTATGCAAAGTACTTATAATGTCAGGCTAAAAGTACTGACACAGAAACAAAACAGAAAAACACTCCAGAAAGTGACTGAATAAGAAAAATTGAATTGCTTTTCATAGATATTTGTTTCTCTCCCCTGACTAAATGAGGACTGAAGGAAAATTGTATTTATTTTAGCCATTTTAGAAGATGGGAAAAAAATCAGTACAATTAAAAGTGTGTGTAGTTCTTTTGGACTGAAATACTGGAGCAACTCATCATGGCCTTGTGCTTCAGGCATTACAGGACACCCACAGAGGAGATTTGCCTGAAAGCCTTAACTGAAGTCCAAGCTTCTAAAAAACTATCCCCATCCTTCTCACCCAAAGTTTATTAGGGTGATTTGTTTGTTGCTGCTGTTTTGCATGCATTCCTCTGGGAGCAGAACTAGATGGGAAAGCACTAAATTATATTGACTTTTTTTCCTCACTGAATATTACTTTCAAGTACTGAGCTTTGCAAAGTATTGGTTATCCTTCTGTCAGGCCACTCCATGCCTTAAAAAAAAAACAACAAAAAAAACCCCAAACAACAAAGCACTAAAATCTACTAAAAATAACTACTTAGAAAAAGTTCAACTTGAATTGTAGTAAATTTTAAGAATATATCCTATTTTTTGTGGAGGGATAGAATGTAAGAAAAGAGTGCAGAGGGCAATCTCACCCCTGAGGAGCTGCAGCTGTGCTAATCACCAAAGATTGGGAACAGGCCTGCCCTGAACAGGCCACAGCTGTGTCCAATGAGGATGAGTGCTACAAAAGAGTGGGGTAGCTGGTGGAGAAGAAATGTTATAGTCTGTTGCTGTGCTGTGAAGAAGGAGTCAGTGCTGTGAGGAGATGCCCATGAGAAATCACCAAGAAGGTATGGAACTTTTGCAATAAGTTGACAACAATTTTTTTTATGTGAACTGTGCAGGTTTTGCCTTTGTGAGCTTTGATATTTCAGTCATTCATGATTTCTGTGGTTTGCTACTTTTTAATTTTTTTTTAACGTGAGAATTCAAGGGATTAATCAAAAGAAACCACCATTCTCTTGAGTACTATCTTTTGTTTTTCAGTTTTCTTTCTTTTCTGCAATCTGCACTTCCAGAAACTTACTGGGACAAGGTCTATTTGTGTTGGAAATGTTATTAAGTTTCATTTATGTCCTAAAATTTCCCTGCATTTTAGAGGATCGAGTTCATGGCTGGGACTCTAAGTGTGGTTCATGAGATCTCCCAGCCAACCATTAAACAAGACATTATAAAGTTAGTGTTCTCCATCTTCGTTTCCATAAGTTAAAATCAATAAGAGTGATGTGTTTACCCTGGTGGAATGGAAATGGTCACATAAATCTCTAAGGCACTGATGTATATCTGTGGAAATGTCAAAGGTTCAGTGCATCTTTCGTTGCACAGGGTTTCTACAGGGCCTGGATAGATGACCTAAATAAAGATGTCTGGAGTTAGATTTGCTTTTGGTCAAAGCTTCAGGAAACACTGACCTGTGTTATAAATTGCAAGATCAGGAAAATTTTGCCATTTTTGAGGAGCTGCAGTGTAAGCATTATTTTATATCAGGAGAGGGAATAATAAAGGATGACACTTGCTGCTTTGTATTTCCATAGCACACCATAATGAGCATTGCAAGAGAGCTTTTATTTAAAACAAATCTTTATATAAAAATTTCTACATAAAAACACACCAGTTCTGAGCTAAGTTAGTAGCATATTTACCACAAGGGTTTTATCTCAGTCTTTGATAAACAATGTGTCCTAAAATTGTAGAACAGTTCTATAAGCCTTTTAGAAATACAGAAAGGTACCTAGGAACAGAAATAGGAAACAAACTAAATGCCACAAACAAACAAGTAAATGAATGCCTGGCAATTTTTGGCCTGTGAGCCATGGAGTGTTGTCCAGAGGAGGTCTGGAGGGCAGCTTTGATGAGGAGCAGCTGAGGGAGCTCAGATTCTTCAGCCTGGAGAAAAGGAGGCTCAGGGGGAATTTCTTGCTCTCCACAGCTGCCTGGAATGAGGTTGAGGCCAGGTGGGGGTCAGTCCTTTCTCCCTAGGAAAAGCTGTATGACAAGAGGAAGGGGCTTCAAGTAGCGTCAGGGAGGTTTAGATTTGATATCAGGAAAACTTCACTGGAGGCTGGTCAAGCACTGGAACAGGCAGCCCAGGGCAGTGGTGGAGTCACCATCCCCAGAGGTGTTTAAAAGATTTGTGGCTGTGTCCCTTCATTACACGGTTTGGTGGTGGCCTTGGCAGTGCTGGGTTAGTGGCTGGACTCGATCTCAGAGGTCTTTTCCAACTTAACTGATGCCATCGTTCCGTTTGTGGGTGAGAAAAACCAAATGCACTCTTTCTTCGTTGACCTTTTCCTGCTTTTCTGGTACTAATCTATTAGTGATTCTCCTGAACTGTAAGTATTGATAACACATCTGTCCAGTTTTGATTCTCGGGGTGCAAAGGATGCTCTAAAGATTCTCTATAGACCAAAGGATGCTGAACCATTTTCCTTACGGGGACATTAAGTCAAAGCTCAGTGTTACACTGAATTGTTTCTGGGAGGATGAGGGGGGAATTTGCTGGGGTGTATCATGTCTGAAACTTCTACCTTTTCTAAATTTGATCTAAATTGGTGGATGGAATTGAAAGTGATTAGGGATGTTGCCAGTCAAAGAGGGAGAAGGTGGTGAGCAGAAGCATTGGCTATGGTTGTATAGATATTTCCTTCTTTGAGGAGAACTGTCTGAAAACTAATTTGGAGTTACAGGCAAAATTGAGAAGCAGCAGGGCTAATCTCAAATGTCTATAAAAGAGTCAGTGGAGGACGCCCACAAATATGTTTGGTTCCTTTTTAATACCATTTTCCTAAAATTAGTGTGTAAGCTAGTCAGTTAGAGAAGGATTTGCCTTCACAGGATTTGGGTACTGTGACCCAAATTCAGTGTTTTACAAATGAAAGGAAGTGCACATATTCTCAGGCAGTATTGTAATATCATTATTCAGAAAAATAATGTCTTCATTTCTTGTGGAATGCTTCTTTTCTTCTGGGATACTGCGTTGCAAGGCAGATCACTAAAGGCCTACATGCTGATTGATTTTTATGCACAATATTTAGAACACTCATCAGCCTTTACTTTGAGAAGAGGGGGAAGAAAATTCTTGAGGGGAATTCTATTTTTTCAGTTTTCAATTCCTGTGTGTTAGAGTTACAACAAGCCATTGCATGTGACCTTGAAAAAGCTATATCAGTGTAAGCATATTGCTCATCAAAAGCAAAAAAATTGAAGCAAATACGTTCTTGTTCCACAAAGTTCAGACCATCCTTCTATCCTGAAAGTTCTAAATTTGTTACATAGCCTGTATATTTTGCAATTGTCACCCCAAAAATGAAATACTGGATTCCAGCTTTCATTCATTCATTTAATCAATATTAAGGCTGGTTCAAATGATTTCCTTACATTTTGGTTGCAGACAAACACTGAGTTGTGTTGGCTCTCAGAATAGGAGAAATGTGCTGTAGGTGCTGGAGGGCAAGACTGAGCTTGCTTTAATTAGTAGGCATTTTGCAGTTAGTAAGAAATTGCAGAAAAATCAATCTACATGGTAAAATCATATTTCAGAGCAATATCTCATTAGTTATATTGTGATCCAAAGGAATTTTTACTAAAGCAAAGTCACACTTTTGTTGGCACTCTTTAATTTCTATGAGTTTTTCATGATTTTTCTATTTTTTGAAAAATAAAAGTACAGTAATAGTGTTACCTCAATTTAAATAGTATCTATCTGCATTGAAAGGTCAGATGACAAGGCAATTGCAAAATAATATCACAAATTAGGAGGGGAGAGCAGCTTAACTGTGGTAAAATAATCACAAAGATAAATTGTTTTGTTAGTTAATAGTGAACATCAGATCTTTAGGGCCACTTAGGTCCACAAGCACTGATTTAACTTTTGCTTGAGGCTTGTGCTATTTCCCATTCCATCTCTATCCATGTGAGTACTGACCATGGAGATTGCTGGCTCTAAATCCAGGCAAGGTCTGTCACACTGCCCTGCTGAGATACCAGGGTCCATGGAGCTTTTTGTCATTTCCTTATTGATTCCCAACTGTCATATTTCTTAAGTAATATTAAAAATAACCTTTCTCTCCTCTCCCTTCTGGCTTCTAAAACTGGATAAATCATTAGTCATTTTCTCACTTACAACAGAATAAGTTAATTGCTTAATGAACAAGAAATTTTAATTTCATAAAACCCATCTATCAGAGAAACACAGCAATTTTCAGATTCCTTTTAATTGTCACATTTTTCTGTTAAACCTGTAGATGCTTGCAAATATCACGCCACATTGATGTCTAGTTTCCATGGCACTTCTTAGCAAATCTCAGTAAGAGAAGAAAAAGATATTTAAGGAAGGAATTGTCTTTTACTAGCTGATGAGAAACAGATTTTACTGTCAGAATAAACAATCTTTACTTCTGTTAAACTGTATTAAACAAAAGTGCTTAAGAATTGTAAGGAGGTCTGGATAAGACCTGTCTTTCTACTCAGTATTGCTAATATTACAGAAAACTTTGGGACCAACTTAGGGAGCAGTTTTTCTGTCAAGCTATCAAAACATATTTCAGAGGAGTGAGGGAGTAGAAATAAACTCTACCTGAATAATGGCCATGATTGATGAAAAGGCCAGCAACTAACTTAAGGTCAGAATCAGCTCTCAAGACACCACTTTAAGCTGCTGTCAAAATTCTTGCTGTATCTCAGTTTTTGTCATGGTTCCACTCCGTGATTATGTGGAAACATCAGTTTTCTTTAAGGATCCTATCCCATATACTTGGAAAAAACCCTAAAGGAATTAATCTTTAGAAGGTAAACCAAATAAATAAAAGTAGCCTGCTTGATACTGTTTGTTGAAAATGTGATATCTCATATTTTTTGGACACGGTTAATATTGGTGTTTACAACATCACATAGTAATCTTATTACTATAGTTATTTTTCCCCAGCAGTGCAACAGAACTTGTTCATTCCTTTTTTTCCCTCTACATTTTTTCCCACCCAAGCAGAAAGAAAACGGGCAGAGAAAAGATAAAATAATTTCCATTTCATTTGAGAATGTTTACGTTATTTCAGAAGTAGACCAAGTTGTGCTAATTGCCAAGGAACAGCAATTTACCAATTAATCTGGAAATGATCAGTTCCTAGGAAGGAACACTCATCTTTATAAATGCAGCTCATAACAAAGGAATCTATTTTACAGCAACATGCCAGAACATATTTACTCAAGTTAGTTAGAATTGCCATGCAGGAGAACATACCAGGGTGTCCCTGAAACACCTGTAATCACCTAAACTGCATTCTACAGAGGGCAACTGTTAAACCTGGGAATGTGAGACACAGAACCAAATTCTTCTTAGTGACAGCTGTATAAATTTGAACAGCTCTGTAGATACCATTGGAGTAACTCTGGGTGTAAATTGTTTTAGCTGCAAACAAACTTTGTCCAAAAATCTTTTTGAAAGTGTAGACTCATTACTTTCACTGGCAATAAGAGGCAGCAATGTTTCTGTAAGAGATTTCTTTAAGTGATTCTTTTACAGGTTTGAGAGGAAAGGAGAATGAATTGGGGTAATTTCCCTGCAGGATTCTGTTATCCTTCACTGATGTGTTTCAGATAGATACTCTATATACTTTTAAATATATCTGGATGGAAGTTGGAAACACCATGTTTCTTTACTATTTTATGCTTTGCAGACCATATATTATTGAGTTTGCCTCTAGGGTAATGTGTTAGGGTATTTTTTTCTGCATCCTTGAAGAGTTCCCTGGAAGATGATACACTTGCATAAATTTTCTTTGTAGTGCCATTTATCTTAAAATGGATTTAGCTGCCAGAGGCTGGAGGACAGTTTAGGAAACGTTGTTAACCAGGTGCCAAGTTGGCATCAGAGCCTGGAGTAACCCAGGACCTTGACTGCATTTTCCTTTTGTCCTCTCTTTTGCACTTAGGCAATTTTGACAATAAGATAATGGAGTTGTGCCTCTCTCACTGTATATAGTTGTACCTGTTACAGTGAGGGCTGATTTCAGCTGAGCTCTCTGGGTGTTAATATCATTCAGATTTATAACGTGCAAACGTTGTAAATGAATTTCCATAAAAATGTTCACAGCCCTGCAGTAAAGGTTTTGCTTCAGTTTATGACAGGAGGTTCATTGATCCCAAAAGTTCCACAAATATCACTCATTAAACATTCCCTGTTTGGACCAAATATAGCATTTTTCCTTTTCATAAGGTGGTGGTGTAAAGAATCTAATCAGTCCTGACTGACATGGTGCTGCTGACTTAGAATAATTCATATATCCCTTGCAAGAATATTTATTTACACTTTCACTTACTGTGAGAATTATGCTCTCCAGAAGTTTTTAATAAAACATAGTGTACCTCCTTTAGAGGGAGATTGATCATATCTGATATTAAAGTATACTGTTGCACACCTATAAATAAAAAAAACCCATCTTCTTGTGTTCCTGATGCGCTGAACTTTGAGCTATTCCTTGGTAATGCTGTAGAATGTATAAAAGAAGCTGTGGAAGTACACCTGAAAAGCAAATGTGCTGTCACCAGATGCCCTTGTAGACAAATAGTTTTCTTATAGGAAGCAAGACATGCTAATACATACATATATCTATATATACACATACACTTCTAGGAGGCTTTTAAAATGCATGCTGTTCTAAGGAAAAACGCAGAGGTCCACTATGATAATATGATCAAGTCCAGAAAGTGTTTTTTAGGCTTTATTTTGCTGTTAATATAAGTCAAAGGTGTCATGAGGAAAGACTTGTGCAAGGCATATGCAATAAAATGGAAATATGAATTTGCAGCTGAGCAGGGTGGTGTATGACAACTGCCATAGGAGTGAGTGATGGGGAAATAGAGAGCAAAGAGAAATGAATGGTATTTTTAAGGGCTGACACTCTCAGAAAAGCTTTTCATTTGCCTAATGGTTGCTATTGCTGTCTGGCAGGTGTTGAAGATATCCTCTACCACCTGAGAACCTGCCCCAGGGGGAGGAAATTAAGTCAGAGGTGTCACTGATGAAAAGCCAACCATATTGTTGATTGAATCTATTCAAATAATTTTTTATACATAGGTTTTATTGTTCCTGTTTTCTTGGAGTTATATATTTTCTTTTTATCAAGACGCCCTTTAGATAGTTCAGATAAGGCATTTTTTTCATAAAAACTACTTTTTGCTTTGCTTGAAATAAATAATACAGAGCATCAGTTCATCCACAGTGATTTGGGGTTTTGTTTTTCAGGTAATAAATGTTAGCATTTAGCATAATTAAGACTGATTTCAATAGGCCTTTACCTGTAGATTTCTTTATATAAGGTGGCTTCTGACCCAGGTCTAACAAGAGGCTGCCTACCAGGAAAGAAACACGGAAGCAAAAGGTACTGGTGATGAGCCCTTTGTTGTTTTCTGGCAAAAAGTTGAGACAGTAATTTGCAGACTACATGCCAGCTTATGAAAATTGGAATGATAATTTAAAAATAAAGGAGAAACAGCTACTGGAACTGACATCTTTCTGCACGATAGCTTTAATCCTAAAGTATTATTACCTGAAAATGCAAAAGAGGAAAACATCATCATCAATAAACTGGTGAAGAATATGCAATTCAGATAGGTTTTTAATTCTGCAAAGATTGCCTAGAAATATCTGCCTGCCCCTTTTTTGAAGCACAAGACTCTCCTTTGGTTTGATTTTCCCTTTCAGGAAGGAGTGATAAGGTTCCCTGGCAGCACAGCACCTGAGCAGGTCATTCTCACAGGTCTGTGTGCATGGTGTCACCCTGGCAGAGGGACCAGGGTGGCACCAGCCAGGGCCAGGGGGATGCACTGGGAGCCACTCTCTGGTTCCTGGGCTGGCCAGAACAGAAACCAGGGAAACGCCACTGCTGCTGGGCACAAATCTCCTGTTTACCTCCCAGAATCTGCCAGAATGTGCGGAAGGATGAGTGGTGGCTGTTCCTGCTGCTTTCCTTTCCCACCATTGTTTGTATTGTTAGAGCCCTCAAGAATTCCTTCACAAAGAGAGGTGCCTTTGCTAAGCTCTTCTTAAACCCAGAGTTTATCCCAGCTCATCTGAATTTACCATCAAGGTTTGGACTCCTCTGCACCGTTGCATTGGGCACAATGGGTTTGTAATTCTGATTGTTTTACTGTATTGATCCCTCCTTTCATAACTGAGTTTTTTTTTAATTTTTCTTGCTTTCTGGTAGATTATGTGAACAAACATCACCATCCATCACCATTAGCATTTCTTTCTTCAATTGAATTTAAACACAATCTACAGAATGTCTTAGCTCTTGGGATAGGAGCAGATATTATTTTTCCCAAAGGATAATTTTCACATCCATCTGTTCCTTCCCTTTCTTGCCTTTTCTTTTTCCATTTTCCCACAAAGGTGGCTTTGCCAATGGCCTATTACACACACTGACATTGTGGCAGCCTTTCCACTTATATTAAGTAGCTTTTGTTCCAGATCCCAGAGCAAGACGATGTATCTTAAGAGGACTATTTAAGGTGAAATCTGTAATTTTGGATAGAAATTCTGATGCAACCTGCTTAGCACTGTGAGTTCTGCAATGAAAAAGATTTTTTTTTCTTTCTCATTCTCAGCCTGTGTATATATAGCCTTATGCTGAATTAATTCCATTCAGCACCCCTGTGTGCGCAGTATAAGCTCATAATGAACTCTGAAAATAATTTAAGTAACTGTTTCTGAACAGAAATCATATTAATAGGGTGAATGTTGTTTCTGAGTTACTGTTTACCTTTGCATTTGCTGTTCCACTGCCTCTTTTCTCTGGAATAAACCATTCTGCTTCAAAATTAGACACCTTTAGAGAATGTTCATCAGCAGCTAGGCTCAGTGTCTGTGTTACACTTAGATCTGGAGCACTCACATTGGCTCCAGCACATACATGGGAGCTCTTTGTTGTCATTCTAGGAAATTCTTAATGATGAAAACTTGTTTTAACACTACATTTTTTATTATTAGGTAGCCTGAGGCTAGGAAGTCAGTGTCTTGGATATAGCTTTGAAATTCAAGAGAATTACATGTAGGAATTTAGAGAAATACATGAAAATCAGCCTTCTCGTAAGATTTTTCAAGCAGTAGCTGAAAACAAGTTAATATATGAATGCCTTATTCTGAGTTTCTCTTGCAGAATCCTCTAAAGTTTTCTGCCTCAAACTTAAAGTAAGCTCCTCTTTAGATCTGTTATTTTTAAACAGTGATCTATTTTATTGTAATGATTTTAAGTTGAGTGAGAAGTACCTGATTTCTTTGGCTTCTGTGAGTACACCCAAGAATGCTCTAGCAAAGTAAATTTTTGATCTGCCAATGTTAGTAAAAAAAAAAGGAAATCTCTTATTATTTAGTGGAAAGAATCAACATATATGGTTCACAATGCTTCATTTGTTTCAGGGTGATAGTTTGCAGAATTCTGTTATAAATGTAGACAACAATTAATACATTTTCTAGACTTGGAAAGCGTTAGGAAAAGGAAACAGGTTTTTTTTCTTGCTTAACAAGAGCAAAACAAATGAACTTCTGCCATGAAATATGGTCCTGTAAATGAGCGAGGCATCAGAAAGACAGATTGGAGAAGAAAAGGAATATTTACCCCGAATGCAAAGAGGGAGTCTGGGTCAAACGTGAGGATTTTCCTTTTCTCAGAAAATTGTGCTTTCAGAAGCTCCTGTGAGCGAGCTGTGTCACATCTCAGTGCCCAGAGAACTGTGCAGGTGGGGAAGAGACCTTTGTGCTGCCCTGCCAGGACACTGCAAGCTTGTTAAATATGGTGCCTAAGCAAGGGAGGAAGATAATTAATGGCAACAGGCACATTTGTGACACAAACAGCAAATACTGGCCAGCTTTCTACTAAAAGGATTAACCTGACTTTCCCTGTACATTGTGTTTTTACTTAGAAATGGAAGTGACAGCTCTGCAGTGATTTGTCATGCAGATTTTTTTTCACTGAAATTTAGCAAGAAGAAGAAATGTATGAGGAGTTTGCATTCTCTGTCTCATAGGGAATGCTAGGGAGAAAGGTATTTTAAAACTTGGTTACTCTGATATTTGTAAAATGGAAATGTTTCAAACCCATTGCACATTATTTAAAAAAAATATTTTGTAAGCATTTATAGAAGGAACAATTTTCTTCAGATTTTGAACTATGGTTCTTTAGGGAGACAAAGGAAAGAGCAGAAAAAAGGATTAAAAATTTGCTTACAAACTATTTTTAGAGAAGTAATTTCTGATAATTAAGGAAAGTAATTTAATCTCAAACTCAAGTCTCATAAATCAGAAAATCTGAGACTCCCATTACTCATGATGATGTTTCCAGCAGCAGAGCCATCGTTTAAATCCCTAAACAGATACAGGACTGTTAAAGCAGAGTTTGCTGCATCCTAAACTTTGTTAGAAAGTATCAGAGAAAATCCCATTCCTGTCCTGAAAAACAAAGATGCTCAGCACACTTGGGAGTGACTCATGCTACAGTGACAGTGCTGGGAACGTTTGGGAAGTGAAAACGGGGGGAACTTAACTGAACTTGATGCTCTTACATCCTTCAGTACAACTGAATCTTGTTTGGAGAGCATCATCATCATCATCCCCTGGTAGGGAAGAATGTTGATATTCTTCTAATCTTCCCTGTTCTTTCCTGCAGTCTACAGTCTGAAAAGCGACAGAAAATGTCTGATTTATATCACTCTGGGTGTTTTGATAACACACTGAAACGTGATGACAAATTCCATCTATTAGGTGACATGTTGAGTTGGAGGTTTTAGGGCTAAACACAAACAAACCAAAAATAATTTTCAGACTTTAACCTTGTTTCCCCCTTAGATCCTGCAGAATGTGGCATAACTTGTTCTTGACTTCACTATAGAGTTATTTGGGTGTTTAAATGAAATAAATGTCCTATAAAGTTAATTAATTTTGCTTCACTAAAATCATCTTAATTTGGGCACTGGTCAGAAGTCACAGTGCATCACTTGTCATGGTGAGTGTGTGAGCCCAGAGGAAGTGGGGATGGAAGGAAATAAACAGCAGTAGTTTCTTCTACATATTGGCAGATGGCACTTTTGTTAAGAAATATTCTAAAATGTAAGGCTTTTCTTTGTATGAATGACTTTTTAAAAAATGCTTCTTGGAGGTCATGCCACCTTATTCTTGTTTCCCTGCCATTTGGGAAGAGTGGGGAATAATAGGCTGAACCATTTCCTGGAATTTGTCCTGGCAATCCCAGAACCATTCTTACAGAGCAATTTAAAACAAAGATGGCAATGCACAGAGGCAGATTATAACTTGTTAAATTAGCTGGTACTTAAAGCAGTGCAGCCATGGCAACCAGGAGTGGAGTGGACACCAGGCCCCTGAACTTGGGCAGGGTTTGTGGCCTGCATTGACTCTGGTGCTGCCATAGCAACATTCCCATCTGCAGCAAAAACACAACGTTTAAAGCCAACAGCAGCGAGCCTCCATAAATTATAACTTTGAATTTCATAATAATTGCACACTCTTAAAGATAGTGGGTGTCCAACAGCCAGGAGAAGGAGGCAGATGGTTCTAGACACTGCAGCACCCAGGAGATGTTTATTGTGACAAAGAAAGGGAACTGAGCTGGTGTAGGTGTGCATGGAGGTGGTTTTGTCCAGACTAAACACTCTCTTTTTGATGATGAATCCTGGTTTTTGCTTGATGAAAAACACTGCTCAGACTGGTTGTTCTCCTTGAATAGATTGTATTGAATATACTGACTTTACTTGGCAGCACTATTTTGTGATGAGGTAAATATACCAGAAACCCTCAGGCTACAGTTCTACACTTGTGAACACAGGTGTTCATATATAGTTTGAAGAATGATAGGTTAAAATACATTTTAAGGAAAGTAAGAAAGTTTGGTTCTGTAAATAAAAATCCCAAGGCATAAGACTGGCTTATATGTCCTGGAGTTCATGAAGCAGCAAAATTTTATCTGAAACAGACCTGGATTCTCGGTAACCTGCTCAAAATCTCATAACCATTGCAAGAAAAAAATTACGTGATTGACACAGTAAACAGCCACAAATGAAAAGGTTTAATCACATTTTTAGTTCACAGGTTATGGAAATTGAAACCTGGGGTTTTTTTTAGATCTCAACATGTATATTGATTTGATTCAGAAGGAGGTGGGGATGTGCCCGCAGCAGCTGCCCCTTTCCCCTCTGCTCTGGATGGGAGTGATGCTGTGGCCTCTCAGCACGGACAGCTTGGTGGAGTTCAGAGTTTGTCAGGATTTTCTTCTCCAGCCCTACCCCTACATCACATCTCACCTTCTCTGCTGATGCATTCCTGGGGACATGCCAAAGTGTTTAACACCCTGAATATAATAAATATTGAGTACCTTATGCTAATTTTTTTTTTCCACCATGCCCATTAAATTGCAAGTACTTGAAGGTTGGCCTTTATCATGAGGGTTCTAGGACAAAAAAAGGTTTTATGATTAACATGCTTTGATTTTTAGTTATTGAAGGAAAGACTAAAATCTAACTCAACAAAAGTATATTGAAGTAAAACTTTTTTAAAAAAGTATATTACTTATTACTGTCAATAACTTAACACCTGAAAGTTGTTCATTATTAATGTATGAATGGCCAGCTAGGAAAGTAAGTAGCATTTTAAAAAAAAGTTATGTTCTGAGATGTTAATTAAAATGCTGTTGAATTTAGCTGAAGGAAAAAACTAATATGAAACTCTGTTTTAAGGACTATTATGAAGTTTAGAGTAATATGTGATCCTGGAGGCCTGAGGGGCAAATTGACAATTAAAAACTAAAATAGAATAATTAGGTTTTTATTATGGCAAATAATATGGCAGAGTTTCAAATTATCATCTGCCACTCCATGCTGAGGATAGAAATGGTTAAGAAAAGTACCAAGGAATATGAAAGGATTTTGTTTTCTGTCAGCTTTCCTTTAAGTCCTATGTAAACATTTTGTTTCCATGATGGCTCTGCTACTGCACATCTTATTGTTATTTATTGTTACTTATTGTTCCAGCAATGTCCTTGTGCTGCTTTTAACCCTGCTCCTCTGTGCTGTGCAGTCTTGTCCTTTGTGCAGAACACAAGGTGTGGAATCTTTTCATTTGTGCTCTTTTAGAAATGTTGTCAGAGGTGTTGAGGTTACACATCACATATTTCATTTTAAGTGGTAGCAAGAACACACTGTATTGTAGGGACTGAGGGAGAAAAATTAAACCTGCATGTTGTAGATGATCTGTTTTGTACAAGTATAGTTTTAAAAATATTTGCACTTCTGGTTTTTATTCAGATATCCCACACTGCCATATAAATATGTCTGAATTTCCTCAATACATGGGAAATGAAGGTGCTAAAATACATATATTTATGCATTTTTAATTTTTATTATATTTATTTATTTCTACTGCTGATCTATCCATCTCATGTCAATTTGCATCAAACCTCTACAAAATGATTCCCAGTAACACAACACCATTGTTTCCTGCACAGATCTAGAATTAGGAACTCTGAAAAACATGTTTATTTAAATTTTAGAAGATTAATCCTCTCAACTATATAGATTTTTTTAAAAATGATTAATGCATCAAACCTCTTTTCACCTCAAACACACCACTGGGTGATATTCTTGGATCTTCAGTCCAGGAGAAACAGTTCACTCTCAACATGCTCTCCTTAAATAAGTAGCTGTCAATTTAAAAGAGACTTTTTTTTTTTTTTTGCAAGTGATTCAGTTGCAATATTTTCACACTTAATTTTCAGCATAATTACATAGAATTAAAGATCTGTGAATCTTTCATAGCTGGAGATAGCACAAGTTAACCAAACAAATTAATCTAAGCAGTAGGGTTAATATGGTTATTTAAAATAGAAACTGTTACCTCACCAGTGACCTGTGGTACTTACAAGGTGTATGTTGTAATCTGTATAAAAAACAGCAGGGAGATGTTTAAATTGCCCACTGAATTTGCCTTAGGGGCTGTCCAAGGAACTTTTAAAAATAGGTAGTTTGAAACAAGTAATTTCTCTGTTGACTCTGGAGTATTGTTTTCCTTGCTAATGGAATCTATTACTTGGTGAAATTCCTGAATGGTTCAGTGCTCCAACAGAAACTGAATTCTGCCCTGAACAAGGCAATGAGTTGAGCTATGGTTGTGGGGATAATTTTTTACCAAAGACTTTACTGCTATTACAATAAAATATATTTATCTATGAAACAGCACCAGAAGTAATAAAAATGAAACCAGAATTTTATGCGAACTTACAAGGCATGGACTTTTTCTAGATGACACTATGATTTGTTTCCAGCCTGCATTGAGATGAAATATGTACCTAGCAATTGAGGTTCAAATTTTAGAGCCTTCATTTTAATAAAAGATCAAATACTTATTTTTATAACTGTTTGTAATCTCTCTGTGTTTGGTGCCTCTCCACATTTAATCAGATAAACCATAAGACTGATGCACAAAATCCCTGTTTACTTTGTCATGCCTTAGCTGCAAACAATTGCGAGAAAATTATTACAAACAAAAAAAGGTTAGGTTTTCCTAATGAGATTGCAACCCAGTCTTGTGAATGACATCAGTGATTGATATTAGGGTAAGTCTGTATCTGTGGTAATTGTCACACCATTTTTTCCTCCTTTTCTGTAATATTCTCATGTTATTTTTCCATGTGGTTCTGCTCAAGTCAATTCAATTTCTCAGCAGACAAAATGCATGAAGCAATACTGAGTTACTTTGGATCTACTGAAACATAAACTGGAAAACTCAATTTTCAAGTCAGATTTTTCAATCAGAAACACACGAGAAGAACAATAAATGAATTTTAAAACATCTTTATTTACAGAAATGCAACAGAATATGCATTCTTTAAAAAAATGAAGTGCCAAGAGGCTTTTGCCTTTTTTTTTCTGCCAAGCATGTACAAGCAGGGTGTGTTGTATCTGTGGCTAGAGAGAAGGATTGAAATACAGATTGAGAAAACAAAAAAGTTCAGGGACAGATACAGGGAAGCCACACAGTTCTTTCCTTGTCTTCTCTTGTACATGGGGGTATGTTCTTTATGACTCTCTCTGAATGCATCCTCTCACACTCTTTTTGTACTGTTCCCTGGAAAAAATTACCTTTACCCTGACTGTAAAATCAGGGTAAAATGAGGTAAATCAGGTAAAATGAGAAGATTTAAGACAAGAAGTTGATTGTAGGGATAGGCTAAGCCTCTTCCTCAGGCACTTTAATTTATACTCTACCACACTTGCAAGCTCTTTTTCCTTGCTAGAACTTGCTTTTCCACTTGCTGAGAAATGGAGCATGGCTGAAAACAAGTAGCAGCCTCCAAAAAGGGCTTTGCCCTGCCACTAAGGGGTGCAGGTTACTTTCCACCCACCCAGGTCCTTTATGGAGGTCACTGGGCAATGTGTGCCACTCTTAAGTTGCAGGAGAGGCAATTCAGGTGTTTTCTTTGTCTTGGCTGTACACTGTGATCCTGTTTATCTGCACAGTAACACGTTCTGAAGATTCATCCTAATTTATTTTTCTTTCTGAAATGTTGGGCCATTATCTTGGGAAGGAATAAAGAATTTCTTTTTCCTTTATCCTCTTTAGTTGAGAGAGTGTTTTTTCCAACTAGGAGTTCTTGTGACTCACCCAGATACCCTGTAATGAAAAAAAATTGTATCTGCTCAGTGCAAGGCATATAAAAACCCTGTGCTTAGCAAATATTGTCTTCTGCTAGGTCTGCCAGCAAGTTAACTTCAATTTCTATGGTGGTCTTATTGCTGAAGTCAAGCAGCTTTTAAGAAATAACTTCTGCTCCTCCCTTTTACCAGAAAGAGTGGCAGCACACTCTTAATCCATTCTTAGCTTTTACAGGTTTTGTGCAGTCTGTGAGTTAATTCATTCTCAAGTTTCAAACTCCCAGAGAAAGTCATGAACGTTTCTCATGAAGATGATGGTTGTGCTGAGGAAATAGAGGCAGAATTAGTTACTGTGCCCAGCCAAGGATGTGTGCATTGATCTGTTTGGTCTGTGCAATTTGCCAGCTTAATAGGTGATGTAAACAGTCATGCACTGAAGTGGCTTCGTTTCCACTGATTCAAACTGTACTTTGTCCAAAATGTTTTGTTTCTCACAGCTTTCATATGAAAGCTTCTTGGGAGGTTAAAAGCTAAAAATGGCAGCAAAAATAACTTACTAAGGCTTAATGGTTTCCCCATCATATTTCTCTACAAAAAATGTAACTGACAGCCTAGGAAAGTTTATTGCAAAGCAAAGTGTTTAAGAGATTGTGGCCAGCCACAAAGGTTAATGTCCAAGTTAAATAGCTGCTGAAAAGAGAAAAGTAGAGCAGCTTAATGGATTGGAAATTGGTTGTAGGGGGGAAAAAAGTTAATCTTGAATGCAGCCTTGGAGAGAACTTGGTATTATGTGTTCAGTGAAAACCTTGTTTCAGTAAAGTGGGTATGTGCTTGGAAAGTTCAGTTTAGAACAGATAAAGGTGCACAGAAGGCATTGGAGAACATTTATGAGGTGGAGCTTATATTTTTATTCAGAGGAGTTGCAAAGCCCAGATAAATATATTCAGAGGGGAGCTTCCAGAGAAACTGCTTTGCAGTTATGAGACTGGGAGCTGTTCCGATTCACAGAGTTCTTGGGGGAAGTGTACAGACACATGCAGTTTCATAACATTTAAGCCTGGAATTGATAAGGAAAAATCCTATTAATGTGCAGAGTCAGAGTAATCCTATTAATTATATAAGCACTAATCCAATTAGTTTCAAAGTCCTCAAGACATTCCACCAACATTTTCACCAACCTCCATAGCACTGACATGAGAGACCACTGGTGCTCCATTTTTGCTTCCCAAGGGTGAGAAAATTAGTACAGTTAAAATAGTGTTCTAAATGTTATAAAACACAAAACTTAATTTTTTTTCCAGTGTGGTCCATTAGCATTAGTTTATTATTCATCCTGGTCTGGTTTATCTTGTTAGTTTAGGTGCTACAGTGTTAATAAGCCAGCAGATACCATAACAACCCACAGGTTCTTTTCATTCACCAACTTTGCAAACTTAAATTGCTTCATACTTAACAAGAATTAGGCAGGACAATAATTAATAGGATTGCATGTCACTACTTCTAATTGAGGCTGCCAAGCAAAGGCACAGCGCTGGAGAAGGGGGGGAAAAGCAGGATTGGGCCATTGAGCTGACTCTTAGTGCCAGATCCTCCAGCCACATGCTAAGTTGGAGAGGACAAACAAACCTACACAAAATGACTTTTTGATATTGAAACTTTTTGAGTTTTAGAGTCCAAGTGGATGTAATGTTGCTGGGGTGCATCAGTGATTCCTCAGAGTTGCGTCGGTGTTTCCATGTGAGTCAGAACACACGCGTTCATCTGTCAGCAGCTGAATTTTCAGCTGGTTTCTGTGGCAGACTACACCATGTAGGGGAAACTCTTCTTGCTCTCCAGCATGCCAGGAATTTGTGGGTGGCTCTTGTGTTTGATTTGAGTAATGGTATCCTTATCTTCCCTCTTTGACAAGTCCAAATTAATATTTTTCTGCTTTCTAAAGCTGTTTAATTTTGCGATGGTTTGTCTGAAATCAAGCTTTGAAATTACATTAAGAGGAAGGTGATAATTGCTTTGTTGCATGATAGAGCAGAGCAAATTTTCTCTAATGATTCCTAGCTTTTCTCGGATTCAGGGATGTATTTAAGTAATGATTCACATTCCAAAGCTGCTGTTGCTTGTTTGGCCATTTCTTCTTATATGAGCTGTAACAGTTGGAACTATTATCTATGTGCCTGTCTCAGGAGCTGCTTCCTCAGGGTGACTCTTCTATGAGTGACCTGTGATTGTGTGTGAGAATTGTGTCATTTTTTGACAAGTTGAACATGTCCAGTGAGTGTAGCTATCCCTGCCAGTACGTGCGGCTTCACTCTGTAATTTCCAAACCTTGTGGTATCTCCCATTGCACTCTCTTTGAGGTTATTATTTATGCTTTAATAGTCACTGGTACTCCTGAGCCCTGGGAGAAATGTTTTAGCTGCTGTGCCTTTAATCTCAATTGCTTTGATACAGGTATCTTTTATAGTGTCGATGATTTGGAGAAGTTTGTAGCTGCCCAGTGTCAATTTAACAGGTTCTTTTCCCTTGTCTCTTTCTCCTTGGATGGGCACATAATGTAAAAGCAGCTCAGAGGGTAAAACTTTTAGTTCTTGGCCTGATGTATCAGTATACAGATGAAGTCAAGCAGATGTTACATTAACATTTAATTGAATTTAGAACAGGCTACCACATGTTACATACATTAGTAATAAGCATTAGCCAAAATAAAAGAAAACATTATGCATGTGCTCTAAGCAGCAGCATGACATGAGGAAAAGATCCCTCAGCTCTTGCAATTGTTGCTGTTGATGGGATGAGAGGTGCAAACCAGCTGAACCTGCTCATGTTTCTTTCCTCACTGCTCCCAATGGAAAGGGGATTTGGCCTGTCAAAGTTAACTTCAAGGCCTTCTTGAGCCCATTATAGGGAAACTGAAGCCTTGACAAAATGAAGAACAATCACAGTGGGTCTCAGTGTGTTTTGGGGTACTCTACAGACAGGGCTGCATTTGAATCTTTCTGAAGTTAACAGGAAATTTTCTGTTGGCATCACTTGGTTGTGGCTGCCAGAAAATATCTTCTGTCATTTATTTAAGAGACACACAGACTACCTTGAGTGAGAGTCCCGTGGTGATGACAGCAATCAGTGGGAGAGCTGATTTTTTTACTGTTGTCTTTCAGCATACTGGGGGTGGTTTCCAGGCCTGATTTCCATCTTAGCTGTGTTTCCAATATATCCCATCTACAATTCCTGCCTGTATGAAACAGCTCCTCATCTAGGGACTCATTTTTATTTACCACTATACTCAGAAATTGCCAGCACATCTCTATAAGGTGGTGCTAAGCTTTTCTTGTTTTCTTTTGCTGTGTTGGAATTCTGCCTGTACAATCATTGACTCTACATATTTATGGCTTAAATAAACTTTAATATTTTCCACTTCTGCGTAAGTTCTCAAGAAAAGGACTGTTTTCAAATAAGACTGCGAATGACTGTAACAAAACCCTAATGTCAGTCCATGAAATACAGTTATACATGAAAATGTCAGAACTCTGCAACTTTGTCTGTACTTATTAGTGTCCTGGATGCTCACAGTGCTCTCAGGATGATATCTGGCTAGTTATTTAAATTAACAAAGTGTATTGTATCAATAACAGCAGTGCTCTTATTTTAGATAATACATTAATTTACCTTTGTTAGTGTGTCCATTTCTATGAGTTGTCAGTAGAAACTTTCATCTCTGTCACTTCTGAAGACTGAAAATGAGTTTTAGTGACTCAGGTAGTGTGAAGGCAAAGAGCACCTGGTAATAAGAAAATTATTAGAATTACTGGGCTTTCCACAAGAGCCATTTACCAGAATTATAACTGTTTATGGGGAAACTCTCAGCAGTAGTTCATGCATTTGTCAGTTAAGCATTATTTATCTACAGAAAGACATAAATGCCTCTCATGTTGGTAGCAAACCTTAACAAGAGATTATGTTCAGAGCTAAGTGGGGTGGTGGTGTTTTATAATGGAGGTAACTGTAGGAACTGTGAATTGCTCTTTTATCTCTGTGAATTGTTAAATTTCATATTTCAATATCACATGCTGAGTACCAAACCTGTAACTCAAGCATGCTGGAAACGGATGAAAATTTTCCTCCGATCATAATTATTTATGTGATGCAGTTTGCTTTTCTTCCTGCATTTTGCTTGAGTTACAGTTTACTAAAGAAGTCTTTGCCATAACTATGAATTAACAAGATACATTAGTTAGGATAAATGTAAATAATTCACTACCAGCAATTTTTAAACACATAACCTTTAGCATCAGATATCCTCACCAGTATCTCATATGTACAATGATTTTTTTATGTGAGACTATTCAGTTTCACAACATCCTGTTGGCACTGAGAAACTTAAGCGCTCCATGAATATTTTACAGTCTGTCATATATTTTTGCCATTATGAAGAATCCTATAAAGTAGAACCTCAAAATCAAACATTTTGTTCCATTTCTAATGTTTGATAATAGTTTAAAAAAGGTACTTTTCTGTTTATTTGCCATGGTATTTGCTGTTCCCCAAATCAAAGTATGTAATGTCCACACGAGACCTCTTAATTTCAATTTGTCATTTATATTTTACAGAGGTCTGTGAAACTCAAAGTATTTATTTCTCTGTTTCCCTTTTAAACTATGCTGAATATATTTTATTTCCAACCTATATGAAGATTCCCTTTATTTCCTATTACTTGTGCCACCCATACATAATTTTTTGTGAGGTTCTTGCACAAAAGTTTTTAAGTTCTCTTAGAAATCTTCATGAAGTTCTGTTGAAGAGCAAATATGTTGTGTGTTGCCCAATCTTTTAAAAAAGCAGGAGAGTTGCAGGTTAATTGCAATCCTCTGACATATTGCAAAAAAAAGCAAGATGTAATGAAAATCTGCAAAGTGATCTTCATTCTACAAAGCATAAGTATTAGAAGTGAAAGGGAGCATATTAATAAGTCTGCAGATAAAATTGCAAAGACACTGAAAATACAACACAGCTAATCTTGTTTATTCAATTAATAGAAATATGAATATGAAACATATTCTAAGACTTAGAAAATGAACATTTTATGGTCTTTGAATTGGGCATCTGGAGAAATTATACTGTATAATGAGATAGTTTGGGTAATTTTCTGGTTCTTGGTCTTACACCATACAACCATTTGCTTAATAATCATACACAGATACAATGCAATCATATTGCTTGTTTTTTCCTAGAGATGAAGTAATTTTTCTGCATTTCTGGGACTTCAAATTGTGCCACTGATATTGAAATTTAGATATGAGAGCTGATGGCTGGAAAAAGTACTTCTTCAAAAGCAGTCGGAAAAACAGTAGGAAAAATTAAATTACTTACATTTTTCAATCCTGCAGTGCCTAGCAAGCTTCTTATTTTTAATTAAAAAAGATAAATCAGCATCATTATATTCCACTATTTGTCTTTTCAAGCAAAACAAATAAAGTAGTTGCAGCTACTATTTATATAATAAATTGAAGGCTGAAAATACTTAGTAGTTTCAAAGAATGAATTCATTTACTAAGCATCAGAGAGGATGATAGGAGTAAGGAGAAAGGTCTGATGCTTGTCTAAGAAAGAAGAGTTCCTGGATGTAAAAGGGAGCTGGAGTGAAAGGTCCTCACCACATGTAGCAACTTCAGTGAATTCAGGAGAGTTCAGGAAATAGAACTGCTGAATCAGTAAAAGCAACTTGTTAAAGTTCATTTTATTGATTCATCCTGAACTTTTTTTTCTTTCTGCTGCTGATAATTTGGTTTGAGGTAATTCCTCCTTATTCCCCATCAGGAAAGGCAGTTTGGTGTTTTAGGAACTCCCTTTTGTGATGATGCAGATGCCTTGACTCACCACCAAGAGCACAGCAGCTGCCAGCTCCTTCTTGTCATCCTGCCAAATGTGGATTCCTGGGTGAGGAGGAAAAGGGAACACTCTTCCTAGAATTTCCCTTTTTTTTTTTTTTTTTTCTCCTTCTGTGCAGTGAAAAAAGTAATGAAATCTTGATGGATCTGAAAGAAGAGGTTTGATCTTCATTCCCAGGTGAGCAATGAGCTGACTGCCTGCACACAGTGCAGCATCTGCCAGAGGAGCTGGGCCAATTTTCCTGGGCTAGAACATCTCAGAGCTCTCCCCTGGGAGCTGTCTGAGACATACAAGGGAGATGGTTATGTTCTACTCTGTGTTGTATTATGTAGGGGGCTAAAACAGCAAAACTTCCCTTAGAAATGCAATAAGAGGATGATTCTAGGACATATTGCAGAGAGAAACAGCTGCGTGCACCCAGTGAAATGAAAAAAGAGAAGCATTTTATTGCAGTGGTTGATTTGATTTTCTAGTAAATTGAAATTACCAAAAGAAACCTCAAACCAAGGAGAAATAAACCACCCAAAACTAAAATAAAAACAACCACCAGACTACAGGGAAGCAAATTATAGACTCCCTCAAGACCTAAACACTGTCATGTCAGTCGCTGATGTGAAAAGGACAGGTTTGCCTGAAAGATTGATGCCATGTTCCCATTCCACCTGAACTCCATTTGCACAAAGCAGCTCTGCTCCCTCACTCAGGAGACTTCCCTGAATTGGTCTTTCCCCTAAAAAAAAGCTGCCAAAGTCAATCTTGTCAAGGAAGTTATGTACATATTTTTAATATAATTTAGAAGCAAGTTTTTCCTGCATAATAGACACATAATATTTCTGTCAAATACTTAACAAGGTTAGTTTACTAAAATAATCAAAACCAATCTGAATTTTTTCAAGTCTGAATGTTGGAGTTGTGTTTGTCCAGATCAATTGCCTGGGTTAAAGTTACTGTGAAGTACTGAACTTTTGTGTCACATACTCCTCTGTGTTGCTTTCAAGGCAAATTAAAATGTTTTATACTTATTATAAAATGCTGATCTTCTATTTCATTATAGATCCATTAACCCACCATGTTTAATGATTTAACAATAGAGAGGTAACCTATAGCTTTCAGTGCTGAGCCAGGGATTTTTGAGGAGTTTTGAAGGCTTTGCTGAATGACCACTGAGTCTATTTGTTGTTCACACCTGCATTTGCTGTGCAATTTCACAGCGCATTCACTGCATTGCTCAGGTTTGCCATGCACACACTGCTGCTCAATCTGCACTGGCACTGAGGGCTAAACTCCAGACCTGAGGAACTTATCAGCATGTATGGCATCAATGCATTTCAGAAAAAGGGTTTCAAATTTCATTTCTGATCATGGTATGTGACCGTGTTCACAGGGGTCTGAGGAAGAGGGAAGAGATGAGGATCTGACTCCATGTTTCAGAAGGCTGATTTATTATTTTATGATATATATTACATTAAAACTATACTAAAAGAATAGAAGAAAGGATTTCATCAGAAGGTTAGCTAAGAAATAGAATAGGAAAGAATAACAAAGGTTTGTGCCTTGGACTCTGTCCAAGCCAGCTGACTGTGATTGGCCATTAATTAGAAACAACCACATGAGCCCAATCACAGATGCACCTGTTGCATTCCACAGCAGCAGATAACCATTGTTTACATTTTGTTCCTGAGGCCTCTCAGCTTCTCAGGAGGAAAAATCCTGAGGAAAGGATTTTTCATGAAAGATGTCTGTGACAATAGTGCTCAGTACTAAAAGAAAAGCAGATCCGGAGGGAGCTCACGTGAGTCTGTATTGTCTGTGGTCTGAGAAGGGTGGACAGGAAGAAGCACCAAAAATCCCTTGTTTAAACTGGATATGTCTGGGGCTTACCCTGTCTATGGCAGCGTTGCACAGCAATAACCTCATTCTCACGATGTTATGTGCAATAAAGGTATTTTACGGATTTTTCTCAGCAGCGCATTGTCCAGTTCAGTCCACTGCACCAGTACCCTGGGTTAGACCTGCCCTGACAATAGAAAATAGCTCTGGCGTTGTTGAAATACCAGAAATCTTAGTTATCAGGGAAAGTTCAACAAGATTTTTTCTTGTATTGGTGAAATCTGACTCGGTGGAGTTTTGTGGTGTGAACAGCTTCAGGGACAGAGAGAGATTTTTCATTATCAGTGCATTTGCATATTGGAAGAGATTAATATTCCAGCCCTGCTTTACATTCTCATGTTTATAACACCTATGATTTCATTTCTGTTTGTGTTATTATATATGTGTGGTTCTCAGAATGATGCAAACTATTTTCTCGAGGTTGAAACTACAACTTGTTTACAAGCCAGATATTAAAATATCTTACTATAAGTGCATAATGAAGGTACCCCAACATACAAGAAAAATAATTTCATATGTCTTTTAAAAATTAAATAGTCATGTTTCATGATGTATGGCACAGGAATTTCTTTATTCTAATTTATTTCTGATAGCTGCTTCATTCCCAATACTTTTCTCATAATATGAAATGACCATTTATTTAGAAATTTACTTCCTGCAGCTGAAGTGAAGAATTGGTAGACTTTACTATGCAGTTAAGCTAATATTCTTTTTTTATTAAAATTATTATCTAGACATACCCGTTATTTTCTGGCTTGACAATTATTAACCTTTGTACAGATATACTGATGGTCCATAACAATAATTTTTTGCTTTAGAAAAATAGATTGGTGCAGCTGAACAATAGTTTTAGATGGGTTTCTTTCCCCCGTGTGAAAACAAAGCCCAAGAAAGCCTGGGATGATGGATTAGGTTATAGTCTCCTTATCTGCAAAGGAAGGATTTTCTAAACCCCTCACAGAGCATTATTTTATGAGATCTGCTGTCCCAAGCCCCGCGCTGGACTTTGGGGATGCAATAGCAAAGTTATTGGGTTTGGGGCTGTGTGGCTGCAGGTCACTGAGGCCCAAGCCCTGTGCAGCCAGGGGAGCCCAGCTCTGCAGAGTGCTGGGGCACAGGGCCTGAGCCCCGAGTTCTTCTTCTCTGCTTTAGCAGCAGCAGGGAAGGACTTGGGGTGCTTGGGAAATGGCACTGCAGGCTGGGGGAGAGGGAGGGAGCTCCAGGAGCTCTGCTCCAGGGAGGATGATCCTGGGTGTCCCTGACACTGCTGGCAGCACATTCCCAACAGCATCCCAGGGAAGTGTTGGGAATGGATGTGGGAGTTTAGATAAGTCCTTACCTTTTGCCCAGGCAGCAGCTTTATTGAGGCCAGCACCAAAACCCACTCCTGTTCACAAGTTCTTCAATAATGGCCCATTGGGTCTGTTATGGAATGAATCATTTATTTAATAGACACAAAACCAAAAGACATAAGATTTAACACGGACAATATGCTCTACAAGAATGAGGAATAAATAAAGTAAAAAAGACTACTAGTAGGTTAACCTACAGTGCATGATAAGGTACCCTTCAGTTACAGCTAGTGAAGAAGCAGTATAAGCTTAGGACTCAATGTATCTTATCGTCCAGTTGTTGGTGTAGCACACATGGAAATCCTTTGCCCCAGTTCCCAGGAAAGTGACCACAGGTTTGTGTCCAAACTCCAGAAGTTCCTCACGCCCTCAGGGTGTGTGTGTAGAGGCTTCTGCCGTTGTGGTACCTGTGTGTGCTTTCATAGTCTGTAAAACAGTGTCTCTCAGTCAAGAATATTTCCTTTATCTCTTCCCACATCTGCTCTCCATATTAAGATGCTGATTCGTGGCTGAGGCCTGAGCCCCTGTGGTGCCAGAGGTGCCCCCTTGCTGAGCCTTCCGTGCTGGGTTGTCCCTTTGTGCTCCATCTGTGTGTGCTGCAGAGGGGCTGGGGAAGGTTCCTGCCCCAGGGAGCTGAAAGCAGCTTTGGGGCTGTTCGGCCACAGGTGCCCTCCCCAGGACTCTTGGGAGATACAGGAGCCCAAAAAGCAGGACAAGATTCTTTCACTGTCCCCCTGCTGAGGGCAAGGCTGTGGCAGCTTAAATGCATTTCCCTGAAGTGTAACAGGGAACCAAGACCCTTTAGGAGGGTCTGTTGTTATTATTTAGCTGGTTATACCAGCTCTCTGTGAGATTCATCTTGCCCCTGAGGGCAGGAAGCCTCCCCAAGCCCGGCTCACTTTCAGACAGGGCTTCTGCAGTTCGTGGCCATTAACGAGGACAATGCACACATATTTGAGAATTTGCCAGTTTCTCTTTCCTTCTGCTCTCTCTTCTTTTGTCCAAAACAACACTACATCCTGGCACCATTATCTCCCACAAACTGGGGTTTATTTCACTGTTTGGACTTGGTCTGATTTTGGCTGAACACCACAGCTCAGTTCACTGCCTTTATTGAGTAGTAATGATAACTACTTTGCAAGGGTTTATTTTCCTTCCAAAGAGAAAAGCTGTTCATTTGATCATGACACTTAAACTGGTGAAAATTGCTGGATTCACTACTGTTTGTACCAGATGAAGCTATGACTCAGTACTTGTACTTTTAAAAGCTATTTAGAGATACAGTTTATTTATAGCATTGACACAGAATGTCCATAAAGGATAATTATAAAAATGTAGTCTTCTTTTATCCTTTATCTATATTACTGATATGTAATGTGTGGAAAATATTATCATTTTAAATCATATTTTACATAGAGAGTTATCTGATTGCCACCAAAAGGCTTTGCAGCAGTTTTTAATTTAGCCTTATGTATTTTTAACATGGCAGCTGGAGCACAGCATGCATATGGCATATTAATAGAGGAGACTTCTAGTCAGTTCTGTCTGTTCTTGCAAAGAAAAGAAACAAGAAATAAGCAAAAATGTTTAAATTGCATGTTCTGGATAAAAGCAACAGACACTGCCTGGCAAACTGGGTCAGAGTGCAGGAATTATTTCTTTATTCCATCTCTGATTTGTTTTTCAGGGGTTAGCTGGCTTTTTGTTTGTTTTCAATTAAACTGCTGTGGTGTACATTGAGAGATCTATCATTTATCTATCAAACAGAAAGTGGGCTTGAAATGCAGCCTTACTATAAACTCCATTTCCAGTTGCTGCTCACTTTGCAAACAAGAAAGACTTTTGACTTGAAATGCCCTGCATTTGATCATAACATTTTGGTGCTTATTTGTTTCTGCAAATCTGGGTCTTCTTCAGCCTTTTTGAAGGTAGTGTTTAAAAACAAGCATGCACTAATGGATTAAGGACATGAAAATAAATGGGTATTTTTTTTATTCTTTTGTACTAAAAACAAAACAAAAAAAAAGAAACAATGTAGAGATATTGCTATTTTTAGAGTGTTCAAGATCACAAGCTTTAAAATAATATGTATTCAGTTCTTCCACTTTCTCATGATACTCTCAGTGGGATTTTTCTGGTAGGCTTCTTTTTCCAAACTGAATTTTGAAATGTATGTTGTTTTTAGGTGATCTTGTACATGGAATAAGTTTTTTGGACCTATTTTGATGAATGGAGTGGATCCAAAGTGAGCTCTTAAAACTCAACTTCATCAAAGATGATTGAACTTCAAAGAAGTGTTAAAGGCAATATTAAACTGCTATAAAACTATGGGGAAAAGAACTAGAATTGCTTCTCATTGTTATTCTCTTTTTAAAGAAAAAAAAGGAATCCTAATGGAAAATACAAACAAAACTTTTGATCAACAAATAATTTAAATTTGGGGAATGCAGGGTATAGTTTATTAAATATATTTCAGTTCTGGTCTAAATTTAACATCAATTTTCCTCTTAATTTTTAGCGTATCAAATAATGAAAAGAGTGATTTGTGGAATTCTTTTATTCAAAAAATGGTTATGGACTTGAGAATCACAAATACTTCATTGTCTTGTGATTTCCTCACAAATTCACTGCTTTTCTACCATGCTGCAATTCTTCAGTTGTTTTGCCTGTATTAGTCTGGTCTTGGGCAGCTGAGTCTGTTTAAGTCCCTGCAGGGAACCTGCATTGTATTCCTGGCTTGACACTAACAAACTGGCCAGCTTGACAAGTTTTTCTTTTTACTAGAAATAATGAACCTAAACTGTTTTTGTAAAGTGCCTTTGAAAATTCACATATGAAAAAAATGTGATATAGCATTAGGTATGATTTATTTTGGCTTGTAATAGAGTTCCTCTGCAGGACTGTGGTAAATCAGGGCAAGTTTGATTAAATGGATCTGTAGCACCACGTCCTCTTTTCTTAAGCAAGCCAAGCTTCCAAAACATAAATACATTAAATGTCACTCTCATTAAATACACATCATGGAACTGCTAAGGAGGATTAAGGAAGTGCAGTAATCTTCATCTTACTCTGAATAACTGCTAATGGTCAATGTGACCTGGACTCAAATTTTTATTGAGGAAGGTAGGTAAAGAGCAAATCTTCCCTTTATGAGCTCAAGTTGCCTACCTTAATGTTAATGACCTCTGAATCAACACTTGATGGTTGAGCACATAAGCAATTGGGGCTGAGATGGAATACTTTAAACACCTATTGACATTCTGAAGCTGTTTACATTCTGACCTTTCATGACAGAATGAATTCAGCCAGCGCACAAGAGAATGTCAGAATCTGCTGCAGAAGCTGACTGCAATTATGAGACTAGAAAAGGAAACAAAGGCCTCAGGCAATATTTTTTAGATTGCAGAGTGGTGGGCAGATTATGGATACAGTACTTAATGGTGAGGTGACGTGCAGGTACCCTTTTCAAAGGTCACACCTGCCTGAGCTGGGAGTGGTTTGGTTTGCAGTGGTGGCAGGGTCTCTCACTTAAGTGGTTTCCATTTGTGATGGGAGGCACTGGCTGTGCGATGTTCCTGAATGCAGAGATATGAAAAATATTTCTAGAAGTTGGATTGCTGTTTGGAAGACTTGTTGTGGTGTTAAATAGGGTTCATAAAATTATGGTAATTCCCAGTCTGATTTCTTTACTGACTTTGTGTTAAGATTTTAAATTTGATCATCAGCTGGTGCCAGTTGTTTGTTAATGTAAACCCATTCAAGCTGAATCACCTTGTTTATACTTTGCAACATGTCATTTTATATAGATATTGCTATGTCTTTTGGTGTACTTGTGCTCCTAGTAATGCCAAGAGTTTCTTCAAAAAATGCAATAAGGGTATGTTCACAACTGCTCAAACATACAGATTTTTTTGTTTGCTTTCTCTTCTCCACCCTGGGCCACCTGTAAGTTCTGGACAAACCCATTGAATATGAATCAGAGTTTTTCATTGCCCTGCTTCAAAGAGGGTGATGCAACCACTTTGCTTGTCAAGTGTTGTTCTTAGGAAATCAGAAAATCAAGTGAGCGTTCTCAAACTTCAGTGTTCCTTTTATTTGATTTGTGATCTGAGAGAAAAAAAGCCTTACAAGAACTGTATCAGATGGATGTTGTATCCTTCACAATTTTTCAGATGCTTTTGATCTTGGTGGGGGTTTAGCAATGTGATAGAAAACGATGGGGCTCTGACAGCAATTGTTGGAATTTTTGTATCAGGCATTGAGAAATGCATCCTCTTTGATTTACCTGATACTTGCACTGCGAATTTGATTAGCAGCTAAATTGTTTCTTTGCCAAGTCTGGGTATTCTAGGACAGCTGGGGTTACTCCTGACAGGGAGCTGCCCTGAAGGACCATTCCATCATGTGTGCAGCTGCAGTACCAAAGAAGGGCAGTTAAGCGGGATTTTTAACTTGGACATACAGAAGGGATCTTGCAAGAACAAGATTCGCATGCACAAAATGATTCCTCGTTTCCTTAACTTGCATCAAGTGCATTTTGCACAGGACCTCTCAAGAATGTGAAAGGCAGGCCATGGCACAGCATCTTCAGTTTCCTGTCAACTTCAGCACTCCTTCCACTCTCGTGACTGCAAACCTCTTCAAACAGGCTGTAGGCACATGCAGGCTTTTATAGTCCTTTGAATTTTTAAACAACATTGTTTTAATATAATCAGCTAAAACAAATCCACAGTCCTACCCTAGTGATATGAATAATACCTGAATTTCAAAAATAGAATAGGTTCAGAATAGCTGAAATAGTTTGTTTCTAATGGGCTTTGAATGATGTTATATTTATAGAACTAATCCCTGAAAAAGTTGGGCTTCTGAATTTTCCCTTTTTTTTCCCTTAATAATTTCTGTTTCAGAATAATAAGTCTCTGCAGGCAAGGTACTTCTGGAGGATTATTTCACTGCTCAGGTGGCTGTGTGCACTTGACCTTCAGTCCCATGTGACACACACTTGAAGAATAGACTTAATCCTCTAAAAATGCACCATTTGTTGTGTCTAAATCTTTGACTATCTCCTGCCTTCCTGCTTTTCACATCTTAAGAATTGCATTTAACTCTTATTTTGCGGAAGGACAATATAGTCACAATGCCTACTGGAATTATTTGATTCAGCAAATAGTGAGGATAGCCATTTTATGGCAAAAAGAATAAAGGTAGGATAAGGGCAAGGAACAAAGTTCTCAAGGTCAGGAGAAGAATCTCCTGCTGCTTTATGGTGCCAGAGGAGCCAAAAGCATGTGCAGGCAGCTCCCTTCCCTGCCCCACTAATTCTGTGCAGCCCAATCTGCCTCCTGGGAAAGAGCTTTGAGTGCATGTTCAGCCACAATGGGAAATCATGGAGTAATGTTTGGGTTGGGAGGCAAATGGCAGTGGAGATCTCCTAAGCAGAAAGTTTGCATAGCAGATTTTTATTCACAAAGTCATTCTGTCTGCCTCTGTGTGACCCAAGTGCTGTATCAAGGCAGCTCAGGGGAGGGTGGATGTCACGGTTAAAGCTGAATTTTGGAGCCTGGAACACTCAGGCAGGGTGTAATATTTGCTGAGGGACACTGGTGCTCTGATTACACCTCACAGGAGGGTTCTGCACACTGGCAGCCCGGAGGGTTGTGCCACACATCATCTCCAAATGGGATCTGTGTGCAAAGACTCTGTAAAGGGAAGGATGGCTCCCCAGCTGCCTCTGGACATTAGCTGATAGTTTTAAAGCATTCCTCCCCATCCTGAGAGCAGCAGTGCAGAACCACCTACTAAATCCTCCAGCACAGAAGAATCTCTTTCTCTTTGGAGGGAAAGGAGTGTGAAGCCAAGTGAGCAGTGAGAAAAGCTGAATTCTCTGCTCCTGCTTCATGTCAAAGTGTGCAGGGCTTTTCCCTTGGGTGTTTCTCCTGAGAAGAGTATCTCATGCAGAACAAGAGTATATTCTTTTTTTTTTTTTTTTATCAGATGCTGAATTATTTCACTGAACATCTAACTTCCACTACTTGTTAATGTCTAGAACAAGCCCCAAAAAACTTTTTGGGATATTCATCATGCCTGTATTGCTGTCATCCACCTGCTGGCATTGTAACCCACAGGCTCCCTATGTAAGAACAAACCCATTGCAGTGAGGTATGACAATGCCAAATGATAATAATGTAGCAAAAATTAGTAAAACATAGCATGTTTTTAAGTTTGAAAGGATAGGTTTTCTTGTGAGCCACTTAGAAGCAAAGTGAAAAAAAAGGATTTTTGTCAGTTTGTCTTTGGGATGGGGTGTTTAGAAGCACAAGTGTATTTGGAGGCAGCTAGAAGGATTTACCAGTCGAAATGCTGCTGGAGATGTTGGCTGTACATCTTTGCACTTAAATTACTGGACTCCAATTTGTCTCACTGTGGTCCAGGGTTCCTTTCTTAGTGGCATTTCTAACCTCAGCCTACTGGTTAAACATCTTTGCTCACATGTCAAACAGCATCTAACCAAGAGACAAAATAAAATTTGTGAAGGGTTATAAAAGGGGAGTTTAAACTGGAATTTTAACTTTATAAAAGATTACCTGCATACCTAGAACTTCACAGATAATTGAGTTTAGATTCCTGCCCTTTGCTGGAGGGGAATCCTACAAGAGGATGAGTTTGCTGCTAGTTGCTCTAAATCTTCCTAGAATTTATCAAGCATTATTTGCTGTCTTTACAATTGAAAAATATTGTATGGAATACATGATTTTACAACAAGAAATCTAAAATAAAAATAACAGAGGGGTATGCTGTTGCAGCATGCTTGCACCTATTACTGCTACTTTATTAATGCCTTTATAAGGGAAAAGATTAAATATTTATAAGGTTTATTCTGACTTGGTGTGCTGATATTAATCACACTGTCATGTGAGAAGGTTAGAGCAGAAAACACATGTGTATATATATACTTGGTGCTCTCTGAAATTCTAATTTACCCAATTACTTAATAAATATAATACATGGCATGTGAAAAACTGAAATAGGAAAATATGGTGATTGAAAAAAACAAAAAGCAGCAGTTTCACCACCAAAGCTGTGGGAATGATGCTGCAATTCTTCTATTCCTATGGGGGTTGTTACTCACATTTATACCTTCTTGCCATCACATCTGTGCTTCTACAATATAAGTGATTTTACATATGACACTTCTTTTTTCTCTTTGCTCTGCCCTAATGCCAACTGTAGCACACTCCCAAGGTAACATTCCTGCAGTAATTGACTGTTTGTATGGAGATGCTGGAGGCCTTTGCTTTCATCCTGTGCCTTGTATTTCCAGGGTCTCTGTTCCCCTCCTGTGCTCACACTGGGGATCATGCTTTGAGGTGTGGTGAGCATCTCCTCAGTCTGGCTGGAGTGCTGTGGCTCTGCAAAGATCCAAGGTGCTCCTTTAGAGGGGATGTGAGACTGATGCTCAGCTGCTGTAAATCAGTGCAGCTGCGCTGCCAGGACTCTGCTAACCTGAACCAGCTGAACGTGTGATCTCTTTTCAGGTATTACTCTCTCCCAGCAGCTGTGGAATTTGGTTATTTTGTCTTCTCTAAGAAAGTGGTACAGTTTTGCACACTGGTAGTCACTGAATTTAGCGCTCCTGTTAGAATGAGCAACCTCAACTCCTTTATAATGGATATCAATACAGAATTGTTACTGATTATCTCACTTTTCTTCTGGGTTCCTTACTTCACACCAAATGAGAAATTCACAGTGTTGTGTCTTGCCAGTGTGTTCATCAAAGCTCTATGGTAATTTTTCATTTTCTGGAAATTATTTTAAATTCTCTTTAGGTGGGTGTGAATAGTGAAAACTCCAAGTGGTGATTTAAAGAGCACTTCTTTGTTTGGACAAATAGTTGGTGCCAGATTGTTTTATGCTATAGAGTACCCAGACAAAATTGCTGTTCTTACTCAAAATAGAAAAATGTATAGGGTATTACTGATAACCTCTTATCACTGTGACTTTGGAATTGTCAGTTTATGTCTTATTTTGGTCAGACACATTAAATTGTACTAGAAATTCAATTCTACAATTAGTTGATGTCAAAATGTTGACTTTTCTAAATGGTCTAAATTCAGCACATTAATTCTCAAATCACTCTGTAAATTACTGTGCCAAACAAAGGAACAGAGTTCAGGCTGGAGGTTATTATAACACGGGGATCCTTAAACACATTCCCTTTAAATCAATATTTTTTTAACATTCTTTCAAACTTATTTGTACATCTTTAGGGATCAAATAATTGTGTCATCCTATCCTCCACCTAATTCAGTTCTGTTGCTTGGTTTTAGTGCTGGGCTGAATATATATATTAAAAAAATATATATTCATATATATGATTTATAGATGTTATTATATATTTATATATATTAATTACATATTATATATAATATGTTACAATAGATGTTTACAATGTGATAATTATATATTATATTATATATAATTATTATATATTATATACATAATATATTATAATATATATTTATATAATATATATAGAATATAGATAATAAATATGTATATTTATTTATTGGGCTGTTGTCATGATATCCCCTGGCTGAAGCTAGGCAAGTTTTTTGCATATTGAGTTAGAAGAAGTTAACCTCGATTAGCTTAGCCAGCATTAGTGCTTGAGCAGGGGCTCTGGTGCAGCTGTCCCACTGCCCATTGGTGGCTGCTAAATCAGAGCTCCCAGCTCTGCAGGTGCCTCAGGGCTCCTGCAGTGAAATGCAGACGGTGGCAGGCAGTGTACCCAATAAAGAAATCCCTTCCCATGTGCATTTGAACGGGAAATTATGCCCATCATTCATTTGGAAAGCAAGGCAAGTTTTAAAGTATGTTTTTCATCTCAGTTGCCATGTGGTTTAAAAACTAATCTACCTCAAACTAATGCTGTTCTGAAAGTAGGGTCTTTTGGGATTTTCTCCTTGGATTTTAACCTTCCCCCTTTAATATGCTTGTCAGAGATTCAGTAGAGTTTATTGCAGTTCCCCAGGCCCTGCCCCGGTGTTTGCCCCATGTCTGCAGGGTAACCCTGAGCAGGTCACTTGTGCTCCAGCAACCTGCCTGTCCCCTCTGTCAGTGGGAGTACAAAGCTGACACTGCTGCAAGATCTCCTGGAGCAAACTGGAGTTTTATTCAACAGCTGAATGCTTCACATCTCCTCCAACCCATCTGTATTGTATCTTTGCTTCTCCACCCTGCTTTTGTTTTTCTGTACGCATGGCAGTGAATCTGAGAGGATGGCAGGGAGCTCTGGGCAGCTCCTGACAGGCAGCCAGCAGTGCTGCTCCACGACACAAGTCCATGAGCTTGAGCAATCCTCCAAACCAGAGGATCACATACCAAAGGTGTGTTTGTTATTACCCTGAAAGCTTCTTACACTGACACCTTCATACAACTTATCTCCAGGAGAACCTGCATTTTGTATAATGTCTGATTGACAAAATTCGGAGCTAAGGATGTGCTCAAATGCTGTGCTGGCTTAATTCCCAAGTCCTCTTGTTAGTCTTGAACTCAAGAAAAGCTCAGTACAGAGGGTTAATATTTGTCCCTCAATCTCTTGTTTATCTGTTTGTTCTTGTATTTCATTAGAGTAAATATTCCTAGTAACTCTGCCTTCTGATGAAATAATATTTGCTTTATGATTGAGAATAGCAAATGTGTTATGTATAATCACATTTGGGAGAACGTAATTTGAGTTTAAGCAAGTTATTTTTCTCCCACAGCAGATGTATAATTCAATTAACATTAATGTTAAATCTAGATATCACTTTACCTCTGCTGCACCACACAGGTAATTACTTTCTGGTTAACTTAAATTTCTTTGTAGCTGCAGTGATAAAATTATTTTTAATTCACCTGGAGTACTGAGTCTCATTTGTAGAACAAGTAAATCCTGTGTCTGATTCTGTACATTCCAGCATTGAACTGCTCGTGAAAATGGCTTGATTCCCACTACTATAAATGCTGTTTAAAAACAGTGTCAAAATGCATGGATTACAACACTCAGAGTTAAGGAATTATGACTCAAGATTGGAATCTCTGAACATTTTTGCCTGTTCCTCAATGAGATATCTATAACTCCAAACACAAGGATTCTCCCAGCAGTTTTGGGCTGTTACTCACACTGTGCTGTGAATTCAGGTGTCTGACACGTCCAGGTTGTTGAGCCTCGTAACCCCCAATTAAAATATCAGTTAAAATCCAACACTTGATCTTTATGGTATGTGTTGATTTTGGTGGGGATACAGTTCATTTTCTTCATAGTAGCTGGTATGGGGCAGTGGTTTGGATTTTTGTTGAAAACACAGTTGCTAATACAGAGATGTTTGTGACTTGTGAGCAGTTCTTACCCAGGTCCAAGGCCTCTCCTGCTCCTCAGAATATTTACTCTCTTCCTGTCAGAATATTTATTAATATATATTAATATAAATTGTTATTTAAACTATAAAGAATATTTATTTATTTATTATTTGGATATTTTGGCTCCCTTTACTCCCTGGGGAGGAGCAGGAAGGGGGGACGTTTGGAGTGATGGTGTTTGCCTTCCCAAGTCACTGTCACAGGTGATGGAGCCCTGCTGTGCTAGGGATGGCTGAGCCCCTGCCTGCCATGGGAAGTGGGCAATCAGTCCCTTGTTTGTGTGTTCCACCATCCCTGACAGAGGTGGAAGAGGTTCTGTACCTTTGTTTTTAATGCCCAAACTTTACATGAATTGGCATGTCCTTGTATGTTGGTTTAAGCAAGTTTTTCTTAGGCCCCTTTTTGCTGAAACAACTTGCTAGTCACATCTAATTCTGTTTGTTACTTCAACACAGCTCTTCTCAAAAGTTAGTGTTTTAACTGACAAGATTTACTGGAGTGATACATTGATAAAAAGTCAGAAGCTCTGCCTGAGTTGTTTTTAATTTTTTTTTCTGGTATTCTCAGAAGTGCTTTCAAAATGGAGAGCTTCTTTTAAAATACCAATTGATATGTAAAAGCCACAAAATATACACTTCAAGGTATAAACCCAGTTTATTCTCTGATAAATGGCCCTTTGGGGAAAATCAATTGCACTGCCAGGAGATAGAGTTTAATCATGTCTTTTGAAAGGTCAGATGAAAATGAAAGGTCATACTCAAATTTATTCCTTCTCAGAGGGTGAATATTTTGTATCTAAAATATCTTTGATCATACCTCTCTATATATGTGTGTACCTATACCTATATATGTATTTATATGTATATATATATATACACTAACACCACCACCAAATGCCCCCTTCAATGCTTTCTGTCTAAGCAATTTCATCTTCAGCTTCTCAGAATAATGATTAGTGACAAATGGAAGGACACATAGATGTGTTCTTGTGGGGGCATAACAGGATGACAGGTCTGGTGGGAGCTCCTCTTTTTGCCTTAAAACTACCTAAAATTCTCTTTGAGGAAGAGAAATAAGAATGAGGAGAGAAAGTAACCTTGGGGTGGCTTTTTCATACCAATTACAAATAATGCAAAATAAGTCCATTACCTAAGCCTTAAAAGGCTTAGATTCATCTAAAATTGATTATGAGAATCCTTATTGGCAACAAACCCCTACTGTATTTTGCTGTGGAATGAAATTTTGATATCTCTGTCCTTTACCGTGTAATAGAACATAAGGCTGTTCTTAATTGTTGCTCTAGGGGTAAGTTTGCAGACTTCCCTCTCAAATTTAATCTATTCTTGCATGGAAAATGAAACCAAATACTGAAAAATGAAGAATGCTCAGGTTCGGCAATGTAAAAATCTCAACATGAGAGGCTTGGGTTTAGATTTTAAGGTTTTTCCAGCTTATATTGCGGAGAATATTTTCCTCAGTGCAGGCATGGCTAGGTGCTATTAAATGGTCTATTAAGTGAGAAGTCAAATACTAACAACAGTAGTCGCCTGTGGCCTTGAGTTTATGATTTCCTTAAAATCTATAGCTCTGTGTAGGCTTTGATGAATATATACCATGCTCACTGCCCCTGGAAGTGAATCCATTGACAAATTTGTGCAGAATGGAGGGAAAAGTTGCCCAGCTGGTGGCATTCCAGCTCTTGCAGATCTTTAGTCAAACCCATTTGTTTTTCTCTAGACTGCCAATTTCTTAAATGGGAGCAGCTTCTGAGAGTTTTATACACTTCATGCCTCAAACCTGTACTTTATTGATAGGACTTGCCTCCTGTTCTCTGGCTTATGTTTGACAGTGGCTATCTCATCTGCCATGGACCTCTGCTAATTAAATTTATGCAAAATTTGTGCTCAGTGCTGGTGGGGCTGACACTGGAATTCTAAGGAGTTTGTGCCTGAGTATCTTTACACAGTTACTGTTTTCACTGGTGAAGAGAGCAGGCATCTTTTTGGAAATGGTGTAGGGTCCACAAGCAAAGTGTGCCACTTGTGCACGTTGGGTTTGCAAGCTCAGCTCGCCTTGTGTGCATCCTTGCAGCTATTCATCTACACTGACTCTTAGACAGGAATGCAGAATCAGTCAGATCCTGTTTTCTGGCTGTTACCTTCCCTTTCTGTGTCACTGTGCACCAAGGTAGGCTGGTCTAGGAAAGAGCCCCAGAGCTGCCTGTCAAATTCCATCCCCCAGAGATGAGGGTACCATGCTGTGATACACTGGGGATGTGAGAGATTCTGTCCAGTGAAACCTCTGAGCAGAATGCTAAAGCTCAGGTCAAATGTTTAAATTCTAGTGGCTTCAGTAGCAATTCCAGGAGTCCTCAAACTTTGGAACAGGAAAGTCCTTCAGCTTTTAGGGGAACCAGCAGATGTTGTCTCTCTACCCTGACTTTGCAAATGGAAGCAGAGCTGGTGTGGTAGCAAGTATAGATTGTGAGGGGAAAGAAAGGCTGTTCTTTTATTGCTAGATTACTTTATTTAACATAAATATTCCCTGACTAATCAGGAGATGATTAAGGCATCCCAGATCACTGAAAACTTTTGTCATCATTATCATTTGTAGAATCTAACTGGATATAATTTCACAGGGAATTTTTTTTTCCTTCACACAAAAAAGAAGCAATAAAGAGCTCATCAACTAATCCAGCTAACACTTCATATTTCACTCTAGACTGTTCTAGTAATCACTTATCGTGCCATGCTTCATCCTCATGTAACCTAACCCCTGGGCAAAAAGAAATAATCCATTTCAGTTTCAAAATCCTTCTGAAAGTAAGTGAACTTGATCTAAAGAATGGTGAAATAATTAAAAATACTTCCCTTAGCCTTGACATAGGTTTTGGATTAGACCCTTTTTGGAGAAATAAAGTATTTGTCTGATGAACAGACTGCATATTTTGTAGTGTTGAACATGAGAACTGAAATAATTTAATAGGGATTCCTAAAGGTGTCAAGGTATTTAGGGTTATATGGGGCTCGATTTTCTCTGGACAATTTTTAACACATTTGCAAATATCCATAAGGGGACTAGGCAGGGCCTTTCTTTTTTTTTTTTATCCCAGGCGGAGCTTCTTACTACCTTTTCTCTCTTTCAGCAGCAACTGGAAAAGCTGAATGAAATGTAAGGATGGGTATTAAAAGGTTGGCTGCAGGCCAAGCTGAAATAATATAGCACTTTAGGGAAATAGTGCATGTTGGACACTTTAGATGTGCATTAACCACACAGGAGGAAACAGCTACAGATGTTGAGAGGTTAATTACTGTGAGTGAAACAAAACAGCAAAGGTGGTGTCAAATTAGCCTACCTGACTGTGTCTTATGAGCAACTGAAACACTGATATGGATTGTGGAAAGTAGTTAAGTTTATAATCAGCCTTGACAAATTATATGCTAATTATCTTAATGCTTACATTGAACCTAAGGAGATTAATTGCATGTTTTAAAAATCAGTTTTATTGTTCATTATTATCAAAAGTCAGAGTTTTCTGAATAAGATTGTTTGTTAAAGTTGCAGTGCAGTACTGTGACCAGTATGGGAGCACATATCCTGTTCCATGACAGAGGCACTCAGATCCAAGCCAGAGCCACCAGACATGGCAGAATCAATCTCCTCAATTTCAGAGATGTGATCCTGCACTCTGTGACATAACTGACCCTGCAGACATCTCCCCATTAGCTTCTTCACACATCTACAGCCACATCAAGAATTACCTCACATTTCTTGGGGCAATTAGATGCAAATCCAGTCAGTGCCCTGTTTAAATCCCTGTGGAGATTTCCTGGTGGAGACTCTCAGGGTGCACCTAGTAAAGGATCACAGACAAGTTGAAGCTGTTTATTCTTTAATTTGCACCCTAAGGAAGAGCTCCTACCCTCCTTCCATATACTAATGCAGTGCCAGAGGATTTGTGCAGGAAATGGGAGATCTGAATTGGTCTTCCTTGTCTGCCAAAAGGATTTAAAGTCATGGCTTCTCAGGGACAGAGCTACATTAAGTACAGTTTGTGTGATATTTTGAAAGAAAAATGTGTGCTTCTGTCCATAGGGCAGAAAAGGAAGAGTTTCCAAGGAGAAGATGTAATTTCTCACAGCACTGAGTAAAGGTTTCCCTCTCCTGTCTCCTACCCTCTATGCAATCACCTCTGTCAAAAGCTCTTCTTGATTTGCTGGAATACAGCAGTATCCAGCTCTTGGATTTTGGATGTTGCTCGAGGAGTTTAACTCTCACCTCAGTGCCTAACAGGATTTACCACACCTTAGTCTAAGCCCCTACAACAGAAATAAAACTGCAACTAGCTCAGGTGACTTGATTCCATTACTAGATCTGCAATTAGTAGATTTGCAGTAATTAGTAAAGGAGGGGGTTTCTCAGCAAAGATCAGATTGTTGTGTACATAATGAGCATCCTGATGATTACAGGAGCTAAGATGACCTGAGCATGCCAGACCTCTCCTGATTCTAGTCCCTGTGGGATTCACATTCTCTGAACCTGAGAGAAGAAGAGAAAAGAATGATCAAAACAATTCTTATCTCACTGGCTGCTCCTGTGTTGTGCCAAAGCAGAATGCAATGTGGAGATTGTTTACCCAGAGAGATGGTGTTTTGTTTCCTTGGCCTGTCAGGGCCAAGTGTGTGTGCAGGCTGTCAGTCAGCAGACAGTCAGGAGATGCTGGGCAGCTGAGTTGGGTTGGGTGCTTGTGCAGATTCAGTTTAGATGCAATGTGATATAGTGTAAGATAATATAGAATAATAGAGTATAATTGTCACTGTCATATTTTCTGAAAAATTCCTCCACCAGGATTTCTTCTCCTGAGAAGCCTCAGAAAAAGAATGAAAACGATAATTATAACAAAAGAATGGAAACAAATAATGATTGCTTTGGAATGTGGTCTGGACATGGTTTACCAACAGGTGCATGTTTGATTGGTTCCATGTGAATTTTTAGCTTAATGACCAATCACAGCCAGCTGCGTCAGACTGAGTCAGTCATGAGTTATTATTCATTCTTGTTAAGCCTTCTGATGTATCCTTTCTCTTTAGTATAGTTTTAGTATAGCATTCTTATAATAAATATAATAAAATAAATATAGTATAATAAATATAATATGATATAACATGCTATAATTAATTTAATTAATATAATATAATAACCAGCCTTCTGAGAACATGGAGTCAGATTCTCATCTCTTCCCTCGTCCTGGGGACCCTCACAAACACCATATATAATAAATTAATTAATTAGCCTTCTGGTATCAATGGAGTCAGGTGCATCATTTCTCCCTGGCACAGGGGTCGCCCGTTGCTGATAAGCCCCAGCTCTGCCTGGAGATTTTCCACTGTGTGTGCTGGAAATGCAGAGCAGAGCTCTGCTCCTGCCCTGTGTCTGTCCCTTCTGTGACCCCCAGGGCCAGCTGACCTGTGCCAGGCAGGGCTGGCAGCATTCCATCTGTCCATCTCAGAGGCACAGCTTCTTTTGTGTGACGGGGGGATGCACACCCAGAGAATCTCCATCTCACAGGACCAGTCTTTACTAACTGTTATCTCAACAAAAGCTGAGCAAGGCTAGAGATTTATGACTGGATTGCACGGCTGACTTCAGCAGGGAACGTGCATGAAGCTCTTGTAGGCTGTAATCTACGTGCAGGAAAAACAAGGCACCAGGAGTTACTTTGCTTTTTTTTCAGAGTATCGTGAGCATGTGAGCCTCTTTGATTGGAAGATTCAGTGTGCCTGAGACATTATTGAAAAATAAAGCAGATTGGGAAACCACTTTTGGGATTCCAATAGCAAAATGGGTGGGTAACAAGGAGTCAGATTTTTCTTTGCCTAAATTTTAATTCCCCTGATAAATGCTTGGATTTTTACGTGCAGGTACTTAAGCTCAGGTCATTACATTCCTGCTGAGAGGAAACACATACTATCTCAGCATTAGCTTAATGGAACTATGAGCTTTTTGAAACATGGGAAGCATTTGCTGTTATCTGACTGAAATGTACTGTCCAGACAGGATTTTCTTGTGGTTAACCATCCTCCACTGAATAAAACACGTTTTGACATCTCTATATATTGGTTTATGTTAATAAATCTTTAATCACTTGTTGAAAATAACTCTGTAACACCCCTCAAAGTTCTGTTTCCTGTCAGCCAGTGAAATCATCTAATTTTTCTGATAATTTAAGATATTCTACCACACATATTTCCCTTTCATCAGGGTTTAATTTTGTTAGGCTCCACTTACATGTACCTAATCTGACTAATTAGACAGGATCTCCTAATAGTCAAACTCCTGCAGAACTCAGGGGATAATTTAGGTCTGCAAAAAGGCTGTTATATCTCAATTTGTGATTCATTAAAGCACAGGAATCTGAAAATCTTGCTTAATATCACCTTTTTATCTTTACATCACAGAGAACAATATTATTCAAAGAGGATTATTTTTAATATCACAAATATATTCTCTGTATTTCCTCTTCTGTGTCTTCTTGAGGTCTTGCATCTTATACATCCAACGGCACTGCCAAGGTTCTGACACAGAGGTACCCTGGGGTGCTCATGATGAAGTGGAAAGAAATTAAGAACTGCTGGAAATCTGTGCAGGAAAATGCAACACAACTGGAAAGCATTGCAAGGTCAGGGTGCAGAAGTGTGATCCCACATGGGGGTGGAGGCAAGGGAAAGAAGCTGTTAAACTTACTAAATTTACTAAATTATTAAATTTACAATTGCATTTTCACCTGAACCAATAGAAGCAGCCTGTCTGTTCAAAGCAAGGCAGTCAGCACTGCACAACCTGGTGAAAGGTTTTCCTCAGGTGAGGCACTGCAGGATGAAGTCACCACTGCTTGTGGAGGGAGGTATGGAAAGGTTGAAAGTCATTTCCAAAGCACGGAGATGGCTGCTCTGGTTATTTTCACAGGCACTTGTGCCCGGTGCCCTTTGTGTGCTGTCAGCCCCACGCTGCCAGGAGCACTCTTGGGGTGCCCAGCTGGGTGAGCTGAGCTGCTCAGCCTCACAGCCCACGTGTTTGGGACAATGTGAAAACAGGAGCTGGCACAATAAAAGAACCATGTAGGGAAGGTATTTCACTTGAGCAGATAAGGGTATAGCATTGCTGTGCTTCACTGCTCAGCCTGTAAAACAGCTGTTAAATTCCTCTGTTTTGTGTCCTTGTTGACATTCACAAAATTCTTAGACAAGTGTATGCTAGTAAAATGTTCCTTTTTGATGCTGTGTACTGTAATTCAGTGCTTCCATTTGTTTTAGCAGCAGACATAATAGAATAATTTTGTACTGTGATGTCCTCCAGTTGTCCTCTGCAGAAAACTAAGCTATTGTGCTGAGGGGCTGAATACAAAAGGTATTTTTCAGATAGATGCATCCCAGTAAACCTTAGACAAAACTTCTTTGTGCGTACAATAGATGCTTTCCAGACTTGTAACCTCAAAACTTAGTTCTATTTCAAAATGAATCAGTTATTTCTACTTTTTTATATATTGCTGTACGTGAATATCTCTAAGTAAAATGAAGACATCACTTTAACCTTCAGGATGCTGTGCAGGTTTATCTGCCTTGGTTGTGCTTGCACGTACATAAATGCACTCTCTCTGTCTCTCTCCACCCCCATAAACACACACAATGTGCTTGTTCAGCCTGTAAAAAAAAAAAAAAAAGCTGATCTGCCATTTTGATGTGTTCATTGATTTAATGTAGTTGTAACTGTCATTTGGTGCTCTGGGGTAATTTTGAAAATTAAAGTGAAAAGTTCATGACATTTTATAATAGAATAAGGGAATTTTTAATTATTATTATTATTGTAGGAACAGGGAAAGATTGCTAAGATTGCTGCTATTCTTATTACAAAAGGAAGGCCAAGAAATAAAAAAGCATTGAACAGATAGCTTAGGAAATAGACTTTTCTAGCCACACGACAGCCATTTCACATTGTGGAGTTCTGTTCCCTCACCACAAACCGCATCAATAAAACAACTTCCATTTAACAGGATTACTGAAAGCTAGAAAGTGATTCTTTGGCAAAACTACCTTTCTCTTTTCTAATTATTTGCACAGAACATATGTGTTTGTGTGTTTGGTTTGGTGTTTTTCACTTTTTGGAGTATCCATGTTGAAAGAGCCAGTGCTTTTTGCAGTGAGCAGAATCTGAGCAGAGCAGATATCTTCATGTCTGACAAACTGAAATCACTTTGAAATCTCAGATTTTAAGTGGCACTGTGACACTGCAAGAGCACATGTAGCTTGTGAAGGTACCAAGATAAAAGATAGCTCTGGGACACTCCCTGTGGTGAAAAAGAAGGGAATTTCTGTATCTGATGTGCAGAATGTACCTCAAGTACCCAGGCTCAGAGTCTGGCCTCCTTGAGCAAAGTCTCAGCCAAAAGTGTGGCTTATACAGTACTTTGAATATTCTAATGGCTGTCATGGATGTACAGTGGGTGAAAAAGAGGCGAGGAAAGAATGAAAAGACTTTTATTTGTTTCTTGTGTAGCAGCTTCCTGCTTTGACTTTGCACCAGGATTAATGCAACCAAACATGATCATTTTACCACTTGGTTCTCCACGTGATTTTGTGTATGATCAGCCAAAGCTTTTTTTCTTTCTTTTTATTCTTTAGCTTTGATCTTTTATGATCAAAACCAGAGAAGATAAGTGCATAGAAGATGCATTGCTTGCAGGATCAGAAGTGTATGAAATTGGGAATAATCCTTTAGCCAAGAGTTACTTCAAACAAATTGTGTGTGGCAGGTAAAGCTGAGTCAAAAGAGGTTGCTGGTAGAGGGGAATGGATGTGACCCCATTTTGGGTTCAAACCTTCACAAAGGCATTCTGACAGAAATGCTGCCAGCCATGGAAATTGATACTCACAGAAGGGACAAATGCTAGAGAGTTGGAGGAAAAATGCTTCCTGGACACAAATAGAAACAGAAAATATAAACTGTAAAAGATGTATTGAATTAAGCATTTACTGTGGAGTAAGTGTCCAGTGCTACTGTGACTGCTGGCTGTCTTTGTAACTTCAGATTATTTCTGCTAAGCCTGCAGCTAGATATAGACAATATCTATATGGTTGGTAAGCTTGCTATCACATAAGATTTTCTCTGATGTGGACTAAATGTCAACAAGATAAGCATACTCAGTTTATTTTCAATTTCAAAGTTTGATAAAGATAACCAAATCAAAAAAACAACCAACAGAGATGTAGTCAAAAGTTTTTAATCTTAGCTCAAAACTATACAAAGTACAAAATTCAAAAGGGAGAAATGCTTATGAATGTTTATGAAATAGTGAAGTCATGCTTTCACTTCCTTGTTTTCCCAGTAAGTGCTTTGCATGCCTCCATAAATTTGACAATGCCCTGACAGATGACTAAAAGAGATTTGCACTAAAAGCTCTAGATTTATGCTTGCCAATTGCTGAACCCAGCAGCACTGAAAGATTTGCTGTTGTAGTTTGACTTGAATGGTTCTGTCAGGTCCCATCAGTACAACTGATGTTTGAGCAGTGTGAGCTTCAACACCAACGAGAATGAAGAACATTGTTTGTTGGGGCTATCTGAAAGCCATTCTTGTGGAGGAGGCAAGGAAAAAACAGCTGTTACCTTTCACAGGGAACTTCTGTTACTCTGAATCCATGTAATGGAACAAGGAATTTCTCTGAATTTGCTTCCTGGAGCGTAAGCAGTGGCACGGAGGCAGAGGGGAATAGGGCAGGCACCTTGGCTTTGTCTCTGTCAGATCACTGATAATAAGATAATTAATAAAATCACCACTTTCTCAGCTGCTTTTTTCCGAGGAAAAAGCAGAGGCATTCATCAAGGGTATGTCAGCTTCCTCCTTTGGAAAAAGACACCTGAAAGTGTTGGATGTTTGTTATCTGCTGATGTGAACATCAGCATGAGATCCTTGTTTCCATCCTAGTGCACAGAGATGAGATTAAAGCTGAAACTTGACCAGTATGGAATGAGTATGAAATAGAATCAGAGAATGGCTTGGGTTGGTAGGGACCTCAGATATCATCCAATCCCTCTGCTACATACAGGGACAACTTCCTTTAGACCACGTTGCTCCAAGCCTCATCCTGTCCTTGAACACTTCCAGGGATGGAGCAGCCACAACTTCTCAGGGAAACCTGTGCAAGGTCCTCAACACCTCACAGGGAATAATTTCCTCCTAATATCTCATCTAAGCCAGCCCTCTGAGGGTTTTAAACCATTCCACCTCTCACTACATGTTCTTGTAAATAGTCTCTGCCCATCTTTGCTGCAGGTAGTGAAGGCTGCAGTTAGGAACCCCCTGATCCCCTTCATGGCCTCCTCTGGACTCGCTCCAGCAGCTCCATGTCCTTCCTGTGCTGTGACTCCAGAGCTGGAGGCAGCACTGCAGGTGGGGTCTCATGAGGCTGAAAGGGCAGAATCCCCTCCCTTCCCTGCTGTTTTGCTGCAGCCCAGGACACATTTGGGGCTTTCAGGGCTGTGAGTGCCCATGGCTGGGTCCTGTCCAGCCTCTCAATCACCAGCATCCTCCAAGCCCTTTTCTGCAGAGCTGCTCTTGATCTGTTCCTCTCCCAGCCCTGTTTTACTCTGCTAATCTAAGTTTAGTCTGCTGCTCTGTTGTATTTCCCCAGTCTCTGGCAATTAGCATGGTTTAGTTTAGATTTTGGATAATCAGTATCCTTAAAAGCCACACAGAAATTTTCTCTGGTTACTTGTTATGAGCCATACAACCAGGATGAATCAGTGGCTCCAGAAAGCTGCCCTTGGACAGCAGCTGAGATGAGACTGATGTACGTCTGTGTGTCTGATCCCCAGGGCCTAGACCCTGGAAAAGGCTCCTCCATTGCAGTGGGATCAGAGAGTATTTCAGAACACGAACACTGCTGTGAACTTGTATTAAGATATCATTTACCACTTTGCTATTCACTGCTGAGCAAAATGAAAAGCCTAGCAACAAATTTAAACTGATTTCAAAAAGGCACAGGTCCAGTTTTCCTCTGAAGTATTTTACTGACTCTGTACCAGAGTAGGCCTACTGATTCTTTGCTGGCGTTCACCCAATTAGTATGCAGAAATTAACACTAATTAGAGAGCTAGAGGAGCCTGATCTTGCTGTTGTTCACAGAGCAGTCTATTCCATTTAAGCAATGCTACAAGGGGTTCATGTGGAGCTGAAAGTGTCTCCCAGCTGCAGCAATGTGCAAGTCAAAGGTAGCTGCTCTGTGCACAACACCTACTTTTGTGGAACATGCATTTTATTGGACAGGCACATTGATGAATTCCCAGGAACTGATGCAATATTTATAATGGGCAGTGAATAATGTAACTTTGTGGAAAGAATACTGAATTGGGTGATAGGAAAATCTGGATGCAAGCCAAAGTTCTGTCTCCAATATGTGTGGTGAACCCTAGGCAAGAGATCATGTCCCCCATCTGTCTCAGTTTACACATGCCAACTTTTGCTTTTGAAGAGCTTAGAGAAGCACTTAACAGCATAAGGAGTAGATATTTTTAATATTGGAATATGGCAAACACATGATGATTTATACAATTTGAGGTATGGACTTTTTTCTCTTCATTTTCAGGAATTATGAGTTTGGTTGTTGATTTTTTTTTGTTTGTTTAGAGTTTTGTTTGGGTTTAGGTTTGCTTAGGGGTTTTGGGGATTTTTGTTTTTTCTTATAATTTGTTTTTTTTTTTTTTTAATTCTGATGACTAACATCTAGAAATGCAATATTTTTAAACTTCAGCTTATCTTAACAATGATAATATTTTTGCATTACGGATAGCTCCTATCTTAGAGGGTTTTTTTTATTTTCCTTCTATATGTTGGAATGACCTAGTTTAATTAGAGACAGAACTTAGAGAGAAAGCCTTTCTTAGAGCAAAGTGATTTAATTATTTGGATTCCTCACATGTGTTCTGCCCTTTAGAAAGAGTGTGTACTGTATTAATAAAAGATCAGGATGCCAGGACATGCTATAAAGATCTTTTCTTCCCCACAGACAAAATCCTCCGTGAAAAAGCCTGAACCCACTATTCAGCCAGGAAGTATGGTTTAGGAGTAATTATTTCAAGCTTTGTTGCTTTGTCAGAAGAAAACCCATGATGTCCCTTGCCTTTAGTACAAGTAGTGCCTTAATGCATTGACAAGTGCTGAAGAACATTCCGTGCTCCTCAGTGGTGCCACTTTGTACCTGCTGCTCTTCCCAGCTGAGCAACAATAAATCACTCATCTGAAATGTCACCAGTGGGTGGAATAGTAGGTGTTCAGGAGTTCGTGTCCTTGCAGGTGTGAGAGCTGCAGAGGAAAGTTCTTCACTGGAGGAGTGGTTCAGCTTCGCAGCCTGCTCTGGGCCAGGGCACCTCAAGTTCTGCTTTAGTGGGTGCGGCTCTTCAGTCAAAGGATGGACCTGAAGATCTTGAAAGTCTTTCCCAGCCTTAAGGATTCCATGGCTTTTATTCCATGTGCTTGCCCCATTCTTGCAGTCTCAGGGAGCTGCTGTAGGAGTGGGGGGATGAGCTGGATGGTGCAGTGAGGCTTTGCTCTCCAGCTCTGAGTGAGGGCTGGTTGCAGAGAGCCCTGTTGCCACATTTCTCTTCACAGAGAAAAGCAAGGCACAACTCTTCCCAGGAATATTTCTGGGTTTCTCATTCAGAACCCAGAGAAAGGAAAAACAATTCCTGTCTTATTTGCTCTGCCTGTGTTGTGCCAAAGCAAAATGCAATATGGAGATTGTTTACCCAGAGTGATAGCGCTTTGTTTTGTGTGTGTGTGTGTCGGGACCGTGGGCTGACAGTCACAGGATTCTGGGCAGTGTGTGCAGAGCTGAGTGCTTGGCAGATTCAGTTTAGATGTCATATAATGTGCTGGTGTTCACAGGGGTCTTAGGATGAGGGAAGAGATGAGGATCTGACTCCATGTTTCAGAAGGCTTGATTTATTATTTTATGATATATATTATATTAAAACTATACTAAAAGAATAGAAGAAAGGATTTCATCAGAAGGCTAGCTAAGAATAGAAAAAGAAGGAATGATAACAAAAGCTTGTGGCTTGGACAGAGAGTCTGAGCCAGCTGAGTGTGATTGGCCATTAATTAGAAACAACCACATGAGACCAATCCCAGATGCACCTGTTGCATTCCACAGCAGCAGACAACCATTGTTTACATTTTGTTCCTGAGGCCTCTCAGCTTCTCAGGAAGAAAAATCCCAAGGAAAGGATTTTTCAGAAAATATCATGGCTACACTGTAATATAGTGTAATATGGTATAGAATAATATCGTGTAATAAAGTCATTAATTAGCCTTATGATAAGATGGAGTCCTCATCTTTCCTTCTTTTGTTGAGGGAGCCTGCAAACCCTATAGAGCCCAGTGCTGGTGCTGCTGCTGGCCCCTGCTCTGGAAGCCCCCAGCCCCATGTGCAGCTGTGACTGAGCTCACAGGCTGTGCCCCGTTCCCTGGGCAGGGAGCCACTCTGGCTCCTGTGCAGCTTCCAGGCTGAAGCTGGGTTGTGATCCACCAGGCTGAGCACTGGCAGAGCAGACCTTGGACTGCCTGCACCCTTTCATCTGCATTGCTTGTCTTTTGGCAGGCTGGGGAAGACACTAATGGATCAACAGTATTTGGTGCCCTTTCTGAAAATGATGTATGGGAAATGCTTATTTCCTCCATCTCCTCCCTTTCAAAATTAAAAAAAAAAAAACAAGCAAAAAAGATTCTGCATAATCCTAAAAACGCATGTAAATACATGAAGTAGTTTGCTGTTTATCCATGAGACATCTGATATGCCAGATCTATATAAAGATAAATTGTTATAGCAGAAGAGTTGCTTATTATGATCTAAGGGAATAAATGGGGTTAAAAATAAAGATACAAATTAAAATGCAATATGGTTGAAAAATGATGGGCATGTTTTGGCACAGAAACCTTTCATCAGTTTGGATAGCTGCTTCTTTTTCAGATTTGGTGATAACTTTTCTGCCTGAAAATGTCTGTGTTTCTGTAGTAATATCAGCTGGTCCAAGATGAAATCACAGTATAAGAATATTCAAAACTTTTAGTGTAGAATAAGCCTGTCTTCACAGACATAATGACAGTCTGCCTCAACTTGGATACAGCTGGCTGGGGTATTAGACTTCAAGGCTAAGCCAAGAAGTACATTTTGAATACTGGGATGGAATTTGTTAATTTGGACTGCAGAATGAGTCAAGCATAACCCACAGAAATTTTGCCTCTTTCCCCAAGTGCCTGGTGAAAGACAAACCAGTTCCATTCTGATCTGAAGATAATGACATGTTGTGTAGATTTAGGTGAGCACTTCTGTCTTGAATCTGGTGGTATTCCAATTTGCATCAGCTGGGTTCAGCTGTGTTCTTATTAATTCTTTTATTTTCAGCTTTTCTATTCACTAGATTCCTCACAGAAATATTGTGTTTTATAGAAGTTTTCAATAAAAAAATGAAACACAAGCACCTGCATTTTCACCCACCCTTGACACAGACAAGGTTCATCATTTATGTGAACTGAACATGTGCACTTCCCTTATTCTGCATCCAATTGTGCAGAAACCCTTCCTGATACATGCTACTTCTGCACTTTCTTTTTTCCAAAGCTGACTGCTTTGGAAATCTTAGGGTGAACTTCATTAATAGAACACTTGCAGCAGAGGGAAAATAAAATTAACCAGTGAAGGAGGCTGGCTCAGTTTTTTGTTTTGTTTTGTTCTTCCTCTGTGACTAATGTCACTGTCAATTAAAATTGAATTTCTCAGATATAATGTTGACATCTTTCAGAGTTTATTTTTCCCTTCCAAAGCTCTGTGGACAAGGAGTAGAGACTGACTGTAGTCTTCTTCAAGGCAGTCTAAGAGCTTTTCTCATGAGTCAAATCTCTGTCCAAAATCACACTGTAAAGCTACCCTCACTTCTTCTTGAGGTGGATTTATAACAAAATTGTTTTAATTGAAATGTTTAAACTTGCAACTCACTAATCTTCAAATGTATTCAACACTTCACAAAACAATTGCAGAAAATTGCATACCTATTCTTATGATTAAATTTGACAATGTTTAAGTTATTGGACTAAATGTGCTGAATTTAATCTAATCTTTTTAAGTCCCTGGAACTTGTTCTCAAAACATAAGAGTGTTTATCATGCATGATTGTTTTTCCTTTGTAGTGCTCTTCATTACCTCTTGTAGCATTCTGCTTTTTACACGGTCTAAATTCCTTTATAGGTATCAAAACTCATTTCAACACACCAGAGAGGCAACAGTAAGAAATATGTGCTTGTTTTGTGATAAACAAAGGCTTGTACAAGTCTTACTTTATAAAACATCAGTAAATTAAATAGAAGGCCTTGGTGTGCAGAAAATAGGACCTCGAACTTAATTTAACCAGACACTGGTCAGTGATTTACTTCTTTTAGAATGTGAAATTCTTGTTGAAATTTGAAATGTTTGTGTGGATTTTTATTTCTTCTTGACCTATGTAAAACTCCAATCAGTCACCCAGAGGGGAAAAGTTCCTTTGCTAGTTAGAACTGCATGTTGACATCAATTAAGCAGGATGAGGACCTTTAACCAGACCAATGTAAAGGTGAATATAATGAATATTCAGTCTAACCTTCAAAGATATGAGTGGGAAGACCCTTAAAGAAGTTGCAGTCAGCTGTGTTATTCATAATTTTTCAGATCAACATTGCGTGGATAACAGTCAAATTCATTGCTATTTTCTCTTCTATTTCTCAAAGTCTCCAGTTACAGATACCTACAGTTAGATTGCACTCCTCCTGCAATAATTAGTTTTTCTCTTAAGGGCCATGTATTACCCTTCAGGATTAAATTGCATGAGGATGGCTGCAATCTCTCTAATGATTGATATCAAGCTCCTCACAGTTGCAGTGGGTTAATAAAGAGTAACATGGGCACATATAAGCCATGGTTATAAACAGTGAGTGTATTACAAGCTCACCTTCAAGCAATCAACAGGGCACTAAGGAGAAAATATTCACGAGGCTGTGCCCTAAGCTGATCTAGGCAGCCTTTTCCTTATTTTACAGTTGTAATTTATTCTGCAAATTATGTCCTTTGGCTAACAAAAGCAGAGTGAGAGAGGAGGGGAAGTGTCTGCCACGATTCCCTTGTGATCCCTTCTTGGATGTGCTTGTCAGGATGGCAGAGTGCAGACAGCACAGGCTCTTCTGCAAATGGAGAGATAAACTGAGCATCTGCAGGATTGCACTGATAGATGCTCCAAGTTGCCTGACAGAATTAAATCTGCTTTATAACAGATAATTGTAACTGTGAGACAATTTATAATCTTCTGTGTTCGCAGATAAGGAAGAGTTAATGGAATGACCACTCTTTCCATGGAATGACCATTTTTCCCCCCTCCACCCTCATTGCTTCTCTCGCTGTGATTACAAAGCTAATTAGTGGCAGCCTTCCTACAAGGCGGCAGCCCAGCCACAGAGGGACAGCCTGGCACTTGGCCAGAGAAATATTTCAGGCAGGAGAAGAATAGAGCCACACACTGTCATATTTTCCTGCGAGAGATGACGGGAGGCAGAGAAATTAAGAGCAGCTTTTGGCTGCCTGTCACAGATCCCTTCGACTCGCCCCTGCTGAGAATCCCAGGTTTGGATTCTCTCCTTCTCCCCGCAGGGGTGGGAGCAACAATCCCAACACGACAGAATTAAACATCACATGGGAAAAAACCCGAAAAGCGGTCAGGGAATTAGAGGTTTCCGTGATGAATCTGTAATGTTTTTCGCCCAGAATTCGGGAGGTGGCGGGAAGAGCGCGGAGGTTTTCGGACGTGCGGACAGCAGGGGGCGGAACGGCCCCGGCTGCGGGAATTCGGGATGCGGTTCCACCTTTTCCATGGAATTCCAGCGGAGCGCAGGCATCCCGCCAGATGCCTCGCAAGGGGAAACCTCTGTAACGGTTGTGGTGCCAACAAGGCACTTTAAAAACTTAATTTTTTATATAATACAGCTTGAAGCATCCTCTCGTATCTCTCCACTAAAAGCCCGGAGTGCTCGTTTGAGCATCAGTGAGCTCTCACACATAAAGGTGTTTGGCAGCCTGGCCTCCCTCCTTCTTCAGAGCTGTGCACTGGAACTGTTGGCAGTGCTTATGGTGATAGAATAAACTGATTTTAAAAGTTTCTTAAATAGATGCTGATAATAAATATCACGGGGTTATTCTCCAGTCCAGTGGTATGTTTGCTGAAGTGAGAAATCCTTTCACGTTATTGTCAGCTTTCCATGCAAAATCAATTCTGATGCTAACACTAGCATTTAGCTGATCTCTAAAGGCTGTTCCATTGTGTTTGTGAAGTCAACCCCTTATTGCTTGTCTGTAGAAATTCATACAATATGCTGAAACGTTTGCAGATAAATATCTCAGTGTACATCATTGCATCTCTTATTATGAAAATTGCTGTGATCATTTAGATGAAATAGATTTGGGACTCTAGTTAGCATCACAGTTTCTGTGGAATAAATGAAAGAAAAATATTGATAGGTAAATTTGGTTCAGCAAAATGAGAAGAACAGTGTAAAACCTAGTAAAGCAAGGCTGTTCAATTAAAAAGCTAATAGTAAAAGATGTAGATATTTATGGGGAAAAATCTCCACAAAATAAATTGAAGAAAATTTCAACAGTAGATGTTGACATACAAATTAGGTAACAAATGGGTTGAAAAGATTTTTGTTACTTTTCTTGGTCTAAAGAAGGAAGTACATAATTGTAATTGACCACAGTTTAACCCATTTGCAGTTCACTGTTCAATGAGTATTTTTAAGATAAGCAATTTGAGTCGTAAAAGCAAAATGAGATAAATGTGACACTGCTTGCCTTAGTGATATCTGAAGCATAAAATGTCTATCTTCAACCTATAACCTCTTAAAAATAGAGCTAATGTACGTGAACATGGTGCCATTCATTAGCATGTCAATGGTGATTCTCTTACACGGTGCCATTAAATTACCGTGGTGATAATTGAGACATTAAAAAAAGACAGATGCTAGGTCTGTTTCTAGGCTCTTATAACCCTTTAGCAATTAAATTTCAGTGAGCTAACATAACAGAGCCAGAGCAAAAATTAACAAGTGGGAATATTTTTCTGTAATATTGCCTATCTCTAACGGAATTATTATTTTTAAAGGGCCAAATTTTCACAGCTTGCTTGATGTGATTTCAGGATGGGGAAATGGGCTGAAAGCTGGCCTGAAGGGGCTGCTCAGGATTCTCATAATGGGGATGAACGGGATGTGGATGGGAGGAGTTGTTAGGGGCTCTATATTCAGTTTATTTTCCGCCTGCAAAGCGTGGGAAGCTGGAGAGTGCCAGGGCCAAACCTGCAGTGTGCAGAGAAGGCTGAAGGCAGACAGGAGCAGGGTGAGGAACAGAGGCAGAGGCATGGGAGAGAGAACAGAGTCTCTCAGTTTGTGTCGCTGTGGAGCAAACAGGTGGAGGGAGCTGAGGTCCTGCCCCTGCCAGCCCTGCTGGCCTCCCTGGTGCCACTCCCGTGGCTGCCAGAATGAAGGGTCCCTGCCTGGGACAAGCTCCTCATCACATCCTGCACATGTGGGACAGGGGCAGGACCCACGAACAAAAATCCCACAGCAAAAGCAAAGCAAACAGACGTGAATCAGACCCTCTGGAATCTGAATATTTTGAGTAATTTCATAAATTCTTGCTTTCATAATTCATTTTTTTCTTTTCTACTTCTGGCCTTCCCCATTGTGGCATAATAATGCATTTTTTCTGAATTAATTAACATCAAGGACAGGGGCTAGGAAGTAGGAACTGAACCACCTTGTTTTCTCAGCCAGTAATTGCCTTGTAATGAAGCAGTTTGATACATTGACACAGAGCCATTGAATGCTGCAGAGCAAATATGGCATCGTTAGGAGCCCTGGCTGCAGCTGAAACCTCCTGCTGGAGACGCTGCTGGCCCCAGGCATCTCTGCTGGCTTTCAAATCCTCTCCCAAATGGAAATCTAAATGCTGGGTATTTTGTTCAGAGCGCTGAAAACCAAGCAGCACAGTGTGCAGTGCAGCACATCCCTGTGTTCCTGAGACAGCTTCTCATGTAAATCCTCCTGTCAAACCTGCGGCTGTCAAACCTTGGGGCAGAAATTGCAGTTTGTGGCAAACTTGCCTGTGTCTGAATGGCAAAGGAAATTATAGTGAATGCCCTGTTTTCTCCTCTGTCCTGTTGGATTCTGGAGCACCAGCTGCACTTGCTGAGGTCTGAACTAAACATGGATAAACTTTTTGCTTCCCTATGACCTTGGAGAATCTTGGGGATGGTGAATTCCAGGAACTTTCCAGGGAAGGAAAAGGCACCAAGTTCTTTTTTTCAATCTCCTTTCATCCCAGGGAACCTAAATGCTGAAGTTAGCTTATTAGAGGCTCCTAATGTCACTGTATGTGAGGGTTACTCCCCATTCATACACTGGGAAAAGCTCTGTTCTGTACCCATGATATTTTCTGAAAAATCCTTTCCTTGGGATTTTTTCTCCTGAGAAGCTGAGAGGCCTCAGGAACAAAATGTAAACAATGGTTATCTGCTGCTGTGGAATGCAACAGGTGCATCTGGGATTGGTTTCATGTGGTTGTTTCTAATTAATGGCCAATCACACTCAGCTGGCTCGGACTCTCTGTCCGTGACAGAAGCCTTTGTTATCATTCCTTCTTTTTCTATTCTTAGCTAGCCTTCTGATGAAATCCTTTCTTCTATTCTTTTAGTATAGTTTTAATATAATATATATCATAAAATAATAAATCAAGCTTTCTGAAACATGGAGTCAGATCCTCATCTCTTCCCTCATCCTGGGACCCTTATAAACACCATCACAGTGTTCCTTTCCCTGCACTGGAACTGTTGTATTATCACACAAGGCATGCTGAATAAGCTGATATTTGTTGCAGTGGTCTGTTGGATGTCTGTACCGTGTGCTGTGACACCTTCCAGTGTATCCAGTATTACAAACTGCTCCTAGCAGATTCTATGAAGAGCTGTCTGACAGATGGAGGGTCTCTCTTGCAGTCAAATGAAATCTCGGACGTAAGATCAGTCATGTCCACAGGTTAGGAATTTTCAATTCATCAGCAATAAATTTCAGTGTAAAAGATCTACCTGCAGACATGGTTCATACTAATGCAAATCATCTTTTTTTTCTGTGGGTTTCCTTTGAGGTTATGCCTATTTAGAACCAACCAAATTGAATAGTTGGCCTTATCTATAGAACAGTGAAAGCATATGGTTTTTAAAAAATTCATGTTGCTGTATTTTAAATCACAGTGAGCATTTGCATCTCAAAAAGCATCATGGCATAGATTGAATTATCTGTAATAGCTTCAATATGGCAACACCTGGCTCTACAAGTGTCTGAAGTCAGAGCAGGCCATCTGTTAGTGGTCCTGTTGGATGCTTTCTAAGTACATCCTGCAAGGAAACAAGGACACTGGGGAATAAATTTGGAGAGAGTCTGAGCAACCTGGACTCAATGCCCTGTAGGGAAGCAAAGGAGGAATGCATATTGTAAATAAGAGATCTCATTCTGTGTTGCAGTCTGCTGGGAAGGTTGGAGGGACTGTGAAGTTTTTAAATAAAAGCTAGATATAAACTTGGAGACAATCACCAGCTGTTCATTTCCATTCTGGAGCATGTGGAGAAACAAAGGCACATTATAGACCAAGAAAAGGATTGAAACAGCATAGAGCAGCATCTGTGTGGCAAGATTCCCACAACCACAGGGGCCTCTGTCTTTACAGATGAATTTCATAATGGTGATAAGAGACAACTGGGTAGTGTTCCTGCCCAGAGTTAAAGGTCTGTCCTTGTGCACGTCTGCACTAAGTCCTGCTCTGCTCTGGACATACCTGGCTGTGCTCAGAGGATTCCTGCAGCAGAGCTGTGCTGTGAGGAGCGAGCCTTACTCAGGTAATGCTGGCTGTACATCCTCCAAGGTTTAAAAGCTGCTGCTTGTGGTGTTAAAGCTGAACTCTAATTCCTTTGCCACATCCTTGGGGACTGGCAGCATGGCTCCTGGCATGCAATTGTGTGTAATTAAACTCACTGTGCTGGCAAGAGAAGAGCCCAGACTAGAATGCAGAACACCAAAACCCTCGAGGTCCTGGCTGGCCATTAGCATGGATGTGAGGGGCTCTGTCAGACACCTCCCACTCTCTTTGTTTCTGGCATGAGAGCTCCTGGTGTTTGTTCTCTTGCATGAGGGCTCCTGGTGTTTGTTCTCTTGCTTTTAAGGCAGAAAGGAGCAGGGGAAGGGCTGTCTGTGTGCCCACCTGGGCTGACCAGCACTCTTGTTCAGGCTGTGTCTCCAAGGTGATCTCCTCCCCAGCTGTGCATTCCACTTGGGAAATACCCTGGTGCTTTAACAGAGCTGGTGGTGGGAGATAGATTCACCCAGCACAGGGCCTGGGCAGGAGGGCACGCCAGGATACTGCTGAGGGAGTCAGAATCAGAGCTGCTGCCAGACCCCTGGGTGCAGGAAGGAAAGAGGCTTTTCACAGAGAAGCTGGGATGTCACACAAAGCTGCGTGGTCCAAGAGCAGCCCTGGAGAGGTTTGCCCAGTGAGGATATGAGCAGAGGGTCTGGTTTCACTTTTGCTCTTTGAGCTGGCAGATCAGAGCTTTTGCTGTATTGGAAGTTTGTTCAATTTATGTTCTAACATAATATTAGAGCGGAGATTCAGACCTTTCTTTGTCAGATTCCACCCCACCCAGTATCAGCAGATGATTCAGATCCTGTGTGTCTCTTAGTGAGTAGCCTTCACTTTTCTAACGAGTTTGGCCCTGGAGAGCACTAATTTCTTTTCACAGAGAAGAACAAGAGTGATATCTGTCTCCCTGTCTGTAAGAGAGCAGGCTTGGAGGGATGAGGCTGCAGCCCTTCCTGTCCTTGCAGCATTCCTGCTGGTTCCAGTTCCTCAAGCCATGGTACTGGGGCACATGGGCTGGAAAATGATTCTCTCTTTGTCACTTTTGGCTCCACGTGATTTAAGGAAATCAGTCACAGCCAGTAAGTTTTAAGGACTTGTTTCTCTGCCATGTAGTGCCAGAAGGAGTGGATATTGCTAATTCAGAAAAGTTTCTTATTGATGTTCTCAAATAGGTAAAGGAAAGCCACCCTGAACATGTTGTTTTCATATGTTCTCTTCACACTAAATGAAGTAAGTAACAACAATTTTATTATCATTAGGAAAGGCTAAACTGTAAGTTGTCTACACATTAATGTCTGTGTTCTGCATTTAAAAACTCCCCCCTAGCAATGCCTGAAAGGAGTTTCAATCCTGGCTCTCCATGTGTGAACACATGCCCAATTTTGTCATGTGGGGTAACACAGCGAAACAGGAGCACAAATGTTCTCAGTATGTGAATCCAGTTCTTTTTGCCCAGCTATAATTTGGATAAAAACCAGTAGAAAAACTACCTGGTGTATTAAATAATAGAAATAACATTCTCTTGCATGAAGTTTCCAGTTGCCTTGTTGAGGGGCACGTGGCCTCAGCACAGCATGAACATCACGATCTGCTCAGGCTGCTCTCTCAAAAGTGCAACCAGCCTGGCTTGGTGGAGCTGAGAGCCTTTACACTGACTTTAAATTGCCCAGTGTGTGCAGTGTTGGATGATGATGGTTAGCTTAGTGCTTAGCTGAGACATCAAGGGAAAAAGGGGAGAGATAAACATGTACTTTGGAATCAAAGAAGAAGAGAAAAGGTCTTTTTCCCCCTTGCATTTTTATTGGCATTTATGCTGGTGTAATCAAAGTTTCTGAGCTTTACATTTGCGTTCGGTAAAAGCTTGCAGGCCACCTCCTCTGGTCTGAAATGTATCAATGAGGAGGTGTGGCCTGATGGCATCCTCTCTGGAGCACAGGAAGGGCTGAAAAGCAGCATCCCTGCAGACAGAGCTCATCCTTGCATTGTGCAAGGTGCCAAGCCCTGATTGCAGAGGTTTGGATTTGGCAGAGCCCCTTCCTGCAATAAGCATCCCTGAACAGGATGCGTGCATGAATACATACCTGTCATTCATTTCAATATTTTCCAGAGATCCTAACATTTTGCAGAGATCCTAACATTCACATATGTTTATCAAATGTATAAAGTTGTACTGTTGTGATTCTGCACTGGAAACCATTTGCTCCTGTGAGGAAGAAAATGGAAACTACATGAGGAAGAAGGGGCTAGAATGGCTTAGAAATTCTGTCCTATATTAATAGGGGATAGATCAGCATTTTAATTTTTGCTCTAAGATATTTCTCGTGTCAGTCTTGTGATTTGAATGCTAATCTTGCTCACTAGAAGATCATGTTATGTTGCCTTGGAGTGGGGTGTAGCAGGCAAGTGCCTATATAGATTTTAATGAATATGAAAAATTCCAGGGCTTCAAAGCTTTCATTTTCACAGCCTTCATTATCTGCTCTCTATGGAACATGCAGAAATTTTTTTTGTGGTCTTTTGGTGTCTTATATGAGAATTTACTGACTTTCCGAATCTAATCAAAATATTTAGGTCATAGTTGATAGATTAATGATTTTCTTCATGGTAGAGAATTAACAAGAAAGAAATATTCACTATGGGGAATTTTGAATGTTAGTGAAACTTGTGGATTCAGTTTTGGTCAGGAGTTTGCAACAAATATTTCCCTGCAGGCTAGGGTTGATCTACAAGTCTTCACAAAACACATGAAAGCCATTTTTTGATTTGTATGTGCCTGGGGCTTCACATCAAGTGTATATCAGGCCTGAAAGTGCTTTTCTTATTCTTTATGCAAGAAATTCCAGAATCTGATGACAGGTTAAAGCTGTCCATCTACCAGAGATCTGGCAGTCTGTCTTACCCAGCAATGGCAGCCTCTATATTCAAAGCAGTCACCTCGCCATGAAAAATTATAAAATGTTTAGTGGGCTGTGAACAAATGGCACACAAGCCTTCCCAGCTGACAAATGAGAAGGAGAACAGTTCCATTGGGAAGGTCTCCTGGGCTGGAACAGCCCAAGCATGTCTTTACTCAAGCTTCATTTCTATGGAAAGCTGTCATGGAAGCATGATAACCAAGTCATCTTCTGTAAAAACACTGCTGCTTTGGCTGCTGTTTGCCAAAGAACTGTTACAGGTGAAAATGAAAAGCACTGGCAGCATGTCAAATGTGTGCATAGTCATCCTGCCAGATCCTGTGTGTGAAAATCACAAGGAAGCAAAACTGTTTTTCACACGTGTCTTTCTCCATCTGACCTGCCTCTGGATGGTTTGAGGAAAGAAATTCCTCCCCATTCAAGGCTATAGGTTGTTTTAATGAAAAAAATATGGGTTTGCCCTTCCTGGTATTTATATTTTGAAATCAAAGTAAAAATTTTAGATTCTGTTAAAGGTGATTATCCTTTAAAGCTGTGTTCTGTATTGTCCTGCGCTTTATATTCTCATTTATGGTCTATTGAATATGTGAATGCTGTTATCATTCCGGGCTAAGTGCAGTTCCAGATCCTTAATGAAGCATTAATGTAGGAGGCAGTAAAAGATGCCTCCACTACTTGCTTAATTAGCTTTTTCTCTACCACCACTTCCCTGCTACTTCAGGCAGCTGTAACTTAGAAAATAGATCTATTGGCATTTTCATTGCAATATTGCTGATAACTTGGGAAGAGCATCCCAATTTACTGCCAAGATGGACCCACACCGCCCAGTGTGGGAGGACTGTCACTGCATCCCAGCAATTCAGGGAATGTGGGAACTTCATTTCATTCCCCAGGAGTGCCAAGATCATTGATTTGGGAGCTGAGCTTGTTGCAGTGAATGCCTAAGTGGGAATGAAGTTGGATACCCAAGCTTGTCCCCTTTGATTTCAGTAATCCAGGTGAAGATGAGCCCAGCTCCAAAGAGGAGAGGAGGGGGAGGAAATCCCACTCTGCCTGGCCTGGGTTTGCAGTGAGTACAGATTTACTGATTTCACTGTGCAGAGGAGGAGGCGGCTGCAGCCAGAGGCTGAAGGAGAGGAGGAGCAGGTGAATGTGCTGTGCTGAGGAGCCCTGCTGCTGGCTTGCAGGGGTCAGGAGAGCAGAGCCAGGCTGCTCTGCCCCAGATGCTGCAGGGACAGCAGGCATGAGCTGTGCAGGGTCTGAGTGGCAGCTGGAGATTTGGGACCTGATCTCTGCTTGGGAGGAAGAGTCTGCTCTCCTCATAAAACCAGCATAGCAGGGCTCTGCTTACAGTCAGAGGAGTTTGAAAACACTGAAATAGAAGGTGTTATATGGTTTGGAATCAGATTAAACATGCATTCCTATAAAATGGCAATATAGAGCAAAGGATCATTCGAATATTTGGGGTTTAATGATGTTTGATTAGTGTTCATATTCTGGTAGTTGATGGGTGATTTATTGTCCAAATGAATGGGAAAGGGACAGACTGGGAAAAAAATTTGAGTGAAATGTAGAGTAAGACATTTCAAGATCCTCAATTTTTTGTAGAGATTGTGACACAGCAGTTTCTTTTTCCCTTGTTTTGGTAAGATTGAAGAAGTCCATCATGAGTCTGCTGAAATTTATGAACTCTACAACTTTTTCCTTCAGAATGTCTTTTCAAATGAAAGGGCAGAAGGAAGAGAACTGTAACTAGATCACAATTTCTTGCTCTATCTTTCCCTTTAGTCTATTAAAATCCACTGTGCTGTCTGCAAAGAGAAGTGCACCGAGCTGTATTCCAGCTGGGAAGAACATGGGCATAAATAAGTGCTGTAATTAATAGTTGTTCATTCAGTATCTGCTGGACAGTGCAAACACCAGGGCCTCAAACCCACCACTGCTGGCTCTGAATGGGCAGCTGCTTTTCCATCAGCCCTGGCATGGCTTGTACCTCGTTGGGGGCTTCTTAATCACTGTTAAAATCTTACAATATCCTGAGAGATAAATGTTATCTGTTGCTGGAATATTGTGCTGCCTTTTAATGACAGGCAAACGACCCCTGCCTAGGAAATATGAATTTTGCTGCATTTGCTCTAGGTAAGGTTGAAATTGGAAGGTAACTTTCATGTTTATTTGTTTTGTGGTTTGTGGTGGGTTTTGTTGTTGTTGGGTTTTTTTGCTGATGGCCCCTGAGGCATTGCTAAGATGTAAGGAAATGTTCTTCTGTTGGTGCTCAGTCTAAAATAACAATGTAGGTACAGGTTTTTAATAAGAAACAGGGGTTTTATGCATATCCCTGTGTGTGTACTCACCTTGAAGGTTTAGTATTAAATATTTTATGTTTTTTGTTCTTGTCTCTAGTGCATTTGAGTGTATACTAGAGGCATGGTAATTATAGAAAACAGCACAAGGAACATGTGCCAACAAGGAAGAGAACTTCAATAGGCTTCTGGAGCTGGTCTGCAGTAACATACAGGATAATTCTTAAATTTTCTGCAGAACAAAGTCAAGGACATTACCAATATTTCATTCTATAGGACCTCTAATGGCTACAGTGACAATTAAAGAATATTCTTTATTACAGAATTTCATCAAGGTTATTATACATGCACATGTTCAGTTAAAACAAGTATTTTCCTAAAATTTGAGTAGGTCCATTTTATTGATCCAGTCTTAGCAATCACACAGTCTCACTCATGCTGACAGTTATTTCATGATGTGTACTAATTAGCAGTGTATTGAAATAAATGCTGTAAATTAAAATGTGACTTGATGAACATGATTGTCCTTATGTATGATCTAGTGCTGTCAGGGAATCAGGATTTTCCCCTTCTCCCTCTATTAATTAAAACCAAAAGAGGAGGCTGGCTAAACATGCTGCAGCCCTGTGCTACTGTCTGTGTAAAGTGTTACTGTCATTCCCTCACTGGAATCTTTTAAGTATAAAATGTGTGGAACATGGGTACTTATTAACCTTGCTGGTGAAAGGAGGCTGCTTTTGAGAGTCTTAAAATATAGGGAAAAATAATCCCCACTCTGAGGGGATGATGACAATGTTCTCATCCCCGTGTTTCTATGTAAATCTAATACTGAAACAAGGTGAAATCTTCAGGAATCCTAAACTACTGGATAATCCACTCTACTCTCAACAGGAAATCATGCTGGAGGCAATGCTATTTGTGTTTACCAAAGCCTGTTGAAGGCAGTGGGAAATTTCCACCTGTTCCTGTGGGCTTTGGGTTAGACCCAAGCAGCTTTTGAAAACAAAACATGGTGTATGCTCTCTGTAAAATCCAGCTGGTCCCTGGCAGTCCCCTCGCTTTGGCTCTTTGATGCTCCCAGGCACATCTGGAGCCCACATCTCCCTGGCAGGGGTGGAGTCACCTGAGTGTTCTGTGCTTCTGGGCCACACATATCAAGGATTTTATCTCGCCTTCCTCTCCTCAGTACAGCAGCACAACAGAACAGATAAAGCCAAGATTACCAACGTGCTTTGGGGCTGCGTGATTCATCCCACACACTCATTCTTGCCACAATAAAAAAATACTTGGCTTAAGGGCCTGAGTGCTCACATCACCTAATTTGATGCTATTACAGTTTGACACTAATAGGCTGCTCTTACAAAAAGCATGTGAAGCACAACTTGGAAAAATCCCACTTTGTTAAGAATTGCAACATATAAATGAATGAATAGCCCGGGTGAAATTTAGGTTCCACTCTTTCCCCTTTTCTTTAAAAAAGGCATTATTCCACCTGCTCTTTTCTTGTAGCTTCCCATCGAGCTTATCAAAGACATGAAATTAGTAATCTGAATAAAGTACCCTTCCATTTTCCACATTTCAGAGAGAGATCTGAGATCAAGAAAACAATAGCAAACTCTTAAGGGCAAAACCATTTTTCTCATTTTTTTATTCAGCTTTCTCAGGCTTTGGTGGTAGAAGAGGAAATGTCTGCTCTTTTGCTGTCATTTGTGTTATTCTTTACCCTGAGGAAAAATAAGGAAAATCTGGAAACCTGGGGAGCTGCAGAGGGACAAAAAATGATGTTTTGGGCAATATTTTGAATAAGTAATGACTGAATCCTGAGTCTTGAAAATTATATTACTGCTGCATTTCTGTTCTTTCAGATGCAGTCTAAAATTAATTAGGATTTCAAATTATGTTATTTCAAATTTATATCAGTGTACAGGTTCAATGCCTATATTCTATGTATTTCTATACCCCCTGGAGCTATGTTTCAATGAATATGTAGAATGTTGCATGCATTTTCCACTTCTTACCTCTACAAAACACACTTTTCCTTTGCATCTGCATTAAAGACGTGGTTTTTATAGTGGGTACACATCAGAAACTATATGTAAATACCTTTCTGGTAAAAAGTCAATAATATTGATGTTTTGTAATTCTGCTGTGTTAGTTTTTTCCTACTTTAGAAATGTTTACAGGCAAACAGTAAATGTAAATACCTTAACATGCAGAACAGCTCTGTCTCAAATATTGCCTATATTTGTCATTACTCTAATATAAACAACATACAGATATTTATTACACAGACCTGCCCAGTAATATTTTCTGTTTCATAAATTAATTATGCATAATACATTTTTCACTCTTGAAAAGGTAATTAAATACTACTTTGAAAGAAGAAAATAACTAATGTAGATAAAATTATAATTCTGTTTCCTTTCTCTTAATCAAATAGGATTGGGGATTTTGCATTTTTCTTTGTGGTTTTTATTTTTTCCTAGACTTGGAATTTCCATTTACTTTACAGCTTTACATCTTATTGCATCTCTGTAAGGAATACCACATCTACATGTAATTAGCAGTAGTAGAAGAATTTCTTAAACAGTTTGATTGAATGACCTGCTTTTGCTTTGTGGGAACATCTTGCTATGGGGCTGAGAATTTTGCTGTAGCCTTCCCAGGTCCCCCAAAGGACCAACGTTGATATCTTTTCACCTTTAATTTTCTTAATAGATCATTCTTGGCAAAGCAGCTATTATGGATCTTATTTTTTCACTGCCCCATATTTTATATCCCAATATTCCAGATTGGCTGGAGTGAAATAACTGTGTGCTTAATTTCTCTCTTTTTGCTTCCCACCTTTGTTGCCTTATTGTGCCTCTTTTATTGATGCTTATCATTTTTCCACTGAGTCTCCAAACTTATTAATAAGTCTCCTGAATGTCTCTTTTAAGTCTTCTCCAAGCACAAGAAAAAAAAAATCAAGGGAGTCTAAATTCTCTGCTTGCTCTCATCCAATGCTTTTACTTACAAGGGGATTTAAATTGGTGACAGAAGCAGTAGAACAGTGATAGAACCCCAATGCCCATCTTAAACATTCAGACTGAAAATTAACATTTCTTTTCTTGCTTTTTAATAACCTCTCTTGCCTGAACACAAATCTGCATCTGGATTTGTCCCCTTATCTTTGTGTCAAATAACTTACTGCCACTAGGAGAAGTTGTGGCCTGAGCTAGACACCAGCAAAGAGTTCCAAGATTTTACTGCAGGAGATTTCTGGGCCTGAATGCGCTTCTGCCTCATGTCTCAGCAGTGAGTTAGAGCTCACACAGCCACTTTTGTGTTGACCTCATCCACATTGAGATTAGTGGAAGCAAAAGCGACCAAAAGGCGAGCAGGGAGAATTATGGTTGGGATCCCTGAGAAGATTTTATTGATTTCACCCCTTCTCTGCTAAAGCCAGCTTGACTGTGGCACACCGAGGGCAGGTTCAGGTTAGCCTCAGCCTCCTGAGCTGTATCTGACCATTCAAAGGTGCTCACCAAGCTGCCCTTGTGGAGGGGGCTGGGGATGAGGAAGGGCTGTTGGTTGGCAGATGTCCCTACTCCAGGTGGTTTTTGATAAATGAGATTAATCTCCTCTGCAATGTCCTGGAGCTCTGGAGCTCTGCTTTTGGCAATGCTGGCAGAGTTAACACCTGTTGGCATTCCCATCCTTGGAGTGCAATGGTGAGATGGGTGCTGTATCTCTTTTCACCTGCTAGTGTGTTATGGAAACAACTTTCAACCCTAGTTTAGCTAAATACTTTGGAGATGCAGCACTGACAAACAAGGCATTGTTTCCAGGGTAGAAACTTGCTCCCATGTCTTAGGGTAGTTACCTGGGATTGTTCAGTTTTTGCCCAATTTTACTGCTTAGTTATCTGTAAAGGTCCTTACACTTTGTGTAGCCCATAGAAAATACTGAAATTAATTCCAGATTAAAGCACTGTTCAGTAGGAAATTATGTGAGAGAGGCACTTTAAGAATTCATTCATGTTTAAAAAATCTTATTGAAAAGAAAAATAATTCAACTGATACCAATGAAAAGAATAATAATTCAACTGAGACCAGTGATGGGCACTTTCCCTTTCTCACTAACCCATGTAGAATTAAAAAATCAGCATTCTTCACTCAGATGGAGATTGATTCTTGTTGCAAGTGTGTTTTATCACTGGTGCTAGTGCAGTGGATTTGTACTGAATGAAGCTTAGCTCCTCAACAGCAGTGTGGAAAATTGTAAAGGCTTTTTTTTTTTTAAGGCTACATAAACAGTACTTAAACCAATATGGGACTGGTTTAATTTTCAGCCCTGTGCTTGTTTTGGAAGAATAAGGGGGAAGTAGAGGAGAGAAATATTTTTCTGTGAGAGATAATTGCCAGAGGAGCAGATCGTGCTTGTTTCATAATCTGACCTTTTGGACATTACTGAAAGCCTGCAATGCTCCCTGGAAATGTTCCCATAACCTTCCCTGAGCTGCAGCCTGGATCAGGTCTGAGCTGGCAAGGAGTGCTCAGAGCTCTGGGCTAACCTGGCTCTTCCAAGCCCCCAGTCCTGTGTCTGTAAAGGAATGGAAGGGAGTGCGACAGAGACACAGGAGGCAGCCTGGGGAGCCAGTGCTTGGCTGCTTTGTACAACATCTGCTTTTCCCTGAAACCCAGGGAAAGGAACTGGGAGTTTTATTTGTTTGACAGCATTTCCATTGTGTCCATCTCTGTAATTCAACCTGATGTCTCAATCTGAACACGTTTTTTACTCCTGGTGATTGGGAGTAAGCTGTCACCCAAAGTGCCTGCTAGGAATTTCCTAATTAACATGCTAATCAAGATTTGCCTCAAGGTGTTGCTTAGAATCATTAGTAATACAAAGAAATAGCTAACAGACATGTGTTGCAGGACTTAAAGAAAAGAATGTGTCCAGAGAATACTGTCTGCTTGTACCACAACCATCAAAGAAGTGCAAATAACAAATCAGTCAAACTGGGTGATAGTGAGTCATGAGGCCACATGAAGAGTCTGGTCTTAATTAGATAATATTGGATTGTGCTTTGGGGCAGGAGAGTGGTAAGGCTCAGGGAGAGATGCCCTGGGAGGATGCCTGTAAGAGGGCAGAAGTTTTGGAAGCAGCTTTGGGTGGTAGGACTCTGCAGGACTCTGGTTTGTGCTGCCTGCAGAGAGCAGCAGCTCTGAGAGTTTTGGCTGAGCTCCCTGCTGGCACTCAGAGCCAGATCACCCACGGTCCATGTCCTCATCAGCATCCCTGTAGCATAGCATGGATAAATTTATGAGCATTTTCACTCTGCTACAGACCAGTCCTTATTGCAGCTGTGTTTTATTGCTGTTGCCAGCAGGTCCCTCCAGGCAGGGCTGCACACCAAAGCTTTTCACACTGGGTGTAAATTCTGTGTTCAAACAGCACTGTCAGCTTAGTGCAGGGGAAAAGATTTCCTCTGGAGGAGGCCATAGGGCCCACAGCTCAAAATCCAGGATCCTCTACTGTGCCAGGAGGTATTACCTAAACCACAGGGCTCTGGAATGAGCCAGCTCCACAGATGGGAACAGGCAGGCAACCAGAGGCACTGGCACTTCCTTCCATGGAGCTACAAATTGTTTGTAGGGGCTTCCACATGTTAGCATAAAAGGCACCCCAGAAACGAGAGTGATAAATGGCAGCACCACAAATTATTTCAAACAGAAGGAAAAGCCTTTGCAGGCAATAATTCTGGCACCTGTATCTATTAGCAACAGGTTAGTGGGAAGCTTGAAAACAAGACAGGGTGGCATAATAAGGTTAATGATCTCACCATGCACCTAAATACACTCATCTGGAATTCATATTGCTAATTGGTGAGAAGTCCTTTGGTTGGTCACTGGGGGTTAATGGGGAAGAGAACTTTCTTCTTTGTTACCTGGGAAAGAATTTGGGATGAATCTTGAGTTCAGTGGGATCTGAGTTATGACAACAGGATTCAAAATGTGTAGAGGGTTTCTTAGGGGATGCAGTCAGCTGTCACTTAGAGTTTAAGGCTAAATTTACTCTCAGTTTTGTATATTGCAAATCTGACAACACTGTAAAATATTGAAGTCTTTCTTGTGGTAACATGCTAGGCTACGAGTTTGTTATTAAGTACTAGTTTATATTTTAAAAAATGGTTTGGAATGAAAAGTCTTTTTAAATGTGAAGAAGACTTAAAATTAAGCTGTTTGACATGTACTGTTTAAGTTATAAAATCTGACTTGCCAGTCAACCATTATGAGTGTGTAATTTTCTGAGATTTTGATGCTTATTCAGTGACCAGTAACGTGTGTGGACATTACCAGCTGTTTAAATGGTCTCATTGCTAGGGCCTATTGCAGTTTAAGTAGAATATCACAACCTGTTAGACAAAGCCCGTGCATTAGAGCTGTATTTGTGTGGTTTTCTTTGCTGTGCAGCTTGTTTCTCGCATCACCAGGAGGTGACAGGCTGCAGCAATCAGTGCACACGAGGGGACTGTGCACAGCCCTGGAAACACAATTGCTTTGTTCTTGGCCTGTACTTAACTGTTCTCCAGTGTAACAGCAGGGGGTTATATTTTGATGATTTGCCTAAGAAATGTAAAAAGGAAGTTACAGACTCAATTTCTTTGGAACTGTGTAGATGTTAAAGGTTTCTGGCAAATAATAACTATTTGTTAGAAAGAAGTGCTACTGACACAAAGTCATTTTGTCAACCTGTTTTTGAGTAACAGTGGGTCAGCAAGGTCATGGACATTTTGCCACATCAGATCCTTTCTTAGGGAAATAAACAGTAATGGTTGTAAACTCCATGTGTGTAGATCAGGGCAGGAGAAGGTGGGCAGCTATGGAAGAAATTATTTTGTATCCTGTGGCCTGTCTTTGCTTGCAGCATTGGCAAGCATTTAATCAAAGCTTCATCGTGTGTGGAAGAATAACAGCTTTAGTATTTTTGATTTAGTTGTCCTTGTTTCACCTGGGAACAAGTCTCAAACCAAGGGTAGAAATTACAGATGTGGTTGCACAGAACATTTTCCCCCATCAAAGTGAGATTTCAGAAAATGGAATTCTTGTTTGATTAAGAGCATGGATAAGTAGTTTGGAATTGTTTTTATCTTTAAGAAATACAAACACAGGACAATTGCTTGCAGCCAACTATGTTGTAAAGTAAATAAATTACCTGTTGGCAGACTACTGGCCTTATAAGCTTACTGACCTAGGTTCATCACTGGGTGGTTTTTTGTGTGTTCAAAAATATATGCCAAAACATGACAACTGCTTTTTACTGAATTTAAAATGACTTTTAGAATTATCTGGATATTTGGAAGCTCTTTTGTTTCTACCTGTGATATTTGGGATACTTTACAAACCTCAAATAATTTAGATAAATGAGCATTTTCCCTTCCATCTTGCTTTCTGTGTATGTTTTTCAAGCTTTAGGAAATTTTACTACAGAATGCAATATTTTAATATATTCCCTGATTGGAAAATTCTAATTCAGTTTTAATATGGAATATTTGAATATGGTTTGTCTTTCATTTAAATGTTGCTATTTGAGTGATCTCATTTTTTTCAAGATGTTTGAAATTTTCCAGACATGATTCAACCAAATATATTTTGTCATATTCTTCCAGTGTCTGCCTAGTTTCATTACTTTGCAAAGTAGTTATTGCAGAATAGCTTTTCTTTTCAGCAGAAGTAATCTGTGAATTATTTGTGAACAGGAAAGAACTTTCTCAAAAGTACTCCAATATTTAAGATGATATCTCATGCTGTTCACATAGAAAGAAATATAGTTCCATAAAATCAGGACTATTGCAGGAATCTCCATACTAAGCAGGGAAAGGGAATGTATGGATTATTTGTAGGTGTTATTTCAACTTTAGTGCATCTAACCAAACAGCAATCTTCCCTAAATTATGGCCAGGCCAGCACCACTGAGTGAAATTACTTATGTCTTCCATGGTCATTACCTTTCCTTGTTATCTTAGGTGGTGTTGAGAGGCATGTGTTAGTTCCTTTCCTTATTTATCGAGTTTTTCACCTTGTAAAAAATGTAATGCCAGCGTGTTTGCCCTGACTGGATACATTTATATGTATGTATTTTTTTGCTCCAGGTGACTAGGACTGCTAAAACATTATTTCTCCAGTAAATCCTGAAAACCCAAATTGAAAAGAGTATATTACTACTCTGAGACCTCTGTCGTTGTTAGGCTTGCCTTGTTGATTGAAACTGGTCAGACTTGCATTATTTTGTATCTGTATTTTAACATCACTTCGATTAACAGAGGGTTGGAAGATCAGCAGCAGCATTTTTGTTATTTGCTTTCCAAAATATTGCTGGTTCAGCTGCTTTTCACTTGTATGCTTGGTTACAATATGTGAACTGCAGAAGATTGCCTAATATCTCAAGTGCAGAAATTAAAGCACCAACACATGATACACACAAAGCTCATCTGCCATTGCTCAAAATGCATCATTGTTGTGTTTTGTGAGCTGTGACACTTTAAGCTCAGTTGCTGCTGATTTATGTCCCAGATATGATGCATTGGATATTATACTTTCTGCAGTTAAGTAAAAGATCCAAAATCACATGCACAGGGTGAGGAGAGAGGACTAATGTTTCTTATTTTTCAGTCTTGATTGAGACCAAAGATTCATTGCACTTTATAAAAATTTTAAAAGTCCATCATACTTATTTACATTGCTCATTGTTTTGCTTCTTTTTCAATTTGCAGTTCTAGCAAGCGCCAAATAAAGGAATTGCATCATGAATAATTACTGAGCTGCCAAGAGTGATCTTGGAATCTCTATGAATGAGCTACAAGGGTTGATAATCCTCCTCTGTTTTAATTAATTACAGGAAAAATAATCTGCTAGTCTCATCAGTTGTTTTCAAAGTAAAAAAAAAAAGGAAAGGCAACAGTGTTTAATTTCAGTTAAATCTGAAAATGTCAAAACCGCCCCACTAAACCAAAAACCTGAAAAGAACTCTTGATATAAGTATTTCCAGTAGTTAATACTTGCCTACTAAACCAAAAGTTTAATTTAAATAAAATATGCAGCCTTGAAACATAATTTGCAGTTTACTTGCTTAGTGCCTGAGTTCCTCTGGGGAATCAAAATGTGTTTTAGGGTGGCTGTTGAGAGATGTGTGTTGCAAGGTGCTCCTCTGTCCCTCAACCCCCCAGGGCCACCAGCCCTTTTTGTTGTTGTTTCCTGCTCAGCTTAGAAATGCTCTGTTGAAGCTGCTGCATTGTTAATGAAAACTCACTGTGTAGTGCCCAAGATACTCTCCTTTGAAAAAGGAAATTAAATTTTAAAAGCTTAATTAAGATAATGCTGAAGATCTGGTTTACCTACAAACAAATGGTGTCAGAGTTAAGGGGAATGAACGTTGCTATGCCAAAGAGATTCCAGGACAGGCATCTTTCAGCTGATCTGGTGCTGGCATCTTTCAGCTGATCTGGTGCTGGTTTATTTGTAAGCAATTGTGTCACTTTCTTAATTATTCCTCATCACTAGTGAGGTAGCAGATAATTTAATTTGTGATATTGCTGACAGAGAGGCTTCCTCATTACCATCAAGTTAATTTGTGCTATTAAATGTGTCTGTTACCTTCCCACTCAAATTATGAGCCATTGTGGGATGTGTCCTGTTGCAGAGCAGCTCATTCCATGAACACTTGCTAATTAGGGAACTACAGTGCAACTTGTGATTAAAACATTTAAATTTTGGAGTGTTCTGAGGACCTGGTATGAATTAAAACTGCTGTGTGAACTTCATTTATGGGATTTTTGGATTATTAGCCGCAGTTCCACTAGGACTTGTGTTGGGATGTGATGTGGCATGTGCATACTGATATGATGTTAGTGGTTTGTTTATGGAGTGAGTCCTGCCTGGTGTCATAGCAGGAGACATTTCATTTTAGACTCATGAAAAGAAATTCAGGCCTTGCTCCAGGCATTTATCTTTAACTTCCCAGCAGATGAATGTCTCAGTCCAGGAAGTCAATTAAGCTTTGTGACAGTTCCACTGGTCCTTCACCTGTTGATTATAAAACCAGGGCTGTCTGACAGCTACCTGATAAATCTCTGCTCTGAGAGACTGAAGAGCCCAAACTTCTTTAACTCATTAAAATAGCATTGAAAAAAAAAATATAGATGATTTCTTTTATTTCTTCTTTTCTTGACACAGTGTTCAATATAAACTCTATATTTTACCTTTAAAGCATTGGTTTGTCATAAATATATTGTTTGCCTGTTCTTACAGAATAACTGAGTGCTTGTGAATGACATTAAAAGGTAGGAGAGAAGAAATTTAGGGTATTTGATACCACTTACCAAGAACCAAAAACAAAAGTGAGAAGCACATGCCTGAAGGGTAGCATTTGTGTGAATGGATGTTCAGGTTCTGTTAACAGGATTCATAATTATGAGCTTTCCTTTTTCTGTCCAGAAGATTTTCAAGTCTAATTTTATAGAACAGAAGAAAACACGAGTAGAGCAGGGGAAAAGTAGGATGGCAAGAAGCAGCACTTTTTGCCTTTCATCACTGCACTCAATGTTGAACTTAAGCACAGAAGTGTTTAGGGGTTCATTCTCTGCTTGCCAAGGCTTGTGGTCCTTGTCTTTAAGTTTTACCATCTGATCTCTATTTCAACACCCCCTTGAAGAGGAGTTAGTCATAAAACAGCTCCTTGAAATAGCAGTAGTGGTGGGTGGGGACAGTTGAGCCTACTACAGCAAGAAAGGAAAAACTTTTGTTAAAAACATGAAAGATGCAAGCCGCTTTTGTGCCAGCTCTGAGATCTGTGAGCAGACCTGTCTTTGTGGAAGCAGATGCAGCACTGGGAAGCTGAGTGGGAAAACCTCCTGAGCACATTGTTACACATTGCACATCTCATCTGTGCTGATGTCAGTCAGACAGGGAGGTTTCTTGAGGGAATATGTCACAGTGACATTCAGTGACAACACCTGGAAATGCAGAGTGTTATTAATGGTAGGCAAATCTCACAGGGCTGCCTCCTCTCCCTGCCTTTTCTCAGCCAAGTGATGCAGGAATCCTCTCTGAAAGTGGTCACAAATAGGACTCTAAATCTCCTTATACTGAGAAATGTTCCATGTCAATGTGTCTTAGCCAGATAAACAATATCAAGCAGAATTAACTTTAACATGAGGGAATACTGCAGTCTCTTGTAGGAAATCAATGCAGGCTCTGAAGTTTCCACTCACAAAGGCCCCATGTTCACTGAGCACAATTCTGCTCCATTGGACGTATTCCTTTCTGTGGGGAAAGCTAAGGTTCCAGCCCTATTAAGCCTTAAGTCTCCAGTGAAATGAGATTTCCCCCAAAAAATCAACATTTTCCCTTGCTTGTTTTTTTTTTTTTTTCCTTCAGGCTAAATTTAAAGTCACAATTCATTTTTCTGTCTCTCAATCACTCTTCTGAAGTCAAAACAATCTCTCAGTTGTAAATGTTTGGCTCTAACAGACTGCAGCAGATGCGTTTCCTGATTAAAATATCCCCAAATTCGTCCCTTTAGGTTCAGGAGCACACAGAACAACACGAAGCATCCAGTGCTGGTGCTCAAGGGCAAGAAAAGTGAGATGTGAGTCACCATCCATGACTGCCTGAGCTGTGCATGGATGGGTGGCAGTGGATGTGTGGAGAGAACAGTTTGCATGTCCCAGCAGTGGCTTAGGCAGGAAGCTTTGTCTCCATGTCCATGAGCACATGCAAGCGCACAGAATTTCCTGCAGGTTCTCCAGAGCAACCTGGCTTGCAGTGGTGCTCACTTCCAGCAAGCCTTTCACTCAAGGGTGCCTATGATCAGATCTCAGAGCCTCTGATTCTCCTTCCAGGTGTGCCCCTGTCAAGCTGGGCAAGCTGAGCAAGGCAGGTCCCGCCCAGGCACAGCTTCAGCAGCCACTTTTGCTCTTCCCTCGGTTGTCCTTTTTCCTGGAGATGCTCTCAGTGATAGTCACCTTCCTTCTTGGGGGATTTAAACACAAAGGAGTCAGATTTTGCTTTGTGAATGATGGGTCTTGATAACTCCTTGCGCTCTCCTGTAGGCAAATCCCTTATGGCAAAGAGGAATGATTTTTTTATGGTGATGAAAGAGCACGCTCCCTTGAGCTTGTTCTTACAAAATCCTGTTGGTATTTTTCTTTGTTTGCAAGTTTTGGAGGCTAGGGAAGAATTTCTCATGCAAGTTAGACTGACAAGAGGCTCTGTGGACTCTTTCACTTTAGGTTAATTAATTGGGGACTCTGGGTCGAGTTAAAGCATGGTGTGCCTGCCTGTGATTTATTTCTCGCTCTTGCCTGGTATGACATCAAGCTGAGGGTCAGGAAATGGCCACTGCCACAGGTGTAAGTCTTTTATCCTATTAAGCATCCTAAATAAGGAAAAAAAGCCTGAGGTTCTTACAGCCACAGCTCTCAGGACACACATATATTTCTTCCCAAGAAAGGTTTCACTTTAAGGGCAGCCAGCATAGACAGTTCAGGATTTGGTAAACATCATGCAAAACAAAGGAAGCAGGGTTTAAGCCATCTCACTCAAAAAAATGTACTTTTCATTCTGAAGTGTATCCATTTGTCTAATTCTCTTCAATCCACTCTTCTCTGCTTTATGCATTACTCAATTATTTGTATGCATTCCAATTTAGCTTTAAAAGTCAGTATTTTTCTGCCATTCAAGAAAGCTCAATTAAAAATTTTCATTTGAAGAATGCATGTGGCAGCTTTCCTGCCCTCACCTCAAATGACTTATAACCAAAAGCAAAGTGAACCCCATATCTGAGTGTACTATTCCTCATTTCCAATTTGATCAGACCATATTAAATCTTTGCAAAGACTTGTGCTAGGAAAGCTTTTTCACTGGAGTATTTGGGAAATGCAAACAAGAAGGAATATGAACAAAGCAAATTGATATTCACATGACATTTTTAAATGTATTCTGCAGGGTCTCTGCAGAGATTCATTTTTTTTCTGTTTCATCAGTTGTATACAGAAGAAGCTAAAGTGATGCCTGCCACTAGAGCAGATTTTTTTATGCCTTGCTACTCTTGCAGGTCTTGTGGGAAGATTTTTTCACTTTTGCTGGTTTCAACTAAGTATTCTCTTAGAGTGGAGAAATTCAAGGAGACCAGAAGCAGGAGAGATGTTTCTTTATATCTTTTCCCCTGGAGTTTCTGGTACAAGTAATGGCAAAGGAGATGGCAGCTGACACAATTTAGAGCACCCTAATGGATTCCAGCTTGGCCTGGAACTGAAAGGCAAGGAGACAGGGGCTTTTCATTTGTGGGAAGCCTGACTGATCATGGGCAGAAGGGCAACCAGTAATATTAAAATATTAAAGTGTTTTCTCTCCCTTTGGTTGAGCTGTAGGAGATTCAAGTTGAAATTAAGTTTGGCTCATTTACATCTTGATCCTGCCTTGTACTTAAGCACTTTGAGGTGAACATTGAGGGAGACAGTGAGAAGACACAGCTCAGCAGATGACTGATGAATATATAGACGCAGCCAAGGACCATTATGACACAACTGGACTATTTAGTGGCTCTCTTCTCTTTCACACTGTCTGCTGCCCTGGCATCTGATGACAGATGTCTCACAGGTGGAAATTAACTCCCTTGAACCAGGAGGATGTAGGAACATTTTTGATCTCTGGGATTATCAGTTATGCAATTATCAGTGTGTTTTACATAAGGAAATCTGTTCCATGAGAAGATGTAGCCCATGCATGTTTATAGTTGGCTGATGGGAAAATTGTGTTACTTTACTGATCATTTGATGAATGTCATCTGCAACACCTGGGAATAGATTTAATTTCCTTTATCCCTTTCCTAAGTTTAAGATCAAATGTGAAATATCTGTTGATGCTTGCTCTCTGAGCCTGACTTTCCCTGTCTAGGGCTCTGCAAGTGTCCCCTTCAATCAGGCAGAAACACCACTGTGGGGCAGTGCAAGACACCCCTCATGACAGCAGCATCGATGTGCTTTTAGTTCCTGCTGTCAAGGAAAACAAATAACCTTGATTTTTTTTATTTTTTAATGGCAATTCCACTTACCCAGAGGTAGGTGAGAGGAGAAATGACATGCTATTTTCACTCGCAAGTTGTTGTTTGTCATTTGAAAATCCATAGTCAGATGACAGCTGAGACCCCACGAGGCAAGCATTTGTAGCATTTTTGTAGTGTTCTTCCACTGCTTTCTTCTTGTGTTTTTTTTTAATAAAAGATAAATTCAAGGCAAAAAGAAAAGCCGCATGTAAACCTTTAATGCCCTTACCTGAAACGAAAATGTTTCTGTAGAGCCTTAGTAAACCCAGGCTTAACAGAAGACTCTGAAGGAAGATCTCTAACTCTGCCTGGAGGAAAACAAACTGAAATAAGAATATAAATATATTGATGATGAAGATAATGATCGTTATAGTTGCTTTAATAAGTAGTAAGATTTAGCTGGGTAGCTTGAGGTGTCTTGGCAGAACTATGTGACTGACATCACTCACATTTAATTGGATTTCTGTTGCCTTGTGTTTCACCAGGAGAATATAAGGCAGAAGCAAAACAATATTTGTGTCATTTTATGATTACAACAATCCCGTGGATTTTGTAATCCAAGCCCTGTGGGGAGTGAGCAAAGGAGATTCATAAAGGAATTTTTTCTTTTCATCAGCTGATTTTTAGGACCCTGGTGGAGTTAATGACAGAGTTCAGAGCCCATTGATCTCTGTGCAAGGAGAGTTAAAGGCTATGGACACAAGGAAGGAAGGCACCATGGAAAGCCTGCTTAGCCAGGAGGATGTGGAAAGAAGATGAAGACAGACCAGGATCATTTAAGGGACTTCAGGAATACCTTGGGAATTCCTTTTCCTGAAGGCAAGCCATCCTTGTCAGGACAAAAAGTTAGCAAGCATGACAACATAATAAGGCTTTAGGACAGCCTGGGTAATTTTAAATTAAACCAGCTCTACCCTGTAGACAGAATGCTCAGAGAAAAGGCAGTTTGAATGCTTGGAATACCCACCCATCTGTATTGAGTCCAATTTGAAGAGGTTTAAAACAAGTAGGGATTTGGCTGCAGGATTTTCTCGTAGCAATGTGCTCTGTGACAGCTGAAAGAGACAAGAAAATCCAGATTCTCTTCAGGGGTTATTGCTGCAAAGAAGGGAGAGACAGAACAGCTTCAGGAGATGTATTATTCTTGTAGGAACATGAAGTTGGTGGGGTCAGGAGGCGGTTTTGGTGGTATCAGCCTTGGCCTCATTACCACTGTTGGTTGTTGTGGTGGTGTTGGGTCCCCAGGAAGAGGTGAGAGATGAGGATTGGACTCCAAGTTTCTCAGAAGGCTGATTTATTATTTTATGATATGATATGATATTATATTAAAAGAAATTATATACTAAAACTATACTAAAGAAAGAGAAAGGAGACATAAGAAAGCTAGAAAGGAATGATAATAAAAACCCATGACTGACCAGAGAGTCTGACACAGCTGGACTGGGATTGGTTATTAAGTAAAAACAATTCACATGGAACCAATCAAAGATGCACCTGTTGGTAAGCAACCTCCAGACCACATTCGAAGCAATCAGATAATCATTTCTTTTCTGAGGCTTCTCAACTTCTCAGGAGAAAAATCCTGGTGAAGGGATTTTTCAGAAAATATCATGGTGACAGTTGGTCCTTTGAGTATTGTAGAGCTTGAGGGATCACGGTCTCTGAGAGGGAGGTGCTGGAGAAGCCACTGAGGCCCAGGAGAGCTCAAAGGGCCTCACTCAGGACAAGTTTATAGGGTCACAAGATGCTTGACTTTGGTCATCAGCAAGTTTCCATCCTGGCCATAACCTGTGTCAGTTGCTGGGCTGTAACAGCGGCACTGCTCCTCTCAGGCTGTGACTCAGGGAAATGCTTCACCAGGGCTGCAGAGCATAATTCTCAAGGCTGGCCTTGTTTGGGCAGCTGCTGCTCCTGGCTGTTCCCATCTGCACCACTCAAGAGTGTCACTACAGGACATGAAATAAAACAACGTGGACACGCAACTCTCCAAGATAAAAAAGAGGGTTTTTAATATCTGACTCCAGCATTTATAGATTTCCAAAAGTGACAGTGGGTTGGAGGGTGGCAGTGCCACCTCTCCAGTGACACTGGACAAACCATCAAATTTCCCCTCCTCCATAAAAGAATGCAAAACAATAAGTTATTTACAAAGAGTGCGTGAGGAAGTTCGTTACAAGAATGTAAACATCAGAAGGCTTAGAAAATCTTAAAAAGCAGGGTGACATAAGAGCTCCTGATAAGATCCAGGAGTGCCTCATGGCTTGACTGGTGTGGCCCAGGGACACTTCACCTCTCAGATGCTTCAGTCCAGGTTTAGCAGGAGCTTCTGAGACTGCAGCCAGGCCCAAGGATAGGGTGGAGTGAAGGACCACCATGCTCATGCAGCATTAAAGTTACAGTTTCCCTGCTACTTCTATGACAATTAAGGACGGCTACTCTTCTCTGTTACACTCTCTTGCCTGGAAAACCCAGCAAATTACAGGAGTGCAGCATTATTTATGTAGAAGTGGACTGCCAGTGTTGAGGAATGTTGAAGACCCTAATCCTAGGAATTAAAATGACAGCTAATGACCTATGAGTGAAAAGAATGTGGCATTATCCCCCAGGATATAAGCTACATTTATGCATTGGTTTATTATTTATGATGCATCTGTCATGTGCACTTGAGAAATTACACATCAGGATTCATAATAGTCTTACAGAATATTTCATAACCTGTAACTGCTAAATTGATAACCTTGGGCTCCTTACTGACTCAGCTTTTCTTGAACGTCCCATCCCATCATTTTACTCACCAATTCTTTGGAAATAAGGAGAAGTTTGTCTCTTAAAATTACTTTTTTGAAAGACAGTGTACTCTCTGATTCATCTAATCAAAGCAAGGCACTTATTTTTCCTCCTGTGCCTCATTTAGGCATTCCTTGTCAAACACCAAATCCAAGCCTAAGTGACTGCTGGCCTGGGAGCTCTGCTTCTTTTATGGATTCTGCCAAACCCTGGCATACAGCCCAGAAGGAGCTTAAAGCAAACTTATCTCATTTCCACTGAGGTCTAATAGGTGTGGGAATTCCCCTGAGGTGGTACAGAAGTAATTTTCTCATCAGCTGTCAATGGTCCCAATCCACATGGCACAGATAATTTAAGCATCTCAAAAGGGTAGCTTTAATTTAACAGCAGCTCAGGCTGGGTCCACGACCTTGAACAGAAAATTCAGGGTTTTTCCCTGGTTTGTGAACTCTGCTGTATTTTATTGACTTCCTGTTCATCTTATATTTTCTAATATAAGTAGTCACTGTCGCAGGAGATATGTGTGAGGTATTCTGTGAGTCCTTGCAGATGTGTTACTGATGCCAGTTTTGCATGTTTATAATAACTCTGTCACTGCACTGAGTTTGGCTGAGAGAATTTGTACCATCATCTAATTAAAAAATAATAATTTTTGTCCTATCTTCAGCTTTTCCTGTCAAATGACAAATCCAGCTATTAGCGCCTTTTGCAAGACGAGCTTTCACAGAAAAGGACGTGTGTTATGTGTTTGTAGGTGATATCCCTTGGGTAATATTTAGGATCAGGTGATGCTTTTGCACAGTACTTTGGCCAGGGTTAGTTGCAATATTCTGTTTTGTAACTGAACAAAGGAGCAGGGAAAGGAAAACCAAAACCAACCAAGTTGTCTTGAAGTGAATTGTTCTTTGTTTGTTGGCTTTTGCTTTTCTTGGGAAAGTTCTTTCTTGGGAAGGTAGGAGGAAAATATGGTCTTAAAATGGCTTTTTGTTTTGAGGCACTTTAAACTATTTTGTGAATGATGCATAGGAAGCAAAAGATTTTGAACAGGGTTTTTTTTAAACAAAACTGGGTAAGCATGAATGCAATTTGATCATTTGGGATTGGGATTGAAATCTCCCGAGCATCAGTGAAAATGACAACAAAAGAATAATTGGGGAGCAGTGAGCAAATGCACTCTTTGGGAACTGGAATAGCCCCACATTCTTACTGAACCAGCTCCTGTGTAAGACCAGGTGGGGCAAGGTGTGTGGAAGGAATATTTTATAATGAGACAAAGGATCAAGACTTCCCTTTTTAAGCAAAGGGAACATTGGCGAAGTAGCAATTACACACAGAACACTGACAGAGCAGCACAATGTTTTCATTAATCTATTCTTATTCTATGCCCTAAATATAGTCCTTATCATATTTTTCCTTCTATGTTTGACTTGTTAGAGGTTTTTCTTTTATAAGAGAAAGGCAAAAACCAGTAGGTCTATTAGAAACCCTCTAAGTTGTTATTTGCTGCAAGAGAGAGTATATACAGAACACACAGCAATGTGGAAGGGTGTGAAGGATTTTATGGGAATTTAGTTCTCCTTCCCTGAGTAATGCCACGGTCCCAAAGCTGTAAAAGCCTTTCTGCCTCTCAGCACTGCCATGAATCTTCCAGTTCTGAGACCATAAATGTTGACTTTCCTACCTTTATATTCTGGCAAGAGTGTACCATTAGACTCCCGTGTTTTGTAGGTTCTGCTCTAATTTTTGTATTTTAAGGTTCAGAGGCAAATATTTTCAAACAGGAGCACTTGACCATCCTGGGGGATTGAGGAGGAAAATAAAAAATCAAATTAATTTGAGAGCTTGTCTGGTATCTAGTATGTGTCATTAGGGCTACCTGTGAGACCAAAGATCCAAAGTCTGTTCTGGGCAGGTGGTTGTAGCAACTGGACTGGGTTTGTAGCAGCATGGACTCACCATAGAAAAGCCTAGATCTGCTGGAAGATGTAAGCATCCTTGCTTTAATTCAGGCTAGAAGCTCAGGTGCAATAATCTCAAATGTGTCTGGTGTTCAGGATGTTATGGCTTTGATGGACAAATTCAGATTTTGAAGAAACAAATGCTTTTCATTAAAAGATTCAGGAAATAAAATTTGCCTCTCTTTACCTAATTCCTACCCCAATGATGTGCATAAATTAGACTCTACAGGAGTGAACAAGTTGCTTTCTCTACAGGTTCTTCCAAGAAAGAAAAAGCATCACCTAGAAAGAGAATATTGCATTTATTCCAGGACTTTCATTTGTTCTTCCTCAAAATTTTAAATTGTGTTGACTTTGATTTGAAAACGTTCTGGTGAGCTTTCAGTTTCTAAAAGCTTTCTCATCTACCTCAATAATTTTTCTCCTGCTTATTTCAGAGTGAAGCAATTTTTTTCTAAACTATGACATGGCATACAGGTAAAAGGTAGTCATAATGATTTCTTGTTTAAGTTTAAAGGGTTTTTTTTGTTTGGGTTGGGTTTTTAAAGTTGTCTTGATGTATCAAAGCTCAAATGTGAGTATGAGAGGGGATAGGGAGACAAACTGAACAGGATAGAATATTTAAAGGCTCATTTCTAATACATACTGCTGTGGTTTGGATTGATTAAGGGTTAATAGAAGGAATTCAGTCCACAACTACACCAAGAGTGATTACATAGCAGAGTAATTCACTTAGACGCTTTAAGGCTATTTATTTATAAAGTATTTGCATGTTAAAGGCAATTGTTCTCCTTTAAACTAAGTTTGCATTAAGCATTTAACTAAGTTTCAGGAATGATGTCTTGAGTGGGCCAAGCTTCTGTAAGTTCCAGGATTCTGCTTCATGAATAAAACTGTCAGAGAAAGCAACCAATAACTCTCTGTCTTGACATTATATTCAGTATAACAAATAAATCTTTAGGATCTCAACAGACCTGGCAACTTCATTAACAGTTACGCCTGAAGCAGAGAATGAAGGGAAATCAATTCATGGAGTTTGATATTTTAGGGTTTACAGAAGAGAGGGGTTAGTGGACTGCTGATGAACCTTCTGTGCTTGAGCTTCCTCCTACAGAGGAGGATGAAAATTGTAAGAGAAAACTTAACATCTGAGAAAAAAAACAGTGCTTGAAACAAGGGAAAGGGTTTGAATTAATTATAATTGGAAATAGAAACCAAAGCTTGTGAATCCTAAATAATAAAATCCTAAAAATAATTCTGTTTTACAAGAAATATCTATTTCCTTTAAAGGTTTTTAAGGAAGTTGGCCCCAGTCTGCAAAACCTCTTCACCAGCTCAGGATCTGGTATTTGTAGCTGGACAGACTGATTCTATAGAGCTTTTCACTTTTTTTTAATTTCAAAAGTATTTCCTAATTCTGCTTCCAGTAGACATGTTACAGTTGACCTCAGATGAAACATAGGTCAGTATTGTAATATTCTGATTCTATTCATTGAAAAGTCAATTAACGTTTCTGATATGACAGAAAATATCATCTGCAAAACAGTTGTTGGGAAAATTTCTGTGAATTTTAAATTTATTCCCCACTTAAAGAGTCCAATATGATGCCTGAGCCTATAAAATCAAGAATAATCTTTAGGGATAGGGAACAACCTGAAGCATAACAATTAGGTAAAAGATAAATCTATTGAACATCTACATTATGCATGTATATGAATAATTCCACTATTTAAATTCTTCTAAATCATAAGGAATAGAGAAATATGTTATCTGCCCTATCAAAATAGTAATTTTGTTATAAATTAACTGAATTAAATCTCACTTGGTTTCCTGTTATGTAGGATGCAATTTACATCATAAAGAAGATCATTTTAGCCTTCTGAATATTGAACCAGATTTAGGGTGAGGGAATAAATCTTCATATTTTACATCAGTTCTAGGCACTTTTTCTCTTACCCTGGACCTTCCATGCTGGCTTTATTATGAAATTTATTTCAGGGAAGTTCTTGCAGGCCTACAAGTTTATGCTGTATTTTCATGTAGTGAAATGGTACACATGTATACTTAATGATATTTCCAAATTTCAAAAAAAACACTTATAGACAAAAGGTCAGGGCATAGGAGATGAACAAATGAACAAGAAGGCCAGGATGGCAGAAAGGGAAATGTAAGGAAAAGCACGTGTCCAATTCATATGCTGTCTAAATCATTTTTCCCCATCTGCTTGAAATGTTTTATTGCATTCTCACCCGTTTTTTATTCACCATAGCTCAACGTAGCTTTGCAGCAGACAGAGGCATCTGCTGAGCTTTCTGAAGAGATCACCCTATGAGATATAATGCTAAAGACTGATGCAGCTCATTAGGCAATTTCCTGCAGCAGGACACCATCCTCTAGTGCCGGTCTCTCTGCACATGAAAGGTTGGAAGGATCGCTTTAAGCCAAGGATCTTTGTCATGTCACTTGGAAGGAAAGTCAAGACAGATTTCACTGTGAACTGAGGTTGCACCTCAGGGAGGAGCGTGGGCAGAATGCAGGGGAGAAGCTCGTTCCTTTCTTTGTTATAGGTCCAGTGGTAGCCATCTGAACCCAGGTTTCCCTTGTGCTCTTGGGACACAAGAAAAGTCAACGGCTGTTCCTCTAGAAAAAACAGCTTGGAAAACATTGATTCTACTCCTGGACTACTTTCTCTAGTAAAAACAGTGTGGAGGAACTAGGAAGTTTTTTCACTTCATCAAGTAATCAGTTCTATATTTTCCAATTGATGTGTGTAATCAGGCTAAAGTAGTAGGATAAGTTTTCTGAAGCTGCTTCTGACAGGATTAAGAGAAATTTAAACTCTTTTAAATTCTCTTTCAATTTTACAGATAATTGGTCCCAACCATTCCTTACTAATGTTGAGCACTGTGTGCTGCTTGCTTGTTAATTATCCAGATGAAGGATAAAATGTGGGGCGTTTTGGTTCTGTAGAATAATTCAGTCCATAGAGACACAAGTTAATGGCTTCCGAACAAGTGTAAATTATTACTGTGGAGTTGCTCTGATAATCATTATTTGTTTAATTGCTGCTTCATGGTACAACAGAAAAATATTGATTGTGGAAGATGTGGTGCTTTTGGGCAATGAAACTTTTGAAGTCCAATGTCTTGACGTGCAAACTTTTTAGTTGGATTCTCTAGGAGCCAATCCTACTGGGTCTGATCTGATCCTTTTCTTCTATGGCACCTATCCTCTACCTGGTCACAGATATCCATGAAACTTGTGTTAAATTCTCTGAAATAACTCTTCAAATTTTGTTAAGATCAACCAGTAGTCTTCTAAGGGAAAATTGAGATACTGAGGAAGTAAACATTTTGGCCAGGAGTAACTGTGTGCTCATTTGCTCTGTGGTTTTATAGTGCCAATTCAGCTGTGATTTTCACTGGTGAGAGTGAACAGCCCTGTCAGGTCACCAGTGATCCCACTGCCTTCTTGTTATTTTTGATGCTCTTGTGGCTCCACTGCCTGTGATTTCCATTCAAGGCATGCTGATAAAAATCGTGTCTGGCCTCAGGTGAATGATAAAACACCCACTCAGTGCCACAAGAGTGAGTATGTGAATCCTTATTCTCCACCAAAACATCCTGCACCGTTAAGGTGACAAAAAGGTTGACCTTGACCTCATCAGGAGAGTTCTGGGCAGTCCATGTTGATTGAAAGTAAAGTGCAAAAAGATGCAGCCAAGCAGGCCTAGGGCTGGGCAGGGCAGCAGGAGCTGAGTGTGAGCTGGGCAAGTGGCAGGGTGTGCTCTTGATGCCTGAGGATTTTAGCTTTTATGTTTTTTATTTATTTGTAATCCTGCAATTCTTCTATAACTCTTATATAATAATTATTGTATAACTCTAAACTCCATGTACAGTCTTAGCTGCTGCACTCCCAGTTTGGTCAGACACAGCAATTCCTCTCCAGGCCTGGGAATCAAGGACACCTCCCTGTCTCAGGCCCTGAGAGAAGTAAAAAAATAAAGTGAGTTGGGGAAGAGCAAACTTGGACTAAATGACTTAATTACCTGAAGCTGTAATTGGAAAATTAACCCTGAATATGCAAATAGACCAAACTTATAAAAGTATGAAAACCCGTGATGCGTTGTTCATTTTTAGTTATAGCCCTTGAGTGGGTTTTGTCTGCTCAAAATACACCTAAGGGCCGTTCAATAAATATAACAGCTTTTTATTCTCATAGTTTTGTTTAGCCCCTGTTTTTAAGTAGCCCAAACAGGCCTGACTGTGGCTGCAGAGCTCTGGGAGGGGCGATGGCCCCAGCCAAGGTGCTGCCCAGCAGGGCACAGCGAGCCCTGCTCCAGCCCCTGCCCCTCCAGCCTCGTCCCTCCATGCCCTCCCTGGCTGGCAGCAGTGGCTCTCCACACCTGGGGCATCCAACCCCAGCTGCTCCCTCACCGCCCTGGAGGGGCTGCAGCCAGCCCTGAGCCCAGGGGAAATGCAATGTGCTATTTTCCTGTGAAGAGTTACTCGCTGCTCTGCACACACTTCTGTTCTCTCCCTCCCTTAACTGCTGCAATCCTTTCAGTTTAACGTGTCCTTCCTCTATAAATGGCACTTAGGAAATGATTTCTGTCTTCCCCACCTATAAAACACACTGAGATTCCTTCCTCTTGTTGCCACATAAATGAGAAAAAGTTGTGGGTATGCCAGGAAATAAAAAAATACCAATCTATTGTCTCTTCCTTTTTATATGGCTACTTTTGTCTGAAGATGTTAAATCACTTTAGAACTATCAGTTAGCTGAAAACAGATTTTACTGCACTTCTGAAGTTAAAAAGCAGTGAAACAAAAAGACATTTCAGATTTAATCCATATTTTTGCTGCCTCTTTTTGTTCCTCTTGTGCCCTCCCCCCCTCCAAAGAATTCCAGAGTTTAGTGAACCTTCTCTCAGACTGCATATACATATATATACACACACACATAAATGATATAATTTATAAATATATGTATAAATATATAATAAAAAAAAATATATATATGTAATTTGATCATCATACTTACAGATCCTTAACTTCAGGGAGTCACCAAGCTGGGCCACACTGGGAAATACCTTTCTACTTACAATAAAAACACATTTCTGAAAACAAGATATTTGCATGAAACTGCAGTACATTTTCTGTATTGTATATATTGTATATATTTTCTGTATTGTAGAAACCTAAAAAGGTTTCCATGGTTTTTTTTTTTAAATATTCAGCTTCTCACATATCCAGGAGTGCAGCCATTCTCAAGATCTGTGGTAGCAGAGGGAAGGGGGATTAAGGTCACTCATTTAGATCCTGTTGTTGCCATTTAGATAGACTGGGGCAAACCAACACTTTGACCTTGAATGAAAAGTTCCTAAATATGTCTGTGATATTTTGGATCTGCCTTTATATATTTCAGACACTTTGCTGTCAGGCAGAAAAGTTAGATTTAAATTATATTAATATTTGAAGTTCACCTTTAGTGGAATCTGCACAGCACAGACACAATTGACCACTGTCTAGTAAATCAAACAGTACCTTCTGGTCCTTAAGAATGTTCTTAAAAATCATTGTTCCATGTATTTCTGTGCTTTGTTGGATTAAGACAAAGTACTCAGTGCTGCTAAGTGCTCAGTGCTGCTCTAGGGAATTTCTTCATGAAGGATGTCAAATAATTGTATGTCATGAACTAGCTGAAAAATCATCATCAAGATGTTGTGGGTGCCTTCCTTATGGGTAGGTTTATCTCAATGAATGTCCTCTGTGCTGTCATTTCAATACCTTTCTCATTACCATCACTCACTTGTTCAATACAAAAAAAATGACTATTTTTCTGCTGAGTGATAAGGTTATCTAAATTTGAGATTATCTAAATCTAAATATCTCAAATGCTTTGAGGAAAACAATTTGTTTTCCATTATAAATTAATGCTCTATATTTGTTTCTAGTGGATTTATTTCAGCCAAAAACTTTTTAAAGGGAGCTGGGCACTTATTTGTCCTCTGGGGTCTGTGAAAACCTTTCCCTGATGTCAGTTACCTTTGTAAAGCCCTCAGAAGAAGATGGATAAGGTTTTAGCAGCAGTGGGATGACCTCAATTTCCATTAGTTTCTGTTTTTTTCCTTCTTCATTGCTTTGATGTTTAAGAAATCATATTTTCATGATTGTTGTGCAGTATTGACCAATCACCCCACAGTGTCTGGGGTGGCTCCACCTCCCCCAGCTTTCCTCTGCTGTAGAATTTTACCCTGAGCTACTTGAGCCCTTTGGAAACGCGGTATTTCAGTGGAAATAGTGACATTCATGAATGCAAATATTCATTATCACAGAAATCCCTGTGCTGCTCTCCAACTGAGCTTGATAGTTACCAACATTATAGAGCGACACAAATACTCAGTAATTTTTTTTATTTTTTAATATTATTTTTTTTTTAATTTGTATTTGCTTAGCTGTGGACTGCTAGTTATGTTAAATTAGTTTCTGAATTCTTATGATTAATTTTGGTCAGTTGCAGAAAAAGTATTATGCTGTCATTTAATTGGTTTGCTTTAACAGTAAATTATTCTGTATAGATAGATTTAGGTAGGTGAAAAAAGATTATTCTGGGGTCAAAATCAGCATTAACATATGAGATATATTTAGGTGTGTTATTTAGTAACTTGAAAATTCTCAGTGTTCAGTAATTCCATGCTATATAGTTGAAGAGATTATTTATCAAAATCTACTGCACGATTCATTTATAACAACAAAAAAGATTAATTTATTTTCCTGGCTTCAGTACTGTTGAATTATCTATGTGAAATGGTGTAACTGTGTAAAATGAACTCTTCATATGAGGCATTTTCTGAAAAACATTAATATTGCTCACTACTCTTCCCGCTCTACATAAAGGTGTCAGTTCAAGAAAGTATATAAATTTTAATGGAAAATTATAAATTATTTGGGGACTAACTGAAAGCCTGGAGGTCACTGCAGTTCTGTTCTTGACATATTTTCAAAACTTCAGTCGCAACAGGTGAGCTGTCCAAAGGTGTTTGGGTGATGAAGGTCAGGAGTTTAGAGAGTTCACAGTGTGGAAGCTGGGATCATGCAAACATCTGTTGCAGGAGGAGGAAGGGACAAATCCTGTCCCAGAGAAAAATTCCCTGGATTTCTGCTGTGTTCTGTGAACTCTCAAGGGTGTATTTAGAGAGAGCTGGCTTTCCTCTGCTCTCTGCTAACAAGTGCTGTGCTTGTATTGAAATCGGAAAGTAGAAACCTCATAAAACACACAAGTAAATAAATAACAAAAAAAAAAAAGGTTACAAAAAGTTTTTATTTTTAACACATCATAAACTGTATGTTATAATCTGTGTTACATGAGGTTAAAGCAGCACACGAATGGTGCATTTTGACTTCTCTGATCTGTTGAGCAGAGAAATTTACTCTTTCTGACAGGGTAGAGGATGTGGATGTAAAACTGCTCTGTCACAATATTTTCTATCCCATTGACTTAGGATCACATGCAGCTGAGCATGATACACATTTATAGGTAATGGATGTACAGAGTCCTCTGAGAAGGTCACTGAAGGTCATGGAAGCTGGATGTTTGTGCCAGGGCTTGGCATTGTAATTCCCAGTAAATGCCTGGATGTGTTGTTAGTATTTAGACTTGTATGTCACAGGGGGATAGATGCTCAAACAGACTTAGAATGAGCTCAGGCTGAAACAAAAAAAATGATACTGCCACATTAGGTGAGTTGTGAAAAAAAAAAAACAGCTTTAAGTTCTGATTTTGTGTTAGCTTGACTTGTCTGCCTGGTGGGTCTATCATCTAGAAATGCCCAAGTTTGAAGGAGTAATTCTGATAATGCAAGTGGATTATTATCTTCTTTTTTCTGCTGTCACCAAAATAAATGCATGACATAATCATTAGAATGACAGAAAAAGGAGCATAACATCAGAATCTAGGTAGTTTTGCTGGCAGTGTTTCTTGGCTTTGGTTAGGAGCTGTAGCACATTTATATATAAAGATCCTTGTCATGGATTAAAGTTCAGCTAAAACTGAAGAAAATGGATTCAGAAGCCCACTCTCAAGTGTATCTATTCTGGGAATGGGTTTTACAGTGTATGCTTATAAAATTCTCTCTACTCCTTGCCCCAAAGGCAGGAAGTTGTAATTCTTCAATTTACAGATCATGCAGGGAGAGATTAAGCATGTGTATTTTGTGATAGGTGTAAATTAAAAATAAATGTCAAATACACAGAAAACAACTTCTCTGAGTGTTTTTTGTAGATATGTGATTGCCATTTTAGCTGAAAAAAAATTTGATATCCAGGATAATATTGTTGTACTTTCTGGATATTTACAACTTCTCATACAAGATTGTCCTAACACCTGAAGACAGATAAATACAAATAAACAAAGTTAACAACACTGGTGTGAGTCCCCTGAAATTTGTTACATTCAACCCTCATGAAATATCTTGTTTGCCAAGCATGAATGCTCACATGATGCAGCCAATTTTAGAGAATATCTGGGTGAGTACCTGAATTTGAATTGGAACACAAAGGCAGTCATGCTCTAACAACTCACGTCTGCTGTGCAGTGTTTGCTATTTGGTGTTCTCAATATTCCTGCTGAGGATGTTTCAGGGCATCTGTTTGGAACAGCAGAAAAAAGAGGAGTTGCTTGGCTCAGATCACAAATCACAGTGAATAACAGCTAGCAGGCAGTCAAAGAGAACAGTTTGGAGCTCCTCAGGAGGGCTGAAATGTATTCACCAAACCTTTACTTTTATCACTGCATGGAACAGAAATATCTGTTTGCCAGAGTTACACAATCCCAAGGGTTGCATTCCCCTTATTGATCCATTATCAGCCTCGCCCACCATGATATTATCATCCCCCTACTGCAAGAGGTTTAGATTAATGTAAAGCAAGACTCCCAAACTTTTTGCAGTTGAATTGATACATCTTTATATTTTTGGGTTTATCTATAACTCAAGTGATTTTTTCTGTCTAAAAACAGCAAATCAGGAACAAAACCAGAAACATCATCTAAGAATTCTGATTCTGCTTCTGCAGATTTTAGTAATTTTGGTGTCTATTCTCTATAAAATAAATTAAGTTGCATTACAGTGAATATTAAGCTCAAAGAACTGCAAGATTGTCATGATATTACAATCTCATTTAGTCCATAAATATAACTTTTAAAATAAAGAATTCAAAAAAGCATTAGTATGCAGTTTTTCATATGCTGACTTACCATTTCTTTTTTAGTCCTCTGAATCTCTGAAAATTCTAATACACAGTTTTTAGTAAGAGACAGCTTTTATGTACTGTCTGGAATATCTTTCATGATGTGATTTGATTGCATGGAAAATAGAGAACAGAACACAGTAACTGAGCAGATTCCTTGGATGCTGAAAACCCAGCAAGTTCAGTATTTATGAACAGAGTAACAAGTACAATGTGATATTTCCTGTGTGTCTGGCTCTTGGTAGAGGTTAACATCATATCAGTGTTTAATTCTTTCCCAGGTAATAACATTAGAGGCCCTCAGAGTTTACTATTCATACCTGCATCTGCTGAAAAAAACACAAAATAATAAAAAGTGTGTAAATCCTGAGCTGCTGGGACAAAGTGTCAATGTGCAGGTAGCAAAAATGTCCCACCATGCTGTTTTTCATGCAAGGCCTGGGCCATTAAAAAATGTCCGTAATCTAATTACAGCCTTCCATAAGCTGTTACCTATGTGTACCATGACATGAAGGGTTATCTACACTGGTCGTTTCTTTCCCACTTTCCCCCTTCATCTGTTCTGCAATCAGATATCCAGATCCTTTCTAGCAGTTGTTCCTTCTAATAGTTGTGAAAAAATGTGTGATCTGGGCTTTGTTAAATTATTAACTCCCAAGAAAAGTAGGCTGACCAAGAAATCACATCTATTCTCCTTAACCTGTGAAATGTTGTAGCCTAGCTGCAAGAAATGTGTCAGAATAATTACTGAAAGAGAGAGAAAAGCAAATTACTTTCATTGAATTGTCATGAATCCTTTTTTAAAATAAGGTGCAATTGACTAAAGCATTATTTATTTTCAAGTCTTGTAATTGTTCTATTGTCATGGAAGCTTATCAGAAGTACCAAAGCTGAATATTGGTATAAAATGAACCTGGCTTATGTTAAATCCCTGATGAGCCAGTCTGTTTGTGACAGATATCACCACCAGCTAAATGGCCATCCAGAAATCCTAAGTCTCATAAAACAGAAACAAAACAACAAAAAAGACTTGTTTAGTTTTCAGTCAGAGAACTCTATTTATATAAGAGCAAGAGATTCTTCCTGCTGGGATTTTCCAAAACTCTTGTTCTAACTTAACTTCATATTGTCAAAGTCAACAGGACTGGCTGGAGTAGCAAGCTGAGTAAGGCTTTAACCTCTCAGAAAAATTCAGCTCATTCTCCAGGGTGAGAAAAAAGAGATTTATGTTTTACTTATATGAATTTTGTGAAACATGTGTCCAATGCAAGTCTTGTCTGCTGCCTTCACTTAAAATTTTCTAGATTATCAGAAACTTCTAGAATTGAGTCAGTGCCTTTGGATTTGTTATGGCTAGTTGGATTATTTGCTTAAAAATCTCATCCATACAGTGCCCCTAGCAGGTGTGCTAGTGATGATCTAAAATAAGGAGGCTCAAAATACACTAGAAAAATAGAATTAAGCCCAAAAGCTTACATTAAATAGGGGAAGCACTTGTTTCATGGTTAACTTTGAATACATTTTGGCTAAAGTTTTGGAGAGGCTACAGACAAGACTGAGACATATTCGCAGTACAAGCTGCTGTTTTTCAAACAGCCTTCCCCCTGCACTTCCCATGCCAGCCCCATCAGTGGAAGATTTTGTACTTGGATGTTTTTAATGCCACTGTAATGCAATGCTGTGTCCTCTCTTTTTTTTTTTTTTTTTTATTTTATTTTTTTTTTTTTTAGCTATGGTTGCCAACTGCAGCAAGCTGTTTGTTGCTTTCAACATGTGAAATAAACAGGCCTTACAGATGAGGGTGATGGTATCAAGTTCTTTTATATGGTATCATATGCTCAATTTGAACCATGGTCTTCAAGGCTGAAATGCTGGATGAGGACTCTGCAGTTGCAGCACTGCATTAGTGCCTGGTCACTTTTCTTGCAACTGGGAAATGATTTGTAATGATTGTAAATTTGGTGGTGAGAGCAAAAGTTGTCTAATGCAAAAGCTATTGTAATGGTTGTCTTCCCCCTGTGCTTTTTGTCCTGTTGCTCCTACAGAAGGTCTCTGCAGGAAGGAGCACAGCTGTTCCTTTGGATCTCTGCAGAAGTTCACTCTTTCACACCGTGGAATTTTAGACATTTGGAATGTTGAGGTTTGAGGAAGGGGAGACAGTCTTCTCATGATGTACATAAAAAATGAAAGCAAAGATGAGACTTTGACACAGCAATGAGACAATGACAGCCCAGGAAAATATCCTTAATCCCTGTAGTCTCTAATTATGAGGGGTAGCTCTAAATCTAATTTATAACTTCAGTTTCATTTTACCCACCTGTGTTAGGACTGACCTATTCACACTCCAGGCTAACTCCTTGTTTGTTTCCACAGATGGAAACATAGGAAATTATGCCCAAACACCCACGTGTATAAGACAGACTTGACTGTGCTCAGTTTTCCCAGGAGCTGAGTGAGACCCCACAGCCAGGAGAAAGGGTCAGCACATGTGTCCAGCAGCACAAAGGCAGAAAGAGGTGCTGCCATGTGTTCACTCAAACAGGGAGGAACCAGGCATAACCTCACAAGAGTTCTTTCCCTCTATACACTGCCTGAGGAGGCCCAGAAGTTACAAAACCATCTGGCTCTAAGCCCTGCTCCAAAATCCTTTGTAATTTAACCCCGAAAGATCATTGCTCTGCCGAGGTCACCTCACTCTCATTGAGATTTGCAGAGGTACAGCCAGCTCAGAGATGTGCAGAAGAGCACCAAGGTCCATCACAAACAAACCTATCTTACCATAAAAGAGAATTTTTCAAGTGTCCCTCTGAAAGGGCCCTCCAAGGATGATGGTGTTGCTGGAGGCCAGATGACTGAGGAAGATGTGACCATTTTTGCTCTGCTCAGCAGAGTCATTTGACTGCCTTCCTTTGTAGGCACTGACCTGTTTCTCCTTCCTTTTGTCTAAGATTCAACGTGGAACAGTAAAAAAAACAGCCAGGGAAAGAAAGTAGCTGTGGTCTGTTGTTATTTAAAGCAGGAGTGTTTTGTAATGACAGGCAATTAAAGGGATGGTGCTTGCTGAACATGACACATCCCTGGTAATGTCACTGCACATAATGGAGGCAGAGCTCTGGGAGACATGGGATGGCTTCTGATCTGCCAGGAGGCAATGCAGGCACAAATTAACCGTGTCTCATCTCATCAGGGGCCCTTCCAGGTGAGTCAGTCAATGCAAGAGGGGACCAAAGGGTGCTTTTTTTGCAGGCAGGTGAGGGAAGGTAACTAATTTGCAAATTTCAAGCCAGAGTAGCAAATTTGTTGTCTTTCTCTTGAAACTGCTTTCAAGTCGGGTTTATAATTGCTGAACTTTGCCTTGAAGGGATGAAAAATAGAACAGGACAAAATACTTGAACAGTTGCACACACCCAAATAATCACATAAAAGACATTAAGGCCATGTCTTAAATAACAAAAATCAGCTCAGCTGTGGCAACCTTTTACTGCAGTTTCATTGCTCTGGAATGCTTAAATTCCAGGAAGTATATATATGTATATATATGTTGGAATATATACATTCCAGTATATATAGGCATATATATATACTTCAAAATCACTTTGACAAAACTATGTTTCAGTCTTCAAATTTATTTAATAGACAGTTTTTATCTAGAGAAACAGAGGGAAATACAACCATATGTTTAGCTGCTACGTTTTAGAAAGGAAATATGATATATCAATAATGACATCTCCATGTATTCTTTCTGTCCCAGGCTGCTTGATGTCTTTCAGTCTTTCAGATGTTTTACTTTGTTTGCTTGTTATCCTTTGAAATTTATATTTTAAAACCTGCTCAAATGGAAATAGAAATGTTTCTTTTTTTCAATTTTAAAGGTGGAACCACTAATTTTGGTTTAGTCTGTAGATACAGATTTTGTAAAAATAATGTTTTAATGGACCATAGAATGCATTCAGCTGGTTTTTGTGGCCTTTTATAATTCCAAGGAAAGGTGCTGATACTTTGGAATTTAACAGGTTATATTGTTACTTTTAGTCTAGTGATTGCAACGCTTTCTGGTTATTAATACCCCTGACATCCCAATAGGTAAGCGGTTACATATATGTTGAAAGTCGCTGAGGATTTTTTTTCCATTGCCAAGTGAGAAGTGCAAACAAAAAAATAAGTTGAATGGGGAAATATCTAGAAAAGATAAAATGAGAATAGAATTATATTTTTTAAAAGCAGCAGTTTCCAGTGTTCATACATAAAATAACATGCAATAAGAGAACTTGCATTTTAAGTGTGTCTGAGTTTTAATTTGGCAGTATTGCTAGCATTGACTTGACAATATTTAACAGGAAAATCTGATGGTCTGGATACTTCAGATCAAGTGCATGTTGTGTAGGACTGTTGAATTAATTTAGTTTAGTGTTTAAGACTCTCAACTAATATTTGGATAGAATATTATCTTGTTTCAGAAGTGGCCTTATGTAATTCAATAGGACCATTACTGGAGCAAGATGTTCCCATAGCTAAGAAGAGTAATCACACAATTATCAGTTCCTTCCTCTACAATTAAGATCTAATTATATATTTCCTTTATTTGAACAGTCTTGTTTACAGGCTTCAGTTCCTGATTTTTAACATGCAAAAGGGAAAGAGGTTGAGATTTTATGTGGGACTGAAGAAATTTCTTTTTGTAACAAAAACTTCCATAAAAAGTTTTATAAAAATAAAAAAGTGTCTTTTCAGAACCTAGAGATTAATACACATTCAGAAACTTGCCTGCCTTTGCACCTGCAAATTATCATTGAGTGTGTATGGCACAATCAGAATAAGAGCCAATTACTGTTAATTCCTGCAGTGGAAAAATGTTTCTTGTTATGTCAAGGAGAGGAGACAGACCACCCTGCCTCTCTAGAACACTGAAGGTTAATAGTGGCTGGTGGCTTTCAATACCCACTGTGATCATTAACAGTGTCAAATATCTGTCAGCTGCAGGAGGCAAAGAAGCTTCAAAAACAGGATTCTGATTGTTTTGGAGAAATGATTGCAGAGAGCTGGATGGTCTCAGGACCACTGAGGTTTGCTGTGATCTCAAACAATTCTGAGATTACAAAATTTTCTGCTTTTTTTTTTGAAGCCTAGTATTTTCTTGTGCCCTTGTGGAAGAAATGTTCCCTCCTTTAATAGCAGACCACATTTAACCTAAGTAGATATCATAAATAGAGAAGGTTTGGAATTTTCTTCATGCTGTCTTGTTGCCAGGTTTCCTGTAAATTTTTGAATTTTAGAAGCAGACATGTCTATTTTCTGTTAGTGGCCATTTTCTTAAGCTGTTCTCCTCTGAAAGCAAGCACAGTAGGCAGTGCTTGTCAATATATCCGTAAATGCTGGGAACCTTATAGAGGTATAATAATGCCTTTTTAATTGATTAAACCTGTTTGGCAAAGAAACAGAAATGGTAAAGGTACAAAGAAAGAGGAAAGTTGGAATAATGGGACACAATTTATGAATTAAATAACTATTCCATTGAAACTCACATAAATAAGTCTTAGAGGCCTTTTCAGAGCTTTCTTATACAATTATATTTTTCATCAAATCATTCTTAGCTGAGATTTTTCTTTTGTCCCCTGCCAAGGCTTTACATCTGGCTTATGCAGAGAGCTTGAACACTTTACAGCTGTCATCATGTCATGGTGTGTGTCCATTTGTTTCAGAACAATCCTGATTTCTGAAGCAAGATGCAGGTTATATGTATGAAATTAACAACTACCTTTTTAAAGAAACCTTTTATCCCCTCTAAGCACACTTCATAGAATGTGATGCACTCTCCTACTTTGCCCATCAGCAAAAGGAAAAGGCTGTTTTGTTCTTCCTCTGGTACATTTGTCATGATCTTCTCCCCAGATCTATTCAAAGAGGTTTTGGTTCTTCTCCTTCCCTCCATTTAGTTCATAATTCCATTCATTTGCCATTAATGTGCAAAATAACAAAACAAAATAAATAATTTGCCAAATAGAATAAATTTGCGATTAGATTTTTTTTTTCTGGCCCAATCAGTTCTTTTCTCCCACTTCCCTGGATAGAATGCAGGCCCCAAAAACCTGTTTAGCTGGGACATGAGCAGAGCTGGGAAACAGTGTTTAAAAATGTATTAGGTCATGCATTTCAACAGACTTGTTTTAAGCATCATTATTGGATTATTGAACACCTTTTAAAATGTAGAATCTGGCTCTACTGGAACAATTTAAAGGCAGGCAGGAAGCCCTACGTGCAGTGCCCCAAATCCTGTTAGAATCTCAGTGCTGGTGGGTTTAAGCACACACAGTGCAGCTCCTCCAGCCTTTTGCAGGCAGCTCTGAGGGGCTGTGGGACCTCTGCCCCAGCTGGGACCCACATTGCCAGGGTTAATGAGGCACCCAGCCCAGGACAGTCAGCTCAGCTGGGCAGCAGGAGATTAACTGGGGTTCAGAGCCCTGCTGCAAAGCTGCTGCTGCTGCTCAGCTGAAGGGATGGCAGAGCACATCTGCTCAGTGTGCACTGAGAATACACTCAGGGCTGGATGAAAGCACCACGTATTTAATATCTTTGGGAAACTTGCAGACATGGTATCAAGGACTTGAATTCTTGTTGGTTTTTTTTTTTTTTTAAATAGTTTGAAATATGCGAAACACATTCATCTGTCTATTAACATAGCAGTGAAGTCTGTTACACTTGTCATCGAGGAGGAGCTATTTTCTGTCTTGGCATTCCTCTCCTCTTGCAATGGATTTTGGTTGCATGCCAGTCCAAAGCCATGTGTTGTAGTTGTTAGGCATGACATCTCCCCATCAGTCAGGGATGCTGAGTGAGTAGTGAACCATGTTCTGTTTGGTTTCTCCCCACTAAAGGCAGAGTAGATCTCCTGGTGTTAGCTGCATTACTTTGATGCATATGTGGGTGAATGCAGGCAAAGCTGAGGATAATTGAATTATTCCATTTAACTGAATTTCAAAATCACATATTTACTTTCAGCACTTGTTTCTGTTTTTTTTTTTTTTGTTTTTGTTTTTTTTTTTTTTTTTTTTTATTCATATACACTTTGGGGAAAAAAACCAAAACTAAAAACCAAAAACAAGAAAAGAAAAAAATCCCCAAAAAATCACAGCCACACAACGATTAAATTTGAAAGCTTAACAGCTTTGGAAGTTATTTCTTTCAATACTAAAAAGCCATGGTATGATCTTTACTGTTAGTGAAACTGTGTAAATGTCTCCAATCAGTAGGTGCACATGCTGTACTATGTAAATTGCTTTCAGAACAAAAAGGGAGGACAATGCTATTAAAAACTGATTAAAGGACCATAGTTCCTTTCATCAGGCTACTCAGTCCACAGACTTTAGAAGTTAAAACCCCTGTGGGACACACATCTGAGAAGACAAAGCTCTTTAAGAAGATGTACAGGTTGAAAAAAGCAAAAATCAAATAGTCATCAATGACTATTCTTTTAAGGAGTTCTAGGAAAGGGGATAATCCTAAAATAGATCTTTCTCTTGTGGACATCCCAAATTAGAATCTCCAAATACATAGAATCGTAGAATCCTCTAGGTTGGGAAAGATCTTTAAGATTGCCAAATACAATTGAAAATGTGACTCTTCCAGGTCTCTGCTACGCTGTGTCCCCAAGAGCCCCATCTACCTGTCTTTTAAATTCCTCCAGGGATGGTGACTCACTTCCCTGGCAGTCTGTTCCCATGCTTGACAACAATTTCCACAAAGAAATATTCCTAATATTCACTCTGGTGCAACTTGAGGCCATTGCCTCTCATTCCTGTTGCTTGTGACTTGGGAGAAGAGACTGACTCCCCGCTGGGCTGCACCCTCCTGTCAGAGAGCTGTGGAGAACTCCCTGAGCCCCCTTTTCTCCAGGCCAGCCCAAGCCCAGCTCCCTCAGCTGCTCCTGGTGTTCCAAACCCTTCCCCAGCTCTGTTCCCTTCTCTGGACACGCTCCAGCCCCTCAGTGTCTTTCTTGTCTAGAGGAACCCAGAGCTGGACGCAGGATTTGAGGAGTGGCCTCAGCAGTGCCCACTCAGGGGACAGTCACTGTCCTGGTCCTGCCGGCCCCACCATGGCTGGGACAGGCCAGGTGCCCTTGGCCTCTTGCCCACCAGGGCACCCCTGGCTCCTGTTGAGCTGCTGGTGAGCAGCACCCCCAGGGCCTTTCCCAGCAGGCCCTTTCCAGCCCCTCTGCCCCAGCCTGGAGCTGCAGGGGGTTGTTGTGACCCAGGACAGGACCTGGCTGACCCTCAGCCCATGGAGCAGCCTGGCCAGATCCCTCTGCAGAGCCTTCCTGCCCTGCAGCAGATCAACTTAATATTGACTGCAAGCTTACTGAGGGTACACTTGATCCCCTCTTCCAGACCATTGATAAAGACATTAAGCAGAGCTGGCCTGCAGCACATCACTTGTGATCAGCCCCAGCTGGATGTAACTCCACTCCCCACCATCCCTTGGGCCTGGACATGCAGAGGCAGAATAGCTGTCCTGTCAAACATCACACACCTGTGAGAATCTGTGTGGTCTCTTTGCTGCTTCACAAGTGCTCAGGCAATTGGCGAACTTTGATCATCCTGCTGGACTTGTAAGCTGAACTGGGTAAGACATGCTCATATGAGACTGTAAACACACAGCCCTCTGTCAGTCACTCCTCAGATGTTCAGAGTTCTTACTGCATTTTTATATTTACTGTATTTTGTCTCTCCCAGGGGTAACCTGTGTGGCGCTGTTTGTTCTTTTATTGTCCACTTTGTTTCTGTCCACCACATGATGATTTGTCTAGAGACGTTTTTCTCTCCTGTTGTCTTTTAATTCATTCCCAAAAGTTATTTCGCTTAAATTTTACATTCTCTGTTTCTTGCTCTCTTACAACATGAAGCTGTAATTCTCCCTTCTGCAAATTCTGTAGCAGTAGCTCTGCTGAGTTCCTTTTGATTGGTGAGACAAAATCATTTACACATCTGTATTTCTTAAAAATTCCTTGTGTCAGTTTTGAACAAGGATGAGTATGTTCTTGGCCAAGAATATGGCCAATAAAGTCATGTTCTATTTTGCAAATCACTAAATTCCTGTTTCTTAAGATGTATCTTGGCTTGCAAATCCACTGCAAATTCACCTACATGTTATCATTTGATTATATCTGGAATAAGAAGTGATTTCCTCCTGCTGCTTGTCAAGGTGTAGACATCCCAGGTTGTGTTTAATAACACAGCTTCCTAGGGTGACCTCTTTTCTGCATGAATGTTGGCTCTGACCTTCATTTTGTTGAGCTCAGTTCATTACATATTCTCTCTGCCTGCCTCTGCACTCTCTAGGGAGCACTCTCGTTTCAGTGCACAAGGGGTTTCACTGCTGATGAAAACCCCTAAGCATCAAAATTAAAATTTACTCTGCTGTGCTCAGTCTATGGAGAACAATGTGTACTGCAGTGAGTAATTTAGATCTCGTTAAAACCAACTTGAATTATTTATTTCCACATCAAGTTAAAGTCATTCACATGCATATATTAAACATATCTAAAGGGTTAAGCAAAATGAGCCATCTTCTGCCTTTAGTCTATCTGGAGACATGGACACCTGATTCAATATAACTTAGCAAAGATATTGCTTCAAGTAAAGAAAATTGTGTGTTTCTTTCTTCAGATTGTCAGAATGAGCTTTTTTCACTTTTACAGAAAAGGAAGACTGTTTCCATTGTTGAGTATCCCAATTTCCTTGTGCTGTTTGGCCACTTCCTATATTCAAAATATGTTTTAGAGTCTTTCCTTAGAAAATCTAATATGGCTGTTTCTTGCATTGTTCTGATGAGCACTGAATGAGTTTTTAAAACAAGTTTAATTAGAATGAGTAAATAAATGTTCCACCTGTGATGCTGAGAAATGATACAGAGGCATTATCTGTGTTTATTCGGGTAAATCTGAACAATCGTTTGTGATAGAGTTGTCTCTGATGTAAATACTTCTGTATTATTGCAAATTCTTCTGTATGTCTCAGTGATTCACTCCTCCCCTCATCTGAAAACTGTTCTCTGAACTAAGGGCAGGTCAGAAATGGTAGAGGCACAATCCATCTCACTGATCTCTCATCAGCTGACAGAACCGAAGCCGCAGTGAGAGCAGCTGTCCCTGCCCTCTGATGTCACTGTCATATTCTCTGAAAAATCCCTTCCCTAGGATTTCTTCTCCTGGGAAGCTGAGAAGCCTCAGAGAAAAAGGAAAACATTATTATCTCATTTTCTTCTCATTTTTGCTCCTTTGGAATGTGGTTTGGAGATTGTTTATCCAACATGTGAATTGTTTTTATTAATGACCAGTCACCATCAGACTGTGTTGGGCTCTGAGGAGCCAGTCATGAGTTTTCATTAGGATCTTGTTAAGCCTTCTCCTTCTAAGAACATGGAGTCAGATTCATCTTTCCTTCCTGCCACAGGGACCCCAGAAAATACCACATGTGAGTCATTTCTGTGGAGAATGCACCAGGCCTCTTGATGCGGGGAAGGAAAGCAGAATGTGCCTTTAAAATAACACTCCTCATTCCTTTCCTGGCCCAAAAAAGGAGCCTGAACTTGTCCCCCACTCACAGAATCTCAGGCAAGGATCTACCCCACTGACATCCTGAGGTGTCCCACTGGGCATTGCTGCAGCAGCAAGGATGTGGTGTTCAATCCAGCATTCATCCCTCCCTTAGGAGGGGTTTATCTCTCCCTCCCAGGAGTCAAATCCCCCTTCTCTGCCTCACAATAATTCCTGGCATTGGTGCTGATCCCTCGTCCATTTGGCTTCAAGCCTCTCCATGGGCAGCAGCCACAATACCTGTAGCTTTTATCAGCTGTGTTTCACCAACATCTCTGTTATGGATACTCTGTAGTTTTGACTGGAAAATTGAGCAAATTCAGTGCGTTTAAAAGGAGGATCCTTTCTTCATCACAATGAATGAGGGTATTCTGCATATTTTTGTTGAACATAAGTAAAAAAAAAATTAGAATTAGAATTGGAATTGAATGCTTCAAATTGAGCCTTAAATAAAACTAGTAATGGTAATAGTAACAAAATAGTAATGGTAAACTGTAACAAAAGTGAGATGTGTGTCCCGAGAGCCTTAATTCAGTAAAATATTAACTCATTTTTTCTTATCGTAACTTCAGTTCCTTATTATAATGTTACATTTAAATGATTTTTTTCCTTACAGACATCCAAAAGATAATATGTTTGTGAAATGTACACAAAAAGTGTGCTTAGTTTCTGAGCATTTGATACCCTTTGACTGAATCAATAAATATCTTCCCTTAGGTGGACTTTCAGAAGCCTTTGAGTCAGACTTAAAGCCAGGATTCTAAAACTCTCATGCTATAGAAAGTTAATGAGGTCATTGTTGGGAGAAGTACCAAGAAGAAAAGCATTGGATTTCCCATGTTGGATTTAGAGTTTTCCTTCTGGACCAATGAAAGTATTAGAAGGCTTCAAGATAAACATATTCAGTGGATAAATTTCAATCTGTGACCATGACCAGATACAGTTTTGTGAAATCTTAACAAAACATTATGAAATCTCAAAGACAAATCTCTAGTTTCTTAAGTTCAGTAAGCAGGGGTTATCCCTGAAATATCAAGTGCAATTTTCTCAATTATTAACACGATTTGAAGTCTAAAATAGATTCAATTTATGTTCAATCATCAGCAACTTGAATTTTTTGATCTTAGAGCTTTTCCTTTGATGTTAAAGACATACTAGAATGTAAATCACAGTGTTATAAATGTTTAACCTACAGAAAGACTAACACAAAATTTTTAAGAGGCAGAGTCTATTACTGTTATTGTAGTAAGGAATTTTATAATACTGTTGATTCTTTCCTACTACTAGGCTTCAAATTGAAAAATCTGAAACTAGTATAGCAGCATTGAATTATGTCAAGTGGTTTTCTGTAAAAGAGTCATTGTGTGACTAAGAATGGCATTTTTGGCATATAATTCTTATGTATCTTATGTATGGCAGAGAAGTTCTGCTGATAAAGGAGCAAAAGATGAAATATCATTTGTTAAGCAAGTGGTGTCCTGCAGGTTACTCATATGTGGAGAGAGCAGGCAAAGAAGTTGAGATTAAGAAGGGCATTTTTCATACAAGAAAGGAAGAAAAAGTATTCAGTGTGTACAAGCCAAAAAGAGCTATTTGTTGGTTAAATAATGACCATAGATTTGGGGTGTGTGAATGCAACAGAATGCAGCATTCATGTTGTTCTGGATGTTTAATAAAATAACCCTCTGAAGATTTTGCTTTGGTTTAGGCACACATTCTTAGGCCCATTTCTAAGAATGAGCACCTGTCTTAAGGAATGGATCAATTTTTGATCATCGAAAGGTAAAGTTGAATGAATGTTGAATAATTACTTCAAAGACATTTACAACTTGATACATGTTCCCAAGGTATGTAGCACCCTTGTCGTGGAAAGAAGCAAACAATTCAGATTTAAATTGAGAAATAGGATGTCTATGGTAATTAGTCAGAAATAAGGGATACAGGAAATTTCTACATTTCCATACAGATCTGAATGAATTCACAGTGGAATCTCTTCTGGTCAGCTTTTTCTCATTGTGCTCCACAGTAAAAAGGATCTAAGGCATGCTGAGTTCAGGCAGAATCTTTTTTGTGTGTGCATTTGTGATTTATAACAACCTTGGACACCTTGGGAAGTGTTACAGAGAAGGAAAATTGGAAAGAAAATAAAATCTAAATGATTGTAAAGTAATGCTCTTTTTAAAATCTCACTGTGAGGATAAGTAACTAAAAGGACCATGATGCTCAATTATGAATATTTTATTCCCGTGTAGTGTAAGATCTTTCAGATGAAATGCATCACATTAGTGTAAAACCCAAACACCCTAGTTCATTAAAAGATAACTGCATCATGAAAGACAGGAAACAGCCTCTTAAAAGTGCTTGGCAATGCGCATAAAGCACTTTTGCCTAATTCAATTTGAAACTCAAGCATTGTAAAATCACCCAGCTACATTTTCCTTATCGGCATAATTTATGAAGCAGAATTTCTAGAACTGCAGTTGTTTGCTTTGTTTCCATTTTCCCCCTATTCTCAGTAAAATAATCATGTTTGTCCCTAGAAGCAGGGAAGAAAAAAAAGAACTCCTCTTCCACAGCAGCTTACAAAGTGTATTCAACTCAGATTTCCTACACATTAATACCCCTTAGCTACTCCAAGTGCTTTCTGTTTGTGCATGAAAGAGTTCATACTGGCATTTTCTCACTTTTGAGTAATTGAGTGCAATATCTTCTAATGATATTAGAACCACAATGCAATCAAATATAAAAGGATGCTGTCTCTAGCTGATTCAGTTAGATTTTTCACATCAAATTTTAACACCAGAGACTGTGAAATGTGTAATATTATGGTCTCCAATTTATAAATTGGCGAGCATGGATCAGGCCTAGCAGGAGCCTCAGAACCATCTGGCTGGAGCTTGAGATCTCTCTCCAGAGAGCAAACCAAGTGTCAGAGTGCATCTTTCTGTTAGTTGGAGTGAAGAAACTATAACTCACTGTTTCAAGGCTTGGGCTTTGGAAATAACCACAGTGAACCTACAGAGAACGCCATGATTTGAAACTCAGGATTAACTCCCCCTGTAACTGCACTGGCATGGAAGGGATCCATGGGCAGAACCAAGCCCTTAACCCTGAGATGTGTGGCCATCACCAGCTGCATTTTTGAAGAGCTTCACTGGAGTGTGTTAGGAAGCTGTGTGGAGTGGTAAGGGGATCACCACAGAAATGAAGAGTCATGGTGAATGTCTGTAGCAACAACTCAAATTTTGCAGTAACCTTTACCCACAGAAAGTCTCTTTGTAATTAGTGGAAGATCTTTTGTCAGCGGGAAGCTGGGTAATGGATACTGAGCCTTTCTTGGCTGAAGAGATAATGAAATACCTTTGAGGATACAGGGCTGGATCTGAGGATGCAGAGCAGCAGAAAAGTATAATTAATAGAGGAAATTTCATTCTTTGTAGCACAAAGATTGTCATCTTTGAAGAGGATATTACAGACCTTGCTTATTCTGGTATTCCCAAAATAGCCTGAGCTCCTATGGTAAAATTCCTACTGTGGAAAAGGCAACATGAGATTTGTACTTAAGCATTTCTATAAAAGCCAATATATCTAACCACTAAGGTAACAACCAGACTAGCATGAGACAGAGGAATGTCACTGATGTGTAAGAGCAGAGCACTGGTAAGTCTTGTATAATATTCACAATCCAGTTCTCAGTCTAAGTCATTAATAATAACAGTAGTCAATGAAGGCTGTTGACGCCTTTTGCAGCTGAGTAGTGAGCTGGTTTCCAGGCCAGAAGGATCAGTCAGATTCTGGCAGAAGGGTCTTTCCCCACTGTGTTGGCTTTGGGGTGGTGTCCATGGCAGAATCTTTTACCTTTCTTTTAGAAATGGTAGCAAAGGAAATTAGTAGTGGTTGTGTCTCGGGGTCTCTAGCTGGTCAGAGTGACCCCGAGAAACATTTAAAGGTCTCTTTTCCCAGCCTGGCACTCGAAGAAGGAATCAGGGCTCTTCATTTCTCAGTCTCGAGGTTGTTTATTGTATCTTATCTATAAAATTCTTTCTCCTGTCCAGCCGCGGTCCGTCCAGCAGGACAGTCAGAGGCACTCTGCCTGCCCCAGGGGTGGTGTTATGTCTTTATACTAAAAACTACGTGTACAATGTTTACAATTACTTCCCAATACCTATCGCCTATGTTAGACAGTGAGCTTCTACTCTAAACCAATCCAAAAGTGCCAGCATCACAGCAGAAGATGGAGGCCAAGAAGAAGGAGAAAGGCTGGACACATGCAGATTCCTCCATCTTGCCCCATGAACCCCCATTCTGAAAACCCCAAAAAATCTATTTTTCGCCCTGTGATAAATTTACTATCATTCTACTTAAACTTTTGTGGCTTGTAATTCTTCATATAAAGGTTGGTAATTGTTTTTTCCAAGGGCTAAATCAAAGGCACAGGGGTCTTGGGCTCTGTGCCAAGTTCTCTGAGCCCCCCAGACAGGGGCTCAAGTCCTCCAGGGCAGCCAGAGGAATTTCCTGGGTTTCCACAGTTGTGTTTGACTGCCCATCCTTACCAGCCAGAGTTTTTATAGAGGATGTCTCAGAGGATCCCCCATAAACCATGGTCTGAATTCCATGTCATCATCACGTGCTGTCCAGTGCTGCACTGCCTCACCAGGGACTGATGCTTCACTCCTGGGATTCCCTGAGCAGGGAAGGAATTTCTGGGAAGACAGGGTAAAACACTGAGCACACAGGTTGCAGGAGAGAGGCCAATTCTTCTGTCATTTCTTTTAGCCTTCAAAGTAAATTAAAATGCACAAACAGCTGGTGCACACCTGCTCCTGGATTAAGGTCCTACTTCATATGTTCAGCTCAGAAGACTTTCACTTTTCTATATTTAACGGTTACTTTTCAGTATTTTCTAAATCAATTTGGCTTTCATGCTTTTGGTGTTATACATGGGATATATAAGCTTTTTGGAAAATGGTTTGTTTACCAGAAAAAAAGAAAAAAGTGGCTGAAGAGGAAAAGGATAAGAAATTTAAAATATTCTGTACGCCTTATTTATACAAATTGGAAGTGTATGGATATTATATGTATGAAATCTAGAGCTGCTGAGAAAGTGAAATTTCTGTCCCAAGAGAAATTTCAACATTTTCATGCTGGTTTAATCTTTGAGTAAAATGATAATCAAAATATTGTTTTGGCTTTGAGAGCAAAACCTTAAAAAATTCTAACTTAAAAAACATTTATAGGAAAATAGTTGATAAAAATTATATTGAGTATCAGCATACTGGTTTTATATAAAATATTGTTTACATTGCACATGAGAAATTACCTGTAGTGGATTTCAGTCTGCGCTGCTTTTTATTATTGCCTTTTAGATCAAAATTCATTACTGTTCCTTAAATAAAACATCAGTAAATTATAAACATCTGGGATGGCTGTGCTCTTCTGGAAGGAATCTGAGATTTAATTAAAAAAATCATTTATGGCATAAGTTGTGGGTTTCTCACATAGTTTGTATAAAATGACTTAATGGTTTGTATTAGCCTTGGTAGACCATTACTGTAAAATCACAATTTTGTGACACATGGACAGTAAAGTAGTTCATATATTCTTTGTTGTTTACAGTAAAATATAAGTGAAGAACATAAAAGTGGAAGGCATCGAGAAGAAAAGCCTATAGGTGTATGTGATGTGATGGAAAAAAACTGGAATATCCATTGCACAAGCTCTTCATTACATTCCAAATGTGAGCAAAAGGATCAGTGGCTACGTGGAATATCAAATATTGGCATTTTGTCCAACATCCAGAGAGAGTATGCCACAAACAACCAGCAATCAGCTGTAAAACACCCCTGTGGGTAGATTTTCTTTTTAGGGATGAGAAATAAGACTTACAACACAATTTACCCAAGGTACTGCTGTAGGCATTTTGGACTTGCTTGTACATTTTGAGCTACGAAAAAAAAATAAAATAATAGAGATCAATTACAGCAGAAAGGAATGGAAGCACAAATGCCCAAAATAGTGTACTTCTCTGTTCAGACTGAGACTCATTCATCTATAGTCTGGCATATTCCATGACTGATTTTCAGATGTTAAGAGCATTCTCCTTGAATAGAAGAGGCAAAGATCCACATTTTTCTTCTGGAGAACAAGTTAGTGCTCAGGCCTGAAAACTCGTAAAGTACCCACTTTAAATTACATCTGTCCAATAGTTTGTGTAAACATATCCTTAATATTGACAGAGAAAATATTTACCTTGAGATATTCTTACTTAGATGTGGTCTTTGCATTTTAGCTTCAGGCAGCATGTTTATTCTCAATTAACTTAAATTGTCTTAAACAGATTAAACATAAACCAGTTAGATAATTTATTATGTGTGAAGACAGCAGGATGATGAAAAGAGCCCAGAATATGATAAACTTGGAGAATACATCTGCTTTTTACAGCAGAAGAAAACTTTTCACCTCTTTTTTCTTAATTTTTCTCTGAGTTGTCTCCAGCTGCATGATTTGTTTCAGGCTGTTTTTATTACAGAGGACTGCTGTAAATTTGTACCAGGCACCTGAGAATTCACTGGGAGGTGTGCTTATAATTTGTTTTTCTTTTTAAATCAAAAATGTCAACACTTACTGATATGTTTGGGTCTGGTTTTTTTTTTGTTTGTTTGGTTGTTTTTTTAAATTTGACAGCTTTTCTGAATTAGAAGCTTATTTTCTGCAAAAAAACCCAATATATTATTGTCTACAAAACCAACAATAAAATACTGCAGGTATTTTACTGCAATAAAATATAATATTGCAATAAAATGGTGCAGGCATCAAGAGGCATCTTTTTTGGAGCTGGTTGTCCTGTGTACTCTGTGCCTAAGTTCAGAATCTCTGTGCATGTGTAAATTTAGCAGGAGTTAAGAAGCTTCCATGTCATTGCTTTCTCCCTCCATGGGAAGCCAAGGTCTGAGGCTCTGAACATCTGCTGCTGTGCAGCAGAGTGACAGTGCTGGTGTCAGAGCGTGGCACTGCTGCTGGAGCTGGGGACAGCTCCATCCTCCTTCAGCATATGGCAACATGTGTTCTGATCAGTCATTATCTGCTGATCTGTGCCCACTCTGAATGGCAATGAGCGGCTGAGGGTGGGGGGGTGACAACTGCCCTTGGATCCAGAGAGCTCCTCGAATCATCACACACAAGGTTAAAGAAAGATCAGCTGAAAGGAGTTGTTCCCAAAAGTCCACATCGCAGACTTAATACTAATTTCTGCAGGTAATTGGAAATCTCCTAATGTTTCTGTCAGTTTCTGTGCACAGTTGTGGTTCTGCCACTGTGAGGGGCATGTTTAAGTAGCTGGTAGCAACCAGGATTATGTGCATGAAACGTGGCATAGAAGCTCTCAGCTGAATGAACTCTGTATTGGAAAAACCCACTAGATTTTACTTTAATAATGGAAAAGGAACAGTGTTCTATCTCTGGTAAATACTTAAACCTGTACAGAAACAGATGAAATATACTGATAATTGTTCCCAATAGATGAGAGATAAGATGATGGATAAAACCTGGGCGTTCTCTTCAAATACTTTATCTGAGCTGTTATGACTGTAAATAAATATGAGATACTCACAAAGTGAAATTTTTTCAAGGTTATATGACAACACTAATGGCTCTTCACATTGCTTTGTTTTTTCCTTTCAAGACTGAACAGTGTGTTCACTTTTGTGTATTTCTATAAATTGATGTGGTTGAAATTATGTGAACATTTGCCATAATATAATTGACTGTATCTCACTGGAGCTCATCTTTGGGTACTCTGCTAGATGTTAAATTGGAAGAAATGTGGAACTGGTCCAGAACTTGAAAAGATCTCTAATCTCTACTCCATTCCTTTTTTATTTTTTTTTAATAATCAAGACATAGGTTTGGATACATGTCAACAGACCTGATACAACATTTCTCTCAGGTGTGCATGAAGATCTTGTCCTAAGAGAGCAATCCAGCTCCTGTTAGAATGGATGGCAAGCATTCCATTACCAGTAAATATTTCTGGATTGGACCCTAAACTGTTTCCAAGTGTACTCATCTAAAGTTCTACAGAGAACACTTTTACTAGAAAAATCCATACTTGGACAGGTGATGTCAACCTTTGTGTGAAAGATCAGCCCAGTGGGGATAAAAAATAAGTATAAAACTTGTTGCAATATTGGGTTTTCTTCTGCTATTGCTTGACTGGGAAACACACTCAAGTTATCTGCTTTCCTTTTGATCATGGACATTATTCCTGCATTAAATCAATTGCTGTTCCTTTGTACATACTCCATGACATTGAAATTGGCTCCTCAAACTATTCTAATATTTAATGCTTAAATTAGTCTGCTCTGTTTAAATGCTTTGGCTTTCTGTGTTTGGCTTTGTGCTCAGGAAATGATTTTGCAGTAAAAATGAAGGACAGTAGAACAACTAAGGTCTCTCAACACCAGAAGAATCCTGATGCAATCCTGACTTTTAATATTATATTAGTATTTTTATACAATTATATCAGGAATTTTTTGATATTTCTAATGGTACTTCTGGTATTTCAGAAGATGATTTCCCAAGCAAGAGTAAGTTTTAGAGTATTGTATAAAATTCAAGTAATCAATTCAAATAGAATTAGGGCAGCAAAGATCTGTAAAGAAAACTTCACAGAAAGGTGATGCCTTAGGGAATGAAGTTCCCACACATGTTTTCTTGGTGTCAGCTCTGGTTAAAAATGTCCTCTGCCTTCAGCACCTTTCCAGTGATCCCTCAGCTGGGATAACATATATAACCTGCTGCTGAATAGAAATTAGACCTGAGTTTGTAATGACCCACCTTTATTTTATTTTTTTATTTCTGTTGTCCCCATGACAAACAAACAGGAGGTGGAATAGAGGTAAGAATTGGGATTTAAAGATGTAGGGAAGGGGAACTGCATGTACTGAAACAAAAGAACTCAGGATAAATGACCACATTGAATTTTGCTTTTTCCCCCCTCTTTGCTTGTTACATTGGTATTCATTTTCCATTTAGAAAGATTTTTAAGCAAATCAGGCTTTCCTGTGTCAGCTCAGAGGACATAGAGTAGCTGCACATATTGCAAGTGAAGGTGGCTGATGGAGCCCAGAGTGCCTTGGTCTCATTTTACACAGCTGTGCTCTGTTGGGAAAGGGTAAATTGAAGCTGCATAAGAAGCAGGTTCTGGAAACTCTCTTTAACATAGAAGAGCAGTTTAAATTAGTCAAGTCTTTCAATGCTGCCAGAAGAGGAAATCCCATCCCCACTTGCTCATTCCAGCCACCACTTTTTGTTTACACAAGTGTGATCCATGTAATAATTTAAAAACCCCAGAGTCTGGAAACCAGTGTGTATTTATTTTGCCAGGTGAGTTGTAACTGGGATCAGCTCCCTGAGCAGCTACCTGAACAGTTCTTCTGGCTGAAGGGATAGTTTTGTGAGGATATGGGGGGCTTTGAGCAGAACCATTGGCTTAGAACAGCTTTCAGTGCTCAGGGAACTGTGATTGCACTTCTCAAGGAAAGACTGGCAGCTTACTTTAGCACTAGGGAGCAAATGGAGAAAAGTTTACCTTAGCCTGAAATTTGGTCTCACAATATCTCTTGCACTTGTAATTCAGTGCTACAACAGATTAGTGCATGCATCACCAGCCCACAAAGAAGATATAGGAGTGTGTTCTCTCTGCCAAGCACTGAGTTTTGTACTTCTTCCATTAACTGAGTTAAAAATACAGCCCAAAGCATGAATCCAGGATAAATACCAGATGCAGAGAGTAAAAGATGTGCTTCAGTCTATCTTTCATCTGGACATCTGTAGTTTCCTGACTCTTTCCCAGCTTGTTTGTGTTAACCTGGCTTTATATCACACACAGACTCTTTTTGTGCTTCATCCATTGATGCTCCCTCTGGGGCAGCCTGTCCCTGCCTGTGCTGAGGACAGTCTGTCTGTTGGGATGTGTCTGCAGTTCCTGTATCTCCCTGGGACTATTCCCTCTGTTCCCTCCTTGAAATTAGGGATAATTTAAAGGGATGGGAACTATTTGGAATCATGTCTTCAGTTTGCATCCTTGCGTCACATACAATGAAGATAGTGAATAGATGAACCTGTTTTCCTGGTTCTCACATTTATTAGTCATCTACAACTAAAGAATCCTAATCTGATGGGGCAAGTGGTCAGCTCCAGTGGCATATTTCCAATTTCTCTCACCTCATTATATTACTGCAAGGGGAAAGCAGTCCAGTTTCTTTTCACACTATTATATATTTCAAAGAATACATTCTTACCTGGGCTGAGACTTTGTCTGACAAGTTTCCACTCGAGTTCTTTATGCTTGAGCTATAAACCAAGGCAGGGAATAAAGGATTTTCATAATA